>JAQMRL010000001.1:352776719-354075219 GCA_035578175.1 Catonia carolina
TAAAGGTATCCAAGTAGAAAATTATGTGGCCGCCTCCATGGCTGGTTCAGTGTTTAGAGTACTACGCTACAAAGCGGAGATTCCGGGTTCCATTTCTGGATAGGGTTTGGAAATTCATAACAAGTAAAACCAACCAATCCTTAACTCAAATGACCCTAATCACCAAATTGTTGATGTAACTTTAAGTAAACTAAATAAATACACAGCTAGGAGAGAGATTTTCAAGAGAGATATAATTTCCATTTTACTTTGTTTATTAATAATTACAATAATGAATGTTTTGCCCATAACGGGCAGGTGGAGTGTTAAATTAATTGCACTCGGTCTGCTTGTTCCAAGGCTACAAAAATAGTTCTGTTTCTTATCACATAAGTCAACTTATCCTATAAGTCAACGAATGTAAGTTCGTACCAGAAGATTTTGTACATCAAACTCTTGATTTTTTTTTTTGAATTTGTACTTTGTATTTTTCGGCGACCATAAAAAGGCTGATATCGTGACTTTCGAAAATTATAGAATTCATACTACTATCACAAATACCTATTATTTTGCAGGTAATAAACTTAAGTTTTTATAATAATAATAATAATAATAATTTATACGTAGGCCTACTGGCTGACACAATGTGTAAATCAGTTGCTAACTTAAAAATCCTACTATAGAATAATTTAAGCAAAATTAATCTAAACATAAAATTATCATTACTATAATATTATTGAAAGTATTATGCAAAATAACTAAAGGATCCTCGTTCTGAATAAAACGCCGGTTTCATTAAAATTCTATTTTATCAAAGTAATGAATACAGTAAACATCTTTTCCCAGCAAGGATAAGCCTCACACTTTTATCTGCTACAGGCACCACCTTCGTGGGTTCCCACATAATCAATAACGCACTTTTTTCATCACCAATTACCAACACACAAAGGAATTCATAAATCTCCATCATATCTTATTGGATCCGATTTATCTCAACGAATATATTGAAAATATACTAAAAACATGAATAGAATTATAAGTGCAATGAATTTAAAAAATCAAAATCAAAAACCGAATAAACACATTAAAAAATAATTTTTAAATTTTATTAGTAAAAATCACATCGCCTAATAGTACGTTTATTATTGTTAGATTAAAACAAAATAATATCAAGGTAAATAAAAATATTATTAAAATACTACCAAACACCCAACTCTATGGCAGTGAAACTTGGGTGCTATCAAAGCGAGAGGAGAGTAAATTGCAAGCATTTGAAATGAAATTTCTTCGACATAATTATGAGTGTAGTAGAGAAGATCGTTACAGGAATACCGAGATAAGGAAATACTCAACATATTCTCTATAAACGACAAGGTATCTCAGAACAGAATGCGGGAGGATAGGATACCTAAACAGATACTGGGCTATAAGCCGGTGGGCAGGAGAGTACGAGGACGCCCGAGAAAGATATGGGCAGATTTGAGAGGTTCGGAACAGGCAGAGATGCCTAATCCTTGATAGGCTTAAGAAGAAGAGAAGAAGAAGACTACCAAACACTTAATAATTTTACAACGACCAAAACAGAAACCAAAATAACAATAACAAAAAGCAAAAAAATTCAAAAAAACTATTGATAGAAACAAGGAGAGATATCACAAAATTGTTTAAAAATAACTGGAAAAGTTCTAAAAGGTTGAAATAAAAAACCGTACATTGAGCTAGTAGGCCTTCCACAAAAGTCGCCTACTCTTTAAGAAAAATGTGTCAATAATGACGGTAAATCACTCGTCTACAATATTATTCGCATCATTATTCTACAGTATTGATATTCCCAATAATATTATTTTTGATGTCAGTGCCAAGCCAAACAAATTCAGATTTATTAAACTTTCAGAAATTTAAAAAAATTGAAATCTGGTTTTTTTTTAAGTTTGTTAAAAAAATTAGTGCATATTACTGGTCAACCCACCGGGTTGGGCTTGAGGTAAAGTCGTCGCCAAAATCAGCTGTTTAACAGCTGATTTTCGGAGACGAAGGTTCCTGGTTCAAATCCTAGTAAAGGTAGTTACTGTTATACGGATTTGAATATTAGACAGTAGTTACCGGTGTACTTTGATGGTTGGGGTTTAATTAATCATACTCTCTCAGGAATGGTCGGCCTGGGTCTGTACAAGACTACACCTCATTTACACGTCATACACATCATCCTCATCTCATTGGGTCATGGGGTTGCTTATTGTTCTGAATTGAACAGATTGCAACGTACACAAATTAGAAAAAATAGATACATTACAAAAAAATATTACTGGTCATTAAACTATACAGTTGAACTTCCATAACTCGAACGTCTATAACTCGAATTTTCTTTAATTCGAATAAAATTTTGTATCACTAGCATTTACTACATGGTTCAAGTTGTGGAGACAAAAACTGTATTTATCTATTTCAAGATCAGATTTTAGTCAATACAGAAGATATTAAAAATATCATAACTAAAAAATGGCGTAATGAAGAATAATGAAAAGGGGTTGCAGGACGGAACTATGGTTATAACTTACATTGTTAAAAAATATTTATCGACCGGTACTCTCAAGTACGGAAGTTATGTCAGATACCAATTATTATATTTTAATGCCAGTTACTGCTTATACAAAGAAAAATGAACTATAAGACAGCTGTGATATTATAATTTCCCGGAAAATTCATTTTAAATTTCCTTGAATCCGATTCGCCTCGCTTTTAGGAAAACTTTTTGCTAAAATTTGAATTAAATTAAAAAAAATTCACAAAGAATTCACAATGACAGCAGTAAAATTTACCGACCGTAGAACAAGTGAAACTTAGACGGAAAAACAAAATGACTTGTCTGTACAACCACTTTGTATGTTTCACTTGGCTGCGTTCTCGGCCTTTGCATCTTCAGCCTGACTGACCCTTTTTATTTAACTTGCTGTGCTTCGCTTCGCTTCTTCTTCAACGTCTTTTACAACTAACTACATTGTCCTTCCTCTTTAATTATTTCCACTTGCTATGACGAAATACTCATTGTTAACATATTACTACAATCATTTGCCCGTTGCTACTGATTAATAAATTACTCAATAATTACAACTATATTAACGGAATACTCGTATTATACAACTGTTTACTGTTGCCGCTACTAGTTTTATTATACGCCCTACAGACAATTATACATTTTAGAATAATAACACAAAAGGTAACGACAAATAGACTCTTCAGGTTCGGTTCATTACTACAACCATGTGCGTTGAGTTGGTAAATCCAACTAAATTTACAAGATGATCAGATATGCGTTAACCTACATTTCTGAAAATACAAACTAAAGTGAATAAAAAACCCGTTAATTTTGAGATTAAAAAAAAATGGGATTACAAAATTCAGAAAAACGAATTACAAAAAATAGAACCGATTAAACGAGAAAAGATTGTTCTTTCGTAACATGAATTTTGAACGTTAAGAGATCTGCAGGATCTAAAAAACAGTTACCAATTGTTTTATAACATTTTTATTGACCATCATTAGAGTTAAGCAAAATGACATAGAAGACGATTACCTTGGTCATTTACATAGGGGTGGCAGAATGAGGTTTCTCAGGCTTGTTCTCTAGGGCACAGACCTGGACGAAGAATATGCTAATGCTTGAAAAATATTAGATTCAGCTTTCTTCTCAGGGTGCCTCTTCGTTCCGAATGTTAGCGACCATCATGGCGATGCTTACTTTATTGGTAACTTTCCAGAACAGTTCAAAATTGGAATTGAAATTGATGAAATTCTTCTGCGTCCCGGGCCCCTTCTACAGTCGATTTGCCTTGCAGAATGCGTTAGAGCAATTTATACCTGCGCTCATCCCGCATGATAAAACCCAGATATTGCAGCTTTCGCGCCTTCACTATGCTGACCAATTCCGCTATCATGTTCAATCGACGTAGCACTACAGCATTAGTTATTTTCTGCATCCATGATATTCGCAGCATTAGATACAGCATAAATATGAGTAAATGTAAATGTTTACTCACTTATTTCTTCTTCTTATAGTGCTTATTCGTTACGAAAATTAGCGATCAGCATGGCTCTTTAATCTGTTGGCTGAAACTCTGAACAACTAGCTGGATGTTTTCCCGTACCACGCCCTTAGGTTCTGCAACCAAGAAATTCTCCTTCCCCTCGGGTCGCCTTTTCGTGTATCTATGGTATTTACAATTTCTTTTCTTTTGTTCATTCTTTGAAGGACTTCGATTGGTTATGTGGTCCTTCCATGATACCCGAAAGATTCTTCGATACAAACACATTTCAAAGGTTTCCAGGACTCAACGTTATATAACTTTACTGTAATTATTATAGTGTTTAGAAGAAGTTTTTTAATGATCCAGTGGTTTTTCTAACAGAAATTTTTGTAAAATTGTTATACTTTCTTTCATATAACATTCATTACTGTTTACATAATCATTACTTTATAAACAATTTGATGATGAATAAAAACCTCGGTGATTTCAGTAATACACCTATAGGTCAAATTCTGTGAAATGAAATAAAAAAATATCATAATAAATTGAAAACATTCATAAAGAGTAATGTAGAATGTTAAAATTGAGAATAAAATCAGAAAGTATTTAAATGGAATTATGACAACTTTATACAGCAACTGTGAAAAATATGAGGAATACAAAGTAATACATCATTCAAGTAAATCTATTTCAGTGGAGTCAGTTCATACACAGAAAGGTCATTTGTGTGAATAGACAGGTAGAGGGAAAGCGTTATAAAATATTTCTAGAGTAACCTGTCTGTTATCAGTCAAGTTTGTAATATATATAGAATAACAACATACGTAGGTAAATATCAGATAGAGCATAGTGATGCATATTTGATTGTCTAACTACATGAATCTAGAATAGGATGTACCGTGAGATGGTTAATGGGTGGGGTTCAGGAGGAGAGAGAATGAGAGAGAAAGGAGAGTGAAGTACTCGAGAGCGTCAGAATCAAAGCATAAAGGTTAAAGGTCGTAACTCCTACACGTTCTGTATTACTGCCCTCCTTCATTGCGCGCTTCAACCCTCTAAAACGTATTTTATATAAAATGAAGTAACCCGTTAAAAAATAAGACGACCGTTAATAAATTTACAAAATGATAATAGGTAAACAAAAAAATTAATACGAAGATTAGATTTAAAATCTTATTCGGAAATATTTTGATCGGTTTCAAAAATGTTGCAAATGGAACTGAATCGAGAAAAATCCCTTTAATGAGACGACGCGACTCATGGCTGTTGCCAATTTTTAAAAAGATTTATCTTTGACTTATGCCTATAAACCATTAGCGATTTGTGTATCTACTCTGTTTTCCTTTATAAATTCCGACTTTAATTTTTTGACTTCATGTTTTTGGCCATTTACGGTCGAAACAGAAACTTCAACCCCAATTATTTCTGTATTTACGCTTTAAGAGGAGTCGCGTGACACTATTTGTTTCCAAATTCCGACTTTGATTTCTTGACTTCCGGTCGAAACAGGAAGAGCCAGTAGTTATAAAATTTTCTGAAATGATTTTACTTAAAATAATCCTTTTCTTGAGACGTCTCATGGCTGGTGAACTCTTTAAGAGGAATCAACACTATTTCGACTTTAAGTTCTTGACTTCCGGTTTTGTACCACTTCCGGTCGATCCCGGAACCCGGAACTTGAAACTCAATGATTTATATATCTACTCTTTAAGAGGAATCGAATGACACAATTTGTTTCCAAATTTCGACTCTAATTTCTTAACTTCCGGTCGAAACAAGAACAAATCCAAATTCAATCAAATCCAATTTTAGTACTTATTTGTTTAAAAACAACCCGTGTTTTATGGGTTCAGGCAGCGTGAAAACGTGTATTTCGAAAAATTGACATGAAAACTTTACTTTCTTTTTCTATACATTCATATAGAGCAAGAGAAAATAAAAAAAACACAAATTTTGTCCCTACCTGTGTTTGGTATATGTCTCATTCCGAATTGTATCAACTTTCAGACCTCTACAAATTTCATTGTTCAAGGCATAGGCTTGAAATATGGTAACGCTAATATTGTTATTTAATGTTTTTAAAAGAAATAACTTCAGATACACTCAACCAGTTCTCACAAAATACTTAAACAACCACAGGTATAATATAAAAACGGTACTTCCCAACAATCGTTAACCAAAAAAAAACGTTAAAACTGAAAAATTTATAACAGAAGTGTGTGTAAGAAGGTAGATGAATCCGTATGCGTATCACTCGAGATTTTAAAAATGAATGATTTTAATTTTTGTACACATCCCCCATTGACAAAATTATTGTAAATTATTTAGTTTGAATGAATGAATTACAAAATTATTAATAAAAATCTACTATCGCCTACATACGTGCCAACAGGAACAAAGTACATATTTTCCTCATTCGGTAAAAATCAGAGATAAAAATATAAGACCCACAAACCATATCAATCAAATACACAAATCAAATATTTTTCTAACAAAATTGTGGTTTTATAAACACACGTGTGCGCCTACACATAAAACCCAATTGTTTTCTTCAGAGAATTATTATACCAGCTATATTTCGTTCTGAAAATATCACTAGTATTTGCTTTCAAAAGCCAACGTAATGTTATAAAAAAACAAAAATGTGTATAGTTTATTGAATTATTCTTTTTATAGTACTTATTTATCTTAAATGTCATATCTTGCTTGCAAACATATATATATTTTTTTAAAACTATGTTCATATTAATGTACGGCTGACCTCTAGATGTGATCATCACAACAGGCTAATGCGCCAAGGGTTCCGAGTCCAATTCCTGTTCAGGTTTGATATTGTTTATCACTCATGTTCATCTATGCCCCTTTATCGTCCGCATTAGCATTAATAAGCAAAACAGTCATGTGTAAAATGAATAAAATAAAATAAAATACATAAATGTAAGTTAATAATAAGCCTACCGTACAAATGAATACATGTTCTTTAAAACAACAATCTTATTTAGAAACACGTCAATGAAATTACTAAGGTAGTTCAAAAAATAACGTCTGTTTACTGTCTTTTGCCACTAGTATTGCTCTGATGTTTTTGTCACGAGGTGGGAATATCCCTGTTTTGGTCTACACCAAAACAGGCATAAGCCTTAATAGGATTATCAGTTCAGATAGACAACTCATCATAATAAATCCTCTGTTAAATTACGTACGAGATAAAATTTTGAGCCCATGAGGTTATTATTCTCGTTGAATTTTTTTTTAGAGCGGAGAGCTACAGTCACTGCTGATCGTACAAAGTGACTCTCAAAATATTTCGCCCTCCACTCAAAAACAAGCGCCCAGGAAATTTTCGTGCGTCATCATTTTCCAACAAGACAATGCAGGCCAGCATGACGCAAAATCAACAGTCTTGCTTTTAAAATTGTATCGTTGGGAGATTATAACCAATAATACAGTTCCGTCGTTGCGCCATCCAATTTTCATTTATTAAGGAAATTGAAAGAATGCGTTTTGTCAACGCCGAAAAGTGCAAACAAATATTAAAACATTTTCCGCAATTTGGACGAAACATTTTTATTTGTTAAATTTGAACACCGCTGGAACAAATGCTTATCACATTATGAAATTCAGATAAAAAAAATTCGCAATTTAATTTTAAATTTCGTAAAAAATAACTTTCCTCTCGATTACCGCTCTTACTACTACACATGATCCATTTGTTTTTTACGCAATTAATTTTTTCTCGAAATGTGACAGGTTACACAATGGTAATGCAACGGTTACTAAGTATTTAAATAAAACTGTCATTTTGATATCTGAGTAGATAGCCTATATGTGTATAGAACTCAAGGAACATCAATAAAAATGACGAGTAGTTTCAAAGAGATACAACCTATTTTAATTTCCTTCCTCCGTAACAAGAATAAACGCACATGCTTAACACAATTACTATTAAAAATTAAGCAATAATAAACGAATGAACATCGTGGTATTCTGAAAATTATAAATTACTTTTGACTGCTAAAAATGTAATTTCTAAATTAAAAAAATATAGATTAATGAAACGTAACAGGAAGTTACTAATTTGAAATTTTAATTGTTAATGAATGACCTCAATTGTTAATGAATGAGCTTACTGAGATCCTTAATGAATTTAATTGAGAAATAACATCCTGCGAATGTGATATCCACATTGAAGTATTTAAGATGTTGCAATGAAAAAAATAATTCAGAGTATCTATATCATTAAAATAATTGGCATTATCTGTTCATATTTTACTTCAACAGAAAAACCTCGAGAACTAATAAAGCTACGATAACACATGTCATATCTAGGCTTAATATCTTTGGAACGTTACGCATTATCGAACGAAATATGCGTCAAATAATTTGGTCCAGCTGGTCTAACGTTACGGTGGTACGTAGAAATAGCGAATGTCCGACCATAACTTTAGTAAAAATAAACCATATTAGATAAGTGAGAGTTCATTTTATAGCGTACGATGTCCCGCGTGTTTTAAGCTTACGTTCATTATTTTAACTCTTATAGAACTCAAAATATCTATATACCATTAATATCAGTTTAAGTTGGTGTCAAATCCGACCAGCTGGCGGTCGGCTTGGTGTAGCGTTTAGCACGTAGCCACTCTCCGTATTCCTTCGTATATAAATGACGAACACCAAGTGAATCATTCCATATCCCCTCCTATAACAAACCTTCAAAAAATAATAAAGCGCTGCGTTTCTTAATTTAAGAAGACCACGATCTTGCTTTTATTTTACGTACAACTATTTTTTTCCATTAATAATATTGTTGATGTCGAAAGCAGATAGATAAAAATGAATGATTAAAGAATATAAGACCTCACAGGGATCGAACTCGGTACACCAACGGACCGTCCACAGCATCAAGAAAACCATTCAAAGAACGGGTATTTTAGCTTGTACTTACTCAAAATGTGAAAATCAATTAACAATTTTAAACAGTCAGATACCTTCACGTGAAAAGGACCCAGCACATTCTAGAACTAATGCATTAATGTTATTATAACTTAATAACACGGTCACGAATTTCAATTAAACCTGACCTACAATCATTTAGTTCGTTTGATTATTAATGTCCAATTAAGAGAAAGTTTAAAGTGACAGTTTATCATATTAAAGCCTTAGATTTTGGAATTTATTATACTGTTAAAATAATCTACTGTTAATACAACTGACTTTCGTTCATACTAATATCATAAAGAAGTAACGTTTGTTTATTTGTTTGTACGAGGTAATCTCAGAAACTAGAAAATTGATTTCAAACATTTTTACACATTTGGAAGGTTACAGCTTCCTGAGTAACATCAGGCTGTATGATATAATGTAACTTTTAAATTTTGAAAAAAATGTTATTGGTAAAATAAAGTCTACATTTTTTTTGGTGTAAGATCGTTTGGAAAGTTAGTTTTCCTAACTACCAGTATTACGCCATCTATTATATAATGTATTGCAATTATAATTACTTAAGTTACTAATTAGCATCATAGCAGCAGAATCCACATTAATGTATTATTTATTATGTATATATTAAAAAACGTTTTATATTTACTTTATGCTTCTTATACTTCGTTTCTTACAAGTACCTACTTCCGCGGTGCACACACCGCGTCTTCAGGTAAATAGATATAGCTTATAGAACTGTTTATGAACATTGTATCTTCCTTTGTCAAAGATTTGAATTAAATTCAACAAGCAGTGTAAGGTAAATAAAGTTCTTTTATATAGGCCTACATTAAAAATCAATACATTAATTTTAATTAAAATGTACTGGATTATGATATCAGGTACGGTACGGTATTACTCTAAAATATGACATAATTCTTTACACTTACTTTTTTTCAAAATTGTTAAAAATTTACAGAATTTATATCCAGAAATAAAAGATGTATCATTTCTTTAAAAGATATATATTTATCTACTTTATTTAACACATTCAGTTATTCTCAGGTCATATTTTACCCCTTCCATTGATGATTCATACTGATGTTACCAATCCCTGTTTCCAGTATTAAAATACTTTTCACGGTTTATGAGCTCTGCTGTTACACGCATTTAGACTAATCAGAACCTTTACCAGCGTTGTCAGATTGTACGAATGTATCAGCCTGACAAAAAGTACGCGCGCATATGTATAAGAGCCACAGTAGTTCACTCGTGTCGTGCATTTCGTACTGAACACATCGATTACAGAGCGCGTTAACATAGAATACTTTATAATATAATCAGCTGGTTGTATGTTTATAGGTTATTGTTATTGAAAGTCCAAAAAAAAAATGGCTGACAAAATATACAACAGAGCTACGAGAGCAAGTACTGGCAACGTTGCTGGTACGTTCAGAGCTCATGAGCCTTGAAAAATAGTATAATTGTTCTTATTAATAAGGTTGTGAGTTACTTTCGAAGTGTAAGGTTGTGTAAGAAGATAAACTATTTAATTTTGTTTTCCGTGAAGCGAAGCGAGCGTTGGATGGGAATACAAGTAAAGTAGTGTAATACTAGAAAACATAATATAAGTCCACTACATTCTTTTCTCATAATTTTCCTAGGCATAGAAAAAATCATAACAAAAACTAAAAATTTAGATAGAATAATATTGAACAAGCGAACGTTTAGCAAACAGATAATTAATAACCAAAATCGATTAAACTGGGAAACTATAGTTAGAAATTGGAAGTGGTTTCCTGACGGGTCAAGTTGCTATTAATAAAGTAGGTACGCCTACATTATATTTCATAATAATTGCATTCTATAATAGATTGCCAATCTATTTATAGATTGGCAATCTAATATTTCTATCGTGATGACGCTATGACAGTCTATGGCCTAATCCACGGAAACACATTATCAGTTGACGCTCAATGCATGAGAAAATGACGTACAATGACGATGAAAAATAATAGAATGTAACAGGGGACTCACTTCTGCCAAACAGATCACAACACTCAACGTAATTGGATAGCTGGAATATGACGACAAGATTAAAACCTCTTTAAACAAATGACAGAAAATTGAACAGATTTATGGATTGATGAATAACTAAATTCTAAGAGACAATATAATTGATACTTAAAATACTTTTCCACTTAAAAGAATACCACGAATAAAAATTAAAAAAATGTAGTAACCTCGAAAAACAAACGAAAATTTTTAAACATTTTTATAAAATGATGTTATAAATTTTAAAATTAATTACATTGACTTTCGAGTCAGCCCAGTCAGTAATCCGGTAGAAAGTTACTGTTAATTGTTAAATAACACCAAATAAGCAAGTAATTTTGTGAAGTGACCAGCTACCACCCATGGACATACTCCACAGGAGATCCCTGTTCAAATCCAAGCCAAGAATACAGAAAAAGCAGCAAATAAAATGGGTGACTGTTAATAGTATAGTTCCCGATGACAAAAACATTAGTATAGATCCCGACGACAAAAAAAATAGTATAATAATAGTACAGAAAAATAATAGTGTAGTTCCAGATAAAAGCTAAAAAAATACATAATTTGATTTATTATCATAGCAATACAAAGTTTTTTTAAATTTGTTTCTAGTTCCACGGCTACAAAAAATAGTTCTGTTTCTTATTACATGGTCGGCTAATTATATGACTGAACTATTTAAGAACAGAAGAAGTAGAGGTGTAAAAGACAATAATCAGAGTTACCTCCTCTGAGAGTAATGAGTTTCATCATTACACAGCCAGATCCTGTGGTGAATGAAGTGAAGGTGTTATTTACAGGGTGGAAAGTAGCTGCTTTTTGGAGGGCCTGGCATGCCAATAAGCGTACTTTTCCATTTAGTGAGGACGGTAATTGTAAACCACCTCACTTCTCGTTTTCCTAGGTAAAACCTCTAGAGGTTCAAACCAGCCTTTCGGCTATTGACCTAAAAAACAACACAAAAATCCCGTCTAGGAACAGCAAATAGGGAAGAGTACGCCTTAGTGAGATCCAACCTTAAAAACCTTAATATGGCACATGGGGAACAAAAAATACAAAAATCAAAACAGGCTAATGAGAAATTATCAAAGAAAAACCTTAAAAATTTACCAAGGTAAGAATATTGAATAACAAAGAACTATCATATAAAAATACTTGAAGTGTCGGATAACTGGTTTAAAGAAGTCAGAAAGGATATTAACCCTTTGTAGGGCAGTACTACGGGGGAAATATAAATGTTGTAAAATGTTAAATTTTGCTTTACAGGGACTTGAATAATGTACTTCTAGTCCCAGAACAGTGATATATTCTTTGTTTTGATGTTAAGTATACTTACCAAGGAACGTTTATTGAAATGGGAATCTCATAATGTTTAGTGGTAAGAATGCTTATTAAAACAACTTGTAGAAATATATAACAAAAAAATGTGTAGTATAACTTACTTTAATTTCATATTAGCATGAATGCTTCCTTTCCCTAAAAACCTCGAATTTTTTAAGCACTGTACAAAAGTAACAAAAAACTATCACGGTAGCGTGCGCTGGTATGAATACTTACCACATTCGTGCAACTCACAAATCAAATGGTCACTGCGCGCTAATTTCAAAATGTGGATAGCCTACTTACTAGAGCAAATCTATAACATCATAAAATGCCAATAAGGTTTAACTGCAAAGCTTATTCTTAAATAAAATCGACCTCATTGCCAGCGGTAAGTATACATACCAAAGACTTAATAAGGGTTAAGAAAACTGGAATAAACCGAGAAAACATAATGGATCGAACTAAATCCAACCATCCGATTACTAACTTTAAGGGTTTCCGCGAAAAATAAAAGCAGAACACTTCACACCCATTATGAAATAAAGTTGAAAAACACGGCTGCAAAAAGCTTTAAGAAACTTCAAAAGTCACTCAACATGGTCTTAAACGGCCCTATTCGAAAAAATATCGTTAAAAACTCTCGTGATAAAATGCCATAACTAATTCACGAACAAAAAAGTACATTTTTAAAATTAATTACATGTAATAGGTTTCAAACTTAATTTAATAAATTCAATTAACTAATTATTTTATAAAATAATTTATATAATAACTGCAACAATACGTAACCAAAAGAAGTTATAATTATTCAGAATAGAACAAAGTTTAAGTTCAAAACTCTATTGTGCAACATGGGTAAATACAGTATTATTATAGTGTAGTATAATTAAGAAATTTCACACAAACTGTGAACTATTAGATAAATAAACTGTGAGAATTAGACCATCCGGTTATTAAATAAAAATTATATATTAAGCAGTATAAACTACAATGTTACGCCACAATTAGATATGTTTTGCTATAATTATTGTTTTACTTCCTGCCCTTACGGAAAGAGGAAACTCAAAAGAATTCTGGGTTATACATAATAATGATTTTGAAATTTCGGCCGATTAATTAATTAGCGATTTAATCGCTATTTAATACTAATATAGTACACTAAAAGAAAGAAATATACTGAAACTTATAAAAAGAGCACAGAAATCTACACACAAAAATTAAGTACTACAAAATATTAACTGCGTCCAGAAAGAAATTAAACGGGCTCCTTTCATGAAAATTAAATCTTACAAACTACTCTGAATGACCATTTCAAATAAAATCCCTAAAGGAGTTCGGGTATGCAGTTTGTTCATTTCATCATGTACTTCATGTCCTTTCTAACATTGTTAATAACCACAGGAATTTTCAATTTACTGGCAAGCAATTTGAAAAGCGCACTCGAATCTACATCATAAAGTCGCAAAGGAGGTTTTAAGTCCACGCTGTTTTCTTCGACCTGGCTAACGTTTTTACCCATTAATTTGCCTTGCTGATATTCTGAAATAATCTATGTTTCTGACTTCTACCAAGCGTTCAAATTATTTTGAATTTTTAATGGCGCTTATAATTTCAACGGTCTCATACAAACGACAGAGTTGAAGCCTTTTACATCCAAGAAACTACTGCTATAAGTTTCAAATAGTTAAAATTGTTTAGATCCTGGCCGGTAATCAAACCTCGAATCTTTCGTTTTGCAGCATCAAGATGTAGCTCGTTAACAAAACACTCCTCAGAGGTTGTACTGATTCAAAAACTATTTACGTTCTTAAAAATGTATTGCCACAAAATCTACCAAATTAGCTTTTTCTACTCGACAAATGTAATACAGAAAAATACTTATTTTACTTATATTAAGACTACCGTTTTGTAGAAATAGTGAATGATTTGGCGGTAATGGTTTTTAACAAATAAAAATCAAATAATTACGTAAGTATAATTAGCGGATTTACAGTACCGATTAATCTATTCAAAGGAATTTCAATGACGAGAATGAGAAGCCTCCTTTCTAGTGCCTCATCATCCAGTTAATCGTTTGTCAAGAGGTGAAACCAACAGCCGCGCTTTCCCTCAACCGTCTGCCAGTCGTGCTTTACTGTGTCGTGCTATAAACACTGTTCCTTTTAACTTTGTTATTCAGGTTCACCGACCTACCTGGTCTCTTAAAAATAAAAGAGAACCAACTTCTTCTCTGTTACTGACAACACAATCCTTAAAGCTTTTAAGACACAACGGCGCTAAGCGACGTAACAGCATTACTAGAAGAGAAGGATCGGTGAAGGCCGACCAGTCCAGTGGTAATTTCTTCTTATTTTACTTGCAGACCAGGCGCATACCTTAGTTATAAACACACGCTACTACGTTATCTCACTGAGGCATGCACAAGCAATGAATACACCCGATTAATTTGCAGCAAAGATGTAACCAATATACGTTACTTTATTACAGAGTATTGAATGAAATACCAAATTAAACGTAGGTAAAAAGTCAAATTCTATTTAAACAAGTTGTGAATGTATTCGAACTAATAAATTAAATAACTGATCCATGTACATTGTCTCTGGATTGAAATTTTAACGTTCCTTAATTTGCACGTACGATTACCAATTAAACAATCATGTAATAAGGTTTTGGTTTAATTTACTATTCAAAATTTACAATAGCGCTGGAAACCTAAGTACAGATTAATATTTAAAATGATTATCAACCCCAACTAGACGAACTGGAATCATAACATTTATTTACAAAAAAAATCAATGCCAAAATGAATATGAGTCAAATATTAACACCATCAGACAATGAGAAACATAATTCTAGTATTACACTTTGGATAAAAACCAGAAAGAATAATTACGACTACAAGTTGTCTCAATAAATTTCATTTACAGTAGTTATTCAATTTTTTTAATCCCTAATGAGTGCACGTTGTAATAATATATTCAATTAAGAACAATAAACAACCTTATGACCAAATGATATGAGGATGATATGCATGAAGTGTCAACGAAGTGTAGTCTTGTACAAACTCAGGCCGACCATTTCTGAGAAGAGTATGGTTAATTGAATCCCGACCATCAAAGTACACCGGTAACCACTGTTTAGTAAATTAAACTACGTGTAAAATGAACTACCATGAAACCTTCATCTCCGAAATTAGCTGTCAAACAGCTGACTCACAGCGACGGCGTTTCCACTTATTCGATTATAGAATAAATTTTGTTAATATTTCAAAACTACCGGGTTGTTCTGGAGGTAAAGTCGTCGCCGCGAGTCAGCTGTTTAACAGCTGATTTTCGGAGACGAAGGTTTCTGGTTCAAATCCTAGTAAAAACAGTTTTATATTGATTATTTTTTTTTTATTCCTATTTGTGTACGTTGCAATCTGTTCAATTTAGAACAATAAGCAACCCCATGACCCAATGAGATGAGGATGATGTGTATGACGTGTACATGAGGTGTAGTCTTGTACAGACCCAGGCCAACCATTCCTGAGAGAGTATGGTTAACTAAACCCCAACCATCAAAGTACACCGGTAACCACTGTCTAGTATTCAAATCCGTATAAAAGTAACTACCTTAACTAGGATTTGAACCAGGAACCTTCATCTCCGAAAATCAGCTATTAAACAGCTGATTTTGGCAACGACTTTACCTCTAGACCAACCCGGTGGGTTAAGATATATATATTAAGATATATATATTGATAATTACACGGATTTAAATACTAGACAGTAGTTACCGGTATACTTTGATGGTTGGGGTTCAATTAAAAATACTCTCTTAAGAATGGTCGACCTGGGTCTGTAAAAGACTACAGCTCATTTACACGTCATACACATCATCCTCATCTTATTGGGTCATGTGTTGGTTATTGTTCTGAATTGAACAGATTGCAACGTACACACATTAAGGTTAAAAAATATCTAAGTTATATTTCAAAACAAGAAAAAACCAATTGTAAATATTGAAAAGAAAAAATGTGTGCGTATAACATTCTACAGCTTCAGATTATTGCAGTATTGTCACTAACTGCTAGAGTAATTTAAATTAACCCATTTATAGAAATTAAGAAATAAGTATAATTCTAATTTTTTGTACTGTAGATGTCACAAAAATGGGTCTCTGACTAATAAAGAATTATTTGTTATCTATTTAGACAGCTTAGTGACAACTACGCTTTTCAATCTACCTCAATGTGTACGTTTTTTCATGCTAAAACCCACAATAGAAGCGAACTACAAAGCTGTTGATGCTAATTTAAATTAACAAATTAAAAAAATGTAAAGAATATTACATATTAGGTTCAAATAATTGTTTAATATCAATAGATTCTATTAATATTATGAATTAAAGCTAAGATCTCATTACAAAAGAACACCAAAAAATCACTTCAAGATGTTAGTAACGCTGGGACATGTACATTTATCTGAAATTATTTTGAATAAATGAACGATTTTCATAAATTTTACTTCTTTAATAACATTTTCATACGCGTTCTTTAAATAATTCTATAAAAATATAAAAACTGGAATGTCTTTTCACCGCTTCGAGATACGTATTGACGTACCCAATATTTCGAAACGTAACACTATGGGAAGTGTAATACGTCAATCAGAATATACGTCAGAATATGGCAGAGTAAATGGGAAGAGGAAGACGCTGTTAATGGAGTTTTCCAATACATGTATAGTACAGTCCGTATACATTGTAGATTATTAATATTACGCACACATATACCAAGAACTATATTAGATATCAGATAAACCGACTTGATTATTTTTATAAACCACTCATATTTATTTTTCCCTACTTAATACAACATATTTTTCACCAATAATCTCTATACATTATTTTTCCTGATATTGTTTCCGTACATTAACCCCATTACAGACTTAACAACTTGCGTTTTACATTGGATGTGAGGTGAAAATGACAAAAGCAATTTTTCTTGTTTTTCTCTTAAGAAAAATCATTATACTGCAGTTGCACGAGGGAAAAACCGACTTGAGCATAAAAATTGTGTACGTTCAAAAGATACAATTAGAGCGTCAACAATAACGTCAGATTGCTTTTAGCCTTCAGTCACTGTTTACAACTGAAGTAAATGATGAAAAATCCTTTCATACTCGCAGTTTTCTTTTTACTTTTAGACACAAAGATACTTAAATAAAAATAAGACAAGCAAAACAGCAGAAACAGAGTGAGTTAAACTGACTAATAGAGAAAATGTAGCGCTTTGTAACTATATAATACATGTGAAAGCCCTCATTCACTGATTGACTTACTCAGTCATCATTGAATTCTCGAATTTCCCGATTATCTAGGGAGGTGAAATTCTTCAACTTATGGGTTGAACAGAAAACCTTAAGCATCTAGGTATTTTGGGCCCGTTGTTGTTTACGCCACCATCCGAAAAGCTGGTTTGAACCTCTACAGGCTTTATTAGGTAAAACGAGTAGCGAGGTGATTTACCATTCCCTTCCTCACTGAGAGGAAAAGTATGCTTATCAGCATGCCAGGCATCTGAAAACCATCTACTTTCCACCCTGCAAATGACACCTTTACTTCATCGACCACAGAGTCTGGTTGTATAATGATGAAATTCATTACTCTCAGAGGAGATAACTCTGACTAGTGACTCTTACACCTCTACCTCTTCTGTTCGTAAATGCTTCAGTCATTAATTGGCTAACCATGTGATAAGAAACTAATTTTTGTAACCCTGGAGCTATCAGATCGAGTAATAATTTAATACTCCACCGGCCTTTTAGGGCAAATATTGCCCTTAAAGGGTAAAAAAGAGGGCGATAACCTTTAACCAATACATACATTGTACACCACCCCGAAGTGCCACAGTTCTGAAAATCGGCACTCGTACTTTCTATGTCTATATATCTACGAAAGATAAAGTTCATTTTAATTACGACCCCTAGCGCCTAAGAGGTAAAAAGAAGTTTACTACTGTATAAAAATGGAAATGGAGAGTGAAGATTAATGAGGATAAGTCAACGCACGTAACATTTACATTAAAGAAACCAACATGTCCAGTGGTCAGCTTGAACGGTACAGTAATCCCACAGAAGGATGAAGTTAAATATCTGGGTTTACATCTAGATCGAAGACTCACATGGAGAAGTCATATATGGGCGAAACGAAAGCAACATGGGCTGAAGTTACGTCAATTATTCTGGCTCTTAGGCAGTAGGTCTCAACTCTCCCTTAAAAAAATAAAGTACTCGTATACAAAGTAATACTCAAACCAATTTGGACGTATGGGTTAGAGCTATGGGGTACAGCTAGTTCATCAAATATAGAAATACTGCAGCGCTTCCAATCAAAATACCTGAGACTGATCACTGCAGCCCCATGGTACGTAACAAATGAAATACTACACAATGACCTAAACCTGCCCTTCATAAAAGAAGAAATTAAACAACATAGCGAAAAACATTTACAAAAACTAGAAGACCAACAGAATCCATTAGCGATTAGCCTCCATGACAACAGCGAAGATACACACAGACTGAAACGCTTTAAACCATTGGACTTACCTCTACAATTTTGTTAGTCATTTAATTTTAATTTTTTTTATTTTTATTTTTTATCTTTTCTACTTCAACTCCTAATCATCAGCATCTCATAATTGGCGTCGTTTTCATGTCTACCATCGTCATTGTCATCTCCAACTTCAACTCTTTGTGTTTCGGGATGTTGATTCACGGTTCATCAAGTTTGATTTTGTATGGATATATTTTTTTTTGTTTCTTCACAGTTTGGTCTTTTTCAAACACACTACTGAGTGTCGTTTGTGTTTTAATTCTAAGGACATTACTCAGATTTTCTCATATTTGCTTAAAGTTATTGTATTTATTAACTGATTGCAAAAGAAAACTATATTGTTAAAAAAAACTGTATAAAAATACATATCTATTATTTCTATATTTATATTGGTATTACCCAAAGAAATACAATTTTAAAATTTAGCATGATCATAATAATTATCTTGTTTCAAATAGAATTTTAACAAAACAGGCTGACCTCTAACAAAGTCACAATACGGACTGTTAAAATGATGACATATATAAACTTTATTTTTCTATTAGACCCATCCTATTTATATATCACCTAAAATTGGTAAAAATATACTTTTTACGTCTAAATTTTTTTATTCTAACAAAAATAATGTAAATAAATTAAGAACAACAGAACTTATACATTTATAATTTTTTCGAATTTTCTTTTTCAGTGATTTGCCAATATAAAATTGTTGTGCCTAATACGTCATTATCTAGATTAAGCATACCGTATAAGTAAGCTATTATGAACTACACTTGATAGTTGTTGTAATAACATTAGATTTTATTAGAAAGACTCCTCAAAAGTTATTACTATAATAATAATAATATGTTACTGATAATTGGAATATGAAATTATCGATGGTAAGTTTAAATGATTTAAAATAACATTTTTACCAAAAAATTTAAAAAAAATGTATTTTTCCGGAGATATATTTTGTGGTGGGCTTAAATAAAAAACTGTATACAAAATAAATTAACAAGTTTCACAGACATCTACTCGAACGCATTGAAAATTTACCAGTAATACAGTTTCCAAATTTACATTAACGAAAATAACGAAGTAAACACCTTTGCTTTAACAGCTAAAATACCATTTACTTACTTCTTCGGTGATCACGAAATCAAATGTTTTCACTCAAAATTTGAATTTTGTGAATCTGAGAAATGCTTCAATGGAAGCCGTTTCACATTCCATCACTTCACAAAAAATAATAGTTTTCAAATATAGAGGTTGTTCAAGTGAACTGTAATATAAACGACTATATGAAAAAAAGAATTTCATCGAGAATCACTCACCCTCATTTTTTGGATTCGACTTTTTCTAGTCTCCGTAATTCTTCATTTAATTTTTTACGATCCTGATGACGTACATATTAAGTAAAGGTAGATATACATAAAAAATCATTTATGAACGATCCATACAATTATAAAATACACATTAACAAAAATATCGTACATCAAATGTGACAGGTTCTACTCGGGGTTAAATCAAAGACTGTACCCGGTTAGATAAGAGTACGTTACGAAGCCATACGCGCCGAGTTAAATGTTCAGTCACTGTGTGAAACGTTAAAAATATACGAGAAACAGGTCCAACCATTTACTTAGCATGCCAGCACACAGACTTCCTCAACGAGCATGGAAATATAAACCTAAAGGGAAGCGAGGCTTGGGAAGATCTAAAAAAAGGTGGATGGTGGAACAGGCCATTGAGACTAATCCTAGAGAGATTATGATGATGATGGTGACATTAAATGTAAAAATTTTCTTACTTAATTGAGGAAACGTTCATTTAAAGAAAAAGAAAGTATAGTTTTCATCTATACAACTTAGTATAAGTTCTATAAATTATTTTTAATGGTACAAGAAATAATCATCATACTATTACATAACTTGTTGGTAGCACTTAGAAAAATGTAAAAAAGGCCTACATCAAACAGAACAAGGACACGCCTTTATTTTATGTAATTTACACATACATTTTTAAATTACTTGCATAGTAGCAATTAAATTAGTTGTTATTCATTCCACATAGTAATTCTTCGGTTTGAAAAGCTTTCCTAAACCAGAAAAATACAACGTGACATAGATTATAAATATTTGATATTAATTTCTTACATAATAGTAGCAAGTAATTTTACATTAAATAATTACTGACTTAATTAACGGAATGAAATTTTACAAAGAACTTGTTCATTTAGAGTAAAAAATTATTATAACAATTATACAAGTAAATTAATTTGAATTTTGAAAAATATGTCAGTCACGTAAAGGTCAAAGAGTTATAATTAAGGATAATTAGCGAATTCTAATCAAAGGAGAATGTAGAAGTACAGCTAATTTGTACAAATCAATGCGAAAGTGACTCGCTCAATTATTACTAATACTTTAATTTCCGATCGGCTGAACAGCTGTAAGGCATATTTATTTCTTATTCTAACAGGAAAACGAAGGCATTTATGTTTCGACCATTTACCCCAGAGGGATAGAAATGGGAAGACTGTTATATCTTATAATTAGTATTGCTATGGGACTAATGCAATACATACTACGTTCATTTATCTTCCTCAAAAGCTACAGTTCTAAAAATTGGCACTCCTAATCTGGAAGTGATACCCAGAAAAAGTACAACAATGGAATTTTTACTACTTGCTCCTTGCAGTTTAAAATGGGTACAATCATTTAAGGAAAACATATGGTCTTGGTACCCACCCGAAGATAAGTTGTACATGAGGTGTTGGAAGATCACAGATGAGGTGAGCAGATTATGTCAAGAGAGACGACTAAAAAGGTGTGGATGACAAAACCTCACAACCGGGAATCATGAAAGAAACTGAATGAGATCTATAACCAGCATTAAATGGGAAAAGGCTGTAGAAGAAAAAAAGGACCTACCAAAATATCTATAATTCTGAAAATCGGCATACATATTGTTAAAGTACAACCTCGAAAAATCAATGAATAAAATCGGGAAAAACAATAAACCGGTTCACCCAATGCTTCCCTCTGAAACCAGCATTAATTGTTAGTACTTTTACAAAAGGTATTTACTAACAGAATTTAATTTCATATTATTTCAATACATTATAATAATATATCAATTAATGTTTGTCATAATTAATATAAATACGTTCTTAACCAGATCTGCTACATACTTAAGAAATATTCTTGTAACATAATTAAACATACATTATCAAAACGAATAACTCAGAACTAGGATACATAACATAAACAATAATCCTACAATTATTTTTATTACAAAAATAACTCGTATAAAATAAGAACACCTCAAGAATAATCAGAATTATAATAAAAATTCAATGTAATAATTCTGCTTGTGATAAGTTTGTAAATAATTTACAATCATAAGAGCATAATAACCCATAATTCAAGTTAACTCTTACAATGTTATTTATTATTTATAACTATCGTAAATTATACCAGTCAAGGACATTAAAATACATACCGTATATTAAAAAATACATATTTAAAACGGGCATTGTACTATAAAATAAAAAATACGTAGACCTACTGAGTAAAATATTAAAAAATACGTAGTAATTAATTAAAATTAGACAATACTTTACTGTAACATTATTTGAAAGGGATTGTAATACATGTTATTAGATTTATTAAGTACAAACAAACAAAAAATAATAATTTTCTTCTGTACGAAACATTTTCTGTATGAAACATTTTATAATTAGGCACAAATATGAAAAAGAATAGCCTATATGCATTTTGTCAAATTTACTGACACCACTGAATGAATTAAAATAAATATATATACATGTATTAACTCAATAAAGAAAGTTTTCGACAAAATGTTTACGAACAGCTTTAAGGATACCATGGCATACACGAAAGAGATACATCAATAACGACATACACTTGACTTGACTCGGTAAGACAGGAAATTACACGATTTAACAGAACATACGAACTAAGACTGGACGGACATCCGAATTATTTCGCGATAAACTTACTGGACAACAGCGACTATACTTTTGCAAGACTTAACAGATACGACGCGTTTGACTTTAGTAGCAGATTTGATAATAATTAATCTTTAAACTTTAGTTTTATTTAAAATTCGTTCAAAATTAATTTTATATTTAGTTTCCTGCTCAAATCTCTTATACTTATTGTTTTTAAATGTAAGAACAGATTGTAATTTTTCTGTCTACATAAAAATTTAACCTAATTGCAGTGAATTACTGAATTAAAGTTCACTTTCACCATAATTTTGAAAAGGCAGATTTTTCTGAATTTTAATCCTACAGAATTTAGCGTGTATGGATGGTCTTTGGCAAACACAGACGAGAATATTGGTACTATAAAAATTTATTTTTACGATGATTTGATTAGCTTTCTAGTAAACATGAAATTTAAAAAAAATCGTAGTTCTAAATGTTACGTATAATTATTTTTGTCTTTATTCATAAGAACTAAAACTTTAAGTTAGGTAATACAGCCAGCCGTAATTATGTAAATGTAAGTGTGTAATGTCCTGTCTTTTTCTTGGCTGAGGAAATCACCCCGCGGGAAGCCTCGGTGTTTTATACAAGATGCCTCTACTGTAATATCTCTAATGTTGTTTGCGGATTTCGCGACATTGTTTTTCATTTCAGGTTCTTATTGTATCTGAGTTGAGATCTCAATGAACGACAATTTCGTACGAAGGTTGGGACTATAAAATATGACAAAACATATTTTTGCTTGTATCCTGTTTGTATATTATTTTTCAGCCGAACCGTAGATGAATACTTCGTTCATTCACATCGGCTTCATTATGCATTTGCAACAATTTAGTTTCCATGTTATTTTAGTGAAAAATATTTGTTAATGACAGTATAATTTATCTTTCCTGGTAATATAGAAAAATAAACAAAATTTTACCATTTGGACTAGCTTTCGGCCACACTATAGTCTAAAAAAGATAGGTTCCACTTTATTTTGGTAATAACACTATGTTACGGCCAAAATAAGTAATATATTAAAGCGAGTCGATACTCATTTATTTATTTTAGGCATAACATAGTGTTCTGCCCATAACAGACAAGTGGAGTGTCAAATTATTTACACTCAATCTGTTCATTGCAGGGCTAAATTAAATAGTTCTATTTATCACTAGGTCAGCCAATTAAATGACTGAATCATTTACGAACAGAAGAGGTAGAGGTGTAATATACAATAATCAGTGTTATCTCCTCTGAAAGTAATGAATTTCATTATACAGCCAGACTCTGTGGTGAATGAAGTTAAGGTGTCATTTTCAGAGTGGAAAATATGTGCTTTTCAGAGGGCTCGGCATGCTGATAAGCGTACTCTTCCATTCAGTGAGGAAGGCAATTGTAAACCATCCCACTCTTCGTTTTACTTAGTAAAACCTCTACACGTTCAAACCAGCCTATCGGCCGATGACCTAAACAACAACATAGTGTTAAATTATTTTCCCTTGATTTGCTAGTTCCAAGGCTACAAAAAATAGTTCTGTTTCTTATCACATTATCAGCCAATTATAAGACTGAACTATTTAAGAACAGAAGAAGTAGAGGTGTAAAAGACACTAGTGAGAGGTATCTTCTCTAAGAGATATGAATTTTATTATACAGCCAGACTCTACGGTGAATGAAATGAAGGTGTCATTTGCAGGGTGGAGAGTGGATACTTTTCTGAGAGCCTGGAATGCTAATGAACATACTTTTCCACTCAGTGAGGAAAACATGGTAAACCACCTGTCATCGTTTTACTTAGTAAAACCTCCAGAGGTTCAAACCAGGATTTTGGTTGATGTCTTAAAACAACAACAAATTATTATTTATATTTTTCTGACCACTTTATGAATCTTAACGCGTTCAAAAGTTTACCTACATTTATTTCACTCATTATAATCAATCAACAGACAGATAAAAATCTGAGATTTAATTTTGGTCATATTAGTCATACGGATGAATATAATTTTCAATAACGTTTCAGTGAAATTGTAATTATGTTAATTACAAACGACAAAAGATAATAAAAAAACACAATCAAGGCCATGGACCAATAATGATAACGGTAATTAATGACAAATCAATGATCACTCTAAACCAATGAGAGTTAGAATTGTAATCGTTTTCTGAAGGCAGTGTGTTATAAGTAGGGCAGCCATAAATATATATTTTACAGGATGAATAATTTTGAATTGTGCGGACGTGTTTATCAATCAGTTCAGTAAACGTATTTATTAAAAGTAATTTTAAACGGATTGTTAATTTACAAAGCATGCATTTGAAGTGTTAATTCAATAATGTAGTTGGCTTATGAATAGCGTTTAATTATACTTAATCAATTTTATGCGCAAACGCTGATGTTACTTTCTTGAATGAAAGAGTAACAACCAAAAAATTGATACTCTTTTTCTCTGATAATTCCGAGGGAGTTAAAATATTTTCCTCCAGTAGGCGCCACAATTCAGCGTCGACGTTAGTTCAAAGCGTCTCCACAGATAGCAGCCGCGTCACGACATAATACGCATTCTGTCGTGTACGCCAATAACCAACACAAAAATGAGAAAACGTACATAATATGACGTCACATGTTATCGCGTGATATGAATGAAGGAAACCTATTTAGTTAGGTATTTACATTTAGAGTAAAAAGAGAAAATAAACAACCGACTACCTTCAACAATACTATCTATCCACCCAGAATAAATACGAAACATATTGATTATATTAAAGAACAGCGAGTTTACACGTAGAACTTCCTTATGTATATGGAAATTTATTTACCATGAATTACAAAAATAAAATCAATAAGTTAATGTAGTGTAAAAATGTGGTGATTTAATATCATAAAATACGTGAAAAACAAGACTGCGTACGCCAAACCTTTTAACGATCAGTCAACCATATAATGTTGTTTAGGTGATCAGCCGAAAGGCTGGTTTGAACCTCTATAGGCTTTACCATGTTAACGAGGAGTGAGGTGGTTTACCATGCTTTCCTCACTGAGTGGAAAAGTATGCTTATCAGCATGCCAGACCCTCCAAAACGTACTTACTTTCCACTCAGCAAATGACACCTTCACTACATTCACCACAGGTCTTGCTGTACAATGAAATTCATTACTCAGAGGAGACAACTATGACTAGTGTCTTTTACATCTCTACTTCTTCTGTTCTTAAATGCTTCAGACATATAATTGGCTATGTGATAAGAAACAAAACTATTTTTTGTAGCCCCGGAACTAGTAGATCGAATGCAAATAATTTAACACTCCACCAGCCTGTTACAGGGAAAACTATACCACGTCACATTTAAAACCAAGATAACCATAAAACTTTCCACTTGTACCAACACATGTATGGGATACAAATTTACTTTTTTAAATAAAAAAAACCGAAAAATGATTCTTATAACCAACAAATATTAGGCACACCCTAATATCTTACCTTTTCAAGATTATTGGTCTTCCCAAGTTCTGTCTTCCCCATCGGGTTGTCTCCCTAATCACCTTGGGAATTCTGTCCACACTCAACTTTTTCAACGGTTAAAAAATGGTTTAATTAAGAGTTTTTAAGAACGAATAAAACTAAAAGGCGAGTGTCTTTGAAGGAATTCCTGTGCTTTTTCGAATTACCTACGGTGGCAGCCCCACCGTAATTAGGTTAGTGCCCTGTTCGGAGAATCTTAACCCCCCTTCAACCATCCAGAAAAAAAGTCGGCCCAAAACTTACAATAAAATAATAATCAGAACAAGTATTTTAAAATATTCCCAATTATCAACAGTTGGTGTATTAAACAATTGCTAACTCCAGGGTTATAAAACGTAGTTCTGCAGCTACTGATCCGTACAAACAAGTGTGCATTTAAAAAACAGAACTAGGAGGCATCTAAGTGACATTTAATTCAAAACTGCCTTCGTTAAATGAATTAAATAAAACAGGTAGACTGTTTAATTAAAAACAGGAATCGCAACAGCGAAAAAAGCGTTCAATAAAAAAAACACTCTTCTATGATGAAACATGGAATTATACCTAAGAAAACCTTTAGTAAAATTTTACATTTAGAATATACTGCTTTACGGATGCGAACATGGACATTACCAGAAAAACAAATATACAGATAAGAAGTTTTTGAAATATTATGGAGACGATCGGAATGAATCTAATGATTGATAGAATAAGGAATGTAGAACTTACACAAAGACTGAATGAGAAGAAAGATTTGAAGAAAACCGATCGACGAAGGAAAGCTAATTGGCTGGGATACTCAATAAAACAAGAAGACTCTGACGGAAAACACAACAAATTGGAAACAAACATTGTGCAAAAACTATTATTAGTCTTTCCATCTTTACTTAGGTCCTGCCTCAGGGGAGATATCTGTAACGTCATGAGGAGACTGTTTAATGAACTGAGTGAAAGTATTATTTTCAACATAGAAAAGAAAAAAAATGTTCAGAGGCTTCGTGAACTCATAAGCAGTTATACTACTTTTGAAAGTATAATATAACAATGATAAAAATAAATTTACCTTTTGAATCACTCAGAAAAGTTCTAGAGATTCGACTGAACAATAAAAATAACGAATACATAATTGATAAAAATAAAATTCTTAAATCTGAAAAGAACATTAACAAACAAGTGTTTTGACACAAAATTTCAAACGTTTTCTTTACTGAAATTAGTGAAGTATTAAAATAGGCTATATATAGGATTCTAACTACATCTGTACAGTATAATAAAATTTTAACTGGTCTGTCTTCACAGGAATTAAGTATTACTGAATTTTTAGAGAGAATACTAAGAATTATCTAACGAAAATATTTTACGAAACAAACACACACAAACGTAACGACAATAAGACAAAGACAATACCAGTAGCCTACTCGTAATAAATTATTTTGTGACAGAACACGAACACACTTCACAAAACAAGTGTGAAAGTCTGCACGGTTGAGTGTATAAATGTAATTAATAGTACAATACAGTACATTCATGATCAACAAAAATAAATTAAACCGTACTAAGTATTTTGCTTATTTGGCAAGATTAATGAAAAGCGCTAAGAATGAATTACTTTTCCTTTAATCGTGAATGTAAATTATGTTAAATAGACCTACTACCCGCAAAGGGGTGGATTAAATGAACTATATAGTTTTTTGTTTTGGCCGGTTTCATTTCACACTTTACTTTTTTATGTATCACTTTAAAAATGTAATGCGGTTTTTCTGAATTACAGCTCTTTGGGAAGACAGATAAATATTTATTGTTTTAGGGTAGTTATCCGTTTTTATCCCTTCAGAGCCAGTGTTTGAAATTCAGATATATTTCATTTCCTAAGGATCGCTTACAGAACATTAAAGCCTTTTTTTAGAACTGCACCTTTTTGGGAAAGTATACACATGATGTCTAGCTTTAGAGTAAGCTAGTAACCAAATTTTCGGCACAAGTAGCCCACAACACAAATAACACAAATACTTTTACTTTTTTGGTTAATCCTCTAAAGAACAAATGTGTCGAATTACAGTTCTTTATGTTATATGGAAGTTAAGATACGTATATACAGATACTATTTCAAAGTGTAGTTTTAATTTTAAACAGTAAAGTACCTAAATACAATAAAAACATTTTTTTTTAAATTAGGCAGAAACGTGAGCACGAATAGCTTACGGCTTAAAATGATTGTAATGTATTTTTTACTTGTTCGGCCTTGATTCGCTGACCAAGACCTGAGTGCACAGTTTTTATAATCTAATGATTTAACAACGAAATGAAACAAAAGATCTGACAACAATAAAAAAAGATAAACTTGCTTAGAAAACAAAAACTAGTATTTTAAAATTTTTAAAAATCAGTAAAATAAAATAGATCACACGTTTTAACCATTTCTGGAAAATTATCACGCGTAGGCCATATGATTCGTATTGAAGGGGTCAGTTTCTCAGAGTTTTCCAAAATATATCACACAAGAGATATATCTTCTTCTTCTTCTTCACTTCCAAGGATTAGGTTTCTTGAACCTGTTCCGGTACCCATCTGTTCCTCGGTCGTCCTATATCTCTTCTT
Organism: Catonia carolina; assembly: GCA_035578175.1. NCBI lineage: Eukaryota > Metazoa > Arthropoda > Insecta > Hemiptera > Achilidae > Catonia > Catonia carolina. The sequence goes on from JAQMRL010000001.1 coordinate 352,805,696, forward strand.
CCTGTAGGTTTGTAGTTTCTGGCGGCTTTTGGTATTCTCTCGCCTGGCATGCGATTCAAATGGCTGCACCATCTGTTCCTGTTCTGCTTGATTCTGTCTAGCAACGGTAAAGCATTCAGTGTTTTTCTAATTTCTTCATTTCGTAGCCTATCTCTTCGGCTGCATCCATATACACTTCGTAAGAATCTCATTTCTGCAGCCTGGATTTTGCTGTCTACCTTTCTCGTATGTATCCAGGACTCACTGCCATACATCAAAGTAGGGACAGCAATTGTATCGTAAAACTTAAGTCTCGTATCTTTTCTTGTTTTCCGTTTCAGATGTTTATGTATATTACCACAAATGCTTTGAAATTTAGATAGTTTGTAAAGCACATCTTTGTCAAAGTCATACGAAACATCATTACCAAGATATTTGAAATGAGAAACTTGTTCAAGCACTCTTCCTCCTAATTCTATTTTAGTTCTTACGGTGTATTTTCCTTTAAATGCCATAGTTTTAGTTTTTGTCTGCGATATTTTCAAATTATATTTCTCAGACATTTTGTCCAACATAAAAACCGCTTTCTGTAACTCTTCTTCGCTTTGTTGTATTAATACCAAGTCATCTGCATAGATCATGTGATTGAGCTTCATCTGTTCTGAGAGTTGTATTCCTGAATTAATGCCTATTTTCCATGTTTGCAACATGTCGTCTATATATATGTTAAATAAAGTCGGCGACATACTGCAGCCCTGTCGAACTCCCTTATTTACCAAGATGGCTTCTGTTACCTTATCATTTACTTGCAGACGGATTGTTGTCCCCTCATACAATCCCTTCATAACTTGAATAATATGCTTTGGGTATCCTTTAGATTCAAGTATAGACCATAAGAGATTACGATTGACAGAGTCGAACGCCTTCATAAAGTCTATAAATGCTAGATGAGTTTCAAGGTTAAACTCTCGTCTTTTTGATATAATTTGGTTCATGGTAAAAATTGCATCTGAGCATGACCTTCCTTTTCTGAAACCCATCTGTTCCTCTGAAATCAAACTATCCACAATCCTCCTTAGTCTTGAATTGATTATTCTTGCATATACTTTATAGGTGGTGTCCAGCAAACTGACAGTTTGCTGGACAAGAGATATATATAATACGAAATAACAAGACTGCAAAAAATAGTCCCGTTTCTTATCACACAGTCAGCCAATTATATGATTGCGGCATTTAAGAACAGAAGAGGTGGAGGTGTAAAAGAGACTAGTCACGAGGTATCTCCTCTGAGAGTAATAAATATCATTATGCAGCCAGACGACTCTGTGGTGAATGAAATAAAGATGTCATTAGCTGGGTGGAAGTAGATGCTTTTCAGAGGGCCTCGCATGCCGATAAGCATACGTTTACACTCAGTGAGAAAAGCAAGGTAAACCACCTCATTTCAAATTTAACTTAGTAAAGCCTCTAGAGGTTCAAACCGGCCTTCTGGCTGATGAACTACACAACTGCGTTATAAATCATCAAGCACCTTATTACAATGTTTTTACTAGTTATAATTTAATCAAAGGACTAATAATACTGATACAAACACAAAGTAAATGTAATCACAGAAAATACCAATTTACGTGGTTTTGTTCCAGGAGCCACAGTTTTCCTACGATTCGTTAAAATATAGAAACTGTCTCCCCCGATTAAATTGTGGCAAAAGCAATAATCATTATTAAAAAAATTGAATTAAAAGTGCATAACCCACCGGGTTGGTCTAGGGGTAAAATCGTCGCCACAAGTCAGCTGTTTAACAGCTGATTTTCGGAGACGAAGGTTCCTGGTTCAAATCCTAGTGAAGGTAGTTACTTTTATACGGATTTGAATACTAGACAGTGGTTGCCGATGCACTTTGATGGTTGGGGTTCAATTAACCATACTCTCTCAGGAATGGTCGACCTGGGTCTGTACAAGACTACACTTCATTTACACGTCATACACATCATCCTCATCTCATTGGGTCATGGGGTTGCTTATTGTTCTGAATTGAACAGATTGCAACTTACACACATTAGGGATTGAAAATTTTGGGTAGGTTCAACCAAGAAATAACCGTGTTGCAAAGCCGTTTCTACTATTTATAATTCAACATAAAATATATTATAGATAATAAAAAAAATAATAATTACAGGCTATTGTAGATAATGAACGTATATTATAAAGAAAATATAGTGATCGTTATAAGGTTGATCATTGTAATGAAAAATACCCAAAAGTAGCTCCTTTTCCCCCAATTAAAAACACTGATAAAACTTTTAATAAAGATTATGAATAACTTAAAATTAATACGTACATTAAGTTAACGATAGATTTGGCGACGAAATTTACCGTATTACCGTGTTATTTAAACTGGTAATAGTGGAAAATATCTTTTAAGTTTTTACAGTAAATGAATTTTTAAACAAACGTAAGAAGATATTGCAAAGTTTGTCATACAACAAACCACGTTCCGCACTTTTTCATTGTTTTACAACATCTATTATAGAGATAACCGCAGAATGAATGCACACTCGAAATACTAGATGAAACTCAGAATACGAAAACGCTTTGTATAAAACACCAACTAAAAATGTACTGTTCACAAGCAGAGACAGAATAGAAATGAATATGTTTTCAAAGTTCACACAACAGAGAAGGAAAGCCTTTTGGAAATTTAAAAAATTACTCTGTGTAGGCCAAAATGTCAGCTATATCCCCCCCCCCGGTTTTTTTTATTGCCCACGGCTTATAAAAAGTACGCGCACCAAATGATAACCTAGAACCTACACAGAGTTTGAAAAATAAAAATTGGAATATTATTGATTTTCACTTAATTAAATGTTATTAAAGAGTATAAAGATATATTTATTGGTTTATACGATTGATTATTATTAACATAAATACTTTCAATACATTCTTTTAAGTAGTATAAATACTACGCAGAATAAAAAATTCATAAATAAACAATAATATTTATTTATTACTAGCACAAATAACTGTAAGAGTATAATTTTGTTAAAAAAAACTTAATGAATCAATCATCACACCACAACCAATTTTTTTATCATTAATTTTGAATCTTCAACTGTACTATGGTTGGGAACAACCAAAAGATGAGATAACATTGATATTACATTCAAATTAACAAGAACAGGCATGAATACAAAATTCAATATTCAGCAATGTCAAATTTGGAATCACAATGAACGAAAAATATACCAAGTATAAAAAGTAAAACAATAAAAATTTATATTTTCAAGGAACAGTAATTATCCACAGCAATAAAGCATATGTAAGAAAAAACCTAAATAAAACTTACATCTAATATGTTACATTTATCCTTTTCAAGATAAACATGCAGAAAGAATTAAAGAAGGTCTCTGCTCCATCTTCTTTTTAATCTTCTAATGAAGCCTGGTGGATTTTCCATACCACTGATCATGACCTTTATCAAGAAGTAAGTGGATTTTTGTGAGTTAAGTTTTGAATAGAATTTAGAATAACTATTTTTGATTGTGTCGTAAATGAATGGTGTTTTTAAATCGGTGTGTAGTGTGTAATTTGAGACGTAGTAGGCTTCAACTAAACTTATATTTGAAACACTCTATATAGGTTTTTTCACTCTAAATCACCCATACGTCTTAAACAAAAATGATTACTCTATAATTCCCTCTTCAAACCTACTTGGATGTACGGTATTCAAATTTTTGGTTGCGCAAAACAGAATAATTAAAAAAATAATTGAAGCATTCCAGTCTAAATTTCTCCGTATAATTACCGGTTCACCCTACTACGTCACAACCAATTTAAAAACGATGTCATAAAGTAAATGTGTGTACAGCTAAACATAACATATACAGTACCTATAAAAGCCACCAAAAACTAATCGTATTATAACATACGAGAATGTCATTATTAAATGAAACTATGATAAAGACCTCATTAAATTTAATCGAATGAACTTTGGAATTACAAACCGAGGACCGGATATAGAGAATCATTTAACAATTATAAAATATTTAGTGGTTTATAAATTTTATTACTAAATACGACACAATGATCAGTAGTAAATTATCAACAAATAAAATTGTATAGTGTACATAGAATCTTCTTAAATATTAATTAACAAATGAAAACAAAACGTACGAGGTCCACATAGCGCGGAATTACCGTCAATAGAATAATATATTATTCAGATATACAACAGGTAATCCAATAAACGGAACTGCAAACTATACTGTTATGACTTCTCGTAAATCTTCCACAATATCCACGTTTTATTGTTGACATTTTGATCGGTTTAATGATAAATATATATCATACACACACACACTGGTAAACCCATAAAACTTTCTTTTATAAATTACTACTTTACTACAACACTGGCAATTTTATATAGTCAACTACATCATCGGTTTGCATGGAAATTTAATCTAAAATTATAATAAATAAACAGATTACTGTAATACAGTATTTAGAAACAAAGGTTGTAATTTTTAATTTTCGTTTTTACAGAAGTTTGTTTTATATTTCATGCAGACCATGTTAAACACATTATTGTCCTTATTTCCAAAGAGTCTATCAAAAGGACTCTATCAAAAGAAAATTATGTACAAACAAGGGCTGTATTTTATTTCAACTTCCGACTCGTACATAAGTACTCGTAAAAGATTAGTAATATTACAGAAAGGAATGTTGGCTCTTTTCTGATATCCCCCCCCCCCCAGCATAATTTATCACATTTTGTGGATATTTTGTATGTAGGTATTCTTAAAGTTTTTTTAATGGTAAAAACGGGGAAAATATTTAAAAACAATCATATATCAATATTTTTTCAAGGTAGCCTTAAACAATTTATTAAAATCTTTAAATTAATTAATAATATTTAATTTCATTGTGTTAGGCCTAAATAATTTATTAATGCTGTTATGTACTCAATGAGTTTATAGTTCAATATTAGATACAGTAACAATATTGAGAAAAAACAATGTACGTATTTACCCTACCTATATTTAACCTTAAGTAAAAGAATATTGGTGTAGAATCTTTTTAAATATTTTTCCCGATTTTATCATTAAAAATACTGTCAGGTTGCATACAAAATATTCACAAAATGTGAAAAATTACGAAGGGTGAATAACAGAAAAGACCCGAAATGTTTTATTACTAAACGTACTGTAGTACAAAAATTTACTGCGTTTTAAATTGTGTCTTCCTAAGAAGACAATAATTACATTAACTAAACTAACTAACCAAATATAATTTAGGCCTATAGTTAGAAGAATATGATTTTGAAACGCAAACAAGGAAACACAATAAATCAACATAAAAAATGCAAGTGCAATAATAAATATTGCAGTTTAAATAATATTTGTAAAGAAACAAAGGTCAATAAACAATTTTTTATAGTATAGAACAAACGTATTTAATGTTACATAATACGAAAAATAAAAATATTATTAATAACGTAGAAAGGAATTCCGGTAGGTTTACGTTTCTATTTTAATGTTTCATTAATTTCCTTCACGTGCACTCATGATTTTATCAAAATAATACAAATATGAAAGTTTTAGACAATATAGTATTAACAACAGAAAACACTACGTAGTTTCTACAAAATATATTAAACGGTGAATTGGTAACCTGGATAAATAACTGTATTTTTAAAACGCTAAAAGATACTGTACATTTAAGTTAAAAAATAATTAAGGAAATCTTAAGAAATTTTTACAGCATTTAGTCAGAAATATTTAGAAATTAGAACACGATACCAGCATATTATGAAATAAAATAAAATAACACGGCTGTAAAATGCCTGGACCCACATAACATATTAATTTGATTTATACACAAAATAAATATATACCAAAATACCTACGTGTATCTATAACATAATTATTTAAACAAGAATTACCAGTTTGAAAATTTTACACAAAAAATTACGATTATTGAAACAGCTATAATATTAGAACGCCAAAAATTAATTACAACAAATTTACAACAGAGGATGTGTATGGTATATGTAAAAAAAAAATAGGTGATTAGATGAGCTCAACAAAATTATCTGAAAAACCAATATAATTAGAATCAATCAATCCGTTCTCAAAAATTAGCTGTTTGTGTATGACTTTTCCAATTTAAGAAAGAAAAGATATTTACTGTTAAACGAAACACCTATCATACGAGGAGCGTGGCACAAGATAAATCTTCCGTCGGTTACCTTAGCAACTCGAAGAGCGATCAAATTGACAGCTCCTTGGAGCTTGCTTTAAATGTGTAACTTTACCTTCACCCTATTTTTGCAGTACTTTATTTGACACTTAACGTATCTTCCAGACAAATAAGGATCTCGGATCTCGTTTTTATACCCTTAAAAAAGATGTTTTGTGGTTGACCTGTACTGTATTTGTTTGGTTATCCAATCCAAATGTATCATGAATCAATCGGTTCTTGAAAGACTTCTTTAAAACGATTTTACGGTATACAAATTTAAAATAAAGTCAATCCTTTATTTGGAACTGTAAAATAATGAGTGCAAAACAATTAAATTGTTTAACAAAAATAAAACAAATACCTGAATTTGAAAATTTAAAACTACATTCCAATGACACAGTTTTCTTTTTCACAAAACGAAAGATAAATAAAACTAGAATGTTTTTTTGTAATTACCATTCCATTTTCAACTGTGTAATGCCAACCAGCACAAAAAACCACAGCATGTACGAAAGAGAAATAATATAATTATATGGCTTAGAGGATATCACCCAATGATAGCGATCGCCTATCATCATGCGATCTTGGGTTCGAATCCCACTCAGGCACGGTATATTTTACATTAAAAAAAAAACATTTCATCCTTCACAGTTACAACCCAACGTCGACGCTAACGACCACTGTAGTTGATGCGACGCTAAATAAAAAATAAAAAATGATAGCACTTTAGTAAATAAAAATTGTGACTGGAAGTTAAATTCTGAATTAAATTTTGTAGTACATAAAAATGAAGGTTACCCACCGGGTTAATCTAAAAGTAAATTCATCGCCGCGAGTCAGCTGCTTAACAGCTGATTCTCGGAGACAAAGGTTCCTGGTTCAAATCCTGGTATAAGGTAGGTGCTTTTATACGGATTTGAATACCAGACAGTGGTTACCGGTGTTCGTTGATGGTTGGGGTTCAATTAACCATACTTTCTCAGGAACGGTAGGCCTGGGTCTGCACAATACTACACCTTATTTATACGTCATAAACATCATCCTTATCTCATTGGGTCATGGGGGTTGTTTATTGTGCTGAACTGAACAGATTGCAACGTAACACATTAGGAATTGAAAAAAATATAGTCTTATTAATTTATTTATCATGTTTCTACTTCATTGGCGTTCCACTTGGGTTTGTAAGATTCCTGGTAAAGCGATATAATTTAAATTTTGTGCCAAGCAAAACAAAAAATATCATGGTAAATTTTGAAAAATTATTTTTCCACCTAGTCCGCTATTTGATTCGGACACGAAGGTTCTGTGGCTCATATACTAGTAAAGGTAGACTTTTATACGGGTTTTATTACTATACATTGGTTACCGGAGTACTTTGATGATTGGAGTTCAATTAAAAATACTTTCTCAGGAATGGTAGGCCTGAATCTGCGCAGGAATACACCTCATTTACAAGTCATACGTACCATCCTCATCTAATTCGATCGTAGGGTTCCTTATTATTCTAAATTGAGCAGATTGCAACGTATACACACACACTAGGGTCAAAGGTTTATTTTTCGTTCTGTATGCAATACCTTAAACTAACGGATTTTTGTTATGTGTTGAATTACATTATACATTAGATTTACGTCCTAGGCCACCATTATATTTGAGTTATAACAAATGTGTAATATTATTCAAACGCTATGTGAATCATGAAAAAACTTTCTTTAAAACACATATTATTTCAGCTCCAAATAAAATTGACCATAAAGTTTCCAAGGTTTTATATTCCTGTACATCAAACAATACGAAAACACCTACACTGTACAGAAATTACATGATAATTAATACACAGAAATAATGCTTACAATATAGATTTGAAGTAAAAATACAACAAAGGTTGATTTTCTACAATTTTCATAATATAAATACTAATGTTGTACATTATACTTCTACGGAAACCCGCTGACATTTCAATGACCTACTTACAGATGTACAGATCGGTTCAGCACACTTATTTTGCACATTAAGTGGGAGTGTTAATAAATCTGATTCCAAAATATCAAGGGAAAAATAATTCAGCACAATGTAAATTTTTTTTTATAAAATGAAAATAGAAAAGTAATAAAAAATAAATTTTTGATAAATTTAATAAAACTATTGTCTGAATGTGATTGATAAGAGTTACAATATTGACCCGGCATGTTTTGTCCAGCGCGTAGTAGTAAGCATTTTCCGATAACCCTTTTGCATGACACAATCTCCAACCCCGTGACCACGTCATTCGCATCGTTGAGCGTTGAGCTCACTCATTAAGTTTCCACAGATAATGGAGAAGTGGGTACGAAGACACGTGCACCCCTCACCCATCGGGCATTGAGGTTGCCCCCATTTCTATTATATTACAACACCCTTTCTGTAACACTTGAAGGCACTACAACTCGTCCGATATCACACATACACACACGTACGTACACACAAATACAGAAACTTTACCGTACGAAAGGGTGGTAGGAAAGGCGGTTGTCAATGCCACTCTATCTATCTATGTATAAACTGTCATTACATTTTCCAAGCCTCTTTATATCACACCGTACTGACAGGAGCCTTTATCACATACTTTCTTTTCTTATTTTAAATTTATATTAAAAAATTATTCTCAAAATGAATGTGCTGTTTTAACGGTATTGCGTCAATTTACTGATATAATAAAAAGCTTTCACAACATGCAGGAACCAGATGTTAACGTCCTAAACCAAAAGTATAGACTACATCATTTCACGCAGACATATAGTATACTACAGTGGGGTACCGTTTTATTATATTTGATGATCAATTGTTTATTTTATATGGATTTTCTGAGCAAATATTACTGTATTGTATTAAAAAACCTATTTTCTTTATGTATTATTATATTATTAAAAATGTATTATATTTCTATAAATAAACTCGCGCTGGCCTACCACGGCGGAGGTCCCGGGTTCGATTCCCGGCTAGGGCCTGGAAATTATAACAAGTCACAACCCAACATTCCATAACCCACTGTAGTCGCTAATGACCAAGCTGTAGATGCGACTTTAAATAAATTTAAAAAAAACTTCTTATTTTCTCCAAACAAGTTTTTTTAATCGCATCCGTAGCTCAGTAGTTAAAACACTAGTCTGCGGACTTGGAAGTGGAGAAAAGCAGAAGGATTCCGGGTTCAACTACCGACTCAGGTCTGAAAATTACTACACGTTTAAACCCCATCAATTCTGTACTATAATTAACAGCAGTTACTCATAAGCAAAGCGGTTGATGTTATTTTAAGCAGAAAGAAAATATTAAGGATTTGTTCAAAATATTTAACTTCTTTAAACATTAACATAGTTTAGGTCATCAACCGAAAGGCTGCTTTGAACCTCTAGAGGCGTTACTAAGTAAAACGAGGACTGAGTTGGTTTACAAATGCCTTCCTCACTAAGTGGAAAAGTATGCTTATTAGCATGCCAGGTCTCAAAGTATCTACTTTCCTGCAAATGACACTTTCACTTCATTCACCACAGGGTCTGGTTGTATAACAAAATACATAACTCTGACTAGTGTATTTTACACCTTTACCTTTCTTAACTACCTATTCTTAACCTACCTACTCTTAAATGATTCAATCATTCTATTGGCTGAACATATGATAAAAAACAGAACTATTTTTTGTAGTCCTGGAACTAGCAGATCGAGTGCAAATTATTTAACACTCCACCAGTCTGTAATTGGCAGACATATAGTAAAAATACCAATAAATTAAATTTCTGAACAAAACGGTTTAAATTATTTAAGGCCTAATAAAAACTTACAACGAAAATCATTACAACGGCAATATGTATATGTACTCCATAGACTACTAAATCTTAAGTAACCGAAATTACAATCTAAATAAGTTATGCAAATAATTATCGACAAACTAGTTCAAATACTGTATTTAACATGGATTCATTTAAAAACGGTCGTACTGAAACAATGTACGTAAACTATTACAAATTACTGATTGAAATTTTTTGTACTAAATATTTAAAACATTTAGCACGAGAAATAAAACAAAAACAGTTAATTGTTTTAGTATGACAAGACGAAATATTTGTTATGCGGAACAATTTAAAAAATAAAAAAAGAGTTCAAGACATTTAGCAAAGCATAAGCAAACATATTTTTTGTAGCACAACAAGAATGTTTAAATTAACCATACATAGAAACTTTACCATTAGACAAGATAAATTCTACTAATATTAACAATCAACTACTAAACAAAATATCATGAATTTGATCCCCGTTTCAGGTCTACAAACATTAATGCGAATTTGCGCACAGTTATGTACGTAGAAACACATTTTGTTAATTACCCTGATGAAGAAACGACGTTCAACATAAAAATATTATTTATCCAGGGAATAATTTATTAAACTTAACTTGATGTATTTAAAATGCTGCTTACTAATGCTAATATTTGAAAATACTAGGTAATGTGTACACTTCATAAATTTGAACATAAAAATAATATGTTTCATTGAAAAATCAATTTATTGGAAAATGTAAAAGAATATTCTGTCCTTACAATAAAATTTTCGAGCATTAAAAAGCGAATAAAAGTAGCTATCAATAAAAATTGTCTATAAAAATAATTATGGTAATTCAATAGGTTCTATAAATTTAGTATTTAAAATAAAATAAAGTCTCACAGTAAAGTTATTTAAAAATAAACGTAATACGATTTAGATAATTTATATCCTAAGCACATTCAAAAATACAAAACCACTTGTTCATTTTACGAGCAATAATAAAAACGGAGGATACAAATAAAAATAAGACAATGCAATATAAATTCAAGTATGAAATTTTTAACTCGTCATCAATTTAATTGCTCAGTAAAGAATAATTTAAAAAGTAATGATAAAGAAATTCAAATAAAGTTGAATAAATAAATAGCAAGAAGGCCGTGGAAAGTAATAAAAATACACACACAAAAAGGCAAGGAAAATTTTGGTAAAATGAATAAATATAATTATAGAACCTGTTATCATTACTTATGAAAAATAAATTATAAAATAATAATACAGCTGTCAAAAACGACGAACCAAAAATAAATTATTATATAATTTCCTAGATATTCGACAGTAAAATAAAACATAAAGATAACTGTGTTATTAAAAAGCCGACGAGAAGGTCCTGAATTACTTTAGAATAACCTACCAAGGAAATTACAATTCCACTGGAAAAAACGAAGACCATTAATAATTACCATGACACAAAAAGTTTTTGGCTTTCGGTGATGATTTAGTGTTATTTGCTGAGTCTGAAAATGATTTGCAGAAGTCATTATACATGTATATTTACTTTAATGGAAATATCTTACTAGAAGAAGAAGAAGAAGGGATAGGCTAGTGGGGCATAACTTACGACATCCAGGTTTTGCTCCATCAATAAAGAGTGGTTTCGAAGAGATGGAAATTAAAAAGTAGGCAACAAAAACATACAGGAAGGTGAGTAATTCTATCTAGGGAGTAAAATAACAAAAGATTGTAAAAGCCCAAAAGATATCAAAAGTAGGATTGCTCAAGCTAAAAAAGCCTTTGAAATGAAAAACAGCATACTGACTACAAACATTAATTTACAGATTAGGAAAAATTTCTTAAAACACTGTGTTTGGAGTGTAGCATTATGCGGGAGTGAAACGTGGATGATACGGACTGTAAAAAGGAAGAGGATAGAAGCTTTAATGTGGTGTAATAGGAAATTACTCCAATAAAGGCAACAAGAAATAAATAAAAAGAAAGATTATATGGATATATAACATAATTCTGTTGTTGTTTAGGTCATAAGCCAAAAGGCCGGTTTGGTATGTTTTTTTACGTCTGACTGTTGTGCAATTTCTGCTAATGCAGACGGTGGAGAATGATGATATGAAAATGAATGATGAAAAAATGCCAGACCTGACCGGGAATTGAACCCGGGACCCCGGCGTAGAAGCCAGTTGCGCCTAACCACTACGCCACCGGGTCGGCCAAGGTTGGTTTGAACCTCCAGAGTCTTAACTACGTAAAACGAGGAGGTAGATGGTTTACCCTGCCTTCCTCACTGAGTGGTAAAGTATGCTTATCAGCATCCCACGCCTTCTGAAAAAGCATCTACTTTCCACCCTGCAATTGACACCTTCACTTTATTCACCACAGGGTCTGGTTTATAATTAAATTTATTACTCTCAGAGTAGATAACTGTGACTAGTATCTTTTACACCTCTACCTTTTATATTCTTAAATGATTCAGTCATAAAATTGGCTGTTCTTGTGATACGAAACAGAAATATTTTTTGTAGCCCTGGAACTTGCAGATCGACTGCAAATATTTAACACTCCATGTGCCTTTTATGGCCATTGATTTATTATATGAGCGAAAATTAACGTTAGTTTCAAATTAAAAATACATTTTTTACTGTCATTTATTGCAGGTCGAAGTACAACGTACCTTTCTGCTTATAATGTAATAGAGTTATTGTAAATTTTCTATTTTTAAAATTTAAAAGGGATTGAATTTAATGCTAAATTTATCTTGGTATTCTATTTTAAGCTATTACAGTTCTATTTTAGGAAAATATTATTAACTCAGTGCGTCAGAAATAGAGTAGCCTATTCGGACAACAGGAATTACTCAATATTGCGTTAACTGATTATTACATTAATATGGAGTGGTAACTTGATGGATTGATAATATACGTGGTTACCCTCACGCAGTAATGTATTACTACTATCTTTAATACAAAATATATATCGATTATCAACCAACCAAAGGTTACTGACGTGTTTGAATGTCGTTTGAAAGCCTACGCTAGTGACTACGACTTTACTCATGATATTAGCCACGGAGATGAAGGGCTTTTGTCAGTAATTTAATAACTGTATAGTGATAAATGGGTAATTTATACTACGGTTCAGTCACTTTTCGATTTTGTGTTGAAAACCCACGTTTTACTTCTCTTGAGGTGATTAACCGACAATTACTTAATACTTCTTTCTTGAGACATTATTGTGGTTATTAAATGGTAACAGATTTTTAGAAATGATGCATTTCTTTATAAAAAGTTACAAGACTTGGTAATTCAATTTTTAAGCAACAAATTTTTAATTTTAGAGGTCCTGGGACCAAAGAATGTTGTTTTCTAACAAAGTCAAAGACGTGTCAATGAATAACGAATATATGATTATACTTGCGCAGGACTGCTGTGCGTAAACGATATATGACTAATCTTAATTAACCAGATGCAAATATGGATTTCGTGTACATATGTGTTTTAAATCTTCTACAGTTTTTCATTTTTGCTTTTGTAGTAGAACTCCAATATTGTTATCCGGTAAACTACCTGAAGTACTGACTAACATTTATTTTCTAATAAGTCAATCTTAATGATTTCCTTAAAAATATTTTTCATGAACTGTAGCTACTGAACGTAACTAAATGATTTTAATATCTATATATACTAGGGTGGTATACAGGTCGTACCGAAGGAAAAACGGGACAACTAGCGCTACTCGGAGGGGCTTAGGGAATATGGATTGCCTCCAAAAAGTTTGATTTGGTTAGAATAAAAACAAGATAAATAACTGGTGAGATAAGCATGGTTCGTGGTGAAGTTCATGGTGAGATTTTCCATAGTGATCGCCGACATTCGTGACAGATGGGCACCTTTAGAGGAAGAAGAAAGTGATTCGTAAAAAAATGAAATAATCAGCTCAGCTCCCGTGAGTAAAATTCACGATTCAGCGTTTCAAACAATATTTTCAGTTGCTTGCAGGATATAACGGGACATTTCCGTTTACGGAGCGTCTGACAACCAATGTTGTCCTACAGACTGTATCAGGTCTTAGAATATTTTCGGAGTGGAAACAATACCACTTTATTAGTTTTTGAATCTACTATTAAAATTATCTACCAATTTTCAATCAAACGCTTTTCAAAAATCATGATGACAGCACTAGCGGCTCGATCACCCATCTGATCTGGTTTAATGCAGCTGCGAGCACATGATATTTCTAATTTACTTGTTAAACAAGTATGCTTTTAATAAGTTAAAAGGAATTCATAGTCTGAGCGAGTTTACAGTCAGATGAATACAAACAAATTTTGACCGCCTCAGTGGCATAGTGGTTAGCGTGCTAGCCTATTAAGCGAAGGTCCCGGGTTCGATTCCCGGCTAGAGTCTGGAAATTATTACGTGCCAAAACTGACCGTTCCAGTTCCTTAACCCACCGTAATCGCATATGACTTTTAAGTAATTAACTTAAGCAAAGTTATACCTAAAAGTAATTTTTATTTATGACAATTTATTTTTGCGAACAGCTTTTCCCTATTAGTTTTCTTGGTTTTTAACTTAAGATTTTTCGAATGTTCATTATAACAAGCTTGTCCTTGAGGAGATGGGAGTGTTCTGGTACAAATCGCCAGGGAAATCTTTTACAGGAACAGATGTTTCAACAGGGGGTCGATGACGCGACGTCTACCGATAAATCGTGTGCTTTGATAAATTTTGCATTACTTCAATTTTAAATCCTCTATCATCCTGTCGTAACGTGATTGCGGACCGTACACGATCATTAATAATGTCATTACGAGAAATGTCATTACTTCGAAAATTAAAGCTGCATTACCGCATCATTTTTTTGTAGCCGTACACCATCAGTAATAATGACAATAGTTTTACTTCATTACTACTTGGGTTACCTAACAAGAACCGGTAATGGATCCGCGTAAGAAAACGTGTGTTGCTTTAATTTTGGAATTAACCTTAAAGTGTAATGTTGAACGTCGACGCTGGATGAAAACCTGGCTAAAAAACCGTGAGTATTCGCACGTTGTGTTGCTCAGAGAAGTTAGTGCAACAGAACCCGAGGATTATAAAAACTACTTTCGCATGAACGAAGAAACTTTCGGTGAATTGTTACGATTGGTTGAGCCATTTTTGAAAAGGAAGAATACAAATATGAGGGAAAGTATACCAGTTTCTGAAAGACTAGCATTAACTTTAAGGTATCTCGCAACAGGAAGAAATTTTGAAGACCTGAAGTTTGATGTCGGCTTGTACACTTCATCCGTACTACATCCCGATCTCCGAGATGTAAGAATTTTCTTCAGTTCTTTCCTATAATTACATCGCAGTGTATTTATTTTCCTCCTAACATCAGCACGTGTAGCCCCCGGTTTAATGATTTTATATATGTTTAAAAGTTTATCCAACGCTTGATTCTCTTTGTCTTATTTAAATATAATGCGCAAGAAGGGTTCCAAAGTTCTGGAAGAGTCTGATATGTTTCAATAAAATTTAGAAGAACATCGGTACTATCGTTGTTCTCTTCTAGATTACTAACTACTTCACTCGCGACAGATACTTCAGTTTCGTCATTCATGTTTACTGCAGCACGCTACAAACTTAACTAAATAATGATGAAGGAATGATGCATGCTCCGTACACGGTCATTATTACTGACATTATCCCCACTCTGCCGCAGTAATGAAGTAACGAAATCAGAAAATCCGGATTCGTATCATTACTGAGAATCATTCCAGCTTTGTCAACCGTAGACGGTCAGTAATAATGTCATTATGATGAGGGAATGACATTATTAATGATCGTGTACGGTCCGCAGATGAATGAATTTTAATAATTAATTTTTTATTTCGTTTCTGATTTAATACTTTTTAAAACTTGTAATGGATGTTGTATTTTTGTTTTTAAACTTAAAAAAAGAACTAGACGTACAAAAAGCATGGTTTCAGAGCTCGAAGGCATACAATATCTTGTAACTGAGATTGTGTTGTACTTTAATTCCTCGTGTTTGTTATTGTATTTCCTCGTTTTTTTCTGTAGTTTTTTGTCATTTGGTTATAATGAAAAAGAAGATTCTACTGTTAAAAGAAGTTTTAATTTTAAAGTTTACAGATTTCATATTTTAAATGTTTTCCTCGTTTTCTATTAAATAGCAGACGAAGTTTAATTTTTTATGCGACTTTTTATTAAAGAGTAATCATTTTGTATCGTCTGATTACTTTTATATTTTGTACAATTTGAAAAAGTTTGTCAACTTAATACACACAAATCTATGAATAGATTTACATCTACATCTTTCTACTCGGTTACCAAAGTAACAAATATAGTTATCGAAGTTTTGATTCCAGTCGTAATGAGGAATAGTCGGCGGAAACAGTTACACTAAACCCAGGTTTTTTTTAGAGTTAAATGGAATTCAGTTACGCTTATTTTTAATTACCGTACAATTTATATTATTGTTCGTGTTTAATTTATACAATTACTTGAGTACATAATCATTTCTTATATTTACCAACTAATACAAAAGTAGAAGTCCTCACTGACTGCCAGACTCACTCTCTCATCATTAATTCTCTAACTTCCTGAATAACGAAAGCTGAAATTTGGTACATTTGTTTCTCAGGGGGTGAAATAGGGGTTGCAAACCTCAATAATATATTAAAACGATACCTATCCGAAGGACTAAGGTTCTAAAGATCGACATACGTACTCTCCAAGTGATCCTTACGAAATAAAGCAGTTTAAGACCATTGTACTTACAGAGTAAAGAGGAGGTAACTACTCTACCAAATAAATATTATTCGTTTACTTTTCAGAAGAGATATAGACTAAAACTACACACAGACTATATACCCTAATACTAATAGTACTGTGTAATGCCATTTTTAATTTCTTCGAGACTAGGCAATAAGCTTCCGTGCAATTGCTAGTTAACTTATAGACTCCGAAGTACTCCACCATGACCTGGGCATACCTTCGGTGAGAGAAGAAATTAGCAGTCGGAGTAAAAAGTATTTAAACAAGTTAGATATTCATCTAATCATTTAGCTATAAATCTTCACGACGACAATATTGAAAATCAAAGGCTTAAAAAGGCGAGAATATTATATCTTCCATTCCGGTTCACCCGATCAAAAATGTTAACCGTCTTTTAAACATTAAAAACACATAATTATATTAAGAATAGTCAACTCTTTCTCAATAAACTTAATCTTATCAGTTAAACCGACCATCTTCTATCTCTCCTTTTTCACACCATCATTCACCTCGTCCATTAATTTTCAAACGACAACTACGTCTTTCTCCGTATAATGAAAAATTGTACATTGTCAGGACCCCAGGAGAAACCTTTCATCACTTATAACGAAACGGTCACACGGAAGCAACGTCTTCAATATACGAGGGTAGGCTGATAAGTAATGCACACATGCTTGTAGAAGACGAACAAAAAGAAATAGCAAGATGGGGTAAATAACAAATTAAAGTACAAATCTTAACCTACCAAATTATCTATTTATTTTTCAATATAGTCACCGTTAAGCATTACACATTTCTCCCAACGTTTAACAAGTTTTTTCATTCCGTCACTGAAAAATTCTTCCGACTTTCCTCGAACCCAGGACGCAATAGCTGCCTTCACCTCATTGTCCGAGCTGTAATGATTACCCTTAAGGTCTCTCTTCAGTAGAGGAAAAAAATAAAAATCGCAAGGCGCAAGGTCGGGAGAATACGGAGGGTGTAAAATTGGTTGAAACTTCAGGTTTCTCAGAGCCTCTCCAGTTGCACGCGAAGTGTGTGGACGAGCATTGTCGTGTTGCAAAATTATTGGCGCCAGGTTGCCTCTAACACGACAAACTCGACGTCGGAGGTGTTTCAGAGTCTGTATATACTGAGCAGAATTTACCGTTGCCCCTCGTTCCAGATAATCAGTCACATAAACTCGGCGAGCATCCCAAAACACAGTCAAAAGAATTTTTTTTGCGGACGGTTGTGTTTTGAACTTTTTCACAACAGGAGAATGTGGATGACGATATTCAGCGCTCTGCCTTTTTTCTTCGGGATCGTAATGATGAACCCATGACTCGTCCCCCGTCACAATATTCAAAAGAAAGTCGTCTCCTTCGTCACGGTAGCGCTTCAAAAGTTGTTCACAGCATTCCAATCGACGCTGTTTATTCTCGTCTGTCAGACGGCGTGGTACCCATCGTGCACAGATTTTACGGTATCCCAATTGTTCAATAATGAAGCCAACACGTTCCTTAGATATTCCAATTTGGTTTGCGATACGCTGTTGAGTGATTCGCCGGTCATTTTGAATCAAATCATCGATGAGTTTGCGACGATTATCGTCTGAGGCAGTGATTGGTCGTCCACTGCGTGTTTTGTCAACAATTAAGGCTTTTCCAGGTTGGCAATCACGAAATTTTATTACCCAACGATTCACAGTAGACCTATCAACAGTATCGTCACAATAAACAGCCTTTAAACGACGATAAATCTCACTAGGATTCACTTTCTCAGCAGTTAAAAATTCGATAACAGCGCGTTGTTTAATTCTCGTTGACATAGCACCAGAACACGACGCCATACTTCCACTACTCAAAACAAACTGAATGAAAGCAACGCCTTCAAACTGCGCAGGCTTGTAGAGGAGAAATAGTACTTCCACATGCCACCAGGCGCGCTACTGAAGTTTATTTAGTTGTCTTCTACAAGCATGTGTGCATTACTTATCAGCCTACCCTCGTATATTCAATTTTTTTTTAAATATTTACTGAAAGTTTTTGTTAAACTGTTCGTAGATAATTCTTAACTGATAAAAAAAGTTATAGACTCCAAATT
Organism: Catonia carolina; assembly: GCA_035578175.1. Classification (NCBI taxonomy): domain Eukaryota; kingdom Metazoa; phylum Arthropoda; class Insecta; order Hemiptera; family Achilidae; genus Catonia; species Catonia carolina. The sequence goes on from JAQMRL010000001.1 coordinate 352,824,591, forward strand.
ACAGTAACACCAACAGTGGTAACATATGTTGAACAAATCTGTTAAAAAAATTTCTAACCTATGTTTCATACAATATAAAATGAAACTACGAAAACACCTGAATAACAATAGGGTTGAGAAGATTACCGAATCTTGTGAAAAATGTTATAATGGAATACGATAGTCTAATTTATTAACCAACACCTGAACCGTAAAGTATTATTGGTTGAAAAAGATATACGGCCGAAATAACAAATCAGGTGTACATGGTAGGAAGGTAAAAGTTAAAATCCAACAAAAATATGACAACTGTACCTGTCTTTAATGTTTGGCGGGAAGGTGCGCTTTTGTGAAGGCCAAACAAGTATGAGTGGCAAGTAAGCAAGCGAGCAACTTGTGGCGGCACGGCACGACGGAATGTCGTTCTTGGATTCTTGTTGAAAATAACTGCAGACCGCGACCAGAGGTTGAACTGGTCCTGTATAATAAGGGTACAGACAAATACTGTAATACTGTATACACACTACATAACATACCGTGGACGACCTCCACTCTAACACCGCTGATCCGTTCTACAATCTCTTCTGCATAATTATTAATCTGCTGTGGACTAATCCGACGAGAAACTGCAAATATAATCCGACACAAAGAGAAATAAACATAGACTACTCCGCAACTCGTTAAATTTGGGAAATTACCCCTAAACTGCCTAACGCAATATATTTGTTTCTTTAGAAACACTTTCCATTAATCTTATAATTTTTAAACAAAAAACCAACTAAAGTAAACGACTACAAAATATCCGAGAATATTAATTTCATCAAAACACGAATCAGAAACCTCTATAATAAACGTCTTCAATCTGTTAAACATATCCTTTTTTTAAAGAAAACTTGGAAATAGAATGATAGTAAAAAATTACATACATCGCATGGATCATTAAAAAGTAAATTAAATAACGAAGAATCAATAGGAATAGGAAGTATCATAACAGACAGGTGGAGTGTTAAATCATTTGCACTCAATCGGCTAGTATCACATGGTCAACCAATTATACGACTGAAGCATTTAAGAACAGAAGAGATTGAGGAGTAAAAGACACTAATCAGAGTTATCTTCTCCGACAGTAATGAATTTCATTATACAGTCCGACCTTGTGGTGAATAAAGTGAAGATGTAATTTTTAAAGTGGAAAGTAGATGCTTTTCAGATAGCCCGGCATGCCAATAAGCATACTTTTCCACTCAGTGAGAAAGGCATCGGTAAACCACCTCACTCCAGAGGTCAGTCAATTTTATGACAACCATTTGAGAACAGAAGAGGTACGGGTGTAAAAGACATCAGTCAGAGTTATCTCCTCTAAGAGTAATGAATTTCATCAACATAAAGCCAGACCCTGTTGTGGTGAATGAAGTAAAGGTGTCATTTGGAGGGTGGAAAGAAGGTGCTTTTCAGAGGGCCTGGCATGCTGAGAAGCATACTTTTCCACTCGGTGAGGAAAGCATTTTGTAAACCACCTCACTCCTCGTTTTACTTAGTAAAGGCTCTAGAGGTTCAAACCAGCCTTTCGGCTGATGACCTAAACAGCATCAGTAGGAATATTTGAAGTTTATGCATTTGTATTTTTTTGAAGTAGCAAAAATAGTTAATTGAGGGGTTTTAATTGGTATTCGAATTATAGTTTCATTTTTTCTAAGCTTGTAAAATTTTAATTTTTACAAAATTGAAAGAATGTTTCTTCTTATTATAATCCACTTTCGTACTCCCAAAACATATTAGACACGTGTCTGACAGACTTGTTGAAAATGGTGGCTTTTAAAAAGTCAACGGTTTATTTTTAAAATAAAAATAAGTTAGAAATTGTCGAAACCAGACGAAAATTTATAGTTTTAATAGCCTCAGAGGGGCTGCATCAAAATTCTCAAGGCAAACATCACTGAATGAATAAAACTTACTATTAGCATTAGAATATACGGTTGAGTGTTAGAACTGTGTATATTTAAAAAAATATAGAAGTAATATTTATTTCTGAGGGTATTTACCTTATTTCACCTTAGGTGCAAGTGGTCATAATTAATACTTTTTTAAAACTATACACAGAGAATACACATGCCTAATTTCACAACTGTAGTTCTGCGGGAAATTGATTATATCTGAGCAATCATTTTATAAACGCAACGTAAACTACATTTACATTAAAAAGAGGCAGAAGTGGTTTAATATGCAAAAGTTTGCTCGTTAAAAAATTGTGAACAAAGTTATTTAAATCATCAAAAAAGAAGATTCCTTGTCTGAAGTAGCTGTTCTGTTATACATGCATTACTTTAAGGGAATCACCCCTCTAACTCCTTAGGTGCAAATAATCGAAATGCAAAAGCTCTAGGCATTATGTTTAACTCCTAAGCAACGAATGTACCGAACTTAAACTTTCTAAGTTATTCGGAAGTTAATAATAAGTGATAGGTGAGTCAGTGTGTGAATCACACACTATTAAAACCACTCCGTCTAAATGATTATGCTACCAGGAAAAATTTGTATAGAATAAACAAACTAAATAAAATATAGTTAAATCACTTTAACGGCTTCATCAAGTTTAACGAAAACGCCTCGAAGAAAAGATTCGTGCAAATCCGAGATTATTTGAGAGGAACATTTTAAAGACAATTACATTACTTACATAATCATTGTAAAAAAAATTATGTAAAAGTATTGCATCAACGAGGAACTCCCAAACAGGTGAATTACATAAATCATCAAATTGGACCATAACCAAAACCGAAAAAGTGTACCCGAACATGAGTCATCATTCAACGCCTCTTGAGAAAATTTTACGAATTCTTTGTATTGCATCGATTTCTTCGCTTACTTCAATAAATTATCAACCCAATCTTTTAAAAAAAAAAATTTGAAGTTATTTTAAGTTTGCGTGCCCAGAGATCATGTTCATCACAGCAGAATATCGTAATAACCTATGGAGGAGACTTATAGTGTGTATATATATTGCATCTAGTTTTTAGTTCAGATAGTTTGTGAATGTACACACACCATCATCATATCATGCGATTCAGTGCACGGTATAATTCACATGGCATACACAAGCACACACGCACATAAAATGCAGTGTTGCCAACAGAAACATAAAGCGGTACTTCGACTAGGTTGATATGCTCTAGTCTCGTTGAGCTCGTTATCGAATTGCTTGTTCTCATTCCTCGTCTGAGGTAGCTGTTAAGACAGTTAGTCTGACTTTCTAGTTTCCTTTCATTATTTATCATTCTTCTCAATTTTTCTCACATGTCTATTCAATGGGACAGATAACTATTATTTATAACGACCAGAGATTCCAATAAAATCACAATAGCATTAATCTGTAGGTACTTAAATAAAAATGTGATCAACCTGAAATTCACGGTCACCACTGATTATGTGAGAATCAAAATTAATGATTTAGTATCAGAACCAAATAGAAGATTTTCGTTAATCTACTTTATTCTTTAGAAAAAACGTAAATAATGTAAAATGACACGTTTTTCATATAGATGATCTAGTCAACAAGAAATGCACAAAATGATTTTTTTTATAAACTGATTGTTCTAATATATTTTTTAATACTTCACTTAAAGTCTGTCATTAAATTGTAGATCAGACAGGGAGAGGGAAAGACGTCTATGTTCAATGTGTAATGAAAGAGAGGTGGAAGACGCCATACATTTTTTGGGTAATTGCTCTGTTTAGAGCAATATTAGCTATAAATGGTTTTCAAAGGACAGATTGGAAAGAAGGGAAATTTTTCATATTCCGAATGGCGCTTAGGTTGGGTAAATTTAGTAGGGTTTTTAAGGGAGGTTTTGAAGTACAAGAATTTAATTATTAGTTTCCTTTTCTCTTTTCATTTATGCTATAAGGGTGATTTATTTTCATACTGTTATAAAAGTTTTTTATATTTTTATACTGTTTATATTGCTATAGGCTATAAAGGGTTAGCTGTCAACCAGACTGATGGCCACAATTTGGTCTTGTCTTGATGTGGAGTTTTCTTGTGACTGGGAAATTATTGTTAAGTTGTACTGGAATGTTTTAATTTTATTGTATGATTAAATATTTAGATTGTAAAAAGAAGATATTGTAAATTATTTTTATTTGTGAAAATAAACACACTTTTATTATCATTATTAATTTAAAGTCGCATCAACTGCTCGGTTATTAGCGCGACTACAGTAACGGTGGGTTTTATATATATATATATATATATATATATATATATATATAGTGGCGACTATTTACAACACTATGGGTCGTTTGTCGCAGTCAAAACGCCATTTTTGCCTGTCTTGCCATGACTCCTCCTCCATGTTTCTTCTCCCCATGGCTCTGTCAATACCTTCCATCCATCTCCCTCTCGGTCTTCCTCTTTTTCTATTTCGCTGCGGTCTCCAGTTCCATGCCTTCAGTGGGATTCGTACGTTGCTCATTCTTCGCATGTGACCATACCAGTGCAGTTGTTTTCTCTCAATACGGTCTATTATTGAGTCTTCAATGCCCATTATTTCTCTTACTCTTATATTCGTTACCCTATCTCGTAACGTCAATCTGCAACATCTTCTCCAATATCTGTTCTCCACTGTACTGATTCTATTTTTCATGTTTTGTGTAATGGTCCACACTTCTGCCCCATATGTCACCGTACCTTCCACTATTGCTGAAAATATTCGTTTCTTTATGTCTTTTCTTATGTTGAGACTCCACAGAATTGAGTTCAGTTGACCAGTTAATGCCTTTCCTTTCACAATTTTATTAGCTATGTCTTTTTCGTCCCTTCCATTTTTTGTAAACGTCACTCCTAAATATTTATACTCTTCAACATTCTTAATGATGCTTCCGTTTACATTAAGGTCTCTTCCATCTCTTCCAATAACCAAGTACTGCGTCTTTTCCGTGTTCACCTCTAGCCCCCATTTATCATACTCCTCTATTAATTTTCGCAACATGTATTCCAAATCTTCTTCATCCTCAGCTAGAACAACCTGGTCGTCAGCAAACAAAAGTGTATGAAAGTAGTCTCTTCCCAACTGGACTCCCATATTCCTACATTTTCTACACCATTTTTCCAGTGCCGCATTCATGTATATCTTAAACAGGGTAGGAGATATACAACACCCCTGTCTCAAACCTTTGTTGACAAGAAACATGCTTGACACCCCTTCTCGACTTTTCACGCAACTCATATTATCTTCTTACATCATACGGTGGGTTTTAACTTGTGAAAATTTCCAGACCTTAGCCGGGAATCGAAGAACCCAGAACCTCTGCGTTGTTGGCTAGCACGCATTCCGTTTTTAAATCAGCTGTATATTATTTTTTTTAATAAGCTGGAATTTAAAAATAAAAATTTTAGGAACTAAAATAAACCGTAAAATGATCACCTGTTTGGTACAATAAATTCACAGACTACACAGCAGAAAGTTCCAGAATCGTTTCTAGGTTTGGGTTTCGAAAATGATCATATCGTTCAATAGTTCAATACTGTTTCTAATAACCGAGTAATTTAATAGATAAAATGTGACGCGATATTAAATACAAAATAAAACTACAAAGGTGTTGGTTTTCTAGAAAAATTGTGTTGTATAGCCACGTCCCAGAGCAGGTTCAACTACTCAGGATGAGTTGTGCCGTTCGATAGGGATTTTGACAAATTTAACTCTGTGGTATTCTGTATAGTTCTTTAAGAAACGATATTTGGAAAGACACTCGATTAAATTGAAAAAAGTATCAGCTGTACTTGTATTCATCGGTAGCGAGGTATGGATCAGCAGCAGAGAGCAGACGTCACACATTTAAGGAGCTGAGATAAAATTTGAAGAGTGTCAAAGGTTTTACTGAGCAATACCATTTAAGGAACGATAATATACGATCAGAGCTCAACGAAAGCACTTTGACCATTAAGATGAAATTGTTCAGTCCATCTCTTACGCGTATCTGTAAACCGCGGCCGTAGCAATAAGAACCTGTGGAAACAAGATGGAATGCTAAATAAAAGAGTGACAGATTTAAGTGTCCCTATAACCAGAAAAAAAGTTGCTAAATTAAATGAATTATTTCTGAAATTAAACGTTAGGAATCTAAATTGATTTACACAAAAATCGAATAAACACATCAAATAATTAATAAATGCTGACTGAGTATGGCACGTATGGTGATTAAGACATTTACGGCATAAGTTCATTCAAATTCATAAAAAAGCTTAAAAAATTAGCACATCTTAGTTTATTAAAAAAAAAAAAAAAAATCCAGTTTTAAGGCCTAAATTTAAGCTTTCCTAATCCTCCTTACATAAATAGGAAATGGATTATTAGAACCAGCAAAACGAGTGTATTTACTAAAGAAAAACGAAGCACCAGATTATACTAATGCGTTGTTGGATATTATAATGACGATTATAATGAAACTTGGCCAAAACTATTTTCTTACTTATCTTTCTAATGGTTAATTAAAGAACATCAACTACAAAGCGATGGGACAAACATTCCCTACAATCAAGAGAATTGCACAAAACAAACACTCGCTTTATTTAATAATTCTCTAAGAGAGCGTAATGAATCTAAAAATTTTAATATTTTATTTTTAAATTACGTAGAATTATATTCTACTGCTGATTCAATCAATGAGAATGAAATACAGTTTTTTTTCTTATTTTCTTACGTTTAGGGTCCGTGTTTATTTTTTATATAGCAATTGCATCTAGCTTTGACACCTTTTATCAAACAATTACGCACCTTTTATAAAACGCATAGGAGTAAAAAATATACAGTCCAGCCTTTCTTAGTTTGCTCCTAATTTAAACAAATAATGACGTCACTGAGCATGCGCATTATATCAAAATGTGTACACGCTGATTAAAAAGTAACAACAAAATACTTTCAAAGTATTTAAATACAAAATACTTTTATCAGAATTTTTCTAAATGAAATTGTTAGGCCTACATCATATCATGACTGATGTTTTAAATACTTTAAGTACTTATAATTTAAAACATAGTTAACTTATAGGAATACGACATCCGTAAAGTCGCAGACTCTAGCGTGCACCCTGTAGTAGGTGGCTTTTGTTTGTTGACAGTAGGAGCAAACTAAGAACGGCTCAACTGTATATTTAAACATTTTTCATAAATACTTATAACTACTATAAATACGATTACACCTATTATTATTACTACCTTACTATTACCTACTATTATACTACAACACCTAAAAAGCGTATAAGAATTTACGTTATACAGTTTCTTTTATTTAACAAAAAGCATTGAATATAAATGATATACCATTCAATTTTACACAAATATAAAGAATAATATTAATTTTATTACTAATACTAATAAATTATAAAACTTAAAAAAAGTTTCTCAAGATTTTGGTCGGAGATCGCTCGGATATGATATTTCAGTTTGTTTCAATATTAAATAAACATTTTACTGATTTCCTCAGTTCAATTTTACTATTGATTCTAAGTTATTAAAATCAATAGCAGTCGTTCGGAAAGGTATATAAATAGCAAAATTTCTTTAAAGTAACCATCCCCTTTTTCAAATAAGTCAAGTAATCTAATTATATTCTACGACATAATTTAACCTACCTTATAATAATAATACGAATGAATGACAATCGTGATGAATATGTAGTAACAATGAGTCAGAAATTTTTCAAATTAACATAATTTAGCCGCATACATAATTGAATAAATAATATCTAAACAAATACTTTTAAAAGGAATTACAAGCACATGTTTATATCTTAGAAAAAACAACAAATCATATACAATAGAAAAAATTTCAACATAACATTAAAAAATTAAACAATAAATTTCAACAATATTTATTTAAATATAAAAATAGTATTGATACAGATATGCAATTTATTTTAATCGACATTAAAACCGATATATCACAGGTATTTATTACGCATACATTATTAATTGCATAAAATTAAATAACGTGATGTAAAAATACAAAAACTAAAAACTGTTATAAATGTCATTAACCAAACACGGGTATACGCAGCGGAATTTAGCTGTTAATAGAAGTACTACACCACCAAGGTCTTAAGGTAAATATCTAAAATGCTAATTAATGTTATTATAATTGATACATAAGATATTGTAATAGAAAAACCCAATACAATAATTATAATATGAAAATAATACCACGTTTTTAATATCATTTTGTCTTCTGAAAATTATCATATAGTATAGTAGCCAAGGTGTAAGTACATTCATGTCTTTCGATTACGTAACCTAAAGATGAATAGTTCAGAACAATATAATTATATGAGAGGTTCAATAAAGGTGGTCCGAAGAATTCAATTTATTCGTTGTTATATAGTTCTTACAGTATTACATGTAAACATTTATACGAACAAAAATATTTTTTCATCATAAATATTACATACTGTCTGATTTGTATCTTCTTTTTCTTCTTCCAGCCAAGGATCAGGCCGCAGCCTGTTCCGAACTCACAAACTATATCATCTATCTCCATCTTCTCCTAGGACTACCGACATCACTTTTCCCTTCTGGAGCATACCAGTGTGTCTGCTTAGGTATCCTGAGATCCGACATCCTTGCTATGAGCTGTCTCCAACTTTGGCGATAATTCTTTATCTTTTCGTTTAAGTTGTAGATACCTAATTCTGACCTGATTTCCTCATTCCTTATTCTGTCCAAGCGTGTACACCCCTTAGTTCTTCAAAGAAATCTCATCTCTGCTATCTGGATACTCCGATCTTGGGTTTTCGTCATTGTCCACGCCTCACCTCCGTACAGAGTAACTGGAGCTGCCATAACTTTGTAACACTTAAGATTTGTATCTATGCCAATATTAAAAAGAAGTTACATTTGTTTATTTGTACAAGGTAATCTCAGAAACTAATCAACTGAGGAGTTAACTGTTAGACGCCCCGCATTCTTTTAGCGCAGGATTTTTTAAGGTTGTGGCCTTTGTGCGCATTTACGTCAAAAATGTATATTAAAATCAAAGTTATAGGAAATTTAAAAAACCTACAACTTTTAAAGGATTTTTCTCTACAAAGCCTAGAACTAACAACTTTACATACTGTTCAATATGAGAACCACTTTTATACATTATGTTTTATTTTTAGTACAATTTACTGCACAGTGAGAATAAAATTGGAAAATTTTCTACGACTGGACTTGATAACTGATCGTCACTATTAATGATTCCTTGAAGCCAAAAATTTTATTATCAGTAGATATCCGTGTTCGTTTGCAGAGCAAAAAAAAAAAAATCTGGTGTGAAACACACACGACTTTCTCTTGCCAACGTAGATAATGAAATTATAACCTGTGTTCATGACGAAAAATCAACCTCTGTAGAACTTACAAATACCAAAAATCAGCGATTGTTTCTAAACTATGTTTTGTAGAGGAATATACTTAAAATAAAAGTTGTAGGTTTTTTAATTTCCTATACTTTGATTATATACATTGTTATCGTAAACTGCATACTATAGCCGCTATCTTAAAAACCCTGCACTAATAGATAAGACCCACCACCCGATTTCAATTATTTTCCCTGTTAGACGCTTAGAACTAAATGGCATTACGTAATTTATAAATTTATGAAAGATTTTGCTATTATACCCCCAACGAACTAAAGACTGCCGATGAGATCTAGCCAATAACAGCCAAGGTCGGGAGTGAGGTTGCCCCTTCGCTAAGTCACACTGTTTCACCGAACTCCAGAGCTGACTTATTGTTAGGCTGTCATCCTCAGCCGGGCCACAACATGACAACGCAGGATACAATTAACAAAAGTTAATAAAATTGGCTGTGTGATGTGATCTAGATCACTATGTTCCGCCTTCATCTGCAGTCTCTAGTTCGTTAAGCTATAGTAAAATGAAGTCATCTTTTATTTTTTTTAGTTTGGTGTAAGGTCGGTTGGGAAGGTAGTTCTTTCTGACTGTAGTATACAATCAACTGGACACAGTGTATTGTATTATGCAGTCGAATCCAATCAGGTACGGTACAGTATTGCAGGATATGACATTATTTACCTTTACTTTTCTGTTTTTCACAATTTTTGAAAATTATTTAGGAGACAACTATTCACAAAAATAATGTCATCTGATTTTTACATAAACAGTTATGTACCTCCCAAAACCCATTATACCATACTTTTTTCAGTAATAGATCGTACCTACCTCTATTTCATAACAGATATTTAGTTATTCTTAGTTTATACTTCTCCCACTTCAACTGGTGGTACATACTGATGTAGAAAAAATTATGTTTCCAGTACTAACTCGTTTTATTTTTACAGTCGTTATTTTGGTTCAACGTGTAAGGTTATGTGATAAATTAAACGCTGTAAATTTAGATTACCGTGAAGCGCTGTGAGCGGGTAGGTTGCTAGTAGGTTAATAAAGTATTTTATTCCGTTAACGTACAAAAAAATTTACTGATAGTTTTTAAAAAGAAATCTTCAGTTTATAAATAAGCTCTCAATTACCAAAGAATCATATTTTATTCTAAAGAAATTAATTTTGAATTAATAAAAATCTAACATTTTATACGACGTCAAAACAAAGATAAAAACAAAAATTCAAAAATAATACAAAAGAACATGCGGAGTTGATATTGAACGATACAGTTACACAGATCTAAATTAGTATTAGGAATCCCAGTCTTTTGAGACGAATAAATCTACAAATAGCTTCACTAGTAGTAGTACAACTTAGCAGTTTAATTTTGTAACAAAGAGGTAGGTACCCTAAAGTTGTCAATTTGTCACAGCGGTAAACAGTTTGATCAAAGAGATTTCAAGTAAACATTTTCGTAGGTACATATATGCATATAAACAAGTAAAGGCTATTTCAGTATAATGTAAATAGTTCATTTACTTACTATGACAGACAAAACTATATAACTGAAAATATAACTTAGACAAACTATAGACAATGACGATGACCTACATTTATTATCTAAATGTCGTTGAACAAAATCATTTAGTTAGAGAAAATATATAACCGGCTAAGTTTATAAAGGACAATAAACCAGGAAAAGTAAACATAGTAAGTTTCATGTATAGGAAATACGGAATTTTCATACAAAAAATTATCGTCAAATGGAAATAGTTGTTTTAAAAAAACTCACAAAATACTTATCTCAACATATAAAAAATATTAAAACAAATGCGGTTTTGTTATTTTAATTTATTTTAAGTTGTGTCAATAGTTTGTATATTACTGACTACTGTGGGTTATGGATAAGTAACGATGGGTTTGAATTAGAGGCGTAGATAAGGGGGAGGGGTCCACGGTTGGGGGAGGGGGTGTTGTAAATTTTACCAGTAGCAGGAAACCTACCAGGTTAAATTAAATAACTAACAAAAATAATTTAAACTAACGTCACTTAACGAACTTCGTTAATACTACTTATTTATTCATTCAGATTATTATTGTAGAATCACCCCTTGTTTTAAGATAGTTTGGCTTCGGGTGCGCTCGGCTTTTTAGGTCACGTAAAATAACACCCACCCTTGTATACTGACTGGAAAGGGCTCTTTCTCCAGCAACGAAAAGAGGTTGGAGCCATCAAAACTGGCAAGTGCTTCTGCTAGGGATGGTCTGTAAGGTCCGACAGGGAATGGATGACAACCAGTTCACAAAACAATTTTTTAAGACACTAATCAGTAGACCTAAGATGTCGGATAAATAGTTTAAAGCAATCAGAAAGGATATTGAAAAAACCGAGAAAACTTAATGAACCGAACGAAATTCCGAAACTAATTACGGACTTCCATGAAGAGTAAAAACGGAAAACCGGGTGGATAGAAAAAAAGGAGAAAAGCCTAGCGGAATGCTGAGAATTATAAATCCAAAAAAAACTTCCAGAAACATCTAGTCACCTCACGTCGTCTAAAATTATCCCTATACGAGGGGAAATAATACTAGGCGGAAATTATGTGTTAAAATTTCCCTTGAAAAAACGAAGAGTTTCAATTTTTTAAGCTCTTTGAGGAAATAGAGGTCTTAGTAGTCAAGGCGCATATTACGTCAAAACCGACACCCCGAACAAAATTTTTATCTATGCCGCTGGTTTGTACAGATAATATCTCCACAATTTTAGCCGAGAATCAAACCGTGAACGTTCGCTTTGCAGCCTAGAACGCTCAGAGCGCCAGAACGCCATTGTGTCACAGAGAAAGCCGGGACAAACGTTTTATCAACGAAAAAACTTATATAAAATAAATATATAAAACATTTACTTTACATAGATAAATGGATACAATGAATGGACATAACAAAAAGTTACTCTTCTCTAATACAAAAGAACTAATAAAAATAGTTGAGAAAAGGAACAAAAACAATAAAAAATGGAAGAAATACTAACTGACCACTGAACGAAAGAATGAAATTTAAAATGGAAATCAAAAAATTCAAAGGTTTTCAAGAAAATAAAACTAGAAGAAAAACAACTGGAACTAAATAGTCGAAAGAAAGGAAAATACTTTTTTCCGTAAGACAAGCAAAATAAATTACTTCAGGAGAATAGTTAGATAAAAACGAGACAAGTTATCATAACTTGGCTCCTAGTTGGCCTGAACCGAGACAAAAAGGATACAAATGATTATTATCTTATAGTAAATATAAGAAAAGTTCTCTATATTTTGTTTCTAAACAGTGAAGAACTGAAGAAAAGTCTGAAAAAACATAATCACACACAAAAAGAAATTGAACCAATGTATTAAAAAAAAAAACATTAAATACATCGTGCGTACGTAATTTTTAAATTTTAAATAAACGGGTAAATCATTTGTAATATTTCAGTATAGTAAATTTATCGATTAAATTTAAAGTAAAGTTGTATATGCATAAGAAAATAATTTAAGTACAGAATAAAAGAAAATATAATTTCAATGCATTTACGCCACGTGCTGTTTTACTACGAATTAGCCAGCCTACTTTTGAGCTCATTGCAACAACACAATCGGTAGGTACAGCAGTACAAAACAAAAATACATACGACTACGTAAATGATTCATTAACTCGATTACATGTGGTAATCACGTGCATCACATATTTTTATATTCACATTTACCAATACAAGAGAACTCATAAAACAATAAATACAAATCTCTCATTAAATCGAATCATTTATGAACGCTTTTACAACAAAATAAACTAACAACTACTCTACTAATTACGCACAATTTGAATAATAATTATAAAATAATCAATTTTGCACAGACAAAATTTCTATAAACAATAAGGAAATAAAATTAATCTCACAATTTAAATATATAGTAGAGATCACTAACAATTTAAACGTCAACATCATCTGGTCCAACAGAATAAACAAGATAAAAAAATGAAGGATTGACCTGCATCAGTTAACAACAAAAATGCTATAAACATTAAATTTGTCAATACAACATAGTAACAATACAGAGGCAACATGCGCCTGTAAAACCTTGTTCCAAATAAAAATCGAAAAGAAATCTGACTTCTTGACAAAAGCTGAAAGGAGAATCATCAGGACCTGCGTACATAAAATATATTCAGTCGACGGGATCCAGCGCATTTTTCCCAACAAAACTATCTCGTATAAAGAAATCAATCCGAATGTCGGTACAATGAAGAAAAGAAAAACATCTTACTTCTTCCACAACCTCATAATTCTAGAAATTAGTACTTCCCAGTTGTCAAGTAGAAAGTCAGTGGAAAATGGAAATAAGATATCAGGCAAGAACAAGAAGTTGGACTGGATGTCACAGACGCATTTAACAAGAACAAAATCAACACCATCCTCTAGCACCATAAATTTCCCATCGATACCACATCACATAGGCGTAATATAAGGGTAACAGAAAACAGAGATCAGAACGTTTGCAAAAAAACTGGGAAATTCTCAAAAGCAAAATAGTGAGGCCGTCACGAAAGAATTGATGATGGGTGAAAGTGATAAAATTAGCCCTAACAAGGCAAAAAAAAATTAATACACATTTATAAGTATGTCGAAAACACAAAATTTCATAATATATTTTACCGATTACACTTCTACACAAATTAACAAACACAAACAATATTTGTTTTTAAAATAAAAAAGAAATATCAGATTATTTACAGAAATAGACGACAGACAGTCTAGTATTCCGTAAAAACCTGAATAGAAGACTCGCGAGTATAAAAATTAACCCAGTACACTAATTTATTTAAATTTAATAAAGAAATAATACTGCTTTATAGTGTATTTTTATTAACTAATTAATCTATTTATAAATACAACATTAACCTCAACTGAACTCACACTATCCGCTTAAAAAAATATGGGTAAATTATTAAAATACCTACAAAAAAATTGTTAATTTTTTTACAATGTACTTTTAGTTTATTTAATGTCGCATCAACATCTTTGTTATTTACAACTACGGTGGGTTATGGAACCCGAACGGAAGGTTTTGGCTTGTAATAATTTCAAGGCCCTAGCCACGAATCGAACCCGGGACCTCAGCTTCGTATGTTAACGCGCTAACCACGACACGGGCGGCCAAAAGCCAACATTCTTTTACAAAATAGAATGTAAAATTAAAACAATTTAATTCCGTAACCGAAATTTTTGAATTAACAATTTCTTTTTCCATAACGATTCACGTAAAATCTTATCAATGACTTGGTCATAACGATTACGTCAACTTCCGGAATGAAAAAATTATAAATTTTCAAATGCTACATGGGAATCGAACCGATGGTCCTTCTTTTATGTAACCTAATTCAGTCTAGTACCAATGCACAACGAAGTCATAATAAAAATAATGTATTATATTTTTATTAATTTATGCTTTTTAAACTTTAAAACATAAGATCGGGATTAAGCAAAACATATTTAACCTCTCTGCCACAAGACGCTTCATTACTGTCAACATCTACCTAGGGAAGATGTTGTTAGCATGGTAGAGAACCAGGAAGGAAACGTTATTATTGCTTCATTAAGATAAAATAATGAGATTCACTCTCATACTAAAGAAAAATCACAATTTAAAAAATAAAACCAAGCTCTTTTCCAGGAAAGTAACCGAACGTGATTCAAAACGAAAAATGTGACTTAAAAATATTACTTTAGAGTAAACTGAAGTAACGCGACCTGATATAAATAAAATATGCAAATGCCGAGTTTGATCAATACTGCTTGTTTCAAATGTCTAGACAGTATTTTTGATTCATAGCACAACATAGTGATTCAAAAAATGTTAAATCGTTAGGACTGCCCTACAAAAAAAGAAAGAAATTTTAAAATACCGGAAAAATCTCAAACCATACAAAATCTACACTCATTCTTGATAAACTTAATGCAAATAAAAAAATTAAACTATTTATAATTTTTTTAGCAAACAACAGTGTTCTACGTACTCCCAACTGAAACGTATAACCAGACACTCCACCTACATTTTCTACCCTACAAATTCTGGTTTACCTGACGAGAGAAATTATCAATTACTAAACCAAGTGAAATATTATTTAATCCGCAGAATTCTAAACTAAAAGTATGTACAGTCATGGTGAAATACTAAAAGTAAATACTTATTGTTTAGGTTATCAGCTGAAAGGCTGGTTTGAGCCTCTAGAGGCTTTAATAAGTAAAACGAGGAGCGAGATGGTTTACCTTTGCCTTCCTCACTGAGTTGAAAACTATGCTTACCAGCAT
The DNA here is from genome assembly GCA_035578175.1 of Catonia carolina. NCBI lineage: Eukaryota > Metazoa > Arthropoda > Insecta > Hemiptera > Achilidae > Catonia > Catonia carolina. Next base: position 352,840,287 of record JAQMRL010000001.1, read on the forward strand.
GCCCGGCCATCTGAAAAGCATCTATTTTCCTTCCTCCAAATGACACCTTCACTTCATTCACCACAGGGTCAGGCTGTATAATGAAATTCATTACTCTTGGAGAAGATAACTCTGCTTAGTGTATTTTACACCTCTACCTCTTCCGTTCTTGAATGCATCAGTCAATTGGCTGACCAAGTGATAAGAAACAGAACTAATTTTTTGTAACCCTGGAACTAGCAGATCGAGTGCCAATAATTTCACTTTTCTCGCTTTCATCTGAGTAACACGAGTCTACAGTATGAAAAAGTGCCTATTTACCACGTAGTTACATTTCCATTGCTTTCTGTCATATCTCTCACAAATCAAAACGAAACAGTGCTGCTAACGATTACCTTTTTTCTTTTGATTTCATTATAATAATGTATAAGTACATAACATTCATCCGATCAAAGTCACAGAAATCAATACATGTACAATCTAACAATATTAGCAAACTAGAGAAGCTTTAATGAGGAAATAACCCGGTAAAGATGAAACATGAATATAACATAAACATGAATATTGTTTAGATAAAAAAGAAAGAAATAAATTTTACCAATTAAAAATTACATACAGCCTGATGTAACCGCCAGGACAGCCCAGAAATCAACTGGTAGAAAGTATCATTGAATTGTTACATAACACCAGTTGGACGAGGGTTTATGCACAGTGACCAGTGACAGGTAAAAACATGAACAAAAACAATGGGTGTACCTTCAGTTAATAAGCCTGATAAGGCTTATCAGGCTTAAAAATAAAAATTTTCCGTTCGGTTGGTTTTGAAATAGAGCTTTTCAAACACAACGGACTTCTTCTTTCGTTCGTACGGCAAGGATAAAAATAATCATAAACCGTCGATTTGCCCTTAACATGTTTTAATTTAAACTAAAATTACAAAAATATTACAGATCAAGCAGAAATAATAACACAATACAACAGTTTTAATTACACCTACAAAAATCACGTACTGTAGTTTTTGTATCATTCATTTTAAAAAAAAAGTTTACATAGCATACATTCTAGTCCTGGTTTCTTAAAAAAAGCATCCAGTTTTGTCTGTTAAGTAGACAAGTTGAGTTCGTCAACCGCCATTCGGTAACAATTAACCTCATTTTTAATACCGTTGATCACTTTATCACTTCTCTAAGTTTCAGGATATCGCATAAATTTGAAAGGAGCCGTAAATATTTAAGGAAGGGTGCTAAAATGACAACCGCGTTACTTCAAAATCGTGCAAATCAAAACACGTAATTCTAAGGGATGTCAGTATGAAAGTACAATATTTTGAATCATTACAGACTAAATTAAAATTTCTAAAACAACAACATAAGATAGATTTGCTACAAATGGTTACGAATAAATCAGCTACATAAATGGTAACAAGTATTAAATCAAACAACCTACATGAAAACGTGGGAACTACAATATGCAGTAATAAGTAAAAATAAAAAATTTATTTGAGCGAATACAAAACAATTTTCCCAAATAGAATATGAAACAGACGAGAATGATTTATTCGCGTATTACAAGACAATAAAATTTTAATAAATTTACCATTTTTGTATAAGATTGAGTACTTTTAGTGGGCGGATAAAGAAAGTAGTTGTGAGTGGGGTTGTAATATCTTGACGTTTATTTCTTCATAACTTAAAAACTATACTTTAGTACTTTTCCATAAAATTATACGAATTTTTTATACTTGACAAAACGAGAACGAAAATCTAATAAATCATAAGAAACTTTAACAAAGTAATACAAGAAAACAGTAGTTTCATATAACTAAACCAGTAGTTCTTCGAAAACTAGAATCCACTTATTGAAGTACGGGTTTAAAATAAAACCCATTATAAAGTTAACATGTTATAACAAAATTATGAGAAGAAACTTTTAAAACGTGCTTACTTTTAGAATAAGATCTACGTACTTGAAAGTAGAGTACTGTAAGTACTTCAGTAAACCTACTTATTAAAATAATTAAACAAAGTACAGAATTCCTGAGTTAAGTACATAATTAACGTATCTTAGAGATAAGACACTTCAACCAAACTAAAATCTCCAACCAAAAATCTTTTTTGTTCATTATCCGACTGTAGGTTCATTTTGTTACAATTTCTTAATCAAAGCAATTAAAAGGAAAACCAATTAAGAAGAAAACGTTAACAAAATCTTAAAATTACTCTTGACAAAACGGTTTTTAAATTATTTTTCTTTTTTTATACATATTGTACGGTACTGTTTTTATTTCAACCTCTCAATTTTTGCTGTAATTTTCTTTTGTAATGTTCATGTATGACCGTCATTTGATCAATGTATAAAGTCTCTCACCAAATCGTTGTTACTAAACAATTTTTAGCAACTTTTACAACTGACAGGCTGCACTGGTCTGGAGGTCAATATTCAAAATTTAATTAAAAAATGTATTTTAGGATTTATGTCCTAAGTTGGGGTTCAATTACCCATACTCTCTCAGGAATGGTCAGGCTGGGTCTGCAAGACTACTCCTCATTCACATAATCCTAATTTCGTTGGGTTGCTTATTGTTCTGAATTTAACAGATTGCAACGTACACACACATTACGATTAGAAAAAAATTATTAGATTTACAATATAGGACTAAATAAAAAACAAGGAAGAGACCAATTCAACAATTTGTTTTTAGTTTAAAGCTGCATTAACGGCTTTGTCATTACAGACTATTGTGGGTTTTGATATGTAATAATTTCCATTCCCTAACCGAGAATCGTATCCGGATTCTTCCGGATAGTTCACTAACCCCTAGGCCAACCCCAAACAAATTAAACGGTTAAACTTTAAATTATATGTATATAAAACAACACAACAGTACAAAGAAATAATTTCTTTATCGTAGCCATCAGTGTACATGTTGTTGTTTAGGTCATTAGCCGAAAAGCTGGTTTGAACTTTTAAACGCTGTAGTAAGAAAAACGAGGAGTGAGGTGGTTTACTATAGTCTTTCTCACTGAAAAGTACGTTATACTTATCAGCATGCCAGGCCCTTCGAAAAGCATCTACTTTCCACCCTGCAAACGACACCTTGATTTGATTCACCACAGGGTATGGTTGTATAATAAAATTCATTACTCTCAGACGAGATAACTCTGACTCGTGTCTTCTACAGCTCTACCTCTTCTGGTCTTAAAATTCTTGAGCCATATAATTGGCTCCATGTGTTAAGAAACAGAACTATATTTGTAGCCCCGGAACTAGCAGTGTACATAACATGTCTATTACACAATGACCTGGTAGCTATCGCTATTCATACGTTCGGGATAATACAAAATCGTCGAATCTTTACCAAAGTGTAAAAGTGCTTTAAAATACCCACAAGAAAATGTAGAGAATGAACTAAGAACAGTATGGCTTTCGGATTTATGTATACAGGTGTGAAAAAGTTCACTCGCTTTGTAATTACTTATTACCATGGCTAAAATCATTCAATTTATTAAATTTATAACGCGTGAACAAAATTCCCAGGTTTGATTCCCCGCAAGGGTCTGGAAATTTTAATACATTAATACCCACCGTGTAAGTACCAAATCCCACGGAGTTCCTAATGACCAAGTTTGCGATGCGTCTTTAAATAAACTGAATATATAAAATATAAACTAAATAAAACACCGAATTAAGTCAAGTATTATCTTTCACAATTCCTTTAAAAATGTACAGTAGTATAACCGCTAACGACAGTATTCTTCAAAGAAACAACTTAGCCTAAAGGCTTACACTTTTTTAAAATTGCAGGGTACATACTCTTAAAAACTGAAAGTAATTACGATTAAAATACATTTCATGTGTGGTGTGGTAACCTACACTTAGTACAAATAAAGGTTTAACATAAAAGAACATATTTCAAACGGAAAGTGTTTGCTTCTGTTTCACATAATTACGGTTGTTATTTGCTTTCTTTTAAAAACCTAACGATTCTTTTAAGTTCACATTCATTTTCACGTACAACAAATATAGAACTTATATTATACGAATGCTAGAGTGAAAAACCCAGCACCGCAAACTGACGTAAATATTGTAAAATTTAATAGTACATGAACGAGAACGAATTTAGATAACAAATGAAATCATATTTATACAATTACTCAGCTTACTTACTTGAATTATATTTTGTTATCAGTCTCTCGACTGGTTTGATGCAGATATCCAAGCTGTTCTATCTTGCGCAAGTCCTTTCACATTAACATACCTATAATACCCTACATCTTTTGTAAATTCCTTTAAATATTCTAACTTTTGCCTCCTCCTACAATTCACTCCTTCAATATTATATATTACACTCCATTATTGATAGACTAATACTTGAATGTTTTAGGATATGCCCCACTAGTCTATACCTTATGGTTAGATGTTTCCATTCTTTCTTCCACTCGACTGAGAACCTTTAAATTACTTATTTTGTCCATCCACCTAATCTTTAACATTTTCCTACAATATCATATTTTAAAAGCTTCTATCCTCTTTCTTTTTACTCCATAACCTCTATCACCCACATTTCACTCCCGTATAATGCTACACTCTTTTCCTTATCTGTTTTACATTTCAAAGGCTTTATTTGCTTGAGCAATCCTACTTTTGATATCACTTGTGCTTCTACCATCCGTTGTTATTTTACTCCCTAAATAGAATTCCCAACTTCTTGTATGTGTTCGATGCCTACTTTAAATGTCCCATCTCTTCTAAATCACTCTTGCTACTGCACGAGACTAACGTTTTGTTCTTATTAATTTCATTGAGATATCTTTTGTCATGATCTCATCCATTCCATTAAAGATATCCTCTAGTTCTTTTTTTGTCTCGGCTAATACTACGATATTACCAGAAATAATTATTACACGAATATAATTCCGCTCCCAGAATCAACGAAGACCTGAAGAAAGTAGGAAGCCTAAACGTACACAGTAACATAAACCAAAAAAAAAAAAAATGAAGAATTTGAGCTCCTTAGAGTAAATTACTTAAATTTAACAATATTTATAAAGAAATTACACAAATTGAAACATGTAAACGTTTAACATTATATTTAATTACAACAGGAATTGTAGAGCATTTGAAAGTTACTTTAAGGTCTGTTTTACTTTCTACTTAATAATGAAAGGTAGATTTTAATTATAGAACACAAATTTTAAAAGATTAAATTCAAACCAATTATTATCATTCTAAAAATATTGTCTGTAAGTAAAACTTAAAACACATAACATACCTGCAATTAGGAATATAAAAAAGTAATAAAACACGTCGTGTCAATTTACGTAACATTATTTTAAATAAACTAATTAAAATTTTTAAAATAATAAAACGCACGTAGAACCAATTTTTCGTAGAATACAAATATAAGGAGCATTTAAAATAAAGTTTAATAATATTTATAGTCACAAATTTCATAGTACAACACTTAAATTAATAAGAACATTATTTAATGAACACAGATGTACGACTGTCAATGACAAATTAAAAATCATGAAAACTAAATAAATCGTTTCTAATTGTAGAAATGTATTAAATAGGTGTAATAAGGTTACATGAATCGATGTCTCCTTAAACAGGCCAAACATATGAAAATTTCCGTAAACATTGTTAATGTTTTGTTCAGTCCAGTCATGTCGTTAATAATAACAATACATGACCGGTACGTAAACTTTAAGTAATTTTAACTTTCAATTAACAAATAAATAACAGTTGTTAATCCGGGGTAGTTAAAAATTGACTTTTAATGGATTTTTAAACCGTCTAGATCTTTGAACGTATTAACAGCTTCGATAATTATAAATATTTTGTATTTAAACGCAAAACATTACGTTAAGTCAGTTATCCGAACTAATTGGGACCAGAGTAGTTCTGATAATCAAATACGCTAAATACTGTAATTTGACACATTGTACCGTAACAAAGAAATATAACCGCAATCTTTAATAGGTTAATAAAGATTAACATAAACTTCAGTTTGTTGATGTTTAGGTCGTCAGCCAAAAGGTTGCTTTGAACCTGTAGAGGTTTTACTAAGTAAAATGAGGAGTAAGGTGGTTTACCATGCCTTCTCCACTGAGTGGAAAAGTATGCTTATCAGCATGCCAGGCCCTCTGAAAAGCACATATTTTCCACTCTACAAATGACACTTTCACTTCAGTCACCACAGGGTCTGGTTGTAGGCCTACAGTATAATGAAATTCATTACTTTTAGAGAAGATAACTCTGATTAGTGTTTTTTACACCTCTATCTCTTCTGTTCTTAAATGATTCAGTCATTTAATTAGCTGACCATCTGATAAGAAACAGAACTATTTTTTTAGCCTTGCAACTAACAGATTGTGGGCAGATAATTTAACACTCCACCAGTCGGCTATGGGCTTAAACTTCAGTTTAAAAACACTAATTTATTCCAAATGTAGAGTAGCCTACTAAATAACATAAAAACAAACTGAAAAATACACAATTTTGAAACTGAATAAATTAATGAAACTACGGTGTTCGTTAGGACATTTTTTAACGCACTTGTAATAAACTATAAAGATTCAGGAGGCATCTGAAAACTAACTACTCTTAGACGGCGAAAAATGGTAGATAGTCAACTTAAGATTTTACCTAGGTTAAAATTTAAATTGGTTAGTTTATGTTTGAATACAAAAATTACATGACACAGTATAATTTGAAAAAATGTCGTTAAACTTAATGTACGTTAGTACCAGCAAGAAATTTTTTAATCATTATGACGTAAGCAGTTACGAATTAAAAAGTAATTCTTTTAAAACCGAAGGTCATATATTGGGAAATTGTATAAAGGTATTTACATCGTTCAATATCATACAATTAATTCGTAAATGGAAAATTCATTCTTTGGAATGAACAAAAAAACAAATACGATTAACAGAACTTTTTACAATGAAGAAAAAAATTTTTACTTGGAAGGATATAGAATTGTATTTATCAACGTTAGTCTATAATGGAAAATTACTGTACCGTACTACAATTTCCATTACCGTACAGAAAGAAAATTAATTACTATCCGACAGTAGGCGGACCAGCAGGTAGTCGTAATTTAAGACCACAAAATATGTCTTAATATGTATTTTACGAAGAATACAATAGAAACTGAGTATTATTGTAAAAATAAACAACAAAAATAAATGATAATACGGATTGTACATTCAAGGTTGTCTTTCTCAAATCATCATCAATAAAATTTAAATTTTTTAAAATCTCTAAACGAATTTATCGAACAAAATTCAAATTACAATTAAAAACACAAACTCGAGTCAGTGATTAATCGTCTAACCTTGTAAACAAGAAAAAAGACACGCCATTGTCGAAGAATAATTTGACGTTAGATCAAATTTCATTACATCGTCTCGTAATTTTAAATTCAATGGATTCTACACATAAAAACGAATCTATTCAATGTACTGTTTCAAATTACATGAAGCTAACAATTTAATTTGAACGCATTAATGGAAAAACTAGTAAAACTAAGACATTACCAGATATGTGGTAACACAACATTAAACAGAAACTAACACATTATTTATTGACAAGTTTTCATAAAAACAGTATTTTCAAAAACAAAAATGTTACAAGCGCACACCAAAATACGTACATTAAAACAGAAATTTATCGTGAATTGTTTACCTGAAATAATCAATTAGATTTGTACATTATAAACTGCTAATTTATGTTTAATTATCTAAAAAATATTATTTTTGCAGCAAAATTCGAGGTAAACAAAGATAACTACTTTAATATCGGTAGAGTTCACTAAACTTTTACAACCTTTCAGAATTTGTCTTTTAAAACTTTATTACTAACAGTATAATTATGAATCATAATAAACAGTTTTTTTGCAATATCAAAATTGTTATTAATGTGTTTAAATTTAGTTTATAATTATTATTCATAACGTCAAGATCTGTAACTGATACTGATAAAATTAATAAAGAAAAGATTGCAAGCTGCAAAAAAGCTACACACTTTTTGCAAACTACTTTCATTTCTTTACTACAAACATAATGCTAAGTAAACTTGTAAAGCAATAATCATTAATCAGACGTCAACTAAAATGAAAGTAACGCCCGCCCAGAAAACAAACTTGAATGAACGAACTGTTAGAACACACAATGTTAAAATCATTGATTTAAATTTACTAAACAAAGGATATCCTGAATTTAATCCGAGAATAGGGTCTGAAATATTTTCATACCGTTCCACTCGCTAATAAAATTAATATCAAAATCCACCGTAGTCGTTTAAGACCTTAAATGTTGAACTAAAATAAAAAAAACCCAACAAAGTACATTTTGTTCCGAAAATTAACAAATTGAATAAAATGAAAATTCTAGCTGAACACAAAAGGTTACTTCGGTTCAATTTTACCTTATTTATCAAACCAACGTAAAAAAACAGATCAATTTCAAGATTTTATTAATCAATCAGAGTTAAATAACAATAATGTCAAGACAAACGTTATACAATCATTTACCAATTTATCTAATCTCAGTATTAATGACAACGGTCATAATTTGTTTATCAACGCCGAATACATTAGTCACAATAAAAAATTCCACAAATAATTTTTACTTTGTCTATAATATTTAATTTACAACGAACATTGTTAATATTTAGAGTACTATTACCAAACAGAAAATTAAACTAAAACCTATGAAAACTTACGCAAACCTAGGGGTTCTATTATCAGGAATCAAAATAAAAATATATTAAAAAAATAAATAACGTTTTATATTTTTTGAAGAAAAGTTTAATTCAGTCATCTCAAAACATTAAGACCCAGATCTGTTGTAGTTACAAATCCTTGGAAACTAATAACGATTGTTTATAGAAAATTAATTAAATTTTACAATTTTACAAATAGACTTGAATACCACAAATAGCGTCTATTAATGAATTTCGATTCCCGAAAATAACAATAAAGTTATTTTTTAATCGTAAAATAAAAAATATGTAATGTACAACATAATAATTGTATAATTAACAAGATATGATATTTTTCGGGTAATAAATAAAAAATTTAATATGGAATTTCTAAAAACTTACCTAGCATCGCCCGATGTACTGTAATGAGTATCCAGCTTTAAAAATAATCCAAAACGTATAAAAACGACTTTTATTATAGAACTAAATAAACAATACGATACTTATAAAAACACTATAAACTTTAATCACTGACACTACACATAAAAGCACTTGGTAACACTTTTTAAACCATTGTTATAGAGCTCTTGTAATTATTTTCACGAAATAATATTACAAAATTAATAACAATATACAATATAAAGCATGACACAATATAATAGGAAAGCTACACTGATTTTATTAAAACTCCATGTCACCGTCAGTAACGCAGACTATTCTAAAACAATCAGCTGTTACTTTACATGCGCTATGAATCACACAAAACTTGTTATTAGTGCGGTAAACTGTGAATAATATTAAATAAACTGTTATAAATATGATTTAAAATATCAACACAAACGAAAACTTCAAGAAACAAAACGTGAAGAACGTTTCCCGAACTTATAACATTCCAACGAAGCAAACCACAACACAACGAAGCGAGAATGAACACCGCACAGACAATTGACAAGAGCTTTAGGTTCACTCGGCAACCTAGTACGGCAGTTTATGTTCGGAACACTTCGCACTCGTTCGTTAGTTTTCGTATCATTTATTCGTGAAGCTCAGTCCCTCCCGCTTCAATCAAGATACACTTGTTGGCCAATCTTAATAACTATTCAGAAAACATATACTATCAATAATAACTGTTCAGACACTACACTACATACTATTCATTCTAAATACATTTTCTCAGAAAATAGGGATACACAATTATACCGAAAAATTATATTTTTCCATCAAACAATTGTTTTATAATAAATTTTTGAACATGTTTTACTGTATTACCACTAAAAACTTCTAGTAAAACCGAAAGAATCGTTTTTGGATCGTAAAATTAGTATTTCATTTTTCGTACGAAAACCACGTTGAAAATCGCAAATTAACTAATTCACTGTACATCCTAACTAAAACCACAATAAAAGATACTAAACCATAATAATAAACGGAAGACTTAAGGGACATAATTGTTTAAATCAACTTTTCCGATAGTTTATTATATTTTTTTAGAACTAACCTACCATCATTTCTCTCTGATGTATGAAAATTATCAGCGGGTAAGTGTAGCAGTCAGCAAAACTGGCTTCTACGCCTACAGTTCGAATCCAGGTTTTTTTAGAATTATATTTTTTGTCATTACATAGAACTTTGTCATTTTTACCCATACATCATTTATTTTTATTTATAATACTTCATCGCCTGCACTAACACTAATACAAAAAAGACAGACGTAAAGCAAGAAAAACTCAAGAGGGTGATTCTTCAAATAAAACATAACCAATATAGAAACTCGATGCATGCTGAAGATACTTAAAGTTTAAAGATAATAAAATAACAATTCAGTTACCGTAATTTGCGAAAACTGAAGATTTAAAAACATTAAACGTACGTAGGGAAGGTTGAAGTCATCTACGAGATCTTTAAGAACTTTACGGTAGCAGACTTCTTTTCTAAGAAACAGTTTACTAGGCAATAGTTGTTAAAACTTCAGTAATTAGTGAATTCTGGAAAACTGTGATTATCAATAATAATTTTTCATCAAATTATTCCACAACCTGAATGATTTTACAGCAAAACAAAGTCATAGCATCCTGAAAATATATCTCTAGAAAAGATATTTAAAAAACAATCGTTTATTTAAACATAGCTTAATCTACAAAGAAAGAAAACAATGTTTTCAAAAACGAAAAACTGGAAAATACCATGGCGAACAAATTTATATCAATCTCATTAAAGTATATACGTATAAAAAACAATGAAATGAAAGAAACAATAAAAGAAGTTCTATGACGTAGTACATCTTCAACAGCAATCACTTTAATGTTGTTAGTCATTATAGGTACGTCAAACACTAATAATCGCGTTACAGTGAGACCAGCATCTTTCACAAACTCCAATAACAATTACTCCGTATTATCAAATTATCATTTCTTGTTTATTTTACGTCCGATTGTTATGCACATTAAGGTTAATGCAGACAGTGAAGGTTGATAGATGAAAATAACAGATAAAACTACCACACCTAACCGGGAATCAAACCCGCGGCATCTGGGATGGAAGCCAGTTACTAGGGTCCCCGGTTCGATTACCGATCAGTTATTTTAGTAAAGCGAATATTCCATACATTTTAAGTTTAATTTTTAGTTTTTGGTTTGAAAAGTTTTATTTTGACATGTCCTATAGGCTTACTCCCTTTTGGATTCTCCTGGTACAGTTATAAAAAAACAACCTTAAATATTTTATCTTATTAGGTATACGTACAAATTTGACTTCGAGCAAGAGGCCAGTCAGCCTGATGATAAAAATATTTTATTATTATTATGATTATGTAGACCCACCGGGTTGGTCTAGAGGTAAAGTCACCGCCGCGAGTCAGCTGTTTAACAGCTGATTTTAGGAGACGAAAGTCCATGGTTCAAATCCTAGTAAAGATAGTTACTTTTATACGGATTTAAATAATAGACAGTGGTTACCAGTGTAATCTGACGGTTGGAGTTCAATGAATTATACTTTTTCATTAATGGTCGGCCTGGGTCTGTAAAAGACTACATCTCATTTACACGTCATATATATCATCCTCATCTCATTGGGTCATGTAATTGCTTATTGTTCTGAATTGAACAGATCGCAACGAACACACATTAGAGATAAAAAGAAAAAGAATATTATTTTGTAGATAAGTTCCACCGAAACGTCGAACAACTTTGTATGGTAACCAGCTGACAATTACACATACACAAACTCTACAGAGGATCTCTGTTCAAATTCATGTTTACTACAAGTCAAAAATGCACCAAAAAGAAGCGATAAAAATGGATGGATGTCGTAGTACATTTCCCGGAAGCAAATAAAACCTCCGAAGACGAGAAAATATTTATTCCATATAATTCAGATAAGTATTTTTAGGTTATATCAACTTTTTATGATCTAAAATTGAATTTTACGAAATGAAATACGAACCATTTTTGTAAACTAATCATTTCTCTAATTTATTGTTATAAATTGATTATAGCTTTGTAGTTCAGAGCATAAAATGCTGAAATTCGCATTTCGTGTTTTAAAATTCCATCTTCATATATTTTTAGAAAATAATGTTACATGAATAGTACAGTTATTCCAAGGGTTCTGGTTCCATAATATTATGTCGGTACAATCAGAATGAGTGTAGATACATATCCTCTAGGAAACGAACAAGGGATTTTTGGTTTGACAACTTGAGTACCCATCAAAAAATTCATAAAGACGTTTTACTTAAAAATTCATATATAACATTCAATCATGTAACATAAAACGAATATTTCTCATTTAACGTTTTAGAAATAGGATTACTTCTACCAGTGAGTATAATCAAGTAATCTTGTTAGGTACCTACATCATGAAAATAAAATTCTCATAAAATTTTCTTCCTTCAAAATCATTAAAAACAGAAGAAGAAATGGGATGGCGAAAATTGAGAACAATTTAATAACATTCTATATAACATGACTAAAATGAAATCCGTAACATTTTTGTAAAAAGAGAAAAAATATTTATTTGATTTTATTTAAATACCTAAGGAGAAAGGGAATTGCGACAAAACACTTCGTTAATGCAACAGGAAAATTTACTTTAAAAATGTCAGGTTTACTTATTAAAAATCAAGCCCCTTTATTTCAATTTGTAATAAAGAAAAAACGTCATTATTTGTTTATGTTAATTACTACATACTTACTTATAATTTATTCACAATAATCTTATTTTTATTTGCTTAACCACAGTTATGATGAGTATATAAAATTTAATTCAATAAAAATTATAAATAATCAATTTATTTTATTAACGTTTAAAAACACTATTTACAATTAGTTCAATTTATTATTTACTAAACTATAAGTAAATTTAATTTAATTTTTTTTAAAATCTTATTTAATTTTTAGTATAAATTGATTATAGCTTTGTAGTTCAGCGCATAAAATGCTGAAATTCGCATTTCAAATTGCCCGCACAAGTGATTTATAGAGGATGACTTTTAAGTGTAGAGGTAGCGAGGACTTGCGACCTAAGACGCCATACAACATACGAAATCGTGAGTCTGAGATTTCTCTGACGTCCGCAACGTGTGGTTTCCACCTTACGACGTCTGTCAAGTATTAAACCAAGGTAGGTACCTAACTTTGTCTGTAACTGTAAGCCTAGTATCATCGATGCGTAAATTTGGGCAACCAACAGGCCAAAGTGTGAAAGTTACCTGTTGTGATTTGGAAACGTTCAGTTTAATCTTCCACATGTGGAGCCATTCTTTGATAGCATATAAATGTGTTTGAACCAGTTCTGACGCTCTAACAGGGTCGTGTGATTCAGACAAAATAGCAGTGTCGTCTGCATATAACACCTAACTTGATGACAATTTGCTACCGAAAATATTTCTACTTTTTTGCTGTCCTGAAAAATCACCAAAATGGAGTTAACACCTTTTACTTCTTAGGTACAGAATAAAATTACCAAAATACGCCGACTCTGCTTAGAAGTAACAGTAATCTCGTTGTTACCAGTAATCTTAATATACGATTCAATAAATTAAACATTGCCAGTAATCTCTGGGGAAACATTACAACTAAATTATAACGGTAAAATTATTTGAAAGATAGATATAATGTACACTTAAAACGAACCATTTAAATTATGGCAATCAACTTTTATTCAAATAAAAAATGACCTATTAATTCAGGAACGCATAAAGTGAACGTGATTATGAATGGAATCACCAGCTAGTGAATTAAAAACCAATTAAACAAGCTATTTTACGATCCAATCATGCGATCGTTGTAGAATGTAAAATTAACTAAGAAAGAATGCTGTAAGCAAAACTTAACTGTGATTTACAACATCTAATAACTAACTCAAGAAATAAAATGTTAAATCAGATAATTATTTCGTAATTCAAACACATGTCACAAGAAAGGATGATATAACTAAGGCAGAAAAGAGACGATGGAGGGAGGAGATAAAATTTACAAGAATAGCATAGAAAAGATATAGAGAAGGTATATCTTCTGCGTGTCTGTCTGTCTGGTCTATCCGTCTATTACTCTTGTCAGTCAGATTTTTAGTTCACAACCATCCGCAGTGCGCAATTTTATTGCGACACAGACAACAAAAGTAGCAAAATAACAAGAGAACTGAGCGAGAAGTACCGAAGGTTTCGCTATTACAGGGAGATCGCACAACTTAGCAACAACGCCAGAATAATTGTGATGACCCAAGGGAAATGGTAACCATCGCCCTTACCAGGCCAGTACACAATGTAATACCGTAATACCGTCTTTATTACTGAATAGAAGAGCTTTATTCAGCTGTTGCAGACTGAAAAAAGAATTGAATGACTTTTAAATTCTCATGCTTTTATTTCAACTTAATGTGCTTACTAACTCTGATCCCAAGGACACACGCAACAGGAAATAGAAGTCATGATTTAACTTCTCTGAATTGTAAGTTACTTAAGCATTAAGTACATACAATTATACGTCTAATACTAGACAATGAACAACTTCATTCTAATTAAGAATTAACAGTTATACGGTATCATAACCATCATCCCAATTTTCCCCAATTTTTAATTTACAGAAAGTGAAAATAAAAATTAATTTAACTTATGTAAACAAAATTTACCGAATTTTTATACGTTTACAAAAACAATAGTAAATACAAAAATTTTACGAAAATTATGCGTAGATTATCGGCCAAAAATAGTTAAAACTCCTTCAGGTTTTACTCAGGGTTGATAAGAAATAAGAAATCCTTAATAAATACTAATTAGAATTTTTACAAAATATAAAAAATCCGATCTAAATTAATTTTTTTTTTTAAATTAAGAATGTAAATACATTGATAATTTTCGGGTAGGTGTTAATAAACAAACTAAAAAGGAGCGTCGATTATCCGAACGGCAGTCATCCGAACCAACATTAATGGAAACAAATACATATTTACTCACGCAGAGGGCTTTTCTGCCCTAGAAAGTGGAATGATGTAGTGTGAAAAACAGCTTGAATTTAGAACTGCTGAAGCATTATTACTAGAAAAAATGAGAGATGTTGGCTGCTACAAAAAAGTCGTCTTAATTCAAAAGAAAATTCACAATTTTAAAAAAATTACAGTTTAGTAGTATATGTACAAGTGCCTTAAAACAAATATTTCCTAACGGATTTTACCGTAGTTTATTTAGTTAGTCTATTCAATTCTGATATTCTGTATTTTCCGCTTGTTTTTGTAAGTTTTAGTACTCTAAATTTGCAATAATTAGTGCTTTTTTAAACTAAAGTTTAAGTTAGCTTTCATTGATCTATTAAACATTTAGGTTATATTACATTGTTACAGTACAGTGTATCAAATTACAGTATTTAGAGTATTTTATTATGCGAACTAGTATTTGATAATCCAAACTAGTATTTGATTGTCCGAACTAGTTAAGATTATCAAAACTAGAATTTGATTATCAGAACCGCTATGGTACCAATTAGTTCGGATAATTGACGCTCCACTGTAATAACGTCATAGATTTCCTACCCCTAATTATAAAATAAATAAAAAGATAATAAAACTGTAAGAGTAAATAAGAACTGTAAGAGTTATTAAGCGTGAAAAAAATGGCAAATGGAGTTTACCAAATGCAATTTTTCCCACGCAAAATCTAGGATACACTATAAAACGTATTTGACATAAAATATCATAATCCTTGGTCAGACGTTATCAAACACGTAAAACGTTTTCTTCTGAACTTCTCTCTAGTCCCATTAAAATTTTTAACGAGCGTTTAGTTAAAATCATAATAAAAAGAATGAATATCATAAAGATGTTTTATTTTCCATTTTACGCCGTTAATAAACAATGTTAATGAGAATATTCAGTACGCAGTTTTACAGAAATAATAATTTTAAATAGCAACCTTACATAAACCATTAATAAATATTGAAGAAACATAAAAGCGGTGAATATAATTTACAGTACAGTAAGAAAAATGTAATTTTTTAGTGGTTTCATTTATCACAAAGAATTATGTTTTAACAACATGTTAAGAATGAAAATTATTTAGAATCGCAGATTAAATCATAAATATTGTATTTATTACAAGCCTATCGGTATATAATTATTACTAAATATTTATAGCATACAATTTAAATGCACCTTGGATTTGAATGAATAATAATAAAAATAAAAACAAGAGAAAATGTTAATGCTAAATAAAACGCGTAAAGAATCTAAATCGTTTGATAAACTTAAAATGAAGAAACCATTTCTATTAAATACAATTACTAAAAATATTATTAATAATAATCATTATCTTAAATGTTATTTCAAAAGTAACGGTTTATTAATTAAACAGTAATTTAAACGGCTTATAATTCACGGTATTTAAATGTAATAATTAAAAAGATTCGTTTTCACAATGATTTAAAACGTAGGCCTACAACATTTCAAATAAAATTCCTGTGGACAAATAGGCCAGTCATTATTAACTTCATTAGCTACCGTACACAGATATTTAATTAATTCAAAATATATTGTATCTTATGTATTAGGCTACAATTGTTGATCAAAAATATTAACCTGCTTACTCCATTCTTGGGTGAAAACCTGATTTTGGAATTATTAAAAAAAAGAAAACTAATCAATCTACTAGAAAAGCTATCCACTGCAATGAGTATTAACAAACGTTTTATTGTGACAATCTTTTCTGTAATCTCCATAAAAGTATACGATTTTCTTTCAGTTTTTCAACTCCTGTAAAAATCAGATGTAGTTAGCACGTTAAAATTATTTACCAACAATTTCTGTCTTTATAGGCCAAAAATCAATTTATCGATTAATTAGAAGTAATTACATTACGTATGCAGATGATCTAGTGATAATCCAATAAAAATTGACGACGATTACAGAAGCAGATTATTCATGTTGGACAGAGTTGCTAAAGAATAATTTAGGAATTTCGACTGTAAAAACCAAATCAATGGCTTTCAAAGGGAACACATAATAAGAACTAAAATACAATTGATAGGAAAAATGATAAAGCAGGTCAAATATTTTAATTACCTCGGCAACCATATAACATATGATTATGATAAAGTTGTGATAAATAAAGTAACTAAGTTTTAGACAATATGCAGCAATATTCATAGAACTTGAAAACAAACAAGAGATGACGATCAAATTCTACAATACCATTGCCGTTCCTACTCTCCTACACTGCAGTAAGTCTCGGACACATACAAAGAACATTGACAGTAAGATCGAAGGTGCAGAGATTAAATTTTTGCGTAGTGTATTGGGATGCTCTAGAACAGACAGGATAAGGAATAATGATATAAGAAGAGTTCTGTCTGTTCCACGAATACGTGATAAATTCTTGCAGAATCGAAAAAACTGGTGCAGTCACTCGAACAGAATGCCATATGGGAGGAGGCCAATAGAGGCTCAAAATTATAGACCAATTGGTACGAGAGATGTGGGAAGACCAAGGAAGAAATGGGTACCGGAACAGGTTCACAAAACTAGATCTAAAAGTGAAGAAGAAGAATCAAAAGTTTGTTTCTTCATTTTAAGAACCAATGTTTTACTCTATATTGTCCAAGTTTAAAGAGAAATTTTATGATATTCCTCACTGATGTTAAATTTCTTATCTTCACTTACTCTTTTCTAAGGATTGGTTTAATTTTGCAAATTGTTTCTTTTGTATACAATGGTATTTCGGTATTTGTTTAGCTAATTGTTAATTTGTTTTAATAAAAGCACTCAAAATTTGGGATTTTAGACTACATTTTTATATTTACACATAGAAAAATGTCAGTATATTATGTAAACCTCTATAACCTCTATAATGAAAAGGTGGTAAAAATTTCAACTCTCAGTGATGAATAGTTTTGAGAAAAGAGAACGGCATAAGTGCTTGAAAATCTCTTCCAGGAGATGACGCGTCTTATGGCTAAGAGATCGAGCCCACTTAGCTTTCGAAGAAAGAAAAAAGGTTACCTTTGACCTATGGCAAAAACCATTAATGATTTCTGTATTTACACTTTAAGAGGAATCGAATGATACTACTTTTGTTTCCAATTTCCGATTTTGATTTCTTTCCTTCCGGTCGAAACCGGAAATTCAAACCTAATCCAGGCCCACTACCGTTTTGTGTAGATAACCATTCCAAAAACCGTTTGTAGCTATCTCTTGTAGTCTCTGACATCTGGATGTGAAGTACGACATCGAGGAAAATTATAATGACCATTCAAAAAATTGGCACTACGTAAATTTCGGGAAAACGACTAATTTAAAGTAGTTTTAGTGTATCCTGGACAATATGAAAGATAATCAGAACCCTCTTTCTCATCCCCTCCATTTCTCTTTCTAGCTCATTTGAGCGCTTTCTTACTTACGGAAATTTCCTGCTTCTATTTCACATTTTTTACCTTTAAAATACTTACAAAAATTATTAATCTTGAATTATGGTCGAAAACTGGAAACATTTTGCTTGTAGGAAGGGGTTAACAAAAAATGCAATATTTCAGCTAATATTTTGGTGAAAAAGTTAATTTTATCTTATATGTGACAGGCTGAATAATAAAGAAAGAAAAAATTGAAATTATTGATTTTACCGGAAACCAAGAAACGATATCCCTTTAGCTAAGTAAATTTAATAACCAACGAAAAGTACCTGCGGATGGACTGCATATTTATGGGCGGACAATACACCAGTATTATGAATGCATAACGCCCAACACAAAATGGATCCTTATTAGGTAGGTTTATATGTAAGTAACAAATAATAGACTATATAGTGTCAATGCACTGAGACAGGAAAATTAACTATGATCGATTAGTTTATTAGTTTAACTAATGTCGAGTCAACCGCACGACATAAATATTACACGAACATAAATATTTAAAAATTTAATTTATTTTTTTCAAATCGTTGAATCAAAAATAACAAAAATTAACGTTACGATAATTTTTTATAATAAAAAAATAAATTTAAAACGCAATGGAATTGTCTTCTAGAGCAATAGGCTAATATACTTTTGGCCTAGTTGATAATTTCTCGACTTTCCTTGCGGTTTTTTCCTCAGGTGTTCCTCACCTTTAATAATTTGTTTAATATGCATTCATAATTTACCAGAATAATTTATCCGAAATTCAGCTAGTTTTAAATAACAGAGAAATAACAAATACTTTCAGTAACTAAGTTGCAATATTACATTACAACAGGATAAAGATACTTACAATAACATTCACCGATTTCAGAAAATATGCGGAACTATCCACCGCACTTTAAAAAATAGCACCAGCAAAAACAGGAGGTTGAAATTTTATAAAACAATAGCAATGCCGACCCTTTTCTATGACAGTGAAACTTGGGTGCTATGAAAGCGAGAGGAGAGTAGATTGCAAACATCTGAAATGAAATTTCTTCGACTTCCGTATGGGTATAGTAGAGAAGATCGTTACAAGAATACCGAGATAAGGAAAGAACTCAACGTCTTCTCTATATACGACAGGGTATTTTGGTACAGAATACAGTGGTTGGATCATGTGAGTAGAATGAGGGAGGATAGGATAGCTAAGAAAACACTAGGCTATAAACCGGAAGGAAAGAGAGAACGAGGATGCCCGAGAAAGAGATG
The DNA here is from genome assembly GCA_035578175.1 of Catonia carolina. Lineage (NCBI taxonomy): Eukaryota > Metazoa > Arthropoda > Insecta > Hemiptera > Achilidae > Catonia > Catonia carolina. The sequence goes on from JAQMRL010000001.1 coordinate 352,860,104, forward strand.
GGCAGATCTGAGAGGTTCGGGACAGGGAGAGATGCCTAATCCTTGAAAGGCAGTAGCAGAAAAAGAAATAACTAATAATAGCGCACTTATTTAAAAATATACATACATATATTTTTGCCAAAAGAGGTTTTTATTCTCAAGAAGACTATGTTGTTGTTTAGGTCATCAGCCAAAAGGCTCGTTTGAACCTGTAGAGGTATTACTAAGTAAAACAAGGAGTGAGGTGGTTTACCAATGCCTTCTTCACTGAATGGAAAAGTACGCTTATCAGCATACCGAGCCCTCTGAAAAGCACATATTTTTCACTCTGCAAATGGCACCTTTACTTCATTCACCACAGGGTCTGGCTGTATAATGAAATTCATTACTTTCAGAAGAGATAATTCTTATTAGTGTCTTTTACACATCTACCTCTTCTGATGATTCAGTCATTTAATTAGCTGACCATGCGATAAGAAACAGAGCTATTTATTTTAGTCCTGCAACGAACAAATAGAATGTAAATAATTTGACACTCCACTTGCCTGTTATGGGCAGGTGGAGACTGTATATTTAGTATATTTAGTATTTTCAGGAAAATTTTTTAATTCTTTTACACATAATCAATATACTTAGTTACTAATAAAGTGGCTGACTGATTAATCGTAGCAACAAGACATTTTATTTCGTCTTTGTAAACAGAATAAGCAATTTTAGCAACATTTTATTTGAAGATAAGAAGCTCGTAAATTTTCGCACCAACTGGTATAAAATCAATACAAATGTAATTCCGTAACATTTTAAGTTTATTTGAAACCCTACGAATCGGACAGTGGGATTAAAACGGTTAAAGTGATACTTAGAAGATGTACTTTGAGGAGTAGTTAACCCGTTTATTAGCACCCCACTGAAGCTAGCAATAAATATACCTTAAAAATTAAACAGAAAAAGTGAATACGGTAATAACAATGACATGTTGAATAAGAATAATGACAAACAACGTAGAGAAAATAAAATAGTAAATAGTTTTTAAAAAGTACCTAGTAGAGACCTAAATAAAGTAGGTAGTAAAAATATCTCCTAATATATTTTAGCAACGTATGGGAAAATAACAGCACAGAAAGCGGTACTAAAGTGAAAGTAAGAGAGAAAGAGTTCACAAAATAAGTACCATCATATCATATAACATACAGCTGTATGATAGCACACAAAGAATAAGAAGAAGGTTGTAAAAAAGTTATAGAAAGTATGACGCCTATCCTATGCGAAGTAGTATTATAATAAAAGCAAACAACATTTTTTATGTTTACACATTTTTGTTATAACTAGAATGAGGTTGCTTGAATGACCCGAAAATCGATCCTTCCATAAAAATAACACAACATGATTAATTTTTCTTTAATAATTCTGTATAAAGCTCACAAATAATCAGTAGATAATAGATTCTTTATAATTAATCATACACATTAATTCCTAAAACTGATAGATAATTTTTTATAACAAATTATTTCCCGTTAAAAAAATTAACCGAATTAATTACAACATTTAAGAGAAGATAAATTTACAAAAATTATATTATGATATAAGATAATTAATTACATTGTAATAGACTGGATAAATAAACAATTTTCTACGATTATTTTAAGTGAAATGTAAACCCGAAATAGAACCAAATTTATACAACATACAATAATAATATTTAAGCAAGACTGAGAAATAACATGTACCAACTTACTGAGAAAATATCCATCGGCTTTTTGGTGACTTACCAAACTTTTCAATTAGTTAATTTATAACCAATATAATGGTACATACCTGAAACAAAAACAAAACAATACATTAACAAGAAATAATCACACAACGTATCACAAGTTTAATCAGTACAAAAAAATATTACATTCGCCATCGAATTCATTTAATCAAGTAGCCTACATTACCACAATAATTACATTTTTTTTAAATTTAATAGATTCATGTATAATTTGTTTTCCACAGAACAAGAAATACACTAGTCAAAAGTTAATTATCATGAAAATGTAACTCCCAGCGGAAATACTTTAAAAATAAAAATACTACTCACAATTTGATATTTATTTTAAATATTTCCTAACTTATATCTTTATTATAACAAAGATAAACTTTGAGGAATAAAGGTAATCATTTAAGTTCCTAAACAGATAAGTCTGTTCGGTGCCACCGTTTCAGTTTTCATAAGTAGCCAAACATTGTCCAATAGGTTGATGGCCAAGCAATTTTCGTGCAATTCGATCATTTTTTCGTCGTTACACGATCATTTTAAATTTCTTCTGTAACTGTTGAAAGTGGATAGATTTTAGTGAATGTTCAGAGCGCAGGTGTAGAATTTGCAGGCCCTTTGTCTGAAAACGCAGAATAATTTGGATACTTGCGTTACTGGGTTTCACCCATAACTGGATACCGTTAGTACAGACTGGTTTGAAAATGGTTTTGTAAATAAAAAGTTTATTTTGAAGCACCAATTTTTATTTCCATAAGTATAGTCAAACGAATTGTTTAAATTTTAAGTATTTAAACACTACCTGTAAAACAATGAACTTTTGTGTCACAATCATATCCGAAATTTCTCAAGAATAAGAATCCGTTAATTATTTCACTACTGAGAAGAAACCTGAATAATTAATTAACGCAACTGGCTTCTATATCAGGGGTCCTGGGTTCGATTATCGGTCATGCTTGTTATTTTCTTCATTTGCATCATACTTACGCACAATCCAAGGCTTTAATTGGGTGATACATTACCAATAAATCACCCAATAAATAAAAAAAAACATATAAAAATATTTTTAAAGTTTCTATTAGTTCTGCCTCAGGTGAAAGTTTACTTGCTATAGGATTGGGTCTCTTGTAACTACAGATAAACCGTTTCTAAATCGTTAAAGAAAACGGTACAAATATTTTTACCATTAAAATATCTGAACTGAAACTTTTCCTGAAGATTTCCTACTAAACCGACGCTGCAGTTCAATAAATTTAGCGAAAAATGTTATTTGATTAGCAGCAGAGAAAGAAATTACAAATAATGTTAAAGCAATGTCATCCACATGATCTATCAGTAATCAAAGCAAATTTCACCATATGCCCAACTCAGAAATATAACTACTGAGAATAAACCTTTTTCTTCCCTCAGTAAATTCTACTTCGCAAAGTTAATAATAGCTTCAGTAAATTCTACTTCGCTAAGTTAATAATAGCCTATCGTAAATTTATATGGGCTTCAAGTAATATCTTATTTGTGTAAACTAGAACAAAGTTTCTCTTTCGAAATCAATCAGTTTAACAATTTTACCTATGGATAACAATAAAAATAACAACTGTAAGTCAATAGGATGTTATTAAGAAGATATTTTTGTTTTGCATCTATTTCTGTCTCTGATATAAATAATTATTTTAATTTCTAAATTCCTTCATTACAGGCCGATAGGTATCAATTAAAAGTAAATTATTTTCAACAGTAATTATTATTACGAAGGTAAATGACTTTTTTTTATCTTGATTAAACTAACTGTCTTGCAAAAGTTAACAAAATTAGGAACACGTTTTCTCTCTTTTCCATATTAGTCTTTATATTTCGTTGTTACCCGTTCACTATTACCGTAGTTATTCGTTAAGAAATAGCTAGAGTGAATAAGATTACGTCAAATTTCTTCTTAAATTCGTTAAATTTATTCATGTTAGCTCACTACAAAAACCTTTGATCTAAGAAAAAATTTAATTTTCTTAAAAATCATTCGTTAAATTTAGATTCGTAGTAATAATGCTGTCACGAAAAAATATTGTGACTTTTGACAAAAACGTTTCTCTGTCAAGGTTTTTAGCTTTCTAATTTAAAAATGACGTAGAAACAGTACTTAATCAATAAAACCGTTATATTTATTTTACGTAGAGAAAATTAATTTTTTATAACATTTAAAAAAGTTTTGTGGTTAAATTATTTAGCAGTGACAAAAATTATTCAATGAAGGCACTAGTCTAGATCAGTTCTAGATGTTTTCGTTTAGATGAGATAATTAATTTACGATTTAAATTTTTTTATAATTTTGATTTGAAAGTATTAATGGTAAGAAATTTTTTATTAATCTGCTACACCTCAAATATTTCTTTTATTAAAAAAACGCCTAAATATTGATTGGCTGATTAATCAATTTAAATTGTTAATAAGAAGTTATTAATTAAGAATAATAATTAAGAATAATAATTAATAATTAGTTATTAATTAATTTAAATTGTTCTCTAAACGATTAAGGTATTTTTCCCAATTATTTTAATGTCTTCACACAGAGTAGGTTCAGGAAAATACCAACATAATTTATCGTTACATAAAATCTTCTAACAATATTAGGTTTCAGGACCTGTTCCGGCATCCACCTACCCACTGGTCGCCCCAGATCATACTTTCCAATTGGTTCGTAACTAGTCGCCAGTCTCGGAATTCTATGTTGAGACATTCTTTGTAAATAATCGTCTTCTTACGGGAATTGACACCAAATTCTCACCGTGTATCCTCTTTTCTGAAAGAGGATACACCCTAGACCACCATCGGCCTGTCTAGACCGTCATAAATCAACCAGAACCAGTTGATCACTGCTTATTTACCAGATTGTAGGAGAAATATCAGGAATTTATTGAGTCCATTTGGCTACTAAGTCTATTAAACTATGAACGGGAGACTACTAATGCACGGTGTGCAGTCGAAACAGCATCGACGGTTGGAGGCGCACAGTACCATATGTGTCAATTGAAACGGTTGAACACAGTCGCGACACGGTAGCAGCACGGTCCGCGCACAGTCCCACATGTATAAATTCAGCTTATGAGTACAACCCTTACTTCTCAAAAAGCGCATATCTGCGGACAAAATGGAATTATCAAACTTTTTCCACACCGAGGCCTCACTACCATATGTCATTGTTCGGACAGCCACTGTCTTATTGAATTTTATCTATGTGTAAGTTTGGAACTTTACTTTCTAATGCCGATGAATTGTACCACAAATTCTATTTAAGTTTTGTACTGTTTGTGGTACATTTGCCCTCTTCAAATTATAAACATCACGTCCCAAATAAGCAAAATAACTTACATGCTCCAGAATTATTGCAGCAACCACTACATTTGTCCTGATTGGATATTTCCCTCGAAAGGCTATCAATTTCGTTTTATTTTGTTTTTTTTTTTACGAGAATACTCAAATTAAACTATCGAAAAACATCACAAAATCTAAAAAGGACACGTTGTAAATTAATAGTTACGTGAAATACAACTATGAATCATAAAATCTACAAACATGATTTGATAATTTCATTGTAGGGTCCGTTTTAGAGGTTTCTGATTCCATAGAAGAAATTTTTACAATGTGTCCCTAACAACTAATGATTTGTGTACAATTCAAAGTCAATTTATAATAAAATATGGGCAATAATTTTGTACATGCATACATTCAGACCCAGAAGAATTGACTGATTAGATGAAAGTAAATATAAATGCATGATGCTTCATCCTTCACTTCTTGTTTTTATTAAATGTCAAATTTCAGATTAGGTGAATAATATATAATATATAATGATGTTGCAATCTACTGGTACATGTTTTCAACCTTATGGTCCACCTTCAAAGAGGGAAAATATTATTTTACTTTTCACCATAATGGTAGTACATTTATCGAAAAAAACAGGCTGAATAATCTTCAGTTAAGTGAAATTATAACTTATGAAGAATGTTACAACCAGTACTAACTGTTAGTGAAAAATTTTAAATAATTATTTATTTACTAAAAACACAATATTGGTACATAAATACATAAGACATTTTTGGGCCCAGGATATATTTCAAAACAAATATTAATAAAAATAAGCACCAGGGGATATAAAAATGAAGAACGTGCTATATTAGTATAATAAATTTTAATTTGTTATTTTCTGTGTGAATAAGAATTTATAGAGATGAGAAATTACCATAAAAGTACGATACGAATGATTCCCGATGGAGTTTAGTTTCCACAAGATACTAAAAAGGTAATACCGTACCAACAGTGCCGTAATACTTAGCTACATTTGTTACTGTCATAACATTAGATTTAATTTTACGACATGTTTGTACTGAATAATAAGAATACTATCCACACAAGTCACGTAATTAGAACAAACTAATAAATAAATCATACATGAAACTACCGTACATGTTTAGTTTAACTGGTCTTTCCATTCTAGCTTTTTAGCTCTTTTGCTCTTTCTCTTGACTTGTTCTATTAGAATTTTACTAAAATATGGGCTGTGGTAAGTAAGCTAAATTCAAATTTATGTTACACACGATTTATTAGATAACGTACCCTTATCTAAAACTAAAGCCGTTCTTTGGGTCATTAGCCAAAAGGCTGGTTTGAACCTCTAGAGGTTTTACCCAGTAAAACGAGGAAGAGGTGGTTTACCAGCCTTCCTCACTGAGTTGAAAAGTATGCTTATCAGCATGTCAGGCCCTCCGTAAAGCACACATTTTTCACCCTGCAAATGATACCTTCACTTCATTCCCCACAGGGCCTGGCTGTATAATGAAAGTCATTACCCTCAGAGGAGATTCTGACTAGTGTCTTTACACTTCATTCCTTCTTTTCTTAAATGCTTCAGTAATATAATTGACTAACAATGTGATAAGAAACAAACTATTTCTTGTATCCTTGGAATTAGCAGATCAAATCCAAATAATTTAATCCTCCACCTATTTATTATGAGCAAATGAATTGTTACATAATTTAAATTTTAAGATCAGCAAGTGATTTTAGTACGGCTTTTTAACCGAATACTTAAAAATATATGGTGAAAATTTGATAGCGGTATTTCTAACAGTTTTCTAGAAAAAGGACACGAAGTTGAAAATAATAACATTGTAAAGCAGGACGGTAAGTCCTCTTCTAAACGATATAAACAAATGTTAAGCACTTTATGGAGAAATTGAATACGAAGCGTGAAAGTCAAGATGACTTATGATACTACATTTCTATGTCAAAGTAGTCTACTAATATTAAATTTACCTTCCCAAAACTCCAAAAATAGCATCATTCTATTTCGCTGTGCACGTGTGATTATGTTATTGACCTTTCAGTAACAGACGAAATGAGCAAATGCCAAAATAACCGTATACGTAATCGAGTAGGTGTTTGTAAAGAAACATCTCAATCGATAATGAAACGGCACAACAGAATATCCCAGTTGAATACAAAACAAGAAAATGAGATGAAAAGCTTTTTAGATCAGTGGCAATGAGTCCACCCAATCACATTACTACGGTCCATTAGACAAAAAATACAAATATAAATGAATATATTGTTTTTTAACATCTTTGAAACATTAACTAATAAGATATCTTATCTTTCCAATATATAGATTACTACGCCTACACGTAGGGCTGACGTTCATTCAGTAATAAAATTGCTTTTCTTTCTTTTTTCCTTTTCTTTTTTTAAACCCACCTCCTTCAAGCCCCTTCTGTACTCATTCTTTCATCAGTATTATCTCCCTCAGAGTCATTACGTCACGGGCGCAGTAACATCAATACTGATAAAAGCGTAGTGTGGAGTACTGTATTAACTTTCACAACACAACATAGTCGGTTTCCCCCATCCTATAAATGAAGAACCAAGAGATAATATAACGTATCAAATCCGATCGTTAGAACACATCAATCCTACATAAATATTTACATAAATAAAATTTTATTCTTCTGATTAATTAGTTTTTAATTCAATTTTTTTAATATATGTATTTTCAATAACAACGTAGGCTGTCCATAACAAGCCGGTGGAGTGTTAAATTATTTGAACTCAATCTGCTCTTTCCAGGGCTACAAAAAACAGTTTACCGCCAATTATCTGAAGAGCTTTTTGAAAAAAAAAAGTTTTTTTCTGAATTTTTATACAGTTTCTATTTCTCGGTAAATATATAAGCAAATATAAGTACGCTACTAATATCTCTTTAAAAAAAATCCCCGTTACGCTAAAAAAATATCCAAATGTTGTCACATTTTATACCAAACCGTGGTTCGCTAATACAACCATTACAGCCGAAAGGCTGGTTTGAACCTCAAGAGGTTTTATTAAGTAAAACGAGGTGGTTTACCATTGCCTTCCTCACTGAGTACAAAAGTAGCCTATGCTTATCAGCATGCAGGCCCTCTGAAAAGCATCTATTCTGCACCTTGCAAATGACACTCTCACTTCATTCACCAAAGGGTCTGGCTGTATAATGAAATTCATTACTTTAAGAGGAGATAACTCTGACTGGTGTCTTTTAAACCTCTACCTCCTCTGTTCTTAAAAAGTTCAGTCATATAATTTGGCTGACTACGTGATAAGAAACACAACTATTTTTTGTAGCCCTGGAACTAGCAGATCGAGTGCAAATAATTTAACACTCTACCTGCCTGTTATGGGCGAAATCTACATTACACATCATCAAAAAAACAACGAAAGTTTAATAACTTATAAAACAAATAAATTTTTTTTTTTAATGTTACGCCTGATCTTAAATTCGTTATAACACCTGATATCTTTGTCAGTCACTTTATTCCATTCATTAGCTGTCACAGTGGTTTTTTGCCCATAACAGGCAGGTGGAATTTTAAATTATTTTTACACTCGATCTGCTTGTTTCAGGGCAACAAAAAACAGTTCTGTTTTATATCACATGGTTAGTTAATTATATAACTGAAGCATTTAAGAACAGAAGAAGTAGAGGTGTAAAAGACACTAGTCAGAGTTATCTTCTCTGACAGAAATGAATTTCATTACAAAACCAGAACCTGTGGTCTAGGTGTCATTTGCCCGAAGGATAGTCTATGCTTTTGAAAGGTTGTGGCATGCTGATAAGCACACATTTCCACTCTGTGAGAAAAGCAATTGTGAAACACCTCATTCCTCGTTTTACTTATTAAAGCCTCTTAAGTTTAAACTAGCTTTTCGGCTGATAACCTAAACAATAACAACGTAGGAACTACTTGTTTACAAGCCGTAACAAGGAGGTAGATGTATCTTTGAATCACGTAAAAACACCAAAAAACTAATTAAATGAAAATTTTACGTTTGCGTAAAACTTTCTAGCTCAAAATTTAGCTATCCTTCACAAAAACGATTTAAAAACACAAGCTCTGTTTTTATCTTCACAGAGAAGTTTATCAATGTTGGTCAAGCGGAGTGTAATCGAAAATGTCCAGTAAATCTTCGCTTCTTCGACACGGCTCGTGGCGAAGTGACATGACGTGGTGTAAGTAGCAATCTGCCGGGTAGGTCAGCTCCTTCCAATTTCTTCTCATCCTCCTACCCATCCGTTGTTGAGTACAGTATTGTACCAAAGGGACGTAAGTTTGTTTGTATTCAATTGTTCAATTTTCATACAAAAATCGTGTTTTTAATGCTTCCTATATATAATATCTCATATTCTCTGGATAGTTCGACATTTCGATACTTCGACAACCTTTAGTCCACAAAGAGTCGAACTATCGAAGATCTACTGTATTAATTTTGTTCAATTTTTACAAAATGGCGTTTTGTCAGCATCCATTTTACCACAAACTTGCTACAGGCTACACACTCGGATTACTTTATTACACAACTTCATATAGGCTACTTTCTGTACACAAACATCCTATTATAGGCTTTGATGAACTTGATTTTTTGATAAAATGAGCTCCAACAACCGTCATTTTTTATTTCTCAGATCAATACAGCTCAGACTTTTAGAATTCAATAACCAAGAAACCGCAATAGGCAATAATTCTTGATAAATGTTCTTCTTCTCTTATTTTCTCCCATAGATTTTCCCGCTTCCCGCATTCTACAGCTCATCGTCTTTTGGATTTCTGTTACCCTTTCTTACCAAAGATTCCTCGTTATCATATTTTCTTGAAGTCATCGTATAATTATTTTCTGAGAACGACCTCTTCTACTTTCTGAACGGAAAGGAACCCACTTTGAGGACATCTGTCAGCTGTCATTCTTTGAACATGCCCATACGAAACCAACTGTCTGACCTCTACCACAGTAGAAGATTCTGTCTTCTGCGGTATCCTGAAAATTAATTTGTTGCTTTCTTTCTTCGTTTCTCACATGCTTCATTCTGGAGACCCTACATGACCTTCGTAACCCGTCTATGTCTAAGGCCTCCAGTTTTTGTATATTTTGTAACTCATTGCAACCACTACTCAGCATTTAGTTTTTGAGGAGCGGCTCTAACCTGATTCATGCTGTCCTGACTCTCCACTCAAACCTATTGACCCAAGGTTTAGGTAGTAAACGTACAAAATAAAAAACTTTTTAAACATCAGCAATTATATTTAATAGTCTATTAGTAAAGTCTTTTCGGAAGGTATACGGCGTGGTACCCACGCCGTATGCCAATATCCATGAGAGAGTCAATTATCTCTCATATTTTTCATCCCATTCACAACTTGTTGCTATTAGCCTACTATGTGTTACGCTACTATACATACTTAATAAAATGAGAAAACGTGAACAAATACAGAACTAAAAACAAACAAAACTAATTGGAAAATGTTCAATCTCTCGAGTTTTAAATATACAATACACATTTTAAAATATGATAAATAAGCGAAAAAATAAAATGCAAAAGTTAGTATCAGTGAACAGTATCTATGAACCCTTTTTATAGTACATTTCTCTCACAATAAATTGAAAAACAATTTTCAAAAAATATTGAATTTAAAATTATTTTCAAAAGTCAAACAAAAAATTAACATCTTTGTGTTTTAGTTAATGAATATACGACAGAATGTTGACAACAAGGTAGAAAATAACCTTTATCATTTAGTTTCTAACGGAACCCATGTAGAAAATATATTCACAAAAACCATCAGAAATTGAATTACGTTACAAAAAAAAAACATGAAAAATATACTGCTACATGTGTGACCTTGATATATAGTCTACTGTATGTACAGAACATTTTACGTGTGCTGTACTTAAAAAGAAATGATTTTTGGTTTATTATATTTCAAACAGGAGTAGGCGTATAAAAATAAAGGCCTTGTATCCGTGTCGTTTCGAAAAAATACCAATGGATACTGATACACGTGTGGAGAAAAAAAAACTGTAGTACCTTGTCAACATGGAATATTGAGAATTTTATTTACATTTCAGGCCAACTCAAATATGCTGACAACCAATATGCATTCCAAAATGAAAATAAATTTCAATAAAAAATGTAATTGTAAATTGAAACTCAATTTATTTTATTCAATTTCAAAGTTTCGACTAGCATGTATAATTTTTGCAAGGGTAATTTATAGCCTATTAAAAAAATTAAATTATTTTACCTGTTTATCCAATTAGGGATAAAAAAGTAAAATAATTGTATGAAGGTACGTTGCAATCTGTTCAATTTAAGAACAATAACCAACCCCATGAACCAATTAGACGAGGATCATATGTATGGCGTGTAAATGCGGTGTAGTCTTATGCAGACTCAGACCGACCATTCCTAAAAAAGTATGGTTAATTGAACCCTTTTAACCATTAAGGTACACCGGTAATTACTGCCTAGAATTCAAATCCGTGAAAAAGTAACCTTTACTAGCATTTAACCACGGAAACTTTAGCTCCAAAAATCAGGTGTTGAACAGCTGATTCGTGGCGACGACTTTACCACTAGACAACCCGGTGGTGGGTATATTTACATATAAATAATACTTATTCATATTCTTAAATTATTATCAATTTGAATTACCAAACTACAACACTGAAATCACTTCTTCAATTTAAAACAATTATTAATCAAATTACTAGAGTTCATTCAACGTTAAAAAACCTTTACATCCTCATCGAAGGATGCTTGGTTTACAGATACTCCTGTCTTCTTACACAAATTTTTTACGGGAGATCACGTAGGCACATTATGTCCGTTAAGTCTTTAAGAACAATATTATTATTGTATTAAAGTTTTAAAGCCAAGTAAGTAATTCGGATGGTTATGGAGCCTCATTGGTATCTTTCATTGAAAATTGATATTTCCTGCTTAACTGTTATGTCAGCATTTATACATATATAACTTACATATCTAATACTGATGTACCAAGGAACTTTAAAAATTTATATTATAGCTGTTTTTGTCTGAAAACGTTCAAGTATTTCTATATTTGAATTCCTAGTAGTTTCCAAAGGCTGAATTCCGTAACTCCACACTGGTTCCAATACCGATATAGCTACAGGTATAGTGTCAATGTAGAAGATAAATTTGATTTTCAGCCTAACAATCTGTACATATTTTTAACTTTGAGGTTCAATTTATTTGTATTCAATTACTACGTGTATCTTCATTCCATCGACTCATCGTCAAACAAAAAAAAATACATATCGTCTGGATCCAACAAGAAGAAAATGAAGAAGAAGAAAACATCATAAACTATTTATCATCATGTATAACAAGAAGACCACACGGAAGTAACACTACCAAAAGGCTGGTTTGAACCTGTAGAGGTTTTACCCAGTAAAACGAGGAGTGAGGTGGTTTACCATTGCCTTCCTCACTGGGTGGAAAAGTACGCTTATCAGCATGCCGGGCCCGCTGAAAAGCACATATTTTCCACTCTGCAAATGACACCTTCACTTCATTCACCACAGGGTCTGTCTGTATAATAAAATTCATTACTTTCAGAGGAGATAACTCTGATTTAGTATTTAACCCTATAAAACAAAATATATTAATTATTAAAAATAAAACCACAAGTATTTATTCTATATCTAATAAATTATTGAAGGAATTGTAAAAGAAGGAAAAATAAAGTATTATTGCACGCGGTAAAACTAAATTTTAATTACACGAGGGTATCTGATTTTTAAAGCTTCACTACAATTTTATTTCAAATGTTCAAACGTCTCTTCTATGATAACATCGTTTAGAAAAAAATTACGATGAATACTGTTATCAGAGACACTAAAATACGATTTCTCAATAACATGAGAAAGCTGGGATTAAAAGATTGCTAGAAAATGAGCAAAATGAGATAATCTCATCTCTACGAAAAAGTCCTTATTCAATTTCGGATGATATTAACGTGGTAAGTTATTAATATTTTCACATAGGAAAAAGAGATCTTCAATTTATAAATAAGGCTTACATTTTTGTGAAACCTAGAATACTCATTTATTAATTTTCAGAAATATGTACAAAACTAAGAACTGCACCCGCGCTACCAACAAGTTTGTATGCATTCTGCTTAGTATCTTTAAACGGTTTTTTTTTAAATGCATGGATGAATTTTCTACATCTCTTTGAGAAGGTACACAAAATATTATTTATTGATATCGGGGAATTACATTCCTTTTTAATCCCTTATGAGCAAACGGTCGAAAATAAGAGTGCTCAATTTTCTTAATCATTAATTCAGAATATACATGAAGATTTTCAGAATTTTAGGTCTTCAGATCTGGTGTTTTTGACGATTAAATGAGGGCAATTTGGAGTAATTCGGGCATATCATGAGACACGGGGACAAGCACAGAGTCCCTTAAATCGCTATTCACGGTAAGGTTGAGGCCATTTAAGGACCTAGACGAAGGATATCTTGGTTCGGTAATCCGAGAAAGTGGTTAGGAATTACCTCTGTGAAACTCATTCGAGCAAAAATAGACAAAGTCTGTATCACCGTAATAATTGCCAACGTCCAGACAACTGAAGAAGAAGCTCTTTAGGAAGGAAACGAAGTTAAATATATTTATTTCAATTAGTAATTAATTCCCTTTTCCGGAAATCCGTTACATCATCCGAAGCATCATGAGGTTTGCTAGTAGTTAAGAATATCCTCTGGCCGCGTTACGAGCTGCGCAGATTAAGCTCATTAATCGGATTGTCACATCACTTCATATGAGCCTGCAGGACAGTTTCTTCATTACATACCAACAGGATAAAGATGCTTACAATAAGATGCACCGATTTCAACATATATACGGAACTATCCACCGCATCTTAAAAAATAGCACCAGCAAAAAAAACACGAGGGTGAGACTTTATAAAACAATAGCAGTGCCGACCCTACTCTATGGCAGTGAAACTTGGGTGCTATGAAAGCGAGAGGAGAGTAGATTACAAGCATCTGAAGTGAAATTTCTTAGACATACGGGTGGGTGTAGTAGCGAAGATCGTTACAGGAATACTGAGATAAGGAAAGTAGTCAACATCTTTTCTATACACGACAGGGTATCTCAGAACAGAATTTAGTGGTTTGAGCATTTAAGCAGAATGAGGGAGGATAGGATACCTAAGTGTACACTAGGCTATAAACCGGAGGGTAGGAGAGAACGAGGACTCCCGAGAAAGAGATAGGCAGATTTGAGAGGTTCGGAACAGGCAGAGATGCCTAAATCTTGAAAGACAGAAGAAGAAGAAGTAGAACTCCCTTTTTTACCTGAGGTGCTAGAGATGGTTAACAATTTAGTTTTCCAGTTCTCAACTACTGAGGAACATAGGTGCCGAATTTAATCTGTCACCTGTCGTGGATCCAATCAGTGAATTACCGGGAAGTTACAGAATAAAAAACAAGCAGGTCAGCCAGCCAGTAAGTAAAGGCTATACATAAAGACAATATTTTTATATTAGAATGTATTTGAAGTTCACGATGCACAATACGGAGTTCTTGATATCAACAATAGTCACTCATTTAATACGCATTAATGTTGAATTTACAATACAAAATGGTAAACACAAAAAATTCTGCAGTAGAGTGAGTTTTTAATTTTTACTTTCTCTTGCCTTTATGAATATATAGGAAGGAAAGTATCGTTTTCATGTCGATTTTTCGAAATCGAGTTTTCACCGGATCTACACGTTTTCAGACCCTCTGAACCCACAAACCATGTTTTTAGCGATTGATCTGTGAGTGTGTGTGTGTGTGTGTGTGTGTGTGTGTGTGTGTGTGTGTGTGTGTGTGTGAGTGTGTGTGTGTGTGTGTGAGCGCGCGCGCGCGTTAACAAAATATCACAAGAACGGAATATCGTACGAACTTAAAACTTGAAACTTAATTCAGGTACTACTACCGAACCCGACAGGAACATTTTCATCACAACCGGTCAACCGGAAGTAGTAGTCTATTCGTGTCATTTTTCACTTTTTTGCGATTTTTTCAAAAACGGCTCCTAAGATTTTTTTAAAATTTACTACATTTTTATAAGCTCTCTAACTACATTTTTTATGGTCTTGTAGAAAAAATAGTTTTTTTAAGATTGCGGATTTAATATGCATTTTGGCGCAAAAATATTTACGTACAATAAAAGTTCTAGAGAATTTAAAAACCTACAACATTTATTTCAAACGTTTTTTTTTTGTATAACGCTTAATTTAGCGTTAATTAGCGATTTTCTTGTTTTTTCACGAAAATGTGTAAAAAAATCGATTTTTCTTAAGATTTCAGCCTTAGCTTGCATTTTACGACAAATGTTCATAATCAAATTTATAGAAAATTAAAAGATCTACAACTTTTATTTAGAGCATTTTTCTCTACAGAGCCTAGTTTAGCGTGAAAGTGATTTTCCGTATTTTTAAGCCAAACTAAGGTTAATTTTCATTTTGCATCATTTATTCATGATTAAAATAAGGTTATGCTTTTTGGGGTTAGTTTTTGTGTTAATTTCTAATGTTTTATTACTAAAATTAGGTTAGGTTACTTTTCATTAACAGTTTTAACAGTTTGGTTACTACAGATAATATGTAACATTTTACTACTAGATATAGTCAATATTTTCTTTATCTACCAAAAAATGGAAATCGGTAAACTAACTTAACAGTTAATCATGGCTACTGACTGAACAACCTTACCTGTCTAGATAATAAACGAATTTACATATTGTAGAGTAGTAAAAGCAAGCTTATTTTAACACGCAAGAATTATTATCAGGGTTCTAAAACCACATATTTTAGTTATACTACTGTAATTACCAACTAGAATATTTGTGGTATTTTGATTATCAAAGGGTATTCTAGAGTTACTTTTCCATGTACGGTATGTGTGTTGAAACGAATAAAAATTTTATACCAGTATTTTTATGTCAAAGAGAAAAATATGTAGTAAGCAGCTATTGGGTATAACCAGCGTTCCCATCAGCTCAGTGGCTGTCACACGTATTTGGTAACACATTTTATTGGCATAAAGTACATACGGGTTTTAAAAAACTGACGAGGCAGACTGAAAAAGGGACTTTTTTAACGCCATAAAATATATTTATATATAATATAAAAGGTATTTGTGTGTGAGTAATACTAGACCGTTATATAAACATTTCCTTCTTTTATCGAAATAACACGTTCTAGTATGGCATTTTGACAGTAATATAACTGAAAGCTTGAAAATATTTTGCTTTTACCATTTTATTATAGATTGCAAAATTTTCACTGGATTAATAAAATACATCATAAAAATATGATATGTGTGTAACATATTAAAACAAAATAACTGAACTTCGGGCTACACATTAAAAACTTAAACAAGATAAAACGAGTGTTAAAAAAAATCTTAAATGAATTTTTATAAGAGTTAAGAATTACTATTTACTATTAAAAAATTTAAAAAATGTCAATAAACACGTAAATAAGATTACCATTCGTTCGGATTTTAAAAATATAAATTGAATACGCAACAAAAAAATCTAATAATCTTATCAATAAGGTTAAAAAGTAATTTCTACTGATTTTATACTCGTAATTGGTCATTATTATGTTCGTTACTTGAAAAATAGGCTAATATTTTTTTCTTTATTTTAAATTTCTTTTCTTAAACCTGTATGAATGAAAACCACCCTGTCTTTCCTCAAATTGAAACTGTAAGGGCCGATCCAGAAGAGAATTGAAAAGGTAATACCTCCCGGTTCACACCAATGGGTATTCCTTAACATAACCCTCCTCCCCAAAGTTCCACCGTTAAATGGCCGGATTTTTTTTTTGCTTCAACTTTATTTTTATTTTCAACTGTACAATTTTTTAAAGTACAACTAGTAAATGAGAAGGAATGAATGAGGAATGGCGGCAATGCGACGTGAATGAGAATCGATCCAGTGACCGATTTCAGCGTGAAATTTCGGTGCGAATATTAAATCCCCGGATTTGGCCTTAACAAATTATGGTAACCTACACATAAATCAATAAGGAAACGTGTTTTCAAAATCTTTTCATAATTTAATTCAACAACACGGTATTGTTTGGGAAGTAATAATTCCCATCTATGTGATTCACATTTATTTAATATGCCTTTTAACAATAATTTCAAACGAAGACAAAAATTTAGAATGTAAAAATATATATTTACATGTTTAAAATACAGAAAAGTATCACTATAAAAAAGTAATAATTACAGAGTACTCCCAGTTACTGGGTTCACTAGTTATTTGAATCGGCCGTTTATTATGATAAAATAAAAATAAAAAGATTATTAACAAAATTACATTAAAATATTTCCTGTTTTTAAGATCACAGTTATAATTTCGGAGTTTATTATGATCAAGTAGGAAGAATAATTTTAAGAGATACATGATTATAATAATTAAACTTGCCCATAACGGGCAGGTGGAATGTTAAATTAATTGCACTCGATCTGTTGGTTCCAGGGCTACAAAAAATAGTCCTGTTTCTTATCACAAAGTCAGCCAATTATATAACTGAACTATTTAAGACTAGAAGAGGTAGAGGTGTAAAAGACACTAGTTAGAGTTATCACCTCTACAAGTAACGAATTTCACTATACAGCCAAACCCTGTAGTGAATGAAGTGAAAATGTCATTTTCAGGGTAGAAAGTGAGTGCTTTTCGGAGGGCAAGGCATGCTGATAAGCATACTCTTTTAACTCAGTGAGTAAGGCAATAAACCATCTCACTCCTCGTTTTTACTTGGTAAGACCTCTAGAGGTTCAAACCAGTCTTTCGGCTGTTGACCTAATCAATAATTAAACCCGCACGCATTTAAGTGTGGTGACCTTTTTTGTAGTACCGTAAAGGAAAAATGTACTCGAATAGACATACATTTGTATTATAGTTAAGTTAAAACGGTAATACAATTAATGACAATCGATAAAGGGATTCTTAGAGCATGTGATAACTCTAAGAGTTGAGACTCTGGAGAAATATGAAGCAAGCAGACTGTGAAGGATAACATTGATAGAAATTGGAGACATCATTAAATCAATCAACCACTCAGAAATAAACAAAACTAAATGATTTTTCATGTCTCGGAGTTCAGAGGGTGTAATGGACGGTAGTAACTGTTTGTTTTTCTTATTTTTTTATTATAGTATTATTTTTTTTCATTTTTGCAGTCTCGCTTTATAAATTTCTGAATGCCGTAATGCGGTATAATGTTATACATTTTAATTTCTATTGTTTATTATTAACATAAATTTATTTGAAAGTAAGTTATCTAGAACTTTGCTTTATTTATTTTTTTCCTTTTTTATTGTGTACACCTACCGTAGGACATGGCTTATATCCATAGTTGGGTACGTCAATTTCCTCCACCTTTCTTCATTGTAAAATTTTGTTAATGAAGTTATAGCTTTTGGAATGCTCATAACGGGCAGGTGGAGTATTAAATTAATTGCACTCGATCTGTTGGTTCCAGGGCTACAAAAAATAGTTCTGTTTCCTATCACATAGTCAGCCAATATATGACTGAACTATTTAAGAACGGAAGAGGTAGAGGTGTAAAAGACACTGGTCAGAGTTATCTCCTCTGAAGGTAATGAATTTCACTATACAGCCAAACCCTATGGTGAATGAAGTGAAGGTGTCATTTGCAGGGCGGAAAGTGGGTGCTTTTAGGAGGGCCTAGCGTGCTGATAAGCATACTCTTTCAACAGTGAGGAAGGCAAGAGTAAACCACCTTACTCCTCGTTTTTACTTAGTAAAACCTCCAGAGGTTCAAACCAGCATTTTGGCTGTTGACCTAAACAACAGCTTTTGGAAAGAATATGTTTGAGTTACTATTGTAAATAAAATATGGAATAAAGTTTTATTATTACTTATTAAAGATGTCGATCCTTAATGTGTTTACTGCTTTAGATACAAACTTAATGCTTCTGTTCGTTGGCTAGGCTATTCCTAATTCGAAATTCGGATAATATGATCTCCGGTTAATACTATAAAAATTCATAATCCTGACGTGATCACATTAAGCAACGCAAACTGTAGTGCCAATGGTTTATTAAGTGTTAATTCAGCGGCTTAATAATAATCTATGTTTATACACCTGAGTGATTTTAGAAGGAAATAATCAGCACGCTTTTATGTACACTTTTGAAGCGTTACTCCATCAATGTTTGGCATATGGTATATTAGACTACAAGAGGCACAGAAAATCAATTTTACGAAGCAATAAAGCGGAATTATGAATTACCGAATGTCATGTTTGCTGTTATGTATATAATCGGAGGGTGTTCAGTAAAGCTTTCAGGATAATTAGCGACCTCCAAAACGGAGTATATCTGAGCAAAATATCAGATGAAAAATTAGTAATGGATTGTAACAACATGGATCATAATAGGAAGTAAAGATAAGGTTTCACAGAACAGTTCGACACACCCACCCGTACAGAATTTACTGCACAACTTCAACTTAACCAAAACCATATTCTGTAGTTAGGGTAGTAGCAGAATAGAACAGAAGGGGCGGTAATGACCGGAAACAAGACGCGAAGGGGATGTTGTTGCACATGTGCACACACCACCCCTCAGCTGTCAACCAGACTACCCCTTATGAGAATTCAGAGTTCAGTAGCAGTAGTAGTAGGAACACACAGAGCTAACAACAAACAGCCTGATCCTTTCTCAAAATTCAATCTTGCCATTGAGAAATAAAACCGCACAATGAAATAAACTCAAGCCCACGTAAAAAATTTGATCGTCCATTTCCCGTTCAATCCTTTCTCAAGATGTAGGATAAAGAAAAAGATAGAGAGCTTACTATAATATTTAGTAGACTATCTTTAAGAAATCTTTCACAGGTTCTTTGTGTGTATGTTGTAATTAATAACAAAAACACACACACACACACACACACATATTATTAATGAGTAGTAAAGATCGAGTAATTTAAGATTTTAACCAACTAAGTACACAGTAAAATTCTGCTTAACCGAAATTTAGGGGGCGGATCCGATTTCAGATACGCAAAATTTCGGATAAGCTGCAGACGTATTTTTTTTAGTCTAAAAACAGCATCTGTTGTTTTTAAACTACAGATGGTTGGTATAAATGAAAATACAGCAATATTAAGACAGCAAAAAAACTTATTTTAATTCTAGTACACTACTACTAGGGTAGGGGTACCCTATTTACATTTTTTTAAGTTCAAGATTTTTAATGAAAATTTTTTGCTGCAATATCATGCCATCGTTTATTAGAAGTACATCTGATGGTGAAGATTCCTTACACGGTCCATTAAAGCGTAAGACAAACCAAAACAACATTCCAAAAACGAATTCCAAGAATATTGAAACCTTACATTCTAATCTATTTCATAATCTATTTCATTATAATCTATTTCATAATAGTAATCTATTTCATTGGACACTGTTCTTTAACTTAAAGATGCTACGTGTTTACATTTAAATTCATTATTGCGCATAATATGCAGAAAATAGTTCGGTTTCTCATCACATGGTCTTCTTCTTCTGTTAGTGCCTATTCGTTCCGAATATTGGCGATCAGTCTGACTATGGCTATCCTATTTACAGCCATCCTGAAAAGTTCTGTTGTAGTCTTGGAGAACCAGGTACGCAGGTTCTTCAGCCATGACATTCTTCTTCTTCCTGGTCCTCTTCTGCCATAGATCTTTCCTTGGAGAACGGATTTCAGCAGGCCGTATTTTTCTTCATTCCTCATGATATGGCCGAAATATGCAAGCTTTCTGCTCTTGATGGTGTTCATCACTTCCAAATCCTTATTCATTCGCTCCAATACAGCTTTATTGGTCACTTTGTCCATCCATGAAATTCTCAACACTCTCCTATACAACCACATCTCAAAAGCCTCGAGTCTTTTTTCAGTTGATTTGGTCAACGTCCATGACTCCATCCCGTAGAAGAGTATTGAGAATATGTAGCAGTGGAGGAGTTTGATTTTGATGCACATATTAAGATTGTGACTCTTGAACAGTTTTGCCATCTGATTGAATGCAGCCCTCGCTTTTTCTATTCTGCATCTTACCTCCTGAGAATGATCCCATTTCTCATTGATTAAGGTTCCCAGATAATTATACGACCGAAGTGAATTAATTATACACCCTGTAAATTAATTAAATTATACACCCTGTGGTGAATGAAGTGAAGGTGTCATTTGCAGGGTGGAAAATAAATACTTACTTTTCAGAGGACATGGCATGCTGATAAGCATACTTTTAACTCAGTGATAAAGGTATCGGTAAACCCTCTCACTCCTCGTTTTACATAGTAAAGCCTCTAGAGCAATGGTTCCCAAAGTTGGGAGGGGGGACCTCGAGATAGCTTTGCCGTCCGCACGTCCAAAGCTGTTGTAATTCACGAGTCGAGTTTAAGCATCCATACAACGTGTACCCCAGTATATCGATTGCATTTACCTTCTTACCATGCGATTGTATTTCCCATATTCAAGCAAATATTTTTACGAAAAGGCGTTTTCAGCACTTGTTGCAATAAAGACAAAGTATCGGGGCAAATTTGATGTTGCTAATGATTTGCGTTGTGCACTTTCTAATAACCAGCTGAGAATATGGTTGTAAAAAACATGCAAGGTCGTTCATCACACTGATTTATTTTGTTTCTTACCAGTTCAATTTAAATTGCAACTTGCAATGGCATACAAAAACAAAAAAAAACACAAATGTATGTATTCAATGTAATAGGTACTTGTTTTTTTTTGTAATTGCCACAAAAAATTGTGTAAGGGCGTGGGAAGTTTTCTTCGAAGTAAAAGGTGGCGTGGCAAAAAAAAGTTTTGGAATCACTGCTCTAGAGGTTCAAACCAGCCTTTTGGGTGATGAACGAAACAACAACATGCAGTATTAATACGCATTAAGTAATAACCAAATTATAAAAATATCGGATCTGTTTTGGTAAAGCTGGGTTGCGGTTGAGCGAGGTTCGGATAAGGGGGGTTCACTGTATCAATCTAATCACTAAAAAATACAATAATTTAAAACTGGCTTAAAATTTGTTAAAGAGTTGTGTACTTACAAAAAAATCTAAACTATTTAATTCTAAAAAGTTTTTTAAATGTAAAAAAACTACAAAATCGTTTTTCTGAACTATTTACCTTTACGGAAACTACTGCTGACCTTTTTATAAAGCGACATTTAAATTGACCTTTTATTAAAGAAGAAACAATAACTGGATTAACAGAGTATCTCTAGTATGAATAATCCTAAGGGAGCAGTGAAATATAGTCTAGTAGTAATAAAAAATAGCCATTTAACTGGAAATTTTCCGGAAACAATACGACTTAAAAGCAGTTAGTTACGACCAGCATTCATATCTTAATTGTACTCATAAAAATTTAGTACTCATTCAGTTGAATTAATAAATCGAAACTTTTCTAATGTTTTAACGTTATTACCCAAGTCAGAAGAGTTATCCGGCAAATATTATTATTAGAGACATTTGGAATAACGTTTAATGTAATTCTCAGAGATCCAAACTACATTACATAACACCATATTTAAAAATCCTCCATTTTAAAAAGACTTAGCAAGACCTAGGGGTCGCAAGACGTGTCTGGGGAGACCTAAAATACGGGGAATATTAAAAATAGTTATGTTTACACAGAAGCGTCGATTATCCGAACGTCAGTTATCCGAACCGTCAACTATCCGAACCACTATATATGGAAAAAAATACGTATTTACTCAAGTAGAGGCCTTTTCTGCCCTAAAAACTCCAATGCTAGGTGCGAAAAACAGCCTGAATTTAATGCTGCTGAAGCATTTTTACTAAAATAAACGAGAGTTGTTGCTGCTACAGAAAGAAGTTCACTCTAAGTTGAAAATAAAATTTAACATTTGTTTTTTAATTACTGTACAGTATGTACAAGTTCATTATTAAAATATTTCCTAACGGATTTTACCGCAGTTTGTTTCGTTAATTTATTCAGTTTGGAAATTCTGTATTTTTTCGTTTGTTTTTATAATACATTTGCAATAAATGCAATGTACTAGTATTTTTTTTTAACTAAAGTTTATGTTAGCCTTTTAACCTATTTAACATTTAAGTTGTAATTCATTGTTAAGGTACAGAATATCAAATGACAGTATTTAGGGTATATTTGATTAAACGAACTATTTGATTATCAGAACCGCTCTGGTCCCAATTAGTTCGGATATCTAATATCTATATATTTTAAAAAAGAGACAAAAATTGTACATTACTTTTACAACTTTTTCCAATTCAATTAACGCGAAACTTGGGCTTGTTTGGCCTTATTCATTTTTGAATGTTTGGATTTACTTTTATAACATACAAAACGATGTCACTTTCCAGTGCCAAATAATTTCTTGATTTGGGTTTGAAATTTGCCATTATGGAAAATACTTGTTCACAGTTGTACGATGTGGTAAATGGTTTCAAAATTTTCAACGCTACACTGAACAGTTCTGGGTATTCCTTTTTAATACTTAATCCAAACTCTGTCGTCACAAGTATTATTGATAGTTAATATCATTGCGTGATCGCTTGATAGCTGTATCAGTTGATCATGAAAACGAACTCTTAGCTCAGCATTTTGTACAGCTTGCTCATTAAACGGATTGACGCCGACAAATATCCACTCATATCCTTAAGTAAAAATTACAATTATTGTAGGTTTTTAATTTTTTTAACATTATTCAGAGGGGGTGGGCAAAATACTTAACCTAAAAAGAGGGTCGCGGTGACTAAGGTTGAGAACCTCTGCTCTAGACCAATCCGGTGGTTTTATTTTGACATATAAAAAGCACAAAACTAAACGAAAAATTATGTAAAAAGTTGTTTTTATGAAGACTCATCTATTCAAAAGACCTGTTATTTAACCAGGTTAAATGTTACAGAAATTCTCAATTTCTGAGAAAGTTTAATTTTACTAATACCTAAAAATTGTAGAAGCACTGTATCCTTGTAATCGACAAGAATTTGACTGGATAGATTTAATGGAAAAGTTGTGGTTCAGATTGTAGCTCGGTGAAATACTGAACTATTTAATCGATACTGAACTTGAAATAATAAATCAAATTTTATTTATAAACAAAAAATTAATCAATTTTTGTGATATATTTAGGTACCACGTGACCAGAGGTATCTTTCACAACATTCATGTATAACAAGAACAGTATAGGTGTATATGTAAAATGTATAAAACATTATAATAAAACCAGTGTCGATGTGGGTGGTTCAAGTAAATTATAGCTGTGAGCGGTATGCATGGAAAAGGTTAGGTTACGAGATTGTCGGTCTGAAAAAAGACCAATACGTGCTACATGTAGCCCTATCATTTCTATTTACTACATAACCTTACAATGTTAACTGAATGCGGGGGAAAAATGTGAAGCATCTCTTTCATATGTAACATCGAATAATTCCCACGAATAATACTGACCAAATTTCATCATCGCATATGTTGCATTACTTTACGTATTAAACAGAATAAGTTATGATAAAAATTAATGAATTATTCATGCCGCATCCCCAACGATGAAAACAAACATCAGATCAACGTCAACGCTATCAAAAAAAACTCTCTCCCCCTGATATAAATATTAAAAATACCACCTGTTATTGATAAAATGTGGGGGATAATCTTCACACACGTAACTTCATCGTGAGTTCATTAAAACAACTAGAATTCTTTAATAGATATTTGAGGCTAAGGTAATTGAACCTGTGATTGATTTTTTTAATCTATCATACTTGATGGATCGCACTCCCAAACTTAAATAATTAATACAAAATCATAGTACTTTCTTTACTGCACGATTGTTGAGGAAAACAGAGGTGAAAATTTGACATTTTGAGTAAAAAAAATTTGGTATTTGGTTGTTTTTTTTTTCATTTTATACAGGGCCAATTTTAGACCACGTGAGGTGACTTTAGACGTTTATGGAAGCTCTTTTTTAACAACGCGACTTTCAGCCTAAGTTGAAGATATAATTGTATATATCAACGCTACTTCTACCCGCCCAGCCGCATTTTTCGAGATATTAATTTATATTAATGCGTATTTTGAAAATTATGGTAACTCCTTCTTAATAAATGTTGATTTTATTATTGATGTATGTAGCCTGTCTTTATTTCAAAGTTGCGTTTTTCTAATCCTGAAACTATATATTATATTCTCTAACTAACCCTCAGAACTGTTTTCATTGCAGAAACCCAGCCCCGTTATATCTCTTCGAACGATCAGGTAGTATCTCCCACGACATCGTCAATTAGTTTCAGTTTCAGCTTTTTTTGGAGCCCATATTCTCAGCATCCGTTGATAGTAAGCTTTTCTCCTTTCTTCAGTTCACTTGGTGTTCAGTTTTTGCTCTTCATGGAAGGCTTTAAAGTATGTAATTAGTTGCCTGAATTCGGTTTGGTTTATTAGGTTTTCTACGTTTATTCCAGTTTGATCAGTATCCTTTCTGACTTCTTTTCACCATTTATCCCCGTCACCTATTGTTTAGTGTATTGTTTAAGTCTATTGTTTAGTGTTTTAAAAATTTGTTTTGTCAACCGTTTATCATACATTCTATACAGGTATCCGTACAATTTTAGTCTTTTTTTCTACTCGCTTCCATTTATCGTTCAATTTCCTTGTACAGTTCTTCTTGTCATCGTAACCTATATTGTCCGTCTAACATCTTCGGACCCATTATCTTGCAGGGGACCTTCCTCTTCTTCTCTTAGACCAGCCTTCCCGGTCATTGCAAGGCAATTACTCGCGTACAAACACACAGCTTTTATCACAGTATCACAATGTCTAAACTTGGCTTGTCTAAAGAGAGCATTCTTCTCATTACGTGGTGAGTATCTCGGAGTGCACCGGGTATCTTTCCTCATCTACTGTTATTCGCTTCCTTTTAGCTGGTCTTCGGTCGTATTATCAACCCGAGGTATTTGATTTGGTTTTGTGTATTAAATAGAGGATTATTTTAGGAAATTTCAACAAACATTCTTCCTACAACTAACAGACTGTGGTGATAATCACCATAGTTTACGTTGTTTAATTAGGCATTAAGTATTTTAATTTTTGCAATACTTTAAAGCAACTGATTTTACAAAAATTGTTTAATTACCTAGAAATTTTTAAATTGATAGATTGAGACCTAAATTACTGATGCACAACTGTGAAGTTTTCAGGAATTACAAGTCTGATTAGGTAACTGCACTGCACAAAAAGTTATCGTTGTAAAAATACTTTACGGAAGTAGATATTTTCACCTCAATCCAGTCTAAATGTATAACAAAGAATGGTAATTAAAAGGAATGTAACTAATGGTTACGGGTTGGGCCCAACGGAAGCTTGGGCGTTGAAGAAGATGAATATAAAGAGAACAGATGCGTTAGAGCTTTGGTTGTACAGGCCCATGCTAAAAATACCCTGGACGGATAAAACACCCAACGAGACAGTCTTGCGAAGAATGGGAACAGAAAAGAAGCTTGTTTACACCATCCAAAAAAGAAAAATGGAATACCTGGTTCATATTAAGCGTGGATCAAGATATTAAGTGCCTCGCTTGAAAATACAAGGCAAGATTCAGGGGAAGAAGATGTGGAAAGAAGATTTTCTAGGTTGAAGAATCTTTTGAACTGGTTTTGTTGTACCTTAGCGGAGCTGCTCAGAGCTGTGGTGTCCAAGTTCCGAATAGCCATCATGATTGTCAACCTCTGGTCGGAGAGGGCACGATAAGAAGAAGAATTACTGTGATATGCAGCACAGCGGAAAGTGCCGGGTTCGATTCCCGATTAGGATGTTTACATGTTCAAACCCATCGTTTTGTAATCTACCGTAGTCGCTAAGGAACACGCTGTAAATATGATTTTACATAATCTCGATGAAAAAAAAGGAATACGACTTTTTCAACAATTTCTAAATTAAGGTAACTTAAATTATTCCAGAAACCGTCGTCTGAACCGTACGGTCTCGGTTGATTTGAAACTGTAGAAGGGGGTGAACAGAATTAAAAATTCTCCGTCAACTGCTAATCCAGGTGGAAAACATTTCATTTCCTCTATCCCAAAATAAACACTTAAATCGAATTTCTTCAAAACTTATAAAACATTTAAATGAGTAAAAACTTATTCACCGTCTGCAACATCTGTTAAATCAGACCTGAACGACAACAGGCCTTCTGAAAGAACCGTTCATTCGAACGGTTTCCATTTACGTGAATGATTAATATTTATAAACTTGACTACCTGAAATGGCGTTTTTCATGGCAAGTAATAGTGGATAAATTATTAACATTTATACCATATATTACCATCAAATAACGTATTGAACAAGCTCGTCCTTCATTAGAAAAATGAGTACATTCTTATGCAGTAGGGATCTTAAGACTACCTTACAATTAGATTTGACGGCTTCTGTGTGTTCTCGGTATAACTGTCTGGAGCAGAGGTTTGGATGCTGAGCCAAAATCAGATGTAAAAACTCGAAGCCTTCGATATGTGGTTTTACAGGCAATTGCTGAGGGTGTCATGAATAGACGGAATAACTAACACGGAAGTCTTGTTGAAGCTGAATAGGGAAGTGGAGGTTATGAATAAAGTGAACCATACAAAACTTGAGAACTTTGGTTATGAAATGAGAGGCCAGAAATAGAGAATACTGTACTTCAAAATATGACGCAGAGATAGCGGCTGAGCGTGGTAGAAATCGATATAGGCTATCGTGGTTTAAGGATCTAAGGGACTGATATGGTATGAGTTTAGGTGCCCTTTTTCCACGAGCAGTCGATAAAACTCAAGTGGTCTTGACGGTAGCCAAAGTTCTCAGAGGACAGGAAAGAAGAAAAAGAAGATACCAGATATGTGGAGTATCCATAATAGAGCGGTAAAAAAAAAAAACAAAACCATTTATACAAATGGAAGCAGCATCGGTAACTACTTATGTCACTTTAACAACAAGGTTGAGCCGTTTATCAGAAAATACAATTTTCGTATTTTTATACTGGGGTATGGGATCCTTAATTTTAATTTAGAAACATATTTACCTCAAAATATTTTTCTGGGGTTGATAAAAAATACCGTGTAATGCAGTTATAAAATGTATGCAATCTATAACTATAGACTTATAATTAACCTATAATATTGAATTAGTTTAAAAATTTTATTTTAATAGTTTCAGTAGTTTTTGCTCCAGTATGAACACACAATATATTAACCGAATACAACTTTTTGACTAACGGTTAATAACACGTAATGAGATGGAATTTGAATACAGAAAATTTTGCCCAATCTAATCCAATACTTCCTCTTTCTGCAGTCTTCACTATAGACAAAGCGGGAGAAAGTATAAAAAAAGGTAACAGTAATTATTATCATGTATATGCAAGAAGAAAAAAGAAATTTTTTAAATATATTTTTTCGATAGACGCAAATAAGTTACTATTTGAAACCGATAAAATAAGTATGTAGGCCTATTTGAATCGATTTTTAAGGAAAATTAAACAATTTACAAAAACATATTTAACCTTAAAATTATATACTTATAATAGGAGTTTATTTTAGTTATCGTGTGGGTCCCGGATTAGTTAAGAATAAAACAGAAAAGTTTCACTGTAAAACACAAGTTCGAAATGTTTTATTATTTCGCAAATTACAAAGGTTATTTACATTTGTTACATACCTGTAAAACACAAGAAACAACATTCAATGTTTATTCTTCGCAATCTTGTCTCGCACACGGTTTATAACTATTTTAATTTAAATTCAATTATAATAAGAACATTGCTATGTATTGCATTTGTTTATTAACGCTCAGCTGTTTGTTCTTCTAGAGCTCTGTAATTTCGACTCTCTGAGTTCAGGCGGGAGAATTTTAAATCATATGTAGGAGCTGACTCCTTACATCTCCCCCCCTTCGGAGAGAAAAATTCATTTTTCTTGATCGTGGCCCTTAGGGATCAGCTTCGAAATGTGAAACAGATTTGATTCCTTTTTCTTGTGGCCTGTGTTAATTCTGTAGAGCGAATCTGATATTTTTTCTTCGATTTGGTATGGTCCTATTCTTAATTCATCCGTTTTTCTTCTGTTCAGTTTGTTACCATTTTCCACGTATATAGACTCGCCCTCCTGGAATTCATGGGTAACTCTGTTTTTATCATAATTCTTTTTATTATAATTATGGTATTTGATGCTGTTTTCCAGAGCCCTTTCTCTGTTTATCTTCAGGTCTTCTGGTGAAAATGTTTTTTTTAATTCATTTGGCTTTATTGATGTATCAACACCCTCTAATAGATATTTTGGACTAAATTTTGTCACTGTATGTATAGTTTCATTATATTTTTTTATACATTCGTGCGCAGCAGTTGTCCATGCTATTTTCCTGTTTTTTTGGTTGACTATACATCTTATTTTATTAGTCAAAGTTTGGTTCAATCGTTCGTTCAAACCATTTGAAAAGGGAGCATTGACAGCCGTGAAAATTAGTGGTACATTCTGGCTTTCTAAGAAATCTTTATATTCTTCTGAATTAATACCGGGGTATTGGTCTGTCAGAATTTTACCTACATTTTCATCGGTTAC
Source organism: Catonia carolina (assembly GCA_035578175.1). Taxonomy (NCBI): domain Eukaryota; kingdom Metazoa; phylum Arthropoda; class Insecta; order Hemiptera; family Achilidae; genus Catonia; species Catonia carolina. Next base: position 352,889,827 of record JAQMRL010000001.1, read on the forward strand.
CATTTTGGTCAGTTTTATAAAATCCTTTCCCGTTTGTGTTTTTGACGTTAAGATGTATGCGTACCTGGTAAAGTGGTCCACCAGCAAGTGTAAATATTTTTTTGTGGATCTTGATCCGCCAAATCCTCCAATTGTATCAATGGATATTATTTCAAATGGGTGTTTCGCTGGTCCCAGTTGAGAGAGTTGACCATACTTCTTTTGACCTCTGGATTTGTTTTTTATGCAGATTTCACAATTCCTGCAGAATTCCTTAATATTTGTGTCTAAATTTTTTGTCGAGTAGCATTGTCTTATTAAACTTGTCATCTGCTGTACTCCAATGTGACAAAATTCATGATGGACTTTTTTTATCAACTCTTTGCTTAATTTTTCTGATATGATTATTTTCCCTTTTTTCAGCAGTAAATCTGATTTATCTTTAATTATTTTATTACCTTTTACTACATTATTTTTATTTTGGTCTTCAATGATTTTTTTTAGATCCAAAGAATTTACAGTTCTTATTTCTTTTTCCTGTTCTTCATCTGTTTCGAGTACCGGATTTCTACTCAGTGCATCGGCCTCTGCATTAAATTTACCAGGATTATATTTTACCTGAAACTGAAATTGTGATAAATAGTAAGTCATATCGCCAAGCTCTTCATCCGGTCTAGCTTTGATCTTCAAGTTTTCTAATGGTTTATGATCCGAATAAACCTCGAACGATTTGCCCAAAAGCCAGTATTGCCAGAATTTAATTGCCTCTTTGATTGCTAAGCATTCTATATATATGGCTTTTTTCTTTTTTTGTGCATCATTTAATTTTCTGGAGAAATATGCTACTGGTTTTTCTTTGTTATCCTCGGGTTGAGGTTGCTTTAGTATTGCTCCCAGACCATGAATACTTCCATCTGTGTATATTTTTATTGGTAAGTCTGGATCATAAATAGTCAGAACTGGCTCATTACATAAGAATTCTTTCAAAAATTTAAATGCATTTTCGCATTTTTGTGACCAGATGAATTTTTGGTTTTTTCGAAGTAAATTATGAAGCGGTTCAAGCACAATAGCGATCTTAGGCACATAATCGTGGTAGAAATTTATTTTACCTAAAAATTGTCGAATATTTTTTTGGTTTGCTGGCGTTGGAAAATCGCGAATAGCTCTTAGATTGTCTTTCATTGGTTTGACCGTATTGTAGCCGATGACATGACCAAGATATGTTACTGTCTTTGAGGCAAACGAACACTTAGAAAATTTAAGCCTAAAACCTACTTCTTTAATTGCACTCATTAATCGTTCTAGGTGTTCTAGATGTTCTTTGAATGATTTCGAAAATACAAGTATGTCACCTATATAATTGGTTGTAAAACCTGATAATTCGTTTTTTCTTATGATATTACTCAAGACCCTCTGAAAAATTGCTGGCGCTGTCTTTAAACCAAACGGGAGGCATGTCCACTGATAGTGTCCATTCTGTGTGACGAATCCAGTTTTTCGCCTGTCTTCCACTCTTAGTGGAATAGACCAAAAGGCTGAGTTAATATCTAATTTTGAGAAGTAATTACAATTTCTTGTTTTTGTCACTAAGTCTTCAATACGAGGAAATGGTTGTGACTGAGGTACTACAATTTTATTAAGATCTCTGAAATCTATACAGAGTCTAGATTTTTGGTTTTCATCTTTTTTGAATGCTAGCGTGACCGGAGCTGCAAAAGGACTGTAGGACTCTTCTATTAGATTATTTTTCAGTAATTCTGAAATTTGTTGTTCTATTTCCCTTTTGTCCTGTATTGTGCACCTATATGGTCGTTTGCTGCAGTATTTTTCTATGATTAAATCTATTCTGGCCTCGAAGTCTGATACTGTGCCAATGTCGAATTTATTTTTTGCAAATATTTTATCAAATTTATTTACCAATTTTAAAATAAGTTCTTTTTCTTCTTTTTGTAAATGTTCTGTGGTTATTAAGAATTGATCTGTGTCTAAATTCTCGTTGAAATTGATTTCGTAACTTTTATTACTATCATTTTTCATTAAATCTATTTTTTTAGAGATTTTTACTGTAGTGTCTTTAGTGTTACGTGTATTAACTGTATTATTTTGGATTATATTTAAATTATTATCGTGACTCAGCTTAAATATTTTTATTAAGTCTAGTCCGATTAAAAATTCATGTTTAAAATTTTCGTTGTTAACTACAAACACATAGACATCTTCTTCCATATCCATTATTCTTGCTTTTATTTTTATCATGCAATCTGCATTATTAACACCATTAATTGATTTTATGCAGACGTTATGTTTTTTTTCATGCTCATTTTTTAATTTCAGTTTTAATATTTTTGCATTAATAAGTGATACATTTGAGCCTGGATCATATAGTCCATATGCCTCAAAGTCACCATTTAACATAACCTTAACCTCAATTAATGGTGTGTGTCCAAGTTTTTTGGATCTTCACTATTTACATTTAACTCTAACAAGTTTCTATTTACCTTATTTTCCTTCTTCTTGGGTTCTATATTGTCCTTGAACCAGCAGTCTTGAGTTTGGTGAAATCTGATTTTGTTGGTTTTTTCTTTACAAATTTCGCAAGGTGATTTAGATTTTTTTGTATATTCTGTTTGTTTTTTTACTTCTTTACCAGTATTTTTATGGACCAAGTGTTCTAATTTTCCTAGTTCATTGTACAAATCTTCCGTTTCCAACAGTGCATTTCTATCTATTTTATCACTCACATAGTTTGGGAGACTTACTGATATTAGATCAATCAAGGTACCAACATCAATTGATTTTCTTGTCTCCAGAAGTAATTTTTCTTTTTTCAAAGCAAATTCTACTAGAGAGCCTGTTTGGTATTTAAATGTTATCGCATACCTGATTGGAGACCAACCTTTATTTGCAAAAGTATTACAGAATTTTTTTCTCCATTCAGACCACTCCGAATTAATGGTAAGTTTCATTAGTATACATTCATACCAGTCTAAACAGTTTTTCTCTAAAAAGAATTTTAATACTTCAATCTTTTTTTTATCTTGAATTATTTGAAATCTTTCACATTCATCTTCATACTGTTTTATCCACTGGTTTGTATCGACTGTTTTATTGTCGAATTTCTGCAGAATAAATTCTTTTGCTATTTTGTCTGCAGATTTTTCTTGTTTTTTATTAACTTCTAATAATTTTTGCAATAATTCTTCTATTGCAGATGATTGTGTGATTGTAGATTCTCCTAAATGTCCCTGTGTAATTTCTTCTAAAAAAAAATCATTGAATTGCAGATTTTCTTCATTGTCAAAGTACACTTTTTTCAAGTTCTCATCTATAGTTATCCAAATTTTTCGGTATTGGTTCCTTTTTGTAAGTGTTTTTTTTACTTTTTTGTAACTTGTATGTTTAATTAATTCCTCGTGTAAGGTAGCTGGCTGCAATTCATCTGGTAGGCCAAACAAACGCTTATCGGCGGTTTCAATTGAGGTTATGCACATGATGTTCGTTTTTCCATCTGCTGTGCCTCTTAATCTAAACTCAAATCTAAGTTTGTCCATTGCTTGACTAATCGCAAATGTTGTTTTATAATAGGAGTTTATTTTAGTTATCGTGTGGGTCCCGGATTAGTTAAGAATAAAACAGAAAAGTTTCACTGTAAAACACAAGTTCGAAATGTTTTATTATTTCGCAAATTACAAAGGTTATTTACATTTGTTACATACCTGTAAAACACAAGAAACAACATTCAATGTTTATTCTTCGCAATCTTGTCTCGCACACGGTTTATAACTATTTTAATTTAAATTCAATTATAATAAGAACATTGCTATGTATTGCATTTGTTTATTAACGCTCAGCTGTTTGTTCTTCTAGAGCTCTGTAATTTCGACTCTCTGAGTTCAGGCGGGAGAATTTTAAATCATATGTAGGAGCTGACTCCTTACATACTTAATAGACATTTGAAAATTTACACTAAAATACTGAATGAAAGAATAACATGTAACTGTTTAAAAACAATGTACGGAACTGAAATTCAGAAGGCCTATATAACTTAAGAATTAGATAATTACAATAATTTTCGAGAATATTATTGTTTTCAGTCAGTTTAATATTCATGAAGTAATATCTCTTTATGTTCAGTAATTCCACAACCACTGTACTATTATATCATTATACAATAGAGCACCTAACTAACGTAGTCACTGCATTATGATAATTTCTTTGAATTAATTGAATACTCATTATTTACTTAAACGGCACTCCTTTTTAAAATATGTCTGTGTATTACTTCATTAATAAATAAACATAAAACAACAGAACAATAGACGAACATAATATTTCCGGAATAATTAAGTAAAGTTTTGGCATACAAGGTATAAATATTTTGGAAGTGAAATGTGGGGCAATAAAAGATGTTACAACGGTTGTTAGAAGATAATACTTAATTAAGATAATAACGAGAAAAATTAATTCATTTTTAAAAAAAGTTATTAGTTAGTCGAACAAATACAACTATACATTATTTGGGTGTAATTTGGAGATAAAACTATTTCCGTTAAAAAATGAAAAGCTTCATCCAAAACGGACTAGTAAATCCTATACAATTAAATATATACAGAGTAATTAGCTGTTTGTAGCAGTTATGGACATGTCTCTACGTAACGTAGATTATACAAAATTATATGTAATAGCAAAATGACTGTCCTAATAAAATTTATTAAGACCATCTCGCCAGGTCGGTAGCACAGTACGAAACTACTATCTAATGAACGTCCTAAATTCAATTCCCGAATAGGAACTGGAAAGAATTAACAAGTTTAAAATTTACTCAGTATTATTTATCACTATAACAAACTAGTTGATGTGAAATTTTAAAATGATGAAAATTTTATAAGGAAGTTGACAAAATATTCATAGACATAGATCTATTCTTAGAAGTCTAGTAACACTTTTTTAACTGTCATAATCATAAAGTGACACACACAGGTGTATAAATTCCAACAAGTTGTAGACATTTCCGTTGAAATAACTATATTTTATGCAAATAACTAACAGATTATATTTACAAATCGTCTTAATTTAATAAAAATTGTACCTACAAAATAACCGGTTTATAGTTAGATGGCCGAAATTTAAAAATTATAAAACCGGTTAAATTTCTACTAAAAGAAATTATATGACCTGGAAATAATCAAAAAAAGTCTAAAAACCGAACAAAAACATTATTTAGACCAATATTTCTACAATAAAATACAACAAACACTTACTATATTGCCCTAGTTATGAAGACTGAAGATATTTACGAATAAGGAATTGAGAATTGAATAATTTTAACAAATATTTTTAGTAAAATATTTTAATAGATTATAAGAAGATTAACTAAAGTAATCTAAGTACTCTAAATTAACAGAATCGTTTTTTCTCCTCATCAACCTTTACTTTATTAACAGTTCATTCTATTTTTTTAATAAAAACAAAAAACTGTATTGAATTTCCTACCTAACACCCAAACGATAAAAGTAAATTTTATTATACCGAATTTGACTCAAGTATTATGAGTCTAAAAATGTAATATATTTTAGTAACGCACTAATGCCCATAGTAAAATGTTAGCAATTTCTATAACAGGTAGTTGGAGTGTTAAATTACAGGCACCCAATCTGCTAGTTCAAGGGCTAAAAAAAAGTTGTGTTTCTTATCATACGGTCAGTCAATTATATGACTAAACCACTTAAGAACAGAAGCGGTAGAGGTGTAAACGATACTAGTCAGAGTTATTTCCTCTGAGAGTAATAAATTTTATTGTACAGCCAGACCCGGTGGTGAATGAAGTGAAAGTGTAATTTGCAGGGTGGAAAATAGGTGTTTTTCAGAGGGCTTGACATGCTGATAAGGATACTCTTCCACACAATGTGGAAGGCATCGGTAAAAAACCTCACTACTCGTTTTACTTAGCAAATCCTCTACAGGTTAAAACCAGGTTTTCGGCTGTTGAGCTGATGACCTGAACAACAACTATAGTAATGCAATTTTTTGCATCAACAATAAAACCGATTGTCATTTTTATAAATCGACCACTTTTCCCAATTCATAGTTTTATTTACCTACTTAAGTTTTCTTTTAAAGAATAAGACGAAATTTACCCAGCCATAAGGTTGTAATAATACTATTGGACATAGATTTTTAAAACATACTAGCGTTAAAAGAAGGTCGAACAGCCACCAGAAATCGAAAATTGAACTTAAAAGTAAATTAAGTAAATTGTTAAAAATAAATTAACAGATTCTAAATAACAATAAAAAGTTACAAAAAAAAAACACTTCCTATGCATAATGCTCTTATCAAATTTAATTGTTAAAAAAACAAATAAGGTATTCAGTACAAAGCGTTAAGTAAGCAGAAAATACTTGCAATTTTTAGTTTTTAAATAATACTTTATTTTTGCACTTCAGTACTTGTTTCCTTAACAGAATACCATTGTTCCAGATAATTTTAAATACAGTACTAACCTTGAAATATATTTAAACTGTATGCTTTGTGTAGAAGGTCATTTATGATGTAAGAAAAACAAATCTGATAATAAAATTTGTTAATTTTACGGTAGGTACTACAGTAACAAAGACAATACAAAATTATTATTTTTAAAAAAGGTAATAGCTTCATAAATTTATACCAACAAACTACAAAGAATTGAACAGGAATGTTAATTAAATATTACCGATTTAAAACAATATTACAAGATATTTAAAATATCCATTTACAAGTAGAAGATGTGTATGTTCATTAACCAATAGAATTTTAGTTATGATTTTATAAACCGATGTTTAACCTTGGACTCGACATATTTGTAGTTGGTATGCTCATTAATTACATTCGATTTGCAAAAAGGATATTTTTTCTCTCCCAAGTCTACGGCTGGCAATGAATACTATAATAGCAGTACAAGTTCCAAATTTGATGGTAACAGTTATGTTTTAATGTGAAGGTTGTTCAGGTTAGTTAAAAAGAGATTTTTAGTTATTAGTTGAACTAAATTATTATATTTATGGTAAATATTATGAAATAAGTTTGTAGTTAACGATGATTAAAAGCTACAGACACGTTATTTATTATTGTATCAAAAGATTACTATATTGAAAAAAATCTGTATTTTTGGTTAGGTCATCAGCCAAAAAGTTGGCCTGAACGTTGCATGTTGTTCTTTCTTTACACCATCAAAATGGGTTATTTCGTCAAATTTTTATTTTTAAACAGTTACACGTACCCGAAGCGTCACGGGTAATTTTTCAAATTTTAAATCGGGTCCTACGGGGGTCGCTACCCTTATCCAAAAGATATGAAATGTTTATATTTTTAGAATACAAGAAGTCTTTTGACGGCATGTTGTTTGGCGTAAAAATTACACAAAAATTTTATAACCCGAAAATTTTCAATTAGCACCCTCTAGCCTGCGGTAGGGGTTGTATTTCCTTATCTCCTTAACAGTGAATAATAGGGACAAAATGCATGAACCTGTTTTGTGCCCCACAAAAAGTACTTCAAGATTATATAACTAAAGTTGCCCTTAACCCACCGGTCCTCTGAGTAAACTACAAAAACCAAATTTCAGTTTTTTGGGGTTTACCGTTTCAGTTTTTCTATCTTTACACCTTCAAAACGGTTTTTAGGCAAATTTTTATTCGCAAAACGTCACAGGTACTTTTAGCATCACAGGTAATTTTTTAAATTTTAAAAAGCGATCCAATGGGGGTTGCTACCCCTATCCAAAAATTATGAAATTTCTAAATATTTAGAATACAAAATGTATTTTAACGGCATGTTTTCGACGTAAAAAGTTAAATAAAAATTTGGTAACGCGAAAACTTTCAGGTTCCACCCCCTTACCGTTGGTAGGGGGTTGTACTTTTTTACCTCCTGAACGGTGCTTCGTAGAGGAAAATTGTATAGAATCTTTTTTGTGCCTCTCCCAAAGTACTTCAAGGCCATGTAACTTAAGTTTTCCTTAACCTACCTCTTCGCTAAGAAAACTCAAAACACTAGCATTCCGGCTTTTAGGGCTTGCCGTTTTCACGTTTTTCTTTCTTTACACCTTCTCAACGGTTTTTCGCAAACGTTTATTAACAAAACGTTACACATACCCCTAGAGTCACGAAGAATTTATTAAATTTTAGGCGGGGTCCTATGGTGATTACTACCCCAACAAAAATTTTAAAATTTTCGGAATAAAAATATTTTTTTAACATTTTATTTAGCGAAGAAAATTACATAAAAATTTCGTAACCCGAAAATTTTTAGGTCGCATGAGAAAACGAAAAACTCAAAGTAACATACATTCAAACCACAACATTTAAAGTTGAAATGTTTAAACTTTAAACATTAACCTAAAATTGTAAAACCATCAAATTTTAAATTTTGAAACTTTAAACTTCATCTTTAGACTTTCATATCTTGAAATTTGTAAATATTGTGATCTACCCAGCCCCTTTGGCGGCCGAACTTCAACTTGTGGCAAATGGTTCTGATCCACTTATGAATTCTGATCCACCTACCCCTCTGAGGTCGAGACACGTAAGCGGCGCGAAGCGCCGCTGGAGTGGCGAGTATTATGAAATAAGTTTGTAGTTAACGATGATTAAAAGCTACAGCCACGTTATTTATTATTGTATCAAAAGATTACTATATTAAAAAAAATCTGTATTTTTGGTTAGGTCATCAGCCAAAAAGTTGGCCTGAACCTCTAGAGGCTTTACTAAGCAAAACGAGTGTGAAGTAGTTTACCAATGGCTTCCTCACTGAATGAAAAAGTATACTTATTAGCATGTCAGGCCCTCCGAAAAGCACCTATTTTCTACCCTGGAAATGACACCTTCACTTCATTCACTATAGGGTCTGGCTGCAAAGCGAAATTCATCTCAGAGGAGATAACTCTGAATATACTGTTTTTCAGCGTTGATAAACTGTGAATGTACGCACTGACCCCCCCCCCCCACATTTCATAGCTACTTGCCAATACTTACTCTCGTAGTTCAGTTATATATTTCGTCAGCCACTTTTTTGGACTTTCAATACCAATTATAACCCATGAACATAGAATCAGTTGATTATATTATAAAGTATTGCATGTTAACACGCTCCATTATCAACGTGTTCGCGAGATGCAAGAAATCAGTCGAGTGAAAAATAATCTAAGTAATCCAATAACTTAATAATAGCAGTTAATATTTTGGAAAAAACTTTTAACGTTATAAAATTTAATACAACAAGACATATTTGTGTTCTCTTTGTATAAACGATAACGAGTAAACGCACTTTTTAATACAACTACGATAGTACATCTGGAATTTTAGTACTCAAAAATTATGACTCATTCATTCGCGGCAGTCTAAAAGTAGACCCAGCAAACTTCTTCCCAAAAATTAAATAAAATAGTTTCATTAACATTTATAGTGCGATTTACAAATAAAATATGCCAGAAACAGCTGATGGTAAATGTTCTTAAAAACTACACTAATGATGTATATTATCAAAGATAATACACCGGTAAAAAAGAATAAAAGGTTTTTTCAAAAAGGTCTTTTCTAAAAAACTGGATCATTTAATTTTATGCTAAACATTTTTCTATTAGGTGCCGAACAAAAGTCTAATTTCGGTAGTCTACAAAATAGAATCTAGTTTACCGACAAATCGGCCCATTAGATTAGACCAAAAAATTCAGTTACAAACATTTGACGATTATATAGAATTAATAATATCAACTGACACACCAGATAAAGTAGTATTCTACTTAGGCGTGTTAAGCATCCAGGTTTCAAGATCCCTTTCAAGTCTTTTCATCTTTTCCTTAGGCTTCCTAAGTTTTATTTCCCTTCATGTTGCACCCTTCAACCATCTTGGGGATTCGGTCCCCGCTCGTACTTCCAATGTGCCCTAATAACTACACAAACTATTTTTTAATACAGCCGGCTCCAAGCCCAAGTTCCTTCTTGCAACTGTGGGGTAAAGAGGAGCAAGTAGTGTAATAATTTCGTTAAAAAAACCTGGGTCTATTTGCCCCCGATGGTAGAGCCCAGTACGGGCCCACCTTGGGTTTTATGTGAAAACCAGCCAACGGTCAGAAAGATAGTAGACGAAATTTACCAATGGCTTCGTGAGCGGATGTATCTAAGTGACGGGTCTCTAAAAGAAACCCAGGGCCTGAACAGGGGCTCTAAGGTAATAGCTCAATTATTTATCTTAACCACAATTAAGCAAGTGCCCTGATTGGGGAATCTTTACTCGTGTCAACTATCTAGAAAATAGTCATACCGGAATATTGTTAATGAAATGGAAATGTAAACAAATAAATACGAAATTTGGGTTGTCGAAAAACTTAAATATCTGTATCTAGAATGTAAGATCCAAGTAGACTGCAAAGAAAAAAAACTCTTCTTGATTCTAATACAGAGCGAAAAATTTTCACACTTTTAAACCCTCAATTATTATTCTACTCTCATCGTATTCGTAAACAATAAAAAACAATTGCAGTTAAATGCAAAAAACAGAAATATCTGATGCGTGAATATAGGCTACGGCTTTAAAAAATTTAACACAATCCCTGAAATTAACAAAATTTATTCAACGACAGTACAAACAATTTAACAATTTCGGTTCAATTTCCTGTTAATTTCCTCTAGTTGGAAAATACGTATTATACAAGCGACAATGTATAAATCATTTCAATAATTTGATGTTCGGAAACCAAACAAGCCCGGCTGTTTTCACATAAAACTGAATTAGATGGCACCAGTTTGGCGCCCAGCATTTACGCCCTACTAAATTGAAATTATTAATTTAATCCCCACATCTGATCAATTTATGACTTATAGTACCACATAAACGACTGTTCTAAATAACCATTACATATATAATTTACATTAAATTTATTATTATTATTATCATAATGTTTAAGTACCTACGTAATTAAATCTTACAACGATACAATAAATGTAAGTTGATATAGCCAAAATAGTATTACGGCTAAGGCAAGCTAGCCACTGTGCTGGTCAATTTGCTTGATCAGAATGTATGTCAAAGAAAAAGGAATATAAACAACATGTACTTAAAAACCAGACAGTAATATTATTCAGTATTCTTAACAGTGGTACAACAACGCCCGATTTCAAGCATCAAGAGACGTTTCATGTTTGATATTTGGCTTTCTCTTTCTTCTGCCGGCAAGAGAGAATTCAGCCTTTCTTTCCTTTCTTTTTTTATACCAATGCTATATTTATTTACTGGGTGTGCTGTCCAGTGGACAGAAAAATAAGAGGATAAAGTAATACTTTCTATGTTATAGCTATTCGTTTAAAAGCCGCCAAAAGATAACAGATAGCCTACATCTATCGGCTTCTCTTTTTAACTTTCTCTTCTCTCTCACACTTACAGCCTATCTTTTTTATCTACTAAAATAATTGATTTTATACATCTACGAATACGCTGACCACAAAAATACAATATTAATACGATCTAGTAAGTATTACAGTCGTGGACAAAATTAATTCATCACTGTAAAAGATTTTAAATGGTTTCCCAGTATCTTGATGAAATACTGAATAAAACTTAATTTATCATAAAACCTCTTAACATAAATCTGATCCAATTTTATATTACTTCATTATTGGAATTCTTGTAATAATTTTTGATATACGAAGTAACAGATTGATTAAATTGTAAGTATAGTACCTCACGTTTTAATAAACATGGAAGTAAAGTATATGGATACATACGTCCCGTTTTTAAAATAATATGCACAAAAATTTAAAAAGATTCAATTTAACGGGACAGAATTGATTACATTGAAAAAGTCAATTTTCACCAAGTAAACGAAATAAAATATCTCAGTATGCATCTGTATTGGCGACCTAACTAGAAGATTCGAGTAAGAAATAACATGGAAGAAGCTACAGGTTTAAGAGTATGTAGGTTCGTGCTGATAGAAAGGAATTCGCCATTATCGGTTGAGAAGATATTACTGGAGAATAAGATAATTTTGAAGCCCACCTGAAGCTGTGACGTACGACATTCAACAGCAATATTGAGATATTACAACGATTTCAAAATAAAGTTCTTGTATATATACCCGCATTTGTTTTTTTTAGAAAAAGTAAAATCTACGAATACATGACCGTTCCATCAATAAAAAAATGAAATTTAAGATTTTTAGTGAACATTATCAAGAAACGTTAAACAATCTGACCAATTTCTTAGCGGTAAATCTTCAAATAATTGTGACGATGTGAGACTTAAGAATCATTATACTCTAGATTTAAATTATAATTAATAGATTATATAAAACAAATATAATTATTGTAAATAAAAAGGGGGGAGAACGCGGAACATACAATCTCAAAATTAGAACGTCGGATCATCAGAAAATGCCTGAACAAGAGATGTTTCTCTGACGGGATCTAGAAACCCGTCCCGAACGAAGAAGTCTACAGAATTCAGAACCTCTAGCAGACCCGATAAGGAAAAAGATAATTTCTTTCTTTGGGCATCTCTTGAAAATTGACTCCACCAGAATCTCCACACACATCATCAACTTTTCGTAAACAGAAAATCTCAGCCCCACTGAATCGAAGAAAATACACGAAATCCAATTCTCACTTGAAGACTTGACAAGAAAATCCGAAAATTTCCACAAACTGAAAAACACAAGACTTGAGCAGAAGAGATCAGAAAGATTTAAGGAATACTAGAGAAAAATCAAGGAAAGAAACATCAGGAAAAGTGCTCCAATACAACAAAAATGAGATTTTTCTTCTTTAATGAACTTATGTAGTCTTATGTGGCTTAACAAAAAATACTAAAGGGGTGTCGCTGGACACCTTATCCTCGAAATTTATTTTATTACTAATTAATTTACTTAAAGTGGTTAAATAATTTTTTACGGATAACAAAAATATCCATAGCCACCTCCGTAGCGTAGTGGATAGCGCATTGGCCTGCCACGCGGAGGTCCCGAGTTCGATTCCCGGCCAGTGTCTGAAAATTTTCACGTGTTAAATCTCACAGTAAATGTTCCATAATCCATCGTAGTCGCTAATGACCACGCAGTTGATGAGACTTTATAATAGATAAATTTTAAAAAATCCAACATTTGTAAACAAACAGAAAAAAGTCAACAACGTTATTTTATGTGTTTTGTTGTTTTGTGTTTTTATGAACGAATCTTAATTTATTAAAGACAGACTATCTGATTAATATAAAAACAGATGGTGGAGATAAGTGCAGGATGTACTGACATAACATAAGGATGGCACGTAATGCGGCCATTTCACTAGACATAGAGGGTACCAATAGAACAGAACTGTCTGACCAGAGATGCAAGACACTAGAGCCACGACACCGTTGTGAAAATACAAAAACCAGACAAACCAGTGCATGTGTTTCCGTATATTTATGTATGTGTGCGTGTTTAACAGACAGAAGACTCTGAGACAGAAGATAATACATAAAATAAATAACAAGAAACAGTCCATCAGCAGCCAATCTTTAATTCATTGGCCTAGATCTCGAGCTGTCATCGTACGAAACTTAATTTTAAAGATAATTTATCTTATTTACTAAATAAGACAAAGAAAAAAGACAATCAAGAAAACGTATATAATTTACAGGAAAAACAATAAACTTATTTACGTCATGTCTTAAAACGTAATTGTAAAATATTAGGTAAAAAATCCACAATAATTTAAATTTATGATGCGTAGAGTATGTGCAACAATAAAATTATTCATCCGTTCAGAAAATAATTTGCTAGATACGATCCATAAAAAAACGACTGTAATAATGGTAACATTTTCTTATACTCACTGATGAAAATGAACGTTATTCGTGTTGTAACAGTTCCGCAGTTTCACGTACGAAGGCCGTAAAGTACACTTAATACCCTTACAACAATCGAGACATGTCAGGTGTAATACATTGTGTGTAATAGTTAAGCCGTATGAGCATAATTACAAGGGACACTGATGGATATACTACGATAACCCGGCATAGGTTTCATTAATTCCATTGGGTAATTACAGCAACTGAACAATGTTTTTATTTATATTATTGAATACTTCCTTCTCAAATTCATTATTCTTTATAATATTGCACAAATCCTTATTGTTTGCGTGCAGATAAAAAAAATACATTTGTTATTAAACCCGTAAATTATTTTAAATTCTATAATGACCACCGGGTTGGTCTAGAGGTAAGGTCGTCGCCAAAATCAGCTGTTTAACAGCTGATTTTCGGAGACGAAGTTTCCTGGTTCAAATCCTAGTAAAGGTAGTTACTTTTATACGGATTTGAATACTAGACAGTGGTTACCGGTGTACTTTGATGGTCGGGGTTCAATTAACCATACTCTCTCAGGAGTGGTCGGCCTGAGTCTGTACAAGACTACACCTCATTTACACGTCATACATAATTATCATCCTCATCTCATTGGGTCATGGGGTTGCTTATTGTTCTGAATTGAACAGATTGCAACGTACACATATTAGGAATTAAAAAAAACAAATTCTATAATACACAATTATATAGTTGAATCAGTAAATACGATACCTGGAAGTTGGTAAGAACATAGAGCCATCAATGAAAACAGATCCGGAAAGTAAAATGTACCAGCATGTTGATAACTCCCCCGTACTGAAAAATAAAAAAAGTTTTAGTGCACTGCGTTAAACATAAAATAATATTGAAAATCTGGTGTGAACACTCACATGACTTCATTACTTACATTTTGTACATTTAATAATAAATAAAAAAAATCAAATAATATTTTAAAAAAAATCCATTCAGGAGACTTAAAATGAAAACACTAAGTCAAATTCATTACTTACGTTTCGTACATTTAATAATACAAACAATATCAAATAATATTTAAAAAACAGCATTCAAGAGGCTCCGAATGTAAACCCTATGTCGAATCCATTATTTACCAATTAGTTTTGTATGTTTTTTAACCTTATTACTATTTATTTACTTACTAAAATAAAAGGATTATAGAAATGTATCCTGGAGCCTTGTAATAATTTAAGATGCAAATTTTTTTTATTTTCTCACCTTATTTTTTTATATAAGTTGCTATCACTTTCATCTGTATTAAATCAACTTGAATTACATTAACGTAACTTAAAATAACTTAAACTTAAATCAAGTTGATTTAATATAAACAAAAGTGATAGCAACTTACGTGAAAAAGAAGGTGAGCAAATAAACAATGTTTACATTTTTAAATTGTACCCATAACGGACAGGTGGAGTGTCAAATTATTTACACTCAATCAGTTCGTTGCAGGGCTAAAATAAATAGTTCTGTTACTTATCACATGATCAGCCAATTCAATGACTGAATCATTTAAGAACAGAAGACGTAGAGATGTAAAAGACACTAATCAGAGTTGTCTCCTCGGAAAGTAATGAATTTCATTTACAGCCAGACCCTGTGGTGAATGAAGTGAAGGTATTATTTGCACAGTGGAAAATATGTGCTCTTCAGCGGGCCCGGCATGCTGATAAGCATACTTCTCCACTCAGTGAGGAAGGCAACATTAAACCACCTCACTCTCCGTTTTACTTAGTAAAACCTTTACAGATTCAAACCAGCTTTTTGGCTGATGACCTAAACAATATTTTTAAATTACTAACATAAGTGTAGGCCCTATCAATTAATTTTTACTCAATAACACATAATTTACTTACAAATTGATTTATTTTTAAAAGAAAAAAAATATTATAAGAGGAACTCTTATAATAAACTTAATAATCTAAAAATGTATTTTTTAAACAAATACTACAAAATGTAAATATTGTGGTAATTATTTACTAATTTTCTCCCAGCACAGGAGGAGCTTGGTTCAAACAGTTTTAGAAGCGATTAGTAAAATATAAAACAATTGTTTCGTGTGTTGTGATTGTAGATTTAAATTCCCTGTTTACCTGGTAATCGACCTCACCGTTTACAACGTTCCAAGAGCAAGGATTTCAATAGATAATAGTTATTAGGTAAATGTACAAAAAAGTTATTTTGACCATCACTTTTAATTTAAACTTCTATCTTTTAAGCCCCTACGCACTCCTACAATTGAGTGGTTCAACTGAAGTTACTTAACTAATTGGTCTACGTGCAAATAGGTGGTTTACTCCCACAATCCACCTCGTAATTGTTCTTTTATAAATTTTAAAAACTGTTTTCATATTACTCCGTGAATAATACAGTACGCTGAATAAATAATAAAATCGGACCAAGATAAAAGTGCTATCAACACCTTTTTATCATTTTATCTGGCAATTTTGTTTTTGAAAATACTCTAGATGTTTGAGCGGTTAAAATTCCAAATAAAAAAATAAAGAATGTAACGTTGATGTTTTGGAGCTCATTATTTACTACTGTAGTAAGTTATGTTTATTTTGATTCAGGTGGTTGTAAAGTTTTTTCGTACTATGTAATTTAAATTTGCAAGGTTTTTAACAACTTTGAAATAATCGACAGACGCCAATCAAAAAAAAAATCTAAGTTGCTTTTTATTTATTTATTATCCCCAATGTGGGTACGTTGCAATCTTTAAAAATAATTGAGTAGAATTTAGATTTATGAAACATTGTTAGTGTAGATGACAAACCTAGAATTCCAATGTACAAGTTACTTTTTTGTTTTGTTAGTGTTTAAGTGAATACTTATATTAAATTGTAAATAAAAATTGTTTGTTAAAATAAATTTATACGTACGTAGGCTATATTACTATACGATGTAATTTCCTTATTTGGTCGCTGACAAATAAAGATTTATCTATTTATTTATATTTGCTCAATTCATAACAATAAGCAACCCCATGGCCCAATGAGACGAGAATGGTGTGTATGACGTGTAAGTGAGGTATAGTATTGTACAGACCCAGGCCGACCATTCCTGAGGGAGTATGGTTGATTGAACCCTAACCGTCAAAGTACACCGATAAACCACTGTCTAGTATTCAAATCCCCAAAAATGTAACTACCTTTATCAGGATTTGAACCGGGAACCATGATCTCCGAAAATCAGCTGTTAAACAGCTGACTCGCGGCGACGACTTTACCTCTAGACAAACCCGGTGGATCACTTCATAACAGCGTCGTCTTTGTGAATCCGTTCATACCCATTACGGGTGTCAACTAGTATAGAAGTGTTATGTAGCTCAACTTTTAAATTTTAAAATCTTATGTGAAACACTCACACAACTTTCTCTTGCCAATGAAAATAATGAACAATATAACCTAATATTAGTAATAAAACATTAGAAATCAACAGAAAACTAACCTCAAAAAACAAAACATTATTTTAATCATGAGTGAATGATGCAAAATTAAAATCAACCTCACTTTGGCTTAAAAATACGGAAAATCACTCTTTCACGCTAAACTAGGCCCTGTAGAGAAAAATGCTTTAAATAAAAGTTTTAGATCTTTTAGTTTCCTATAAATTTGATTATATACACTTTTGTCGTAAAATGAAAAGGCTGAAATCTTTAAAAAAATCTATTTTTTACACGTTTTCGTGAGAAAAAAAAACAGAAAATTGCTAATTACCGCTAAACTAAGCGTTATACAAAAAAAAGATTGAAATAAAAGTTGTAGAATTTTAAATTCTCTACATTTTTCGTACTACACATTTTTGCGCTAAAGAACATATTAAAGCCGCAATATTTAAAAAAAAAACAATTTTTTAACGCGGAAACAGCCTCACTCACGGCCTAAGAATTTCAGTAGACATGGCGTCTACCATATCTTGTAGAGCATAAAAATTTTTGTAAACCTGGCGGTTTAAAAAAAAATCGTACGATCCGTTTTAGAGAAAATTGCAAAAACGTGAAAAATTACACGAATAAACTACTACTTCCGGTTGACCGATTTTGAAGGAAATGTTCGTGTCGGGTCCGGTAGTGGTATGTAAATTAAGTTTCAAGTTTTAAGTTCGTACGATGTTCCGTTCTTGAGATATTCTGTTCACACAGACCAAACGCTAAAAACATGTTTTTTGGGTTCAGGGGGGTCTGAAAATGTGTAGATCCGGTGAAAACTCGATTTCGAAAAATCGACATGAAAACAATACTCTCCTTCCTATATACTCATATAGGCAAGAGAGAGTAAAAATTAAAGTATAGGCCTATTTAAAAAGTAAAAGTATTCTTAATCCATTAATACTGTTACAAATAAAAGTTGAAAACCAAATTATTCTCTCGGTAGAAATGATAAAAAAATACATTATAAGTAACTTAATATTTGAACAAAAAGGGATGAAAATTATATTACACAAGTTTGTTAATTAAAGTTTACCGTTTAATAAAAATACGTAAAACATACACAATAAACTGATTAAGTCAATGTAAAAACAAACAAGTACATCTCAGTGAACTTTGTCCATAACAGAATCAAACACGGTCACGCCTCTCTAAAATTGCTCCCAGTTTCAATGACTCAGGGGTCAACATTCTATTGATTGTCCTAAAAGAAACGAAGCCAAATAAGACAGTATAACAAAATAACAAGAATATAGTGACCTTTATTCACCTTTTATTTTAACCACGGTAAACAAAATTTATTTATAAATTTGTAAAATTATTTATAAATTGTAGGTGTATAAAAGGATCTGCTGTGAAAATAATCTGGCTCACTACAATAGATTAATTGTTCTTACAATATATTTATAGGCATTCTAAATTTACTGACAGATAAAGAATCACTTTTTCACATCTATATAAGATCAGTTACCTAAAGACAGACTATTAATTAGTAATTAAAGATTAATTATACATAAATCAAGCAACATTATAATGACCCTTTAATAAATAAATGACGAGAAAATGAACTGCTTTGAAGACCGTTATGTTACCAGTATTAGGAAAACTTTCAAAACGCATTTAAGTTATTTTTGTGGATTCTATTTTATTAACATTCTAACGTACGTATCCAAAAATTTATTACTGGAAAATTTTGTCGAACCATAAATTAACTGAAATTAAAACATAATAACTTAATAGCAGAATCCACGATTGTGATTTTAGTACAGGATTTCAAATCCTGTACTAATACATGCACTTAAAGGCGTTTAGAATATACGAAAAACAAAAAATAAATCTGTTAAAGGTTTATTGGTTTTCCTTTCTCTCCTCGATAGAAAATTTCATAAATTAATTTTAAAAACCGTACCAGACTAATTGCAGTGCTGGCTGATGCGGATGACAAGCAACCTGCAAAGGTCTGACTGATATTGAATCTACAAAATACAAAACTGGAAAGAAAGTCAGTTAATGGTACTGTTGTTGCCTGGCGTTTTGCGGAACACTTGAAGGATTAATTTATAAAATAAAATAAATATTTTTATAAAAAGATAAAATGTACGGTGATTCATTACCTACTGTCACATTGGGCCTGAAAAAATGGGGGATTGACTAAACCAGCTGTCAATTATTTTTAGTTTTCTGTAAATTATTGACAAAAAGTAAAAGTTTTGCTCGTCGGAAAAAATATGTTACCACCCGCACAATCGACGTTTTTTTTTAGTACAAAACGTAAATACATGATGTATTAATATGCTTGTGTTCGTTTATTAATGCACTCCAGTAATGTAACTAGTTGGTGTGTATGAAAATAAATTTATTAGTAAAATTATAAATGTGTAATCTATGGCATCTGTTCAATTTAGAAACAATAAGCAACCCATGACCCAATGAGATAACGATGATATGTATAACGTGTAAATGAGATTTAGTCTTGTACAGAGTCAGGCCGACCATTACAGAGATGTTATGGTTAATTGAACCCCAACCATTAAAATACACCGGTAATCACCGTCCAGTACTCAAATTCGTATAAAAGTAACTACTAGAAACATTCGTCTCCGAAAATTGTTAAACAGCTAACTCGGGGCGGCAACTTTATCACTTGTACCATTGTAAAAGTACAATTGTACAAACAATGGAAGTTATGGTAATTCCTAATTACCGTAACTTCCATTATTATGGTAAAAACTAAATCAATAATGTAAGGGAAAAAACCCCTTTGTTAGAATAAGTTACATTAGAATAGTAGTTATAGACAATAGTTGTAAGTATAGTCAACGATCAATCATCTGGTATTCTTTAGACGGGTACATTTCTCCCTCTGTGTTTTTGGGTTTCTTCCACCTACCAACTTCCAGCCAATCACTGGGGTGGTTCTCCTTCCCGTTGGCCCTCTAGGCTGGTTGAACGGTTGGTGGGAGGGGAAGTATTGTCAACCACAGGTTTCCTGGTTCGGATCCAGGACTTTAAGTCAGTTCCTTTGGGAGTTAAAGAGTGGAACAGAGGAGTTCGTTCAGAAAGAGCAGTTTTTGAAGAAGAGAGTAGGAGAGCGAGGAGAAGACGAAGAAAGGGGGAAAATATTTGAGGTAAACTCATTTCGTATTTATTGAGGGTTTGTTAAGGTTTTTGTTTTTGTATAAAAGTCGCGGCAGAGTAAAGATTGGCTATATTTTTAAATAGGTTAAGGATTATTTTGTTAGTAGTTAGTTAATTTAGTTAGTAGTAGATTAATTAAATATTTAGTTTAATGCAAGGAGATAATAGTCTTATTTATTTATTTTTCTCATGCTCTGCTGATAGAGCTGGCGCCCAACTTTTTTAATTTTTTAGTTCATAATCAAGTATTTTCCCACCAGTAAAGTTGATGGTGGTGTACACTAGACCAACCCGGTAGATTTTACTGCAATAGGCCTAACCTTAAAAGAATAGCTCTATTTATACGGAGAACAAAGTTTTGACCAACAGATGGTTACACACTGCATTTTGAAAGTAAATCCTGTTTAAAAATATATTTACGGATTTGATTACTAAACAGTGATTACCGGTGTACTTTGATAGTTGGGGTTCAATTAAACATACTCTGAGGAGTGTTCGGCCTGAGCCTGTACAAGACTGCACTTCTATTTACACGCCATACACATCATCATCATCTCATTGGGTCACGAGGTCCCTTTTTGTTCTTAAATTAAACAGACTGCAACGTACACATATTAACACGTTGACTGCTGTTTGACCCTAATATGCGTCACACTTGTCCTTAAAAATGGGCCATACGCATCAAAAATGAGCCACAGTACATTTTTACATCATTTTTAAGTCGTGTATAACTAATGTGGTTTCAAAGAGAGACGTTGTACAATTAGCCTGTTCAAATAGCTGGCATTTTTTTCAAATAATAGGATATTGCGTACACAGGTAGTTTTTCTTGTTGTCCTGTACTAAAATTCTGCTATTATTTTAAATTTTACTATTTCTTTTGCTTATTTTGGTTGAAAGAAATAGTCTAAAAAATTTTGAAACTAAACCCAGGTGTCTATTATAGTTTTTATTATGACACACAAATGGGTCACACGGCTCTGAAACGTAAAATCATTCCAGCAGGCCATGTTATCCAAACGTGTGTCACAACTTTATTTTACAAAAAAAAATTAGTATTTGTTATCAAATAAAATAAGTAAAATAACAAACAAACAAAATGAATGAAATGTGAAAAAAGTACGATGGCCCTGCTGTAAGTGTTACAAAATTTAGTATGGCAGTCAACGTGTTAAGGATTTTAAAAAAAAAACGCCTAATTTGCATGCTGTTTACTGTATGTAGACATGACATGTATGTACATACGATCCACATCTCGTAGATGTGAATCTCACAAAGATTAAACCATCAATAACTGAAACCGAAAATGTTAACCAAACTGCATTTAAATGCCAATTCAATACTCAAAAATGAACGTTTTCTAATTCAAATTATTAGTAAGGGGTTTGTTTCATTAAAACGCTAAATTTAAAAAAAAAATAATTTATTTATTTGCTTTTAAAAATTAAAAACCAAACGATAAATAGAAAGAGAAGAATATGGAGGCAGATTATGACGAATGAGAGACATGACAATATGGTACAGAAATGGGCGTAACACAGGCAACTAGCATATCATTCCGGTATTCCTGGTACACTATAGAATAATACGTATTAGACCAATTAAATAACGACATTTAGCTCATGCGGTGGAATGGAATACATACAATATACGGCACGACATGTAACATGATATTACAATACTCATCGATCACATAAGTTAACGCTATTTTCCTGGAACTCAAACAACAAATTACCGTGTCATAAATAAATTTCATAAAACAGGAATCAATATTATTAAACGCGAATACAGTACTATTATTTTAATTAGAAAACTTAATAACCGTAGTTAAAATTATTTTCAAATAAAACAGAATGAAAATTTAAATTGATTACACCGAACTATTGGCTCATTTCGCTTTGAAGCGCACTTACCCAACATTGATCAAGTCAATTACAATTTCAAAGTGTAATTTACACAATTTAATCACACTACATCATTTAAGGTACATAGTAGCAATTCAATTTGGCTAATAACGCTGCACCATGCGCTAAAACCAAAGCCTATTTATGAGAGTTAATTAACGGGCATTGTTGAGTAATCGATGAATGTAAAATGAAATAGTAATTATTTTGTTAATTCATTATTGATTTAGTGCACTTACCTACCATGATACCTGACTAATAGCAGTATTACTTAAATAATTCTTTAAGGGGGCCTGTAACCGGTACCTTGATAGATGTTAAAATGTATCTCGTACATGACAAAATGTACGCAAAATACTTATTTTGCGTTATTCCACTTTGTTCTTAGCTATGGGGTGACGCAGTGGGGCAACTCAATCGAAAGCCTTAAGATTTTTCGCATATAAAAATACGCAATTAGAATTATCGCAAACATTCCAAGGCATTATTCTTGCAAAAGATCATCATCTGTCAAGGATAAGGCTCAATGACCTGTTCCGGCATCCATCTCTTTTTAGGTCTTCCCAAGCTTTGCTTCCCTCTAGGTTTATATTTCTATTCTCGTAGAGAAAGTATGTGTGCTGGCATGCGAATTAAATGGTTGGAACAGTTTCTCTTATATTATATTCTTAACGTTTCACACAGTGACTGAACACTTAACTCGGCGCGGATAGCTTCGTTACACGTAGTACTCTATCTAACCAGGTAAAACCTTTGACTCTCCGCAAAAATCTCATTTCAGCAGCTTGGATACGAGATTTATTCCTCTGTAATGATTCATTCCTCATAATTCACTTCCACATGTTATGAGTGGTATTGTTCTATAAAATCTCATTTGGGTGTCCTGTCTCGTTTTCTTTCGTATTGACCTGCGAATAAAACTACATCAGCGCTGAATTTTTCCAGTTTTTCACTCACGTCATCATCTTTGTCATAGGAAATCCTGCATCCTAAATATTTAAAATCCCGAATTCGTTCCGTAGTTCGGTTGCCAAGTATAATTTTTGAGCGATTCTTGCAAAAGATTTGTATCTTAAATACAATATTCTCCCGTTACCGTCTCTTTATATATTATACAAAATTTTGAAATTCGCAAAAAGGAATACAATGCCATTTACAAAAAATATGTACAATAATAATACGTATGAAAAATAACCTTTTAACTATTATGAAATTACAATTGAATTGGTACAATCATTTTTCATTATGTTTCACGAGAATCAATTATATTTTACATACAAACATGACGCAGGTAGGGTAATATTTAACAAACTTGGAGGAAAATATATCGATTCAACTGTTCAGTATTTTTTAAACGGATTCAGCTTTTTCATAGTTAAAAAATAAATAAATGTACTTTTTACCTCCCAACAAGAGTGAAAATCACTTCAAAACCAACAAAGTAAAGCGTTTAATAGATTTATGGAATAATATCTAAATTACAATCGTCGAAACCACAACGAAATAGTCTAATTAATTAACGGGTGGTATCACAACAATTACGTGAGCCAACTCAGCTTAAAAAGTTCGCAATTAACCACTGTGGATATATACTGAACCAATGCACGATATTACAACCATCCGAATACACAGAAAAGTTGTATTTACTGAATTGGCAAACGACCTGTTTAATTAATTTGCGGAAACCAAACAATCTGTACATGAAAAACCGATACCCACAAAATACCATCTACAACCTTATTGCAGCAGCTTGTTGTAAACAAACTAAATACGAAATCGATAATGAAAATTGAACACAAAAAAATATTTTATTTCCTGACTGCACGTACACAAAAATGTAGGCTACACCATCAAGATCTTGAAATGTACAATTTAAGCCAAACAATATTTTAAAACCCCGTAACCCTTTAAACACAGAACTGGAAAACATAAATATAATCTATACTATTATTATAAAGACAAAGCGAGTTTTTTTTGTGCAAGCTAATTTCAAAAACTACTGAAAAGATTTTCATGAAATTTTGACAGCACATTCGTATTTATATTCACAGCAACAATTTCTTTTTAAATTTTCAAAAACGATAACCCTAAGGACCCTAATGAAATTTTCATAAATATGTAGGTGTGTGTGTACATGTGAATACGTATTGCTGTTGAAGTAGATATAGGGGTTTGATAACGGTGGGAGACGTACGCGGGGGAAATTATCAAAACGGCGTTGTGTGCACGCGCGTGTGTGAGTGTGCGTGATATTGCTGAAGACGGTATAATAATCTGTATAGACGTGTAACGACTAGCGAGAGACGTACATGGGGGAAATTACGAAAACATTGAGTGTGTGTACGTGCGCACGCGTGTACGTTGGAGTATACAGCGATGTAGCAGCTACACAATTTCTGTTACATATTTTTTAAATTGATTACACATATTTCGCGTGCGAAGCCGCGTGGGGCATGCTAGTTAAAAATAATTGCATAAACTCTATTGTCACAAAAAAAAGGTAAGATTATACAACTGCACAGAACGAATAAAAGAGATTGACCAGGGATTCGTTTGGAATGGCCTAGAAAAACGCTATCATTAACCAATAACAAAACGATTCAAAAAGTATCAAAAATGAACTTAAAATGTACTCATGCTACTATCCACTTGTACTCCTAATTTTATATTTGAATACATTTTTAAGTCTTACTCATATCATTTAAAATAATGAATGACACTTTGAATGTTCGTTGATTATTTATCAACAACATGGAATCGATGCAATGTAGATTCAATAAATTAACATATGAAACAAGACAACAATGCAATAAACACTGTTTCTTGGCTATCGTCTGTATTTATTTGTTTTTCTATTTTCTATTAGTCTAGCTTGGTTGATCTTGTAACAGATATCGCGTTTTCGAGACAAAATTATTTAAATTTTCTCTTGGGTAGTCCCTGACCCTCGCAGGAGTTACGGTGCCATATTGGAAAGACCAGAGAGAGGTTTTGAATGCAATGGATACATTGACCCATGACCTGACATCGGGCACCAAATTACAGCTCCTTAGATGCTATGGGTTCTCGGTTTTTTCGTAAGGGGTGGAGACTTGGACCTTGAACAGGGTGACTGCACGTCCTTTTGAAGCTTTGAACTGTGGTTGTATTACCCTTCACCCTGTGTATTATTACCCTGTGGTTAATTGAATATTGAAAATTTCGAGGATGCAGAGTCACTAATGTTGAAGTTTTGTTGAGAATGAACAAGGGTCTGTAACAGGTCAAAATTGTTAAGTGTCGTGAGCTGCAGTACTTCGGGTATCTTACGAGAAATCATAGATAACTGTCTTGTTTTAATGTCTGTATGATATTAATGCAGCAGCTGTCAGAGTATCGTTACAACCATAACTATTCAAAATTACTTCTTAATTCTGCCGGTTAAATACAATAGAACACCGATTATCCAAATAGCTTATTAAGAAAATAAATTCGTCTGAATTTATTTAGTTTTTATTTCTCTGTAAATATAAATGTATACACATGTACTTCATTGATATTTCTTTTTAAAAATTCCCCGCTAAGTTAGTACCAAAAACTACCCAAAATTTGGGTTATCACTTTTTATACCAAACCGTGATTCACTGATACGGTCATTGAATGAATAACTGTATACTGTAGTGGAATACGTACCTACATTATGAATAATTTAAAAAAAGGAAGTCTTAATTTATTAAACACATATTTTTTAAAATGTTACGCATGATCTTTAACTCTTTTTAATATCTGATCTCTTTTGCAATATTTTATTCCATATATTATTCTGTCATAATTTTTTTTTAATACTTCAGGTAATACGGCACAATTTTTATTCAATTATCCGATAACAAAATTGTTTAGGTTAGCTGAGATAAACGACGTTTGAATGAACTTCGCTTAGTTTGTTTTATAAATGGAGTGCATTACAAGGCATATGGATGAACACCCCGAGTAAACTCACGTTGATTTTGCGGCATGCAGCATAATATTATGAAAATGCTTATTTAACTTCTAATAGGAAAAAAATGAAGTCAAAAAATGACATCAGTGACTCCAAGGGGACAACGACCTTTGACTAACTAACAAAACAAACCAATTCGCTAAATAATCTATAGTGATGACATCAGTCAAAAATTACAAAAAAAAATGTTGACGTAAGAGTTCTTGGAGTTACTAGTCGACAACATAATGAAATACCACGAACAGTGAAAGAGAATCAACGGAGAATTTAATGAAGTTGTTTCTGCTTCTAGTCCCATCTATCGGAAAAGTACAGAACTACCAGTTATAGCTATAACGGAGGCAAATGCAGTCCAATATAGATAGAACGTAAGCTCTTTTATTATAAACAGGTGTGGATGAAAAGTGACGTTACGCAATTCAAAACTTACCCACTAACATGTAAAATGAAATAAAATTTCAGAATATTATACTATCAGTTTAATTATGTCTCTTTATTTTTTACTGTCATAATAAGCCCATCAAATTATATTATTCTGTAAATATTTTACATTTTCATATTTTTCTTTTTGTAAGATAATCTTACATTTACCAAAACAAATAACACACAATATTAAATTTAAAGTTGGGGATTTTGTTGTTAAACAGCATGATAATATCAGAAAACGAGACAATACTTTTTAATTTTTAATCCAATGTAAACTTCAAGGAACGTCCATTCTGTAAACATGTAATGCTACCTATCGACACTTACCGTAACTATTTCAACCTAACTCAAAGCAGTGCTGCCATCTACAAACTAAATTGTCGTTCACACACAAAACTGTTAAAAGCAGTACGATTACAAAAATTTGTTAACTTGCTTAATGCAGTACCATATAAAATACGATAATCTGCTAGTAATTAAATCTATTAACAACGAAAAGATATGATTTTCAAATGCAAATTTTAATTAATTAATTAAAAAAAGGACATCACTGAACAAACCCTAAGCAAATTTTCTTTTCACTAATAAAAACTGTTTAGATGAGGAATTCCATTACGCTTGAATAGCTGAATAACTAAAAATTAACTAGCAGAATTTAACACTGAAATACCTAACAATTACGTGGACATATTTAGATTTGAATTAAAATTTTTAGTTTTATTACTGTAATGTTTGAATTATTTAATTACAAATTTTGAGAAAATTTGTTCCCAGACTTATTTCACACAATTTAAAATAAATTTCAATTTTTTTTTACTGCAAAAACAAAGCCATCAACGTCTCCATATTATCAGAAAAATTAAGTACCACTACTACTATTAAAAACTGTATATTACTACAGACCCGACTGCTTAAATTTTTCAGACCAAATAAAATCGAAAAAAATTCCCCTAAAATTTCCTATCATCTAACAACATTACAATAGTATAACTACACTCGCAAAATTACAATTAGTACTAGCGATTCAATTTACCGTCTAACTAAACTAGCAATATTGCGCAGCCTTATGATAATTTCAAAAATAAGGGAGCACTAAATATACTGAATTAAGGTATTTCCCAGTTTCGTTTCACACTTCATTTTTTATAAATCACTTTTAAGATGATTTTCAAACTTACAGTCCTTTGGAAAATTATGGAAATAATATTTGTGGTTTAGGTCAACAGCCGAAAGGCTGGTTTCAACCTCTAGAAGTTTTACTAAGTAAAACGAGGAGTGAGGAAGTTTACTTCCTCACCGAGTACAAAAGTAGCCTATGGTTATCAGGATGCCAGGGCCTCTGAAAAGCATCTACTTTCTACCCTGCAAATGACACCTTTTCTTCACTAATCACAGGGTCTGGCTGTATAATGAAATTCATTACTTTCAGAGGAAATAACTCTGACTAGAGTCTTTTACACCTCTTCTGTTCTTAAATAGTTAAGTCATATAATTGGCTGAACACGTGATAAGAAACAGAACTATTTTTTGTAGCCCTGGAACTAGCAGATCGAGTAAAAATTATTTAACACTCCAACTGCCTGTTATGGGCATTCATGATATTTATGTAGCTTTAAATCGTTACCCCTTTTATCCCTCAAGAGCAAGTGTTTGGAATTCAAGTGCTTTGCTATTCTATCCGTTTCTAAATTTCTTTTTATTTTTTTTTTTTACTATTCTATATACTGTATAAATTATACTATTATAATATACATAGGTATCAGTTCAAATATATGAAATCCGATTTTTAGAAAACTCTTTTAGAAAGTATAAAAGTAGCGTTTTGCATTACAGTTTTTAAGTCATCTAGTCATTTAATAGCATAAGTTACGTATTCAAAACACACGATCTGATTATTAAAACAAAAATGTGCTACTGTGATGCTATGTTTTCTCGGCTCTGTTTTATGGCGTGGAATCTTAGGCGCTTAATGATTTCATGAGCAAAAGAATTGAAGCTTTTCAGATGTGACTCTACAGAAGGATGCTGAGAGTCTCCTAGGTGGATCGCGTCTCTAACGAGAAGGTAGGCCCATAACAGGCAGGTAATGTTAAATTATTTGCACTCGATCTACTAGTTCCAGGGCTACAAAAAATAGTTCTGTCTCTTATCACGTGGTTAGTCAATTATATGACTGAACTGTTTAAGAACAAAAGAGATAGAAGTTTAAAAGATAATAGTCAGAGTTATCTTCTCTGAAAGTAATGAATTTTATTATACAGCCAGACCCTGCGGTGAATAAAGAGAACGTGTGATTTGCTGGGTGCAGAGTATATGCTTTTCGGAGGGCCTGGCGAGCTGATAAGCATAAGCTACTTTTGTACTCAGTGAGGAAGGCAATAGTAAATGACCTCACTCCTCGTTTTACTTAGTAAAACCTCTAGATCAGTGATTCTCAACCTTTTTTGCTCCGCGATCCCCCTCCACCCGAAAATAATAGTAAGCCTTACTATTAATAATTAAATTTTGACTGTAATTCTATAAGTAAAATGTTTTTTTAATATTGTACAATCAAACCGCACTAATTTTATGTATTTAAGAAAATACAGACAGTAAAATCAAATGGAATACAACTATTGTTATTATTTTATATTGCTGCGTTTATACCTTTATAGAAGCGATGTGTATGAACATGTATGTATGACGTAAACATACATACGTGCACAACCATCACATTAATAATTAATTAATGAATTATTTCTTTTCTTAACAAGTAAGTGTACTTATTGTGTATGTAAAATTTTTGTAAGTAAGTTTATAATAAATGATTTTTATCTCATAAAATTATTAAATGATTTCGCTATTGTTTCGGGACCCCCCCCCTCTAATATCACCACGACCCCCAGGTTGAAAATTACTGCTCTAGAGGTTCAAACCAGCTTTTCGGCTGTTGACCTAAACAAACAAACAATGAAAAGGCATTGAGACACATGCAGAAATCGAAAGAAGTCATGACCACGATAACGATTAGGAAGCTCGAGTATTTGGAACATATTAATGAGCAACGAGAAAAGATACGGGTTGCTGTAATCTATTTTACAAGGAAGAATAGCTGAACAACGTAGCGAGGGGAGAAGACGTATTTTCTGGTTGGAAAAACTGAGAATGTGGTACTAGAAAACAACAACACACCTATTTCGAACAGCAGTGAATAATGTTCCGATTGTTAATATAGCTGCCAACATCCCAAACGGATAGGAACCTAAAGAAGAAGTATAGTCACCTCCTTTTTATTCCTTAGGTGAAATCAGTTGAAATGGAAAAATGCTTCAAATTTTCTGTTCGACCCTTATGGAAAAATACGCTTAATTCCAGCTCTGTAAGTGATCACAGAATTAATCAGTGATAAGTGAGTACTTGAGTCAAATGAGGACTTTCACAAACATAGTATAGTTAATTGTACAGTTTCAACACACACAACCTGTAGCCCGCATCATTAAAAGTCGATAAACCAATTAAGCGAGTTCAAAACGCAGAATCATTTGCACATGCTCATAAGTACCTTTAAACAATCTGTTTAATAACCAAACGAAACAAAACTGAATAAAAAAATGTATATGCTACCAATAATATCCACTTTATTTTCGACAGATACATTACAAACACATGATACAACACTATAATAGACACCTTTGCAGATGACACAACCATTCTTGCAGTACACGAAGACCCTGACAACAGTACCAATTAAACCTTATAGAAAACTGGTCAAAATAATGTCAATTAAAACAAACAATACAAAAAATTACATGTTACATTTACACTTCATCATAAAAATTATCTACACATTTTTTTCAACAATACACAAACACAACTAAATAACACGGATTATACACCTAGGATAGATGCCCACATTTATGAAAATACGTTTAGTGGAAATTAAGACAGGTGAACTAAGAATTTAGAAAATTCTTTTAGCTATTCGGACCAAAATAAAAATTATCGCTTCATAACAAACTTTTGATGAACAAAATTCTGAAACCAGTCCGAACCTACGGATCGCATCCAATAACTCCAATAGCCTAAGTATTTTCAGTTGTTTGTCATCCGAGCTCCTACATCTGCACCCTGGTACATGATACACAATTACATTCACAAAGATATTTATGTCAACAATTTAAGAATAAATTTCAAATTTTGATGTAACTTACGACCAACAGCTCGAACCTCACAAAATTATTTGGACATAAATCTATTGGACAACGGTGGTACAATGCGAAGGCTAAAACGGAATCATCCAAACGACTTATTTTTAATTATGACCTAGCTTAAATTATTATCATTACTTTTAAAAATGTACTTTATTACCGTATTTTCGTAATAAATATTAAATTGTATTTGTTCTCATAGAAATCTACCTGCCAATAATCGATCTGCTAGTTCCAGGGCTACAAAAATAAGTTCTGTTTCTTATCACGTGGTCAGCCAATTATATGACTGAAGTATTTAAGAACAGATGAGGTAGAGGTGTAAAAGACATTAGTCAGATGAAGTTATCTCCTCTGAGAGTAATGAATTTCATTATGCAGCCAAACCCTGAGGTGAATGAAGTGAAGGTATTATTTGGAGGGTGGAAAATATATGCTTTTATAGAGGGCCTGGCATGCTGATAAGCATACTTTTCCACCCATTGAAGAAGGCAATGGTAAACCACCTCACTCCTCGTTTTACTTAGTAAAGCCTGTAGAAGTTCCAACCCAGCCTTTAGGTTGATGACCTAAACAACAACGGGTATCTACATCTCCATTGGGGCATTTTTCATTGCACAGTAATTACAGTTTTACTAATTTATTTATTTTTCTGTAGAAAGAAAACAGATCATTGATAAATCTGGTAATGAAAACACCGTTCTACCTAAATTCAATAAAAAAATACATTTTAAAAAGCCAGATGCTTTATGAGCTGTGACAATAACTCCAAATTCCGAAGACGATAAAGGAAATAGAAATTTTTTAATGTTTTCTTTGAATATATAAGCCTAAAACTTTATCATGGGTAACAGACTAATCAGTGAAGGGATGCTGTCCCCTTTAGAAAGTAAAAACGATTACAAACCCCAATCGCCTTCATCCCTTTTCCATCGTGCTTGCTCGATTAGGGTGACTGTATTAAATTCTCTTTGGGTTGGCTGATAAGGAAATGGTAGTTGGAAATACTTAAGACGGACGGAATGTATCGTATCACAATTCGTTCTTCTATAGACACCGAACAGCTTACGAGTTGAAGTTTTCCAATTATTCTACAATAATTTGTGTATACTGCACAAACGGGTCACAACACGCAATTGAATAAAAATATTATAAAATTTCCTTTCAAAAGGATAACAGGATTACTTTTACAGTATATTCTGAATCCTTATCATTGACGTTCAGAATATTTTAAAACCAGATGACACGAATAATGAATTTAAGCCTTACTTAAATGACTTATTGTCAATTAAGAACTTTACGAAATACACAAATTGAAATATAAAATCATTTTAAAAGACAACGCGAAATTACCGAATAAACCGTCAAGCTTTAAAACTTTTATCGTTTTGAAAATGTAATGAAACTTTTTTATGATTCGGATTAAACCTGTGTGGGATATTAAAGAATTATCTGACTTTGTAGGAGTAAACTGACACGAAAAATACGCTACTTTCTTGTATTATTTTTATACTCGACATATTATTTTTAACAAATTTTTAATTAAACACAAGCGTGTTTCATCCGAAAACCTACGTAAAACCTTTTTTGGAAAGTTAATCTATTTTACTATTTAATCAATAGACACGAGATATTGAGATATAACCAAATAACTCGTCACAATTTCAAATTTATTGGGTGGGTGCAAATGACAAACATTTTTGTAATAATGAGCAAAACTATAATTTAAAAACCCAACTAATACATTATTTTTACTTTCTCTTGCCCTATATGAATATTTAGGGAAGGAAAGTATTGTTTTCATGTTGATTTTTCTAAATCGAATGTTCACCAGAAATACACGTTTTCAGGTCTCTTGTACCTAAAAAACATGTTTTTAGCAATTGGTGTGTGTGAACGAAATATGTCAAGAACGATATAGGGTGCGAATTGAAACTTGGGTTTGGTACCAAAAAGGTACCCGACCCGAACATTTTTCATCAAAATCGGCCAACCAGAAGCAGTAGTTTAATCGTGCAAATGTTCACTTTTTGGTGGTTTTCTCAAAAACAGCTTATACGATTATTTAAAAAAATAGCCTTATTAACTATATTTTTATGCTATACAACATAGGGTAAGCAGACTGCTGAAATTCTTGGAAAGGGTGCGCTCTCGTGGTAAAAGAAGCGTTTTTTTTTTAAGATTGCAGCCTTAGTATGCATTTTAGGGCAAACATGTATAGCCTAATCAAAGTTGTAGGAAGTAATAAAACCTACAAATTTTATTACAAGCGGTTTTTTCTACAACGCAACGTTTAATTTAGCGTCAATTGGTAATTTTCTATATTTTCATCAAAATCGGTAACAAATGCAATTTTTAATATTGCGGCCTTAGTATGCATTTTACGATAAAAGTATACAATTAGAAGTTATAGGAATAAAAACGTCGACAACTTTTATTTCAACAATTTCCTACAACAAAGCGTGGTTTAGCGTCAATTAGTGATTTCCCGTATTTTCAATTTACTTTGCGTCATTCACTCGTGATTAAACATAGGTTTTATTGGCCATTATTTACATTGGCTAGAAAAAGGCGTGTGAGTGTTTCACACCAGATTTTTATAATGATAATAAATAAAATGCCCATAACAGACAGATGGAGTGTTAAATATTTTCACACAATCTGTTAGTTCTAGGGCTACAAAAAATAGTTCGCTTCTTATCATATGGTCAGCCAATTATATGACTGAAATATTTGAGAACAGAAGAGGTAGAGGTGTAAAATACTAGTCAGAGTTATCTCCTCTGAGAGTAATGAATTTCAATATACAGCCAGACCCTGTGGTGAATGACGTGAAGATGTCATTTGGAGGGTGTAAAGTAGATGCTTTTCAGAGGGCCTGGCATGCTGACAAACATACTTTTCCGCTCAGCGAGGAAGGTAATTATAAACCACCTCACTCCTCGTTTTACTTAGTAAAGCCTCTAGAGGTTGAAACTAGCCTTTCGGCTGATGCCATTAATAACAACAGTAAATAAAACTATGCCGGCCGCATTGGCGTAGTTGGTAACAAGCTCGCCTCTCATCATGCGGTCATGGGTTCGAATCCCACTCAGGCACGGCATATTTTCATAAGCTACAAAAAACATTTCATCATCCACAGTTACACCCCAACGTCGTCGCTAATGACCGTTGCAGTTGATGCGATGTTAAATAAGTAAATTAAAAAAAATATATATAATTTAAAAACCAAAATAATACATTATTTTTAATGAATAAGTTATTTGAGGTAAGTGATTTGAAGTAGTAACAATTTTGAAACGCCTTTTTTGTAATTCTAACCTTTCTGACCCAGACAACGAAAATCAATAATATAGAGCTACATGAATAGATACTGTTTTAATGATATACCGTTTTAAATATACCTCCTATTTTACTGGTCGGGTTTCATATTGTAATAATGTGTACAAGTGAAAGTTCATATTGTCTATGTATATAATACCACATTACCTTAGCAGTGGTCCATAGGGCTGTTAGGAGTACCAACCACACAGCTACGATTATATCGATTGCTTAACAAAAATTTAGAAAGTGATCATAAATAAATGATCTATAATAAAATGCGTACGAGATAAGGGAATGTACAAACAACAATACCTACTACAACTTTACTACAAGTTACTAAAACTATATAACAATAACCTTTTAGTTGTTTAATAATACGGTAAGTTTTTAGTTCTCTTATTGTTGATTGATAATGATTAAAGATCATGGATCATGAAATGGCAGTGACCGGAATTCTATGTAGAATACACAAGAACAAGATATTTGAATGTCAATTCTGAATTAAAAAATAATAAATTTCGTAATATACTATGTTCATGATATTTCAAACTCGAATGCAGAATTCGATTAAACATTACTTCGTGTAAACAATAATTAAATTTCCGCGATTTACTTAAGGTTTACTTTAGGGAAAAAATTCTTGTAATGTAAATTAACGAAAACTATAAATTCTATAACGACGGGACGTTAAAGAATGAGTTCAGTTTATAAGGTTAAGTGTTTGTATCTTTGTTCGTCAAAATTTGTCTCCAAAACTGTTGTAAGTCAACAGCCGAAAGGCTGGTTTGTACCTCTAGAGGTTTTACTTAGAAAAATGAGGAATGAGGTGGTTTACCGTGCCTTCCTCACCGAGTGGAAAAGTATAGTTATCAGCATGCCAAGACCTCTGAAAAGAATCTACTTTCCATCTTGCAAATGACACCTTCACTTCATTCATCACAGGGTCGGGCAGTAAAATGAAATTCATTACTCTCAGAAGATAATTTTTTTTTTTTGTTTTACGTTTGACTGTTCTGCAATTTCAGACGGTGGATAAAGAGATAATGAAAATGACTGATGAAAAAATGCTAGACCTGACCGGGAATTGAACCCAGGACCCCGGCGTAGAAACCAGTTGCGCTAATCACTACGCCAACGGGCCGGCCATAACTCTGACTAGTGTTTTTACACCTCTACCTACTTCTTCTGTTACAATTGTTTTAGTCATATAATTGGCTGATCATATGATAAGAAACAGAACTATTTTTGTAGCCCTGGAACAAACAGATCGGGTGCAAATAATTTAACACTACCAGTCTCAAAACTACGAGACTAATAATGGTGCAATTTTTTGTGTCAGTTATGTATTTTAACATTGTACTGAAATATTCTAGAAATGGTTAAGGAAATGGATTGTTTATTATAAGAAAGTGTCTAGATAAGGGGTGGAGTGTATTGAACAGGGATATTGGATTTGAAATGAATGGAATGTTTTCTTGAAGAGTTTTTAGAAATCGAAACTAGTAGAAATGTTTATTTTTATTTCAATTTCTTCTGTAATGTTCCAGCATAGCGGCGAAATTGTTAGAAGAATGTCGATTGTTTGGGAAACTATTAGACCGCAGGTAAAAAAACAATTAGCGCCAAAGTAGTCAGTCAGTTTTTACTTGAATTGTGAATGGAAAGTTTTGTCGGAAATGTTCTTAATTATGATAATAGACGTGTGTGTACGGGTGGTAGTATGTGGTTAGCTAAACATTATTTGATGTGTAAAGAGACGCTATTTTAATTGTAGTCATGTTTGGTTTAGGCTTAAGTTTTTTAATTAAATTAACGTAATTGTAATATTATAAACTGCGTAAATAATTAATAATTGATAAAAATTTAAAACTGCCCATAACGGGCAGGTGGAGTGTTAAATTATTTGCACTCGATCTGTTGGTTCCAGGGCTACAAAAAATAGTTCTGTTTCTTATCACATAGTCAGCCGATTATATGACTAAGCTATTTAAGAACAGAAGAGGTAGAGGTGTAAACGACACTAGTCAGAGTTATCTCCTCTGAGAGAAATGAATTTCACTATACAGCCAGACCCTGTGGTGAATGAAGTGAAGGTGTCGTTTGCACGGTGGAAAGTGGGTGCTTCTCGGAGGGCCTGGCATGCTGATAAGCATACTCTTTCAACTCGGTGAGGAAGGCAATAGTAAACCACCTCACTCCTTGTCGTTACTTAACCTCTAGTGGTTTAAACCAGCCTTTTGGCTGTTGACCTTAACAACAACATAAATTTAAAGAACGTTTATTATTTTCGGTCGTTTATTATTTATCATACCCAGATCCCAAACGAACCTAGGGTTAGGTATTACACGTATTGTTTAGAGGCTCGTTTTAGACATGACTGAGGGTACCAGGTTACCAAGGGGTGCTGTAGTAAAAGTTGTCATGGTAAAACGCCGATGAAATTGAAAACAACTAATGAAATTTCTCCCATTCTTCTTCTTCTTTATGTAGCCTTCTTTCAGAACTTAATAACCATAACATCATTATGCATTTTATTGGCAGCCAATCTAAAAAGCGCACATGAATCTACATTTTACCATCTCGTAAGTTTTTTTAGCCATGACGTTTAAACATTATTTTGGCTGGCATGACATTCTGTAATAATCGATACTTCTAACACATCACGTGTCCAAATGATCCTAATTTACTTATTTCAATAGTGCTTATAATTCCAAAGCACTATTCTAAACTTGAAGAATTTCAAAGTTGGGGAAAATTTCCACTCAAGGAACTTTTAAAATCCTTCTGTTGCACCACATCTCGAACGTCTCACTCGTTTCATTTCCTCACTGTTCAAATTTCAAGACTCAACACAATACAAAAGAATTGAAAACACATAGCAGCGATTTTTGAATTGAATACGTATTGATTAATTGCTAAAACTGAATAAAGGCTCAACTTCAGAGGGCGTTAAAGTAAATGTACATTTAATTCATATTTCATTATGAAGTTAAGTTCCACTGATTAATTAGGATCCTCAAAAATAAGGCAATGACTGGAAAAGACCTCAACAGTTTTGTGTACACAGGCTCGGCTATTTCGTATGTATAAAAATGTACGAAGAACTACAAAACCAGAGAAAATAATTTAAAAACAAATCAAAACAGCTTATCAAATTTTCATCTCATAGATATAAAAGTATTTAAGACTTCATTTCATGTCGACGTAGTGTAACTTTAGTAGGTCAATGGTTTACCAGGAGAGGAAAAGCCGCAAAATTTCCACTTTTCAACATTAGAGAAGAATTAAACAAAAATGAGGAACTGACAAAATAAAAGCCCCATCTAGAATCCACGACCGAATTCTAATTGCTTTATTTTTTTAAATATTTGATCTACAAGAACAATTCAAATACGTTCATAGAATACTCATTTTCTGAAATCACATCAATTTATCCCTACATAAATGTTGCTAACAGAGAAAGAGATTTGATAAAATAAACTCAAAAACGGGAGATAAGAGCACGGATGAAGTGATATACAGATAGGCCCATCAAAAACGATCACATCGAAACTCTTTAATGCTGTACGGTAAATATTAAACAGGGTACAAAAACTCGCTATTATAAATTTATTCATATTATTTGCATATCAAAAAATTATGAACTGTAAATAAACAGAAATAAAATATCAAAGTCATTGTAGGTAATGTACAAGATGAATTAACTGTAAACATTTTTTTATAAGATAATTACACAGTAATAATTTTAATACTGTATACATTTCCGTTCCAGTTATTACAAAAATGAAAATAATACAAGGTAATTTTACAAGCTGATTTATTTAACATCCATCAAAAAGTAAAATGTAGGCATGTAGTAGCAACGTTAGTAAAACAAGGTATGCGTTGAGTCAGCAGATA
This sequence comes from Catonia carolina, assembly GCA_035578175.1. NCBI lineage: Eukaryota > Metazoa > Arthropoda > Insecta > Hemiptera > Achilidae > Catonia > Catonia carolina. The sequence goes on from JAQMRL010000001.1 coordinate 352,927,966, forward strand.
TGTACGCAAAGGAAGGCTTACTCTAGGTCATCTGAGATAGTACTACGGTCCAGAGGTATATTGTAGTTCTTCTAGTAACCAAGTCAGAATTCGTTTAGAAGACTTTTAATACAAAACTAACCGCTACCTGTGTTAACATGCATTACTAATTTACTGCACGCGCTACATCCGCTTCCGCAATTTAGTTAAGCTATACCGTGTCTTTCTTTACTCTTAAATGTAGAAAAATGTTATGGTCCGTTTTATTAGTTTACTAAATTGTTACAAAACGCTATTACAAACCTACTAAGAATTTTAATGAAATTATCCAAACATAATCGACTGTACCAGCAACCCAGATAAATCTCTTAAAAATCTATTCCAACAATGGTGTTTTGTTAATCTACTACTACACAAATTTTCAATCGAATTTTATTTGAGTAAGCGGCATCATCAACTTCGTTATGTATCAGATGCAGAGCCTAGCAGAAAATCGAATCCAGGATCTTCAGCTGGTCTATTGAGACATCAAGTCGACTTCTTAAATTTTTCTTTAGCATTTACATGCTATCGGGAAATGTATTTTACAGAAAATCACCCAATTGTATCTTTGCTTTTAGTCTACTGTATTTATGACTTCAAAAGATGTTTATTTAAACAGGGAAGTTCGTTCGAGTCTGGCTTTTGCTCCTCACCATACAAAATCCGTCAAACATTGTTAGTTAATAACATATTCCTACCAGTTGACTGAATAGGCTGCTCCGAGGGTCCTCTTAAATGAAAAGCGAAGAATAGCCTTCACAAGATCCAAGAGTTTAAAAGTAAAGATCATATTATATTTTTGCAAAGTACGAAAACACTATTTTAGTGGTTCAATTGAAGAGATTTTAGTAAAAACAACCCTAGTTTAAAAAACGCCAATTTTAGTTATGCATGCCTTCTTGTAGTGCACCATCCATTATTTGTACTAGTCATTATAGCAAGAAAAACAGCCATAGTTACATTAACACAATTTGTTACAAATTAGCTAGTTTTGCAAAAACAACCAAAGTCCATCTTGTTTTATACAAAAAATGCCAAGTTCCTTGGACTAAAGTTGTTTTTGATCAAAATTAATATACTGTACTGTTCAAAAACGTGTATTTTTTACTTGGTTACTTTAACTGCCGTATAAAATGGAATCACCTGAAAGTGATAGTAATCGAAGTGATTTATTGTTTTTTTGCCATTTTTTGTTATAAATTGACTTTAATTTAATTGTAAGTACAAAAATACAGCTGGTAAAATTTTTGTCAAAAAAAACCTTAGTCCAGATTTAAATTGTTATTTTATTACATAACATATTATTGACTATTAACAGATGTTCAAATAATGACTTTACTCAAGGAGTATCTAGAATATAGTTACCACAGTATCACATGTTTAAAACAATAACAACAGACTGGAGGATTTTTTAATCTTCCTGAAAAAGGTTCAGTTTTGGAATAAAGTTGGTTTTGCGAAAATCTCTTCTTGTAAATTTCAATGTTACATTCAATTGTTAGTATTATTAAACATAGAAACACATGAACAAAGAAAAAATAATGGTCTTAAGCTTCATCAAAACGTTTCTAATATTCTATCTTTGAAAAAGGGTAGTTTTAAAATCCATTTCTACTTCCGGCACTGATATAGTAAATAATAGTTTGAACCAAGTTAAAATGAACTTTCTTTACGTATTGAAGACCCAAAATCTGACGATACGAAAATGTTACTATCAATCTGAAATATTACCCATCATTAACAGTTTTTATGAAATAATGACAAAAAAACAGCGAAGGTTATCATAACGTTTTGTATCCGACACAAAACTTTTGAATTATATTCATTTTTGTCGACGCGACGTAGACTATAAAACCGAAAAATAAATATGATTTATGACAATAGTAAGTTCACGCGCTCATCTGTACCAACAAAAATTAAAATAAATGACAGAAATTTACAGCTGTTTTAAGAATATATCCCATTTAAACAATCAAAATTATTACATGTTTAACAGATAGGCTAAAATGCAAACAATATTATATTTTTACAAGAATACAGAATTTTTAAACTGAACTAACTTTAATATATCCCAAAATTTACAATTAAAATTTTTAAACTCAGCATTAGTCAGAAATTTCAATGTTACATTCAATTCTTAGTACTATTAAACATAGAAACACATGAACAAAGAAAAAATAATGATCAAAACGTTTCTAATATTCTATCTTTGAAAAAGGGTAGTTTTAAAATCCATTTCTACTTCCGGCACTGATATAGAATACAAAATCGTGTTATTAACGAGATTTAAAAATATACAACAAACAGTCAAATAAATTAAACATTTCTGTTACATGTTTTAATACAATAGTAAAAATTATACAACGTAATTTTTACTCAAAGCTAAAGAGTTTTTGAAATAAAATTATTACGGTTAAAAATGAAAAGTAACCTATAAGTTTCATCTGTTTCATTAATCATAAAAAGAAACTGTGTAACATATTATGCTATAACAACCTACGTAGGCCACAACAAACAAAAATAAATCTTTAAATGTCATCAATTTATCCTTACAATATTTGAACACATCTGTTAGTTCCCACTTTCTTTTAGCTTCCCAACTGAATTCGAAGTACCAACCATATAGTCTGGCTTTCTTACAAAAGTATAACACAAACTGTTTCAAATATTGAAAAAGAAAAATGTTTTAAAATCAACTTACTAGTAGAGGACATCATTTGCATCATGTCTTTCGTATCGTACAGTTTTGCAAAGAGATCTGAGGGTTGAGTCCCGGCAAGGTGACAATGCTTCCAATCCATGCAGGCCGTAATATATTATTTGTAGGTCCTGAAAAGAAAAAAAAACATAGTAAGATTTGACACATCAAAGAAAATACAGTTAACATTTTGCATGAAATGTGGAAAAATTAAAATTAGCCTACTGTAAGGCTATTTTACATGTTCTAAAGAAACGAAGACATTCAAGCATAATTTAAAGAGAATTTCAGTTCGATCTGTCCAACAAATTTATCTGGAATAAATTTTCAAAATTATTCATAAACATTCATTATGCCATGTTTACACCCAAAACTTTTATTTAATTTTTTTCTACATTACTATACTGCCGTCCTAAGCCAAAAAGTCGTATCTCAATTTTTCATGAATTTTGGATTATTGCATTAATACGTAGTTTGGGGCTCTATGCACATATTCCCTAAGCAAAATAGTCATATCTCGTTAAAAAATAACCTAAAAACGTTTATAAAAATAGTCGTATGTCAAAATTGAGTTATAATACTAAGCATTTTAGCAGTAACTCAGTTTTCCCAAGCATGATAGACGTATATATTTATGAGATTCGACATATTTGCTTAGTAATGTGTGTATTTTGTAACCAGACTGAGCTGCCATCAGCACTGTTAGGTGTAACTACTAAATCTTCGTTTATTTGTTAAAACGGTATCTATGTGCAGGTTGTATTAATGTAACTAAATTGGAAGTTTTTAAATATTATAAAAAATTTCGACGTACCTATATCAATTGCAAAATAATATTGCATTTAGGTTAGTTTTTATGTGTTTATATTTTTGGTTTTTAAAATGTTTATCAAAAAAAAATTAGTAATTAGTTTAAATGTTCATTGAACTTAATGCCTATTTTTAATAGAGTTTAATATTACAAACAAATTTTACGTTCATTTAGGTTAGTTCTTATGTGTTTACATTTTTGGTTTTTAAAATGTTTTATCAAAAAAAAATAGTGATTAGTTTTAATATTCATTTAAACTTAATCGTGATTGCCTTGTTCTAATCAGTTCGTTTTTATGTTCATTTAAGCTTAGACTTATTTTTTAATAATGATGAATAATATAAAAATAAAATGTGTCTTTTCTAGCGAGTCGTATGTTACTTCTTAAACCTCTTTTTACTAAGCAAAAAGACGCATCTCATTTTTTAGGCTACATAACAATAAAAGTCATGTAAATTTATGCTTACATAAGAAAAAATTACAATAGAGATAATATACACATAAAAAAATACCAATAACTAGAAAAAAAATTAGTGCGGGACTGAATTTTACAAAAATGCTCTTATCTCAAAATTATGTATTCTTGAGATGCGACTTTTGTGCTTAGGAGGGCAGTATATACGAGTAACAATGCAACGTTCAATATTACATAAAATGTGACGTACAGATTCTTTAACGAATACACGGCTGAGTCAAAAATTGCAATATATTTATCAACATTAACAAGATACAGCAATAAGCATAAAACAAAGTAGTACATAGTTTTACTGGCAATTATATAAACCGAGTTTTTCGCAAATTTATTGAAAACATTTGATGAAGTTAAGGAATTCCAGTACTTACATAATAATTAAACAGTAAACATAATGATTGACTCCATTCGAGAAGAAATTCACTGGGGAACAGAGAATATAAAATTGTTTAAGAATAAATTAATAATAATAGGAACAAATAAAATGAAAATACATTAATGTATTTGGTACGTTATCAGCTATTGCTATGAAACGTGGTCTATGTCAGAAGAAATAGACGCCAGCATGTTTAAAAGGTTCGAAAGAAAGATTTTAAGAATAATTTTTGAACCGATACCAGGGAAAATGACGACTGGAAAGTATATAAAAATTAAAAACTAAATACTCATACAGAAGATAGGGATATAATCCGTTTCCTGAAGTCCCAAAGATTGAGATGTTTAAGACACATTAAGAGAATGGAATCAACAAGAATGGTTAAGGTAATGGAAGGAAAGACTGTATAAGAGAAGAAGGAAAGGCCGTTTAAGGAAGAAGTGGATGGATGTTATAAATGATACAATTTTGGGTGTGAGAGGATGGAAGTCGCTAGCAACTAGCAGAGAAAACTGGAAGATGGTTATGGAGGAAACCCAAGCCCCATCACAAGCTGTCGAGCTGCAAGATGATGATGATGATGATGATGATAAACTAGATGGGAGTCCAAAAATTATTCCAAGAACATCGTCATAATCCATCACATTTTATCGTAGCAGCAACAATGTGTGAAAAATATTTTAGATTTTCTTACGATTCAGGGAAATTTTAGAAAATGAATATCATTAAAATTCAACCATACAAATGTAGCCTAACCGAGATTTGGCGGAACTGTACGGCTAAACATCCTCCTACTTCCTAATAAATGTTGAACCGTTCATATTGCAAATCTGGACACTAACAATTTTAATAAAAATCACTCTTGAATTATTCCACTATGCTCAGAACCCGAATTTTTAATCGGAAACTTTAAATAATAACGTTCTATACCACAGGATAATTTTATCTAGAGTAATCCGGGGACAATTTCATAGAGCGGTTGACATTTTTTCAAAACTTAAAATTCTATTAGTAGTTCCAGAACTAGTCCAAATTATTTAAAAATTAGTACTTTTTTATAATACCCAACCGATTTTTCACCTGGTAAAAAATATTATCGCTGTAGTTGAAGTGCTAATGAAATTCGTTGGGCTGTACCTCGATAATGATGAAAAATATATGTTGATAAATATAAGAAAAACGACGAAAGAAATACAGAATAAAGGTACGTAGTAAAATTAAAGTATCGTACATAAAAATAATGTTATAGTACTCTATAAAATTATTTGTTAAGGCAGTGCGGAATGATGACAAAGCAAAACGCTTAATTTTGCAGTTCTTCGCATAAGCCTATATCGTTTTATTCTACCCTTATTCTTGATCTCTTCATTTCCCCTTAAGGGCTATGCCACACACAGGCGGTGTTATATTTCACTTTTATGACTCCATGAGCCCTACCTGTCCGGAATGTGTACGAATAAACACACTAGACTACCTGATTGCATTACTTTCTGTGTTGTGAATTATTCATGTATTCTTTTATAATTATTTAAATAAAAAATATATAAACGAAAGAAAACTGCAAAGCTAATTTTCTCTAAAGATCTATTATACCAACTTATTTTACACAAATACATATTATTTTAAATTTTAAAATTTATTAATGGGGTACTGTACTATACCTTTAAAATGCAAGGGAAATTTTTACTCTGTCGTTTTTAACAATATATACGTAAAATGATTGTTTTAGCTTCAAAAGTATACTATATATTTTTTCTATACTGTCCCCCTTAAATCAGAAACCGGTACAATTACACTGCAGAAAAAATGAAGCAAGCGTAATGAAAAACTTAAAACTCATGCGTTTAAAAAATCACTTTTTTATGTAAAAGGTAATATTCTTAACAGATTCAAATCTCTCAAACGCTATGAGTCCTTTTGGTTTAAAACAAGGCGCGTGAACAACACAAAATTAATAAATTTAATAAAACAAAATTTATTTTTTTATTGTAGCATAATCTACAATCTATTTTATATAGAATAAATATGTAGACGGATTTTCCTTTTTACGATTCAAGAGAGAGAAAAACCCCCACTGGAGGAACTTCGTATATCGTTATGTCACGTTTTGGTTTGTCACTTCAGTTTGCTTCTTTTGTTTCAGTCGGCGAGTGTCGTCTGAACGTCTAAGAGCAAGATGACCAAATGTTTGGGTGTGCTTCTAATCTCCTTTAGTACTTAATGGTCTATACGTAAATTTCTTTTACAATTATAGGAATGTTTACATATTTGTGTAGTATGTTGTTTGCTACGTACCAAGGTGATGCTGTGTTTGTAGCCCTACTGAGTAATTTCGATTGAAACCTTTGCAAAGTTTCTAAGTTTGAACGGTTGGTGAACACCATAATTGAATTCCATACGTCGAAATTGGTTTCAGAATTGATTTAAATATTAAAAGTTCATTGTTTAGATTAAGTAATAACAGTTTACCTAAAAGTATCAAATACAACTGCTTCAATTTTGTTGCAATTTTTGGAAAAAAAAATACATTCTATAAACATACAATAATGTTAAATAGTAATTTTATTAACTTCCCCAGCAGTACGAAAAGGTACCTTGTTCTTAACGCCACAAAAGACTACTGTGGTAACAGAGAAAATTTATTATTGTAATTCTTTACCCTCCAGAACATTTAAACCTACATTTGCATACATTTATTAACCTACGAGGGTAGGCTGATAAGTAATGCACACATGCTTGTAGAAGACGAACAAAAAGAAATAGCAAGATGGGGTAAATAACAAATTAAAGTACAAATCTTAACCTACCAAATTATCTATTTATTTTTCAATATAGTCACCGTTAAGCATTACACATTTCTCCCAACGTTTAACAAGTTTTTTCATTCCGTCACTGAAAAATTCTTCCGACTTTCCTCGAACCCAGGACGCAATAGCTGCCTTCACCTCATTGTCCGAGCTGTAATGATTACCCTTAAGGTCTCTCTTCAGTAGAGGAAAAAAATAAAAATCGCAAGGCGCAAGGTCGGGAGAATACGGAGGGTGTAAAATTGGTTGAAACTTCAGGTTTCTCAGAGCCTCTCCAGTTGCACGCGAAGTGTGTGGACGAGCATTGTCGTGTTGCAAAATTATTGGCGCCAGGTTGCCTCTAACACGACAAACTCGACGTCGGAGGTGTTTCAGAGTCTGTATATACTGAGCAGAATTTACCGTTGCCCCTCGTTCCAGATAATCAGTCACATAAACTCGGCGAGCATCCCAAAACACAGTCAAAAGAATTTTTTTTGCGGACGGTTGTGTTTTGAACTTTTTCACAACAGGAGAATGTGGATGACGATATTCAGCGCTCTGCCTTTTTTCTTCGGGATCGTAATGATGAACCCATGACTCGTCCCCCGTCACAATATTCAAAAGAAAGTCGTCTCCTTCGTCACGGTAGCGCTTCAAAAGTTGTTCACAGCATTCCAATCGACGCTGTTTATTCTCGTCTGTCAGACGGCGTGGTACCCATCGTGCACAGATTTTACGGTATCCCAATTGTTCAATAATGAAGCCAACACGTTCCTTAGATATTCCAATTTGGTTTGCGATACGCTGTTGAGTGATTCGCCGGTCATTTTGAATCAAATCATCGATGAGTTTGCGACGATTATCGTCTGAGGCAGTGATTGGTCGTCCACTGCGTGTTTTGTCCACAATTAAGGCTTTTCCAGGTTGGCAATCACGAAATTTTATTACCCAACGATTCACAGTAGACCTATCAACAGTATCGTCACAATAAACAGCCTTTAAACGACGATAAATCTCACTAGGATTCACTTTCTCAGCAGTTAAAAATTCGATAACAGCGCGTTGTTTAATTCTCGTTGACATAGCACCAGAACACGACGCCATACTTCCACTACTCAAAACAAACTGAATGAAAGCAACGCCTTCAAACTGCGCAGGCTTGTAGAGGAGAAATAGTACTTCCACATGCCACCAGGCGCGCTACTGAAGTTTATTTAGTTGTCTTCTACAAGCATGTGTGCATTACTTATCAGCCTACCCTCGTATTACTTAAATTCACAAGATTAAACTTGTGTAGACAAAGAGTTTCAGAACAATTACGGTAAACAAATGCATAATGAAAACTGTTAGCAATAGCAATGCCATTTTAGAAACTCTTGACATACAGTATATAAACTCAATTTTGAGATCACTGTTAACTGGGACTACAAACGGAAGGGTGATAAATGAAAAAATCCCTTTTATGAGACGACGCGTCTCATGGGAAGTGGAAATTTTTAAAAAAAGGTTACCTCTGACTTATGGCAAAACCATTAAAGATTTCTGTATCTACGCTTTATGAGGAATCTAACGACACTATTTTTCTTACCAAATTCCAACTTTGATTTCTTGAATTTCAGTTTTGGACCACTACCGGTCAAACCCGAACTTTAAACCCAATGATTTCTGAATCTACTCTTTAAGAAGAATCGAATAAAACTATTTTTGTTTTCAAATTCCAAATTTGATTTTTAGAATTACGGTTTTGGGCCACTACCGGTCGAAACCGGAACTTCAAACCCAATGATGTCTGTATCTGCTTTTTAAGAAGAATCGAATGACTTTATTTCTGTTTACGAATTCCGACTTTGATTTCTTGACTTTCAGTTTTGGGCCAATTACGGACGAAACCGGAATTTCAAACCCAATGATTTCTGTATCTACTCTTTAAGAGGAATCAAATGACACTATTTTTGTTTCCGAATTCCGACTTCGATTTTTTGACTTCTGGTTTGTGAGGCATTTTCGGTCGAAACCGGAACTTCAAACCAAATTTAGGCCCACTAACTATTTGTGTAGATTACGAATCCGAAAACCGTTTGTTGCTATCAATTTTAGTTTCTGACATCTGGGTTTGACAGACGGACAAAACAAAATGATAGAGGACAATTTTAAAAATTGCCACCAATTAATGACAAAATATACTACAGTAGTTTTTTACAAAACAAAAAGAACTGGTTTCTCAACCAAAATTGTTATTTTAACACATAATATTACAATATAAATTCGTCTCCGTGGCCCAGTTAATTAATTAATCTGGGATTCGATTCCACGTTAAAACCCACCGATTTTGTACTGTAACCCATAGTAGTTGCTGATAACCAAAGCAGTAGATGCAACTTTAAATAAGCTAAAAAAATTATTGAAGATCATGAACTCGAGATAAACTATTATAATTCATGTGAAGTACTATGTCTAGATAAAAAGGATCGTATTCATTACTGGAGAAGTTTGGCATATGTTCTAATTGTAAAGAACTAGTATTTTATATTAGACCAGTTTTCTAAACATTCGGATAACCCATACACAAAACAACACAGGATAAAATTAATTAATAGTCCCGCAACCATAATTCAGAGGTGTGAGGAGTGTGTGGTGGTACGAGATCTGTTATATTAGTGTGGGAGATCATCACACCACACCACCACTCGACGCTGTCATGGTATGAAGTTGTAGTTCAAAATTAGAACCACTTCAGACCTGACTTTGACGACTATACTACTAACTAACTAACTAACATTACAGAGTATACATACTGTTTTCAATGGTATTTTATATTTAGCACATTTACAATCTACATAAATCATGCATTATTCGTAAACATAAAACGGTGTTTCATTCAAATTCAATATACTGGACAGTCGAGAAAAGTAAGGAATACGAAAATATGCAATCCATCATAAAATATAGGGCAGAAATATAGATTAATCAAATACTGATATAGATGATACATGGACTTTACTAAAAATACCTGGATTAATGTCAAAGGATATTATACTATAAATCACATGTAATAAAAACTACAATAGCTTACCAGCTGTAGAAATTATATCTACCATTTGTACAAAATAAACCCATAATTACCGATACAGTGATTAAAAACACACTCACTACAGTTCACTACAGTACAGTTGGATTAGAGGAAGTTCACTGAACTTCCTCTAATCCAACACATTCGGGACTCGAGGCATGCCGGATAACAGGATGAATATCGGGAAAAACGTGAATTAAACAAAAAAATTACGGTAAAACAGGTTTTTATGTATTTAAACAGCATAAGTAGAATAAAAAATATACTGTAATGTAAAATAACTGAATAACTGACTACGAAACAAAAAAGTGCACTATCTTACAAAAAGTTTAACTCGAAGTTGAGCAAGACTGTTGAACTAAACACGTGGGATTGTTCTAATTGGTAAAAGCATCTTAAATAAATCTCGAATATAGATTTGTTTTAGTTTCTCGCTTCGTTTTTTTATGAAGTCATTTCGTATGATGAGGAGTCTCATAATTTCAGCAACATTGAAAAAACTGTTGCGTTCAGAAAACTAGAAAATGTATTCAAGGGATCAGATGCTTGATTCTAAGTGATGTTGTTTGACTCGCCACAATGTTTTTCCTCGCGCCTTCCGATCGCAAAAAAGCTTGAACAAGCCATAATTGATATTTTATGTTTTATGATCGATTAAAATAGAACGCCTATTTATTTTTCTAAAGTCGGGCCGGACCATAGGATGCCAGATTAGTGGAAGTTTACTGTGAAAATAAATACCAAGGTATTCAGCGGATACCGGATTTTTTTGTGTTATATTGTGTTGTTTATGCAAACTGGGGGGCATATTATGTCTTTTTTAGAGTAGGATGTCACGTGCGTACTTTTGTTTCATATAAGATTATTATATTTAAAAGTTAATGAACCTTTTATAGTTTTACGTTTGACTGTTTTGCAATTACTGCTAATGCAGAGACGGTGAGAAGGATGTTACATGAAGATGAGTGATGAAAACTGCCAGATCTGACCGGGAATCGAACCCCGGCGTAGAAGCCAGTTGCGCTAACTAAATGAAGCTTTTAAAATAATATCTGTGCCATAGAGGCAAAGGGTATTAACTGCAATTTCAGCCAATTTTTCCAATTGAGTTAAAAGTTATCTAGTTATCTTTAAAATTAACACAAAATGCTATACCTAATGGTATAACGTGTTAACTCCCATATGCCTTACCTGAATTTTTACTTTCTCTTGCCTATATGAATATATAGGAAGGAAAGTATTGTTTTCATGTCGATTTTTCGAAATCGAGTTTTCACCGGATCTATACGTTTTCAGACCCCCTGAACCCAAAAAACATGTTTTTAGCGATTGGTCTGTGTGTGTGTGTGTGTGTGTGTGTGTGTGTGTGTGTGTGTGTGTGTGTGTGTGTGAACAGAATATCTCAAGAACGGAACATCGTACGAACTTGAAACTTGAAACTTAAGTTACGTACCACTACCGGACTCGACACGAACATTTTCATCAAAATCGGTCAACCGGAAGTGGTAGTTTATTCGTGTAATTTTTAACTTTTTTGCGATTTTCTCAAAAACTGGTCCTACGATTTTTTTTAAAATCGCCTGGTTTACTCAATTTTTTATTCTCTACAAGATAGGGTAGGCGTCATGTTTGCTGAAATTCTGGGTGAGGCTGTTTTCACGTAAAAACGTTGTTTTTTTAAGATTACAGCTTTAATATGCATTTTAGCGCAAAACTTTATATAATAAAAGTTGTAGAGAATTGAAAATTCTACAACTTTTATTTCAAACAATTTTTTGTATAACGCTTAGTTTAGCGGTAATTTGCGATTTTCTGATTTTTTCTCACGAAAATGTGTGAAAAATTGATTTTTTTAAGATTTCGGCCTTAGTATACATTTTACGACAAAAGTGTATATAATTTAATTTATAGAAAATTAAAAGATCTACAACTTTTATTTAAAGCATTTTTCTCTACAGATCCTAGTTTAGCGTGAAAGTGTGATTTTCCGTTTTTTTAAGCCAAATTGAGTTCGATTTTCATTTCGCGTCATTCACTCATGATTAAAATAAGGTTACGTTTTTGAGGTTAGTTTTTTGTTTATTTCTAATATTTTATTATTAATGTTAGGTTTATTGTTAATTATTTGCATTGGCAAGAGGAAGTTGTGTGAGTGTTTCACACCAGATTTTTACAGGTTGTAATAACCATATTATTTTCAAATTTTAAATGTTAAATGTATATGATGGGTAATGTGTACCTTTAAACAGAATTCAAGAAGACATTTTTTAAACATTACTGAGTATAGCATTCTTCTTCTGTATTAAAATGGTGTTACCAATAAATAAATATTTCAATGGAGTTTTGTTTTTGTTTGAAAAATTCATCTTGCATTAGAGTCACTAATGTAGAAAATACCACAATAAAAAAAAAACAGAAGGAGGTATAGAGTATTAAGTCGTATGGCAGGTGTGAGGGGGTTTAAAAATTCAGAAAGTTGCGAAATAATAAAAATCTATAGCCCAGAAATTATATTGGGTGTAAATTTCAAGTTCTAATAGCTACGGTAATTTCTTTACAATAACGAAAAGAAAAAACTTTCCATTTTATGGCTCTCTTAAAAAAAATATCACAGAAATGGAGTTAACCTCTTTACTTCTTAGGCACATATATAGTAGAAGCTTTCTTTAATACAATTGTGTGACAAACTAGATATGTTTAAGCGTACAATAGACTCTGGTGAAAAACTATAACTGAATATGCCGGGGAGAAGTAAATCCGAAAAAAGAGATACATAAGAACAGGAATGAAATTACGCAGACTAATGTGATAGTAACAATAGCTTTCAAGATTTACAGTTATGTTATACTGCATTATCGTTAAGTCGTCAGATGGTTCCACCGTCATAATAGAGTCAATTTTCATTCCGGAGAGAAATTTCAATAAGAATTTGTTAATTAATAACAACTTTCAATTAAATTGTTATGATCGATATTTATTATACGAGTAAATAGATTAGGTTTTTCAAGAATGATTAAAGAAAGATTAATAGGCCAATGTATTAAAGGAAAGTAGACGGCCGACGTTTAATGGGAGAGAAACTTATAGAATGACCATACCAAATTAAAAGGCCTAAATTTTAAGTGATATGCTTACTTGTCCGACGTAATTTTTACAGTTAAAACAATAAAAAAAGAGAAAGCGTATCAAATTTTAAAAAAATTGTTGGACAATGATTAGATGATCAAAGATGATTAAAATTATATAATTTTCAATTTCCTGGAAGACATAAAAAGATGAGTTTTGTTATTTTATTGCGCGTATGTCATATGGCAGGTATATTAAGAAAACAGAAGTGTAGAGAGACTAGACTATTTATAACATATATTAAAATTAGAAAGACTGTCTGCCATTTTTTCTATCTTTATAGCAATCTTAGTGTGAGATCAAAAACTACGAATGTTTGAAAAGACACAATGTGACGAAAAGAATTTAAGAAATAAAATACAACTATTAAAAGGTCGTTAACAAGTTTATTAATTTTATATATGATTATAAAATACATTCAAAGAAACCTGTTGTTCTTTCTTAGCCTGGAATTGCATTCTTTAGATGACTTTCTCCCAACAGAGGTAAAATAAATTGATTTGTGGTCACCTAACGGGCCAGTTACTATGTACTATTCCAGACAAGATCTTTAAGGACGGGACTTCTGCATTGGGGTGACTGCAGCCGCTGAACTAGTTAGACAGGTACAACTTAAATACAACGTACAAATACATCAACATAAAATACTAAATACTTGTAGTATTGTATTTTACTTCCTGGCAGCCTTCAACCGCAACGATTTAACACTAAATACCGTATACTTGTACCGTATCAAGTGTAATACAGATGATCGGATCCCTTTCTTGCTCAATTACATGAAGCATAACGTTACATAGGTCATAAGATATTCCTTTCAAAATTCCGCCTTTATGTTCCGTTACGCAATTTTAATTACTACTTCAAATCAATAAAGGAAAGCTTCATTATTGTGTAATAAAATCGTACAATTTATAAATGGTTGAAATGAGTTCCAGTTAATGGATTTATAAATGAGGAATAATAATTAAAACTTAAATTCTCTAATAACTCATCGTAAAATGCTAAACACAAAAACTTTGTTAATCGATTCCATTTTACGTAAATAACCCCGGAATTTTAAGAAAACGAGACAGGACACCCAAATGAAATTTTATAAAGCAATGGCTGTACCACTCATTATATGGGAGTGAAACATGAGTGTCATTACAGAGAAATGAATCTCGTATCCAGACTGCTGAAATAGATTTTTGCGGGGAGTCAAAGGTTGTACCCGGTTAGATAGAGTACGTAACGAAGCTATACGCGCCGAGTTAAATGTTTAGACATTGAAGGAAACGTTAAAAATATATAAGAGAACGTTAAGCGAAAGATTTCGCCCGGAACTCAGTACCCTCGGTTAAAATGAAGACTTGCTGAAATTCCGAGAAGGTAAATTAAGGGGTGAATTCAGTTGTTTCTTATGCCATGAGAAACAACTGAATTCCTCCCTTAATTTACCTTCTCAAAATTTCAGCAAGTCTTCATTTCACCGAGGGTACTGAGTTTCGGCCGAAATTTTTCGCTAGCTGTAACTCGCTACCAAAGCGTTTTAGGACATTAATGTTTATAAAAAATTTTTTCTTCCTTTTGGCTTCTAGCGTGAGCCGGAAAAACTTCTTGAATCTTTCTGTATATATAAGAGAAATGATATTAAAAATTAAAGCTAAAGAACGTTTAATTGCATAAAATAAATGTTCAAGAGGAATACGTAGGTATTAAGATAAGAGACGTCCAACAAAGCACAAGAAATAAGAGACATAAAACTATCATCACATTTTCCTGAAAACTGTGTTTTATAACATAGCACCTTCATCCACTAAGGTTCATTTGTCAACTAACAACAATTGCGCTACCAACTTTGTCGGATAATGTTCAGCTGACAGCGACACGTAAACAAATTCTACTGAACCGAACTTCGGATCTTTCATTTTTCAGTAGAACGTATTACTGACAAACCCATCCAGGCAACGGAGTTTTTTTAATTTATAAATATCATTCTCAAAATTTAATTTTCGGTTATTAAAAATGTTAAAGATTAAAATATATTTCAAGTAAAAATACCAAATATGGTTGTAAGACGTTACGTTACTCATTAAGTAATTGTGTTGATTATTAAAACATAATTTTCTTTAAACATAACCTTATACACGTCAGTTATTTTAAAGATAGACAAACGATATCGTTGTTTCTCACAAAAGTTAAAAATCGAGCATTAAAAACAATGGCAAATGGCAACTACTGTGTCTATTAAAAATTTATCTTGTTACATAGTTCTAATAATTATTCTACTAGAAAATTTGCATAAAAACAAGTTCACATAAAATTACATCGAATAATATGAATTACAAATAACGACTGAAATAATTTTTAAATGAATACAATTATAAAAAAAATTGAAAATTATAATACGTGTGTGGTTGTATTCTTTACAAACAGTGCAAAAGTCTGTTCTAGTATAATTACGTCTAGCTTGCCCATCCGGTCATTGCATTTAATTAATTTTCCCTGCCGGTTAATAATTCTGTTGAATTGTACGGTAAAAGTAAACTTTCATAAAATTATAAAATTTTATCGTTACGATCATTTTACAGAAGTATATTTTTATTAAAAGAGAAAAAATTATATTAATAAAATGTACATACACATTTATTAACAAATCCACGTTACTGTGATCATTTATCGCGAAACAGCGATTTTTATCTTTTTGTATTTTATTTTTTAGAGTAGTTTTCTTTGTTATAAGCCTATCGTAGTCAAGCCACGAGAATTTAGAGTAAAACAATTCAGTTTTTGGTATACCAATGTAATTTTATCGTGAGCGCTGTTAAAATTTTTATGATTTACACTAATGAAAATACGTTAGGAAAATACAATAACATTTATCTCCTTTTTCAAAACTACCATGGTGGTCTTCTAAGTTTTTCTTTCAGTTTTGTAGATATTTAATGTGCAAGTAGATTTCTCAAATGGACAAGTTGTATAATCTGTGTATCTTACACGTGTGAACAGTTTTATTCACTTCTAATCTGTTAAAAAGCCATAAAATGTAATACCTAAGTAGCAATAATTTAAGAACATCTATTAAGCAAAGCACTAAAAATTCGTTTATTGCCCAAAATATATCATTGACAAGACTGAATAAATCAACGTTTTTAACTGTACCGTTTTATTTATTTATTAATTTTAGGTCGCATCGACTACAAGGTCATTAGCGAGCACGTTACATATAATACATGTAGTACAAAATTTCCGAAGAAGATACAAACACAATAAGGTCATCAAAAAAAAAAAGAATGAAAAATAGTTAGGTTCAATGAAAATTCAGACAACATAAAAATAAAAAAATAGAATGACACAGTGAAAAAATAACATAATATGTGATTTTACAATTACATTAAATCTGAAATTTTGTGAAAGTTCAAAAAATCTATTGTGTTTTGAACCGCTACTTTGTCTACCAAACTGAGTGCTAAATTGTTGTTAATTTTAAATAGTGTTCGTGTGGAATGCGTACTTTGGCAGCCTGTGATGATGTGTTTGATTGAAAGTGGCGTGTTGCAATGAGTAAAATATTGTGTTACATCTTTCTTCAGTAAGTGTTTGTATATAAGTGTAGAGTGTCCAATGCGTAATCGTGTAAGTAGTACTTTATGCCTTCGAAGCTCCAAGTGAGGCTGTGGGTTTTCAAAAATATGTTTTCTGATGTGTTGAAGTTTCGTTAGAGGCTGTCGAGACCAGATTTGGTTCCAGTGTTGTTTAATTTGGTTATGCAGGGGTCCCCGATATCAGTATGAGACGAGAGATTTTTTTTTTAATCCCTAATGTGCGAACGTTGTAATCTGTTCAATTTTACAACAAAAAGTAACTTCATGACCCAATGAGATGAGAATAATGTGTACATCTGTAACTTAAAATATATTTTTTTTAACTCTAATGTATGTACGTTGCAATCTGTTCAATTTAAGATCAACAAGCAATCCCATGACCCAATGAGATGATGATGTGTATGACGTGGAAATGAGGAGTAGTCTTGAATACTCAGGCCGACTATTCCTGAGAGTATAGTTAACTGAACCTAAACCATCAAAGTACACCGGTCGTACAACTAGTATTCAAATCCGTATGTAAAAGTAACTATCTTTATTAGAATTTGAGCCAGGAACCTTCGTCTCCGAAAATCAGCTGACTCGCAGAGAGACTTTATCACTAGACCAACCCGGTGGGTTAACTTAAAATATACTATTAAATTATTAGAAACACTATGTCAAGAACTGAGAAAGATATTGAAGGTTAGTACTTATAACAAGCAAAACGAAACAATTCGGTGTTTTCCTCAGGAAAAACCTAATGACAGTCTTGGTCTGAGTACCAAGCACCTTTAACATAAATTCAAGCCAAAAGCAAATATTCCACATATTAGAGCATAGAACATTCAACTTGGGATGACAGAAATGCATCAGAATGGGAGTACCTGTCACAGGCCGCTGTGTTAAAAAAACAATCAATTTGTAGCATATACGAGGTTTGATCAAAAAACAACGGGAATTTCTTAATTTCGCGGGTTTTGTACATCCGATTTTCACATTTTTTAAAATATATTGTTGGTATACCTGTTTCTAACATATCAGTACTTGAAAAGAGTACACGTGTTTGCATTCGCTCGGCGATTTGTTACTTCCGAAAAAATGGATCAAAGAGTTTGCATTAAATTTTGTGTGAAAAATGATATTAAGTGTAGTACCACATTTGAAATGTTGACAGTGGCTTTTGGTGAACATACTATGAGTAAAGCAAGAGTTTACGAGTGGTACAAACGGTTCAAAATAGCCGTGAAAACGTAGAAAATGACGACCGCCCTGGACGCACTAGCACAACAATAACCGACGACAGGGTCGTAGAAGTGAGGAAATGATTCAGAAAGATCACAGAACTACTATCAGAGAGGTTGCTGATGAGGTCAGTATATCATTTGGATCACATCAAGCAATTTTTCAGATGTTTTGGGTATAAAACGCGTGGCAGCAAAGTTCGTTCCGAAATTAGTGAATTTCGAACAAAATGAACGTCGAGTGGATATTGCCCGAAAATTGGTGAAAGAAGTCAACAATGATCCAGAATTGCTACTAACGGTCGGTACGAAACACGGGTACATGGGTATGACGTCGAAACCTGCTTCCGACGATTCAAGAGAACCATGAAAGGACTATGGCATAAAAACAGAATTTCTAAAGGAGCTGAAAGCTATACCAAAACGTTAGTTCCAAAAATTCTTCCATAATTGGAAAAAACGCTGGCTTAAGTGTATTGTATCTGAGGAGAATTACTTTGAAGGGGCAAAATTAATATAGATGAATAAATACCCTTTTTTAAGAAAAACTACAGTTCGTTATGTTTTGATCAAACCTCGTATACCACATAAATTAAAAGCTGTGAATTCTACACGTGAACTGTTATGCTAGCAGCCAGTCGATCAGTGAATAGCGCAACTGGCTTCTTCGCCACGGGCCCGGGATCGATTTCCAGTAAGGTCTGGCACTTTTTCATCAATCGTCATTCTCCTCGCCGTCTGCATTAGCAGTAATTGCAAAACAGTCGGACGTAAAATCCACAGAAGAAAACAAGTCAGTCTTATCACGTAAATAGTGCCACAGTCATCGGTTGAAACAGTTGTTCACGTAAACTGTTTACTTCCAACAGTCAATGAATATAGTACAGTGAGATATTCCTAGTAATTGGCTCTTTTGGACAAAAGGTCAGTTAATCGGAAGTACTACGTTGAAAATATGGTGCAAATAGTTTACCGTAAATTTTCTGATATTTGTATAAGTACAAAAGACTTGCTGATCAAGTTTTTCACATCATTTATATTTACTCTACTATGAAATAGCAAAAAGGAAGGTATTGTTCATGAGGTTTTTTTACCAAGTATTTATGTTCACTTGTTCCAACGTAGATCCAAAACACCTGAACCGATTTCAACAAAAGGTATCACTTGATCCACCATGGCACTGCGGGCCAGGTGCCATCAAAAGAATTCAATACGGCAGACGTTACCACGTATTGTAAACAGATTTTTATTTTTGTTAGGTTCCCTATAATAAGTTACGTGTATCAAATGAAAAGATTCGGTATGACGATTCCAAAAATAGATAAATATTGTAATATTGTTGCTCGACTGCTGACAAAAAAGGCGCATAATGCAAATTAAATACAATGTTCTAATCAGTAATGTTTAAATTAACTTGAAGAAGCATAAACAGGTTTTTTGGCCCATTAATGTTTATTGTCACAATAATTCCAAGTGCAACAATTGAACAGACGACCGGTTAAACCGAGACCGATTCACATGAATAACACAGTAACTAAAAGACGTTATATTACCCTACATATAAAACGATAAGAAAAAAAATTTAAAAGCGTTCACACTATTTTTAAACTAGCCAATCACAATTTCGCACGAAGCTTCGTTTGTATAAAAAAAAACTGATACGAACGGTTATTACGCTATTAAATATTTAAGTATACCAGAATAAAAAATGGATTAAAAAAAAAAACTATGGTATAGTGAAAATAAATGATGAGGTACAGTATAGACCATTGACGATGACATTGTACACATAATAGTGTAGCAAAACCAAGTTTATTTTATCACAGTTTGTAGGAAGAGTGAACTGAAGTATGCAAGAACGTAGGGAGTGAAGAGCTGTACTTAGAGAGGGTTTATTCGTGCTTACATTCAAAGAAGAATCACGTCCCTTGAAAATTTGTCTTCTTTGTGACTTACTGTGTTAAATTACAAGTGAATTTTATTTTATATACTAATACTGCTGAAAATTATTCACAGAATATCGTTTAAAATATTAGAAAATATTGACAAATAAATAGAAAAATACACTGATATTGTATTATTTTACATAATCAGCATTATTTAAGAACTAAATCGGTAATACTGCCGAATACCCTACATAAGAATACATAATAATCTTCTATTGTACAGAGATATACGTACAATCATTGTACAGTCGGATACGTGAAACAAATAGCGTAATATCATGTACATGGAATACGATACAATAATATAAGTAGGCCTATACCTATCATAATATGTCCATTAATCAACATTCAAGATTATAGAATCGTGCCTACAGATTCTGATAAAATGTTTACCATATCAACATAATACGGTTGAAAAACCTTTATCAACACTGTAGTATAAACAAATGTTTATTATTTATTTCGTTTCATGTTCACCAACCAAATATAAATAGGTAACAAACTTCTGAACAAATTTTTAAATTAAAACTCTTAGATTCAAAGAATTTAATTGTTTAGGCAAAATCTGTAATAAGAGTATAAACTTATGTATTATTTCTGCCAAGAAGGAAATGCCTAAACAATCACATTTATGTTCTGATACTACTTTACATAAGGTGTTCCAAAAGTCTCGTTTGATTATATACTACAAATATTTCATTGGTAAGAAGGTATAGCAACTGATCAAAAAGTAAAAATGTGAACAAAAATACTGTAGTTTTTATAAATTAAAAAGGTGGGTGAGCGTATGGTTAGCTAATTCTAAACGTAATATCCAAATTCTTAAAGTTCTTTGGAAAATTTATGAGTCATAAGAATAATGCTTGTTATTTGCTTTATGTAAATTTTTATAACAGTTAATCAATGGTCATTCATCTGTTGTTAATACATAGACTATAATTATATAATTACCTTATATGTACATTTACTACAAAACAATAAGCTTCAAATTGTATTCACTAAACTTAAATTCAACAATATTATAATTTTTTGCAAAATACTGGTAACAGGATATAAAATTTCTAAGTATAATCTGCTAAAAAAAGAGGTGGAAACCACTTTTTAAACACCTTAGACTTATTTCTACGCCATTTACCATTAACAGTAATTTTTTTAAATACAAAATTTTAAAAGTTCAAAAAGTATCAGTTACTATGAACAGATAACAGGCACGTGTGGGGATAGGAGGCGTAAAAACCTCGATAAAAAACCTGGGTCCATCGGATCTGGACGATAGTGCTCAGTTAAGGTCCCTCGGGTTACAGTTAAAAACCGGTTAACTCTTAGGAAAAGAGACGATACAATTTACCAATGGCTTTGTGAGTAGATGAACCTACGAGATAGATCTCTGAAAGAAAACCATTGTCCAGAGGGTCTAATGTGGCAGCCTCAACACTGATTTTACTCGTTACTAGGTCAGTGCCCAGTTTGAAAAATTGTTTACCCATCTCCAACCCGAGACCCTAGAGTAATATATTTAAAACAGTCCAGTACACACAGAAATAAGTGAATTAATTTATAAGTAGTGTTAAGTTATAGGACAACTTAATGAGATAGGAAGAACTGTGCCTACTTTTTTTGTAGTCTACTTATAAGATATTGTTGTTTAGATCATCAGCCGAAAGGCTGGTTTGAATCTTTAAAGGCTTTACTAAGTAAAACGTGGAGTGAAGTGTTTACCATTGTCTTTCTCACTGAGTGGAAAAGTATGCTTATCAGCATGCCCTCCGAAAATCATCTAATTTCCACCCTGCAAATGACACCTTCACTTCTTTCACCACAGGGTCTGGTTGCATAATGAAATTCATTACTCTCAGAGAAGATAACTCCATCTGACTAATGTCTTTTACACCTCTACCTCTCCTGTTCATAAATGCTTCAGTCATATAATTGGCTGACCATGTGATAATTAACAGAACAATTTGTTGTAGCTCTGGAACTAGCAGATCGAGTGGAGATAATTTAACACTCCACCTGTCTGTTATGGGCATAATAAGATATGATGGTCATTTATATTATGAAAAGAAAATTAATGGCTTATCTTTTTGGCCAGTTTTAACCAACAAAATATGTATTTAAAAAAAATATGTTTTCCAAATCGCATATCTTAAAGTCGCAAGCTTTCCGTACATTACAAAACAAGTTAAATTTATAATAAAAAAATATTACAAAAACAAAATAGGTATATTAAAATATGGCGGATTCAAGTAGCTAACAAAATTTAGGCTTTGTAAATCCTTCTATTCAAAAGAATACAATTTTCCTTTTTCATATGTACAATAATTAATAGCTATCGTACTTTTCAGACAACCTGTATAAGCCCACAACAGTACGTGATCCAATAGTTGCAGTTCTCATCTAGTAATACATTACAAGTTAAGGAAACTTGTTACAACAATTACATTGATTAGAAGATCAAATAAATCAGGTATTACAATCGCTAGCGATGCAAACTTGAACAAAAAATTTATTTATTACCTATTTCAAAAGATGTAAATTACAGAAATAAACTGATAATACAAAAAAAAATCTACTGCATAAAATGTCCTTGATAAAAATAACGCTCGATAATAAATAATTTACTTAAAAAAAGATTAAGTAGACTAAAAACTAGTTTTTTATTGGGTGAATTGTTATTGTACACAACCAAAAGACAAACATCGATTTTTGTAAATATACGAGGGTAGGCTGATAAGTAATGCACACATGCTTGTAGAAGACAACTAAATAAACTTCAGTAGCGCGCCTGGTGGCATGTGGAAGTACTATTTCTCCTCTACAAGCCTGCGCAGTTTGAAGGCGTTGCTTTCATTCAGTTTGTTTTGAGTAGTGGAAGTATGGCGTCGTGTTCTGGTGCTATGTCAACGAGAATTAAACAACGCGCTGTTATCGAATTTTTAACTGCTGAGAAAGTGAATCCTAGTGAGATTTATCGTCGTTTAAAGGCTGTTTATTGTGACGATACTGTTGATAGGTCTACTGTGAATCGTTGGGTAATAAAATTTCGTGATTGCCAACCTGGAAAAGCCTTAATTGTTGACAAAACACGCAGTGGACGACCAATCACTGCCTCAGACGATAATCGTCGCAAACTCATCGATGATTTGATTCAAAATGACCGGCGAATCACTCAACAGCGTATCGCAAACCAAATTGGAATATCTAAGGAACGTGTTGGCTTCATTATTGAACAATTGGGATACCGTAAAATCTGTGCACGATGGGTACCACGCCGTCTGACAGACGAGAATAAACAGCGTCGATTGGAATGCTGTGAACAACTTTTGAAGCGCTACCGTGACGAAGGAGACGACTTTCTTTTGAATATTGTGACGGGGGACGAGTCATGGGTTCATCATTACGATCCCGAAGAAAAAAGGCAGAGCGCTGAATATCGTCATCCACATTCTCCTGTTGTGAAAAAGTTCAAAACACAACCGTCCGCAAAAAAAATTCTTTTGACTGTGTTTTGGGATGCTCGCCGAGTTTATGTGACTGATTATCTGGAACGAGGGGCAACGGTAAATTCTGCTCAGTATATACAGACTCTGAAACACCTCCGACGTCGAGTTTGTCGTGTTAGAGGCAACCTGGCGCCAATAATTTTGCAACACGACAATGCTCGTCCACACACTTCGCGTGCAACTGGAGAGGCTCTGAGAAACCTGAAGTTTCAACCAATTTTACACCCTCCGTATTCTCCCGACCTTGCGCCTTGCGATTTTTATTTTTTTCCTCTACTGAAGAGAGACCTTAAGGGTAATCATTACAGCTCGGACAATGAGGTGAAGGCAGCTATTGCGTCCTGGGTTCGAGGAAAGTCGGAAGAATTTTTCAGTGACGGAATGAAAAAACTTGTTAAACGTTGGGAGAAATGTGTAATGCTTAACGGTGACTATATTGAAAAATAAATAGATAATTTGGTAGGTTAAGATTTGTACTTTAATTTGTTATTTACCCCATCTTGCTATTTCTTTTTGTTCGTCTTCTACAAGCATGTGTGCATTACTTATCAGCCTACCCTCGTAATATCACAGTTCCAAAAGCTTTTCGTAGATCATATAAAAACTCAAACGATTAAGTAACTCCAAAAATATTTAGCTGGATTCCAGCGAAAAATTTTATAAACTAAATCGACTTAAAAAAATTAAAAATCTGGCTTTAGTTTCCAATAAAACAGACCCACTATTACCATTATGTAAGATTAAAACAAATAATTTAGTACTTCAGTAGTTATTTAGGTCATCAGCCAAAAGGCTGGTTTAAACCTGTGAGGCTTTACCAAGTAAAACGAGGAGTGAAGTGGTTTAACATGTCTTTCTTACTGAGTGGAAAAAGTATGCTTACCAATATTTCAGGCCCTTTGAAAAGCATCTTCTTCCACCCTGCAAATGACATCTTGACTTCATTCACCACAGGGTCTGGCTGTATAATTAAATTTATTACTCTCAGAGGAGATAACTCTGATAAGTGTCTTTTGTACCTCTACCTCTTCTGTTCTTAGATGCTTCATTCATATAACTGGCTGACTATGTGATAAGAAACAGAACTATTTTTTGTACCCCTCGTACTAGCAAATCGAGTGCAAAAAATGTAACACCCAACCTGCCTGTTATAGGCATAGTAGGCCTACTTTCGTACGAAGTTGAAATTTCAATTTATCAATATCTAAGAAGTAAGTCATAATGTAACTTAAATAATAAAAAGGATTCTCTGTTTGATGTCATAATCACAACCTGAAGTTTTTTATAAATAATATGAAACACTAAAATGAGCTCGACCAAGTAATGAAAGTGTGGTAACTTGTACAATAGAATCTAGTAAATTGGGGCACGTATGTCTTAAGCACAAACTATCCCAATAAAACGGGTGTCCCGATAAAACGAAATGAAATGTTAATGTGGTATACGTAATATTTATAATAATGGAATTTTTCAATACGGGAATTTAATAGCATTATAAGTAGCTAATAATTTATATGTAAATAAGAAAGTTATGGATAAAATAAAAAAAATAATAAAAAAACGAATGTGCCTACTTTAACAAACAACCTGATGAAAAATTTGGGTTACTATAAATTTTTGGTCCAGTAATACCAACCATAAACAGAGTAAACACACAATGAATATTAGGAATATTCTTGACACAGGCAGAAATAATTATTAAGTAAACTATTTATTAATCAAAAAGACACTCTAAAGTTGTAAGGTTCTTAACTGCTTATTCAAATACGAATTCCTAATAGCAAAGTTTCGATTTTAACAGATAGGAATAGAATCCTGACTAATCCAAAGTATAACTCTTTAGGAGATGAACACTGAGAATTGGCACAGTAATTAATATAATTGAAAAGTTATTACTATTTATAAATGTAATTAATTAAATCTATTATCTGAAAAACACTATTCCAGAAAAACTCATTGAACTTTTCATGCCCGCAAAGATTGGGTCTAATTCTCTAAATGATTAAATATTATTCTTTGCCTAAAGTTTATCACTTTTCTGGGACTCAATGAGTAACTAAATCTACACCTTTCCGAGAAGATTACTAAATACTGTACTTATATTTCACAGTAATCTGCCTTATTTTGTTTCTGTCAATTCTTGTTAGAGGTGGCCACAAGTAAAATGAGAAGAGAACAATTTTTGCAGCCTTACAAGTAAATCAGGTTTAAAAACTCTGGTGTGAAACACTCACACAACTTTCTCTTGCCAATGCAAATAATGACCAATATAACCTAACATTAGTAATAAAACAATAGAAATAAACAAAAACCTAACCTCAAAAACATAACCTTATTTTAATCATGAGTGAAAACGCAAAATGAAAATCGACCTCAGTTTCGCTTAAACATTGGAAAATCACTCTTTCACGCTAAACTAGGCTCTGTAAAGAAAAATGCTTGTAACAAAAGTTGTAGATCTTTTAATTTCCTATAAATTTTATTATATACACCTTTGTCGTAAAATGCATACTAAGGCCAAAATCTTACAAAAATCGATTTTTCACACGTTTTCGTGAGAAAAAACCAGAAAATCGCCAATTACTGCTGAACTAAGTGTTATACAAAAAAATGTTTGAAATAAATGTTGTAGGATTTTAAATTCTCTACATTTTTTATTAGTTTATAAATTTTTGCGCTAAAATGCATATTAAAGCCGTAATCTTAAAAAATAATTTCTTTACGTGAAAACAGCCTCACCAAGAATTTCAGAAAACATGGTGCCTACCCTATCTTGTAGAGCATAATAAATTAAGTAAACCAGGCGATTTTTAAAAAAATCGTAGAACCAGTTTTTGAGAAAATCGCAAAAAAGTGAAAAATGACACGAATTAACTACTACTTCCGGTTGACCGATTTTGATGAAAATGTTCGTATCGGGTCCGGTAGTGGTATGTAAAAGTGTCAAGTTTCAAGTTCGTACAATATTCCATTCTTGAGATATTCTGTTCACACACACACCAATCGCTAAAATTATGTTTTTTGGATTCAGGGGGTCTGAAAACGTGTAGATCCGGTAAAAACTCGATTTCGAAAAATCGTCATGAAAACAATACTTTCCTTCCTACATATTCATATAGGCAAGAGAAAGGTAAAAATTCAATTTCACCTGCATAACAAGTCAAATAAAAACAATAACATTTTAATAATTACCTGGAGAGTCCTTCTGTCTGGCGGTTTGGCAAGTGCCCTGATAAAGTGAGGGTCTATGTAGTCTGTCATGCTCTCCTGATGCCTCCATAACTGCGAGATCAACACATCTCGCTTTACTTCGTTGTCAATAATGATGTCTGTTTAATTAAAAAACCGTTCACTAAAAAAAAAACCGTTTTACAGACCAAAACTTCACTGAATCACAATTTAATTTATTTTAATTAGTTATTGTTTTTATCGTACACTTACACTGCACAGCGTGAATCGTAAATTATAAAACGAAATTAGTAAAAACGTTTTTAATATTTACAAATCGGTATTCCTTTTATTAAAATCACCTGTAAAAAATATTAAAAATAAGAAATGATTATTAAAATATGAAACCGTAAACACCCTCCATGAAAAGGATTTTTAAAAATGTTACGAAAGTACGTTTTATGATTAACTTGTAAAATAAAATAATATCAAGTCAGTTTTCAATTGAAGAATTAAAAGTTCGCCTAAAGTTATTGACAAAGAGGCATTATTCATAAAAATTGCAAGAGTTTTTTTTAGTTTAATTTAATTTTTAATCAAATTATTTTATAGATTGATAATGTAAACAATTCAGAGAAAATCACACGAACCCGTATCCCGATGCTCCGGGACGTTCAGAGTCAGTCATATGAAAATGATAACAAGTTTGTAATGAGGGGGGATAAAGATAAGTGTGTATTTTATTAAAAAATGTTGTTAAAGGATAATACATCATCCAGCAAACTTTTTGTAATAAAGCGTTTGCGAAATCGTGCAGCCCGGAAGCGTTTGTCAAAATAAAGCTAAAAATACTCAGGATTGTTTTTAATTGATGTATCCAAGGACGCCTGATTGTTTTTATGACAATAAAGTGAAGATTTTCTTAAAATTTTAATAAAGTGTTCTTTAATGAAGTGATGTTCTTAATTTAATTTTTTTTGTCACTTTACTTCATAAACAGGTAGATTAATTTTTTAGTGTTGTACAGTGACGGCTCAATTCTCTTATTAAATTTAAGGTAAATTCAATAATGATTTAAGGTAATAATTTTTAGGAAGGCAATGGTAAACCACCTCAATTCTCGTTTTATTCAGTAAAGCCTCTCGCTTTCCCAACCTTTCGGCTGATGACCTAAAATAACAATAAATTTTATGATAACTAAACACAAAATAGGCAGTTCATAAGATCTAAAAATATTAAGAAGGAGATGAAGATGTTAGACAAGACAGAGGACAGAAGTGAATTTAGAAGAATGTTTAAAGAATTTGAGGGATTTTAAGAGAAAGAGAACATGTCAAATGACAACAAGAAATGGTTAGAAGAAAATTTTCAGTGTAAAAATGAAACAAAGCTGAAAAATAATAATGAAAAAGAAAAACATCAGACATAAGAAACAAAAATCATAACGTGGTACTTCATAATAAACCAAAACGATAAAAGAAGAAGAATAAAATTTACTGATGTACACACATATCTGTTTATTTAGTTCGATATAGAAAAACATTATAAATTTCATTATACAGCCAGATTCTGAGAGTAATGAATTTCACTGAACAGCCAAACCCAGTGGTGAATGAAATGAAGGTGTCATCTGCAGTGTGGAAAGTAGGTGCTTTTCGGATGGCCCGGCATGCTGATAAGCATACTTTTTCACTCAGAAAGGAAAACAATGGTAAACCACCTTACTCCTAATTTTGCTTAGTAAAGCCTCTAAGAGATTCAATCCAGCCTCTCGGCTGATGACCTAAATAATAAAAACATAGAAAAATAGACTAATATTTAGAATATTGTAGCTGTAAGCAAATCTACTGTCGATGTATAGAATTGTCTCCGTTTAATCCGGAATTAGCACGATATTACTATTAATTAAACTGAACCCGAAAATCGAATATCATAAATTTAAGGGGATTTAATAGGAATACTAAATCTTTTTTATCATTTTTTTCTTAAAAAAAACACCAAATTTATTACATTATCAGAGGTTTCATTTTTAGAGGTTGAAACTTCTAGGGAAATTAAATGCTTAAGTTTAATTTGTGATTTTCATATTATTGACATTTTTTCATCATATTAGATTGTTGAAACAACAATTTGTCATGAATGTATTTTTTTAAATGAAAATCATTAGGAGATTAAATACAAAAATACAATCTGGGTGTACCAATTATAAATTATCTAAACCACGGAGGAATCTTGTACTGAATATAATAGTTTTTTATTACCTATCATCGAATGTAAATACATTATAAAATGAACAAAGCTTGAAAACCTTTTTCACTTTGCAATCTTTGACAAAGATACAGATTCATAAATAACAATTTGTAAACTACAATCTTCATTAAAGGTAAACAGGTGGTTTCTAATAATCAATTCTTACAATGTAAGTATTTATGTAAATGCAGTACACACGTCTTTCGCATATTTTACAATACCTTTACAAGAGTCTGGTTGTGTAAAGACAACCGATCGTTGGTGTAGGTCAAAGACCTATAACTATAACCACAGTTGGCTATCTTAATATGAACTTCAAGCGAAATTACTAAAAGCCACAGGCGACTAATCTGCAAGACTCTATAATCTGTATATACAAGAATTGAAACAATCATTTTAATAAATGTAATCTATTATAATTTTATCCACAATAGATTGTTCCTTTTGTTTAATTAATCATGGTATTATATTACGTACAAAGGGAGATTTACTTTTGAACTATTACTCAAATGTTACATACAATAGTCGTCGGTCGATTGTTCTTTATGACATTCTTTTAAAGACCTAACTTTAGTACCCATCTTGCCGTTCAATATACAATATTATAAAGAAGAAAATATACGTATGAACGATGTGTAAAAAAGTAATTAACTAGTTTAAACAAGGAAACGAATAGATTCTATAACACCACCGATTTAAAAAGTTACTTTAAAGTCACACCCGAAAATAATGTATCGTTAAAAAACCGATTAAATTATATGTCTTGAAATACAACACTATAAAAATTCATGTAGAAAAAGTATAAAGATGAACTGTATAAATTCATGGTTCAGTAATATTTATATTTTCATTTCCTATATTTATGTGAAACCCAAAGGAATTTTTTTTTAAAAGGCTGCCACATTAAAACGAAACATCGGATTTTACTTTCAAAATATTAAAATTATAGAGAAACTTGTGATGTTTAACATACGTTAACAAAGATTTTTATGTTTTTTTTCTTTAATCTGGTCGAAGTAACATACGTTTTAAAAGCTCATTACCTGAAAACCGGCTAAAAACTGAGTACCGTACTTTTCACGAGTAAATTTTAGTATCTCCTACTAATTTTTAAATTATAGAATAAACACAGTAAAGGGCAAACTTTTATTTGGTGTAACATTTTAATTTTACCTTTCAGTGTTTCTGAAATAGAGCTCTTCTAATACAGCGGACTTCTTTCGTAGCGATTTCTTAATAGATTATTAATAACAGTAAAGAAATACGTAAAATGAACATACTCATTTTTTTGAACTGTTAAAACTTTTTATTGAACTGATGCTATGAGCTCTAAGTAAATTTATTTATTTTTGCCTAACGTATTAATTGTAAATTTTTCCTTGAATATAATACATCACTTGTAAATATAAAATTTTATAACTACATAATTTTATATGATTTTAAAATAAAATTATACGTATATTATTATTTTGTATTGTAATTGACAGTGTTATTTCCTTTTTAATTATTTGCAAAAAAAACTTATTTGTGAAGTATTAGTAAATATTTTTAGTTTTATATCTATCAATTTAAAAGATAGGATTTATGTAAGAAATATTTTTCTCGTAGTTTGGTGAATTCAAAGTAAGATTGGTTTTGATAACAGACTAATCTATAAACTCTGACTAAACTTGGTTTACAAACTTTGATAAATCTATAAATTCAACATGAGGACCAGAGGAAAAGAAGGATTACAGCGATACGTTGAATTTCACGGTAAAACACAAACCGTTTAAAAGGGGGATTTAAATTCCGCATTTATAAACTTCTAGCTTGTTGAAGAGGTGAAATACATAAAGTTTAATGCTGACATAAAACTACTGAGGTTATGAGATAATTAGGGAGAATCAAATGACCGACTAAGTAAGGAATGTAGACTTTTTTTTAAAAGAATAGAAAAGATGAGAAATTCGATGGAAACATTCGACGGAGGAAGGGTAATTGGTATAATATATTAGATGGATTAACAAAAAGTGAAGAGAAAAGAGGACGCCGAAGAATACAGGTTGCAGACAATATTAAAAGATTACCAAAAAATTAAAAACTGGCTGAAAACAAAACAAGTTTGGAGACGATTGTGTTGCTAGTGTCCTACCTCAGGGTAAATAATATGAATAGAATAAAAGTACAGTATAATTTACAGGGTAGAAAAGTAAATCACTTTCAGAAACTTTTCGTACTTATAAGTAATAGTAACATTATACTTTTCAAACCACCAATGGATGACCTTTAATGATAACTAACTGCACTCTAGTTTTATTTAGCAAAACTTCTGGAGGTTCAAACAAGCCATTTGCGTCAATTAGACCTGACGATGATAAAACTACGTACAAAATCGAAAAGTTATCACAAGTATTAAAGTTTTTACAACAAAGTAATAAAAAAATCTAATATTTCCAAGGGTAAGAACTTTAAATTAAGTGATTGAGTGGAAACTAAGGGATAATTAGGGCAAATCTAAACTTTTGTCAGAAATATTTCCAGTCGTATTAATTAGAATCGAACGACGATTTATTAAAAGCTATCGAATGATGAATTTTCCGTTGTAAAACAATTCTAAAATTTAAGTTCACAATTGCTAGGTAAAACATAAAAGCTCAAAAGACCTCCGTGGCTAGAACGCTAGACTGTGGTGCACAGTGTAAAATAGAGGTCCCGGGTTTTATTCCCGACTATTTTTTTAATTTCTAATATGTGTACGTTGCAATCAGTTCAATTTAGAACAATAAGCAACCCCATGACCCAATGAGATGAGGATGATATGTATGACGTGTAAATGAGGCGTAGTCTTGTACAGACTCAGACCGACTATTCCTACGAGAGTATGATCAATTGAAACCCAACCATTAAAGTACACCGGTAACTACTGTCTAGTATTCAAATCCGTATAAAAGAAATTACCTTTATAAGGATTTGAACCAGAAACCTTCGTCTCTGAAAATCAGCTGTTAAATAGCTGACTAGCGGCGACGACGTTACCCCTAGACCAACCCGGTGATTCGCGACTATGGTCCGGAATTATTATAAATTAAAACTTACTGATTCGATACCGCAACCGACATAGTCGCTAACGACCTGACTAGTTAATGTAACTTTAAAGAAACAAGCAAAAAAAGTACTAGGTTATAACTTGTTTACGTCAACAGCCGAAAGGCTGGTTTGAACCTCTAGAGGTTTTACTAAGTAAAAACGAGGAGTGAGATGATTTACTATTGCCTTCCTCATCGAGTTGAAAGAGTATGCTTATCAGCATGCCCAGCCCTCCGAAAAGGACCTACTTTTCACCCTGAATATGACAACTTTACTTCATTTTTCACAGGGTCTGGCTGTATAGTGAAATTCATTTCTTTCAGAGGAGATAACTGACTAGTGACTTTAACAACTTTACTTCTTCTGTTCTTAAATAGTTCAGTCATACAATTTGGCTGATTATGTGATAAGAAACAAAACTATTTTTTGTAGCCCTGTAACCAGCGAATCGAGTGCAATTTAATTTATACTTTACCTGCCCGTTACGGGCAAGGTTATAACTTAATAAAGAAGTAATAATAAAATACTTCAACGGGAGAAGATTATTTGGTAATTTTAGCTGAAAGTTAAAAACAGAAGGTGAAAATTGAATAAAATTTGTTTAATTTTCTATCTAATGATCATAATTATTGAACAATGCCATGTATGTTGTAAACAGAAGACAACAGGAGAATGCAATTGGATGTTAACGTGATTCCATAGTAACAAACAAAAAGAATCTTAAATACGCGACCGGAAGCTCTAGACAAAAGCTCATGAACAATGGACGAATGAATGATGCGGGGTCGACCTCTACTCTACCTGTACATCTGTATTACTCTCCCCCTTCTCTCTCTCTCTAGGTAAATATCTATCATCAACAATATATATTGTTTTAACTTTAACCTGTCACTTTGTCGCTGAAGTTGATATTATTTTAAATACACCGTATGTCACTCTTATATTACTATTGCACAAGAATAAAACTTTCTCTAAAGCCACAAAAGATCTAAAAAATTTACACAATTAAATAAACATTTAAAATTCTATTACGACACGATTATTATTATTATTTAATACATAAATAACGCACTAAAAACACTTCACTGGGTAACTTTTGTCATTCTTTTAATTTCTTCTTAAGTGAAATCGTTGAATCTGGCTGGCTACCTGAAACAAAAAAGAATAAAAATAAATCTAACATAAATACCAACAAACTAATAAATTGTATATAATAATATAAATTGATGTTTACATAAGAAACTAAAAGTTTTAATACAAATGGAAAAAATCGCTATGAGACTCACACAAAAAAAAACACTCACACAACTCTCTCTTGACAGTATAAAAATGAAAACCATAAACTAATTTTATGGTATTAATACTAATTATCAAAATACGGAAAATTATTTAATCGACGCTAAAATAAACTCCGTAGAAAATGTTTGAAATAAAAGTTGTAGGTTTTTTAATTTTCTATAACTTTATTTGTACATACACTTTTGCCCTAAAATGCTAATTATAGTCACAATATTAAAAAAAAAATATTTTTTTAATATGAGAGCAAAACCCCATGAATTTCAGCAGACGCCGCTTACCGAGTCTTGTTGAGCATAAAAATGTAATAGATGAGGTGATTTTAAAAACAAATTCGTAGGAGCCGGTTTTTTAGGAAATTGCAAGAGTGAAAAATCGCACGAATAAACTAATACTTCTGGTAGACAGATTATGATGAAAATGTTCGTATCAGGTCTCCTCATGATACCTAACTTAAGTTCTAAGTTACGACTTTCCATTTTCGAGATATTTTGTTAACAAACACAGAGACCAGGGACCTGAAAATGCGTATTCCCACGAAGACATGATTTCGTAAATTCGACATGAATCATAAGATGCCTTCGACATAATCTTTCTTACTACTATTTCAAATAAGGCAAGAGAAAGTCAAAATTAGTACCTTACTAAAACAATATACTCCAAAGAAAAATGTTTTACTAAAATGATAATGAATTTATACTGTACAAAAGGGAGTTGTAATTAAGATTACTTTATTGAAATAAACATAATTTAAATCATTTCCGCCTACAGACAAATCGATTTGATATATTATGTGGGCAACTCGACACCTAAGCAAATGAGTCAGCTTGTTTAATTTATTGATACATTGCATTATTACATTTAGCTAATTACCTACATCAATCATTTACAATGTAGGTACTAATTGAAGACGTTTTCAGAAAAAAAAAACAAATAACGTTGGAGGAATGAATTTACATCTAGATAAGAGATCTTAGTGTAAATATAATAAAGCAGAGGTGGTGAATCAGTTAAGATCATTAGCCGTTCAAAGATTTTATCACGATTAATTAAAATAATTCATTAAATTCCGTATTTTAACTAATAAACACTTAATTTTTATTCAGGAGCAATAAAACAGTTCACTTTTTATTCAATACTTGTCCACTCGCTAAATACTTAGTGTCAACAAACTACCAATATAACCACCATACAAACCGATTTCCAAGATTAAATTACTTATGTGTGTTGTTTATGTCATCAACTGAGAGGCTAGCTTGAACCTCTAGAGGCTTTACTAAGTATAACGAGGAGTAAGGTGGTTTACCACCTTCTTTAGGTGGTAACCTCCCTAAACCACCTCCTTAAGGTGATTTACCATTGCCTTCTTAACTGAGTGGAAAAATATGCTTATTAGCATGCCCGGCCCTCTGAAAAACATCTACTTTCCACTCTGCAAATGACACCTTCACTTCATTCACCATAGTCTGGCTGTACGATGAAATTAATTACTCTCAGAGGACATAACTCTATCCGACTAATGTCTTTTACACCTCTACCTTTTCTGTTCTTAAATGCTTCAGTCATAGTATAATTAGGTGACCATGTGATAAGAAACAGAACTATTTTTGCAGCTCAGTAACTAGCAGATTGAGTGCAAATGATATAACACCCCACCTGCCTGTTATGGGCAAAATTACTTATATTGAAAATATTGTACCATAAACTGCCCAGTTTAGTGAATAAATTAATACCAAAAACAAAAAGATTTATAGAATGAAAATCTCAGACTTAATATAATTCTATTGACATAGGCGTTTAAAAAATCTGTCGCTAAGAGAACAAAACGACACTGTTGTAACATATTAATAAACATCTGGTGTGAAACACTTACACGACTTTCTCTTGCCAATACAAATACAGAACAATATAACCTAATATTTGTAATAAAACATTAAAAATAAACAAAAAACTAACCTCAAAAAATATAACCTTATTTTAATCATGAGTGGATGATGCAA
The DNA here is from genome assembly GCA_035578175.1 of Catonia carolina. NCBI lineage: Eukaryota > Metazoa > Arthropoda > Insecta > Hemiptera > Achilidae > Catonia > Catonia carolina. The sequence goes on from JAQMRL010000001.1 coordinate 352,963,368, forward strand.
AATTAAAATCAACCTCAGTTTGGCTTAATAATAAGGAAAATCACTCTTTCACGCAAAACTAGGCTCTGAAGAGAAAAACGCTTGAAATAAAAGTTGTAGATCTTTTAATTCCCTATACATTTGACTATAGGCCTATACACTTTTGTCGTACAATGCATACTAAGGCTGAAATCTTTAAAAAACAATTCCTACCCTATCTTGTAAAGCATAAAAAATGTAGTAACTGATGCGATTTAAAAAAAAATCGTAGTACCGTTTTTACAAAAATTGCAAAAAATTTAAAAATGACACGAATAAACTACTACTTCTGGTTGACCGATTTTTATGAAAATGTTCGTGTCGGGTCCTCTAGTAGTACGTAACATAAGTTTCAATTTTCAACTTCGTACGATGTTCCGTTCTTGACATATATTGTTCGCATGCGCGCGCGCACACACCCAAACACACACACAGAGCAATCGCTAAAAACATGGTTCCTGGGTTCAGGGGATCTGAAAACGGTAGGTCCGGTAAAAACTCGATTTCGAATAATCGACATGAAAACAATGCTTTCCTTCCTACATAGTCACGTAGGCAAGGGAAAATTAAAATTACTATAATGAATAATTTCTCCAAGTTAAGCGTAAAAGGCACCGTATTTTAAAAATTTTTGTAAGAAATAAACTCATCTATCTAATATTCATCAATAGGAATCAATTTGTATACGCCTAAGAACAATAATATATAATAATATTATGTAGTGGAGTAAGTTTCAAAAAATCAAAAGATGCTTCTCATTAAGTCAGGTACGCAATTGTGTGCGTAAGTCGTTGTACAATATTCAAGTGTTCATCAGAGTTTTATTTTGCTTTTCAAAGCAAAAAGAAGCTATTAAAACAGTACTTGTGGTGCTTTACCTCGAAATGCAACTTGCGGCTTTCGTCACCACTCTAAAAAGTATCACTGCATATCATTAAGTCAGCTCTGGTGAAATGCATCTACTTTTTAACCGTAAAACTGATACTTTCAATTTTCCACAGTCAGTCTTACCTGAAATAAAAATCATTACTGGTACATTTTATTGAGCAAATTTCATTCATCCTACAATCTATTTGACACCTATTGGCTCAACAGGATATGAAAGTTTTAAGGAATTACAATTGTAGAATAATTAAATTAATTTTAGAAACCATTATGACAAATGCATTTAGTACTTTGCATCTGCAACATAATGGACTACTAGTTAAACGATCTCAAAATAATTAGATCTTCTAGCAATTTAGCTAAAAGATTATTGTTGAACAACATAATTATTACCCAGAAGGCTTTGGTACATTTATATTTGGAATCTGGAATTATATAAAACAAAATGACCTGAACTAAAGTGGATTTACTAGAAGTTATGCTAGACTTAAATTTCCGGGATCATTGAAATTCTGCAACTCACAGAAAACTGAGAATGAACATTTTATTCTTAAATTATTGGTGACGAAGGTTCCTGGTTCAAATCCTAGTAAAGGTAGTTACTTTTAAACGGATTTGAGTGCTAGACAGTAGTTACCGGTGTAATTTGATGGTTGGGGTTCAATTAACCATACTCTCTCAGGAATGGTCGGCCTGAGTCTGTACGAGACTACACCTCATATACACGTCATCCTCACATCATTGGGTCATGGGGTTGCTTATTATTCTGAATTGAACAGATTGCAACGTACACACATTAGGGATTAAAAAAAAATTGCAGCAAATTACGAAAATTTTTCTAAAACCCACCTGCACCGTTGTCTCCTTACAAAACAAATCGGAATAATAACGAAACACCTTCCGCATTACACAATGTCAATTTCGGTTTTATTATATTTTAAGTAGTTAAATTGGTTCTTCTTCTTTCAGTGCGCTATCCGTTTCGGATGTTGGCGACCAGCATGGCAATTTTCACTTTGCTAACAGCAATACGGAAAAGTTCAGCAGATGTCTTTCCGGTCCATTCCCCGAGGTTGTGTAGCCAGGATATTCTTCTTCTTCCTGGTCCTCTCCTTCCATCTATTTTCCCTTGCACAATGAGCTGTATCAAAGAGTATCTGGACTCATTCCGCATGACGTGTCCCAAATACTGAAGTTTACGGATCTTGACGGTGTTCAATATTTCTCTGGATTTCTTCATCCGTCTCAGAACTTCTTCTAAATTCTTCTTTAAATTGGTTAAACGTAGGCAAATATTTCATATTTAATAACCTTTTCGGTGTAGCCTGCGAAAAATTACATATTTCAAGGGTAGTTTTAGAGTACTAAGGCCAGGTTAAAGTTGCAAAGACTACAAAAATGAATTTTTGATAACATATCCACAAGGTCTGTCTGTAATGAAATTCATTACTCTCAGAGGAGATAACTGTGACAAATTTCTTTTACACCTCTACCTCTTCTGTTCTTGAATAGTTCAGTCATACATGGCTGACCTCGTGATAAGAAACAAAACTATTTTTTGTAGACCTGGAACTAGCAGATCGAGTGCAAATAATGTAACACTCCACCTGCATCTTATGGGCGTAATTTTCCATAGTAACATTAATTAGTAACAGTTTTTTTTTCAAAGGGTTGACTCAATAAATTGAATAACTTTAGTAATTTAAGCAAATAAACGCTAAGTTTGAATGTGTTCGGAGAAGTTTTTGGCCCAAAAATAGATAAAAAGGTAATATGATGTTTGTCAAGATAAAAAAAATTATTTTCTTTTTTTTTTGAAATTACACTATAAATCAGTGTATTAAATGTATATTTATGCAAAAATTGTGATGGAAATCAAGAAAAATATTGTTCACCCAAAACAATTCATGGGACGTTATAATTTTCGTAATCAATGGAAAACTCTTAATATTTCCATGGTTGTAGGAACACCCATTTACCAGAGAGCGAAAAATGTTGATTGGTTGATGAACTATTTAGCACACAAGTATTAATTTGACAAAAATAAGTAAAATTAATCAATCAACCAACTAAATAAAACAACCAATAGAAAAATAACTGAACTATACAACACTTAACAAAAGTTATTAACTAAACCTAAGCGATTTTTGGAACAAATGACAAATACTTAAACGGATGATATAATGCATTCCTTTCTACTAACGTAGGCTCTTACAAATACAGTTCAGCAATATAAACAGGTCACAACTCAACAATTCACTCAACAAAACAAAAGCACACATTATCATACACACTAATAAATACAGGTGATTAAGAAAATCGTACACACAAAAAGTTTTAAAAAAGTTCAAAAAATTCTTATAACATGTTAACCTTCATCGTGGTTGGTTGAACATAATAGTACTAAGGAATGCATTAGTAAACACGATATCAATCGAAATCTAAATGGATTGGAATGACTGTACTTCCTTTACTACGTTACAATTCTTCATAAAAAACTAAATTCTTGATAAACTTCTTTAAAAGTACTGCTCTTTATGGAAAACTTACTATTTATTTCATTCTTCTACCTACTAAAAAAACTCTTAACAATTTATGACGAAACCAGAATTGAATCTAATTTAAATTATATTAAAATATTTGATGAGAAAATGTTCCTTTTAAAATTGAAAGTAAGATAAAAGATGTAGCTGAAGCGTTTATTATTCTAAAACTTGTTTTTTTATCGAGTAACCTATCAGAACAGTTAAAATCAGCCCAAAACCACAAATCAACAAAACCGAATTCATCGCAATTTGTTCATTCAATATAACATTTATAAGGAGACCACCATCTGTAGCCGAATGGTAGCGCGCTAGCCTATTGCGTTAGGTCCCGGATTCGATTCCCGGCCAGGGTCTGGAAATTTTCACAAGTTAAAACCCACCGTAGTCGCTTATGACCGAGCTGTTGATCCGACTTCAAATAAATTAAAGAAAAAAACATTTTGCTTTATTCCATTAAAACTTCCATATGAAACATAAATGTTTGTACTCACTCACTCACACACACACACACACACACACACTTCATTTACTCAAAGACTGATTCATAACCGACCGAGCTGCCTGACATCCACGCTAAATTTGAACTTTAAAATGGCTTTGTTCAAAAAGTCGACATTAAATTTAAAATTTCCATGTAATAGATACCGGACAGTTACTAAACTGACCGGGTACACGGCAGAACCCGTTTCTAACTCCAACACAGGCAACTATGATATCAATATGAAATACCATTCTGGGTGCAGTGGAACAGATTGAACAAGAATAATGTTTCATCTCTCTTACATCGATTTTCCGAGTAAACATCTTTAAAACCTTACACTTCTTAAGGTAAGACAACTAGGTACACATATCTGACACGATAAGAAAACTTTTTCACCTCTTCAATTTTATCAGCTGAAGTAATTTTATCGGAGTTCAAAACACTACATGATGGATCAACACATACATTTAAAACAATCTCGTTATCGAACATTCTGCAAAAGTTACGACATATACACTTCAAGAGTACCAAATTTTTACTAGCTCTGAACACTATGGCATCGACATGCAGTTTTGTACACAGAATAGTAAAAAAATAATAATAACACTAAGTAAATTTAAAAAGAAAAACAAATAACCACAACTCAATCTGAACGAGTTCGTATAATAAACGACCTCCACAATCAAAAGTAAGAAATTTTCAGGAGTTCCACTCACACTAAGATACCACGTTTTTTACATTTACATGAATGCCCGTTTCAAGTACTCTTCTTCAAGCTTACATTACATTAAATACGTTATCTTACATTAAATAAAAAAATATATATTTATTTTATTAATGATTTGTACTTATTAATTAATTACTAGGATAATTGACAATAGCACTGTAAAACATTTCGCTTAAAAAAATCAATGTACCAAAAATTACTATAAAATGAATGAAGTAATAAAAATTGAAAAAGTGACACAACTTGGAGAATAATCAACCATGTACAATTCTGAGGGTGATCTAAGGACACGTAATATTTTTTATTAGGAGTAGAAGGTATATTAAATTCATGTTACTCAGACAAACATCTCCACTTATATACTCGACGTAAAAAAAACCAACTACTTATTAATAATTATTACTTATTTTTAAAAGAAAAATAAATTTTTTGGAAGATGTATTGGCTCGTTGGTAGGCGTTCCCAGCTTTCGATTGACAACAAACTACCTTTGTACAAATCCATGCTGAAGTCGGTTTGGACCTACGGGATTCAGTTATGGGGCACAGCATCGACTTAAACATCGAGATTCTGCAACGGTTTCAATCAAAAGCTCTGCGGACCATACTAAATGAACCGTGGTATATTACCAACGCCGATATACATCGTGATATGGATGTCCAGACGGTACGAAAAGAAATACGAAGTTTCAGTTGTAAATACATCAAACGTCTAAACAACCACGTAAATCACTTAGCACTGAATCTCTTAGACAACAGCAATGATGTTTATAGACTAAAACGTCCTACAGCACTGGATACCCCAGGGCGATTCTGATAGTGTGATTTTACATTATAAATAATATAATGTTAATATTCTGTAGATGACTGGCGTCTTTGAGTGCGAATGTTGTAAATACATGATAGAAAATTTTTAATTATCTCCAGTAAAGTTCGGTGTAAATATATTTTGGAATCATGTGCTTATTATTTATTACTTTTCATTCTGTTCTTCCGTTTTAAAAGAGTTTTTGGTTATTTTATTTTATTTATTTTTTTAATATCTAATTTTGATTGTAAATAATAATTAAGAGCAGTATAATATATTTTAATGTTATAATTTGTTAATTACACCAGTTGGTTGTAATTTGTTCATGTGTTAATTCTAATTGATAAGTTGCATTTATTGTTATATAACAGATTATGCATTAAAAAAAGTTACCTATATGAAAAAAAATTATTTTATTTCTGTTATTAAAACTTTTCCATATCTTTGGCGTAGATATAGGTTTTCATTCACATTACTTATCAAAATTTATAGTAAACTTTTTGGACTTACTGGTATAAGCTTTCAAATGTAATTTTTTATTGTTTTATTAAAAGAGATCATTGAAGAGTGCACTAGTTATGTAGTCAATTTCTTCGCTTTTTAGTTGGATTCCTGATCAGCTTTCTTTAAGCATGAAATTCCTTAATTTGAACACTAAAAGCCTGTTTTCGTTCTTCAGTCCAGGCCTGCCCAACTCTTTTCACCTATGTAACCGGAAAGTTTACGAAAGATTTTAATTTGTTTCTATAAATAAAACTTTATACTTAATATTTTTTCTCGATTTCAAGAGTTCATAGTTTTTAGGACTGCTTCGACTTCTTTGATCCATTCATCTCTTTTTTTAGTTCCTCTTGGTATTTAATTAATTTATAGGTCTCATTCTCTTTGTCATACAACCTCATCAGGTGAACATGATACTGAAACCTCCTTTTCTTTAATTTCTTTAACAAGGTTTCGCCCAATAATAGTTTGTCAATCACTTCATTCGACCTCTTTTATGGATTTTACTTATTGGACCAAAGACAGATCCCAGGATAACTTGACCAAAACTTCTGTGTATTTAATTTAATTTTTCTAAGTCTCCCTTCCTATAAAAAAGTCTTTTTATTAAATGAATTTTCAAATTAAATTTTTCAACTGTTAATTGCAATACTTATTATCGTAATAGTATGTTAAAAATACAATTTGTTAATATAAATGATCAGACATCATTCCCACAACTGGCAGGTGGAGTGTCAAATTATTTTCACTCGATCTGCTAGTTCCCGGGATTTAAAAAATTGTTCTGCTTCTTATCACATGGTCAGCCAATTAAATGAATGAATTATTTAAGAACAGAATAGGTAGAAATGTAAAAGACACTAGTCAGAGTTAACTCCTCTTAGAGTAATGAATTTCATTTTACAGCCAGACCCTGTCGTGAATGAAGTGAAGGTGTCATTTGTATGGTGGAAAGTAGATGCTTTTCAGAGAGCCTGGCACGCCGATGACTATACGTTTCCACTCAGTAAAGAAGGCATGGTAAACCACTTCACTCCTCGTTTTACTGAGAAAACCCTCTAGCTAGAGTTTCAAACCAGCCTTTCGTCTGATAACCTAAACGACAGAAAAGACATCAATGGATCGTTGATCATCAGGCTGTTGAACATATTTTAATAGAGTTACTCACTTTCCACAAGTTGAACAGATTGAAATGTTACCGTACGGTAAAAAAAATCGAATACATAAGAAAATAAACAATGATAACATTTAAATGAAATTATATCTAGGTAATTTTAAAAAAACAATATTGTATCAAGACAAAAAGAGTTCATCGTATGAATTTTGCAGAAAATATACCTACCGACAACAAGCAAAGAACATAGATAAGAGTTTGGAATGGACAAAAGTTCTCATGATGTAATAATAATAATATTCTATTGTTCCAACAATTACAAAGTTCCTGTGGGAGATTTCCCATCGCCTAACAAAATTTGTGTAAAACACTTCAACCCAACACATACAAAAACGAATACATACAGTATAACATATAGCCAACTAAAACTACAATTTTGTGCATTGTTGCTCCTCCTTTGTATGATTACGCAGTACTACAATTACTTTCATTTTTTTAAACATATCGTAATCTAATTACCATACTGCTGTATAATCTAAAAACTACAATAACATAAAATATAAACTAAAATAGTGTCTCAATTATAAGAATTATAGTTAAGACTACTAACGTTTTTTTTACAAGTTTCGTTCATCAGAAAGATAAATGTTTCTAGATTACAAATACTGTTATAATTGCAATAATACAATTATATTTTCAAGGACAATTAATTTGTTAATAATAATAATAATAATAATAATAATAATAATAATAATAATAATAATAGATACCGTAGGCAGATGAATATTACTGTAAGCTAAACGTAAATATTTTGTAAATATCACTGGGAGAACACAAAACAATGATTGGATAAAATCTATGATAAATTCGCAAATTAAAAAATCTGGTGTGAAAAACTCACACGACTTTATCTTGCCAATTTAAATAATAAACAATATAATTTAACATTAGTAAACAACGTAAAATTAAAAATAGCCGCCTCCGTAACATAGTGGATAACGCGTTAGCCTACTAAGGTTCCGGGTTCCATTCCCGCCTAGGGTCTGGAAATTATTACATGCCAAAACCATCGGTTCAGGGGTTCTGAAAACGTGTATATCCGGTGAAAACTTGAATTCGAAAAACCGACATGTAAACAATACTTTCCTTCCTGTATATTTAAATAACCAAGAGAAAAAATAATTACTCGTTACATCTCACAGTAGTTGCGTTATAAACAAGAAGAAATTTCCTTCAAAAATTTTAATAAAAGTACTAAAAATTTTAAATTTTTAGATGTACTTTTTAATAAATCTTCCATTTAAGATTATTCAGAATTTAGCGCCTACATTAAGAGAGGTTGTTTCTAGTTGTACTTTCATTTCAGTTGGATTGGAACTCTAGACCGTATGTCGGAAAGTGTCGATACTGTCATCGATACGTCAGCGAACATGGAAGAAAATGCTTTATTTGTTAAAGTAGAACAACCTATTTTTCATATTTTAAGAATTGCGTTCCTTCCTTTTGAAGACATCCTTTAATCCATACAAAGCTAAGAGAATATTGGGAATTCCTACCAATAAATGCCAGGTATTTTCCACTAGGTACTGCTTAAAAATTCCAGCATATTTTTGTGCGACTTGTAGCATTTTATTTATATCTATGCATTACTTGGCTATTTTTCAAAATATTTTAATGACTTTCTTTGGTTTCGTTCAAAATGATTTGATTTTGCATGACATTTAACTTCTAACATATATCTTAACCATTTACAAAAATACAAAAAATAAAAATTTCGACTAAAACATTTTTTGTAGAAATTTCCTTATTAATTTTAACAAATCACAATAAAAACTATTGACCCAACTTCACTTATACCACTTAAAAGACAATTTCATTTTTTACAGTCACCAAAATTCATTTATGTGTTGTAAAAAGTAAAAATACTGCGGTAAAAGTTTTGAAATTTCAATTTTTAGTTTTTTAACTTTGGAAAGTACGTACTAATCTGCTGTAGAATAGTCTAGTTATTAATAATTTTACATTAAAAAGGTTGTAAGTTAAAAATTATGCCAATAACAGGCAGGTGGAGTGTTAAATTAATTGCACTCGATCTGCTAGTTCCAGGGCTAAAAAAAATAGTTCTTTTTTATGACATGAACAGTCAATTGTATGACTGAACTGTTTAAGAAAAAAAGAGGTAGAGGTATAAAAAACACTAGTCAGAGTTATCTCCTCTGAGAGTAATGCATTTCATTATACAGGCAGACCCTGTGGTGAATGAAGTGAAGGTGTCATTTGCAGGATAGAAAGTAGATCGTTTTCAGAGGGCCTGGCATGCTGATAAGCATATTTTTCCACTCAGTGAGGAAGGCAATTGTAAACCACCTCACTACTCGTTTTACTAAGTAAACCTTTAGAGCAACGATTCCCAAAGTGGGTCCCTTCCAAGAGAGGCGTAAAGACAAGTCAAGGGGGCGGGAGCTCGAGACAGCTTTACCGTCTGCACATCCTGAGCGGTTTCGATTCACGAGTCGAGTTAAAGCATCTATTACAAAGCGTACCGCAGTAGGGCCTACATGACAGCAAGCGCTGCGATTGTATTTACCTTTTTCAAGCACCTATTAGTGAGAAAAGGCGTTTTCAGCACTTGTTCCAATGAAAACAAAGTATCGGGGCAAACTTGATGTTGCTAATGATTTGATTTACGTTGTGCACTTTCCAAAAATAAACCGAGAATAGGGAATTTAAAAAAAAAAATTCAAGGTCATCCATCTCACTGATTTATTTTGTTTCTTACTTGTTCAATTTAAATTGCAACTAGTAATGTCATAAATAACAATAAAAACATGTATGGTTATTCAATGCAGGCCCTAATACTTAATTTTTTGTCATTGCCTCATAAAATTGTGTAAAGGAGGCGTGGAAAGTTTTCTTCTACACAGAAGAGGGCGTGGTAAAAAAAGTTTGGGAATCACTACCCTGGAGATTCAAACCAGCCTTTCGGCTGATAACCTAAACAAGTTAAAAATCTGGTGTGAAACCCTCACACGACTTTCTCTTGCCAATGCAAATAATTAACATTGTAACCAAACATTAGAAACAAAAAAAACTAACCTCAATAAACATAACCTATTTTAATCATGAGTGAAAAGACGCAAAATGAAAATCAACCTCAGTTTGGCTTAAAAATACGGAAAATCACTCTTTCACGCTAAACAAGGCTCTGTAGAGAAAAATGCTCTAAAAGTTGTAGATCTTTTAATTCCCTATAAATTTTATTTTGTGTACTTTGGTCGTAAAATGCATACTAAGGCCGAAATCTTTAAAAAAAACATTTTTTTTTACAGATTTTCATTAAGAAAAACAAAATTACTAATTACTCCTAAACGAAGCGTTGTACAAAAATGTTTGAAATAAAAGTTGTAGGATTTATGAATCGACGATGGGGTCGTCGATGAGCCTTCGTTGGAATCCGGTAGCCGTGTGCCGATGGTGGACCTTGTCTGCTGTCTGGAACGGAATTGAATCTCTCGGCTCAGTGTAGCGCTCTTTATATAGTTGCCGAGAGTGCTGTGGTAAAGGGCGGTTATTGGTATGGCCTTGATGACAAAAGCCTCTGTCGGTACGCCGCCACAAGCCTACCACCCCTCTCGGAACTATTGGCGGCTCCCTCTGTCGCTACGTCGGACGCTTAGATAGCTGGAAGCATAGTACCTAATCAAAAAGGGCGACGGTGACAAATAATATTTATAAATATCGACCTAAAAATATCTGTGAATTTTTTTGTCAACGTACTAATAATAGGACATTTTTTGGTTGAACTACTGACGTCCTAATATTAGTATGCTGACACTGTAAGGGTTAAATTAAATCACTGTTACGAATGTGACATCAACAGAGATCCGCAGGGAGAAAATCCTGATCCACAGCATGCTCATTGAAGATAGAACATGCATAGGATCAACGACTTCAAGTAATAGTTTGAAATCGTTAAAATGTTACGTACAATTTTATAATCTTATAATAACATTCCATTGATTTTTATTATCATTATAAACATCTCCTTTCAACTCTTTCTTTTTTGTTCGCCATTTCATTCGTAACCATAATTTCAAAGATCTATCAATAAAATTCCCGTAAAGGAAAGATCAATTTATTCTTGTGTCTTCAATTGTAATATTATGCTTTAACTTAAACTTATTAAAGTTATGAACGACTGATTTCTACAGAATAAAAAACTAATAAGCTGAGACAAAAACAACTCTCAAAAATGTGACTACTACCCCTTAAACCCAAATACGTCGTTAATTCCTGTAGATCTTTTATTAGCAAAATAATATAAATTTAAACAGGCACATAAAAAGTATTATCTATTTACAACAATTTAATCTTTACAGATTACTCGGAAATAACTTTCTTTTCTTTTCCAGTGTCATGCTTTTGTTCTTTCTCTTTATTTAAATTATATTCGTTCTTTCGGACAACATTTTCCTTCTTTTTTACTTAAAGGCCTTCCCATATGTTTTCTTTTTCGCTTTCCCCACTTCTGCAAAAATTTCCTATCTGGACAAATAGCTCTTGGAATAACGAATATTCAGTTTTCCTATCGTTATTTAGGTGTTTTCTTAGGCTTGGTGTTATTTTATTTTATTCCGCCCAAAATTTCTTCATTCTCTCAGACATAACTTTCTTTTCTTATTAGTGAGCAATTGCCCTCGAGTTCGATTCTTTCCTAATTTTTGTTAACTTCAGTCGGAAATTCCAACCCAAATAATCTACTTCTAATTTTTTTCGCTTTAAATATTCGTTGACCCACCGGGTTGGTATTGAGATAAAGTGTTCGCCGCGAGTCAGCTGTGTCACAGCTGATTTTCGGAGACAAAGATCCCAGGTTCCTGGTTTCCTGGTTCAAGTCCTAGTAAAGTTAGTTTTTTTATACGGATTTGAACACTAGACAGTGGTTACCGGTGTACTTTGATGGTCAGGGTTCAATTAACCAAACTCTCTCAGGACTAGCCGCCCTGGGTCTGTACAAGACTACATCTCATTTACATGTCATACACAACCTTCTCTTCTCATTGTATCATGGAGTTGCTTACTGTTCTGAATTGAAATGATTGCAACGTACACAATTAGGGATAAAAAAAAATGTTGTCATTGAAGCCCTTTCCTTCAATCTGTAGTTCCTGTACGTGACTGAAATTGTACCTTTGTCAATAAAATTGTTAAAATTTTTCTTTCTTTCGGGAGTTCTTTTATTATTTCAATGTGTTAATAGAATCTCGTTCTGCTTTAAATCATTGTTTATTCTTTCACCAGATTCGATGACATTGGATCAGTAGGTTTGTCTTAGCATTTACCAATTTGTTTAGTTGACTAATATTTGCCACGATTGTGTCTATCCCATACAAATTAATTTTATTACAAGAGAAATGAGTTTTGATATAGAATATTATTAAAATATACTTAACGGTACTTTTAAGCAACCTGCATTAAACTTTGGATTTAAAACCGATGATATTGACGAGGTTCAATGACTCAATTACAATAAAACAAGAAAACCGATCCTAAAGAAAAATCAATAAAACTAGAAATACGTGATGTGAAATGTTTGTAAACGTTAGTGGAAGTCTAATAACACTATAAGAAACAGTAAAACCAAAATAAAAATATAAAAAAAGGAATACATAACAGGTACATAATATATAATACATAAACACGTTAAGTAGTAGTTGTTGACCGCTATACAGAGAGGTCTCTATGGCTTTAAAACGGGACCTTTCTATTCCTCTTATCTCCCCACTATGTCTTGTGTAACATATGTAATATTCATTCTCATAAATATCTTAAAACTCAGAGCAGCAGCTCTGTTGCAGCAATTTGTTGGACGCTGCGTTTCCACTTTAAGTTCAATCCATGTAGAAAGCCGAAATAGATTGAAGTGAACGTGGAGTTTAGTTATTTAAGACACATTTAATATTGTAGTCAGCTGGTTTTTGGTTATGTCAAATATGCGTTGCTCATAGGAATGTTTAAGATACTGTAATTGATACAGTAACTTAAGCCACGTGTTTGGTTGTTGCTAGATAAATAGGTACACGTGGCAGTGGTCTTCAATTGATCTGCATTTCATTTAATATTACAATACAGGACTTCAAAGAAGCTTAGTGCAAATATAAAATTATAAATCAAATTGTTTATTCATCAATATTATCAATCATATAACCAATTTATAATTTCACCTTAATCAAGCTTTTCCCAACTAGTTATGTTCTAGCCGGCCGCATTGGCGTAGTTGGTAACGTGCTCACCTCTCATCATGCGGTCTTGGGTTTGAATAACTCTAAGACACGGCATATTTTCATACGTTACAAAAAAATCATTTCATACTTCACAGTTACAACCCAACGTCCTAATACCACTAGTGCTAATGACCACTGTAGTTGATGCGACGTTAAATCTAGTTATGTTCTATAGCACTGGAAGTCGGTGAACTGAAAAACAACGTCATGCAGGGTTTTCTTTTTAAATATAGGCTCTATTAAAAGATATTGTACTAAATATTCTGGAAACTTTCGAACTCATTCAAATCCGGCAACATCAGTGTAATATGATGTGGTTCGAATACACATCAAAAAAATTATATTAACCTATGCACTTCTTCAATTTTTGAATCGAAAAATAGAAACCAATTGATATTTCATGACAGAAAAAAAACTATAATATAACAAGATAACTGACGAAAATATCATATTGGAACTGTGCTTAATAAATTACCTACCAAACTATTAAACAATACATACAAAAAGTAACATTAACAGAGCCACTGTAATTCAAAAAGGTATCAATAATTAATTATACATCCGGAAAAACTATAAAATGTCGACTATATATAAGACTTACAAGTGGTTTTTCGTTTTCAATACAAAATCCATTTCCTAAGAACGAATAAACAGGAATTAAGTAAGAACTAACAAATGGAACAAGCGAGAAATATTGGTCACGTACTAAATGAACGTAAAACTGAGTAGCCTATACTACTGGTGATTATATAATTTGAGGTTGTCCCAAGTTCATTGTTGGAGAGAAAAAATTGATGAAGTTATGGAATTTTAGTACTGAAAATGCCTTAAATTACAAAGCTGTGAGAAGTGACTCTACACGCGAAATTATTTAATAGGAAAATAGAGCCAACTTTGCAAATTTATGACATTTAAGAGGAAATTAATACTAGGACCACAAAATACAAATATAGTGTATGTTCTTAGTACTACGCTCAGTTTTTACCTTTGACTGAAACGTGAACGTTTTTCTCAAAAAGAAAGATTTTAATGTGGATTTTTGGACCGGTAAGGCAAAAAGATGACAACTTAAAAATAAGGAACTGAATATTCTCATTGAAGGCAAAAACATAGTCTGCTTCACAACGACCTAAAAATTGAGATAGTTGAAAATAATGCCGACAGATTGAAAGAACAAAGTCAACGAGGATAGTTAAGTCATATTTAAGGAAAACTGAACAAAAGAAAAATTCCGTCCTAAGAAGACGTAGATGGATGACGTCAGAAATTATTTTATTTTTATGGAAGTCAAAGGACGGAGGCCGCACTAGCATAAGAAATTGTTGAGAAAGCCAAAGCTTACTACGAGCTGCAGAGCTATAAGATGAGAAAGATCTAAACTGTGCTCCTGCGAAAAAATATGTCTGTTACATATCGAATTTCAATTGCCGGTTCGATTCCTGTCTAGGGTCTGGAAATTTTTAACACGTTAAACCCACCAGTACAGTACCAAAACCCAAAGTAATCGCTCATGATATCGATGCGACTTTAAATAAACTAAAATTTAAAAAATATACAATTTTATATTGTTTATTGTTAAACCAACAAATAAAAAAATCCTGTAGCAAAAAGGTAAACTTTCATAACAAGGATTTAACATGGAGTTAGAAAATTAATAATATATAATACAATTTAAAAATAAAACAATCAACTTGATAACATTCACTTTACTAAGCAATCTGTTGTTTGAAAAAAATGACAGTAAATTTAATTTATCAGGTTGTAAAAACATGAAAAAACTTGTATCGATTCTCTTAACGGAGATGAAGTTAATGGAAAAAAGTAATCACCATGAAATCAACTATCGAAAGCTTTTCTGCCAGTTTTTATAAAGGAACAAGATGTACAATGTAAAAGACGAAAAATAAAAACCGGAAAATCCTCTAGAATAGCAGAAAAATAAATTGTTATAAAGTCTAAGAGATTGGGATAAAGCTTTCTAAAAATATGTATTTTTCAATTTTTAAGGTGAATTTCGACGACGATAGTTTCAAAAATATTTGGATAAACTGAATCAAAAAAACAATCTTAGAATGATCCTTTCTCTGCAACTCAGAAAAAAGTTAAGTACATCATATCATTGCTTAAACGGATTATAAAATTTAAATTTTTTGCACAAGTTCAATTCGACGTTTTAATTTTTTTTAGAAATTTCATAAAATGATTGTAGCAGAAAAGATGTTTTATTAGGGGTTTAGACAAATTTAATTTTAAACAAATGACGTAAATTTCATTTTCTTAATGAAAAATAATTACAAGAATTAGCGGATGAAATTGATTAAACCTCTGAAAAATTGATTGAATTGATGATCAGCATCTCTCTTCTTCTTTTTATCCACTTCCACTCCATTCCTTCGACATCAAAAACGTAATCAATCTATCAGAAGTTGCTAAGAAATTAATTTCCTCAATAGAATGCGCAATAAGGTTCTGGGAATTGACCTGAAGGGAGTTTTGACTCTGGCAAATGGTAGTAAAGACGCACAATCCATCTGCGTCATATAATGTCAAAAATGATTCAAGGTATTTATCTCAGCATATCGGACTCCTACTACAGCTCGTAAGCAGCAAGAAGTGCCCCTGCTAAGCCAAACGACTGAGTGACAGATATGGTAACCATAAAATCGTTTCTCTGTGGTTGTAAATTTCTGATGATGGTCGTTTAGTCCATATTCCGTCTTTGTTCATTATTCCAAATATTTTCCTTTGACCTTCTTTTAATTGGTTTTCAATTTCTTTTATTTTTTTGTCCAAGAGTCAGTGAGGTTCACGCTGTCTATAGTACTTCTGGAAGCACAACTGTATTGTAACATCTGAGTTTTGCGTTGATACAGATTGCTTTTTTGTGTTGTAGTGTTTTTAATTAAATTGAAGATTTAATGTTATTACTACAAGGAATTACACAGTAATTTATAAGCGGACAATAATTCAGTAAACTGAAACACAGTAAATATAAGATATATTTTAATACTTACTAAGAATTACATGATGACACAGTAACCTGTTTATAATAATGAATTACTTTTGTGTACCAGTAAGACAGATGTTAAGAAATTATTTCATTTTCATATTTATGTAACTATCCTTATGACATCACAACATTTAGTACAAATTAAAACGTATTTAAATGGAAATAAAACTCGACAACAATTTACAACCACATAAAACATAATACATATTTTAAACAAAAATAGATAAATGTTGGATAAAACATAATTAAAGTAACATAATAAAATTATCTTTTGGGTAAACCAAATGAAATAACACGGGAAAAATTGCATGAAAATGTACTCACTCTTAGTACTATAATGGTTAGTCTAAATGAAATGCTTAAGGCTGTTTAATACAAACACATGAAGTAAAACAATTTATACTGGTTAAATAAAAGTATAATAAAATTACATTAATTTCCATTTTGAAAATTCAATTAAAATTAGAGAAGTTATTTAATTTCAATTAAATATAAATCTCAACAAAACAAGAATACAACAGAAAATTATACTGAATTACGTTGTAGTATAAAAATTAATATATCAACTTACATTAAAACAGGTTTAAAAACAAATAATATGAGAAGTCTACGAGAGTTATCTCGCTATATTAAATAAAAAATAGACCATAAAACTTGATTTCCGAATTCGAGAAAAATTAAAACGAATAATATAAGAAAAAATAATTACACAGATAAATTTAACAAAAAAACCGTAGAAAAATATCAACACAGGCGTGTAAAATCTTTTCGTCTTTAAAAAGAGCTTAAAATTTAATGAGCTATGACTTTACACAAAGAAGTAAATTTGTACAAAACAGCATAGAATAATCTTTTTAAATAGAAATAACGGGAAATATTATTAATAAAAATCAATAAAATTCTTTGAAAAGAATAAAAATATTCACAATAGATTTTATAGATGCTCATTGTTTAGTCACCCACTAATGACAGAACTAAAAATATCTTTAAAATATTAAATTATTAAACAAACAAAAAACCTTCTTCGAAAGGTTTGAATATCTACTTATCTAGAAAAATGTACGTATTATTTTAAGACAAGGACATTTTTTGAAACGTCTGTTGAAAGAATTAATATATAGATTAAGATGAAAAATAAATCCCGGAAACCGAAAGTGTATAAGTAGCTACAAAAATAACAACAGAAACGGCTTTTAGTGAAGCGTGAAATCGCTTCCACGTTAGTACAATGCAGTGATGTACTAAATAACTCCTCCAGATTTACAACATGATCTAAATAAAAATACGCAGTCAATCTGAGCATGTAAAGCTACCCATAAATTCTAAAATAGTAAATGATCAAGTTAGTAAAATCACGCATGAATTAGTAAGAAAAAAAAATTATAAGTCAAAATAAAAAATGTGCTGTGAAACACACACTACTTTTTCTTGTTAATTCTAAATAATGAAAAATATAACCTAATTTCAATCATGAGTGAATTACGCAAAATGTAAATCAACCTCCGTTCACTTAAATATACGGAAAATCAAATTGACGCAAAACTCTGTAAAAACAATGCTTGAAATAAAAGTTTTTAGGGTTTTTAAGTTTCTATAACTTTGGTTTTAAGTTTACCCAACCCTATGGACTATTTTCGTAGAACGCACACTAAGGCCGCAATCTTAAAAAAAAACAATTTTTACCGATTACAATACGAAAATCGGGAAAATCACTAATTGACGCTAAACTATGCGCTCTAGAAAAACATTCTTGAAACAAAAGTTGTAGTAGGGTTAGGCCTACACGCGGCGATTTTAAACAAAATCGTAAGAGCCATTTTTCAGAAAATTGTATGAAAGCGAAAAATTGCACTACTACTTCCGGTTGACCGATTTTGATTTAAATATTCGTGTTGGGTCCCCTAGCGTTACCTAACTGAAATTTTAAGTTTCAACTTCGTAAACTATTCCATTCTTGACATATTTTGTTCAGAAACAAACAAACACACACACACACAGAGCTAAATCGGTAAAAACATGCTTTTTAGGTTCAGGGGGCCTAAACCGTGAATTTCTGGTGAACAACTCTATTTCGAAAAATCGTTATAAAATCAATATTTCCCTATATACTCATTTGCGGAAAGAGAAAATAAAAATAAAGTGCTTATTTCGGTGGGGTAAGTACGAATATATAATAAAATAAAGGTCCCGATTTCAATTCCTGGCTGATTTTGTGAATTTTAACACCGTACCACAACGTATCATATTTCATAACTCAATATCGTCGCCTAATGATCAAGACGTTGGAATCCGAAAACTATTTCTTCTACAAACAAAACTTTTCCAAAATTTAGGTAGTGTCTGTCTATAACTTGTTGGCCTCCGGCAGAGGGGAGCAATGTGCGGATTGTAAAACAATTTCAGAAAACATAAATCTAATTTTTTTTAAGTAGGCCTAAAACTTGTCAGAAATGACAACTTGTCGGAAATGGCGTCTTTTTATAAAACAAAGTATTTCGCATCTTTTTTGTTCTATAAAATTATTTCGAAAAACACGCGTAAAGGGATAATGTATCATTTAGTATAAGTATTGTTTTTGAGGAAAACCCCGTAATTTTTCAAATAATCCGTCATTGTTCAACAACCATTTCACGGATTAACCTAATATGTGGCAGGTTTGTTCTGTATTAATTATGGAAAACGTGATGCAATAAAATTTAACAGAAAATCATTACTTTTTTTAGTTACGAGAACAGTTTTTTCTTCAAAAACAAAACTTTTACATTATACATTATCTCATTAAGCGTGATTTTCAAATAATAATTATAGAACAAAAACATACGAAGTACTTTCTTTCATAAAAAATATGTCATTTTTTACAAGTTTTAGTTACTTAAAAAAATTAGAAATGTTTTCTGAAATGGTTTTACAATCTGAATATTGCTCCTCTCTGCCGGAGGCAATCAAGTTATAGACAGTATTTCTGTGTCTCTGCAACCGCTGAAACTGTTTTGGTAGAGCGATAAACCTGAGCAGTTATCATTCCCTGTTACCCCACGCAAAGTGTAGAGGGCCTCCAGGCATGGAGTCCTATAAATTACGATTTCTAAAAAAAAGCTTTAACGTACATATCACAGTATTTGTTTAAACAACGATCCCACTAGTACCACAGGCAAAGAAAAATTTAAAATTCCACAATAAACAGGTAATAAAATTACCGATACAACAGGAATATAAAGGCTGTAAAGGAGCCACACAAATAACAAACACAGGAAAAACAAAAACTTAAAACCAATACAGTTTGAGTAAATCTAATAGTGCACTTAACCTGAAACTATAAAGGGGTCTTGTGTGGAGCGAAACAGAATCACAGGGTACTCAAACTCAGACACAAAAGTAATATCACGGGTCATTTCTCGGAATTATAAGGCAACGACAGACTGGAATATGAGAATCAAATCTGAATTGTCACAATAATATTCTGTGACTCACTACGCCAAAAAGGATTTGAAACAAAAACTAAGATAATACATTATTCACAACTAACTATTAAAATCTATTATTTTAAATTTATAGCGGAAGGGCGGAAAAATTTATGAAAGGAAATAAATAATTGGTAAAGGAAATCCAAACATCAATGTCAACCAAAGCCTATAAAATGGGAAACAATCCGTTGAAACAAACAGAATTTTGCATGAATTGTACGTTAATTTTTTAGAACAATTACTACTTACTAATGCGATAAAAGTACAAACATTTTAAAAAGTTCGATAATAAAATAGTTTTATAATTATAATTTTATTGGAAATTTGTCATTTTTTTATTAAATATTTAATTTACGCGAATAAAATATAATGAATATTTTAAATCATAAATTTAATACAAAATGTATCGACACATTTACTACAACCAAATGAAATTTCTTTAATGTCCGCTTCAGTGGCGTAGTGATTAGTGTTCTAGCCTACAAAGCGGAAAATCTCGGGTTCGATTACCGGCTAGGATCTGGCAAGTATTACAAGCCAAAACCACCGAACCTGTTCAACTCACAATAATCGCTAATGACAAAGCTGTTGATAAGCCAATTAAAACAAACTCAATAATTGATCGCCTTCGTGGCATAGTGATTAGCTTGTTTGTAACTAGGAAACTCCTAAAAGGGGTTAGGATACTTAGGCTTGTACCTGCACGCCTAAATATTCATTCTATGTTAACCCTGTTGTTGTTTAGGTCATCAGCCAAAAGGCAGGTTTGAACCTGTAGAGGTTTTACTAAGTAAATCGAGGAGTGAAGTTTACAATTGCCTTCCTCACTGAGTGGAAAAGTACACTTATCAGCATGTCAGGCCCTCTGAAAAGCATAAATTTTCCACTCTGCAAATGACACATTCACTTCATTCACCCCAGGGTCTGGCTGTATAATGAAATCCATTACTTTCAGAGAAGATAACTCTGATTAGTGTCTTTTACACCTCTACCTCTTCTGTTCTTAAATGATTCAGTCATTTAATTGGCTGACCATGTGATAAGAAACATAACTATTTATTTTAGCCCTGCAACTAACAGATTGAGTATAAATAATTTGACTCTCCACCTGTCTGTTATGGGCAGGTTAACCGTATTACTAACCTAATATTATATTATTTAAATTATACATTAACCAACAACACATTTTTACTAATTACTTTAATAAGTACCTACTTTACGTCATCTTATAATATCAACCCAATAGTTTCTACAACACGTTTTGGGCAATAATTTATTAAACAAAAAATTACTTGGAAAAGAATTCTAGTACACTGTAAAACGTCTTACCTAACAAGTAATTTATCGTATTAAAAAATGCATATCACTAAATTTGTTTAGGGATTGTAGTAATTTATTAAATAGTTTTCTCTGCATACGTAGGTTTTTATTCAAACAGTTTAGTATTGTAGTTAACAACGTAGTAATTGTGTCTGTTTCTCTTGTAATAATTTTGGACATTTAGTTTTTGTTAAAAGATATTTTCCTTAAAATGTATAATCACCTTAATAATTTAAACTGGGGGAAAAGGGAAAACCACGCATTTTAATCTTCTTAAAACCTTAATAAAATACAAAGAACAAGATCCCGGGCTCAATTTTAGACTAGGGGTTCAACCTCATCGTTCCATGACGTACAGAGGTAGCTAATAACCAAGATGTTGATGCGACTTTAATATTATATTTAAAATCATTAGTAAGTTACTACATCTTCCGAAAACAATAGAAACTACAGTACACACGAATGTTTGTTTACACATGAAATTATATTATTTTCTAGAAAAAGTAACAACTGATGCTTAAACAAAGCTGATCATGAAATGATTACCGATGATAATATCTACAAAATATAATGTTGATCTTCAAACAGATGCAGAACGGGGACGCGACCTACATCGTCGACGAAACAGAAAACTCTGCATATAGGTAAGCACCAGCAGGTTGTTTTTGCTTTCTTGCACGGATGGATATCTATCTGCAAGGACGTCTTAAACCAACAAACAATCTTTTTTTAAAGGCCAAATAAATCTTCTTTTTAAAATTACGTATAAAAATATGCTAATCTAAGGAAAAAAGAAATCCTAAATCCTGTTATTACCTTAACAATTTTAAAAACTGCATTGAAAAAATTATCCATTCTTTAATTCATTTTTCCTTTCGATTACAATTATTTATTAAGTATGATTCCTATTCATAAATACATAAAAAAACCTATAAAATACCATAAGAAATTCAGCAGATTTCATACCATTCTTTAAGAAGAGTCGAAAAGCCTATACCTGCAATGTTTTCTTTAAAATTTGATAGAAGGATTTTTAATCACTTTCATTTTGTTAGATACTTTCAAAATTTAAAAAAAAATCCAATCTGTTTGATGGACATTTTTTAGAACAATAATTCTAAGAGTACAAAAATGTAAAAATTATTCCATCACTCTGTAAAACTTTATAAGTATAAATCTGCAAAGTTTCATGGCTATACATTTCTCACCAAAGCCTCAAAAAGAACATTGAATCAACATTGAAGAACATTGATCAGAAAATAACCCATTTTCGGTAAATTGACCTCACAGTATAAATGGTAATATTTTTGTTGAATGGTTTTACCAGTGAACACTCACACGAAGTGATAATTCCACATTTTCCCTAATTACTTAATTAGTTTTTCTTTAAATTCCTAACCCAATTTCACTTTTCCCTAACTTAAAGAAAACAAAATTTACCTACTAAACTCCTTTTCTTGCACAAAAAATGCTAGAAGAAAGTTACGAAAATATCAGCTATGTAGATTTCAGTCGAAACAGTTACATGAAAAAAATTAATGCACCATTTCTATTCATCAGATTTTTATAATTTATACATAATTTTAAAGAGAAAATTCTGGGTAATATAAAATATTTTTCCAAAAAAACCCATCATTCCCCCCCCCCCCAAATGCCCTTCTGACTCTCTTTATGAGTGATAACCGACTAACTCCATTTTTAGACCAAAAATTCATTTTGGTATCGTTGGAGGAGGAATTAAGTTCTCCAACCAGAAAAAACTACTGACTCCAATGAGTATTAGAGACGCGTTTTGTTGTGGTAATCTTATCTGTTATCTCCATGAGAGCTACATGAGTTTCATTCAGTTTTTCAGGTCTCCTGTAAAGTTTCAGGAAATGGAGTTAACATTATCATTATTATTATTAACACTCTTAACTGACAATACCTACAATTTTATAATTAAACACGATACAAACACCTACATAAACTACTGTACAACACTCTGACCTTATTCACATTCATAATTACATTTAAACTCCCATCACCTGATATGGATAGTAGCGATTACATTGTTAAATAAAATGTATCGTAACGTTATTTCAAGATATAAATAGAAAATCAAACCAGGAACGCTCAGCTTAACAAATTAGGATATTACCGACCAACATCGAGCCAGTTTATGAACAAATTTATTTTAAAAATTAACACGGTCCTCAAAGGTACTATAACGAATACAATGAATTCTTCAGTATAGCAGATAAGACAAACATAAATTTTTCAAAAAGTTATTCAAATACAAGGTACTTTAATGTTGAACAATCTAAAATTCGCATCAACTTCCGTAGGAAGATATTTGAACACCAGTCAACTTTCCTTTCATTTTGTTTTATATCATTAGAAACCAAGTATAAACTTTATTAGATTCTTCAAATAGTGTTTGAAATTTATTAATCACACTTGTGTTCTTTACCACAAATTTTAACACTCATTCGAAATCTCAAATGAAGACGATTTTTCATTAGCTAAATCAAACAAGAGAACAATTTACCACTTACTATAAAATTAATTAATTACTACTTAAATATTTAAAACCAAAACCCAGAAAAAATAATGATAAATATTAACATGGTGTTGCTTAGCTCAACAGCTGAAAGCTGGTTTGAACCTCTAGAGATTTTACTAAGTAAAAACGAGGCGTGAGGTGGTTTATATTGCCTTCCTCACTCAGTTGAAAAGTATGCTTATCGGCATGTCAGGCCCTCTCAAAAGCACATACTTTCCACCCTGCAAATGACACCTTAACTTTATTCACCACTAACTCTAGCTGTATAGTGAAATTCATTACTCTCACAGGAGATAACTCTGACTAGTGTCTTTTACATCTCTACCTCTTCTGTACTTAAATAGTTCAGTCATATAATTGGTTATATGATAAGAAACAGAACTATTTTTGTAGCCCTGGAGCCTGTAGATCGAGTGCAATTAATCTAACACTTCACCTGCTACGGTCAATAACATGGTGTAATAAAATGTTAGATCAAATTTGTTTAAACAAAAACTCGTTCAGCTACTCAAAATATGAAAGAAATCATCTTAGTTTTCGATACTCGAAAATTAACAACCTATGGAACACCTGGTAAAAACTAATGTTAATAAATTAAAATGATTACAAAAATCAATTATTTTTAATTCATGATGTGACATCTACACGAATTGTTTCCAGTCGTTCAAAATCATACTTTCGTTATTGATTAATCTACAACACCGCAGAAGAACCTTTAATAATTTGTGTTAGTTCAATGTAACTTTTTAATAAGCAATGCTCTGACTAAAAACGCCACAGAACTGATATTAGAAGTGAGAAGGTGCCAAAGTTTAGAATGTACGAGTAGAATGATAAGGGTTCATATATTGCGAATTATGGGCCAGATGGGAAGGAAACTGGAGAGAGCGACCCTTCAAATGGATAAATTGGAACAGGGGGAAGAAGAACCCTAAACCATATCGCAGATGGGAAGATATGAAATTTGATATTAGAAAATAAGTCCAAAATACTACGAACGCACTTCATTTTACACCATGAATGTAAAACATTTTCAATATTTTAATATATACAGAAAAGTTAATTAGATTTCAAAATAAATAAAAAAATGAATCAATAATTTAGTAAATTAAAAAAAAGACTACTCCAAAATGTCCACGGTCAGAGGAATAATTTCCGGTTTTCTAGAAGGTAATAATTGCACAGGGTACATTCAATTTTTGCGTAAATCAATGCTATCTCCGCATAAAGGGCCCAACAGTTTTGAAAATATACAGTACGTCTTATATGAAAGCAAATTTTCCTATTACCTAGGACTAAATTTTACCAATTTTAGATTAAAATTTTGATGAGCCAAGTTTTAGCATGATTGACACGACAATCACGCTAAATTTTAATACTAATTGTTGATTTCGAAAAGGTTTGAGCAATAAAATGTAACAACAATTTCAAACTACTATAGACCCGTGTATAAAAATTTCAGTTTTTGTATTTTGTAGCAAGGCGCTATTACAAGTTGCTTTCAGCTTGATCGCATCCGTAAACTTGTCCAACAAGCATCAACTCTCCTCAGAAAAATTTGGGTATATGTCATGTTGACATCACCAGTTGCTCTCAGCATGCACGCAACCTAAACGTAAGAAATGTTACAACATACACGAAAATACGATCTGTAAAAAATTATTTTCTAGAGCTCGCGGTCCGTTGGTGACCACTGATCTATGAAAACACTGAACATTCTTCGACTCCAGTCAAAAAGTCTTAAGAGCTATGACAGCCGCACCTATTTATATGAAATGGTACAGCATGTAAAGATTTGAGAATGGTAAGAGTTTACGTACGATATCAAACAACGTCTTACCGACCAGGACAAAAATTATCATATTAATCCGAACGTCCAATCTTTCTTAACAAAACTTCTTGTTCAGAGACTACTCAAAAGAAATTAAAATTGGTATTTACTCAGACCAATGTAAGGGTCTGTTACGCATATTAAAGATAATACAGATGGTGAAGGGTGAAAGATGAGAATATGTAATGAAAAAATGTCAACCTGACCAGAAAGCGAACCCGGAACCGCTGGCACACATGCCAGTTACATTGACCAGTACATTAACGAGCCGTCGAGAAAGTTTAATTCTATGAAACAAAAATTTCAATTCCTAGATGTTTCATCACGGAAGACTATTACAGAAAAGTAAAGGAATCTATGACGGCATAAATATACAGCATTCAACAAACATTCAGTGTGATATTAAAACCAATTGATAACAATGTTATCTTAATATCTATATAATGATAACCAAATTGATAACCTACAACAAATATTTATGACTGACACCATGCCTTACAACAAAAACAACAAGAAAACACTAACCAATTAAAAATAAGGATAAGGATAGAACTGGGTGATGTTTTTGGTTAGTTTTTTTTAAGTCGCATCAAAAGTTATGTTATTACCGAAGACTTTCAGGGTTAAGGAAAAGTAGATTTAAATCTATTGTAATTTTCCCGACCCTAGCCGAGAAACGGATCTGGGATCTTACGCTCTGCAGCTTAGCAAGTTAACCAATGCGCCGGCCAGTAAAATATTTTTAATTTACTCGAAACAGAGACAAATGTATGAAAAATATTAGTTTATATAAATAATTTAACATCCTGCGGCAATGTAAATAACTACCTCTCAATTTCTCACATTTCTACTTCAAATTGCTTAAAAGTAATATTCATCTAAAATCAAATAAACTGAAATCTAATTTATTGAATTTTTAAATCTAGTTGGAAGATAAATAAAACAATTCACTGGCTGTAAGTCTGAAATAGAAAGTTTTTGAACAGAAAATAGTTTTCTTTAACAAAAAATTAAAATGGCTGAACTATATTATTACAAAAAAATACGTCTAATCTAAATGTACACCACACCATTAACAATTTAATAAAAAGATATTTTCTCATTTCCACTAGACAATAGTTTTATTTTATGCGATTGAGCTCATAAATAAGGATAATGGAATTACCACAATTCATTCTTAGACAATATGAAATACATAAAAATGACAATAAAAAATCTTTTATTATATCGGATAACAGTAGAAAAATAAGAGCTCATTTATTTACTGAGATAATTTTACATAGGATGAAATTGCTTATGCAGCAATATAAAAATGATATACCATCATTTCAGAGAAAAGCTTTGTTGTTAATACATTACAGGTATTATGCGTACTAGATAATGTTAAACGCCATAAAAGCATAAAAACGAAGTTAATAACCTAGCTAACAAACGAGTATGAAGCCAAGAACTTTTCCAAGGACGCCATCTCTAGCAAGCAGAAAAGAGCGGCAATGAATTTAAGTATGTATTTTCTTCTACAGAAGCATGAAACTGTGACTCATACAGTATTGCCTAATATATACATACGAACATACTGCATAAAATTCATTTCAGATTTCTCTTACACTTAGGTGGCCGGTATTTCCCATTTTAAAGTCAAAATTTATTAAGAAATAATATTAACATTCAGCTTTATTTTCAGATTTTCCTGTGAATTGTAATGTCCATTTTGAAAGATAAAAAACACTAAAGTCTACCTCTACTTTAAATAAAATGCACACATAAAACCTCTATGTACAATTTATGTTTTTAATTCCTTAAATATTTAAATACTAATTTATAATGGTATATTAGAACCAAGATGGAATCCAACGCTTCGATGCAGCTGCAAAAGGTAATAAGACCTTCAAACTAAATTTTTAAGAACAATTACAAGTGTCCTTTACTACATTTCAACCCTTAACAAAAATCTGAACTTGCCCTTTTTAAATTAAGTAGCTTAATCGACTTAGCCGAGTAAACCCCAATCCGAATTCCTTACGACAACAGCAAGAATAAGAAACATACCAAGTTTTTTTAAAGATTGCGGCCTTAATATGCATTTAGTGCAAAAATGTATATAATAAAAGTTGTAGACAATTTAAAAACCTACAAATTTTATTTCAAACTTTTTTTTGTATAACTGCAAAAAATTAGTTTAGCGGTAATTAGCGATTTTGTTTTTCTTTTCATGAAAATCTGTAAAAAATGGATTTTAAAGATTACGGCCCTAGCATGCATTTTACGACAAAAGTGTATATAATCAAATTTATAGGAATTTAAAAGATGTACAACTTTTAGTTAGAGCATTTTTCTTTACAGAGCCTAATTTAGCGTCAAAGAGTGATTTTCCGTGTTATTAAGCCAAACTAAGGTTGATTTTCATTTTGCATTTTGATTAAAATTACGTCATGTTTTCTGAGGTTAGTTTTTTTTGTTTATTTCTAATGTTTTATTACTAATATTAGGTTATATTGTTCATATTTCCATTGGCAAAAGAAAGTCGAGTGAGTGTTTCACACCAGATTTTTCAATAGGCATTACAGAACTAAAACCCTATATTCGTGAGACGTTCAGCAAAGGATAAACTTTTCCTGATATACGACTGATAGTAAAAATCAACACGGTATTGACGTCTTACATATTCCTTTTTCAAAACTCTATTACACTAACGATAAAATTTGTAACATATTTCCAAATCCTACCGAAATTTCAGAAAGATGAAAAGTAAGAATAAAATTAATACGAGTTATTAAGTAAAACCTAAAGCATTTAAAAATTAAATACGTATATCTCACAGAAGCGTAACCCAACTTATTCAATATTCAGTCACGTATTTCACGGCATTAAAAAGCATGTAACTAAACGGATGTTGTTAACTGAACCCTTTAAATATTTCCATCCTGGATGTGTTCTAATCAGTGAAATTAATTACTTTCCCACATGTTATTCGGCACACCAAAGGGGCATGCCACACAACAAAGCTCTACAATATAATAATACTACTACCTATGTCCTGTATTTCATGGCGAGTGAGAATGTTTAATTGCATCACAAATTTAATAATTTAATAATAATAAAGTATTATAGGAGTGAATCCGTCGTAATTCAAATAATCAATATACTTAAGTTAGGTAAACTACCTGGGCAAATGCCAATCAGAATTGCAAAACCAAAAATAAATAATATAATATTAAAAACAATACGAAGGTCGTTTGTGTCAACCTCTGATCGGCCACAAATAAAAGACAAGTGAATATAGAAAAATGTGTTATTACTAAAAGTTCACCTTGACGATTGAGGCATTTGTCGTTCCTGTAAACACGTTTTACGATACCCCCTTTACAAAATGTTGCCACCAATGAATGCAAATGAGTCTTAACGTTGCCTTGAAGCTCCTCGTTAGTTTGGAAGCGCTGCCCTCCTATCGCTTTCTTCAGTTCAGGGATAAGATGGAAGTCACTCGGTGCTAGGTCGGGACTGTAGAACGGAAGATCGAAAATGTTCAACAAAAATTGCTCAAGAAGCCGTTGGATTGCACCAGCTCTGTGAGGACGGGCGTTGTCATAGATCAGAATAACTCCAGAAGTCAGCATGCCAGTTATTTTGTTTTGAACGGCTCTTCGCAAACTTCAGAAAGTTTCACAATAAACAGCTGCATTAATCGTAGTCCCCGGTTGCTCCACAAACAAGACACCTTTCTGTTCCCAAAACACGATAGCCATAACCTTTCGGTTGCTGAAGGTTTGTTTGGTGAATTTAGGTGCATCCATTGTTATGATTGTCATTCTGTTTCGGTGTGTCATATTAAATCCAAGACTCATCTCCAGTCACAATTGATTTCAAAAAATCTTCTCCTTCAGCGGCATAAAGGTCAAAGAACTTCAAAGCTGAAGCCATTCGGTGCGTTTTGTGATTGCCAGTCAACATCTTTGAGACCAAGCGAGCGCAAAGTTATTTGTAGCCTAAATGTTTTGTAACGAGGGAGTATAGAGAACATTTTGGGACTTCCGGAAATTACACCGGAAAAAACACTTATGATGAACCTACAACTTCAAGACTCATTTAAAACTATTACATAACCATAGTGCTATGTATTTCTATCCCTCTCTCTTTCCTTCCATGAAAAAGCATTATACATTTATTTCTCTTCTCTGACAACTGACCAAAGTACTCTAATTTTCGACGTTTCAGAGTATTCATAACTGAAACTGTCTGCAATTGATCTCACTAATTTTAATAATTTTGGGATCTATCAACTCAAAAAATCAAAATAGTTAAATGGTACAAGTAGATCATCAAATCATTAATGACACATTTCAAAAATTGTATTTATAATATTAGTATTCATTGAGAAACAGTAGCAAATATGAATACGTAATGAGACAAAAATATGTAAAACTGACCAATCAAGAAATCAGAGGGAATGGGAAGGTATATGACCTAATTGACGTGTCTCCAGAAATTAAAAACAACAAGAGTAAGAAAAAACATAAGTCTGACATATATTCATATTAAAAATTTATATTTGAGTTCACCTTAATTTTAACTGACTTTATAAAGATCACTTTCAATACTGTTTCAATTAATTGAATACGGTACAACTTTTAAAATACGTTTTAAAGCGTGTACTGCAGTGCCAGCGACAATTTGCAATAACAGATATGAGGTGAGAACGGCGGAAATATTTAAATGAAACTGTGTTTTAATTGAATACATTCACCTTTTACAGTATCTTCTTTACACCTGTCAAACGAATAAACGTGAATTGAATAATGTGTGTTCAGTGTTTACATACTTTCCTCACACCATAACATATAAGTAGTATTCACAATACATCCCAGTACATTCTACTGTAGCTGCTTTTAACAATGAGTATGAATTGAAGAATATATCACGTTTCTTCATCTCTTCGTTTTAAAAATGCCCACGCATTTCACATCTTTCCCGGGAGTTTTAAGGGAACAACAGGCTTAGTCCATCTGTGTTACGGATAAACAGGCCAAGTCGCAGCTAATTTATTTTATTCTAAGATTAAACACGACTTAAAAACGAAAATCAACCTGTAAACAAAACCAAAAACACTTCAGTAAATCCAGAAAAGATTTCTATTCGAGGTCAGAAACAAAAAAAAACATTATTCTCTATTAGTATTGAGCGTTTCAATTTCTTTCATAAAATGTTTAATATCTAGATGTTATCTTCAGAAAAATTTGTAATATTAAAATATTAACAACGTTGTATTGTGTACGTAGATGTCGGGTACACATTTAGCAAAATAAATAACTTTCATAAAATCGATTGATATCATGACTACATTTCATTTTGACCAGATATACAGGAGAAAATCACGCCAAGTCAAAAGACTGAGCCTATTTTTCCGTGGTTTCTTTTGTAGTATGAAGAGTTTTGTCATTTTTGTAATGTCTATGTGAGTTCATTTGGTTAAAAGTCAACCAAAATATTATCTCAATATCTGTAGGTGTAAGCTAAATTATTAATACAAAGAAAAATATTAAAAATACAGTAGTGGTGTAATTGGAAATTTTAGGAATCGTTTCTTAAAAAAAATTGTTAAATATGACTGAGCCTGTTCTTCCCGTGAGCCCTTCATATGTAATTAGTACATCTTGTAAAATTTAAAAAATTAACCTAACACAATGACAAATAATACAATGTTAGAAATTTAACTTGTATTTAACCGAAAACTTATAGATTTATTACTTATGATGATCTACCAAAACATGGTGAAATTTATTGTAGATAGGTTTTACAGTAAATAGTCTATTTCCTATACAAATTTGTATTATACTCAAAATAACTGAGCTATTCTATATATAGTAAGTTATTCGCTAAATTATTGAAGAAAATGAAATAAGGTTTCATCTAGTAAATAATTAATGACATTGCTTCGATTTGTCTAGCCGATAGTAGGTGAAGTCTAGCTAAATTTGCTGTTCGTTTCAGTACAAATTTAACACCAGT
Source organism: Catonia carolina (assembly GCA_035578175.1). Lineage (NCBI taxonomy): Eukaryota > Metazoa > Arthropoda > Insecta > Hemiptera > Achilidae > Catonia > Catonia carolina. The sequence continues at coordinate 352,994,907 of JAQMRL010000001.1, forward strand.
ACAGCAATAATTCCTATTATTTCTTGCTGTATAACTTAAGTACAATATTTAAATTCAGTGTAATGTTTAATAACAGTACAAAATACAGCTATTTACTAATGTTCGAAATAATTTGTAAACATAAACTATTTTTCAAATTAAAAAAAGTATGACATGTCAGGCCGTTAAAAAAACAAATAATTTGAGGCCCAACGAAATTTCACTAGCCAACATGAGAATCTTGTACGTTATACGACCTTATATTTCCCTGAGTTCAACGAAAAATGCCAAGTAACAATACAAAAACTAACGTTAATCTCTAGAAAAACAGTTCTCTTATTAGTTGAACCATTCTTTGTAAGTCGACTTAGTTTTGGCCAGCTAAAATTAGTTTATGCGAGAATTTTTCAAATTTTACTTACTTCTTTTTCTTCTCTGTATTATCGATATCCCACTAATTAACTATATTAGTATTTACTTACTATTATACATCACTCATAAAGTATTACACCTACTCCGGCATAAAGAAATTGATTTTGTGCGTATTTTTTTAAGTTAATTTATCTACTTATACGAAAAAATCACTACTGGTAATTATTTCTGTAAAGGACGCCTCCATGGCCCAGTGGTTAGAACGATAGACTACGCTGCAAACTGCAAAGGGGAAGGTCCTAGGGCCGAGTGCCGGCTAGAACCTGGAATTATTATCAATCGTTAAAACCCACCGATCCTGTGTCGGCTACTGTACGTTATACAGTAGACGGTAAACACTAAAGCGGTTGACTCGACTTTAAACAAACATACAAATTAGAAAAAAATAATTACTTTATAACAAAATACTTCAAGTTACAATAATAATATTCCCTGCCTACAGTCAAGATTTTCTTTGTAGATAAGGTAGTGTTTTTGTTCATTACAAACTCATTTGTAAATTTTTATTTTGTTTTATTTTATTCATCCACAAGAATTATTTCAGATATCATAAATGAATTTGTTAGTATAAATAAGTGTAGTTATAGGAAATATGCTACGTATATATACATTGTATTTTATTATTAAACAAAAATAATAATATTGTTATTGTTATTGTACATTTTTGAAACAACTACAAGGATAATGGAGTTCTGACAAGTAGGTTATAGAAAATAAATTCAATAATTTTACTATGATTTAATGCAAAAATTTATTATTAAAAACGAAATTCAGTTAAAAATTATAATAATTTTGAAAGTGATACATCAATAACTTTTTAACGATATAATCATTCACATTTTAACAAACAGATGCCAGTCTAAAAGAAAACCTAAAAATGTCACAAAATGAGCCGAAATTAAAAGCAAACAACAAAACTTTTCCATTAAATTTAATAATTCAGACAAGTCTAAGATAGTCTACTTCTTATTTCAAGAAACTAAAAAGCGCTTAAACTTCGAAATTAACTGTCAGACGTAATACATAAAAACAATGAAGTCTATAAGTAGTGTTGCAATTTAATAATTTTCTGCGACATGAATCTTTTACAGTCGCTAAAATGAACTGTAGTAAATCAAACTGAATATGTGTACTAATAAATTAATGACACAAACCAAATAGTTTGACCCAAATAAAATAAAATAAATAAAGTTTTACAGGCTATTTTATAAAATGTGTAGCATAAATAATTCGGAATTCGTGGAGTAAAATGGTTTTCACATACAGTACTATGAATTCGTGTTTAGGCATACGATTCGAACATTAAAAAACAAATATATTCTTTCAAAAATGATTTAACTGTTGTTAATATCAGTTTTAGAATTTCCAAAAGTGCACTTACACCATAAAAATTTTCAAATTTAAAAAGTTATTACAATAATTTATCAATTAAAAATTAAATATTATTTTATAACCTATAACAGTGCACCAAATATAAAAGTGCAAAACTCGTTTCGATTTCTGAAACTCAAAATCTCAAAAACGGAGGGCTCAAAAATTTCACATTACACAAGAAAATTTTTATTACTACAACTATTCACATCAACATCAACTTCGTTTTTTTCATTTAAATTTCTTATTTTCCCTTAAATACGAGAATGTCTATTCAAGTTTAAACCTTTTCTGACTTTTCATGTTTAGCACAATTCCATTTCTTTATTATAATTTTTGGAACATATTTTGTAATTTAATTTTTCCGACTTTGAGAACAATGTAGCATTCTTTTCTCTTAATTTTCAGATTTTAAAGGTAATAAAACAAGCCTTTTGTTCCTTGATTCAAGAAAAGGAGCTTTTTATAGTTTCTATTTAACCTCTTTCTACTTCTACACTGTAGAACATTTTTTTACAAACTTCGACAAAACGCCCATTCCATTCAAATAATAAACTCAATATAAAAATATCAAGTAGTCATTAAGTTGCTTTATTGTAAAAAATAAATTCATCACGTAGTTTGAAAATGTATTGTAACTTCTGTGAGTAATAACTTTATGCAGGCCAGAAGTGATTTTTTTTAAACAAAGTTAAGGGATAAATAAATTAATTTAAATAAAAACCAAATAAGCATGAAATAAAAGTTAGTAAACTTATAACCATTTTTTTTAAATTTTCAGACTTTTTTATTATTAGTTTACTCAAAATCGTATCAACATCTTAGTCATTAGCGACTACTGAGTGATACGAAAGTGGAATGATGTGTATTAAATAATATATTATTTCCAGACTTTAGCCGGGAATTCAATCCAGGAGCTTCCGCTTTGTATAGGTTAGCGCGCCACTTTCAATTATTTTTTTGAACGCTTTACATAGGCTATAAAAATATTATAGTTATATTAATCAATTGTTTTATTGTTGGGTGATGATGTTAACAGAAGTCTTAGCTTGAGCCTATGTAATGATACGAGGGGATATAAAATCAAATAATGCCAGACCAGATTGAGATTCGAACCCGGCATAGAAGCCAGGAGCCTGACCACTACATCGACAAGCCAAATTAAGGTCCAAATAATATTTAAAAATATAATATAACTAGGAATAATTAATGAATAAGGATAAGATTAGAAAGGCATGTGAAATAATCTGAATGCTTAAATACTAGGTTGCCTTAGAAAATGCCTACAAAAGTTTCGGGATGAAAACCCTGAAGCTATATCTAGTAGGGGTTGCGTGATAGGATCTAATCAAATCATATCCTAAAGAATGAATATACATACTATAAACGTTGGTCAAAAAGGGCGTAGTCCCTAAATGGTTATCGATTCACTTCCCTATCATCCTTTCCGGTCAATTTGAACGGAGTAAACTAAAAATTATTGCCACCCCTAAACGAATAAGTCATTTACCAGATGAAAAGTTCTACACACATAAATTCCGCTCGTGTACACATCCACACGCAAGTAATAGGTACACAAAGGAAAACAAATCGTAAATTACAAATAAAGTAATTTGACATTGTTTCAAAGAAATACATTAAATGATTTAATTAGTTGCAAGTACTGCTCAGTTCAGAGTTCACTTGTTTCTAATTTAAAAACAAATCAGTAAACCCGAAGTCCCGAGTTCGGTTCCACACATTAAAATCCACCAATATTATTCCGTAGCCAACTGTAGTAGTTAATGACCAAACACTTCTCTTCTTCTTCTTCATCACTTCAAGTCTAGATTTAGTGAAAATGTACCGGTACCCATCTCTTCCTCCGTCTTCCCACATCTCTCGTACCAATTGGTCTATAATTTTGAGCCTCGATTGGCATCCTCCCATATGGCATTCAGTTCAAGTGACTGCAACAGTCTCTTCAATTCTGCAAGATTATGTCACGTAGAGGTGGAACAGACAGAACTCTTCCATTATTCCTTATCCTGTCTGTTCTAGAGCATCCGAACACACTACGCAAAAACGTAATCTCTGCACCTTGGATCTTGCTATCAATATTTTTGTATGTATCTAAGATTCGGTGTCATATAGAAGAATAGGACACTTCTCCAATTATAAAAAAGAAACAAAATTATCTAATGATAAGAGTGATTAAATTGTCTTCGGGTCAAAAGGTTCCTGGTTTGAGCTCCAGATATAAGAATTAATTCTATCTCATATCCGATACGTTATACAAGTTTGGGGTAATTCTTCACGGAGTAATACGGATAGGGTTTTTCAAATTCAGATTATTATTAAAAAAGCTTCAAAAGTTCCTTCACTGTACACTTTTGGAGAAAATTATACATGTAAAATACAATTTTACAAGATTTAAATGTCCACAATCACAACAAAAGAAACAGAATTGTTTATCATATGGCTAGTACAACACTAAAATGAATAAAAATCTATTTGAGTAGGTAAAAATTACATGAACAAATACAACCTTTACAAAATTATCGTTTTTGTATACGTTTACAAAAAAATCTAAAAAATAAATGAAACAAATCGAATCGTTTCCAAATAAGCTGCTCGAACTAGTACGTTTCAGACGCTATTCACACTGGGGTCTAATTAATTAATAATCCATTACTGGTTAGTGTCTGATAATGCAACACAACGACCTATATTATACATTAGCATACAGGAACAATTTGTATACACTAGTTGAAGCTTTAGACAATTACAATAATAATTATTATTTATTATTATAATAGACTTTATACAATTAAAATAATAATATTGTTGTTTAGGTCATCAACCGACTGGTTTGAACCTTAACAGGCTTTACTAAGTAAAACTAGGAGTAAGGTGGTTGACCATTGCCTTCCTCACTGAGTGTAAAAATATGCTTATCAGCATACCAGGCTCTCCGACAAGCACCTAATTTTCACCCTGCAAATAACACATTCACTTTATTCACCACAGGGTCTGGATTACTCTGAATAATGTATTTCACACCCCTTACCTCTTATGTTCTTAAATGCTTTACTTCTATAATTGGTTGATCACGTGATAAGAAACAGAACTATTTTTAGTAACCCTGGAACTGGCAGATGGAGTACAAATAATTTAACACTCCACCTGCCTGTTATGGGCAAAAAATAAAAAAATAATAAAGATAAAATAAATCTTTCATATGGATGCGTAATGAAGGATTTCAAGTAATATGAACAACGCTATTTCAAAGAACTTAGGAGAATCTATATAAAAACATTGTATTTTAAATGCTTACTATAATGTGGAAAGGAAGAAAAAATTAATTAAAATCTTACCAGAAAAAATCACTAAAAGATATAATAATTTTATAAATTAAAAAAACCAGTTAAATATTCCACATAACGCATTTAAATTGCAGTTAATAAACGAACAGGTAATGTTCTAAAAATACAAAAACCCTTTCAATATTATTGAAGGAAGTATTCTCAATTGACAACCTTATGAAGGCTAGGTGAATGTAAAAACAATACACGCTATTTAATATCGTTACAGTAGTTCAGAGCAAACCGATAAATACATAATTTAGTGTCAATTGTTAATATATACGTCATTTGTTCTACTGGTTTGTATTGTACGAATAATGAAAAAAATCTGTTATCAACAACAGTTATTAATATTGTTTAGCGAATAATAGCGACGCGTATTTAAAAATAACATGTTCAAACAATAGGAAATTATATCCCTGTATTTTATATTCAAATACATATTTGGGGAATATATATTTTTATACAAAAATACAATTTACACAATACATACGCCTATTATCTACAGAAATCTTTGACAAACTAATAATATTATGGAAAGTTGAAAACGCAAAAGAAGTTACACGTAATATATTTTTTGTAGATGTTATCTATAAATAAAAAACCCCGTATATTAAAAACATTATGTACTTTGAACACCAACTGAGAATTGCAAATGTACTGGGTGGTGAAAAAATACAACTAAAGAATTTCTCATAAAAACAAAACTAATATGGCTAATTCATAAAAGAACCTGGTATCATCATCGATAGCTAAATCTTTTTAAGGTATCTATGAATAACAGTGTTTTTGACTCTTGTAAAAAGGTGCTTGAAAAATCGCTGTTAACCTCTTGAGGGACAGCTTAATTTTGAAAATTAATCATAATCTCGCTCTGAAAACCATGCAATAACATATAAATAACAGCTAATGATGCGACAAGAGCGCAGTGCAGCCAACAAAGTAGCAACATATAAGCCAATTGGGGGTTAAAAATTTTTAAAAAAATATCAAGCTGTGGTGTTGTTAATGTTCAGATATGTGTCGATGTGCTTCAAGAGGTTAAAAATTCGAACGATTCAGAAAAACGTTCAAACGATTAAGGGATGGAATTTTCATAAAAACTTCCGGGTTCCATTCTCGGCTAAGATCTGAAAATTTTGACACGTCAAACCCCACAGTTACAATTCGTAAATCCAGAATAGTCGCTTATGACTTAAACTGTTAATACGATTAAAAAAAATTTACCGCTCTACATGCGTATTAATTCAGGATTGTACAAACCTAATTTATGAGTTCACTGATAAACAGTGAAGAATTTCACTGCATTAAAACTTTTTAATTTTTATTAATACAATTTCCTTTAGCTTTGGTCAACTTACCGGGAACTGTTTTATTTTGAACAGAATAGTATTTCCGTTCCATTGTAACAGTCGATTTTGGCATCTTTGACCAAGTTTTGGATGAATTTGAACAGAGACAACCACAGCTGTTTACGCTCATGTATTAAATATCAACTGGCAACCACATCCAACCAAATATCTCTAGCCAAATCATAATAACCTAACAATGTAAAGCGGTTTTTTTTACAAACGGTTTAAGTACGCTTAACAGTATTAGTTTTGAATCCGATCACATCTTAAAATACATTCAGTTTAAAATACAACATTAGCTGATCCGTGCGAATTAATTTGCACAAAAATACTAATTTATTTTACAATTAAAATAACATTTATAGTCTCATTTTCCCATGGTTTTAGTATCGGTATATTCTGAAATAAGAAATGCACGTAAATAAAAAATCCCTACCACTAAAACGAACCTTGAAATCAAATTGAACTTCGCAACGCCGCCGCCAGAATAGTAGCACCATCGAAATTTTAATTCATTTATGTTGTTATATACTATCATTTTAATATCTCGTTACGCTTTTCCGAATTTCATGTTTCTTTTTTTTATAGAATCCCTAAAGTGTCCTCTTTACAACCAGGTAAAACGTTTTTAAGCCTGATCGGTAAAACACTGTATTTACAGACAAACAGAATCTCCACTGAAAATATATCGGACCAGATTTTACGTTTTAAATATGACAAAATATAAAAATTCAATTTTAAATAATCATAACCTACCAACCAATATAAATAACTATAGCTACGCGCGCCAAATTCAGATTGTACTAACTATACCAACATTTTACAATTTTTTATTGGGTAGTAATGTCTACAAAGCCTTGGCTTGTGTGCAGGTAAAGATACGAAAGGATATTAAGATAAAAATATCTGATCGGGAATCGAATCCGGGACTTCTGGTATGGAAGCCAGTTGCGCTGACCACTACGCCAACGAGCCAACCAAATTATGTTCCTCTGTGTGTATATTTATAAATGAAACGTTGTTAGACATAAGTACAAAACTAAATAAACAATGTATAGTACAAAAATAAGTATAAATTAGAAATAAAGCACAAGTAATTTTTAAATAAAGTCCCTAAAATGTTTTTAGAAATCGTTAATAAAATAAGCAGGTCTTCCATGATAATTTCATTAAGGGGAGGCTAGTAGATTTACAGTTCCAACGTTCAACGAGTTCAGTTGACAACTGACATCCAAGTACCAGGGGAGAATTTGTAAGCTAGTGTATGTACTTTTGTACAGTAAATTTATTCTTCTTTACCTCCTACACGCTAGACTTCCCTATTGTCTATTTAACAAGCCACATCCTCCACATACCACACACTCTTGTACACCTACATCGTCATATATATTGTCAAACGTAAAAAAAACATTCCGACTAATTTTTTAAAAAAATCAACAAAACATCTTTCACTATATTAAACAAGAAAAAAATTAACTGGCAAATACAATCTTGTAACAACAACAAGAAAAGCCTCTACTCTAACAAATCAATACACAACAAATCTTTATACGAGGTCTGTTCAAAAAATAACCGAACTTTTTTAATTACGCGCTTAAGGGGATATTTAGCGACGTGCGGTAGGCAGCACACTGTTCGACGTCATTTCTCTTGTAAACACATGTTCTTGGATTGTTGATATACCATTTACTTTTCGTGTTGTGTTTTTAGTACAACGTGTTTAAGTGCTCCGACGATTTTTGTAATGTACGATACCTATTTGGGAGCAAAGATGCAACGTGAAATTTTGCGTGGAATTGGGGAAAACTTTTACAGAAACATTTAAACTTTTGAAACAAGCTTACGGAGTGATTCTCTGAGTCGTGCGCAATATTTTGAATGGTTTCTTGATTTAAAAGTGGCCAGTCAAATGAAGATTACCCTCGACCAGAAATCTACATCATTGTATGCAGAAAACTCCGAATTTTAATAATGTGCAAAAAACCGGATGTGAACATTTTCTACGTTACGGGTACCCTTTAATGTCGATCATTTACTTTTAAAATAAAAAGAATTATGGCCGCCTCCGTAGCATAGTGGTTCGCGCTTCGGTCTACTACGGGAAAGTCCCGGGTTTGATTCCCGGCCAGCGCCTGGAAATTTCCACGTGTCAAATCCAACAGTAATGTTACATAATCCACCGTAGTCGCTAATGACCAAGCAGTTGATGCGACTCTAAATAAATTAATAACCAAAAAAGAATTATAGTTACCCCAAATCAATTCATTATTTCAGTACCCTCCAAAAAGATTTACAATTCTGAAAATCCGCAAATCTATTCATAAAATGGTGTTCTTATCAAGTATTAAACATACGACCAGTTATGCCATCCACCTCCCAAGAGCATTGATTCTTCTATTTTTACCTTGGCCTTCCCAAACTATATCTCCCCCTTAGTTTAGCGGCCATTCTTTGATTTTTTGATTTTTTCTTTTCATCAAAATCGGTAAGAAAAGGTATTTTTAAAGATTGCGGCCTTAGTATGCATTTTACGACAAAGTGTATAATCAAAGTTATAGGAAATTAAAAACCTACAACTTTTATTTTAAGCATTTTTCTCCGCAGAGCTTAGTTTAGTAGAAATTACTGATTTACCGTATTCTTAAGTTCTACATAGGTTAATTTCATTTTATTTTTCAATTTAACAAAAATAAAGAGTTAAATTGTAATTTTATTATTTATCCGGATGGTTCCCAATTCACGAAGAAACGATTACCGAGATTTAATTACCTATTCGATATTTTATTTCACTGGTAAAATTACTTTACGGAATTTTTGAATAAGATATTATGATTGTTGAATATTAATTTAATTAGTTAAACTTTCAGCCTACAAAAATATTTTGTTATATTCTGAATGATATCTGATTGCAAACAATTGTTTTATTACCGCCTGTCCTTTGTCGTCACAATTTTACAAAAGGTCTCCTGCGTTTTTCAATAGCACTCATTATTCTTTTTGAAAACAACGAAAATTCGGGAAAGTTATTTTCGCAACAAAAGGGTTTCAACCATTTTTCATTTTAGGATTACCAATCAACATCCGAGACCGTGGTGTATACCTATATTTATGCGTACATTAAACACTCGTTCATAACATAAAAAAAATCAATAGAGTTGTGTTCAAATGTTGAAAGTATATTCATACAAATCGGCTTAAAACCCCACACGTGTTTTGTTCCCTCCTAAACAACCCCTTTTAAATACATTTAATTGTAAGGATTCCCTCATTTTCCGAGTTACTAAGATTTTTATTAACACGTCTGGGTCCTTAGTCTAGTCTAGTTAATTGAATCAATGGTTCATATTCCTGTACTTCATAATACTTAATATACTCCAAACTTTCTCTTTTTGCATGTGTATTTTTTCCGCATTGAGCTCTTCAATTATTTCCAGTACTTAATTTAAACAAATGTCAAAAGTAAGTTATTCTGCAGAGCCCAACGTAAGAACTTAAAAACTTAATTTATACGTACCTATATTTTTTCACCTAATACGCAGATTACGCAGTAAATACACATAACCAATAATAAATTAATTTTACTATACAAAAATTGTATTAGTTTTATTTAAATTGGTATCAACAGCATGGTCTTTAGCGATTACTGTGCATTACAGAACTTGAACGGTAGGTTTTAACATGTACTTCTACAGACACAATTGCCAAATAACTTCCAGACACAAGCCGGGAATCAAATCCGGGACCTTCCGCTTTGTAGGGAAACCGCGTTAACCACTACACCACAAATACGGCCAAAAAACTATATGGTGTGTACGTGTTTTGAGATTTCCATTACATGAAAAGATTTCAAAAAATATCTTAATTTGAAATTTAACAACTCATAAAAATGTAATGTCACTGTAAATGATAATTTACACATTGAGAAATAAAATCTAAAATTTCGAAGTTGAAAGTTTCCGTTTAAAACATTGTTAGACATCCCATAATATTCAAAGTATACAATAAATAAATTTTAGAATAATTTAACTAAATCACAAAAAATGTTGGGGCCACTTTTGAGTAGTGGTTAAATCATTAGACTGAATTGTACACTTTCAAAGTCGAAGATTCCGGGATCGATTCCCGGCTAGGATCAGGCATTATTAGATTAAAACCCACCGATTCTGTACTTTAACCTATTGTAGTCATTAATAACCAAAACAGTTGATGTAACTTAAATAATCGTACTAGTACTGTTGTTATTTACGTCATCAGCTAAAAGGCTGGTTTGCACCTCTAGAGGCTTTACTAGGTAAATCGAGCAGTGAGGTGGTTTACCGTTGCCTTCCTCACCGAGTGTAAAAATATGCTTATCAGCATGCCGCCCTACAAAAAGCATCTATTCCAACATGCAAATGACACCTTCACTTCATTCACCACAGGGTTGGCTGTGTAATGAAATTCATTACTCTCAGAGGAGATAACTGGGACTAATGTCTTTTACACCTCTACCTCTTCTTTCTTAAATGCTTTAGTCATATAATTGGCTGACCATGTGATAAGAAACCAACTATTTATTGTAGTCCTGGAACAAGCAGATCAAGTGCAAATAATTTAACACTCCACCTCCCTGTAATGGGCATACTTAAGTATTAATATGCATACATTCCTTTCATTTCAAACCAACTCGACAATCCGATGTGAAATAAACCAAAGGTCCCAGTTCGATTTCCTGAGGGATATGGAAATTTAACATAATTTTATATATTTTATCATATACCAATATCGTCAATAATAACAAAGATTCTGATGCAACTTTCCTCTCATTTCCTTTTAAGCCAATAATTATTAGTAGTAACTGATAATATTTAGAAAATTTGAAAATGTATTAACTGTACATTATTAGAAAGAAACATGCAACCAAAATATGTACACAAAACCAAACTAATGTAATTTTTACAGACTGACAATATACCTGGATTAAAGTTACCATTTCATGTAGTACAATATATACTTTCTTGTGTACAATTCATTAAATTAAAATCAACAAGTTACAGGGATGAGTAAACATAAAGAGTTTGTACAGTTAAGTACACACATTAAAACTTACAAAGTTTAACTTATTCTGAAAATTAGTTAATTAAAGTTGCAACATCTCATAACTTAGAATTAATTTTATGTAATTAATAAATCTAAAAAATAATTAATTAAATCATTTAATATATAGAACAAGATAAACATTTAAGTTTAAATTAAACATAATTTAGTTTTTGTACAAGTTACTATGTTATACATAATTAACAAACAATGTAATCATAAAATTGTACGATTGTGAATCATTTTTCTATTCATAATACTAATTTGACTTGAATACAATACAAATGAATAAAAAAATAAAAACTTATTTATTTAAAACTCAATAACAAAAACAGATTAACTTACATGATATTCATGTTACTTGGTTCTTTGAACATTTTATCAATGTTGCTAGAACTAAAGACAAATTTAATTTCATAATTAAAATAATTTATGCTAAGTAATGTTTATCTAAAAATGCTATACCTCGTACATCTCATTTTTGTAAACTATTTTAAAATTTCTGAACACTGTTGAACCTGAACATCTTCAGTTTAAACTTTATAAGAAATATTGAAAATCAGATCCTCATATCCACACAGAAACTTTTTTTGTTATTGTAAATAAGAAAATGATCAAAGTTAATGCAACTGTATTCTCCTTATAATGTTTTAAAAAATTATATAATCATGGGTTTTTCAAATTACTAATTAAAAAGTTCATTTTAAGTCTTTCAAGTATTAAATCTACTTATACAGAAATTCCTAGGGATTTTATCTTTCCATTTCTTTTCTTCGCATGTTTTAACCAACATCCTTCCCAAAAAAATAACCAAATATATAAGGATTACATTACAAGTTAAATCTCATTATTTAGTAACATAGAAATACTCTCATCGTGGTAGGTACACATAATATACTTATGACAAATTATCCCATTGTTACTAATATTTTTGCAAATGCAACCAATAGACAAACTTGACATAAAGTTTCTATATAAACAGTAACCCTGGTTAACATAAAAATGTACACTAAGGTAAATTTACTAGACTGCAATATACACCTAAACAATGATTACTAATATAATTTTATTCATTAGTTCCTGGGAGCATTCATACGTGTTACAATGTTACGACTTTTATTTTTATTACTAATAAATTATCTGAAATCTATACAGATAACCAGATCCATATGCTAACTCAGATTTGGATACGTAAATTTTTAAAGCTTACATGATTTACACAGGAAAATTTATTGGGTAAACAATGTTTTACAGGCGTTATATATAAACCTCAACAACAATTTTACACTAGAATTGTACAGCTATAGTAGATATTTAATCAGAAGACTCCAAATTACCGACACTTTGGAAAAAGTACAAAAAATAATTAAATTATACCACAAAATAAAATTTAACCCCAAGTACTACGGTTTATATGATTTAACGGATTTAACTCTAAAGGTGCGAACCTGCACAAACTTTAATACTGAATAAAATAAAAACAGTATCGAAAACAGTTAAGGAATTTAAAATAAGGGCTTCTGATGGTATGTAGCTTTTACACGTTACACTAATCCGTAAAAAGTAACGTACCGTAAACTCCACGCAAAGTTTCTTTCAGTTACACCGACGTTTTTAAAGAGAGGCTAAGTTAATAAAAGAACAAATTTTATGGAAAAGCTTCACTTACCCAGAACGTTCTCCAATTACCATTACACAGGAGAAACAAAGTAAAATAAAGAAGCATAATTAAACAAAAGAATGACAGAAACATATGCACGGTGATCAAAAAAACCTTGAAAGTTTTAAGAATAGCATCGTAGTTTCTATAAACTTTCAAAAACAATAAAAAATTATATATAAATTGTAACTTACCGAATAAATATATCCGTTTATAAACACAAAATAATTTTAAACAAATCACTTTAATCCACAAAATAGTTTGGTTTCACATTCACATAAACATAACCAAATAAACGAACAGAAGACGCGAGCACAACATGCTTCCTTTCACGCGACCATAGAGTAATAAAGAATAGAGGGGGAACTGAGATAGGCGGAATGAAACGGAGTTTGTCGTCTGCTAGTGTTATATGCTGACAAACATAGAGTGCGTTTTGGCGTCGCTTTAAAATTTGAAACCTAGGCGTCATACAGAGCAAGCGTTGTTAGATCAAATTGTACGTTAGTAATGGCGGATGAGACCATGGTTGTTTGGAGATTATTTTTAGTTACAATGAAATTTTATTAGGTTAAAAAAGTGTTTTTTTCGCAGAGGTATACTTAACGTCATTTCTTCTGTTTTCCAAGAGACGAAAACCTGTAAGTATTAATATGATAAGTAAATACGTGTAGGCCAAAATACATCTTGTTTGTTTATAGGTTAAGCACATTTACTACTAGCGAATTAGTAAAAAATGAAATATATGAATTGCCTATTTTAATTATTGTACACATTATTTAGTGATTAAGTTTACCTGGTATAATAATTAGGTTATTAATTAAATTATTAATAACTAATACTTAATTAGTATTAGGTTATTAATAATTAGGTTAGAGATATAGGTTAGGTCATGTGCCATTTTACTGGTTAGCTTTCTTTTTAATTGATGTGATGTGAAACTACTATAACTATTATTACATCAGGCAAACTTAAGCACCGCATTTATGTACTAAAAAATAATTTAAAAGTAGAAGGCAATTTATACATTTAATGTTTACTCAATCCGTTAACGGTTAACCTAAACACATACAAAATTTATTTTGGCCTACACGTATTTACTTATCATGTTAATACTTACAGGTTTTTCGCTTTCGGAAAACAGAAGAAATCACGTCCCCTAACCCTCTGCGAAAAAAACCACTTCTTTAAGTAACAAAATTTCATTTCATTAATTATAACTAATCTCAACCCACTGTTTCATGACCCACGGTAATCGCCAATAACCAAACTGTTGATGCGACTTTTATAAAAAATTAGTTCCCAAAAATTTCAATTATAAAACAAAAAGTAAAATGAAATAAAAAATAAATATTGTATAGGATAATAGGTCAAAATTCAAATCTCCCTCATATACGCTACTAGCGCATTCTACAGGCGTAAAATTCAAATCTCCCTCGTATGCGCTACTAGCGCATTCTATAAACATTAAAATTTGGTACGGGAATTACTGTAGCAGACGAAAAACGTTAAACCACTTTTTAACATGGCAGTTCCCCCTCTATTCTTTATTACTCTATGCACGCGACCAAACAACTACTTAACGGAAGTTTCTAGTACACAGGGTCGACGTAACTCAACGTAGCGCTAGTATCGTATTAACCTGAGAAATTAAAAAACTTAAGAATACTTTTATCAACTAAAGTTCTCCCGCAGAGTAACTTTACGCATTCTTAATATTGTGAGCAGATAAGCACAATCAAATAATCTACCTACAAAAAAGATAGCTTACTGTATACTATGGTATTTTACCGTAAAGTAATTTTAATTGTCAACCCCTAGTAACAGGATTCAACTGTTAGTTCACAATTTTATTGTTTATCCATTTACACAGGCTTACCAGATATGGTATTGTGAAAGGACTTGGAAAAAATGAATGTTAATTTCAAAAAATAAAATAAAGAATTAAAATTTACCTAGTTTATAAATTACATATCCCTAGTTCCTGTTTAAAATGTAAGAACTGTGCCATAGGTTTTTCAATTAGTAGGCCTATCAATATTTTTGATATTAAAATTTTCTCACAAACTTTTCTCCTAATTCAAAAAGGTTTGTAGGTAGTTATACTTTGTTGTAAGGACCTATCTACTCTTTTTTGGTTATATAAGTTTAGTCAGTTGTTTTGACATTAGTCATTTTAAATTAATAATTAAAAATATAAACATATCTTTAACTTTTTACAGTTCCCGTTTTCAAATTTTGTCCACAATTTGCTTGTTGAAGAAATCCAACGGTTCCTCATTTATTACTGCGGTGAAATCTTCTCTTTCATTGTGACCCTCCTCCAATTATTTTCCTTTTAGTTTATTTAAGTTATTAAACTAAGCCGAGGAAATATTAGTCCTCATTTTCTCACACAAATGTACATACATACTTACTTAATGTATTATCTGATAGGGAATCAAACCTAGGATCCTTGGCATAGAAGCTACTACACCAATAGGCAAGCCCGCTATCGGTGTGATGCAAACAACCCATGATTATTATGAAGAGAATAATTTATTATGGCACTAACTGAGACATCAAACCAATTTAGTTCTTCTGATGATTTCCCTTACATTACATCAATACCAATAGTTTTTTATTTAGTTTAAGCCAACATTAACACCTACAGTGGGTTATGGTATGGGGGTTTTATTGTGGTAAATTTTCAGATTCAATCAAACCAGTCTGTATTTTAGTTTGTCGTATGCCACAGAGGCAGTACATGTCAAAGTTTGTACACAGTTGTTTGATTTTTGCTTCTAATACACAAAACTATACATTTTGTGGCCTCAATCTAAAAGTCTTGTTCACAGATATCCAATTAACAGAGCTATTTTATGTTTTTCAAGATAAAACTTATACTTTTTTTATCAAGCTAAAATTAATGTTGACTAGTCCAAAGAAAACCCATGCTTTTTTGTTTTAGTACTCTTTAATAGTCACACGTCAATAAAATATTGGAAATAATTGAACGTATAGCTCGGTACTGTTACCGTGCTGTAACTATACGATTCCTACCTACTGCACAAGGGGCAGTATCCTACAATGTCCCACATGAATACGTAGTTGGTACAAAATTTATCAGTCTAATCTCAAGATAAAAATTTATGCCATAAAATTAATTTTATTTAATAGAATTCATGTGACCCATCCTCACAATAAATATGTATGAGGTAATTTTATAATTGAAAGAAAATTAAAATAAATCTGTTTTTTTCATCAGTCTCAACTGGTTTGATGCAGTCCTATCTTGTGCAAGTTTTTTCATATCTACATACCTGTAACAGCCTACATCTTTTGTAATTTTCTTTATATCGTCTAACTTTTATCTTCCTTACAATTCACTACCTCAATATTACTCTTATTGATAGACCAATATCTGGATATTTTAAGATATGCCCCACTAGCCTATACCTTCTTCTGGTAAGTTGTTTCCATATACTACTTCTTTTTTCATCCACTCGTCTAAGAACCTCTAAATTACTTACTTTGTCAATTAACCTTTTCCTACAACACCACTTTTTAAAAGCTTCTATCCTCTTCCTTTCTACAGACCCTATTACCCACGTTTTACTCCTGTATAATGCAAAAACATAGTGTTTTAAGAAATTTTTCCTAATCTGTAAATCAATGTTTGTAGTCAGTAAGTTGTTTTTTATTTCAAAGGTCCTTCTAGCTTGAGCAATCCTACTTTTGATATCATTCATGCTTCTATTATCCTTTGTTATTTTACTCCCTTGATAGCAGAATTTCCCAACTTCCTGTATGTTTTCATTTCCTACTTTTATATTTCCCACTCTTGCTACTGCACAACACTTTCGTTTTGTTCTTCTTAATTTCATGAAGTAATCCTTTCTCATGATCACATCAATTCTATTTAAGATATTCTCTAGTTCTTTCTTTGTCTCGGCCAATACTACGATATCATTAATGAATCTCAGCATTTTTATTGTTTCTCCTTGAATTTTTATACCTGCATAACATTTTTCCTTCACTTCATTTATAGCCTCTTCTATAAACAAGTTAAAAAGTTATGGTGACAATGAACACCCTTGTTGTACACCTTTTTTTACAGCAGCTTCTTTTTTGTACCCCTCAATTCTCAAAACAATCATTTGATTCTAATAGAGACTATAAATAACTTTCCTTTCTTTGTATTTAATTCCTAGCCTTTTCAACATTTTAAACATTTTAAAACAGTCCAGATTGTCAAATCCTTTTTCAAAATCTACAATATAAGTAGCTTTATTTTTCTTTATCCTTTTCTCAATAGTCAATCTCAGAGCCAACATTGCATCTCCAGTTCCCATTCTCCTTCTAAATCCAAATTTGTCATCTTCCAATACTTCTACTCAGTGTTCTATTCTCCTGTATATAATTCTTGTTAGTATCTTGGGAAAAAAAATGGAAATGACACCTCTGAGGCTTTTTCTCAAACAAAAGGGGTGAAACAGGGTTCCTGCCTCTCTCCAACCCTATTTAAAATATATCTGTGCAATGCTCTAAAGAAATGGACAAAAAAATGTAGCCCAATGGGAATAGAGCTGGAGGATGTTAAGATACATACATTCCTCTTTGCAGATGACCAGGTAGTTCTAGCAGAAGATCATCAGGACATGACCTACATGATAATAAAACTGATAGAGGAATACAGAAAATGGGGCTTGGAGGTTAATACAGATAAGACACAATACATGCAGTTAGGAGGCACAGGATAGGATATTGAAACGGAAAATGGTTTGTTCATAAACGTTAAAAAATACAAATACCTCGGCGTTGTAATTAGTGAGGATGGAAAGGATAGAGTTGATATCATGGAAAAGATAAGGAAGGGGAAAAATATGATTAGATCATTACATCCAATCCTATGGAATAAAAACATAACTAAAAAAACAAAAAAAATATATACCAGGCAATGATTGAGCCTGTCGTGACGTATGGGTCGGAAGTGTGGATAAAATTACATCTCAAAAACTTCTCTCAACTGAAATGATGTACTGGAGGAGAAGCTTAGGTTTAACGTTGCTGGACCGAATCAGAAATGAAACCATAAGGGAGAGGATGGGCGCAAAAAACACGATAATGGATGTCATCGGAGAGAAACAATTAAAATGGTATGGACATCTGCGCAGAATGAATGAGGAGAGAATACCGTTGAAGGTCTGGAACTGGATTCCTGCAAACAGAAATAAGCGTGGAAGACCGCGAAAGGAATGGATCTCCAACGTCCGCATTCAAATGGAAAGTAAAGGACTTTTTGAAGGAGACTGGATTGATAAGGAAAGATGGCGATTGGGATGCGAGAAGCGACACAACTGACGTTGCAAAAAACTCGCTATATATATATATATATATATATATATATATCTTGGAAACATAGCATGTTAGGCTGATAGTTCTGTAATATTCACATTTTTCCGCTCTTGATATTTTTGGAATGGGAATCATAATATTTTTCTTAAAGTACGGTGGTACTTCTCCACTCTTATACATTCTGCACACAAGTTTGTACAACTCATTTTGTGCAACTTTTCCACAATGTAATAATAATTCTGATGGTATTTTATCTATTTCTGCAGTCTTATTCATATTCATCTCCTTAAGTGTAAATCTCCGTTTACTTTATCAAAAATAATCATACATAAAAACCTTAACAAAATAGGTACCTACAATCAAAATTATTCTAATACATTGAATAACCAAGATTCTAGATATGTAAATGATTATTTAAAAATGTAACAACGGCATCTTAAATTATTTAAAACAAGTCAATTTATATGCTCATATTGTAAGTAAAATACTTAATAAATAAGCATTTGAATTTATTTACATGTTAGAGCCAATGCCAAATAAGCTTGCTGATATAGCTGTGCAAACAGTTAGGATTCAGTCGGTAGATTTCGTGTCTTAGTATCGAACTGCCTATTAAATCACATGTTCTAAACGATGTAAATGATCATCTATTAGCGACGTTAAAAAGATTCAATTGTAAACATTGTATACAACAATTAATGCCTACCATATACAACATATTATGGACTAATGTTTTCAGGTTAGCTGATATATAACGTTGCGAGAACGACGTGACTCTGATCACAGCTAGTACAGCACTGACCCCCACCACTTGCTGAGGCAACCAAACGGTCCATTACCAAAATAAACCTTCTGCGCACTTCAGAAAACCAGCAAGGTTATTTTGGCATCTGCTCTACAGACGTTAATTTGGAGTGAATATAAAAAATATTGTCCTAACATAATCAAAATAAATTTAATTGAGTCAGTATTAATGTTTTTGGAATGATTATTAGTGACATGTTAGAAATCAATGTACTTGGAAATGCAGACATAGTACCACTTCCAATCCTCGCATGGTCTACATTTACTATCGCTGCTTATCACAAAGTTACAGCACACTACCGGTCCCTTTTTTTATTAACATAAAAGGTTAGTTTAACATTTCATTTGGTTGCATATTATAAAGATCCTTATTAAATAAACTTTTTTGTTTCTCTACAGGTTTCTTAAAAGTTACAATTATTATCGTTAATCTACTGTAATTTAAGAGAAACTATGTAGGTAGATATGCAATGATTTGAAAGAATATAAAATTATCCTATAAAACATTTATGTTTTAAAAGATAAAAGAAGACATAAATATTTGGGTAGGGGTTCAGTCACGAAACTAAAACATTAATGCATATGTATTTTCATTCACGAATGTTGGGTGTGGTTCCTACCACAAGCAAAAACTAATTTAAGGAAATACATTTATCAGAAACACTACAAAAGTTAATCAATAAATTTTAGAACTCATATTACAGTTTATGTTTCTAGGACACAATTCAATTGGGTAAGGTTTTCAACCCTTTATCTTATAAAATATTCAGCTTGTCAGAAACATTTATTAATCTTCATTGTCTGGGCAAAGTGTCGACTTACCTGTGACAAATTTGTGTTATGAAAACAAAGTCTTAAAACTTAAATAAGTAATCAAACCAAAATTTACTGAACTTTTAACAATCAAAAATTTTTGCCTGAATTCAGTAAAAAAAAAACTGTGTAACATTTATATGACATGACTTTTTCTTATCAATGTAAATAATGAAAACTATAACCTACAGTTGAGCCGTTCTTAGTTTGCTCCTACTTTCAACAAATGATAGCCAGCTACTACAGGGTGCAAGCTAGAGTCTGCTACTTTATGGATGTCGTATTCCTATTAAGTCAACTATGTTTTGAATTATAAGTACTTAAAACATCAGACATGAAATGATGTAGGCCTAACAATTTCATTTATAAAAATGCTTTTGAAAGTATTTTGTTGTTACTTTTTAATCAGCATGTACTCATTTTTATATAATGCGCATGCTCAGTGACGTCATCATTTGTTTACATTAGGAGGAAACTAAGAAAGGCTGGACTTTACGTAATATCAGTAAACAATGTAAAATTAAAAACATAACCTAATTTTAATCATTCGAGTGAATGACACTAAATGAAAAAGACAATAAAGATCATAAATAACTTTAAGTTATTACACACACATAATGCATGGCTGTTGCTAACAAGACTACAGTCTTTAGTTATGGTATACTTTGAATGAAAAGAGGTTTGAAATGCTGTTATACTTTTAAGCCTAAGAAGGAATGGAATTGATGACCTTGGTGCAACAACTGCTTAGCTTCAAAAATGAAAAATTTTCAGGAGATATAAAAACTTCGCCAAAAAATCCTAACAACACACATTTACATGCACAGCCAACTCCTTTCTCTTTATACCAACTGATTATATAATTGGATTTGACCATTTGTTACACCAAACGATAGAGCGATTTTCTACAATAAGAATGCATCATAACCTAACAATGCTGAAAAGTGGAGATGACTGGTTGTTACATCAAGGTAAAGTAATTTCCTTTATTAGTTCAATTGTAAAGCAGCTATTACTTTACAATTTAAAAAAAATTTGGAAGACTTTGTACTGGTGATTTTGTACTTGCTCTGTTTGTATTGTTTTCACCTCTGCATCAATACTATTCCCCTCCTGTAGATCCATCTGTTAATCATTGCTGAAACTACTCCAACAATCACAAAAAGGCAGTTAGAGAGGGAACTCTTTCCCAGTTTTCAGTTGGCGCATGCCCAAAGAAAATCTTTTACTATGTTGTTCAGTTATGATTCCTAAATATCTTAGTAAAACCTCTAGAGGTTCAAGCAGTTATTTTGGCAGTTGACCCAAGGAATAACAAACAAAACTTCATCTAGATAAATTTATTAATAATTTTATTTAGAAAAATTACATACAACACAATGTCAACAAACATTTCAGCTACTTGAGTTATCCGTTTTTAGTTCATATATCTGTAACAAAAAAAATTGAACATAATGTAAGTTAAAAAATCAGAATTGAAATACTCTTTAAAAACATAAAGTAATACATGTGTCAGGTTCTTTAAAGGCCACGGAAATACAGTCTTTAAAATTATATATACTTTTCATCACCTAATTACAAGAGTAATCAAAAAAGTAAGTGCTAGGGAAGATAGAGAAAATATATACAATACATAAATATATTTACAATAAAAAAATTGATAAGAGTTCAACTGTAAATTTCAACAATACATTTTATAAAACCTGAAGCTTACAACATATCAGACTATAACTTTCATAAGGAGAGTTTTAAAAGTAAATAGAAATGCAAGAAAAAATTCCTAAGGAAAATTAGAACAGAGAGTATAGGTTAAGAAGTAATAAAAAGATACACGGGAATAAAAAAATAGGTAAGATAATAGATATCAGAAAAACAAAATTTCACTTTATGGACATCTCTATAGAATGAACCAGAAAATATTTACAAAACAGTTATTTGATACATGCAAAAATACAAAACACTGAATAGATAGTTCATACAAACTGGAAAAGATATAAAGGACATGGAGGTGATACAGAAATTAATTTAGAAAAACTGATAAAGAATTTGAAGGGGTACCAGGAGAAAATTGGTCAGAAGAATGTATTGAAAAAAATACAAAAATAGCAATGAAAAAGAAAAAAATCATACAACTCAATGAGAAATTGACAAAAAATAACAGTAAAATTTCATTTATATCACAATTTGTAGGTATTAAAACATTAAAGAAAACATCTTTTTTATAAGACGATTACTAAAGATAAAGGTAGTTAGTTACTTTTATCTGATTTGAATACTAGACAGTGGTTACCGGTGTACTTTAATGGTTGGGATTCAATTAACCACACTTTCTCAAGAGTGGTTGGCCTGGGTCTGCATAAGCTACTTCATTTACACATCATCCTCATCTCATTGGGTCGTGGGGTTGGTTATTGTTTTGAAGTCAAACAGATTGCAACATACACACATCAGGGATTAAAAAAAAAAGTAATAAGACAACAGCACAAGGTCACTAATCCAAACCCTCCAGTAATTCATCAAAAAAAAGTTTGTTTTTATGTAGCATTGATAATTTCCTATGGTACAGTTATTTTTTGAATATCTTAATCCGGTAATCAGATGCCGAAATTGTAAACATGACTCTGCAGAATGACTATGACAATGACGAATAACTACTGGAAAATAAAATAAACCATGAAGTGGCAGTTACAAGTTTTAATAAGTATAAAGAGTGGGCTAAGAAAACCTATCAGCCGTTTCATGAAATATTAATGCTTATGCAGCTTTGAGACGAAGCATTCAAACAAAGTTTGGCTTCCAAGAAATAGAAGAAAATAAATAACTTTTTTGTGAAAAATAAAGATTAGAGTAAAATACATTATTTTAATTAACTTACTGTATGTACAGTATTTATAAAATTTTTTTATTGTTAATTTATTTCTTTTAATGTAATTTCTTTGTGAAAAAACATGTAAAGGTAATATGTAAATGGTAACATAAACAATGTTGTATTTTACTCATTTTAAACAAGAATATTGCCTTTCAGACAAAATTTTCCTAATCCGAACGTTTCGGTAATCCGAACAGTCGTGGTTTTTATTAGTTCGGATTTGCAAGCTTGCACTGTATTTGGAATTCAGTTAATCTCACTTCTGAAAGCAATTGCATGAGAAAAAAGTAGCAATGGATATAAATGACAGAACTGGAAACAGGAAATATTTAACTAAAACACAATCATTTTTATTGTAATAAGTGTTGAGGAAGAAGCAAGGTTGTTATAATAACACTCAATCAAAATTAAATGAATGGAACTAGTGAATAAGGGTGTGAGAAATTGAATGTTATAACATAGGATAGAGTGATGCAGGAACAGATATAAACAGGGGTCAGGGAAATGGATTGGTCAAACTAAAAATTAATTCACACAAGACTACTCATAGAATTTGAGTACTTCAATATAACTATTTAAATTTTTGTAATGATTATTTACCAATATAAATAATAAACAGTTTTGTGAGAAGCCAACAAGTTTAATGTTAAAAGCATATAATTTATGATCGAGATATAAATTACAATCTATACAACTATATAAAATGGTAAAATGATTTGTAGAGAGAACTATTTCTGGAGTCGTATTGGTCCGATTTTAATGATTTTGGTGTCGTTTGAAAGCTATCGCCACAGAGATTTGCTGAAAATTCCCAAATAATTGTTTTTCTCAGGAAATCCTACCACAAAATCAACAAAATTAGGTATCTTCTTAACCATTAAAGTTATCGAATTATAACCTTCACCAGTGAATTCCTAGACCCAGAAAACTAAAGAATTTCAACTTCTAACTGTAATTAATAAGCTCAAACCGTATGTCAGCGCATACTTTTTTAATTCAAGAATAAATCCTTATAATGCATCTTGTAGCTTCAAATCAATTCTATTTTATATAATAATTTTATACAATAAATTTCACTAACCTTTTAAAGCTGCTTTAAGCTACTTGTGTTTCGGTGGATCCACCATCATCAGAGTACACAGTATCATTTGAAACTAAAAATTTTGATTTAAAATCTGTAGAAGATCTTCAGTCTTTTATATTCAGTTTTATATAGATGACTGAAGATGTAATATCTTCTACGGATTTTATATAAAAATTTTCAGTTTCAAATGATATTGTGTACTCTGATGATGGTGGATCCACCGAAACACAAGTAGCTAAAAAAGGTTAGTGAAATTTATTATAAAACTGAATGAAGAATGTTGTGTATGAGAAGATATTATAAATATTGTTGGCATTTTTACCGATGAAAATTTTATGGGGCTTTAAATTGGGAAAAATACTATTTTCAGCAGAAACAAAGTTACTTAATGAAAACATTTTTAGAGCCTATCACCAGTGCGAAGCCGATGGAAAGATTCGGTATTCATTTAGTAGGTATTTATTTAGAAGTTCGGCTTTTATTGTAGATACAACATTTTTAGTTAATGAAGTGAAGTGAGTAAAGGTGTGCTAGTACATAATAATTGTATATAATTTCTCGACATATGTTAGCTATCATTCTACTAAAATTTCTATTGATCGAGAATATTTTTAATTAAAAAATTATGTAATATGTTTTACATTTTTTGTTTGTTTAAAATTCAAAACATATTTTAAGTATTTCCTTCATTTGTTTTATTAGAATCTCGTCAAACGTTAGCATCATTCTCTCCTAGAATAAGACCACTTGATCGAGCTGTCAACCCCTGTACCATTACTTCCATATTCTCTCTGAATCTCAACTTCTTCTCTCTAAAGTCATATCATTCCATCCTTTAGTTCTTTCTTCCACCTTATTTCATTATACAGAATACAGAAAACATTGTAGATTAGAACTGATCCGATACAATAACTTTCCATTTTATAATTATTTAAGTGACTATTTAGCATCATTGCAGCAGAAACCATATTAATGCAATGTTATTTTAATGTTTATATAAAAAAAAACTTTCAATATTTACTGTTTTACTGCTTCTTTTACTTCGTTTTTATGAGTACTTTTGTGATGCGCACCTCTTCTTCAAGTAATAACATATAGCTTCTAGAAAATGTTTGTGAAGATTGCATCTTCTTTTGTCAAAGGTTTGAATCAAACTGGTTATAAAATGGAAAAATCTACTGCTATTGTTATTTGCATCAGACAATGGAACTTAATTTTTATTATATATAAAATTTATGATAAATTTTAACCAGTTACCATTGTAAAATTGTATTTGTTCATTCATTATACTGTAGCCACTCTAAGCTTAGTCCTGATGTCAACAAAAGGATGACATCATGACTATTGCGTGAAACCGGGTGAGTACAAATTATGAATGGCATATTCACTACCACGGACCTTCGTTTTAAATACAGTACTAAAAGTAGTGTATTAAATAGTCAAGCATTTAGTAAAGTATTTATTTCTGTCCTTTGCAGTTTATCAATTTATAATAAAGGCTTAAAATCATCATGTTATTATATAACATTAGTTTATTATACTATGCTAAAATAACACAACTGTTTGTTTATAAAATGATGGTAAATCCGGGTCTTCATTTACAACGGCTAGCATTTTCTTTATGTTCGGTATTTCATTTCTTTGAAAAAATCAGAGAATCTTAAGCCTGTTTTTACAAATTCATCCATCACATTCTTTTGAAGTTGGCGAATCACAGTTTCTTTTCTTTCCATGAGTAACCAATTACCTCTTAGTCATTTGTGTTGATAATGTGGTAACTTTGAAGACTGTGTACAAGTGGTATGACCGATTTAAAAGCGGAAATGAGTCGGTTGACAACAAGCAGTGTTCGGGACATCCATTAACCTCAAAAACAGATGAAAATGTGCAAAAAATTGAAAAGATGGTTCATTCAAACAGGTGAATGACTATTTGAGAGCTAACGGAAGAACTTAATACACGATTCGATTCCATACACAGCATTTTAACTGATAATTTGCAAATGAGACTAGTGAGTACACAATTTGTTCCTGACTTTTGAGTGATGAACAGAAGGAAAATCATGTGTCAGTTTGCACTGATTTGAAGGATCGTCTTCATGGCCAAAATTGTAACTGGAGATAAAAATTGGGTCTATGGCTGTGGCCCCGAGACCAAAATGCAGAGTTCACAATGGGAAATCAGTTAATCTCCTCACCCTAAAAAAGCACGCCAGTCAAAATCAAACATCAAATTTATGCTCACTCTGTTTTTTGATAGCGAGGGCTTAATACGAACAGAGTTTGTTCAAATTTGAACAACTGTAAACTATGAATTTTACAAGGGCGTACTGCAACATTTGCAAAATGATGTGTGAAGAAAAAGGCCAGAAAAATGAATCAATGGCTTCCTTCTTCCTCACTATGTGCCGTGCCATGTCTTGCTTCTCATTTGTGAGTTTTTGGGCAAAAAAAAATGTTCCTGTCTGTCCATGTCCGCCTTACTCACCGGATTAAGCACCATATGACTTTTGGCTCTTCCTAAAAATTAAAACTGTACTTAAAGGAAAATAATTTGACACTATTTCTGACATTGAGAGAGCCACAACCGAGCAGCTGAAAGCCCTTCCGAAAGATGCCTTTCAGAAATGCTTCCAGTCAAGAATTCAACATTGGGATAAGTGCATTGTTAGCCAAGGAAAGTACTTTGAAGGAGAATAAATAAAATTGCATGTAAGCTTATTATTTTTTTAAAATAAAATTCATTCGCTGTATTTTTTATCATACCTCGTATTTAACAATACAATGAAGACTACAGGGTCTAACATGGTTAAAGTTTTAAAAAAGTTTAAACTTTGCTGCAGAAAGGCCTTAACATAATTTTTCAAATGTCTGTTTAAGTAATAATCAAAAGCCCACAATAATCCATACTTAGTTTTAAAACTTGAATGTGAATAACTTTTACAACACCAACTAATTATTTCTTATAGTACCTTCAAAAAAAAACATTTTGTACTTTACACATTTAATAAAATTGAAAAAAAAGTATTTTCACCTGAATGTATGCTTCTGTTAATGTTATCATTTGTGGTAATATATCAGTAACATGAAGATCTTGCATTTCATACCATTTTCCAGTTCCCTGAAAATAAAATTTAAAAAAATACTTAATAAATCTTAACAGAAGAACGATTTAGATTGTGTTAGAGGAATCTTAAAAGAACAAAATAAAGCAATATTGAAAAAAAATTAATTATACAATGATTATTCTAATCCAGGTGAAGAAGTATACAAAAATTGTCACTTTTGTCACAAAATTGTCAATTTGTCACATGGAATGTTACTGGTGGGAGCCATTCAATTGAGATATTGGTTGTTTAGACCTATGGGAGAATACTAAGTTTTTATAGTCTCTAGTTCACACCACACCAGCCATTTTACACCCCTCAATCCATAATCTGTTTAAGTCAGTGCACAGGATTATTACAGGACTATTATATAATTGTAATCAATTCCAGTTAAAAAATGCATAATGACAACAATTTGAGGAATTACTTCCAGGTAATTCAAGAAAAAGCACTTAAAACGCAAATACAGAAATAAATAAATAATTACATACCTTATGAAGCACATGAACTCTGTAAGTTCCTTTCGTTGGTTCACCATCATGTACTATATTTGCAACTAGATCGTAAACTGTATTCTTATGTCTTGCTTTAACTTCTGGCGTGAGTATGTCACCAAAATCAATGTTCCTATAGAGAAATTAGAAAAAGGATTTCACACAAAACTATTCAAAATCTAAAAACTCTGTAAAATAATCTACATTATATAGATAAATATATATTACATAGAGTAGATATTATGGTAAAATTAAATTTCATTTGAATACTCTGTTGTTAAGGTCTGAGTACAGAATTGTGTCTCAGTACATTTTCACATTGTTCATACCTCTTTCAACCTATTATCAATTCTTAAGCCTCAAATAGGAGTACAATACATTTATTTAAAGTATGCTACTAATATACAGTGGAATGCAGTTAGAGCGAACTGAATCTGTAAGTCCCTCAGACGCATAGATACAAAATTACTTCCGATGTAGCAAACCCTTAACTCTGGTTATAGAAAACTAAGAGACCCTAATCATTGCAGTCAATACTGTTCAAGGTAAAATCAACATTTCAGAAGTAAAACCGATTTAATAGATAAATGAAAATGAAAGTAAGAAGTTCACTACTTGATTTTCTGTTTTAATTTTGAATAGTTGCAAAACATATGCTACATACTTCTTTTGTAAACCATCCAAATGGAAATTAAGGAGAGGCATTATCCAGTGTGATCCTTAAATAAAGAAAACAATCCCATGATTGGAGAGGCTCTACAAGGTGTCAGGACTGCGCTAATGTTTTTAGAAGCCGTTAGTTATGCAGATAAAAGGACAGGATCTCGAACAGGACTTAGTGAAAATTTTCATCACAGCAGTGCGTTGAAAACAATAAAAAATAACTGAATACTTCAAAACAAAGTACCATACAATCATACAACTCAAAACGGAAAAAGTTTCTTTTCAGGTAATGCTTTTTAAATACTAATTTGAGTTTTATTATTAAACACTTTCCATTTTTAAACAATCATTTGCAACTAAGGTATTCTTCTTATTATTCTGCCTTTCAAGGATTAGGCATCTCTGCCTGTTCCAAACCTCTCAAATCTGCCCATCTCTTTCTCAGGCATCCTCGTTCTCTCCTGCCCTCCGGCTAATAGCCCAATGTCTGCTTAGGTATCCTATCCTTCCGCATTCTGTTTACTATAAATGTCCCGTGGCTGTTGCTGGGTCTGCTATCGGGAGCCGCCCCTGGCAATAAGGACACTCGTCAATTCTGTTCGAGAGTGCTGAGGAAATAAAATACTCAGGGTGGACAAAAACCAGTGAAGATGGTAAACGGCTCCAAAGGCAGAAGAGCCTAGAGCGGCATCTTGAAAGAACTGTCCTGCAGGCTCATATGCAGTGATGTGGTAATCCCACTAACGAGCTTAATCTGCGCATTGGTCGTAACATGGCCAGAGGATTTTCTAGCTGGCAAACCTCATGATGCCTCGGATGATGGACCGGGATTTACGGAATTCCATTCCTGTTACACAAAATACTTTTTGATTGTAGTGAACCAAATACCATCGGTCCAAAGTTCAGTACATTACATCACTTTTATATATGATAGTGAAACTATAAACTGCATACAATCACTAGTTCAGTGTTTAATTGGGCAATTAAAACTAAATTTTATTGACGGCAATCATTTTCATTCACCATTCCAAACATACAGGATATCTGGGCTGAATAAGAATAAAGTTGGGGAAATTTTTCTTTTCTAAGAATAATCCATTAAAATAAAATATTTAAATCAATAAATCATAAAAACAAAAATACCACGTTACATTTTACTTACTTAACAGGAAAGTTGACGATTGTAGGATTCTTTTCAACAAAGAATGTATTTTTTGTAAATCTCTGGAAAAAAGCAGACAATAATTCATAAAATAATAACTTAATGTTTAATTTAGTACCAATTTCAATACATGCCAAATTCATTTAATTTTGTTAGAAGTAAATAATCAACCTAAATATACACATCTTTTTAAAAGTACAGCAGTCAGTTATGGAGTTACATTAATTCCTTGTTAACCCAACACTTACAAGTGATTTTCCTGACACTAACTCAAACTGAGTTTGTGATTTTCTGTTTGTCCTGTGTTGAACTAAGTTAAGTGAATATACTGCCCATAACAGACAGGTGGAGTGTCAAATTATTTACACTCATTTGTTTGTTGCAGGGCTAAAATAAATAGTTCTGTTTCTTATCACATGGTCAGCCAATTAAATGACTGAATCATTTAAGAACAGAAGAGGTAGAGGTGCAAAAGACACTAATCAGAGTTATCTCCTCTGAAAGTAATGAATTTCATTGTACAGCCAGACCCTGTGGTGAATGAAATGAAGGTGTCATTTCCAGAGTGGAAAATATGTGCTTTTCAGAGGGCCCGGCATGCTGATAAGCGTACTTTTCCACATAGTGAGGAAGCTGCATAAACCACCTTACTCCTCGGTTTACTTAGTAAAACCTCTACAGGTTCAAACCAGCCTTTTGGCTTGATGACCTAAACAACAAGTGAATATAGCAAACTTATCATCATAACAATGCAATACTTTATTCAATCCAATACTTTGTTAATGTATAAATTTTAACATACACTCTTCTATTGCATGTGCTGATTTACTATTATTGATTGTTTTTATATATTCCATTAGTCCAATATTTAATTTAAGCCTGCCCTAAACTTCCCTTGCTTCTGAGTATTCAATTAAATCCTACCATTTTCTTGATGTCATCTCCACATTAAGATCTATGGCCATCCTCCCACCCTTGTTCCTGTCCATGGTCTCAATTTCTGAATAACACTATTTTATCTCCCATCTGTGAGTCTATTTTTGTTAAACAATTTTTTATAGAATGTCTTGAACGTTGGTGATGTTTTTAACATCACTATAGTTTTAACATTTCTTTATCATAGATCTTTCCATGGCATCGTGTGTTTTCACTAGTAATTCCCTTAGTGAACACCCATGTTTCGTACCGTACATTAATATCAAGAGCACATATGAATCAAACACTAGTATTAAAGTATTATGGGAAGTTCTTGTCTTTAGAATAGTATCCAATCTTCTGATTGCTGCTCATCTTTTATTATTAACTTTCGCCATTTGAGTACTTCTATCAAGTAAAATTAAATTAGATTTGTGTATTTATTTTCCCATTTTACTTTTTTGATACCCTATCATTTCTTTTGGTTTTCCTAAATTTTCCCTCGTAGTTAATACAAAAGTACATTGTCTGCGTATCTCAAGTGGCTTAATCTTTCACTAAAGTTAAGTTTATAATTTTCGTCATCAGTCTCTAGACTTGTGTGAAGCAGTTCTCCAAGCTGTTCTATCTTGCTCAAGTTGTTTCATATCTACATACCTGTAACACCCAACATCTTTTGTAATTAAATATTCTAACCTTTGTCTTCTCCTACAATTCACTTCCTCAATATTACCCTCCATTATTGATAGAGCAATACCTGGATGTGTTAAGATATGCCCCATTAGCCTATCCCTTCTTCTGGTAAGATTTTTCCGTATACTTCTTTTATCCATTTGTTTAACAACCTCTAAATTACTTATTTTGTCCACAAAAAGAACTTCTGCCATTAACTGGAAGAAAACCACTTAATTCCTTTCACAAAAGGCTTAAGGGAACCTAAAGAGATAGAAGGCCAGTGTCCTACCCATACATTCACGTTGTATGGCCTGTTAGTAGCCATGTTACCACTCATCAGCATGATGACCATCTCGTGATGAACGAAACAGGAAGGGCTGCCCAGCCCACCCTGGCAGATGGTGGCTTGAGGCATTCAGTCTGCCAAGCAAAAAGCAGAAAGAAACAGTAAACTACAGCTTTTTCTGTCTGACTAGAATAATTGTGGGGAAACTCTCTCATGTATGATTCTGGTTAGGCTTACTTAGTACATGCAGGTCTTCAAGAACTTTAAAATTAAGTTATAAATTAATTTATTTTCATACAAGTAACCATTAATATAAATGAAACTATTTTTAACAGTCTGGGAATGCTTTGGCCAAACCCAGTATTCAAAAATATATGGTGGAATTTTACCACTAATGTCATACATTGGTAAAATAATTGATAACATAAATAAAAATATAACATGAATGAAATACATACATAACATAAATGTTATTTAAGTAACATTTATGATAGAAGTTACAAAATAAAAATGAATGAATAAACCAACCTTAATGTACAAAATAAGATACGGAGGCAACTGGGTAATTTCAAATCTCTTCAAGAAATTCTCCTTGTATGTCTTATATTCCTTCTCAGCTTCATTATTGAATTTGGTCAGCAAAGTGTAAAGATTCACCTGCAGAATGAGAGGAGTATAATGTTCATCTGCTCTTCATTTTCTATAATACAAATAAGATATAAAAGAACATACTATCTTATATTACGACCACTCCCTATTAAAATACACTGCATTAATTTAAGCACCTTTAACTGTTTCATATAAATTTACCATGAAAATTAAAATAATATTTTTATTAGTCAATTATAGTTTCTGTTGAAAATTATATTACTTTTACAGTTACTTTCAGGTACAGTACAATAGTACATAAATTAATCCATTTAAATTAATGCTGTTGGTTTTTACTTTGCACTCTACCATACCCTCAAGTAGCACAGGAACCGAAAAACGGATTTAGAAAAACAATGGAAAGTAACGATTGCCAATGTGTATGTTTCTCCAAAGTCTTGAGGATTATCCTGTTAAAAGCTGAAAATTCAAATTTTAGTAAGGTTTAAGAACAACCCAAAAGCCCAAGTATGTGGAGTGAGCTAAACAACTGTTCAGTTAGTAAAACAGGAAGCCGGAAACTGTAAGGAAGGTGAAACAAACTTTCATACACCAAGAGAACTTTTAAAAAAATGGACCTATGACAAACGTGGGCAGTTTTAGTATATGAGCCAATTAAACTTTTAAAATGAATTGAAAATCAAAATGGAACTATAATACATCAGTAGCGTATCGTATTTATAGACACATACCATCATTTTAAAGCAAATTTGTGTGAGTGAGGCATAACCTTTTACTGTTTCAAGTTACATGGAAAAAGTGAACCAGCAATAGAGCAGCTGACCCCATTAACCTTTAAGCTCACAATGATACGGCGCATAATGTAGTTATTACAACTGAAAGGAAGTTTGAACTTTGTAACAAGTTGATTTAATAGACTTAACTAATTTTGTGTTACTATAGTATGCAGCCTACTGTGTTTTGTTTGGTGAAGTTTTTATTTGTTGACATGGTAGCAATGTCCACAAGCACTTTTCGCGCATAAAGATTCAAATATTTTACATTAAGGTTATATCTTAACTACAGTTAGGTTATGTGTTAACTAGAGATAAATTTTTTTATAGAAATGTAATTGCTAATGACGAAACATCTGTGGGTTTTGTGCAGCACAATCTACTAAATAAAGTGCAAGCATACATAAATGTTAACTATATGTACCTACCTATAATACTAAATATCCTTTTTTTGTAAATTATCCTTTTTATTGTCCTTTATTTATCCTTTTTTCTTTAAATTATCCTTTTATTGTAAAAGTATGCGAAAAGTGCTAGTGGACAGTGCTATCACATCAATAAATACAAACTTCACTAAATGTAACAAGTAGGCCACATAATATAGTAGCACCACAAATTCATTTTAGAATTTAATTTTTTAACAGTAAAACAAGATACTTTTTCTGATTACATTTAAGTTTTTTTTCTCTTTTTGTATTCTTTAATTTAAAAATCAAAAACGGGGGGAATCAAATTCCTATTATAAATTATTCTGAGGATAAAAAATTTAATTTCCCTGTCAAAACTAATACTCAAACAAATATAACAATAAATAAATACCTGAGGAATAATGTTTTCCATTATTTCATCCTTAAAAAGAGGAGGTGGCGGAAGATCGCATGTTAAATAAAGAAAAGGTGATGTTGTAGTCTTTTCAGCATATTCATCAGTTAGTTGTAAGGCTGCTCTTTGTCCATCTTCCAGCTCAACTGGAGGAATCTTTCTACTGTGTATTTTCATAGAGCCAAGAAATGTTTTATAAATAACAGAAGAGTCAGGCTTTTTTGTTC
This sequence comes from Catonia carolina, assembly GCA_035578175.1. NCBI lineage: Eukaryota > Metazoa > Arthropoda > Insecta > Hemiptera > Achilidae > Catonia > Catonia carolina. The sequence goes on from JAQMRL010000001.1 coordinate 353,028,760, forward strand.
CATTCAATGCCAGATGTAAAGCGTTAAGAAACCATGACAGAAAGTCAATAGGATCTCCTGTAAAACAAACCATTTAATCGCAAACATTTATAATTAACTAATTTCTGTATTTTTAAAAACATGATTATAACTCAATTGTACTGCAGAAGACTCAAAGGGCAATAAAAAAAATAAACAATAGAAAGAAAACTAACCTTGTTCAGTAAATTGAAACTTCTTTCTACTCCAAAGTACAACAGCTTGAAGCATTTCATGAGGAGATACATGTGCTTTAAAATTACGAGGATTCCACAGTTTACGCATTAATTCTCCAAAACGCTGAACTAGTAAGAAACTACTATCTCCTGGAGGCCTTTTAACACGTGCGTAATTGATTTCACGTAAGAAGAAATCTCTTAGTGGTGTAACATGAGACAAAGCCTGAAAAAAGAACAAAATAATTAGTTTACTAAAACTGAATACAATTCAGGAATGAATCAATAAAGCAGTGGTATTAGAAGAAAGTATCACTCCATTCACTGTGCTGAAAAAAAAATACTAGCCTGGCTCTCATCTGGTGATCAATACAAGTTAACCTGCGAGTTAGAAGAAATACATGGTGTTAATTCACGATTCCATATTGATTAATCTAAGTTGTGGCCTGGACGAAGAAACATCAGCACATTTATCTTCTGACCGTTTGGCACTTTTGGTCAGAGTGATGTCAATCTTTGGCCCATGGAAGGTAAAAAATTATCAAAAGAACTGGTCTAGAGGTTGGTGTAATTTTATTTGAGCTCACCTTTGAACCATGTAGGCTGAAATATGCTTGCTGAAACTGTGGAAGCAAAATAACCCCTTTAGGGGCAAGTGCAAGGCCATTTCATTTATTTATCTACCTTCTGTTTATCACGAAGAAGCCAACTGTCACCTTAAGGTGTCATATACCCTACTATGTTTCAATAGCTCTTTTGTTTACTCACCGGCATATAGGCAGTGTTGATGAACAAATAAGTAAGATCATTTGTGTGGCCAGATGATGCCTTGAGGCATCATGGCATTCCCTTACTGCTATTGCCCGTCAATATAATGCCACATCCGTGATTCCAGCCTACGTGCTCAATGTGCTAATGTTCAGTATTTATGATCACTTAGCATGTAGTAGGGCTAAGGTTATCCAAACCTAATACTGGGTTAGTCAAGGTACTATTCAAAAATCTACACATGGAAATAATGTATACACCACCTCGCATTGCAAATACATATGGAAATTTGGTTCTTTCTTAAAATATGATTTTTGGCAATTACGTAGCAACCTCACAGCTGTCAGGAACACCCAAATTGTATTGTCATTACTGCACAATCCATTTTCTTTCCAAATTATCATGAAAAATTTTAATTAGAAAAACGCACTACAATCATCTCAGTATAAAGTACATTTTGTGAATAGATTACATTACATTATCATACAATTACACAGACAGAGTGCACTGAAAGGAAAGGAATAGATGAGACCAAAACGAGGTAGGAGAATTAAAGAAAGTGGTGGTCTTATTCACTGTTAAGAGGAGAAGTAAAAATACACGAAGCAAAAATTTGTTACCTGAAGTACAACATTACAATAATCATTAGCTTTAATGTTATTGAGTCCAACAATTCCAGGCAGATATAATGTTCCATCAATAGCTCTTGATAACTTATTGCTTGAATCCAGTTGTCTGATATGATCTGAAGTGAAAGTTGGATTTAAAACATACTTAATATCATCTAGTGACGAATCTGGAATGCATGAAAGAACAATATTTAATTATTTACTCCAAAACTTCTTGAGCGTTATTATCTTACCGTCAACATCAACAAACTTACAAGTTTAATTGCTTAAGATACAACTTTTCCATGAAAAATTGACCTCTGAAATATTTATCTAAAATACACTGTTTTAATTAAAAAATAAATCTTTAGCATACACTGGCAGCTTGAATTCTTTTGTATAAATATGGGCATTTCAAACGCCTATATAGATAGAACATCTCATTTTTTTTTTTTTAAGAACAATAGAACAGTTTTAAATAAATGATTAAAGGTGCAATTAATAGGTTTTAAAGTTTCAATGACATTTTACGTACGATGTATCCACTAAAACACATGTAAGTAGATCATGAGGATCGAGACAGCTAAAAAAGTTCAGTGAAATGTATGATATTTATATAAGCCATATTTTTAAGCACCATTTTAGTTTTAAATTGATTTAACACTTGAATTGCATTAAAAAGGTCTCATTCGACTTTTTTCCATGGTGAGAATACTCAAGCAAAGTCATATTTAACTAAAAGTCAATGAATATTGTCACAGACAATATCTTTTCATATTATTATACTGAGACCTCATATAATTAGCATGAAATGTTAAGGAAATTATATAAAAGGGTGCTTGTAGGTGTAGTGGTTAGTAAAAAAACTGTTTTCCATGGCAGGTGTCTCAGGTTTGATTCCCGGTTAGGTCTGGCATCTTTTCATCTATATATATCACTGCATTACTTACAAACAAGTCAAGGCTTATGTCAGGCAAAATCAACAAATAGAATAAAAAATTGATTAATGATAATTTTAGGCAACAAAAAACTTCAACTTACAAAATTCTAATTTCATGGAGTAATTTCAATTAATAATTCACTCGATGATTAATAGCATAAATTCGCAAAATGCTCTATTTTAGGCATTATTTTCATGAAAAATAACTTAAAAATTCAAAATGCACCTGAAAGGTTTGAATTTTTCAAAGAAAATTAGCAGGTTTGACATAACTAAATTCATTTTCAAAAAATATAATTAGAAGTGTAAAAAGTAAGACTTACCCACAATTTCGTAATTATCAGGTAAACAATAAAACTTTAATGTAAGCAAATTTAAGAAAACATGATGACTTTCAGCAACACTATGTGTATATGCATGCGTATTCATTCCTCTTCCTGCAAAGGCAAAATTAAACATTAAAAAAATATCACATAAGTAATATTATTACACTTACCAGACTGAAAAATACCCTCCAAATTCAAAATTATCACGCTTTGCATTTTCTGTAGTGTACTATCATTTGTACACAATATTCCAATCAAGCAAACCACCAAACTCAAAAAATGTCAAAGGGATTAATACTTCTTAGAGGCAGGAGTTACACAGATGACCACCATGTAAACACAAATTTTTCCTGTTTAACCAGTAGTTAAAACAGTTCATAATTTATTTAGCCATTGGCTGTATTCAGAGAATAGGCAATTACAAAATATAATTTTCTATAACTATTACATTATTTCACCAACAATTTTATTAAATTAACCTTAACACAGTTTATATTAAATATAAAATTTAATTTCATAAAATTGTCGGGGAAAGATATCCGTATTTTGTTTTGATTAATGATACAGTAGTACTTCGATAGTCCCACACTTTGTGGACTTAGAGGTTGTCGAAGTATCGAAATTTTAAACTATCCAGATCCAGAGCATATACATATTATACACAGGAAGTATTAAAAACACTATTTTAATGTGAAAATTGCAAAATTTTAATGAATACAAACAAACTTACATGCCCTTCAGTACAATACTGTACTCAAGGATGGAAGGGTAGGGAGATGAAGAGTAAGTGGAAGGGGTTGACCTGCCTGCCGGATCGCTACTTACAGCACATCATGTCGCTTTGCCACAAGTTGTGTCAAAGAAGCGAAGGTTTACTGTACCAACAAGGATAGCTACATTAGTTTTAAATGTACTACATTATAAGTCCTACTACTATTTCATATAATTCTATTTAAATGTTTTACAACTTAAAACTTTTGAAATTTTTAAAAACTAACTATTACATTTCTACGTACAGCAACAAATCGGTGAAAATTAAAAACATCGCAGATAATATCTGTGAGATATTATATCTTCTCGATACCTCCTTGCAGCAATATCTGCAATTTGTTTGAATTAATGAATTCAAGAACAGTTACTTTAATGTTACCTGATCTATTTAGTTCAATTGACAAATTAAAAAAACACAGGAATGAATTCACTGCAATTACTTAATGAATCAATCTATACGTATACTTGTACATTAACCCATTTATAAACATACAGAAAATTCTAGAAAGTTTTCTTTAAGATAAAAATTACTGTTACATTTACAAATAATAGAACTAATTAATAGAAATGTCTTACCTTGAAAATATTTTCCACATACTAAACATGCATAAACATTTATTCTTGAGAGTGATATTGAACAAAGTTTTTCAAAATCAAAATCAAGTACTTGGCGATTAATTGTATCTAGGTATGGACACAAACGATGAGTTTTTACCTTTCCAATTTTAGGAACTAAAAACATAAAAAAGATTATTATTATTTTATCAAACATCCTATGCAGGATTATAAACAGCTGTATTATTAAAAGAATCCTTATAAGATAAGATTCCTTATCTTCCATGGTAGGAGTAGGAAGTTTTAAATTTTGATGTAGAAATTTTTTTAAAGAATTTTAATTTACTGAAGTTGTGTACAAGATACACGAAAGCGCTATAAACATTGGTAAGTGTTTTCTGTTACCGTATTCTGGTGGTTAGAAATATATATTTCAATTCAAAAAAGATGATATACATTAAAGTAATGTTTTAGGGGATAAATCATAAGTATTAAAAATATAGTGTAAACAAGAACAAAGCTGGAGAAATTTTAATAACCTTCTCCACATCGTTAATTTACTCCTCCCATCTATCCCACAAACTTTTACTGAATTGCCACAGTCCCAAAAATTTTAAATTTCCTTCCACACAAACTTTTAATTATAATTTCCTATCGAACTACTATTCTCCTCTGCCACGCTGACGGCACACCCCTCCACTGAACCTGAATCCCATTTAATTTATTCATTACACCAATTTCCTGAATTTTTCTTGAGGTTACATTAGTTTCATCATTGTGTTCCACGAGCGGCCAGGTGTACAGTACGATGTCACCATCAAATGGCTCCATAGCCCACTCAACCCAGATTCGGATTCTCCACAACCTTAAGAACGAATGTTCCAGCTTCCATGCATATTTCTTTATAGCTCATGTTATACACTACATAGGTACATCTTTCAGACATATGCTCCAATAAACAACCCAGAACAGTAGAACAGTTATTTTTTGCAAGAGGACCACCCCGCAGTAAGAGTCTAAATATAGTGTGGAATCTCTTAGATCAGCGGTAATAGCGTTTTATTCTAATGCTCTCACATTAGGTTATGTAGGGTGATATAATTTTCACATTATTATAAAAATGATAACTTAAAATCACAGACGAATACATTTATAGGTTAATGAAACATACAAAACAGATATGAAAAGAAACTATATAATTATCGGGAAAACAAGATCGTTTGTTTGTTTTTTATAAGTCCAGTTAATACCGGCAAATTTTCGGTTAACGCATACTTGCTTTGCAAATTTTTCAGTCATTATTTTTCCATTAATCTTGCTTAATATTATTTATAATATTATCTACCAAAATATTTCTATATTATAATGCATTTGTGCGATAAACAATTAAGTTAACTCGTTACAAACGTAATAAGTAAAGCAACTATTTTATTATAGGTTATAATTTCAACTCGTAATTAAAAGTTATGAGTATTTTTGATAAGTTGCTTACCGAAATTATCATCTTCATTATCACTTACTGGATCTATATCAAATATATCCGCTTTTCTTTTAGTACCAACTCGAGCTTTTTTAGAAGTCATTTTAACATCAAACAAATCGTAGCACAACGTACAACGAACGAAAAGTATCACTGTTTATGATCAGTTCAAAGAGTATCAAATAGGCACATAATAACCAAGTAATAAGTCAAAAACCAACATGATTTTGTTTTCAAGTCATTTTGAATTTTAGAAATTAATAGTTGAAGATGTTCTGAGTTTGAAGTGGAAATTTTAACTTTACTTGGACTATGGTAATATGATAGTAACATTGAATTATGTTACATTATATGAATCCGACTGAAACTCGAAAACAAAATTCTTTTGTGACAAAATATCAATATTATTTTGATTTTATACAATAAAAAAAGTCTGGTCTAATATACCGTAGACCATACAAAATTACAATCTTGGAACAGTTTTTATTGAAGTGCACTGTGCAGTGGATTGGCACGCATGTTAAGAGTTAATACTGAATTCAACCAGTGTCATCTGTTTTCTGTACACAATACACATTTTGATGTATGATATTTTTATGTATTTGTTGTGTTTTGAGGTTAACGAGCGTTTTAGTCGTCTTAAATATTAATTTTATTTGTTACTGACATTATTTTCTTAGTTTTACGGCAAAGTTACCAATGTGTATTTTATCTCATGTTTTATCTAGAGTTTGAGTATTATGGTATGTGACTACCGGTTGGAAATGTTTTTCTAACCTCAATAATATTTTTCTAACCTAAAAAATTAATAAATAATTCAGTCTGTATTGACTTAGGTAATGGAATTTAATTTACAGAAGGTATCACGGGTTATATGATAATTTAAATTTTATAATAGTATACTATTGATATACTATTGATTAATTTTCATACAAGTTTTGAGCTAATACAATGCTTTTTGCTTATCTTATGGTGGTTTTTGTGTATATTAATTTGTCTTCTTCTGTTGAAGACATTATTGAAGAAGGTGTTTGCAGTATTGGTGGCAGTGATGACTGTAAAAGATCCAAATTTCTTCCTAGATATGTACTGTATGATGTCAACGAGCCAGAAGGATTTAACTTGAAGAGAGATGTTTACATTCGAATGGCTATGTTCATGAGACAGCTTGTGAAACAAGATTCCAGTATTGATTGGCATTTAGTGTTACCACCATGGTATAATTATTACCATTGGCGTTCTCCAGAATCAGAGACTGGAACCCAAAATAATGTACCGTGGAAACATTTCTTTGATATGACTAGTTTACAGGCCTTTGCACCTGTCGTAGAATACATTGATTTTGTTCAGGAAACAAATAAAGAACCAATAGATTATGTGTTTGTTTTACAACATATCTCTAATAATTTTGAAGATTTATCAGAGTGGAAAGATGGTTGGTCAGTTAAACCATGTCATAAAGAAACTTCTGTATATTATAAGCAGTTCAATGACATTTTTAGGTTTAATATATTAGGTTATAATAATGTAACAGCAAAACAAGTAGATTGCATATCATTTCATGGACAATCAAATTTACTGGGACAAATTGTTAAAAAATATAAATCCAGATCTATATTGTTTCATCATGCAGAAGTTGCTTTGCATCAGCATTTTGGAGATGCATTATATTGGCAGTGCAGACGTAGTATGCGTTTTGCATCACATTTAAAAAATATTGCTACAGAATTTAGGGAAAACTTCTTAAATTCCAGTGATACATTAGATAAAACAGAACTACCTTCTGATTGGAGATTAGAAAAACCAGGACGAAATGCTGTTGGTGGCCCTTACCTTGCTGTTCATTTGAGACGAAGAGATTTTGTAAATGCTAGACCAAAAGATGTTCCCAGTATAAAAGGAGCTTCAAGACAAATTAGAAAAAAACTTATAGATTTAAAATTAGATATAGTATTTGTATCTACTGATGCTCCTCAATATGAATTTGAAGAACTTCAGTCTTATTTAGATGAGTTTAAAGTTTTATATTATGTTCCATCATTATCGGTTAAAAAAGAAATTAAAGATGGTGGTGTGGCTATTGTTGATCAAATAATTTGTTCATATGCTAGATTTTTTATTGGATCTTTTGAGTCTACTTTTTCATTTCGTATACAAGAGGAACGTGAAATTCTTGGTTTTAAGAAAGAAACAACATTCAATCGTTTTTGCGGTGATAAACAGAAAGATTGTGTTCAGCCTACAAGATGGACTATTGCGTATTAGTAATCTTGCAATAACTCTTTGCAGTTTATTTATATAGGCTAATGAATGATTTCTTTTTAATATATTTATTACAATTATTTTTTATAAAAGACTAATAATATAAGCTAAGTTTTCCTTATATAACTGATTCGTTGAAACAAACGATATGAAAGTTGTATTACAGTACAAGCTCGCTACTCCGATGTAATAAAAACTGCGACTGTTCGGTTTACCGAAAAGTTCGGATCAGCAAATACTTGTCTAAAAGGCAATTTTTATGTTTAAAATGAGTAAAATACAATTGTTTATGTTGGAATAAACTGATTTAATAATAATATACGTACAATAAACTGACCTTACTTGTTTTTTCCACAAAAAGTCACATTAAAAGAAATAAATTAACAATAATTTTTTATAAATAAAGTATATACAGTAGTAAGTTAATTAAAATATGCAGAGTTGTTTATGTTGCAATAACCTGATTCAATAATAAAATACGTACCTTTCACTAACCTTTATTTTTTCACAAAACATTCGTTTATTTTTGTCTGTTTCGTGGGAAGCCAAACTTTGTTCAAATGCTTTGTCTCAAAGTTGCATAAGCAATAATATTTTTTGAAACGGCTTATTGGTTTCCTTAGCCCACTCTATACACTTATTAAAATTTGCAACTGCCACTTCATGGTTTATTTTATTTTCCGGTAGATTTTGTCATCATCATCATTCTGCAGAGTCATGTTTACGATTTTGGCGTCTACCGTATTAAGACTTCAAAAAAAGATTAAGATTTCAAACAATAATCGTACCATACGAAATCATCATCGCTACATTAAAACAAACTTTTTTGTTGGATAGTGTGGATTACTGGAGGGTTTGCATTAAAAGAGGTTCGGATTAGCAAGCTTGTACCCTTATGTGTTAACGATTGTCATTTGGGTATCCATTTGAGTAGCCATTTGGGTATCATTATCTATTTTTTTCACTGTGCAGACATAATTTTTATGTTACAGATCATGACATTAACTAGGTTTTATATTTTAGAAAAAAAGTGATTTTATATAAAAGATTTATTTGTAATACTTAAGCTCAATTGTGATATAGGTAATTTAGTCAGAGTAAGCTGTACAAAATTAAGTACCTAATAATTATAAATATATTAAATAACTGTAAAATTATTTGTTACTTTTAAATAAATTTTTATTATTATATTACATTTGTTGTCTAATATTATTGAGTATTTACACAATAAAAAATAATGTTAACATTAACTAAATAGCCAATTGTTCTATACAATAATGAGCTGCAGAATTAAAAAATTCGAATGAAATTTAATATATTTGTATTAAAATTCGCTGAATCAAATTGTGGTTTCTCCGAAGGAATATTATGAAGACTCTTTCATGTGATTCTGATAAAAAATTACGGATCCTGAGCTGTAGATTGCTGTATTGTTTTGATAATGTGTTTAAATTAATCCTATTCCATGCCATATCAGTGTACCCATTTTACTTCACCATTCCAGATTTTAATAAAGATTGGTACATAAGTAGCATATAGATTAAAAAAAATACTAAAGTTGCACCAATATTTCGATAATTAGTGACTATTATGGGTGGGCTTTTACTGTAATAATTATTGTTATAATTTTTAGATCCTAGCTTGGAGTTGACCCAGGACTTTCTGGTTTGTAGACTACAGACTGTGCTAACCTCTATATCACTTTTCTATTCAATAATTAGCAACACTGCAAAAACATATGCATTAATTTTTGTTCAATTGTTATTGTTTTTGTATAAAAATCTCTGTTGTATTGTTTTATAAAATTGTACAATTTGGAAAGGTATTGCTTGAGTCCCAGCTCCGTGTAGTTGGAAGGAATGCAGTGCGTTGTTATAGTAGTGGGAGAATGAATGAGTTAGTAGTGTTTCACAGCTGATACATTTGTAGTGGTAGCATGTACTAACTAGACCAAAAAAATATTCTTATCATCCGGCGCATTAATTTAACAAATACCTACCGGGTTATTAACTTCGTTGGATTTGTAATATTTAACTTACCAATTTATATCAAAATGTGTAAATAAATAAATGTAATAAATACAAACAAATATGTTAAATACGGAAAGTTTGAAAACAAATGTTTTGATTCAGAGTAATTCAACAATCGTTCTCCCAGCATGCATCACTCATTCATTGTACCTCACCCATACCCTTCACCTCGCAACTACACGGAGCTTGGAACCACGCAGTACATAGCCAGGATTTTGGTTCGGGGGGAGGGTGGTTGAATCTGGAGAATTGAGGCAGCGACCAATGGCGTATTAGTCTGGTTGTTTGAATTTTCTGTTTGGATGAGGCTGAAGCCCCCAAGCCTTCCTGGCTACAAAAAATATTCCCCAAGCCCCCAAGCCTTCCTGGCCTGAGTATGAGTCTGAAACTATAATATGTAAATATTATTTGTTCGCTTCCAGCACCAACCAGATAGTTAGCTGGTAGAAAGTTGCTTTGAATTTTTAGTAACAATAATTGAATGAGTGACTGTGGTGACCAGCTGACAATGATACAAAACAAAATGTCTTTGGTTGTCTCTGTTCAAATTCATCATGTAAAAAATCTGGCTTAGTGCAGATATTAAATTAAGAGATTTTTTTTAAGTAAGTGAGTTCCAATTACAAGATAAAGGGAATTTGTTTGTGTGATCGGTTATGATAGGAAATTCTCTGATGGAACCAGTGCCGGAACTAGAGGCTTATGCCCCAGGGGTGGCAAAATAGGAAAAGTGGTTCACAAAAATTAAAATGAAATCATTTATTAAGAAACGTTTGAAAAGTTCTTAAAAAATTAAATTTTTAGTTTGGAAGTTATAGAAATTAAGAAAAAAATAACATATTTATTTTATAATATTGGTAAAAAAGAAACCTTTGCACCCATTAACAAATCTTCCAGTTCTAGCACTGGGTGAAACCCAAACTTTTGTTATTTGTTTTTTAAAATTTATTTAGTCTCTTCACCTGAGTTATGGAACAATAACAGTGGGTTTTAATGTAATAATTCCCAAATCCTGGCCTGGAATGAGTACTGGAACTTTTAGCTCTGCAGTTTAGTGAGTTGATACACATTTGTTGTGTTAACCTTTGCTTAATTTTTATTGGTTGGTTTTTTTAGTTTTTCTTTAAAGTAGCTTGAAAATTTTATGAAAACCCTTGATTTATGGAATACTAATATTATACCATGGGTTTTTGTCAAGTTTAAAACTTGAGGTGATGAAAACAAAAAAAAGGTTAACAAAATTTATTATGATAATAATTTTCTAAAATGTTATAAAAATCATTTCTAGTATAATTTATAAAATCTGTATTTACGATGTCATTCATTACCAATGCTTCACAGCCAGCTACTCTCCATGCTTCTGCCCACCAATTGGTAGAATTCTGTTTTCCTGTTAAAGGTGATATAGGAGGCTTACAATTAATATGTTCTTTTAAAACAGGATTAAAATCATATTTATCTTTGTGTACTGATTTACAAACGAAACATTCAAAATGATCAATAAAATTAGCTTCTTCCACAGACCATTCTCTTTGCTTCAATGCATTTATTAAATTTACATTAGTTACTTTCCTATTAAAAGTGTCACCAAGTTTGTGCATTAAATATGAGTTGTACTCTGTATCGTTTTTGTGTAAGTAATGCAAGTAATTTGCTAAAGATTTTGGTGAATCAAAATCAGTTATTTGTATTACAGATTTTCTATTTGGTATCCAGTCCTGAAACAAATAGTACTATGTAGTACAAATAGTAATTATGTTCTGTAACCTGAAAAAGCTCTGGGTATATGATTAATTAACATTATTTTATTAAACATCCTATGTAGGATTTTTAAACAGCCGTATTATTTAAAATTGAAATATATATTTTCTAACCACCAGAATACGGTAACATAAAACACTTACCAATGTTTATAGCGCTTTCGTGTATCTTGTACACATCTTCAGTAAATTAACATTTATTAGAAGTCAAAATTTAAAACTTCCTGCTCCTACCATGGTAGATAAGGAATAGTCGATTCTTATATTTAAAACAGTCTTGCCAACTTAATCAGTTGATTGTCGTATTCAATTTGTGTGTTCATTAATTTTTCCCTGCTATTGTATTTATAAATATAATATTTTTCCAAAATTTCAATTTCATTTTGTTTGTTATTTATTTCTAATATTTCTATATTATTTTTTATATTCGACATATTATGTTTATTTTTTATCATGTGTTCAGTTACATTGGAGAATCTTCGATTTCCTTTTTTATAGTTAGAATAGTGTTCTGTAAACCGTTTTTTAAAAGATCTGGTGGTTTTACCTATATATATTTCATTACATTCATTACATTTAATTTTATAAATTCCACATGAATTAAATTGATTATTTTCTTTTTCTTTATCATTTACATTTGTCTTAATATTATGTTTTTGTAAAATAAATTTTATAGGAAACTGGGGTTTATATGCTATTTTGTATTTATTTTTATTGTATATATTGGTAATTTTATGTATACTATGATTTATGTAATTATATGTAATGTATTTATTACCAATTTTGTTTATTTCTTCTTTATTGTTTAATGGTAATAGATGTGTTTTTTTCTGATTGATTTTATGTAAATATTTGTTTATTAATCTGTTTATGAAAATATTATTGTAATCATTATTCTTGCTATTTCTTTAATATAATTTATTTCTTTATTAAATCTTTCTTTATTGTTATATGTGTATATGTATGCTCTGTGTATCATGTTATTGTACGTGTTTATTTTATGTATCCATGGTTGATTTGAAAATCTGTTTATTGTGTTATTTGTAACATGTGGTTTCCTATATATATCAGTTTCTATTATATTATTTATTATTTGTATTTTTATATCCAGGAAATTTATGTTTTTATCTTTTTCAACTTCACATGTAAATTTAAGTTTTTCATAGTAATTATTCAAATTTTTATGTATAATATTATGTTCACCCTTTATTTTTTAATTATAAATTACCAATATGTCATCTACATACCTTACCCAAAGTAAAATGTTGTGTGTGTGTGTGATATATTATTTACAATTATATTTTCGAATTCTTGTATAAATTTCTGATAGTATGGCAGATAATGGAGAACCCATAGCTAGTCCTTCTGTTTGATTATAAAATTTATTATTAAATGTAAAATAATTTTAATTAATTAACAATGTTATTGATCCTACTTGACCATTAATGATTGAGAAAATACTTGTTCCATCTATGTTTTACAAAAATTAAATAAGCAGTATTACTTAGGTTGATCTTATTGATGCTTTCCGAGTAATGAATGTTAATCTTGTTTTTTTTTTTTTTTTTTTTTGGTTTAACAAAAAAAATATTACTATTTGCATGTCAAGGAAAATGCCTTGTGATGTAAAAGTAAAATTAAGTGTAGCCAATGTTTGATTTAACGGACTAGACTCCTTTATTAATAAAACGGGTTTGAAAAACTACAAAATTTTAAGAAATTTTAATTTTTGTGAAGAAAAATTACCAGTAACAGTTTTATATATTCATAACTACCTACCATACCTACGCACGATATATTTTTTTGAACTGTTGGCATCACTGCTATCGATGTAAACATCTGCAGTTGGAGTTGCTACAAAAACTAGAGACTGGCAGAAGTGTGTCAAGTTTGTGCAAAGAGTATGGAGTTAAAATGCAAACAATTCTGATATTTATAAATCAAAAGAAAAGCTCATTAAAGTGTTAAAAGTCCTGGAAATAATTTAGAACTGAATGAAAGTGGTGATCAATACAGATTTGGAAGATTGCGTTCTCAAATAGTTTATGCTACAACATTCACATGGAGTTTATTAATATCTGAGGAGTAGAAATGCAAAGTGCAGTAAATAATTTCTCTCTTACAATAAGGTAAGTTAAGTTTCATTCTGAAACGTTCCGTTTTTTAAAAGTTATTATAAGAATAAGGCTATAAGCAAATCCTATGGCTATGAACAAATGGCTATTCTCAATGAATCATAGGGACATTGGTACCTTATACTTCATCTTCAGCTTATGAGAAAGGCTATTAGGAACAATAATAAGAATAATTATCCAAATAGAACTGACTCAGCCAGGCTCAATAATTGAAAACAACCAAATCTATAATACAATTGTAATCACATGCATTTAACACATTTTAGAAATGTACGTAACCATTTATGTTATTACTGAATGAGTTTCAGTTTAACGGACATCGATATACCCCAATTAGTCTGTTAAATCGGGAATTGACTGTATTTTTAATTTATTTAAAGTCGCATCAACTGCTTGGTTATTAGCTACTATGTTGGGTTATGTATAGAGAACAGTGGGTTTTGGCTTGTGAAAATTCCAGACCCTAGCCGGGAATTGAACCTGGGACCTCTGTGTTGTAGGCTAGTGCACTGAACACTACACTATGGAGGTGGGCTTAGTATAAACTTTCTTAACTCATTTTTTAACCTCTTGAGGGACAGCTTAATTTTGAAAATTAATCATAATCTTGCTCTGAAAACCATGCAATAACATATGAATATTAGCTGATGATGCAACAAGAGAGCAGTGCAACTAACAAAGGTGTTTAGCAACTTATAAGCCAATTGGGAGTTAAAAGTATTTAAAAAATATCAAGCTGTGGTGTTAATGTTTGCATATATGTCGATGTGCTTCAAGAGGTTAATTTATTTTACTTTTCTGTGGGAAATTTTTTTTTCCAGTTTTAACAGGTTTTTTGCAGCTTGTGTTTCAAACTTATAGGAAACTTCCTAAAGAGAGATTTGATGGCTCACTTGGATTTATTTCAGTAAAACTGCACTAACCTTTTTGCAACTAAGTTGTTCATATACCAGTTTTTACAAAATAAAGAACTATGTAATTAGTTCTGAAAAGCTCATGGTTTCACTGAAAGAAATGTAGACGAGTCATTTAATATTAAGAAGTTTATTTTTAAATCTCTTTGCATAACAAAATCACAAATTTTAGATTTAAGAGTTGACTGAATTTGGTGAATTGTATTAAATTAATTTTAATTATTATTATTATTTTATTTATGAATTGCATTTATAGGAATTAATTTTCTTTAATTTAACTTTAAATGAAACTATTAATAAACTTACCAAAATGGTTGGCGATCCATAATAAATTGGAACTGATCCAACTGTTAAACTTCTCCATAATTTATCTGTTATGTAATCATCACAAACTACATTTTCCATTGTGATAATAAATTTGTATTGAGCAATGAAGTGAAGAAAGTTTTCATTAATTAAGTCTTTTGTTTCTGCACTTTTAATCAGCCTTTAACAACAACAACAAAAAATTAATAATTAAATATTGTCTTTTAAAGTAAATGTATACTCCTGTAGCCTTACTGGAGTTGTTATTTAAGTTACTACAACTAATCATCCATGCACTAGCATTAAAAGTTTTTTTTTATTTTAAAAGAAGATATGCATTTTTATATTTTGCAAGATCTTAAAGAAAATCTGTATGTAAACCAGGGGCGGTTCCAAGGCTGAGGGGGGCTATCTTGTTTTTATGTAGCTCTTACTGTTTGTAATTGAGTCATTGAAAAGTCCTCTTTTATGCTGTATTGCTATAACTACAATTTTAATTCATTGAGAAATTTTCGCTACGTCAAAGTCCTTGTAAATCAAGAAAATCTTGAAAAATGAAGGCGCTGACTGGATGCTAGTGGCTTTTGACTACTGACACTGATTGTTATCTTAATACTATTTAAAAATAGATACTTTCTGTTTGACTCATTTTTATACTAAAATAATTATTGTTAATTGATAGGTACGAGTATTGGGATTCAGTTTTGTTAGAAATAATAGCGTATAGAAAATATTAAACTAAGTTTTCCTAGTATTTTGGGGGGGGGGCATGGTCCCCATGGCCCCTTCCCTGAAACCGCCCCTGATGTAAACGAAACAAACTAGCTTTTCTTCCTCATATAACATTGTCAAGTCTTTCTTTATGCCAGTGTATTTGTGTGAAATCTTAAAACTACAATGAACATTAATGATATCCACAGTTGCTTTATTTTTTTTTCTCTTGTTTGTCACCGGGAACTGAACATTATTGACAACCACTCGATTTGAT
Organism: Catonia carolina; assembly: GCA_035578175.1. Taxonomy (NCBI): domain Eukaryota; kingdom Metazoa; phylum Arthropoda; class Insecta; order Hemiptera; family Achilidae; genus Catonia; species Catonia carolina. Next base: position 353,044,797 of record JAQMRL010000001.1, read on the forward strand.
TGCTGCTTTTTGCTGTATTTTTAATGTGGATTAGGTTTGAGTTTGAACAGGGACCCTTGTAGAGTTTGTTCACGAATGGCTGTCAGCTAATAACCACACAAAGTCTCTTGCCCAACTGGTGTTACTTAACAAATAATAGCAACTTTCTACCAGCTGACTGATTGCGCTGGTAAAGGCCTTAAATTTTTAAAAAGATCAAAATGTCTTTTGACGCAACATAGCTAAAATGTTTGTTTGAATTAGGAAAACTTGTTCAGATGGGTTATTAGTTATAATAGTGAAGAAATTTATTTTTGTGTCAATCAAAAACAAAATTTGTTTTAAAAATTGTGGTCAGAAAGATAATAACTGGAAAAGTATTGGTCTGTTAGCATTTGTTTTTTTTTATCTTTTATTCTAAAATTTGAAATAATATACGTTACCTATCGGGTAGAACTTTGTTATTCAAACAAAACCCATAAGCATCGACTTTAACATATTTCATCAGTTCAGCCACGTAAGAATCCCTGTTAGATGGTGTGTTACAATTTGACTGTATGTACAAGACAGGTGCTAGTCCTTGTGTTTCTATTAAATGATTCTTTTCTTGTAGAGAAACAAAGTATAATTTACCTGTTGAAGGAAATAAGATTAGATTATTTTAAAAAGACACTTAAAAAAATCAGTGTACTTTCTGTGATCAGTTTCTTTTATTTAGCTAGCACAACCTGCAGATTAGTTGAAATTTTTGTATTTTTTCACTTTAAAAGAATAGTAATTCTAAATTTTTTTGGATGTAAAATATGATTATGCTGTAATCTATTTCACATCTGGTGTGTTAAATTAATTCAGGGTAATTCTTTCACTTACCCTGAAAAAAGTTCTTAAAATTTGTACATGAGCAATTAGTTGTATAGTGGGGAAAAATACCATACCTCTTTGAGACCATTTGACCATTCAATTCTTTACAGTTCCTTTACAGTTTTTGAGGTGGTAATGTAGCCTACGTAAGTAAAGCAAAATACCTTTTTCCAGAATTTAAAAGTCCTTAGCAACTGCAATTTTTTAAAGAAAAACCTACTTATGCAGGTAGGAAATACATTAATAAATTATCTTGGTCTCTAAAAAGTACTTTAGTGGTAATCTGTATTTGTTTAAAAAAATAATTTATTGATAAAACATTCTGTAGTGCAAAATCTGGTGTGAAACACTCACATGACTTTCTCTTGCCAATGGAAATAATGAACAATATAACTTAACATTTGTAATAAAACATTAGAAATAAACAAAAAAGTATCCTCTAAAAAGATAACCTTATTTTAATCATGAGTTAATGATGCAAAATGAAAATCAACCTCAGTTTGGCTTAAAAATACGGAAAATCACTCTTTCATGCTAAACTAGGCTCTGTAGAGAAAAATGCTTTAATTACAAGTTGTAGATATTTTAATTTTCTATAAATTTGATTATAATACGCTTTTGTCGTAAAATGCATACTACGAAGGCTGAAATCTTAAATTTTGTAGAGCATAAACAATGTAGTTAATGAGGCGATTTTTAAAAAATTGCCTAGTTTTTTTTAGAAAATTGCAAAAAAGTGAAAAATGACACGAATAAACTATTACTTCCGGTTGAATTTTGATGAAAATGTTTGTGTCGGGTCCTCTAGAGGTATCTAACTTAAGTTTTCAACTTCATACAATGTTCCGTTCTTGAGGTATTCTGTTCTTACACAGACCAATCGCTAAAACCATGTTTTTTGGGTTCAGGGGATCTGAAAACATGTATATTTGGTGAAAACTCAATTTCAAAAAATTGACATGAAAGCAATACTTTCCTTCCTATATATTTATACAGGTAAGAGAAAGTAACAAGAGTTCTTTCTAAATACTTTTTTGTTTCAGAATTAAATTTCTGAGTAAATGTTAAGATAAGTTAAGTATTATTTGGTAAAAGTGATTAGATGACTACACGCTAATTGAAGTAAGTAGGTAGGTCATTGAGTAAATAATATTATAAGTAGTTTCAATACCTTTAATTAAAGTAGCTTTAATATCATGGACATATGATTAGAGGTACTAAATATCACATCTTACAATCAATCATGCAGCGGAAGATAAAGATCAAGGGGAACGTTGGCAGGTGCTGGGCATCCTGGTTAAAGAACCTAAGAGACTGGTTTGGTTGCAGTAACAGGGACCTGTTCCATGAACCAGTGAATAAGGTTCGCATAAGGATGGTGATTTTTGACCTCCGATAGGAAAGGGACTTTAAGAAGTACTAACTAAAGATAATGAATAATTATTTAGCTCCAGGGAAAAACCACTTAAGTCAATAAAGGTAGTTTTTAGAAGTAGAAGAATTTTTTACCTTTCATCTTTAAAACGTTACATTTTATTGCTCTGGTCATTCTTATATGTAATATTTTTATTCTTTTTATATTTATACTGAATATTTCGGTTAAATAGACTATTATATATTTTATAAACATAATAAACAAACATAAAATGTAAAAAATCTATTTCATTTATGACTAAGGCTAAGTGCTTTCTCTCTGGAGGTAAAGAATTTAGTTAAAATAAAATAAATTTATCAGTAAAAAATATAATGTTAATATTTAAACTTATCAGTTGTATCTTGAAGTGCCCTGTACCCCCAATTGGAGTCTCCTGGATAAAATTAATATTAAATCGTTACTTGATAAGTTGATGAGCTGACAGCCTATCAAAATCAAACCAAGAATACCGTCAAAAACTGAGATGAATTACGTTTACTTATTAACTGTACAGGTAAATGAGACTTTCCAATTTATTGCATTAATACAGTTTGCTGAAATACAAAATTTTACCAATTGAAATGATTAAAGATCGCACTTGTGATTACATCAATGTTCTTGAGATGTTGCAAAGTCAGTGGAAAATGACTGTGACGACTGAATGTTGCTGTAAGATTAAATAAAGAAAGTGCATAGTATGAAGTTAGTGGAGGGAAATTTTTAGGTGATTCTTCATTTAATAAAACCCACAGTAGTTCATCTCGTTTTCTTGGAAGTGGTAGATCATTTGTATTCATTCCACTAGCGTAAAAAATAACTGCCTGCAAAAGAAATAAAAGTGATCAGTAAATTTTTAATATGCACAATGAAGACAGTAAAGTTTTTTCAAATCCATTTTGCAAAATTGTAAGAGAATTTTAAAATCTTTTTATTGATAAAAACTATAACATATTTATAAAAATTTCTTAAAGTAGCAAATACTTACTTTATGTAAAGCATGGTCTTTAAACCTACGATCTTGAGTAAACAAGCAAGAGACATTTCCACATTTGATAGTAATACTTTGTTCAGGAACCAGTGGGGACCACCATAAAATAATTGGATCACGGATTTCTGGAAAGAAAATTTTGATGTATAAAAAAATGTAGACTTAACTTTCCTATGCAATAAGTTTCTGGAAAAAATAGCTGAACTTATTCATTAGACTGATCTTTCAATTTTGTCTTCTCAAAGAAATTTCTTGTGTCCTGAAATTAGGTGTTCAGCCTACAAAGATTGCTGACGACTTGATAAGTGGAAAAAACAAAAATTTTGTCAATTTAAATTAGGTAATTAATTCTGTGCATTAATTTACAACTTCTGACAGGTACAGTACGTATTTTGATTTTTATAGTTATGCAAAGCAAAAATTTGTTGAAGGGATGTTTTTTAAAACCATGGGCAGTTTGAAATTGGTGTAGAAATTCATCAAAGTATCCCACATGTTTTCTCTTTTAATATTTAACTATTTATGCCATCTACTGCTTAATCTGTGTTTTAAAATACCTAAGTTCTCTGGAAAAATGGAAATCAGCAAACTTGTACGTTGCTATTTGAACGGGTACCGTATCTTATGAATTCTGGTATTGCTCCAGTATGTAGGATGTAATTGTTGATTAACGATAAAACATGTATTGGTGGATTTCATCTGCTAAATTACATTGCTTTGATAACCAAATTAAATGGGCAAATTCAGGATATTCTTGGTTACAACAAACCCAAGTTAAATGTGATACTGGCGTTCCTTATGTCCATCAGTTTGTATCAAGAAATAAAAAGATAGTATTTTCGGTTTACTTTGTTTTATGTATGTCTGATCTTTTTTTTGTTCTTTTCTTGTGTGTTCCTTTTATTTATCTTGTCATTTTAATCTATAATTTCCAGGTGAGACATTCTTCATTTGTAGTGTTTTATTTTTTATCTATTCGGCCTTATACACCCCTGTTTGTGCTTTCCTCATCAGTAATATTTGTATTTAGTTCGTGTTATTTTCTTTGTGATATTTATTTGTTATTTAGTGTGTGATATTAATATGTATGCAATTGTAAGCTAACCTGTATATAAGTTAACCTGTGGTATTAGTGTGTACGACTGATATTTGTATTACAAACTGGAAGAATCTTGCATTGGGTCTCCCCAATGCAGCTTGCCAGGTGATGATAACCATCTAGGTTGTTTATCTACATAAAGATAAAATAAAAAAATTCATACATGAGAAAGTCCCTTTCATGAGACAACGCGTCTCATGGCTAGTGGCAATTTTTAAAATGGCTTACCTTTGACCTATGGCAAAAACCATTAGTAATTTCTGTACCTACTCTTTAAGAGGAATCAAATGACACCACTTTTGTTTCCAAATTCTGACTTTGATTTTTTTGACTTCAGCTTTGGGCTACTTCCAATCAAAACTGGAACTTCAAACCCAATTCTGGCCTACTAACTTTTGGTGTAGATTACGAATGTAAGAATCGTTTGTTTCTATCACTTGTAGTTTCTGACTTTTATTTTTTGACTTCCAGTCAAAACCAGAACTTCAAACCCATTTCAGGCCCACTAACTTTTTGTGTAGGTTATGAATTCGAAAACTGTTTGTTGCTATCTTTTGTGGTTTCTGACATCTGAGTGTCATGGAACAACGGACTAAGGAAAGTGATAGATGACAATTTTAAAAGTTGCTACCACAAATTAATCAGTTTTTCTAAAACCAAATAACAATGTTTAAACTAACTGAAAACAAAATAATTTTCATGAAAATACAACAAAACAATCCTGAATGGAAAGCCTGGCCGTACTTACTTCATAATTTCATAATTATGAATCACTTGGATAATTTTTGTGGATAACCACAACACTTTAAGAACATCTTTCTTTTGTGATTCAAACAATTTAAGAAAATTAACTCACCTTTCATCTGTGTTTCATAATCCTTTGCTGAATAATCAACATCTTGAAAGTTATCAAAGTACTCGTTATCATTTGATTCAATATATAACTGAAAAATATCAGTGAAAATCTTATTTTAAATATTCACAGATTCACAAAAAAAATGTTCGCTTCAGTTATTCTTGGTACCACGTATATAATTGTACAATTTAATACCTATGTAGAAGTAATACAGTTTTTACTTTTAGTCCTGTTCAAACTTATAAACCAATGTTTTTTAACTAGAATAGTACTTGTGAATTTGGTGTAATAGCAACAGAGGCAACATTTGGAACGGATACCAGAGGAGAGAATACCGCTAAAAGTGATGGAATATGTTCCAGTTGGAAGAAGGGAGGTGGGAAGACCTCGAAGAAGATGGCAGTAGTTGAGATGTACGGTGTTTGTGTAGACGTACAGGATGGTTTGTGAGTTCGGAACAGGCTTATGCCTAATCCTTGATAGTAAGAAGGAGAAGAAGAAGCAAAAGATAGGCAGGGGCCTTTGCTCCCCTCCATTTCAGTTAACCTCCTCTTAGTATCAGTGTTTGCACATTCCATAGCTCATGTGCCATCTTACATGTACTCACTGTGACACTCCTGGAATATTTTCTAAGGATACCTGTACTGTATGGAAGTTAACTGAAATATAATATAGACAGTACAATAAATGAATGATTACTTTGGTATCTATTAATATGGTACTTGAATGCTAAGCCAGAAGTTTGGGTTTGATTCCCCACTAGGACTGAAAATTTTAACAAACAAAACCCCTCTATTAGTATCATCCATCATGCAGTTTAAGTAACTTTTAACAAATAAACATATAAAAAATTTAATTAAGTTACTTCAATCATGACTTAAATAAATCAATATAAACATAATTACCTCAACTATAAATTCAGTAATTATAAGAACGCTGATAATTCCACCTGTTAGAAAGTACAGTTTTAACAAACGAAATTGTGTTAACATTTATTTTATATTTATATACACTTTGTATTTAAATAAAATTGAATACGTTACAGTCATTATTGAGTAATCAGTAGCAACACTATATTAACATCAGATTATGCTGTAATCTCCATTTAATAGAACATTAACTATGGTTATCACATAATAATTTTTTTGATAACACATTATTGTTTCAGCTGCAATCGGTCTAGTTTGTAAATCATTAGTACTTAATAAAAGAAATAATAAAAAAATATTATGTACCAAGGTTGACTACTCTGGACTTCCATGGACATAATTTGTTAATGAACAGAAAGTTGTATCAGAGCAGATTTATATGCGACAATTTTATGGTGTATTGGTAGAGAGTTTGACTCAACTGTAGAGTGCCATTCAAAGTTGGTTTGTGCAAGATCCTGACTTTGATTTAGGATCTAGACAATTTTTAGGTCCTTAAATTCACTTTAGTTGAAAACTACGTTTTTTTTAACATTCAACTGTTTTGCAATTACTGCTAATGCAGATGGTGAGAAGGATGATAGATGAAGACGAGTGATTAAAAAATGCCAGACCTGACCGGGAATCGAACCCGGGAGCCCAGCGTAGAAGCCATCATTACGCCTATGGCCTGATGATAACTGTGTGAAATTTGTGGGATTAAATGGTGTTCAACAACAGTTGCTGATTTTTTTTTACTAGCCATTGAAAACAAAAAAAAACATTGGCTAACTGAATCAAATATTATTTTGATATTAATTTGGTTGAAGTTAGTATTTTAATAATTTATTACAACTACGATTGCTGTTAGTGTGAAACAGCTTTGTTTGTTGTTGATGAAACTATAGAATACTAGTAACTATAGAATATTAATATAGAATAATGCTATGTGAGGCAATATTTGCAGGACAGTATAATATTTACTCCGATTTGTAGCTATGATGAATCACTAGAAACTGCTTAATTCAGAGACAATGAAGAAATTCAATTTTAAAAATCTTTTTGACAAGTAGAACACATACTGACCTAAAAGAATTACTTTGCTTCTTACTCAGTGGGCAATGGAATATATTAAGAAAATGAGAACACAGTATATAATTTTGTAACAAAAGTTTTATTGAAACTGAATATTTATTTTGAAAATTTTAGCGTAAGTTAATTCTAATAAAAAAATTGAATACAAAAATAAATATGAAACTAAGAACTACAGTGGTACAAATATGATAATTAGAAAAAAATAATCACTTAATCTTAATCTTAATGGTAACATAGTGATTCTTTGATGAAATATAATTATACTGTATACTACTGTAGTACAAAATTAAAGTTATTGAAATTTCTAAATTTTAAAAATGAAAAAAAATTCTAATACAATTTACTGACCTGTACTTCTTTCATTAGTGCTTTAATTTTATTTTCAATTATTCATTACTTTTTACACTTACATGTTTTGGTGACCCACCAGGTTCGTCTAGAGGAAAAGTTGTCGCCATGAGTCAGCTGTTGAACAACTGATTTTCCGAGACAAACGTTCCTGGTTCAAATCCTAGTAAAGTACTTTTATGCGGTTTGAATACTAGACAGTGGTTGTCGGTGTACTTTGATGGTTGGGTTTCAATTAATCATACTTTTTCAGGAATGGTTGGCCAGGGTCTGTATAAGACTACACCTCATTTACACTTCATACACATCATCCTCATCTCATTGAGCCATGGGATTGCTTATTGTTTTTGAACTATATTGAAAAGAATTGAACAGATTGTAATGTACACACATTAGTGATTAAATGTACGTATACATGTTTCGGTAGATCCACAATCATACGAGAGTACAATGTAAGTGTAAGAAAGTGAATAGATAAGTTAAAAGAAAATTAAATCAGCACTAGAAAGAGTACAGGTCAGTAAAAACTAATAGTATGTTTCACTTGGATTGATTACAAGCTGAAGGATGCATTTTACACATTTATTTCTAAATCTTAATTACAAAAACTTTATTTTCTTGTAGATTACTATGTTCATCGGAGGTAGAGCTACACATTTACTAGAAAACAATCACGATTCAATATAATCGCTACAATTCCAGTTTTTAAACCAAGTCATATTTATAAAACTCAAACTACAGCTCAATAATGTAATACCTCAATTTCTATGAATGAAAATTAAATTAACAAATGACATATTGATAAATAACTCAATAACAATTTCGAGAATCATATGAATCATAACAATTGAAGTACTCACTGACTAATAGGAACTAAATATAGGTACTGATAAAATTCATTTAAGCAATTTTTAATCGCTTTTGATATCTTTGTCTTACAATCAGCCAACAATATAAAAAAAAGGTGAAAAAATTATGAAATAATAAATTCCTTATTCAAATTAAAACACAAAAGTTCAAGTTTAACAATATTAAGTTTTGCACTTATACGCATAAACTACTTAAACTAAAAAAATTGTCTTTTGTTAATTTCTTATACAAAGAATTTTCTTAGGGTTCTTGAATATTGAAAATGCATTGTAGTATGATATAGTTAACCAGCAGAAAAGACTAAGCCATGAAGTAATCATCGAAACTTGTAAAAGAGTACCAGTATTAATTATAAAAGTACCACGTCTAAATCTTGTTTCCAAAAATATTGGTTCTGGTTGAACATAATCCAAGAAGTCAAATATTGTACCGCATGCCATTCGTTCGTATACCATAGCTGCTAAGTTCCCATTTGCCTGAAATAAAAAAATATGATACTGATATCATGACTTATACAATATAGAAAAAAACACCCAATGGTTACTAGATGACTCTCGCCTGATTAAAAAAGTCAATAGGTCCTTCCGAATATCATTTACCCATCATCAGTTGCAGTATAATATTTCAATGCATGGACCCTATCGTTTGCTTGTCATGTCAATACCAAAAAATACATTAATCATAATAGATAATTATATAATCAGGTTTACCAACCTACAGAGTTTATAATTTTCAAATTTTATCGGTTACATGATATTCGAAAGGATCTATTGACTTTTTTAATCAGTGAGAGTCATTTGGTGGGTTTTTCTACACTTTATAATTCTAAACGATACAAAGGATAATGTTTTGACAAAAAAATATCATGACTTTTGAAATCGCTGACCAGAAGCTCAATGCTTCCTGATCGTGTCAAATATTGTAAAAATACTTCTCTCATGCAGAATATATTTTTATGATATATATATATTTATGAGCTATACTCATAAATATATGCTCGCCTCTCATCATGCGGTCTTGGGTTCGAATCCCATTCAGGCACGGCATTTTTTCATACGTTACAAAAAATCATTTCATCATTCACTGTCTGCATTAGCAGTAATTGCAGAACAGTCGGACGTTAAAAAAAAAAAAAAAAAAATATACTCATAAATATACCCATATATTTAAGTCAACAACAAGATATAAAAAAGTATATCAGTAACGTAATCTCAAATATCTGAGAAAAGTAATTTCTTAGATATTTGGGGGTCCGCCTAAAAACCCTTATGTTTAAAACCTCCAATGTTTAACTGGAGGGTAAATCATATGTTCTCTAATTTAATGATATCTCAGAATTTTTTCTTCTCTTCACAGGATAGATAATCTGGCATCAAAATGTTTTAATACATTTCACTTCATTAAATAACTAATTAAACTGTTACCAGGCAGCTTTGTAGAGGTCTTCCCAGGCTTCTTCTTTCTTGAGGTCTAAATCCCAGGACCTGTTTTGGTATTTGAGCGCCCTTCGGTCTTTAAAGATTCTTGATCCATTTATTGCAATTATAAAAGATTCTAGTATTTAAATTTATTGTCTTAAACTCTTGCCGTATATTGTTATTTTAAAATCTGTCCTCCCTTGTACAACCCTTGATCCTCCATAGAAAGCTCATCCTTGCAGCTCCCAACTTCTGTTTCCTATTCGCTGTAAGGATCAAAATTTTGCTGCTATACAATAGAGTCAGAACTGCCATTACAGAATACAATGTCATTGATGTATGTTGGTGTTATAAACTTTTCTCATATTCTGTGAAAACTATGAATCTTTTTTGCTGACATCAAGCTCTCTGTCAAAACCAAACCTCAAAATTTACTTATTGTTTAAAACGTAAAACACTGTATAAGATACTTGTTTCCTCAAGTCAAGTTTCAATGTTCTTTGTAAATTCTTTTGGTTAGTTAATTAGTAAAATTATGTGAATAGAAAATATTCTATTAATTCAATTTCTATTATCTTCTTCTTCTCCTTACTATCAAGGATTAGGCATAAGCCTGTTCCGAACTCACAAGCCATCCTGTACTTCTACACAAACACAAGAAATTCCAACCTGTACATCTCAACTACTGCCATCTTCTTTGAGGTCTTCCCATCTCCCTTCATTCAACAGGAACATATTCCATCACTTTTAAAGGTATTCTCTCCTCTGGTATCCATTCCAAATGTTGCCTCCATTGATCCCGGTACTCCTCCACTTTTTCATTTAAGCTAAATACACCCAACTCAGATTTAATTTCCTCGTTATGTATTAGATCCAGCCTTGAGCAGCCCTTCACCCTTCTTAAAAACCTCATTTCAACTGCTTGGATCCTACTTTCTTGGCATTTTGTGGTAACCCACGACTCGCTTTCATAAAGAAGGACTGGGGCTGCCATTAACTAGTAGAACTTCACTACTGTCTCTATTATTTATTCTATTTCTATTATAATGAATTTTTTTTATTTTTATTAAAGCCACATAGGACTACATAAGTTCATCAAACTAAAAAAAGCTCATTTCAATTTTTGCGGTTCAGTTTTTCAGTTTTTGGAGTCCTTTCCTGAAGTTTCCTTCCTTGAACTTTCTCCAGTAGTCCCTCAATCCATCCGATCTTCTCTGCCGTTCCTTGTCAGAATACACAACTTTCTGTTGTTTTGTTGGTTTCTGCTGTTCAAGTCTTGTGGTTTTCAGCCTGTGGTAATTTCCGGCTTTTGTTTTGAGGTCCGCATTATAATAAATTTATATTATAACGGGTTAATTTTACATTACAATAGTACAACTATCAAAGATGATATTTTAATAATTTAAAAACCAATAGAACAAACTATTGAATGCTATAAAAATTATTTCAATAATTCTTAATTAAAACCCTATTCCCAACTGTAATCGAACCTGAATACTTGTTTATTTATAAATTTTGGTGAAAGCACATTGCTGAATCACTTGAAACCAGTCGTCTTTTATTTAAATTTTTGATAGTGGTCAATGACCATGGAAACAATAAACGGTACCAATTATTCTAAGAAGTATTTATTAGAACAAGTTGGTCAACTATTAAAAATATGATTCCAAAAACATAAAGAAGTCGAAGTACTTACATTAAGATGTTTTACTACGGCTTTTCTGTATCCTTTGCATGCTGTGTAATACCCATCAGTTGTTATAATAGCAATTGCGAAAAAGAGCAGGACAAATGCTAGTGACATAATGAATAAGCAGATGTACAATGGAGACTTTTTTTGTGTCTGTCTTGTTCTATAAATTGATAAAGAAAAAATAAAATTTATTATTCTTAAGCAGCTGAAATAAATAGGTATAATTCAATTTTAATTTTTATGTAGAACTCTTCTTTTTAGAGTGCTGTCTCTAATAAATTAACATAGAATCAGTAGTAACAGAAAATTACTCTGAAATAAAAATTTATCATATTGATCTGGAAACTGTTTATAAAAAAAAAACTGGTCAAGTTTCTATAAATAAAATTTAGTGAATATCATTTATAATTTCTATAAGTAGTGCTAATCTTGCTATGTATCAAAATATCTTTTATGACAGGGTACATCCTATGTGCAAAACAATAGTATTAGAGAATTACTTCTGGTAGACTAATTAAATTCCTTTGAAATACCCAAGAAAAATATATTAAATATACTGAACGTACCGGATTATTAATAAAATTATTATTTTTTAAATAATTTATTAAAATTATCCAAAACCCACCATCCAATCAAAGAATAGTTTTAATTTTTGACTAGACAGATCTAATGGAACAGTATTAACAACCATGTTGTTCAATGGGCCTAGGGAAACTGTTTCTACATAGTTTCTCAATTGAGAACTAAACAATAGTTGAGGAGGTTGATGGAAAAAGGAACCTAAAATACTATAGGCCCTTTTTCCATCAAAGTGTTTATTGAGTCTGCCATGATGCTCTCTGTATTTGTACAAAGTTTCATATCTATGTTTTTTCTAAAAGATGCAATGACAATATTTAGAATGTCATGTCAAGGCAGGAAAATTTGTTAACTCGTAGGCAGTCATGTTGTAAACTATTAAATTGTTGCAATTTACCTAATTAAAGTAGTTTAATACTTCTGTTGTGTATTCTGTATTATAATTTTGTGTAGTTTCTCAGTAGTAAAAAATTCAAATTTTATGTAGATATTCATATCTGTTCGCCTACTTCTATTGCAATGCATCTCAATATTTATAACAAAATGATTAAAGTATCGTTTTCTCAATATGTCATTTTTGTAGATAGGCCCTTTTTCCATCAAACTCCTCAATTACTTAAACACTAAACACTTAACTTAATTACTTAATTACTAAGCACTTTGATACAAAGCTGAAAATTCTATCAAGAGACTTTTGGCGATTAGAATTTTTCCAAAAGTTCGGTAGAGGTGTTATCTTCTCTGTCACAGTTATCTTCTCTGAGAGTAATGAATTTCATTATACAGCCAGACCTTATGAAGTGAATGAAGTGAAGGTGCAATCTGCAGGGTGGAAAGTAGATACTTTCCAGAGGACCAGACGTACTGATAAGCATACTTTTCTACTCAATGAGGAAGGCATGGTAAATCACCTCACTCCTCATTTTACTTAGTATAGCCTTGGAGGTTCAAATCAGTCTTTCTGCTGATAACCTAAACAACAAGCCTAATTATAATTGAAATTTCATTTAACCTCTGGGCCAGTTCAGTCAATTAACTTGTAGATAGGTGTTATGGACATTAAGAAATGGCTGTTGGGCTACCAGGTGATAGACATACATATGTAAAAAAATCACAAGATGTCCCTGTTCAAATTCAAATGAGAAATAAGTACCGATTACCAGCTAATTAATTGGATGGTGTCAGTAATGTACAGTTCCCAATAACAAATAACAACAAAAAATCTTATCACAGATTAAAACAAATACTAAAGTTTTTTTATGGGAGTGTAATTATAAATTTTGTTATAAAAATGTCAACTCCAAAATAATATTTTTGACAAGTTCAAAATTCTGTCCAAACATAGACATTATTATTGCAAACTTAGACATTATTATTATTATTATTATTCGCGTCAAGCTCCCAAAGTGGAAGTTGCTAAGTATTTAATTATGGATTACTCTACTGGGTACCTTCCGTTTTTTCTCCACCCAGTATGCTTTCATTCTCTCCGAGAATGCCTTTTTCCTATCCTCAGTCCATCTAGTTCCAACTATTTGATGTTTTTCCACCGGCTTGACCTCCCAGTCCTCAACGCATTTCCGGTATTTCTTCCTGTCAGTAGTTATTTCTTCAGGAATTCCCGCAAGATTGAGATCCTCTTTAACCTTTTTTATCCAGTTTACTCCATTTTTAAGAGAGCTAACATATTCCACTATTTTCCATGTTATCCTATTCTCGGGGAGTCTTTTAATACGTCCGAAAAACTTAAGTCTTCTTTTCCTCATGTCTGCTACTATATTAGAGTGCTTTTCGACTTCACAATTCTTCTGTAGCCTGAAACCATTCTCTGTTTCCCTCGGTCCAAGTATTTTCCGGATGATTTTTCTCTCCTCCTTCAAAAGAATGTCCAAGTCCATTTTATGATTAAGACTCAATGTTTCACTGGCATATGTCATTGAGGGCTTAATAACTGTAAAATAATGTCTCAATTTAGAGTTTATGGATAAACATTTTTTATTATAGATATTATGTACAAGTCCAAGACCTTTCCGGGGTTTCCGAATTCTATCGCTGTAGGCTTCCTTCTCAGATACATTTTCCCCCAGATATTTAAAGTTAGATACTTTATTTATTTTTCCATATTTGGTGTCAAGCCCTTTGACTTCCGTATTATGGCAAGTGAAGACAGTTTTTGTGAAGGAGATTTGTAGTCCAATTCTCGCGGCACACTCCTTCAGAGTTTCAATTTGTTTGATGGCCTGTTCTTTTGACTCAGAAAAAATTGCCAAGTCGTCCGCAAAAGCCAAATAAGGGATCTGTAAGTTTTTATTCTTTCTACCGAGATACATTGGACTTCAATGATTTTCCTCTTTCAATGTTTGTTCCCATGCTTTCATCACTTTGTCAAGGGCTAAGTTAAAAAGTAGCGGAGACAGTCCATCTCCTTGTCTTACTCCGGTTTTAATGTCAAAAGGCTGTGATAATCGTCCCATAAATTTAACTTTAGACTTCGTGCCAGTGAGCGTTAGTTTAATTATTTCAAGGGTTTTAGCATCTAGGCCTTTTCCTTCAAGGATTTTGAAAAGGGTTGGTCTGTGAACAGAGTCGTAGGCCTTTTGGAAGTCTACAAAAGTATAGATAGTCGGTTTGCTTCTTGATTTTCTTACTGCAGTAATTAACTTTAGATTTAATATTTGTTCCGAGCACGACCGATTAGGTCTGAAACCGGCTTGTAAGTCAGAAATTTGAGGTTCTAATTATTTTTGTACTCTTTCAATTATGCAGGCAGAAAAAATTTTATAGGCCACAGGAAGAAGGGAAATTCCCCTGTAGTTATTCACATCAGTTGAATCTCCCTTTTTATGGAGCGGGTGAATGAGAGCAGTTTTCCAGTCATCAGGGATTGCTCCAGTCTCCCAGATTCTCTGAATTATTTTGTCAGTTCCAGTTTTGACTTTGGTCCTAAATTCTTAAGAAACTCTGCAACAATCCCGTCTTCCCAAGATGCTTTATTATTTTTTAGTTTATTAATATGCCTATCAATTTCTTCCTTGGAAGGGGGAAGAGAATTTGAATTCTGGGGTGTTCTTTCCCCCGAAACAGGAAAAGTTTCCGTTGGTTCAGGACAGTTCAATAATCTCTCAAAATACTTGGCCAGTTCTTCACAATTCTCCTCATCGTTTAAAGCCAAATTTCCATCCATTTTTCGAAAACAAATATTCTGAGGTGCATAACCCTTAATTTGTCCAGCAAACGTCTTATAAAAGCCATGAGTGTTATAGTTTCGGAAATCAGACTCAATTGAGTCCAGTTGTTGATTAACAAATTTTCTTTTCTCTTGCCTTATAATCTTACTTGTTAATTTACAAGCTTGGAGGAAAGCTTGGTACTTGTCTTCAGATTTATTGGAATTAAAATTCAAAAAGGCTTTATGACGAGACTTGACTGCTTCATCACACACAGAATTCCACCAAGGATGCTTGCGCTTCTTTTTAAGGGGTACTTCCTCCACTGCCGATTTAATTATTTTGTTTTTAAAGTCAATCCAATTTTCTGCAGGAGTTTCTTCCCATTTTGAAATAATATCTGATTCTTTAAGTTTGGGAAGATTGAATTTGGGGATCGCAGCTGGTATTGTGATTAGTTTTTTCTGGCAGTGAAATTAACACGCACTCTGGTTAAATAGTGGTCCGATTCAATTTTGGCGCCTCTTCGTACCTGGATATCACGAATCTCTCTCTGGATATCACATGAAATCGCGACAAGGTCGATCTGATATTCTCCCAGTTGCAAAATGGGTGACCTCCAGGTCTTCTGTTTCTTGGGCTTTTTATTGAAAGATGTGGAACTAAGTTTGAGGTTGAATTGTTGACAGAGTTGTATCAATCTCATCCCATTACGGTTGGTCATTCTGTGAGCGGGGAAAAGTCCAACGGTTCTCTGATATTTCCTTTCCCTGCCAATTTGGGCATTGAAATCTCCGAGCAGAATTTTTATGTCATCTTTTGGAATCCTGGCCATTTCCAATTCCAGTATTTCCCAGTGCTTTTCAACATTCTCCCGATCTTTTCAGTTGTCAATGTTACAGGGAGCATGATTGTTTACAAGGGTATAGTTTTTATTTTTACTCTTGATTCGAAGGGTCATAAGCCCATTGTTCATTGGTTTGACAGACTTAACAGATTTCAGTATTGTCTTATCCACCAGGAAGGCCATTCCAAGCATATTTGCTCCTCTCCCAACCTTCCTATTCGTTCCACTTTTAAATACTCTGAAGCCATTATAGTCTATCGTTTGATTATCAGGAAATCTCGTCTCTTGGATTGCAAGAATTTGTACTTTCTGTTTTTTCATTTCTTCTGTTAGTGCATGGAGCTTTCCAGTTTGGACAAATGTTTGTATATTAATTGTTCCTATGTAATTTTTAGGTTCCTTAATTTTGCGTTTTGTTCTGGGAGGCCCACCAGTATAGACTGTTTCACTCATGATTTCGTGCAATTCCGGTCCCCCAGAATCCGATCGACCGGTTTTCATTTCTTTAGATGTTATATTATGGTGAAATGAGTGGATTTTACCACCTGGGGTAATTTTGTTATTAATTGTACGATCCATAGTTATACTTGTGATTTGGTTTTCAATCTGGTTTTAGCCAGAGAATGAGATCAAAGTTGAGAAGCTTTGAAATGTAGTGCAATTCCCAAGATGTTCAGGGAAAATTCCGATTTAGTTCCTTGTAGGAAATATCCAATTTTCCTACAACTATCCAGCTGGACCAACGTGGAGGCACATTATTACAATTACTCATTAATTACATTATTACAAATCATTAATGAATCATTAATCATAATTACAACCCATTAATTAATTACATTATTATAATTATTGCACAATTACTTTGATCTTGTAGAAGAACTATCTTGGTGAATTTTTTGTTGCTAGTCAATTTACTTGTAAGTAAAATGAACAGTTACATTTGAATATAAATGAAAACTTAACAATGATGTTAAAAATTTAATGAAACTAGAATTATTCTGTATAAGAATACAGGGTGGCGTAAAAGTCTCTTATACTATGAAAAAAAAATTACGAATAGCAAAAAATTAACAATAGTAAAATGCAATACAGTAATTTTAGTCCATGATGTTGGTATTACAAAGCATTGGAAATTTTACCAGGATTCATGACATGAGCTGAAAACATTCAACCACAGATTAACTTCCAAAATGATGGCGCTTCATGACATTATGCCACTGCAGTCCGTGATTATTTATATGAGGTGTTTGACAAAAGAGGGATTGGTCAACAAGGAGATATTTACATGCCTCCACGTTCGCCAGATATAACTCTAATGGAGTTTTTTTTTTCATTTGGGGTATCATCAAGAAGTTCATTTATTCTAGAAAACCAAATACTACTAACAAACTAAAAGATTAGATCTATATTGCATCCCATGATTTGGATGGTGTTGTAGAGAACAAACAGTGTTCCCAAAAGACTTAAAAAATACTTACTGAAGATGGAAAGCAATTTTAATATAATAAAATAATTTTGTTGGTACTGTCTGTAATAAACAGAATAAATTCAGTAGGTACTTTTTTAAACAAGCGTCAAGAAACTTTTGTGCCATCGTGTATATTGTAAATTTAAAAATAGTTTATTGTTTAATACAAGTTTTAACAGAAAATTATTAATAACCGACAAAAAGTTTAAACTGACCTTGTTTCTGGTGGCGTATGAAAAGTAACAGTTGGTCGACTGCGAACTGAACTCGGTCTTTTTAATATACACACTCTGTAGGCATGATATGAACCTAACATAACACCCCAAACTACTGCACACACTGGAGCAAATGTAACTAACCTACAAATTGAAACATCTGCTCCTGTAAATGCGTTATAAGTTGTCGATGCATAAAGTAAACACCCACAGTTAACATCAATGCATGTATTTAGTGTATATCTCCAATAATTCCAAACGATTCCCATAACAATTGATAACACTAATTCTAAAAAACTAACAGCAAAATAGAGAGTTGCTAATTTTCGTTCCCTTTCTACTTTATTCTTTACCATTTTCAGTTTTTTTGTTTGTTGGTAAGAAATTCACTTTCACTGGATTTCACATTTTCATTTTTTAATCCTGTAACAAAAAAGAAGTTTTAAAATTTCTGTAGTTGTCACATTAATTAAAAATTAAATTATGTTTGAAATTAAAAAATATATATAATTTCTGTGCAATTTTTAATAGCTCACCAAATATTTCCAGGAAAACATCTTGTTTAAAAAAAATTCTGATTCTGTGTAAAATGAACATGGCTGAGAGTACAATTGAGTCTCAAAGTAGTTTAATATTTAAAATGTTTTCCTGTAAGGTTTACCTAAAAATTTCTCAAAAATTTTTAATTCGTTTTTTTAAAATCAATATTTGTAGGTAGTATTTCGATAGGAAAGTATATTAAAAGTGCATCATATTTTAGTAAAATTCCTGAGTATTGTAATCTCTTGCTATTATATTTTTATTACCTGGCCTCCGAATTGTACAACCTGCTTCCCTAAAATTACAATAGTGGTATGTTGTTTAGGTCATCAGCCGAAAAGCTGGTTTGAACCTCTAGAGGCTTTACTAAGTAAAATGAGGAGTAGGGGGTTTACCTTGCCTTCCTCACCGAGTAGAAAAGTATGCTTATTAGCATGCTGGGCCAAAAAAGCATCTACTTTCCACCCTGCAAATGACACTTTCACTTCATTCACCACAGGGTCTGGCTGTATAATGAAATTCATTACTCTCAGAGGAGATAACTGTGACTAGTGTATTTTACACCTCTACCTCTTCTGTTCTTAAATCTTCAGTCATAAAATTGGCTGATCGTGTGATAAAAGAACTATTTTTTGTAGCCCTGGAACTAGCAGATCGAGTGAAAATAATTTAACACTCCACCTGCCTGTTATGGGCAAAAAGTAGTGTAGAAAACATAATAAAGTTTAAAGTTAAATTACAGAAATAGCTCTTCAGCATTGGTACAATGTACAAAAAGGAAATGATTATACCTTTAAATATGTGATCTCTCATTGTGATATTTTGATTCAGGATAATGTGTCGTTTGAAAAAAGAGGTACTAAATTGAACTATCCTTGGACATCAAAAACCATAATTGAATAGGTTAATTTCCCACCTCGTGCAGAGATAAAAAAATTAGAGATTTTATAACATGTAAAATTAGCATTTGTAACATGTAGGAATGTAGTATAAGTTTATTAATATGTAAATAATTTTTGGAAAATAAATTATTAACATATATAATCTACAAAATAATCAGATTTCTATTATCATTATAAATGTAGAAAAAAGACAGCATTTTTATCAGTTCACAAAATGTGCTGAAATGTCATGTGGTCATTTACTATAAGGAACTCAAACCCGCATAGGAACAACACCATACAATGTATGCAAAGTCACATTTGTTTCTGTCTTTCAAAACTACAACCACATTTTTCATTCTTCTCTATTATTCACTAAATTCTGAACTCAGAATTTGTTTGTACGACATAATTTAGGTACTGCTACTAACTGATTACTAAACCAGGGAATGTTTAATGAATAGGCTGTTTATTTCAACTGTCACAAATTGGAGACTTGTTTTACTCCTCTGCTTCTTTCTTTCACTACTTTGATTAATTTCTGTAACCTGACATTTACCTCAAAGTGGTCCTGAAATATTTAGTTGTATCATAATAAAACATCTGCGTCACATACTCTTTTGATTAAATATTATTGTATAATCTATTACAAATATAATATATTTAAATTTCATATATTATATGAAACATGGTTGATTTTGTAACTGATTATCTATGATAGTAAGTAGGTAATGAATGAATATAAACGTTGAGAGATGAAAAACAAGCTCAGAACTTTGATTGGTTTCTTTTTAGTAAGATTGGAAAATAATGAAAACATCAACATTGCAAAGCAGTAAAATTTTCTTCAAAATCAACTTCTTTAAAACCTTCTGATCTCATGACAAAAATAAGAAGAAAGAGGATGAGACAGTTTTTTTACAAATATTCAGTTCTTTTAAAATTTATAATTTAAAAAAAAAAATTATTTACTGTTACATACTTTAAACATATTAGTTAACATCTCTTGTTAATGATTCAAAATGAGTCTCGATAAATTTATAACAGCTGTACAAAAACTGCTCCCACAAATTTAAAAAAAATCGCTTAATTTACTTTATATTTTATGCTCTGCAAGTTCGGGTAAGCGGGAATGTCTGCTGACATTTTTGGGGGCTGTGACTAAAATTATTTTTTAAGACTGCAGCTTTTTTAAGCATTTTAGGGCAAAAGCGTATGCAAATCAAAGTTTTAGAAAATTAAACAACCTACAACTTTTATTTCAAGCATTTTTTCTACAGCACGTAGTTTGCATCAATTAGCGATTTTTCGTATTATTAATTTATTAAATTTATTTGTATTTTTATTGAAACTTATTTGTGTTTTATTTATTACTAATTCTTGTATTTATTAAACAAAGATAGATTCTCATAAATTTTTAAAGTAAATTTTGTGGTACTTTTTCATGTATTTTCTTCCTGCATGGGTACGTTTTGTTCAAACCATTTAGTATTGTGAACCGTAACATTGTTTTATTCTGTTCCTTGAATTGTGATACTGGGGACTTAAATTCTGTAAAAATGTATTATTTTGTTTTACATCAATTTAGCTATGGGGAGGTAAGTAAGCAGTAATAAAAAATGTAATAAATAATTTACTTAATGTGAAGTGAATTGGTAGTAACAATTTTAAGTGTTTATATTTAGACCTATTAGTTTTATACTTTATCTAGGCAAGATATATTATAAACTGTTTCTGGAGTCTCTTAGATGGAGTTAAAAAAACAAAAAATGGAGTAAAAGCATCTGTTTTGAGCTTGTGCTACTGAGAATGAGTTAGAAAGTTACCCTTTCTTTTTATAGTTGTAATACTGAAGGATTTTTTTTAAAAAGTGGAGTAAAAAGTTTATTCTGTTTTATTCATAATTGTCTAATAAGTGGTTTCTTTTTTGTAATGCATTAAGGTGATTATATTGTATCTTACACATAAAATAAATAGCTGAATATGGTACATGGATAAATGAATTTTGCAAATCAGCTTGATCGTTTAGACAAAGATCAATATAAATTCTGGTACCTACCTACTAGAGAGGTTTTACTTCACCTAACATTAATACTAATTATTGTACTAATAAAATATTACTTAAAATCAATTATTATAAACTGTTAAAATTAAATTACTTACAAGTATTTCCTACCAAAGACAGGAAACCAAGTCAGAAAAAATCAGTTCACTTCAATTGTCATCCAAAAAAATTCACGAAATGTTGAATCAGGTTTTATCGTAGTCATAATTAAAAAAATTCTGGTCAACAAATAAGAACACAAAAATATAATTAAATTTAATAATTTAAGTAGAACTTATATAACTTATTTACACTAAATGTATAATATAAATACTATTAAAATGAATAAAAAATGTTCAAACACACATGATTAGTTTTTAGGACATGCAATAAAGTGACGATAGAATGAATGTTAAGCAATAGATAAAAGCTTATCACAAAGGTGTTTTTAAGAGTTTATATATATACATCCATATCTAAAGTAAACGATTACATTATTCTGTAATATGAGTACATAAAATGTATACCTTCAAAAAATCTAATTTCCTTGTTACTTTTCGTAAATAATGTGTTGTTATAAATATATTTTTTGGGATAATGAAACAGTAGACTACATTGTATAAATTTTTACAATTTTTGGAAATTCAACTAGGAAAATACGAAACGATGATAATGAGAATCGAATACAAAACTGTCACTGTGTTTAAATTACTTATGATTCAATAGAAAAGTAAATCTCGGCAGTATTCTGAACTTACTTCGACATTAGGATTGTACAGTGATAAATGATTGGATCATCTCTGGTAGTTTTTTTATTTAGGGTTCGGTGAGCTTTTATCAGTGTTGAAAAGTTAATAAAATAAATAACTTAAAATAGAAAATTTTTAACCAATAAAGGCTCATTTTCTGGTGTCACTCTTCAATATAACTACAGTGCCGTTGGGTTAAAACGCCTAATGAAAAATTGTTAAACTAGAACTTATTGTTGGTGGCAATTAAAAAAAATGTCATCTATCATCTCATTTTGTCCGTCCATCCGTCACACCCAGGTGTCAGAAACTATAAGAGACAGCAAAAAGGTGTTTTCCGATTCGTAACCTACACAAAAAGTTAGTTGGCCTAAATTAGGTTTGAAGGACCGGTTTTGACCAGAAGTGACCTAAAACCGGAAGACAAGAAATTAAAGTTGGAATTTGGAAACAAAAGTAGTGTTATTCAATTCCTCTTAAAGAATAAATACAGAAATCATAGGGTTTGAAGTTCCGGTTTTGACCGTAAGTGGCCCAATACCGAAGGTCCAGAAATCAAAGTCAGAAACTACAAGAAGTAACAACAAACGGTTTTCGCATAAACTTCACAATAATTTAGTGGGCCTGGAATGGATTTAAAGTTTCGGTTTCGACCGGAAGTGGCCCAAACCGGAAGTCAAGATATGAAAGTCAGAATTTAGAAACAGAAATAGTGTCATTCGATTTTTCTTAAAAAGCAGGTAGAGAAATTATTGGTTTGATGTTCCGTTTTCGACCGGAAGTCAAGAAATGAAATCGGAATTTGAAAACAAAGTTAATGTCATTCGATTCCTCCTAAAGAGTAGATACAGAAATCTCTAGCCTAATCTCTCTAGCCTATTGGATGAGACGCGTCGTCTCATGAAAGGGATGTTTTACATCTAGTAAAACGCGTTTTTACATCTAGATTTATTGACATAATCACCAACTCCGCAAACAAAACTCACAATGTTGCGTACAAAGTTACCAGAGGCCAGCTGTCTTAGTATCAGTGTTACACAAAAAAACGAGTGTCATGAATTGTTTATGTTTCTCTTACGTTTCCTCACTATCAGTTTCCAAAATTACTAAAATGGTAAAAATATTTTGGGAATACAAAATAGTAAAGTTAATCGATAAAGGTAATACAAATTGGACGTAAATGATCATGGAATACCTCTGGCCATTTTGTCATAATGATTGATGGTGCGAAGTTTCGGCCATGAACTGACTAATAATTATTAGCACGGATCTTCAGGCCATGAAAAGTAACCAATAAATAGCTTTATATATTTCACTACGATTGATTTACGTTGACCATTGAAATTGCTTACGTAGTTCTTTCTGATTTGTCATCATTGTGCAGTAACTTATTTGTCGAAACAAGATGCTCTATTCACTGTAGGTAGGTACTGTTATTGGTCGATGTATTTCCCAATCCTTTACGTCACTCGGTGATTCCTTACTGGTCCACAGGAGCGTTGGGTGTAATTTTTTTATAGTTTCTGATTTTATATGAGTAAGAAAATAACACATATTTATTTTTTCACTTTGTTTTCTGTTTGGCTTTCACGCTTATACTTTTAGTGTTTTTTTTTTTACAGATCATGCCTAACTAACTCTGTACCTAACGTAGCTGCAGTAACTCTACGCAAACAGATACCTGTCTATCATTATAAAGTTAAATATAATTAAATTATAGAGTAAACATTATGGAGTAAAATATTTCATATTCAAATGCATTTTTAAGCAACTTATATCCCGTTCTTACATGCGTGTGCAAGGAGATTTGGATGATTTAAAATTAACAGCCTTTTTTGGGTCTGGTAATCATTAAAAAAAGACCCAGTTTGCAATCTCTTAGTCACTAATAATTTTTTTATTTATTTTTCCAAGGTGTTTTCCATTTTTTGGACTGTTAATATTTATCGAGAAATGTTGAGTGGGTTGGTGACAATCGCGTTAAATCTACCCTGATGGTTTCAGCAAAGTCGAATCAATAATGAAGCCATTTTAAAAAACACTTTAATCCGAATTCTAGTTTAGTATCTATAACTTCGTTTACGTTATAATTTTTATCTAATCCATTAACTACTACAAATAAAGTATGTTCAACAGTATAAAAGTACAGTGGGTTAAAATATCGAACTTAATAAGCACCTAAAGTTGTTTTTGTGACAGAATTTAAAAAAAATCATTTATGGGTTTCTTTTTATCCTTTGGAACCTAATAATTTAGAAAAATTGTGCTTAAATTTGAATCTCTATAAGTAACGACATATTACCTACATGTAAAACCATTTTAGGTTGGCAATAAAATAATAATACTGTATAACAAATTCAATACTAATACAATACTAATTTTGTTCAGTACCAATTATCAATTAGATATAGTGCCTATTTCAAATAGCATTCTTCCATCTCCTAAAAAATCACAATAATCCATCTTTACACTTCTTCCTTTTCAAAACCTTTCTTCTTACTTATAAATTTTTATTCTTATAATTTTGAGTAGGCTATATCTAATATTGTCTTTCACGATATTCGGTATATAGAACAATATTATGAATCAAAAAGTTAATCTTATTAAGCAATTAAAACATTGAACATTTTTTTAACCATTGAATATTTTCCAATCTGTGCGATTCAGGACAATAAGCAATCCCTTGACCCAATAAGATGAAGATTATGTGTATGAAGTGTAATGTGGTGTAGTCTTGTACAGATCCAAGCCGACCATTCCTGAGAGAGTATGGTTAATTGAACCCCGACTATCAAAGTATACCGGTAACCAAGTCTAATATTAAAAGCCGTATAAAAGTCCTTTACTAGGATGTTAACCAGGAACCTTCATCTCCTAAAATCAGCTGTGAAACAGCTGATTTATTACAGTACATACAAGACTATACTAATGCAGACGCACGTTTTTCCCAGAGCTCTCCTTACGAAAATCAGGCTATATAGCTCGATAATAAAATTAAATAACAAATTTAAATAATCTGTAACATAAACAAATACATAAACAAAAACAACAACAATAAAAAAATATCATGTTCTACAAACATCCTGAATAATTATCGGAGTCAACTGCTCACTATCAAATTATCGATAATTTTTTAATTTCTATTGGAAACATTCTTCAGTCGTAACCTTACTAACGTATTACTGGAAATACTACAACTTATTTTCGCTTCTACGAATTTCTTATGTATTGTAAAAATATATTATGGATTTTGACCAAAATACTGACTTCAATTGGAATTTGTGGACTAGCTTTTGTTATTTTCTAGTTTATTCCTTTTTTATTTTATCTGCCTAGTTAATTTACAATCTAATAAAATAACAATTAGAAAATTTGAAATTTTAAAATTACTAATATAATAATTATTATTATAATATAAATTATTGTTAATTTTTTGTTGTATTATTAATTTGTAAATTTTAAAATTTACTTGTATAAACTTGCTGATGCTGATACCGCTCCCATAATAGTTCCTCTGGAAGTCTTTTAGTCATTAGCATCTCTTTTGACCACTGCAAGAAGGGGAATTTTCCTAAAATACCTCTCTATATATGACTATCAGGTTGGCAACCGTTGTGGAAATAAATTTCCGTTTTACAACCCTAGAGGTTATCCGGAGGGGTGATGGTTTCGATTCACCAGAAATACCGGGTGAGCATAAAGTCTTGCCCTGATTATAAAAATTTATTGCAGAATAACTGTTTGACATAATAATTTTAAGTTTGATGCTGTTACATAGGTTAGTGTTAATAGTTTTTTTTAAGATTACTTACATTAGTAAACTTCAACGTGTGCCCCCTTGGTAGCTCGTAGAATGTCGAAGCGGTATTCCAGTTCCCGCCAGGTGTTTTGTAACATGTGTTCTGTCACAGTACCCACAGCAGCTTGTATCCTAGCCTTCAGTTCGTCAACGTCAGCAACTGGTGTGGCGAAGACTCTATCCTTGATATAGCCCCAGAAAAAAAAGTCAAGGGGAGTAATGTCTGGAGAGCGGGGTGGCCAGGGTGTTGGACCATCCCTTCCAATCCACCGATTTGGAACTGGAATACCGCTTCGACATTCTCCGAGCTACCAAGGGGGCACACGTTGAAGTTTACTAATGTAAGTAATCTTAAAAAAAACTATTAACACTAACCTATGTAACAGCATCAAATTTAAATTATTATGTCAAACAGTTATTCTGCAATAAATTTTTATAATCAGGGCAAGACTTTATGCTCACCCGGTAGTATCCAATTCTAATTGAATACGTATTTAATATGTTATTTTAATGGTCTGATTATTTCTTTTGGCTAAAACCCATTTTCTTTACGTATCAACTTTGTTTTTAAATGTGTTAATATCTTATGGAGTTTTTTTTTGCTATAAATATCGTTATTCCTTTTTGAAACAAATATGTGTTCTGGATTTTAAGCAAATTACTAATTTATGTATTATTGCATTAGGTATTATTTTAAGACATTATGTATGTGCATTTTTTAATTTGTCGTAAAAGTTCTAGATGAAAAAGTAATAAAAACAGGAAAAATACTTTAACAGCTGCTGGCAAAATTTTACAGATATTATTTACTGTTCTTTGCTGATTATTAAGTATGGTAAAATTATTACAGAAAGGATAAAACATAGAAACACAATAACAGTCTTCTTACTCCTGACATCGTAAAAATTTAATGGTCAGTTCTAGTTGGGTAAATAAATAACTAACACGCCTACTTAAATACAAGTATACATAAGTATTTTAAACCGATCTTCACTTTTCTTTTAACACTCTAACCGATATCTTTGTGTTCTTATATTGGGTTAGGCCCATCGGTGCATAGATTTACTGTGCCTGTTGTATTAAACATTCTCATGCAGTGGACTGTTTTAAAATTTCTTCTTTCTCTCTTACGCTAAATGGTTCAAGTCATAAAGGCGAAAGAATACAGAGTCTAATACATTAAATAGTTCAGTAATTTACAATGTCAGAAGTTGTACCTATGTTAAAGAATTTAAGTTGTAAGTCATTTGTAGTTTACAATAAGAATTTTACTTATGTATGAGGAAAACTATATTTTATGGCAAGTAAAAGGTCATTGCCCTCATGTCGGAGTTTATAAAGAAAAATATTAAAATATCTGTAGAAGAGTTTAATTTAATTTATTAGAAATTAATTATAATTAAGACAGTTGGTTTCCCATCGTTCTTGAAAAAAAAACAATAATTAAATTTTGCTGTTCATATTTTATGAAACTTAAAAAATTCAATAGGTGAATCCTATGATCAATAAAACCTACGATTTAAAGCATACTAAAATTACTAACTTAAATTTATGAAATACTTCATACAATGATGATTTAATAATGACTTAATAAGCCTTGAAGTTTAATAAAGTTTGATTGTAAATGAGGAACGGGAAAATTGTTATAAGAATTTCAGCAATATTCATTTATTTAATTTATTTTAATTTTAGTTTTTTAGAAATGTTTTTATTTTCTTTAGATTTAGTTGTACTGTTAAGAAATATCCATCTATGTGTTTATTTGAATGAAAATCTAATCATCGAAATTGCAGAAAGATATTTATACACTTTTTAAAGATGTACTTTAATTTCGTACAAACTTTAAAACATTAAATACTGGTAACTTATTTACGGAAAACACTGATTTATTTACACTGTTTTACGGAAAACTAAAAATTAATGTTTTGTCTGTCAAAGCCAAACAAGTTATCTTGTCAAAAGTAGTTTTCCTAATAATTCTAAGCCTACTTGATTAAAAATAAAAAACTGTACTCTGAACTATTAAGCAGCTTGTACATAACTGAAGAAATAGTGATACAACGTTGTAAGAAATTCATTTTCTCCTTAAAACTTATTTAATTACTATTAAACAGATTTAGGAAATTTAAATTCTTTGTAATTGAATTAGTCGTTTCAGAAAGCCCATATTAATCGTATGTCAAAATTTTAGATTTTTTTCTTATTTTCGTATGTGTGTACTCCGCAATCAGTTCAATTATAACACAATTACCCAATGAGATGAGGATGATATGTATGTCGTGCAGTCTTGTACAAAATCAAGCCGATTATTCCTAAGAAAGTATGGTTAATTTAACCCCAACCATCAAAGCACGCCGGTAACCACTGTCTTTTATTCAAATTCGTATAAAAGTTTTTACCTTAACTAGGATTTGAAGAACGTAACTTTCGTCTCCGGAAATCACTGTTAAACGGCTGACTTGAGACGATAAGTTTACCTTAGACCAACCCGGTGGGTTAAATCTAATAATAATAATAATAATAATAATAATGAAAAAAAGGCTGGAAGTAGAATTCCGGATGCGGAGACATTTATATATCCAAAACTAAAAACTTAATTTCTTTCTCCGTATCGCGCCTCCACGTTGGTCCAGCTGGATAGTTGTAGGAAAATTGAATATTTCCTACAATGAACTAAATCGGAATTTTCCCTGAACATCTTGGGAATTGCACTACATTTCAAAGCTTCTCAACTTTGATCTCATTCTCTGGCTAAAACCAGATTGAAAACCAAATCACAAGTATAACTATGGATCGTACAATTAATAACAAAATTACCCCAGGTGGTAAAATCCACTCATTTCACCATAATATAACATCTAAAGAAATGAAAACCGGTCGATCGGATTCTGGGGGACCGGAATTGCACGAAATCATGAGTGAAACAGTCTATACTGGTGGGCCTCCCAGAACAAAACGCAAAATTAAGGAACCTAAAAATTACATAGGAACAATTAATATACAAACATTTGTCCAAACTGGAAAGCTCCATGCACTAACAGAAGAAATGAAAAAAACAGAAAGTACAAATTCTTGCAATCCAAGAGACGAGATTTCCTGATAATCAAACGATAGACTATAATGGCTTCAGAGTATTTAAAAGTGGAACGAATAGGAAGGTTGGGAGAGGAGCAAGTATGCTTGGAATGGCCTTCCTGGTGGATAAGACAATACTGAAATCTGTTAAGTCGGTCAAACCAGTGAACAATCGGCTTATGACCCTTCGAATCAAGAGTAAAAATAAAAACTATACCTTGGTAAACCACATATTGATCAATATGTGGTAATATCAGCAGAACCCTGGGGAAAAAAGCGAGGAAAGAAACTACCATGAAGTTTTATAAAGTGATGGCTGCTCCGGTCCTCCTCTACGGAAGTGAATCATGGGTCACTACAAAACCGCTAGAGAGTAGAGTGCAGGCGGCAGAAATGAGATTCCTACGCAGGGTAAAGGGCTGTGACAGACGGGACCACATAAGGAACGATGATATTCGGAAAGAGCTGAATGTGTACAGCCTGAATGAAAGAGTGTTACAATACCGCAATCAGTGGAAGGAGCATGTTAAACGGATGCCAGCAGAGAGATTCCCTCTAAATATCTTAAATTACCACCCCGTAGGTAAAAGGGATGTTGGTAGACCGCGGAAAAGATGGCAGTAATAAAGGGACATAAAATAAGACTCAATGCAAGTTGAATGATACAATATAGTAATTTAAATGATATAAATGTTAATAAGCTGATGTGAGTCGGAACAGGCAAAAGCCTAATCCTTGAGTGTAAGAAGAAGAAGAAGACCTTGGTAAACAATCATGCTCCCTGTAACATTGACAACTGAAAAGATCGGGAGAATGTTGAAAAGCACTGGGAAATACTGGAATTGGAAATGGCCAGGATTCCAAAAGATGACATAAAAATTCTGCTCGGAGATTTCAATGCCCAAATTGGCAGGGAAAGGAAATATCAGAGAACCGTTGGACTTTTCCCCGCTCACAGAATGACCAACCGTAATGGGATGAGATTGATACAACTCTGTCAACAATTCAACCTCAAACTTAGTTCCACATCTTTCAATAAAAAGCCCAAGAAACAGAAGACCTGGAGGTCACCCATTTTGCAACTGGGAGAATATCAGATCGACCTTGTCGCGATTTCATGTGATATCCAGAGAGAGATTCGTGATATCCAGGTACGAAGAGGCGCCAAAATTGAATCGGACCACTATTTAACCAGAGTGCGTGTTAATTTCACTGCCAGAAAAAACTAATCACAATACCAGCTGCGATCCCCAAATTCAATCTTCCCAAACTTAAAGAATCAGATATTATTTCAAAATGGGAAGAAACTCCTGCAGAAAATTGGATTGACTTTAAAAACAAAATAATTAAATCGGCAGTGGAGGAAGTACCCCTTAAAAAGAAGCGCAAGCATCCTTGGTGGAATTCTGTGTGTGATGAAGCAGTCAAGTCTCGTCATAAAGCCTTTTTGAATTTTAATTCCAATAAATCTGAAGACAAGTACCAAGCTTTCCTCCAAGCTTGTAAATTAACAAGTAAGATTATAAGGCAAGAGAAAAGAAAATTTGTTAATCAACAACTGGACTCAATTGAGTCTGATTTCCGAAACTATAACACTCATGGCTTTTATAAGACGTTTGCTGGACAAATTAAGGGTTATGCACCTCAGAATATTTGTTTTCGAAAAATGGATGGAAATTTGGCTTTAAACGATGAGGAGAATTGTGAAGAACTGGCCAAGTATTTTGAGAGATTATTGAACTGTCCTGAACCAACGGAAACTTTTCCTGTTTCGGGGGAAAGAACACCCCAGAATTCAAATTCTCTTCCCCCTTCCAAGGAAGAAATTGATAGGCATATTAATAAACTAAAAAATAAAGCATCTGGGGAAGACGGGATTGTTGCAGAGTTTCTTAAGAATTTAGGACCAAAGTCAAAACTGGAACTGACAAAAATAATTCAGAGAATCTGGGAGACTGGAGCAATCCCTGATGACTGGAAAACTGCTCTCATTCACCCGCTCCATAAAAAGGGAGATCCAACTGATGTGAATAACTACAGGGGAATTTCCCTTCTTCCTGTGGCCTATAAAATTCTTTCTGCCTGCCTAGTTGAAAGAGTACAAAAACAATTAGAACCTCAAATTTCTGACTTACAAGCCGGTTTCAGACCTAATCGGTCGTGCTCGGAACAAATATTAAATCTAAAGTTAATTACTGCAGTGAGAAAATCAAGAAGCAAACCGACTATCTATACTTTTGTAGACTTCCAAAAGGCCTACGACTCTGTTCACAGACCAACCCTTTTCAAAATCCTTGAAGGAAAAGGCCTAGATGCTAAAACCCTTGAAATAATTAAACTAACGCTCACTGGCACGAAGTCTAAAGTTAAATTTATGGGACGATTATCACAGCCTTTTGACATTAAAACCGGAGTAAGACAAGGAGATGGACTGTCTCCGCTACTTTTTAACTTAGCCCTTGACAAAGTGATGAAAGCATGGGAACAAACATTGAAAGAGGAAAATCATTGAAGTCCAATGTATCTCGGTAGAAAGAATAAAAACTTACAGATCCCTTATTTGGCCTTTGCGGACGACTTGGCAATTTTTTCTGAGTCAAAAGAACAGGCCATCAAACAAATTGAAACTCTGAAGGAGTGTGCCGCGAGAATTGGACTACAAATCTCCTTCACAAAAACTGTCTTCACTTGCCATAATACGGAAGTCAAACGGCTTGACACCAAATATGGAAAAATAAATAAAGTATCTAACTTTAAATATCTGGGGGAAAATGTATCTGAGAAGGAAGCCTACAGCGATAGAATTCGGAAACCCCGGAAAGGTCTTGGACTTGTACATAATATCTATAATAAAAAATGTTTATCCATAAACTCTAAATTGAGACATTATTCTACAGTTATTAAGCCCTCAATGACATATGCCAGTGAAACATTGAGTCTTAATCGTAAAATGGACTTGGACATTCTTTTGAAGGAGGAGAGAAAAATCATCCTGAAAATAGTTGGACCGAGGGAAGCAGAGAATGGTTTCAGGCTACAGAAGAATTGTGAAGTCGAAAAGCACTCTAATATAGTAGCAGACATGAGGAAAAGAAGACTTAAGTTTTTCGGACATATTAAAAGACTCCCCGAGAATAGGATAACACGGAAAATAGTGGAATATGTTAGCTCTCTTAAAAATGGAGTAGACTGGATAAAAAAGGTTAAAGAGGATCTCAATCTTGCGGGAATTCCTGAAGAAATAACTACTGACAGGAAGAAATACCGGAAATGCGTTGAGGACTGGGAGGTCAAGCCGGTGGAAAAACATCAAAAAGTCGGAACTAGATGGACTGAGGATAGGAAAAAGGCATTCTCGGAGAGAATGAAAGCATACTGGATGGAGAAAAAACGGAAGGTACCCAGTAGAGTAATCCATAATTAAATACTTAGCAACTTCCACTTTGGGAGCTTGACGCAAATAATAATAATAATAATAATGAAAAAAAAAAATTTTGATCTAAAACCCCTATTCTATTTTTAGGAACTTTGTACGAGTTTTCCAAGAAGAGCTTTATCATAGGATTTAACGTATAATTATGAAAAAGCCGGAAGTACCATTGCGTTCGTAAAGTCTTAAATGTGTTGGTAAAGATTAATTTTGCCCATAACAGGCAAGCTGAATGTTAAATTATTTGCATTCGATCTGTTCGTTCAAGGGCTTCAAAAATTTATTCTGATTCTTATCATATGGTTGCCGATTAATCCATAATTAATATTACATGATAATATATTACATGACTTTAAACAGTTAAGAACAGAAGAAGTGGAGGTGTAAATTTTTTTTGTTTTACGTCTGACTGTTTTGCAATTTCTGCCAATGCAGACGGTGGAGAAAAATGATATATGAAAATGAGTGATGAAAAAATGACAGACTTGACCGGGAATCGAACCCGGGACCCCGTTGCGCTAACAGAGGTGTAAAAGACATTAGTGAGAGTTATCTCCTCTGAGAGTAATGAATTTCATTATTATACACTGTGGTGAATAAAGTGGTATCATTTGCAGGGTGGAAAGTAGAAGCTTTTCAGAGGGCTCCGCATGCTGATAAGCATACTTTTTCACTCAGTGAAGAAGGCAATGGTGAACCACCTCACTCCTCGTTTTACTTAGCGAAGTCTCTAGAGGATCAAATCAGCCTTTCGGCTGATGACCTAAACAATAAATTTTATTGACCTAAATTAATAAATTTGCCCACAACGGGCAGGTGGAGTGTTAAATTGATTGCACTTGATCTGTTTGTTCCAGGGCTACAAAAAATAGTTCTCTTTCTTATCACATAGTCAGCCAATTATACGACTGAACTATTAAAGAACATAAGAGGTAGAGGTGTAAAAGGTACTAGTCAGAGTTATCTCCTCTGACAGTAATGAATTTCACTATACAGCCAGACCCTTTGGTGAATGAAGTGAAGGTGTCATTTTCAGGGTAGGAAGTGGGTGCTTTTCGGAGGACCTGGCATACTAATAAGCATACTCTTTCAACTCAGTGAGGAAGGCAATAGTAAACCATCTCACTCCTCTTTTTACTTAGTAAAACCTCTAGAGGTTCAAACCAGCTTTTCGGCTGTTGACGTAAACAACAATTAATAAATAAACTTAATTAATTTTAATCAATGTAGGCCTATTAAGGATTTAAACTTCATTATTTGAAAAATTAAATTAAAAATTCGAGGTGTTACTCTATTCTAAGATTTCTTAATTTACTTTTTTGTGATTTCTGTATTGTACATTTATTATTTAATTGAATTGAATACTATTTTATTTCCTAACATTTATATTATGTATTTCGTAATACACAATGTCTGTATTATTATTGTATTAAAGTTCAACATACTCAGTTCTACACAATACAAGAACTACAATTGACAGGTGAATGAAAAATTAAACATAATGCAATAGGTTGGTAACACTGGTCAGGTGTAGTTATACTGTATTTTGCTATATATACAAATAGTATAATATAAATACAGCTATAATACAACGACTCCGCGAGCATTCTACTCAACAACCGCGCTCGGTTTACTACAACTTGCGCAGTATAATAACCTCGTGCATCAATTTTCTAGTGATAAGTAAGTGCGTGAGTTTGAGTGGTAATTTAAATCTGCGCGTCAATCTGCACTTTTGCGCGCAAAATCATTGTTCTATTCGAAAAGTGTAAAAACATAGAAACCTGGTTAATGTCTATTTATATTTTTGTACGAATACATTAATTGTTTCATAGTTTTATCGTGTATTTAACATACCATTATAATGGTTTTTTAATACTTGATGAAAAATGTTAAGAACTTTTTATAATAATAGTAATTAATTAAATATTAAATAAAAATAAAAAAATCTTGGTAAGCTTACCGCAAACAGAATATTTTTTTGGGTTTTACGTCCGACTGTATTGCAATACTAGCTACTAATACAGACGATGAGAAAGAATTGCAAACCGGGGTTGCCTTAGCCCAAGTTTGCTCATTTTCTTTTACTTTTATTTAATTAAAAATATAAAAATGTGATATTACAATACGTTTCTATTACTTTATGAGTCTTTATCATTTTATTTTTATTTAAAAAAATAATTAATTAATTTTTTAATTAAATTGGGAAAATGTGAAACGACAAGCACAACTTAACATTTGACATGAAATATAATTTTTCCATTATTATTTTCGTCTGGGTAGTTTGTTTAATATACTTTACAATGATTTAAGAGTAATCTTGTTCGATTATTGAGAATATAATTATAAGAATATGAATTGGTTTGGAAAATTACATTAAAATTCTTCTCATACGTTGATAAAAAGATATTTTTACAGGAGTGATTGAGAGAATGATTACCGATAAAATATCTATATTTTCATTAATTTTTAATTATTCGTACACAAACTTTAGGTTCGTTTTCAGTACAGTACAGTTTCTGTTACTGATCCAGTATTAGAAATTTTACCAATTTTTTACTATAAAAAATGAAAACATTTTAAATAGTTTACAATTTTACAAATGGTATAATTTGTAATACCACAAATAATCATATTTCTAAAAATACCTACTTTTCAGCACCGGTGAAATTAGATAGGTGTTTTTTTCTTGTTTTGTCTAGTGAGATTGTTAAGGTCATTAAATAGGTATTCTAGAATTGTTTCTAATGAAATATCTATATTCAGAAACCAAATTGAATTAGAAAATTAAGTTCACTTATAACGGAATTTTCCTAAATAAACTTCTATTAACTGTATAAATCCTTCTAATCCTACGACTGTTTTCTGAAAATAATGCATCTAACTGAATAATTGAAATATTTATTTAAATTTCATCTCCATTCCATTTCCATTTCTTGTAGTATAAACTTTTCACAAAGTAGATTATTCTTTTAATTTTAAATTTAAATGTTTTTAAAATTTAAAAATTACTGAAATTTAGGTTCTGTAGAAGATATAAATACATTTATACTTGGAAAAATTTATGGAAGTAAGTTTTAGGAATAACCCAATTTTAGAGATTAAAATTAACTAGTATCTAAATTGACGGATGAAAATAATAATAATAATAATAATAATAATAATAATAGAGCCGACCAATGCGGTCGGCGAGCACGTTACCAACTAAGCCAATGCGGCTTAGTTGGTAACGTGCTCGCCTCTCATCATGCGGTCTTGGGTTCGAATCCCACTCAGGCACGGCATATTTTCATACGTTACAAATAATCATTTCATCCTTCACAGTTGCAACCCAACGTCGTCGCTAATGACCACAATAGTTGATGCGACGTTAAATAAACGAAGTAAAAATAATAATAAATCTAATACTACGTGAAAATTAACTAAAACTTTGTAATATGAAACAAGTTATTATCTGGAACCCCGTATCAACGGACATAGTATCATTGAATCAAGTACAGATATGCACAATCTGATAATTACTAACACATGTTTTTGAAGGGTTTTCTTGAGTCAACACATGTAAGAAGGAAACCCAACTAATAATTGTAATAAATTCAAATCTACAGTCTATTCGTGTATACCTGTATATGTAATAATATATAAGAGATCGTAGAATTTGCTGTAATTTTTTTCTTTGCTTTTGTTTTTTATCGGAATTGTACATTAATGACAACCACCCAATTTTATTGCTGCTTTTCGCTATTTTTTTAACAAGAATAGCATGAGTTTGAACAGGGACTACCAGTAAAGTTTGTTTACGGATGGCTGTCAGCTGGTCGCCGTACAAAGTCGCTGGCGCAACCGGTGTAACTTAATAAATAATACCGACTTTCTACCAGCTGACTGATTAGGGTGGCCCGTAGGCCGAATTAAAAAAAAAATTCCCAAATGTTCCAATCTAACTAATTCGCTGTGTTAGTATCAATATTAATTAAAAATTGTTCCTTAAAACAAATTTTATTCATAATGAAATAATATTTTGTTACTTGATAAAAAGAAATAAACTGCTGCTTATATTTAAGTTATTAAATTGATTAAAACTCGTTATTTTAATTTTTATTGTAAATATTCCCGTTATAATCTGTGGACTAATTTCAGTTTATTACTGTGCAATGTGAAATATAATACTTAAAATGTATTAAAAAATTACAAGAAGTATATTGAAATAAAATTGTTCTATAAAGACAGTCATTAAACCATAAACATGACAAATACAGACTGCATTCGAGTTGTTATACTTGGCAGTTCTTTGGTCGGCAAATCAGGTATGTACTCTCATTGCTTTTGTAGTTTTAGTTTTATTATTTTATAAGAGTTATAAACATACGCTTTAATACTTACATGCTGTAAAGTAATAAATTATAATTTATTAGTTCTTTTTGCAATATTCGTAATTATTTTGACGTACTATCCCAATCATCTTTCAATAAAATGATTTTAATGACTTGTTAATATTTTCAATTAATATTTTAATACGGTAGAGCGTCGTAAATCCGAACTAACTGGGATCATAGTCAGTTCGGATTTTCGAATAAACTTTTATAACGATGTATTGCCGTTATGCATAATGTAAAAGAAGGAAAGAAAAAATAAACTCTATACTTAAGTTTTACTGACTTATTGTATTATGGAAATAAAAGTGCACTTTTGTTAAAGTTCATTAAACTTAACTGTTTACTAATAAAAACTAACACTGAATCACAAGATAAAAATTAAATACTGTAGCTATTTAAAATTACAAGTAAACAACAAATACATTATTCTTACAGAGTTTTAGAATTCACTTGAAGAAGTCACTAATTTTTGGTTGAATTAGTTTGGAGGTTCTCTTTTTGCAATCAGATCCTTAATCCTTTTCAGAAAAAGAATATGAAGAACCTGCGTCAGGGTACTTTCGGTCTGTTTTTCAAACCATGACATGGCAATCCTCTACGTTAGTAAATGGTTCAGTGTGTGCAAGACAAACGTATTTGTTCTCTTATGTGTGACTCTCATCTTCATCTTCATTTTCATTCCGAATGTCTTGAACAATAGCCGAGTTTACAACATCCGTGTCGTTAAATTTCATAGGCTATGTCGTCTTAGTCACTTCAATCCATTCCTCTGCATCACTCTTGTCACATTTCTCAAAGCTAGAGTTTTTTTACAAAGGTCTGTTACTTCAACTACATACACAAGTTTGAACGTTCAGATTTTTGACGGCTCGGATTTTCGACGCTTTGTTAATCATACTTGATCTCATAAAATTTTCATCAAATTATGTAATTTATATCTGTTACAAAATCTTAATTTATGTACAATTTAAAATCCATTCTGCCGCATTAGCGCAGTTGGTAACGTGCTCGCCTCTCATCATGCGGTCCTGGGTTCGAATCCCACTCAGGCATGGCATATTTTCATACGTTACAAAAAATCATTTCATCCTACATTGCATAAAGTTCCACCCCAACGTCGTCGCTAATGACCATTGCAGTTGATGCGACGTTAAATAAATTAAAAAAAAAAAAAAAATCCATTCTTTTTTGCTTCACTAAACTAAAATTTATTTTTAAAACAAACTTCTGGAAAATTATTAAAAAAAAAGAAAAATAATTCTTTGTTTTTTTGTGAAAATATTTATAATACATAATATAGTTTAATAACTACTCGTATATTATTTCCAGTTTTTCTTTAACTTTTTAATCATTTGATTTGACTTTTTAATCAACTTGATTTCCTGTGTCACTATCAATATTTGTTGGAGATTGTTTTTTTAAAATTTTAGTTAGGTTATTTGCAATTTGTTAATTGTTCATAATTAGAAAACAAACTTGGTGGAGATTACGTAGGTATATTGGCGTTAACTACAATATAAAAATCAATTTTGTGTAGGTCAGATGAATTTACAATTTTGTCTATGGGAAGTACAAAATAAAAAAAAATTGCTGCCTAATAGAAATATCAAAAATATTTGTTGGGATTGGTCTGTAGAGGTACAACTGTGCCTCAACTGAGGCTAAAGGCAACTGTGCCTTAGGTTGAATCTTGTTGTTTAGGTCATCAGCCAAAAGGCTGGTTTGAACCTGTAGAGGCTTTACTCAGTAAAACGAGGAGTGAGGTGGTTTACCATTGCCTTCCTCACTGAGTGGAAAAGTAGCCTATGCTTATCAGCATGCCAGGCCCTCCGAAAAGCATCTACTTTCCACCCGGCAAATGACATCTTCTCTTCATTCACCACAGCGTCTGGCTGTATAATGAAATTCATTAATCTCAGAGGAGTTAACTCTGACTAGTGTATTTTACACCTTTACCTCTTCTGTTCTTAAAAGCTTCAGTCATATAAATGGCTGACCATGTGATAAGAAACAGAACTATTTTGTGTAGCCCTGGACTAGCAGATTGAGTAGAAATAATTCAACACTCCACCTGCCTATTATTGGTAGTAGTTGTACCTATAAAATGTTTATTAATTAAAATGTTAAGAAATATTACTTAACCAAATTAAATTTATAGTAATTTATATTATTTTTTTAAATTATTTTAATAATTTTTGTTAAATATTTTTGTTCATAGCTGTAAATATAATATTCATATTTCTTTATAAATAATCATTGTTTAGAATGTTGGTTTGTGAAGAAGAAAAACTTTATATGTTGACTTTAAATCTAGAGCTCAAAAAACGAAGTTTAGTTTTTTTATGTAAATGGCCAAAGGCTTGAATAAATATTTTAATTGTCAATTAATATATAAGTTAAAGTACTTATATTAAATAGTAGGATTTCCTTAAACAAAGATAAGTATTAATCTATCTGAATTTATTTATTAGGTAATTGATATAATTATCTTCCATAACATTTTCAGATTCAAATATATTTACGTGTAACTAAATAACCATCTGAGGTTGGACGTTACTATTCGTCATTGTAAATTTTTAATTTTTTCTGTTCGGTAAGTTCTACATAGGCCTACAAACTTGAATCGTTTAAGTCTGTTATAGTGGTCATAAACGATTATCAAAAATGTTAATTGCGAAAAGGTTTTGATGAAGTTCAAGCTGTCACGGTATATTTTATTTCGTTTTTGTATTTCGTCTAGAACAGTGTTTATATGTAAATCGTAGTAAATTATTTTTTCATTCCTCCCTACAGCCCGATGTTAGCCTTGTCATTCAACACAAGTACCTTCCAATGTCCTTTATCCGTCGTTTACTCCACGTACCCTCTTACCTCATACTTCAATAGTTTGGTTCCGGTTCATTTCTCAGAAATCCAGTCTGTTCGTTCCGAGGCTTAGTTTCGTTACAGTTTATATTTTTTACGTGGCCGAGGTGTTAGCCCGACATAAAACCCCCAATCTGGGGACCAGGTAATTTTTTTTACACGATTTCTCCCCCAAGCTTTTGGAGACTCAACTCCTAAGGCAGAATTGCCAGTTCTGGTTCATCCCGGAGATTTCATTTCCCCGGTACCCGTTATATCTGAGGAGCGTTCCCCTATCTGCAACCGATAGGTGACTGGCAACACCACACGAAAATCATGGTGAATTACATCATTGGTTATTATTCAAGGGTAGTTGGAAATAATTCGAAAGATTTTTGATTACAGACGCTGCAATATGCCAAGTTGTTACTTTCAACAAATTTTATTAATACTGCAGTCTTGTTTCTTTGATAAAAACAAGTAAACTGCTATTTATGTAGTTAAGTTATTAAATTAGTCAAATATATTAATAGCCAATTGTAATATACCAATTAATAAATTATGAAAAAGTACAAAAAACATTAAATGGCTGATCTTATTTAACGAAAGGAAAACTTTAAATATTGTAGGTGAATGAAAATGAATTCAGTCAAGTTCATGTAAAGATGAACTTGTATAGAAGAAGTTGATTAGTCTGTTACCTGCACTCCACTCTGCAGTGCGTAGTAAGGTTATTGCAATTGGAAGAAGTCGGAGATAATGAGCCGTATCCTGCAAGCGAAGATCATTCCAAGCAGAAAAGACTACTGACCTCGAACAATATTAATCGCAAACTCGGAGACGTTCTTTGTAAAATATTACATAACGATTAGTATTGGGTGTATACTTTTGTTATTAAATGCTTTGATTAGTAGTAAATAAATTACTCTGAACTGAATTAGGAAAGAATAGTATTTAAAATACTAGATACCAAAT
Organism: Catonia carolina; assembly: GCA_035578175.1. NCBI lineage: Eukaryota > Metazoa > Arthropoda > Insecta > Hemiptera > Achilidae > Catonia > Catonia carolina. The sequence continues at coordinate 353,085,315 of JAQMRL010000001.1, forward strand.
AATAACATTTGTTGTTAAAGTTAATATGAAGTCTGTAAATTAAAAGTTATAAAAACCTTATGATTAAAGTCGGTGTATTTGCAGTTTAGGATTCTATATATTTAAGAGTTTATAAGGTAAGAAATAAAAGTAAAATTACTATAAATAAAAATCAGATAATAATTATTCTCTTTAAAACTTATGCTGTCCATTTTCAACTAAATAGAATGAGACTACACTAATATAAATAATCTAAACTGGCCTGGACTTGTGTAAACCACTTAAAGTCTTTGACAGTTTATTTTTCGAAATAATCCCTAGAACCGTGTATAATAAAAAGTCAGCAATAAAGAAATTTAAAAAACTTTCTGACATTGGAAAATGTTTTACAAGATAAATATCACAATCAACACCAAAATTAGTCATAGACTATCAAACGATTTGAAGTTAGTATTCTTATATATATATAATAGCAATTACTAATTATAAAAAATTACTAATTACAATTACAATTACTAATTATAAAACCAGCGGAAGCATGGTAAAACTCATGAGGATGGAAAGAAATATTTTGAGAAAGATACGTGAACCAAGAAGAGAAAATGGAATAGCAACAGTTAAGAAAAGTTCAAAGAAGAAATCTATTAAGGAATGGAAACCCTGAAAGAGACTACCATCAAAAGATAAATGGGGTGTTTTGGGTACACGGTCCGAATGAACCGAAAAGGACTAAATTTGACAGAATGCACAAATTTAAGCGCACGAAGGGGTTAGCACTGAAAGAAAAGTAAGGAAACAGACAACACAGAATTTATAAGGAACTGTTCCTTTAGAGAGAAGAATTGGGGAAAAATAACAACATCAAGCTAGAGCTCGCAGAAGTAACATTTTCTGATGGTTCTCCATAAAATTAAGGAGAGAAAGATTTAAGGTAGTAAAGAAACGATTAAGAAGAGCGAAGACAGAAGGAAGTATGAACTTGAAGAGGAAGTAATGATTTTTTTGGCTGTACGTGGCCATTTAAGGGCCAATCGAGAAAAAACAAACCAGCTGTAATTTCAAACAAATAACTAACTACCGTAGATGGAAAAGATTCCTTTATACAACGGAATATAAAAAAAATCGATTGATTTAAACGATATAATAAAGGAAGACCTCTGGTTTGATTCCCAGTTAGGGTCTGGAAATTTTATTTTCCATTTAACCCCTTTTATATTACTGTTATGGAAAACGTTAAACTACTCTTCTACATAACCCATAGTGTTTACTAATGACCGAGTTCAAGGAACTTTATATAAAAAAAAAACATTAAAACACGGCTCTTTTTTCATTCTAAACTAAGCTTTATGTGTAAACTTGCCCAACAAATTTTCTTCACGTAAACTAGCACACAGATTTAGTAAAGGTAATGGTTGTGTAATAAGTATAATGCAGTCAGTAACAAGGAAAATATTTGGACCCGTCAACAAAGACAGAATATAGATTAAAAGACCATCTTTAAAAATCTACAAACACGCCGAAACGATCACAGACAGACACGTCCAGAAAAAGGAGAGCAAGATTTTATTTTACGGAAGCATACCGTGAATGGACAAGATCATAATCACAAAAAAAATCTTTGTCATCACAAACCAACAAAAATAAGTAGAAATGGATAACTAATACCGAAAAAGACCTCAAACAACTAAAAACCACAGAAAGTGACATAAAAATCGGAAATATTTGTATCCTTTAAGTGTGTACGTTGCAATCTGTTCAATTTAAGAACAAAAAGCAATCCCATGACCTAATGAGATGAGAATGATAAGTTTAATGTGTAAATGAGGTGTAGTCTTGCACAGACTCAGGCTGACCATTCCCAGAGAGTATGGTTAATTGAACCCCAACCATCAAAGTACACCGGTAATCATTGTCAAGTATTTAAATCCGTATAAAAGTAATCTTTACTAGGATTTGAACTAGGAGTTAAACAACTGATTCGCGGCGACGACTCTTAACACTAGACCAACCCGGTAAGTTGAGGGAAAATTGAAATAAAAATTCAAAGAATACTAATTTTAACAAGATATCTTTTTGAAATTCGTGATATCAGAATTTGTGAAAACTATCATATCATCACAGTGAGGGGAGGAAGCAATTGGACGGAGTAATGACGAATTTTTTTGTTTTACGTCCGACTGTTTTTGTGTTACTGCTAATGCAGACGATAAAGAGTGATACATGAAAATGAGTGATGAAAAAATGTCTTGACTGGGAATTGAATCCGGATACCTTGGCATGGAAGCCAGTTGCGGTTACCACTACATCAAGTGCCGGGCAGAGGAATGAAGGAGGATTGACGGATGGCCAGTAGAAACAGAGGAAAAATATGAACGCATTCAAGTTCTTACGCTCTTTTAAGTAGGTATAATAAGTAATAGGTATCAACAACAAGATTAAATTTAATATTAAATTAAATTGAATTCCTTATATTATGAAAACTTAAATTTCTGATGTTTGTTTCTTAAATTTTATGGCACAATACATTATCTCATGATTTCTTCTATTCCTTGTACAAGAAATAAAAATAATTTTTTAAAAATTCTTAATGTGTGTACGTTGCAATCTGTTTAATTTAAGTACAATAAGCAACCCCATGACCCAGTGAGATGAAGATGATGTGTAAATGAAGTGTAGTCTTGTATAGACCGACCATTCCTGAAAGAGTATGGTTAATTACACCCCAAAAATCGAAGTACAGCGGTAACTACTCTCTAATATAACCGGATAGAAAAATATCTGGCGTGAAACATTGACTCGACTTTCTCTTGCCATTGTAAATAATGAATCATATAACTTATGTTTAATTACTAGTAAACAACGTAAAATCAGAAACATAACCTAATTTTAATCATGAGTGAATTACGCAAAATATAAATCAACTTCTGTTCGTAGGTTGTTTTAATTTTCTATAACTTTTATTTTATACAATTTTGCTGTGGAATGGATATTAAGGTCAAAATCTTAAAAAAAAATTACCACGAGAGCACAGCCTCCTCAAAAATTACAGCAGATGTGGGGCTTACCCTACTATGTAGAGAATAAACAATTTAGTTAATAAAGTGATTAAACAAAAACGTAGGAGCCGTTTTTGAGAAAATCGCAAAAACGTGAAAAAATCGCACGAATAACTACTACTTCCGGTTGGCCGATTTTTATGATTCCGTTGTGGAACCTAACATTCCAAGTTTCAACTTCGTACACTATTCCGTTCTTGAAATTTTTTTCACCCAAAGACACACACACATACACACTCACAGACCAATCACTAAAAACTTGGTTTTTGGTTTCAGGGGTCCTGAAAACGTGTGAATCCGGTGATAACTCGATTTAGAAAAATCGACATGAAAACAATAGCTACTTCTCTTTTCTTCTTTTTCTATATTATTCTGTATTCTCAGTTCAATGTATTCATATAGGGGAAGAGAAAGTAAAAATTTAATGTTTGCTTCTTGGTTGTATTGCACAGTACAAGATTTCATGATTTTTTTTCTATTCTTTGTACAAGAGATAACACTTTTATTTTTAATTTCCAAAGTGTCTACCCTATAAATGCAACATGTTCAATTTAAGAAAAATAAGAAACCACATGACCCAATGAAATGAAGATGATTGTATGACGTATAGCCTTGTACAGACTCAGGCCGACCATTTCCGAGAGAGTATGGTTAATAAACCCCAATCATCAAAGTATACTAAAAACTAACAAAGTACGGTAACCACGTCTATTATAACCATAGGCCTATGTAAAAAAGAAACAGACTTTTTTAGTTTTAGTTAGCCTGAATGGCGCAACCAGTGACAAATAATGGCTTCTTTAAAAATTGTAAAGGATTTTCTTTGTTTAGAAATTCATTCTACACGGTACAACGAAAAATAAAATTATCCAGTTTTTTTAAATACAAAATGAATATTCAAAATTGAAGTTAAGTTCATATTACTGGTAAACATTTGTTGTGGCTTGTACAATGAAAACGGTAATTTGTACGTAGACTATTTTTTATATTTACTGCCTATAAATTACCATCTTATTCATTTGCCTAATTGCTTTTTCACTTAAATAAGATTGCTAAAAACAAAATAATGTCGGGAAATGTATAGTCTTCGGATAGAAAATTAATACCCGGTATGGTTAAAGTCTTTTAAAAATGATGTAAACTAAGAGATTCATTTCTGTGAAAGGACACCGCCATACTATTGCTTTAACATGTAATGTTAAAAAAATACAACGAACACAAATCGGTTACGCTAATAGAAGTAATTAAAAAAAGTAGTAAACGAACAGAGTAGTGAATACTACAAAAGAAAAATTGTAAAAATTATAAAAATAACCTACTGTACTGTTGAAGATTACCTGTATTTTTTTTTAGAAAAGTGTAAGTTTTGAAAGAGATTAAAATAATTTAAAATAAAATAAAAATATTTAACGTAACATCCACGGAAAAAACTTCATATTTACTTACCAGTTTATTCACATCTAATTATGAATTTTACTTTAAATAAAACCATAAGTACTAACGAAAACTAAATAAATAATAATATGAAATCCATTCTTTTTATATGTATTTTACTACAAATACTTTATGTAATCAGATAGTTTATTAAAAATGAACCTTTAATTTAAATAAAACTTATTCAAATATGTTATCTATTATCTAGTTTTTACTTAGGCAGGATTTCCCTTTCTTGTAATGATATTGATTATCTTTCAACACCTACTCGTTATTGTGACAAGTTTACCTAGAGTTTTGACCAAGACTGATAAAATATTAAACAGTTTATGTTTTACTTTTCTTTGTTGATAATTATATTTAATTTTCAAGTTATTCATAGATTGATCTGTTATAAATAAATTATCAATGAATGCAGATATTGAAATAAAACTGTAATAAAAGGGGTGGATTAATTTAATTTAGATAATAATATTTGGGACCGACGAGTAAAATAAAAATATTTCATAAACTTGTTCATTTTTTTTAGTGAAACGTTAGAATAAATATTTTATAAATTAAGTGTAATGAAACGTTGATGATGAAGGTAATTACTTTAATAATATTTACGATAAATAATCTTGAAATTTTTAACTAAATAAAACTTACAAAATTATTTTATAAAAAAACAAATTATGATGATGTAATTAACACAATAATAATTAGCTCACATTTTATTAACGCTGTAATGTAAACGCACCTTTCACAATGAAAAACTGAGCAAAGACGTTCAAAAGACAGGCTAACATTTTAGATATATTTACCAAGCAAACAATAGTGATGCGCTTGCGCGTTATGTTGGTAAACACTTAAAATATAGGCTACACAAATGTAAACAACGCTTCATATACAAAATGCTACACACGTTTTTTTACATTATCGTTGTATTGTACTTTATGTACTACGTGAGGTGACCGGTGGTCTGGGAACATAACAAGTAGAAATTTTACATTCCGATAATATAACTCATATTCTCATTCACTGTTTGTGACTTAAAAATATTAATTAATTTGGAAAATTATTTAGAAATAATACTATTGTGTCACGGGTAAAAATGTTTTCGTTATATAATCTGGTTTAGAGGGTGAAGAAACTTATTTGTTTCATTTATGTTTTTAATAAAATCTTGTTACTGTGCTTTCCCGTTCAATCGAACATAGGGAATGGTCCAGATAACTGAAAATCGGATAAATGAAAAATCACGATTTACTGTTATGGAGTGAGATAATGAACTAAGAAACTAAAACCATGAAAAATAACTATGTAGTACAACCGTATTAATAATAAAATATCTATTTTATAATACCAAACAAAGTACAAAAATATCAGTAAACTTATTCAATTTTTCGTAATAAAACTGGACTCATAGTGTAACCTATAAAAAACAATAAAAAAAGTCAATATCAGTGAAGTAAATGTTCACGTAATATGTGAACAGTAAATGTTACTGGTACATGCATTTTAAAAGATTTGCTTCATGTGTAAAGCAAAAAAAGCATAAATATGTCGATCTATCGTATATTTAATAAACATTTTAAAACGCTTAAGCAATTAAATGAAAATTACCGCCTCCGTGGGATAGTGGTTATTGTGCTGGACTATTAAGCGGAAGGTCTGGATTCGATTCCCGGCTAGGGTCTGGGTCTTAATAGAAGTGAAATATAAAAGTTAAACCCCACAGTTCCAAATCCTAATGAAATCGTTAATGTTTGAAGCGATTAAAAAACTGAATATAAATCCAAAGAAGGCTGGCGTTATCTAAATTTCAGTCACAATTTATTACGTTAGCTTATCACAGAAATTGTAACTTCAAAGAAAATTACGTTTTTGGTTTATTATACTAAAGAAAGTATCTTTCTGAATAAATACTACTGTTTAAAGAAGTAATAATAATTATGTAAGTTACTAGTTAGAATCATAGCAGCAGCATATTATTATAATAGCATATTATTGTGTATTACATATTAACGACTAAACCGACAGTAATTTTGAAGTAACGTCCTTATATGATTGCAAGATAGAACGTTGTAACTTAATTTAGTGAAAATTACGGATCAAAACAAAATTCTACTCTTTATCACCTGACGAATTTTTAGAGTAGGGTTCTGGTAAAAGTAACTTTTCAATCTGCAGAGCATCAGAGTCCTGAGTATGTTTCAATTTTTTTTTTGAAAACATTTAGCCAAGTATCAAATTTTTTTAACCAACCGGGTAGGTCTAGAGGTAAAGTCGTTGCCACGAGTCATCTGTTAAACAGCTGATGTACGGAAACAAAGGTTCTGTGGTTCAAATCCTAGTAAAGGTAATAAAGTTACTTTTATACGGATTTTAATACTAGATATTGGAAACCGGTGTACTTTGATGGTTGGGGTTAAATTAACCATACTTTCTTAGGAATGGTCGACCTGAGTCTGTTCAAGACTACACCTCATTTACACACCATATATTTAATTCTCATCTCATTGGGTCATGAGGTTGCTTACTCTTTTTAAATTGAACAGATAGCCACGTACACACATTAGGGATTAATATATAAATCTCAAATATTATTTAAAGAAAACTATTGGTACAGTGGATCATTAAAATACCTCATAAAAAACCATTAGTAACTACAGAGTCAAATAACTATGTATAAAATAGTGAATCATGCATTCCAATCATAAAACACATTAAAAATTACTTGAAATAAAAATGCCTATACGAGCATTATATTTTTTTACTCGTATATGTTTTTTACTATTTAGTTTTGTAAAGGCTGGATATACAAAACTTGTTTAAGGTTAGCACAAATTGTAGTCTAAGTTCTGATAAATTATACTAAATTCTTTAGCTGTTTAGACTTACCTTGTACAAAAATTAAAAAAAAATTAATTATTAAAACGCTTCACACACATATTTAAATTATTTAGTGGTATAAATTTAATACAATTATATAAGGTGTACTTACTGTTTTAACCAAATTGTGTGATTGATAAACAGATGTAACTAACACGTTTGTTTGTACTTTGTAGAGTAATATCTAATTTTGACTCTGCCGTAGTTTTAGAATACATTATGCACTTATTTTAGCTATAGTTGCTTATTTTAGCACATACCTGGTAATCTATTAAACAAATAAAACGTCATACCAAAGGTAGTTCATCAGTGTTTAATGTAGTGAATAACAGAAAACCTAAATGTAAATTTTTGTTAGTCATTTACAAAATTAGGGTCTAATGTAAATTAATTTTTTTATTGATCTCTTTCTCTAATATTAATTAAGAAATGTGCGTCAAACATCCGTATTTAAATCAGGTTAGAATGTTTTCAGGTACATGAATATGAGTTGATTTTTCATTTCTTCTTTCCAACTACAGCTACAGCTACAACTACAGCTGCAACTATAACTACAACTCTTGATTGATGATTATTATAAATAAAATACGTATATTATTAAATATTCTTTGGAATACTTTAATTTAAAAATCATGATATCTTCAACCATCCATTTATTTGTAAATACAAAAACCAATTTCTAGCATGGCATGAAAGATTTGTATAAATTAATAATTAATTGTAAAAATTTGTCACGTTATTTAATTGTTTTAAAAAGTAGTGTTTTCTGATTTTTCAGCTGTTACAGTACGTTATCTCACTAAGCGATTTATAGGAGAATACAGTTCAAAAACAGGTTGGTAATAAATTAAATTTTTGTTCACTAATTTTTTCTATAAATAGTTTTGTAATTTTCGACCAGCAGTTTGTTAAGTATTAACATATTTATGTATACTCAAAAGGAAAAACTGTTTGAAGTGATGTTACTCCAAAATATTTCTAATTTTTTACAACTTGCTATCTAAGAAATAACTGAAAAAAATGTTCTTACCAATCGGTGACATTTCGTCTCTGATTAGGTCGAATACAGCAAACTAAACGTGATATTATAGCACTTAAATAATTACACAGAAAAAACCTTAGGAATATTTTAAAATAAATGAAGTTTCTGCATTTTTTAGTTTGTTTCAACCCTGAACGATAAAATATTAAAAATAAAGAGAACAATTTTTCTTCAGGTTGTCGGAGATGCCTGACATGGTGATAACAATGCCAACATATTGTAAGCGAAGGAAGCATCACATGTAAAAAGATTTGAAAAAAATTACAGCATTTTTTAAAATAAAAAATAAAAGTTCTCACCTGTAGAACACTACACGACTCACTTTTACCACACGTCCTAGACCTAACAAAATACCTTTATAATTAATTAAGATTAAGATATAATTAAGATTCAATTTCAAACAAACCCAAGTACGTACATACAGCATATGCATTCGCGACACGTATCAGATAATCAGTAGAGAAATTTCAAGCGCCGTTGGCCAAAAGACCTCCAAAGGAACAGTGTGAGACTAATTTTTCACTTGTTTTCTTAACCTGAGCAGGGAAATTTTGTATTGTGTATTATTAATTTAGCTGGCAGTTGTAACCTCACCAAGTTATTCGTCTAACATATACCTTTACCCTTTCAGTACCAACGTCCGAAAAACACGACGTCAATATCTTTTACTTAGTTATAACATCCGGTTTACCGGACATCCGTAAGTTATGCATAAAGTGCCAACGTCCGGATAACCGAACATTAACAAAAATACTTTTAAACAAAAATTATGGAATAATGTATTTTGAAACCGCCTCCGTGGTGTAGTGACTAGCACGCTAACCTTCAAAGCGAAAAGTCCCGGGTTCGATTACCGGCTAAGGTATGGAAATTTTAACACGTTAAAACCACCGTTAAGGTATCAAAACCCACAGTAGTTGCTAATGACCAAGCTGCCGGTGCGACTTTAAATAATCTAAAAAAAAACTATTTTGAATATTTTTAGTGTTAAAAGGATTTCTTTTTCTTATAAACACAACAAAAATTAATTTTTAACAGGACGTTGTAATTTTTTGACGACTGTAACGTTGAAATTTTGGTTGGCAATGGCAGGCTTACGCCTGCAAGTTTTCGAAATAAGGGCTGGCACTTTTTGTACACCCTTATTCAAATAAAATGGCACTTTAGATCAAACTTGACAACAGTTAAGTTTGACTGGACTAGCCCGGAGGTGCACTCATTAGTTTAAAAGATTTACGACATATATTTCAAAAATTACTCGTTAATGTCAATAGATATGATTGAAAATTTAATGTCTGGGTAAATGTTTCTCTATGTAAAAAAATAATAGTACTTTGTAGATAAAAGAGCCTGTGGCATACAACGTATTAATAATCCTGTAAAAGATATTAAAGGACTCAAAAAACATGAGTAGTGTATTTTAGTATGTTTAATAAAATTAAATATGGGTGATATGAGAGTAAGTAGAACAATAAACATTACATTTTAATGCACTAGGGTAATAGGACAGTAAAATAATAAATCACAGTTACTGGTCTACATCGCTAAAACAAGAAGTGCGGCTCAATTACTGAACTGAATAATAAGCTTGTAATTTATAACGGAAAGTGCTTATATTTTAATAAGATAATAGTTATTTAAATACAAAGTCCTATTACTGTTGTAGACTTACCTTATTAAGTTAACTGAAGTAACGTTTGTGTTAGTAATGTAAATTTGTACAGTAATAAATACGAGGGGTAACACAATACAGTTAACAGCAAAGTAAAAGTTAAGTGCATTAACTTAACAGTTAATTTTATTAAAATGTATTTATTTTATGTTGTACCATATCATTATGATTTAACACATTATAGGTGTTTTATAACGGTATTTTCTTAAAATAATATGATAACCTTTACGGTAAAGTATTACAAAACACTAAAATAAAATAAATTATTAAAACCTTATGAGTTACTGCTATTTATAACAAAGATTTACAGTTTTATTTTAAATTTTTTACGATTTTGTTTGTGTTATAATTTTTTTCTCATCTTTTACTTCTTCTTCTTTTTCTTCTCTTCACGGTTTAGGTCTTGACCTGTTCCGACATCACTCTCTTCAGCTCCCTCTTTTCCTCGGTCTACCCAGAGCTTTTCTGCCTTGTGGTTTATATTTCCACATCTGCTTCGGTATTCTTCAATCCGTCATTCTGTTTAGATGTTCCTTCCATCTTTCCTTGTACTTTAAGATTCGCTCATGTACGCTAACAACCTGTAGTTCCTCTCTTATGTCCTCACTTCTGATGTGGTCCTTATTATTTTACTTATTGGCTTAAACTGTTTTATTTGACGTAGCCATTAAACTTTGATCGTTGTTTAAAAAAAAAATTAAAATTTTATATGTTATTCAATTTAATAGGTAGTGGTAGCTCGCTAGCCTACCACGCGGAGGTCCCGGGTTCGATTCCCGGCCAGGGTCTGGAAATTTTCACAAGGTCAAACCCACCGTTACATATCCCACCGTAGTCGCTAATGACTGAGCTGTTAATGCGATTTTAAATAATGTAAAAAAACCAAATACCTACATTAAAAACTTTGGCCTCCACACATTTCAGTTTGTTAAGGAATTTTATAGCTGGATTTTAACCTTAAAATCTCCCAGACCCTAACCGGTATTCGGAGCGGAAATGTTTCGCTAAGGGATTCAATTTGGCGCAGCATTGTGCCACGGAGTTAACAGACTCCTTAATAAATTTTATTTTATCAATAAAATTTGAATACAAAAATCTTGTTGTCAAATGGTCGCCCAACCAAGTCTTTTCCGCACCAATGGTTGGCCTGTGATATAGTGGTCAGGGTAACTAGCTTTTACGCCAGGGGTTCCACGTTCGATTGCCGGTCAGGTCTGGCATTTTTTCATCACTTATTTTCTCTGTCACCCTACCTAAATAATTTAGGTTGGTCATATTTAGGTTTACCTGCTTTTTAGCGAAAAATTATGTTTTTAAACTTTATGTACCTTTTTCTCAGCTCCTAATAAAGCCACATACATGACATTTTTTGGGGTTACTACGCCCCCACTAACTTAGGTTTTACGTTCAGTTTTCAAATTTTTTGAAAATTAAGGCGCAAAAAATATTTTATGAAAAATTTAGTAGTCTAAAAATAATGTAAAAAAATTATTAAATGACAAAACGAGAAACCTGCACGTAAAATGTGTGCAAAGAATTAACTTTAATAAAATAAAAGTTATGTCGGCTCTTTATTATGTATGGTTCCTGATAAAAAGGTTCAAACGTTAACATTGAGTGATATAGGAGCCCAAGGTTCCCATTAAGGGTAACGTAGCTACTTGTCTGGGGTTTATTATCACGTTTAGGACAGTTTTAGTAAAATACTGTAATGATGTTCAGTATAGTAATAATATTAGCCATTAATTAATTCCAGACCTGACCAGGGATTGAACCCGGTGTCCCTAGCACAGAAGCCAGTTGTGCGTTGACCACTACTCACGGGTCGGCCTATACATATTCAACATAGGACTCCAGTAACCAGTGTCAGACGTTATGACTGAAATCGCTCCAACAGTTTCAAATACAACTTAAAGATGTAATTTTTAAAAACACAGATTTTCACGATTTCCCTATTTTCTTTCTTTAGAAGTATAGTTTTTCAATATAGTTTCTTAAGGAGTATCTACTCCTTATATGGAACATGAATACGGAATTTCAAATTTCTAGACCTTGTTGTCGTTTAGATCAACAGCCAAAAGGCTGGTTTAAATCTGTAGAGGTTTTACTAAGTAAAAACGAGGAGTGAGGTGGTTTACTATAGCCTTCCTCACTGAGTTAAAAAAATATGCTTATCAGCATGCCAAGCCCTACGAAAAGCACCCACTTTCCGCCCTGCAAATGACACCGTCACTTTATTCACCACAGGGTCTGGTTGTATAGTGAAATTCATTACTCTCGGAGGAGATAACTTTAACCAGTGTCTTTTACACCTCTACCTCTTCTGTTCTTAAATAGTTCAGTCATATAATTGGCTGACTATTCGATTGGAAACAGAATTATTTTTTGTTGCCCTGGACCAACAGATCTAGTGCAATTAATTTAACACTCCACCAATTGTTATGGACCTTATGTACTTTATGTATGTATGTATGTATGACCAATCGTAAACCTTATGGTTCTGTAGATTTCGTGACATTCGGTGAATGGACTTTTTCTATATAAACAGATTATAAAATTAACAATAAATTAATTGCCATTATTAGTGTTCAATATTCGTGTTGTGATAAAATTAAAAGGAATTTTAAAACTTCTGAACTACTTTTACGGTAAGTAAATAATAATATATTATAATGTATTCTGTACAAGGCACGTACAATTTATTATTTTCAAAAATCAAAGATATGAATCTTTTACGCTACACGTAATTTAATAATTTGAAGATTATATCTACTTATCTATTACACTATACTTAGAGTATTTATACTATGTATTTCTATTAAGAAGATTATAAATATTATTATTATTATTGTTTTAATCCGTCTTTATAACACATTTTAACACATCTTTTTATTTTACAAAATATGCGGAAGAACCGATAAGATATATTAAACAAGTCTAGAATTTACTTTTGATGCATTTCACTTTTCTCAAAAATTTCACTTCCAAGCAATAATATCATACAATGCATGTTATTTTTTTGTATTACTGTTATTTTCTATAATCTACCTTTGAATAATTCTTTTTAGTATTATTTTGTTTCTTTTTTGATAATATTTGTGGTTGTAGGCTAGTAGTAGTGGTGTAGGTGTCATGCTCGTTTAAGGTCACGACCTTTAAGATTTTGAATTCCACACCAACGCACTTTATAAATAAATAAAAGGAGGAATTGTTATGTATGTACATAAGGACGTTATATTTGAATATCCATAGATCATGTCAAACAAGAAATTAGAAACTCGAATGTTAAAGATAGCTTACTATCCGCCCGGACGGATTAAATCGAACAAATCAAATGAAGATTTATGTTATTATGTAAAGTAAAAAAAAAAACTAGCAATGTTATTGATTTGATATTTTTGATTGTATAATGGTTTAATGATTTTATTTTCAAATTTAAAATTGTTCTTATTATCAAACGATTAATTTTTGAGATAAAGAATATGATTAACATACGCGATACTATATCGGCTATATTTACTTTTATTTTCGAAATTATAACTCCAGTGAAAGTGCAAATTATAATGGTCATCATTTTCGTTAGATTTAATAACAAATGTTCTTATGTCACTAATCAAATATTAAATGTCGAAGACCTTAAACTTTCGTTTGCTCCTATGTAAACTTCATTACATTTACGATTTTACAAGAAATACAGAAAAACCTTTCATTGATATAAAATTCAGGTAGTGATAATCTGACGGCTCGATTCGCCAGTACAATTAGTGGGGTTGTCAACCTACACACCAGAGTTCTGTTCTAAAGTGGCACCAACGTAACACTGTATATATGCTATAACTTTAATAAACTATTTTTTTATTAATAATATGCCCATAACAGGCATGTAAATTGCCAAATTTTTTGCACTCGATCAGCTAGTTCCAGGGCTACAAAAGAAATCCGTTCTTGTTACATTGTCAGCCAATTATATGACTGAAGCATTTAAGAACAGACGAGGTAGAGGTGTAAAAGACACTACAGTATATCCCACTGAACCGTGCAGCAGATATAAACAGACTACGGGTTGAAAGTCAGTAAAAAAGATGCGCAATCATGTTTCACTCTACCAAAGCCTTCAGTCAAAACAACCGGCGACAGACCGGATGTTTTATAATAGGCCCAATGTACGAATTTTTTTTTACTGACACTATCGTATTTTGTATTTAGTATCATCATCATCATCAACATCTGTCAATGATTAGGCTCCATGGCCTGTTCAGGCATCCATCTCTTTTTAGGTCTTCCCAACCCTTGCTTCCTTCTAGGTTTATATTTCCATGCTCGCAGAGGAAGTCTGTGAGCTGGCATGCGAAGTAAATGGTTGGACCAGTTTCTCTTATATATTTATATGTTTATCTTAACGTTTCCAACAGTGACTTAACATTTAACTCGGCGCGGATAGCTTCGTTACGTACTCTTTCAAACCGGGTACAACCTTTGACTCCCCACAAAATTCTCATTTTAGCAGCCTGGATACGAGATTCATTCCTATATAATGACTCCCATGTTTCATTTCCATATCTTATGAGTGGTACAGCCATTGCTCTATAACATTTCATTTGGGTGTCCTTTCTCGTTTTTATTCCTATTGTCCTGCGAATAGAACTGCAGACAGAGCTGAATTTTACCAGTTTTTCACTCACATCATCATCTTTGTCATAGGAAATCTTGCATCCCAAATATTTAAAGTCTCGAACTTTTTCTATAGTTCGGTTGCCAAGTATAATTTTTGAGCAAACCGCCCATCTTCCCTTGAATGCCCACAACCTTTGATTTTTGCGTCGATATTCTCATGCCAAATTCTGCGCTAATGTTGTCCAACTTATAAATGGCACTGGAGCCTGTCTTCTGTGTCAAAAATAAAAAAAAATATTTAGTATACGTTTCAATTAGTATTTAGCAAGTTTCATCTGATAAGCAAAGAACACGTTTTGTAATTCGAATGGATCGCACTAATTTCAATCACAAAATGTTATGTTTTGACGTGCTGCACGGTTCCATGGGATAGATTATAGTCATAGTTATTTTCTCTGAGAGTAATGAATTTCATCATTATACAACCAGACACTGTGGTGAATGAGGTGAAGGTGTCACTTGCAAAGTGGAAAGTAGATGCTTTTTAGAGGGAATGCTGGTAAGCATACTTTTCCATTCAGTAAGGAAGGCACGGTAACCACCTCATTCCTCGTTTTACTGAGTTACCTTCTAGAGGTTGAAACCAACCATTCGGCTGATGACCTAAACAACATATTAATAACAGAAATAACGACCTTTATGACCAGAAAAGGGACTAAACAAAAATAATTACAATAAAACTGTTAATATTAAAAAAACAGGG
The DNA here is from genome assembly GCA_035578175.1 of Catonia carolina. Taxonomy (NCBI): domain Eukaryota; kingdom Metazoa; phylum Arthropoda; class Insecta; order Hemiptera; family Achilidae; genus Catonia; species Catonia carolina. Next base: position 353,100,749 of record JAQMRL010000001.1, read on the forward strand.
ATGAAAGAAATATTAGTTGCAAAAAGAAACATTCAAAGAAAAATTTAGGAACAAAAATTAATGAAATAGGAGTAAAAAGAATAAAATCAAAGAAATGTATACAAACAGAATGGAAGGAAGCCTCGATCATAAAAAAGAGTAACATTTTTTGGACACAGAGAAGATTAAATGAAAATAGACTAAACAAACAAATGTCTGACGTTTGCAATAATAAAAAACATATAAATTTTCAAAACTTACAATCAAAACTTAAAAATGGAAACGAAAATTAAATAAGAAGATAATTTCAACAAAAAATTTTGGTGTAAAATTCTTACAGAACTAAAAGTGGAATTCGGGAATTCATATACAATATGGGAAACTTCACTGAAAGATCTAAAGCAGCACATATTTTTATGTGTGGGAAGGAAGGAAACTAGTAAATTCGACAATAGGATTTAGTTAAGAGAAATTTAAGTAACTTTTACTCTAGTTTTCGAGTAATCTATGTACGTAATTGAAATCTTGTGACAAAACTGTGTTAAAAACTTCCAAAAATTTTATAATTTTGTTTAAAGTAACGATTAGGCTAAAGGTTCGCAATTTGTTTGTTTCCCGTACGAAATTAAACAATGGTTAGTGAGAAAATAAAAAAATTATAAATACGCAGAGACAAACGACCATATAAGCTTAGTTAGTTATTAAAAAATGAAAAAATAGCTATACAGTGATAGGCAACAGTTTCATTGAGTGATTTACACCTCTACCTCTTCCTGTTGTTAAATGCTTCAGTCATATAATTGTCTAACCATGTGATAAGAAACAGAACTATTTTTTGTAGCCCTGGAACTAGCATATCGAGTGCAAATAATTTACCACTCCACCTGCCTGTTATGGTTAAAAACTAGTCTACTTATAATGAAACGGCTGTACAGAAGAATAGATGAAGGACAAAATGAGAGACCAACGCAGCCGACTCAAGCCGTCAGACAAGCTCTAACAAAAATGTTTTACAAATTACAAAAATGAAAGAAAATGGGGTAGCGATCTACCGTAAACAAGCAATCTTATCAAAATAGATCACACAATCATTCATCACATCAAAAATAATTACTAATTGATAAATCGTAAAACTAATCATATCTATTGTGAACTCTCCGTAATTATCAAATTAAGCTTTATATTTTGTTTTTTATTCATAAATCAGTTTCATTTATTTATTTTTTTGTTCATTCGTTTGATTGTCCTAAAAAATTATGTAGCCTACTAGTTCCTAATTAAAAATAATAGTTAAACTCAAAAACACTTCTCTGATGAAATTTTGGTAGAAATTTCTACTCGCAGTAATTTGGCTTACTTGCAAGCTGTTCAGTCAAAAATATTTTCTACTATCTCAAACTCCTCTTGGTACTCATTAATATGAAGCGTCACATGGGTGATCGATCAGCTTTTTCTTGCGATCATTATCACAAACATCATTCACCAAATCTGTCGTTGTTACTTAAAACAGAAACAAATAAAAAATAAGTTAAAAAATTTTCTCCAGGAAAGAATTTCGTTGGGTATAACTTTTTCATTCATCAAGAATATTCATATTTTTTTCGGTTATGTAGATTATTTTCTAAAAGTAGTAATTTAATTTGTTTTAAAACTTTCGAGTAGTTTGCACTGATGCTTTAAAAACTAATCTGTTTTAGTTTTTAAACTTCTGGTGTGTAGTTCCAATCATTAGACATGTGAACTTCCGCTGGTTGTACTTTCCGTTGCAGCTTAAAATTGTTTAAATAGTTAGTCTGATATTTGTACTAATGTAGCAGTAATTTAACAGTTAGTTAATTGTGTGTACTTTTTGTTGCTTTGACTACTTACACATGTAACTTGCGTGTTAAGAATTAGTCATTTAGGCGTAATAGTTTTGTAAAACAACAATTCTGTAATCTATCTGCATTGGTTAATTGAAAATAACAAAATTATTGAATTACCGTTATATTTTATGTTTTATAAACTGGTTTTTAAAGTTTTAATTTTACTTTTTAACCATTTCGTATTTCTGTTTACTTTTGTTACTTGCATCTACATAAGCTATTTACTTAAAAAATTGTAAATGTACTCTTTTAGAAAAATATCATAAAAAGTGATTAATTTTTTATTAATATAGGCAAAATTAGAACTAACTGAACGGCCATCATGATACATTTACTGTAAGAAATTTTACTCGTATAATGACTGTTGTAGTTGCTCAGTTGGTATGCGAGTGCAAAGCCGAGGAATGATCCTAGGCTAGGATCCGAATTTTTTGTCTCACAATACTTTACAACTTACTCTCTCTATTGACTAAGAAGTTTATGCGACGTTTGATAAATGCACCAACAAATTTTGTTATAACAAATAAATCAGATTAATTAATTAATCTCATTGCGTGGTGGTATCTCAATCTTAAGTAATTATAAAAAAAATAAAGAATAAATAGCTCGAGCATTTAAACCTTTAAAAATTGTGGTAAAAATTAAATAAAACTGAACCTTTTAATAAAGAGAGAGAAAAAGATTACAATATAAATTGTCTCTGTTGTTTTCTAAAATAAAAGGACGTTTAGATTACTTTCAATATGTTTACTTAATTTATATAACTACATATTGTTACAAAATAATTAAATTTTTATTAACAGATGTGTAATAAAAATATTAATTTTTTTCAGATTACAGGTATCAACACAACGTCACATTCGACAACGTTATAACTGGAATTGAAATTTTAGATACTTGTAAATGTTTGGTAAGTAGCCTGTTATTTTAGTAGCAATATTTAACTTAATAATAAAAAAACTTTCAACACAAAAAGCGAATCCGAAAGAAATAGTCTTACTAATTGGATATCCCACAGTAGTTCCTAATGGCCAAGCTGCTGATGTGACTTAAATAAATTAAAAAGTATACAAAAAATTAGGTAATTTCAAATGTTATCCCATGTTCCATCATGTTAAATAAAAAATGTTTCCGTGGTCGCCTCCGTAGTAGTGGTAGCACGTTAGCCTACAACGCGTAGGTTCCGGGTTCGATTCCCGGCTAAGGTCTGGAAATTATAGCAAGTCAAAACCCACAGTACTTGCTAATAAGTAAGTTGTTGATGCGCCGGCCGCATTAGCGCAGTTGGTAACGTGCTCGCCTCTCATCATGCGGTCCTGGGTTCGAATCCCACTAAGGCACGGCATATTTTCATACGTTAAAAAAATTCATTCATCCTAAAATTGTACACAGTTCCACCCCAACGTCGTCGCTAATGACCGTTGCAGTTGATGCGACGTTAAATAAATAAATAAAAAAAAAAGTTGATGCGATTTTGAATAAACTAAAAAACTTTCTCCAATAAATAAACAGATTTGGATACTGGTGGTTTTGTTGAATAACATAATTTGTAGTGAACAAATCTTTTCAAAAATTGTTACAAAAACATTTGCACGTTTTATATTATTAAAGCCCGATTCAACCGGTTGTCCTTCTACGCCGGGGTCCCGGGTTCGATTCCTAGTCAGGTCTGGCATGTTTTCATCACTCATTTTCATTATCATCATTATACACCGTCTGCATTAGCAGAACAGTTAGACGTAAAAAACCGGTTGTCACATAAGTAAGACTCAAACTTATTAATTTTTGTCTTAAAATTATAGTAGCTATAATAAATTTCATCAATTTTTTTTTAGCTTATTAAAATCGTATCAACTTCTTTGGTTATTCGCAACTAGGGTGGGTTATGAAACCTTTTTTTAATGCATTTATTTAAGGTTGAATCATCAACAACGTTTTCAGCGACCACGATAAAAATATACCTACAAAAATATTTACATTAGCTGTATAAATTATAAAAACAAATTATATAAACTGAATGAAGAACAGTAAAGATACAATATTATGATTAATTTAATTAAATAATAGAAAGAGAATCTTCAACAAAAACAAGTTAAAGATAGTTACATTCATTTTAAATTATTGTACTAAAATTATAATTGGAAAATTTTACTAATTAACTTGGTTTGTAAATATAGGTTGATAGTATTGAGGAATTTTTTCGAACCTTTACAATTTTTGTTTTTGTATGTAAAACATAAGATAAAAATGAATAATTGCAGTACTTATGGATTATAATGTGCTGATATATCTGCAAAATTTCAGTTGGCTACCTCCAACGGTTTTTGAGAAAAAGGGTTATGAGTACGTTCCATGGTAACATGTATCTAGTTACGGGTTACAGGTCCCCAGTTATAATGTTACTGTAAAATCAAATAGAATCCAATCTGCTGGTTTACTAGGCAAGTTTGTAATAACCAGTGCTAATCAGAGGTACTGTTATTTTGGTAATCAGTCTTTTTGTTTGATACAAGATATAATATAATGGTTTAATACAAGATTGATTCTCCTTTGTTTTTGTTTTCAGTTTCATTTTATATACATTATTAAGAAACCTTTGAAAAGACTTCAATTAATTTTGTAACATTCAATTCATTCTTTCTAAGAATTAATTAATTTAAATGAATTACATAATACCGTATGCAAATAGGCTTGTTTAATTAGGAATTTACTATAAATTTTATTTCAGTATAAATAATTTTCATGAAAAATTCATTTTTAATTAAATATTTAACGTCTAAAATAATTTTTAGTAATGTTTGTTGAATGGATATTATTTTAACGTCTTAATAATTGAGCTAATACAGGAAAGAACTATTAAGGTTTTATAATTGATTGAAATAAAAATATAAGCAATCAGATTCTTTTCACGCTTTTTAATTAATTAAATTTCAGATTAACCAATAATTTATATAACCAAATTGATAGATACAAAAATTTATTCAATAAATATTTTTATTTTCGATTGGATGAAAAAGATAATTTATTAAAGAAAGTTTATAAAATACAGCCTATGGATATTCATTGACAATACAATTTATTTTTTTTAAATTTATAACAATAATAAATAACACATTCACTGTTTGAATTTATAAAATAAAAAAATAAATAAGTAACTTTCTTTTATTAACATTTTTAACAAAAGGAATATAGTAATTAAAGAAAAATATAATATATAGTAGAGTTTACAGAGTGGGCGTAATGTACAAATTTCCGTTTTAGGGAAAGTTAGGCCTAATAAAATGTTATTATTTTATTTATTATATTTTTTTAAGGTCTAAATGTAGGTAGATTTTAAAATTTGTTTTGAATTTGTCCTGTAAATTTATACTCTTCCAAGCTATTTATGTTGTACCACACACTTTGGATATTTACTTTCCAAGATTTTGTAATGCATTTTTCTAATATTAACATTGTCAAGTTTCCTTGTAACAGCTTCCTCTATAAAATTTACAAATTATGAAATAATTATTGATATTTTTTTGTAAATCTAACCAAGTCTCATTTAATAATAATAGTAGATTCGACTGAAATTGTATGACTTATAATTTGCTTTATTATTTTTGTTTGTTTTACGGTACACTATAAGTACGATTAAAAAATTAATAAAATGAACCAGTATATTAATTTAATTAGTTTAGTTTAAACATCAGGGTTAAAATAAAATATCTTCTAGTAGTTTAAAAAAAATTAATGTTTTTCATTTGGCCTCGGTGGTATTCTAGCTTATAACTCAGAGCGTTAGACTGCGTTGTACATTGAAAAGCGGAAGGTCCGGTGTTGAATTCCTGGCTAGGATTCAGAAATTATTACGCATTGAAAACCAGTGATTCCTTACCGTAACCCAGAGTAGTCGCTAATAACTAAAACAATCGATGTGACTTTCAAATAAAACTTTTTTTTATTATCTAGACAGCAAAATTACTCTATGTTTTTAGATTCAAAACCAGAATAATAAATAATACAGATAACGCGGAAATCACTTAATGAAACTTTGTCATTCATTAATAATAAATATTAGACTAAAGATCAAATGAAAAGAAACAAATTTTTAATAAAATGAGATTTCTGTAATAAAGTTTAAAGGTAAATTATTATCGAATCTGCTACTTAAGTCAAACAAATCGTGTCTGTTACGCCTTGTAAAAGTATAGTCAAGCTGTCCTGTAAGATTAACGCGAAATGATTCGGATGTCCGTCCAGTTCATATGTTCATATGTTCATATGTTCTGCTAAATCGTGTAATTTCCTGTCTTACTGAGTTAAGATCTAAGTTGTTATATATGTATCTCTTTCCTATATACCATGGTATCCTAAGAGCTGCTCATAAGAATTTTGTCCGAAAACGTTCTATAAGTCAATATTGAAATTTTTTGTTGTTCCCCCCCCAGAGTTGTATCCCGTACTTCCAAACAGGCTACAGAATTGTCTTGTGTAGCGTCAGTTTTGAGTCATTTGATAGTTGTGAGCGTCTACCAGTTAACTAAAACATATTTCTCTGTTTTAAGTAAAGTGAAGAAACACATTACGTTTCTTCCACTTTAGTCGGCGGTCCAGGTTGTAGAAGATCATCCGATCATACATGATGATCCTCACATAAAAGTCACTTGACTTTACATAATTTTTTTTGTATTTTATAAAAATATTAAAACATTTTCAAAAAAATTGTAAAATTTGTTTATTTAAAAAAAAGCTAGCTAAAGGATGTCGTAGTAATATTATTTAAATTTAAATTATTTTGTTATTTTGAATTTAAAAAAAATTGTATTCAAAAATAATAACAAAAATATGTAAGAAGAAGATTATGATTAGGTATTGTTAAATCAGTAGTGATTGACTTTCCTAAATATAAGGTCAACACCAACTAAAAAAAATTAAGTATACAAAATAAATAAAATAAATTAAGTACAAGAATGTAATTTTTATAATTATTGATAAGTAAAACTGAATATAAGGTGTAGTGAACCAGAACACTACAAGGTGAAACCCCAGGTACTTCACATCTTCTGACTGCGGCAGCACAATATTATCCAAAATTACTGATGGACACGTTCGTCCAGGTACTTCACATCTTCTGACTGCGGCAGCTCAATATTATCCAAAATTACTGATGGACACGTTCGTCTATGAAGAGTTTTATTTGTCTAACTTAGTTTCATTTACTTATATCTTCCAAATAAAGCTAAATTAAATTTTTTCAAGTACCGGTGCTCATTTTACTTTATTCTTTTTTTAAAAAAATACTAATTACTTGATTATTACTTAAACCACTTTATTAGCGACTACGGTGTGTAAATAGTAACTTAGGGTTTAAGTAATTCAAAAGTTTTCAATACATTAACTAGAAATGGAAGCCGGAGATTTGTTCGCTACTAATGAATCTAGCACTGCACCACTGCACAACAAAAGCAGTGGTTCAAAAATAACTAAAAAACAACTATTTAATTACTATATTTTATACTCAACTGTTGACATTATTTTTAGTGTTAAGTTGATGTGCCAAATGGTATTTTAGTATAAATTGATAAGAAAACAACTGTTTAAAAATATTTTGGTAAATTTTATTTTAACGTACAGTAACTTATCTAAAAAATATAAATCCACTTAAATTTTTTTTATTAATGGATTTGCATATTATTAATCATTAAATATTTCTAAATGTTAAATTTCAGTAATATCTCATTTCTGCAATTTATAAATTGTGTACATATTTTAAATATTACGAAAGGATTAATCCCAAGGTATGCAAAACTAACTCGACCATAAGAAATCGATTAAAATTTACACGGTAGTCAATACCAGCAAATGATTACGTTGGAGACCGGTTGACAGCAACAGTGCTGAAATATTAATGTGGATTTACTGCTTCTTACATTTCTATTTCCTTTTTTTGCCGTTCTTGTGTCTGAGTACATATATTAAACTAGTAGCTAGTTTAACATGCAATGAAAAGATAGGTTTAGAAAATAATGAGGAATTTAGCTTTTTATTTAAATTTTTTGAGTTGTTTCACTTACTTAGATTTATGTTATAAAAACATTAATACTTAATGTTCTGCAACATTATTTTGAAAAACATAATCATGATACATTTCTTTAAGTAATATTTTGATTATGTAATCGAATTCCTGGTATAACAAAATTAATGCATGAAGTAATTTCGTTTTAGAGCTGTTAGTAATTGTAAGCTTAACATATAAATGAATTATATACTTATTTCAGATAACACATTGGTATAAATAAATCCTTAAAATACCGGGTGGCGAATATGTCACTTTCTCCATGGAATGGGATAATTTTTTTAATAAGTTGCCAGAAGGACGTAAAACATTCCTTTGTTGCCGGAACTTAGAACAAATCCCGTTTATAATTTTTATTCGCTCATCTGGGAACGATATGGGGTATCAGTCTGTCTTGGAGTAGAAGTTAGAAATATATTAAATTCAAAGTTTAATAATGGATTAGTTGCAGGGGGACAATCGTTTAGCCCCCACGCTCTCCAGACTAAAGTTAAATTCGTGCTATTTTTCTCTATGAATTATTTTTTCGTCTTTAATTTTTATTACTGTTTCTGCCAGTTATTCTGTACGGAAGTGAGGCATGGATAACAACAAAAACCTAAGAGCGGAGAATCCAGACGGCAGAGATGAAATTTCTGCAAAGGATTAAGGGGTGTACACGTTTAGAAAGAATAAGGAATGAGGAAATAAGGTCAGAATTGGGTATTTACAACTTGAACGAAAAGATAAAGGATTATCGCCAAAGTTGGAGACAGCACATGGCAAGGATGTCAGATCACAGGATACCTAAGCAGGCGCACTGGTATGCTTCAGAAGGTAAAAGAGATGTCGGTAGATCTAGGAAAAGATGGAGATAGATGATATAGTATGTGAATTCGAAACAGGCTGCGGCCTAATCCTTGATTGGAAGAAGAAGAAGAGAAAGAAGAATATTTTTATTACTGTACTGTATAATGAGTTACACAATTTCTTTATATAATAAATATTTAATGGGCGGTAGGAGATTTAACTTTCAGGATAAGAGATACCCAGTGGTACATTTTCCGTACAACTACGGTTGTTGTCGATTATTCAGACCAAGAGGTCTCTACTCCATTTTCGCTTTATACGTCAAACATTTGGAAAGTTCCTTATTCCTATGTCATAGGCTAGTTGATTGGGAATTGTTATCTAATCTTTCGTGAAGTGTACTAAAGAAGGACGCGGTTAGTTCCTTTAATGCCGGAAGTTTGAAATCATCATGGAGCATTTTGTTGCTTGCATAAAAAGGAGCACCAGAGGCAAGTCTTAAGAATTTCGACTGAGAGGCCTAGATCGATTTTAAGTTACTCTTCTGCCGTTACTCCAAAGATCTGGAGATTATAAGTCCAGATTGGTCTCAAAAGTATTTTGTAAGTTAAAATTTTGGAACTGAGGTTTAAATTCGATCTTGGGTTATTTAAGCAGAAGAGAAGCTTATGGGGGCGGTTAAGTTCTAAACGTTTTGTACGCAGGCAATGCTTCCAAGTTAGTCACCTGTCAATTCACAAGCTTGATTATTATTAAGGAATACCTAATTGTTTTCTTCAAATCCACAAAACTTAAATCAGCTGGAAATGTCAAATGAAAATGTATTTATCTTCGTTAATGATGATACACATTTATTGTCGAATTAATCAGTTTTAAGTCGTATGGAGTATATAGAGGATAATGCTGGAATTTTTGATACATTCAATAAAGTTACAGCATATGTACAGCTGAGACAATAATAATTTATTCTTGCTTGTCAGTTTTTTCATTTGGTTTACATTTATTTATTTTATTTATTTATTTATTTATTTTTTCGGCTATTGACCCTGGAGAGGGAATAGGCTATTAAAAAATTATTACTGCTTCCTACATCTACTGCATTTTTCTATTAAATACTATTTTTAATTTAATTATTTTTAAATTTTACTAATATCTATTACACTAATTTAACTAAAATGTTAACTTATTTATTATTAAAAATGAGAGTTCCTTGTTACACTCTACTAACATATATAGTCCGTTCGCTCTTAGAGCTTGCCTGAAGTAAACAAACCTCTCCCTTTGTAGTAGTGAGTAACAGTGTACATGTGTCCTTGTATTGCTGTTGGGGTCGTGTGTGGTAGTACAGAGTCGGTATAGGATGACTAATACATAATAATGACATTTGATGGCTATTCATATAACTGCACGTAGCCTAAATAAAATTGAAAATAGTTTATTTTTTTATAAATTATTGTTTTCAGTTGAAATAATGAAACAATTCCACTATGATCGTATATTGTGTTACTCATTCCATCAGTCGCAACTTGGTTATTGTTACATTAACATCCTACTTCATATGTGTGTATGCAATTTTTCTTTGTGCTATTTGTAATTTATCAGTTTAAAATATTTTCTTCCTTCTTTTATTAATATTGTTTAAATCCGTATGACTTTCTTCTCAACTTCGTTGTTATTGTTGTGAGTAGGCCTATATCTTTTTGTTTTGTTACACTAGCAAGTAATGATGAATGACGGCGCTTCATTTCAGTTGTTGTTGTTTAGGTCAACAGCCGAAAGGCTGGTTTGAACCTGTAGAGGTTTTACTAAGTAAAACGAGGAGTGAGGTGGTTTACCATTGCCTTCCTCACTGAGTGGAAAAGTACGCTTATCAGCATGCCGGGCCCTCTGAAAAGCACATATTTTCCACTCTGTAAAGGACACCTTCACTTCATTCACCACAGGGTCTGGCTGTACAATGAAATTCATTACTTTCAGAGAAGATAACTCTGATTAGTGTCTTTTACACCTCTACCTCTTCTGTTCTTAAATGATTCAGTCATTTAATTGACTGACCATGTGATAAGAAACAGAACTATTTATTTTAGCCCTGCAACGAACAGATTGAGTGTAAATAATTTGACACTCCACCTGTCTGTTATGGGCAGTCATTTCAGTTATAAAACATAAAAGTGGACAACTTCTAAAAAGTGGGCAAAAATTATAATTTACAATGTGTTTAATTCTTTATGCGTAAAGTATTCTACTATGCCCTTAAAGGACGTAGAAAAAAATGGCATCAGATTTGACGGGCTTGTCTACATTTAGTGTTCACGGTATAAAAAAAGTGATGAAATAAAGTGGCAAGTTGCAGACACCTAGCAAGAAAAGGAAACGAAGTAAACCAGTTTTTGAACAGTACGACGAATTTATTAAAACTGCAGTTCGTCTAAAAGTTCACAGTTTTTTCCAAAATAAGGAAGCTCCTACGCTTAATAAACTTTTATCTGTCTTAAACAAGGATTTGGATTTACCACATTCTAAAAGAACGTCGCTCTATAATTTACTGAAATCAATCGGATTTGAGTATTTGAAAAGAGGACTATCTGTCATAATGAAATAATGAAAATAAGTAAATTGTATAACATTTTACTGGTTATTAATGATTGGATGGAAAACTTTTCGGGGCAACCTGTACGGTATCAGAGCTGTATGTTTACTTCAGGCAAGCTCTTAGCGCGAACAAACTATAGTACATATTCTTATTGGCGACAAATTTACAATTTCCATTTTCTTAAAGGAAGAGACATGTGCTTAGCTCGTAAAACTTTTTCTCAATTTTTTTCCTTAAAAGAAAGGCATAATAATTATTTCCTAATTTTTTAAATATATTTTTATGGTGTTTTATTGCATAAATTTTACTGTATAATTCATCTTACCATCCTTTTTTGTCTAAAATAATATGTTTTTATAAGGTAATTTACGGTACTGAATTTTGTGTTAGGCGTTTGTTTATGTGGAGGTGTGGTTTTGTAAAGCGTGATGCCTAATGGCAATTGTACACCTGCTGTTGTTTTTTCACAATTTTTAGAAGGTATTGAAACAATTAAAGAAACTGCTTAACTGTTCTATATTCTTTCTTTAAACTTTAAGGATTTTCAAGCAAGGAACACACAATAATTATAAATATAATTTTAAAAGTGATTCTGAATTATCCATTAACTATTTTCAGTATTTTAATATTTATTTATTATTTATTAATACGATTGATACAAACTTTTTCAATTTAACAGAATACATAATCTAGTTTAGCATATTAATAATTAATGCTGCATCATAGGCAACTAGCAGAAGCGAGGCTGGGCTCCGGCTACTACTACGAGTTCAGCCATCACGCGGCATAACCATTATTTTATACTACGTAATAAAAATATATGAAACCAAATCAAGTAAAGTGCAATAGATGAAAATAAACCTAGAAATAGAGGTTGACGTTAATGATGTTTTTTTAACGATGAATTTTTTACTTTAAAGAAGGCTGTTCCAGAAAATTTAAATCAATTTGATTAGAAAGCTGTACTTTTATTTGCGAAGAAGTTACAATTTAAGAAGTTAGACTGATAGGGATATAAAAAGAAAAAATGAAGACAAGAATCTACTGTACCTAAGTTATATATATTCATCAATAAAAAGGATTGATATGGTTTTTGTTAATAAGTAACGTTTAAATGAAATTTAACTTGGTTCAGCTAATAAAGCAAGTGTTTGATTTATTGTTATTTTGTACTGATTATTATTTTATTAATCAGTTGTACCTAATTTTTTATCATCAATATCGTTGTTGTGTGTTTTCGATTGCGAAGTGTTGTCTTATGTACTCAATTCATCTACTGAACTGTTATTCATTTATTTTTCTACTTAGCTTAGTTCGCAGATTTTGTGTTGTTTTTTTTCTTATAAATTTTCGTTATAAAAAATTGTCAATTTGAAATTGTATACTCATGTAACTCCATTTGATTTATTTTACAGTTTATTGTTAATATTATTTATTAATTCATAACTTGTGAATGCTGCCCATAGAGGGCAGATGGAGTGTTGAATTTATTGCACTCGATCTGTTAGTTCCAGACCTACAAAAAATAGTTCTGTTTCTTATCACATAGTCAGCCAATTATATGGCTGAACTATTTAAAAACAGAAGAGGTAGAGGTGTAAAATACACTAGTCGCAGTTATCCCCTCTGACAGTAATCAATTTTACTATACAGTCAGAGCCCGTGGTGAATGAAGTGAGAGGTGTCATTTGCAGGATGGAGAGTAGATGCTTTCCGGAAGGCCTGGGATGCTGATAAGCATACTTTTCCACTAAGTGAGGAAGGCATGGTAAACCACTCACTCCTCCTTTTACTTAGTAAAGCCTCTAGAGGTTCAAACCAGCCTTTTGGCTGTTAACCTAAACAACACAACAAGAATATTTGAATATAAGAGCTTTAGGAAATGGTATTTATTCCTATAGATTGTTGTTACTAAGTAAAACGAGAAGTAGGTGGTTCACAATTGCCTTTCTCACAGAGTGGTAAAGTATGCTTATCAGCATGCCAGGGCCTCCGAAAAGCATTCACCTTTCACCCATTAAATGACACCTTCCCTTCTTTCACCACAGGATCTGCCTGTATAATGAAATTCATTACTATCAGAGAAGATAACTCTAACTAGTGTCTTTTACACTTCTGCCTCTTCTGTTCTTGAATGCTTCAGTCATATAATTGGCTGACCACGTGATAAAAAACAGAACTATTTTTTTAGCCCTGGAACAAGCAGATCGAGTGCAAATAATTTAAAATTCTACCAGCCTGTTCTAAAATTAAAATTCTACCAGCATGGGAACAATCTATTCCTATAGGTACCTAAATTATCAGAATCAATTTCTAATTAAACATCATCGACATTACCAGAAAAGATACTTGCACGGAGAAAATACTAATAATGTTTTACAATTTAAAAAAATACAAATTTTATTTGCTCAAATTATTTATATAAGCTGCTATCACTCTTTTATTTAATGAAAATCAACTTAGCGCTTCAGGTTGGTACCAACCATCACCATAGTTTTCACAATTAAAATAACCACATAACAGAAATACTAGTCTCTTTCTTGTATAACGTTCAATTGAACAGGTTATTTTAATTGTGAAAACTCTGTTGATGGTTGATACCAACTGAAAGCGCTAAGTTGATTTTAATTGAATAAAAGTGATAGCAGCTTATATAAAAAATAAGGTGAGCAAATAAAACTTTTATTAAAAAAAAATTATTTTATTTATTTGAGAACAATACTAATAGTGCACGCAAGGGAAAATTAAAATTAAAAGAAAATATTTTAGGAATGTAATGTATTAAATAAAATATATGATTGTAAGGAAAAACTTGTAAACAGAATTGTAATAACTGTTTAGAAAGTTAAAGTTATGTCAGAAAATTGGATATTTTTAATATAAACCTATAAATTTATATTAAAATTACTTTATTGAATTCTGACAATAGTTATTGTATAACTTTAATCTGTTTAAAAATCCGTATGTTGCAGACAACAGGATGCCTGTACGAGCATATCAAATGGGGCGAGGCGTTCGTCATAGTTTATAGCGTATGTGATAGAAACAGTTTTTTGCAAGCACAATTCTTACTTGACACATTAAATAAAGTGAAAGTACCAACGTTTTACACGGCACTTCTACTCGGTAATAAAAGAGATTTGGACCATGCAAGGTAATGTAATCCGTGATATAATCTTGTTATATCCGACAGATAAATTAAGTCATTAAAAACTGTATTATACGCAATTAACTTCCATGAAATTAAGGAAAAGTCATTTATCTGAAAATTCTATTTTATTAGTCATAACTCTTTCGAAATCAACCTTCGAAGATTTCAGGCATTTTAACAAATAACATCGTTACGCCCTGGATTGAAATTTACGAAATTTGTTTTAATGTTCTAATAGTTACAAGTCTTCTTCTTCTGCCTTTCAAGGATTAGGCATCTGTGCCTGTTCTGAACCTTTCAAATCGGCCCATCTCTTTCTCGGGTGTTCTCGTTCTCTCTTTCCTTCCAGTTTATAGCCTAGTGTTCGGTTAGGTATCCAATCCTCCCTCATTCTGCTCACATACTTCAACCACTGCATTCTGTTCTGAGATACTCTTTCATGTATAAAAAAGGTTTTGAGTTCTTTCCTTATCTCGGTATTCCTGTAACGGTCTTCTCTCCTACACCCATACATATGTCGAAGAAATTTAATTTCAGATGCTTGCAATCTACTCTCCTCTCGCTTAGATAGCACCCAAGTTTCACTGCCCTAGAGTAAGGTTGGCACTGCTATTGTTTTATAAAATCTCAATCTGGTGTTATTTTTTTAGGTTCTGTGGATAGTTCCGCATATTTGCTGAAATCGGTGCATCTTATTATAAGCACCTTATCCTGTTTGTGTGCTATGTTGCAACCTAGATACTGAAAGTGGGATATCTGTTACAAAATATTATTCTCTATATCAATTTTACTTCTGGGTGGCTCCTTCCCCCTGAATCCCATTACCTTGTCTTCTTTGTCGAAACTGTCAATTCATATTTTTTGTAGAATTTGTTCAGTATGAAAAGTGCTCTCTGCAGGTCATCCTCATTCAGGTAGCACCATCAGATCATCGGCAAATACTCGTAGTAGGTAGTTTACAACCATATCTTTTCCTATAAGAATACCTTGTACTTGACACTTCCATCTTCTGATCACGTCATCCAAATAATATTAAATAATGTGGGTGATAGACCGCAACCTTGTCTTACTCCTCTATTTATAATTACTTCTTCAGAATTGGAGTTCTCCATTGCTATTATCGCTATGGTATCTTTGTACAGGCTTTGGATTGCTTTTATAAGATGGGAAGGATATACAGTTTTACTTATAAGTTTTCAATAGTTTAATTTACTCAAGGAATCCTCTAGGAATTAAATATTTACCAACATTCTGATTGAGGTTATAATAAGTAAGAACTTCTAGTTATCATTCCCACTTTTAAGTTATTCATATTGATAAAGTTATAAAATTGTACCATAACTTGATTCTACCAGTTCGGTTGAAGCGCTACACCCTGGACACTCTGTAAATGTCAAGTATGTAGACTATTAAGGTGAGAACGTTAAGACCATAAGCGGGTTATCAATTTCAAGACCAGAATACAATGAAGACATTAAATATTAACCAAATATTTCAGGAATCAGAGTTGCAGGGAAGGATGTAATTGCGAAAATCAGATGACCAAAACCAACAGATGAAAAAAAAATAAAATGAGAAAAAATCAGATATTTAAAACGAATGATGAATTAATTATTTATACTACGTTTAATTATATTCAAAACACCATGTTTTTTATACTAACCTTTACTAAAGAAGTCGTTTATAGTCCGATTCACGAAAGAAAACACCCGTCTTTAAACAACAATATTTTTTGAACCGTTGTATGTAAAACCAATTACGATATATTAACTAAAGCTTGTTTTATGTTGGTTACAGGATTGCACTAATATATAATACTTTGTAGCGCTATACAATTTAAAGCACGCATAAACTAAGTAATAGTACCTTGAAGTTGGGTATACTGGAAAAGTGGTTTAAAACAGGGTACTTTTTATGTGCAATTCGTTATATTTAATACAGTATCAATTTCCAAAAAAACATTTATGTACATCCTCTAATCAACAATAAAACAGGCTGTAATTTGATTTATCGTAATTGTTTTTACAAAACGGTTCAAACGATATTGCTGTTTAAAGACAGTCGTTTTCTTTCGTGAATCGGACTATCGTGTGGATGTATGCCATTCATTATAAACTAACAACCCTCATCTTGCTGCGCTTCACATCTGTAAATTTATGTATATTTATTTTTTGTCCCTAATATGTGAACTCGATCCCTAATTTCACTCGATCTGTTGGTTCCAGGGCTAAAATAAATAGTTCTGTTTCTTATCACATAGTCAGTCAATTATATAACTGAACTATTTAAGAACAAAAGAGGTAGAGGTGTAAAAGACACTAGTCAGAGTTATCTCCTCTGAGAGTAATGAATTTCACGATACAGCCATACTCTATGGTGAATGAAGTGAAGGTGTAATTTGCAGGTTGGAAAGTAGATGATTTTCAGAGGGCCTGGTATGCTGATAAGCATACTTTTTCAATTTAGTGAGGAAGGCAACAGTAAACCACCTCACTTCTCGTTTTTACTTAGTAAAACCTCAAGAAGTTCAAACCAGCCATTCGGCTGTTGACCAAAACAATAACAATGTATGTACGTTATAATCTATTCAATTCAAAAAAATAAGCAACCCCATGACTCAATAAGATGAGGATGATGTATATGACGTGTTAATAAGGTGTAGTCTTGTACAGAACCAGGCCGACCATTCTAGAGAGTTGGGTTGGTTAATTGAACCCCAACCATCAAAGTACACCGGTAACCATTGTCTAGTATTCAAACCCGTATAAAAGTAACTAACTTTATTTGGATTTGAACCACTTCACCTCTTTGGCGACGACTTTACCTCTAGACCAACCCGGTGGGTCATAGCTGCTAATGAAATGAATTAAATTGAGATTTAATTTGAAACTTCTTTACAAACAATTTAGGTAAAATCTATCGATTAAAAAATTATACAATCTCTAATTTTTGGAGAGTTTAAAATACATAATTTTTTATGCTGAACCGGATAGGACTTTATTTTTACTTTCTCTTACCTTATATGAATATATAGGGAAGGAAATTTTGTTTTCATGTCACTTTTTCGAAATAGAGTTTTCACTAGAAATACAAGTTTTCAGGCCCCAATGAACCCAAAAAACATGTTTTTGGTCCGTGTGCGAACAAAATATCTCAAGAACGAAATAGCGTTCGGAAGTTGAAATTTGTAACTTAAATTAGGTACCACAAGGGAACCCGAAACGAAAATCTTCATCAATGGAAGTAAATAGTTAATGGAAGTAATGGAAGTAATAGTTTATTCACGTAATTTTTCACGATTTCCTCAAAACAATTTAAAAAAAATAGCCTCATTTACTAAATTTTAATACTCTACAAAACAGGGCATGCGCAAAGTCTATTGAAATTCTTGGAGGGCTGTGTCGTGGTAAAGTAAATGTTTTTTAAAGATTGCGCCCTAAATAGTGGTTATAGGGCAAAAGCTTATAGTTAAAGGTGTACACAATTATAAAACATATAACTTTTATTTCAAATATTTTATTCAACAACGCTTAGTTTAGCAACAATTAGTGATTTTCTGTATTATGCTCATAAAAATATTTGGAAAAATCTTTTCAAAAGTAATTTTGTTCGGAAAAACAAAATTTCCAAAACCTATTTTATTCGTTACAAAACTCCAACCGCATATATTCCTGATAAGTCAAATATAAAGGTTAAAAGAAAACTACGGGAACAGCAGGATCTTTATAACAAGTTCCCACAAAATTGTAAAGTATTACGGTAGAATGTAATAAATAAATACTCGACGACGAGTTCACTTATCTTGAAACGAAGACTTTCTTGAAAACCAAAGAATTGATTGTTATCCAGAATACTTAATGGAGGAAAGCAACCAAGTATTTCTCTAATTAGCATCATTCGTTCACTGTACTTCTTTTAATGCAACTAAAAGCTTTTATAAATTTTAACTGATGTTGACGTAATTGAAGATATCCTATCGCGGCTCGTATAGCAGGATATCATTGTACGCACAACCGAATACATGTGTATTTTGTCCTTGGTGTTTACAAGTAATAAAATAAATGTACAACATACTGGGACAATACATGTTAAGGGTGAACTGGAGAATCCTTGCATAACGATGCAGTGATATACGCTAGTATAGTAAAACAATGTATTCTTATTATGATTCAAATCGGTTTGCTTTTTCTTCGTTTTGTTGTAATCTTTTATTCTCGAACCACTATTTATAAAGAAGCAGAAGAACAATACAGCTAAATTTTTATAACTTTCGAATCGTTTTCGCTACCGTACATTTACAATTATAATAATGTATTCCGATAGATTTCTGTTGATAAAATACAAATATCTTTTGTTTATTTTTACCGACTTACGTCGGAACATCGGTTATTAGTAACTGTGTTATTTGTAGGAGCAATAATTCAAATAAGTAAAATAACAATATGTGGTTATTGTGTACTGAATTTCATATAAAATCAAATACGCTGCACAAATATAATCTTATCAGGATAAAACAATTCACATTTAGTCAGGAAAATGAAAATATTCTACCCTTTGAACACCTCGTGATAAAATATCTATAAGTCGACCATCAAATTTAAAACCTGTTTGTATGTAATTGAACTCCAATCCGGCAGAATTTTATTTTCTCAAATATAATAAGCTTCAACTGATAGGCATAAGAATATTTTATTTTAAACAGAAACTTAAAAAAGTGAATTGTATTCAAAACACATAATGTTTTGATACACAAAATTGATTTGTACAAAATGTTTTAAAAATTTTCTTTTCTCTGAATAGTTGAGACTCGTATGATGTAACGCATTAATCAGATCATCACACAAGGTGGCCAATTGAGGACTACACCGTTTAAACCTCTTGGATTACTTAAATTTTAATTAAGCTTACTTCTCTAGGTTTATTCTTCTTCTTCACTGATGGAGATTTTCCAAACCGCAGAAATTTTCATTATGCACTCTTCTATGAAAATGAAATAGTAAATTTGGTGAGAAATGGAAAAAGGCCTAGTGCTGGCATTTAAAGTTGACATTGTAAGACGGCTACAGATTCCTGTGTTCCTGGTTTTTGTCCTAGATGTCCACTTAGGTTTCATTACTCTGAAATTAATTGGTTATTGTAGACCAATACCTATAATTTCTCATTTATTTACTACTTGTGTAACTGTTTTTGTTGTTTAGATCATCAACCGAAAGGCTGGTTTGAACCTCTGGATACTTTACTAAGTAAAATGAGGAGTGAGGTGGTTTACCGTGCCTCCCTCACTGAGTGAAACAGTATGCTTATCAGTACGCTAGGCGCTCTAAAAAGCATCTACTTTTGACCCTGCAAACGACAACTTCACTTCATTCACTACAGGGTCTGGCTGTGTAGTGATTAAATCATTACTCTCAGAGGAGATACCTCTGACAGGTGTTTTTTTACACTTCTACTTCTTCTGTTCTTAAATGCTTCAGTCATATAATTGGCTGACCATGTGATAAGAAACAGAACTAATTTTTGTAGCCCTGGAACTAGCAGAGCGAATGCAAATAATTAAACACTCCACCCGCCTGTTATGGGCAACTTGTGTAACTACTGAACTTTACAGAGGATACAATTTATTAATATAATTAAGTACAGAAAGCTAGATGTTCAAGACTGGATTCTACGAAGATACAACTCAATCTATCCAAGTTGAAAATTATTTTTTAGATTTTGTACAAGCGCTCTCTTTTCGTAAAAATTACAAAAACACCAAAAATCTTTTATTGCGGAAAAATCCCATAACAAGTTCCATAAGTTAAAAATACATAAAAATCCCGTACTCAAGATCAGAATATATCCAATCTTCAGAATTTCAACCCATAAAAATAGAATACGGTAACTACTAAACTGTATTAAGTACAACTATATTTGAGCTTTCTTCTTTACTTCAGAGATTGACTATATATAGCCAGTTTCGCATATGTACTATTATTTAATTTAAAAACAGTACAACTTCGCCTATCCCAATGTCCGTACCAATCTGGGTAGGAAAAAATATTGTTCATTAAATGCGATATCTCACATACATCATTTGAACAATTTTGCAGTCTAGATACTGTACATTATTCCCTGTATAACCCGTCAAGTATTGTACACTTATCAAAGTTTAAATATTCTAAGTGTACAGTAGGTTATATTGTACTGTTAAAGCATTAGTGTCTCGATTTAAAGATAGCACGCACGTTACTGTATTTACTTAGTGAGTCATCGCTGGGCAACATCCTGGTGTACAGCCCCGACATCATACTGGCTGAACCTATGGTGGTGAAAATATTGTTTAATTGCCCTGCCTTTAAACGTCATAAATAAGTAAACCGAAGAAAAATAAATTATTTCCGTAGCCTACTAAAAATTGTAAATATTTATACATGAACATATTGTACTGTGTTTATATCCGAAAAGAATAAATAAACAGAAGTTATCCATTTTATTTTATTTATATCGATCTATTATTGTTTCCGGTTTATCCGAATTTCGATTTTTCTGGTCGCTCCCGGTCCCAATTAGTCCGGATAAATGAAGTAGTACTGTATTTGAAAAATTACTTAAGAATATATAAATTAACGTAGCAGTAAATAAATTTTGATAATGTTTGTTTTTTGTGTTAAACAGGGAAGTTTGCGTCGATGCTGGACAAGAATTATCATTACGACATGGTTGTCAATTTTATGAAGTTAGTGCAGCTGAAAGTTTTGCAGGGGTTTCTTTAGCATTTCAGTCACTACTAAGAGAAGCTCGATCATTACAGTTGTTAAGTACCTTACCAGTCCGACGTAAATTAGGAGTGAATTCTGTATCAAGAGTACTCGGAAATTTATTTGGAAATAATAAAAGGTCAAGAAAGAAACGACCGTCTTTAAGTATTTAAAAAATAGTGATTTAAGAATGTATAAAATTGTATAGTAGAAATAGAGGTGATATTTTTTAATAGAAAATTTAATGTAAACTGTAAAAACAGTGATATATTTTTATAATTATTAGCAACATAATTGTCAATTTCATAATGTTTTTATACAATTTATACCACACATATTAATAAAATATATTTCTAAGTTAATTAATGGTATGTTTTATTTTTCAATTAACTTTTACTTTTCAACAAAACGCTTCTTAATTTAATAACGTTATAAATGTTTTTTACTTTCTTAAGTCCACATTTGTATCGTGCGTATATATATTAAAAGTGTTCGTACTTTACAACCACACACGAATGCCGACTTGCATACTTATGTTTGGTACAACGAAGCATACATCCTACACTCATTTCTTGAGAATCGATTCGTTTTAATAGCCGATATTATGACGTTTATTGCGGTGTAAAATTACATTATTACACTGCATTAATGTTTCAATTTGTAAAATTGAATTGTGAAATCATAAAATTTATGTTTTCAATTTGTAATAAATACACACGCAACTACTGAAAGCGAAATATATTACATTTATAAAATTAAGTCTATTGTGTGTAATTTTAATTCTACAGATAAATAATTAAATATTTTGTTATTATAAGTTCTTTACAAATACTAAATTTAGTAATACGTTGATAGATATAATGATAATAAAATTTTTAATACAATTTTACACATCTTAGTACTCGTAGATGGTATTTATCTGAGAGGAAATATGATTTCCCTTTGTATGTAGAGTAATACATATCTTAATGGAATGCCTTTACGATCTCTACGGTGTGTATATTATGGTACAATGGTATATTTATTGTCATTTAATACCTTTTACCTAAACGAAACTATTAATGTAATGTAGTTACCCAGTGAAACCGACAGTACTAATTTCTATTTCGTGTTTTCAAAAAATATATATTTTTACTGAAAAATATAAAAGATAAAATACAAAAATTCAACAAAACTTAAAGGAAACCAATATTATAAAGTTAATCTTATAAAAAAAATCAATTCGTCGAATTTTTTTATTAACTGCATTTATTTACATAAATTCACAATCTGACGTTCTTTATTGAAGAATAATAGATTTGTTTAAAAGGAAAATTCACATGAAATGGTAACCCTAAGCGGAGGTACCTTTACAATAGAAAAATAATAACTGTTTACATAATATAATGCAGCTAAATTTTGAGAAACAAGAATAGGAATTTGATTTACTGAACAAATAAGTCCTGTTGAATGCCTCAGTTATAGTATTTGTATTGAACCACCGTTGCCCAGTAAATTGATACCCGAATATATGTATTAACATATAAACTGGATTAAAACATAATAAAACGCATTATGAAAATAACAGTCACATTGTTTTGAAATAAACTACAGTACATAATAATGTAGTACTTAAATAATACAGCACACATACAAATATGTAGTGTCACGTGAGTGATAACATTTTTCACGTGATTCATGCCTCAAACCTTTTTCACGTCATTCATGCCTCATTTTGTCAAATTATTCATCCCATTTGTAGTTGTTTTAAAAAACAAGAACACTGAAAATATAATGTTAAAAAAATTATTGTGTAATGTAAGCCGTTTTTCATAGGTAACTTACTCTAATTTAATTTTTACGTGTTTTCTTTTATTTTTAAAATAAATTGATTGCTGTGAATGTGGTTTCCTTGTTATGCTCAAGGGCGTAGTTTTTAGAGCTCGGAGGACTTCCGACAGAAAATGCAGATTAATTTTGATACTTCAGTATTGTATGCGCACTACATCTGGATGCCTTAGGTTTAGATTGGTTTGAATAGGGTTTTATGTACTGGAAGGTTGTTTTTGGGATAATTTTGATCTTGGTTCGAGTAGCAGCTATTGTTTAAATTTGGTATTTTTAATTACATTTAATTTGCAGATTATATATAATAATACTTGTGCCAGATCCTGAGAAGGAAATGAAAAGAATGTTGAACTGCCTGACCATGTTTTCAAAAATATCTTGTGTAAGCAGAACCGTAAATCTACACAAAAAGAAAGGATAAAGTAAAAGTGGAAAGAAAATTGAAGAGAAAAGTAAAAGTGAAAGGAAAAGGGAAAGCAAAGAAGGAAAAATAAAGAGAAAGGAAAAAAATAAAGGGCAAGAAAGGGAATATTAAATTGAAGAATGAAAGAATTTGAAGAAGTAAGTCAGTTGTAATATAGGAAGTTTGATGACAAATAACAACCGAAATAGTAAAGAAACAAAATGACACATACGATCTTAAGCTCAGCAACAATTTAAAAATGGTTGGTTAAAAAAATAGAAGATCACAAATAAAAGTAAAAGTAAAAGGAAAAGGTTAAAAAGAAAAGGTAGGATAAAAGTGAAGACGATCGGTAGCCAATAACCATAAAAACGTCGAGTTAAGAAAAACAACTCATGAAAACGTTCGTCTGCAATGTTTTACTTCTTGGAAGAGAAACACGAGTCCTGGAAAACAGGTTAATGCAAGGTTAGAAGCTATGGATATGTGACTACGGAGGCGGACGCCAAAAATTACCTTGGCTGAGAAAATAATAAAGAAATATTACTGATAATTGGATACAAAATATAACTTATTGCAACTTGAACTGAAAAAAGGTGAAATTAATTTTATTGAACATATTATGAGACTTAAAGGTGTGAATACTTTGGATGGTAAAATACCGTTCACCAAATTCCGCTCTTAAAGTAAGAGAGAAAAGGGAACACTTAAAATTATTAATCGAAGATAAATGAAATTCAAAAATTGTTACTGAAAACGTTTACAGTGACAAAGCGAGGGCTTTAGAAATGAATAAAATTTAAACAGAAAAAAAAACAACTATCCATTCACCCTACAAGAACGAACATAAATGAATGACGAACAAACTGTGTTTATGTCAGACGGACTCACCCAGCGGTAAACCAATTCTTGATCGCCGTATCGTTGTATTCAAACCTTTTTTAAAACGATTGAACGATTTCTCGTAAACTTGTAAAAGTCTGTCGTTGTCTTACAGACACAGAAGTAATACTTTTTCTTTACGTTTGTTACCTATTATAAATTCGATATTTCGTTTACTTTTACAAAATATGTTAGTGATAATGAAAAAGTTACAATCAGAAAATGTATTTGGCTTCAAAAGTTTCATAACTTTGGTTGTATTAAATTTTTTTTATACAAGTAATTACGAAGATATTCATAGTTTTCCGTTTTTCCTTCCCTCTGAAAACTTCTAATTTCGGTGGTAATAAAAATATATAACCTAAACTCATTCGATTTTGTATAACAAAATTCATTAAATTTAGTTCTGCAGTATTTGTAAGTTACCTAACAGATAAATTAGATAAATTTACAAAAATGCGGCTGAACTTATTTTATTTTAGTAGTAAAGTCGTCGCTGCGAGTCAGGTGCTTAACAGCTAATGCAGGGAGATGAAGATTCCGTAGTTCAAGACTAGTAAAGGTAGTCAGTCACCTTTATAAATGGATTTGAATAATAGACAGTGGTTTGATGGTCAGGGTTCAATTAACTATATTTCTCAGGAATGATCAGCTTGAGCCTGTAAAAGATTACACCTCTTTTACACCACATACCATCCTCATCTAATTGGGTCATGCGGTTGTTTATCGTTCTAAATTCAACGGATTGCAACTACCCAGATTATGTTTAAAAAACTTATTGTTTTATTTCTTATATTAGACTATCATTTAAATTTATTTACTTTATCTTATTTGTTAATTTTCGATTTGTTTATAAATACAGTACATTGTGTTGTAAGTTTTGTAATATCCTTTACATTTTTTCTGAATGTCAGTCTATTGTTTTTATTTAATTTAAATACAGTAGGTTTTTATAAAACTACAAAGTTCTGATGTCAATCTTCAAAGCAGGATTTCCTAAGGAGATACATTGTACTTTTGTGAATTATTTTAAGACTTTTTGTAAAACATTGTACATGCATGTACTGTAGTGACAATAATATATTGTTATTTTTAGTGTTTGCGGTTTGCTAGGTAGATCCAGCACAAAATAATAAAATTTTGCATTTTGAAAGAAATTACGGACAAAATCATTATTTTGTATTACACAGATATTTTTAAATGTCGTTACTAAGAGGATTTAATAAAAATAATAATAGAAGACTTGAGTAATTTATTAGCAATGTTTATGCTACAATATTACTTTACTGAGTTTATAAAATTTGTACTAAGTATATTCTTTTGCTCAAACGTATACCGATATGTGATTTGCGTTTCCAGTTAATATTCCGTCTCCATTATGAAAGGGCTAATTGCCATTTCGTTCCGTTGCGGTAACAATATTCTGAATAGGCTAAATCGATATCATAATTTAAATCGTACCGTAACAAAATCGATTATTACTAGCCATCATTATAACGTCCAGTTGAAAACAATAACTGTTAATGCCCTCTTCTGTTGTTATAAAGCCTATTGAATGTACTTGTACATGCTATTGAAAATACTGATCACCATTGTAAAGAAACCTAGAGAGAGGTTACCGTACTCTTTTAACAATATAATAATAACAATAATTCTATACTATAAAATCAAAAGTAGTAATAATGGGTTCAGTAAAGCTACTGTAGGATGTACCAAGATAATCTCGCTACCTTTGAAATGATTAAGCCATTTAATAAAATGGCTTTATTGAATCTAGTTTGTGTTACGTTCCATTAAGTTTATTATACCAATACCGCTTCAGATGTACTGGTTTTTTCTTTTATCTTGCATAGGTTCACGAGAAAAAGGTCACTGAATGAATTAAATTTATTATTATGCAGCCTTTTCCTAGCTCGAATTGGTGAAAAAAATAATAACTTAAGTGTACCCTACTTAGATATGTATTACATCTAGATTTGAATTCGTTTTCTTATCAGTTTCAATCGAAAACTTTACACTGAACTGAAAAGATATAAAAATTAATTTTTGGTTTATAAATTATCTAGTATTTTTGAATAATTTTACAATTAACTTACTGTGTATTTTTTTATTATGTTTTTACTAACAGGAATAATTCTTCTTCATCCAGTGCTGGGTATCTCTTCAGATTTGTTCCATGTTTCCCTGTCGTGAGCTGTTCTCATGCAACTCGCTCCAGCCGTCCCTCTGACCTCATCAGCGGTCTTTCACGAGTTCTCTTCTGAGTTACTCTGAGTGCCCATCTGTCACTGTTCTACCACGCCACATATCCGACTCGTTTCTACTTCAGACAGTACATCAGTTACCTTTGACATCAGTTACCTTTGTTTCGTCCCGGATTACCTAATTTCTTATTCTATCTCTTAAAAAAATCCCCAACGTAGTCCTTTTCATTGATATTTGTATGATTCTTAGTTTGTTTACTGCTTTTTTACCAAGGTCATGGTTTACAGTTCATAAGTAAATACTGGCAGTACGTAGTTGCCATATACTATGTAGAATAGCAGTCTATATTCCAGTACGTCGTTGATCTAAGATCCAACTTAATAAATCAATTGTTGTAAATTCAAGAAATAATTTAAAAGTAATAATACCTAAAAAATAATCAAAATTGAACAATTTCTAATTAAAAATCTAAATATTCTAAACAGTAACTAAATATATCAAGATAAATTATAAGAAGGAAATATAATATTCAAAATTAATATTCCAGAAACCAAATATCTGAACTTAAAGCAAGAAAACAAAATATAGTATAATTTTAATTAAATAATTTGAACCAGTAAGAAATAAGTAAAGGGAATTATTAAAATATCAAGAATCAATTTAATTATGGAACCAAATAAATTAAGCCTGATTATTTTGAAACATGAAGATAAAAATTTAAATAAATTTATACAAGACTATAAAACTGAATGCAACAATACATCGACACCGCATTTGATTCCCAGTCAATGGATGCACCACAGGAAGCAAGAGGACTCCAAGAAATCATTTCAATTTCGTAATTATTAAATAATTATTATTCAATTAATTGAGATCATAACTATTATTTATTAAACTTGAATATTAACAACAAATATTGCAATGTATTATTATAACATTAAATTCAATTTTCACGCCGAAATCGGTCACTGGATCGATTCACATTCACGTCACATTCCCGCCCTTCCTTATTCATTCCATCTCATTTACTAGTTGTGCTTAAAAAAATGTACAGTTGTAAATAAAAATTAAATTGAAGCCAAAAAAATAAATTAAAATAAGAAGATTTATAATAAAAAGTGTAATCAATAAATAAACAAATTTCATTACAACAGAATTTTCAATTTTTTGTATAACATACTATTTTGTTAATTTCAATTTTGCGTATTTCATTTCATTTCGTTTCAAAATTAATTTACATTTCATTACAACTACGTTTTAGAATCGTGGGAATATTTTTTAGGACTCCCACCTAGTTCGTAGTCTCACTCCATGAAATTAAAATTGTTATTTTTACTGTAATTCACCGGATAATATTCGCACGCTAGTTCCTCAGAGGCATTCCCATCCCTATCTTACTCAGTGTTAACAATATTGTACTAGAAATTATAACAATGTATTTATATTAGATTTAATGTAACCCTCCAAATTGGTGTAGTGGTAAAGTCGTCGCCGCGAGTCAGCTGTTTGACAGCTGATGTGGGGAGACGAAGGTTCCGTAATTCAAATCCTAGTAAAGGTAGTTATTTTTATACGGATTTGAATGCTAGATAGTAATTACCAGTGTAATTTGATTGTTAGGGTTCAATTAACCATACATTTTTTTAGAAATGGTCGGTCTAATATTTTAAATATTTTGGATAAGAATGACAAGTGAAAAGGTCACCGTTCAAGCATTGCAATATTGCCCAATAGGAAGAAGAAGCTTGGGTAGACCAAGGAAAAAGTGGTTTGAGGCTGGAACAGGCGTAGCGTTTAATCCGTAAGCGGCAGAAAAAAATAATAAGAATAAGAAGAAGAAAATACAAGTTAATAAACTTCCGAGGCATTGAAATTTTATAAATATGCGGCGAACATTTATTATAATGTAAGAGTTTTATTTTTTGTAATCTGTAAACACATGTATTCTTAATCTGCGTCCTACAGAATTCATCGAGTAGTTTAAATACTAAATTGTGAAAAAATTCTATTTGAAGTATAACAATTTATGATATGGTATGACATTTATGTACGAATGTTTACAGGTCTATTATTTGAATCGAATGAATTTTTTAATTCAGGATTTCCTACGGCAAAGAAGTTGATGTAAATGAGAAACTTAAAAATTCAGCACTGCATGCGGTTTTATTCGCAGGACAATAGGAAAGAAAACGAGACAGGACACCAAATGAAATTTTATAGAGGAATGGCTGTACAACTCCTAACATATGGGAGTTAAACATGGGTGTCATTACAGAGAAGATTTTTGCGGGAAGTCAAAGATTGTACCCGGTGAGATAGAAAAAAAAGAAAAACAAGAATACGTAACGAAGCTATATGCGCCGAATAAAATGTTCAGTCACTTTGTGAAACATTAAGAATATATAAGAGAAACTGGTCCAACTATTTACTTCGCATGCCAGCTCACAGACTTCCTCTATGAGCATGGAAATCTAAACCTAGAGGAAAGCGAGGCTCGGGAAGACCTAAAAAGAGATGGATGCTGGAACAGGCCATTGAGCCTAATTCTTGACAGAAGATTATGATGATGGTCGGTAATTCTGTATAAGACTACACCTCATTTACATGACATATAGACTACATCATCTTCATCTCATTGGGTAATGGTATTGCATAATGTTCTAAATTGAACAGATTGAAACGTACACATATTAGGGTTTAAAAAAAGATTGGATGTGACACTATGTATAATCCTGAAGATTGTGAATAAAAATGGTAATGATTCTGTATGGCTTACTAACCATAATGCCACAATGTATAAGTTCTCATATCCGTTTCGTGGTATTGAAAATTAACCATGGTTTGAACCACCCATTAAGGATTGAGGTAAAATTGTATTGAGGTAATATTTTTATAAAATTCAATAAAAAGACAGAAAGACAAAAAAAATAAATGACTGATATCTTTAATACCGAACACATACAACACATGTTTTTAATTTTACTTACAAATAATAATTCATTGAATAAAATTACTTATAAATATATAATAGTAATTACATTTGTTTCATTGTTTTAATAAAATACTATTCAAATATTAATGTAATTCTATTTTATTCATTCGAGGCAACATCAATTTAAACTGTTAGATGACAAACATATTTAAAAAAAATTCAATAATGAAATATATTTTTTTGTAAATGCAAAATATTTGGTGTTCAAAATATGCCTTTTAAATTCAATTTAGTTACTAAAAATTTATTATTAAATAAGTTTAAGTGTACATATATTGTAGTGATTTTGGATATGAAAATAAGCATTTATCTATATTTTACAATAATTATAATTAATCATATTATACATCAAAACGCCAAAACATTTTTCCTTGTCTAACCATAAGTTTAAAAATTCTTGTATAAGTTGTATTTAAATCATTGTATTTATAATATTTAAATAATACAATGAACGGAAGTAGGATTTAATATAATTAAGAAAATAAGAAAAGAAAACAAACCACATTTACAAGATAGTCTTTTTAAATAATATTTCTTATATTTGTTTCTTCGTATTTATAATTATTAATTAATAACTTAATAATTAACAAATTATTTAAAAATCTGTGAATGTAGGTACAATTACTGATGGATCAAGAAAGACAGGTCTATAATAATCCATTTTTGGTGCCCATCCACGTGGTGCAGTATTGAATGTATTTAATGCTGAATAATCTTGCATCTTAGCTGATGTTGGTTGATTTGTTGGTTGAGGTGGTTGAAAGTTCTGAGAACCTGAAATAAAAAAATAATTGTATGTTTATATATATTTTTATTTCAAATTTTAATCCATACAAAATAAAAAATAAAAAAAGTATAAATCAAAAAATCAGTATCAACATTATACTTCTCAACAAGTTTTTCAAAGTTAGTATTGCATTATGGTTGCTGACATCCGGAACGGAAAGGCACTAGAAGAAGAGATTCACAGACAAAGTAAATCAAATTCCACAGTTTTAAAATTCTTGCGGTGTAGGCCTATATTATGCCTTTTTAACTGGGTAAGATTTCAACTCCCATTGAAATCTTTTTTTTACAATCAATCATAAACAACTATTGTGAAATATGGAACTCTAGTTTCTATTCAAAATATGATGTTCTTTTTCGTAGAGAGATAACCTATGACATTCTGAAAAATTGGAATGGTTTTGTGAAACAGCCATAAACTTTTCCTTCTGTTTGCTCTTGGCTACTTCATCATATTACTATATTTTTCTCAGTTATTATGTTAAATATTTTCCAGTGGTTTTTTTAAAAATATGTATTCAAAATAACCTCATTGGTATGAGAGATTTTTTTTTAATTACATGAAATTACAATACTACAATTTTTGTTCTCAGATACCAGACATTATTAAAAGTACCATGAGTTTTGGTATATGATTATTTTACCATTTAAAATTCTATAAAGAACAAGATAAATCAAAATATTTGCTATGCCACTCATGTAAAAATGTTTGAGAATAATTTATTTTTGTAACAAATCAAAGTTAACACTGACTGCTTTTAGATAAAATTACTCATCTTTGGGGAGCACTTCAGTGGAAATACTGAATAAGTTTGTTCAGTTCACTTTTGTCTTCTTGTAAAACCAGTAAAAAAGTAAAAAAAAATATTTCTATGGATAGAGTGGGCAAATCATGTTATGGCATAACTAG
Source organism: Catonia carolina (assembly GCA_035578175.1). Lineage (NCBI taxonomy): Eukaryota > Metazoa > Arthropoda > Insecta > Hemiptera > Achilidae > Catonia > Catonia carolina. The sequence goes on from JAQMRL010000001.1 coordinate 353,131,929, forward strand.
AAGGAAAGCTGACAATATTTTTCAGCAAAATAAAGTAATTATCATTGTGATTATAAGTGAAAAACTCTTGCAGATTAATGAATGAATGGACTATCTGCTAAAAATAATGACACTTTATAAAAATAAACAATATGGAACAACTTAATTTTACAGGTGAGGATATTTCAATGACTACAAAAATCAAATCTACTGGTGTAAATTTACAACACTACAACACAGGATTATAATACTGTTTGTAATTGTATTGATATTAAACAAACCTAAGATAATTTATTAAAAACTTTTCTAAATATATTGATGAGATAATCTACATTATGGTTCTTTTATACTTTGACTTGCTGCTACCAAAATTTAATTTCTTGGAAACAATCTTCATTGATACAAGCAGATGCATAACAAGTAAAAACAAGAAAATAAAATAAAAATTGAATGGAATAATTTTATCCATGCTTTAGTTTCGTAATTGATTTTCATGTCATTTAAAAACAAATGAATGTGTATGAAATAATATAATTTGATAACAGCAAAAACCCAATTGATTAAATTTTAGGAATGAGGTATTAAAAAGTTTTTAATGTTACAAGTAGGTAGTCAATAAAGCCAAGGAAGAAAGATAACATTACAAATTGTGTAAAGAAACGTTAAAAATTAAAAAATTAAACCAAATAAAACAATGTTATAATATGCAAGCAAATAGCAAGCAATTCTATTAGATTCACTAAATGGCTTACGTGGAGCAGATTGCATTAGTTGTGGCAGAGGTGGCTGAGAATTAGTTGGTACAGGTGCAGCTGGTGTATATTGTTGCTGAAGATTCAAAGACATATTTGAACGATTTGCTTGCATGGAAGAAGATGATGTCTGTTGGAAGTTGCTACTACGTTGAACAGCTGAGAATGAGGACGCCGATGAATGACTTTCCATCAGCGAACTTGAGTTAACTGATGAAAATTGCTGTGATTGTTGTGAGGTGTTCATGAATTGTGTACCATTTGTATTTATGATTTCTGTGGTCTGTGGCTGAATAAATGAACGTGTTTCAACTTTAGTGGTAGCTGCATAATATTGTGCTGGATTATTATTAACCTCTTGTGAAATGAATTGGGTGCTGTTTGATATCGGCTGGAATCCTTGCACATTTACTTCTGATAGATTTGTTTTTATTGGAACTTTTTGTGCAATTTGTGGAGTTTCAGTTTGAGGAACTGTCTGAGGTAATTTACTAGGAATAATTGGAATTCTACTTGTTTCATTACTAAATGTTTGCTGTTGATTTATTTCGTGAGTTTGTTGTTGAGAAACTTGTTGAACGCTTTGTTCTTCACTGACTTTGACAAAAGACTGTTGCTGTTTTTCTTGTACCGGTTGTGCTTTTTGACCATTTACTTTACCGACAGGTTTAAAACCATTCTGTGAATTATTTCTTGAATTAAAACTTGGTATTGGTAATTGCTCATCTGAAGTTTTGTATCTCATGATTGGTCTTGCACTTTGTTCAAAAGTATTTATTAAAGATTTTACTGGTAATTTTTCATAAGGCGAATCATGTTCTTCGCCAAGATGTGCAATTGGTGTGGCCCGTAAATTAGCCAGTCGTTCTTCTGTTCTAGATTTTGGTCTTTCTGGTTGGTTTGCAGGGGCCAAAAGAGTATTGTTTGGTTTTTGAATGGTTGTCGGTTGAGGAACAGCTCCGTTCATTACATTACCAAAAATAGGTTTGGCACCAGGTACCAGTTCTGGTGGTTTCTTTGTAACACTCTTTGGATTTTCATATTGGTATGTTTGTTCACTGAATTCACGTTCACAGAGATCTTTTACTTCCTCATCAACCTGCATCTTTGATACTGTTTGCTGAACAATTTGTGGTTGTATTTGTATTTGAGGTTCAAATGATGGTTGTTGTTGTTCTTGTACTTGCACATTTTGTTGGATGCCATTCAAATTGATGTCTACATTATTACTGAAGCTTGCATTTTCATTGCTACTTATCTGTAAGTTTGATGAACTAATTTCAGCTTCAGCTAATGAAATTATATTTTCAGCTTTTTGTGAAGCATTTTCTTGTAATTTTTCAATGTTTTTAAAATCAAGAACTTCTTTACTTTCTTTTTTTATTGAAAAATTTTCTACAGATGAAATTTCTTCGCTTTTGGTACTTTCTGATACATTAGAAGAAACTAGTTTCAATTTATTCTTACTGTTAGTATTAGCAATTAATTTTATTGGTTCTACATTCTTGTTATCAGTAAACTTATCAGTAAATTCTATATTAGTTGTACTTGATTCTACAGAACTAATTTGAGAATGTTTCTGCATAAATGAACTCATAAAACTGAGATATTCACTTGGCTCTGGTAATACAGGGCTTGGTGGTTTTGGTGGGAGTTGTGGAGGATTGTTTGGCGCTGATGGAAGTAAAGTATCGTTGGTTGCGTTGTATTTTAGCGTTATAGGAGTTCTAGGTCTCCCAGCGAATAGCTTCTCCAATTTCAATGAACCTGTGCATCAAGTTTTGTTAGTAAGCAAAAAGAAATGGTAGTTAAAAAAGAAAAAGCAAAGAATATAATTTAGTACTAATAGACTAAGGTTAGCAACTAATATTATTTAGCAATAAATTAATTAAAAGCAGTTTATCTACATAACTTTATTTGAAAACTAATATTAAGTAGCAGTTATTGAAGTAGAAAAATGCAATTTTAATGGTAATTAAATGAAGAGACTTCATAATACTGTGGAGTGATATTACATTTTGATTGTCAAATTCCTGTAGAAAATTTAATTTATCTTATTAAAATAAAATTAGGCTTGGTGTTTTAATTCATAAAATTTATGGATCTGATAAAGAACAACGTATATTACTTATCATACATTATCATACATATCATAAAAAGAAAAACTGTAACATATTTGAGGTATCTAACTGAATTAAAAAATTACACAATTTTCAACTTTTTGTTTTAAGCATCAACTTCTTGTCTTTAGTTACTACAGGGAACATTAGATTATGAACAAATTATTATTAATTTTCTAGTATTTATTCAAGAATTGAATGAGGGATCTTAATTTTCTTAGCAGTAGATTAACCAACTGAGGTGCCAAGATTATGAAAGTTTTATTTAAAAATTTTTTAAAATGATTAATAACTTAAATTAAAGAGAAATTGAAACATTAACTTCTATTTGTTTAGAATGTGCAGTTATGTTAAATTACGCGTTACAATTTCTGTCAAGAAAAAAATCATCCCAATGAATCAAGATAAATGGATAATATAATTTATTTTGTCAGTAAGACCATATATATTTTAGTACACTGTAATGTAGAAAATAGGTTTTTTGTTTGTACATGCCAAATACAGTACAAGTCTGTACTTCCAAAGATATGGAATATGGTAAATCTATAAAATGCAAAATTGCTTCCAATGTATTTTAAATGGGAATTCTATTAACTCCTAGATACAGAGTTATACTGAACGGATTTTTATAATTTTTACGTAGTTTTAAAGTTCTAAACTTGAAATTCATGCTTATCGCTTCATTTTACGAAATGAAAGAGTAAATTTCATGGTAATACAGCGTAATATAAGGCGGTCTTCCTCATTTACCCCTCCATAGCCATATTTCATAAGCTTACAAGATATGTGTCGTATCTATTCATCTCACAACACACTCTGTTGGTATTAGACATTATGATAATGTTATTTTATTTAAAGTTTTAGTTTAAAACCGTTCTTTACAGAACGAAACTATCATACTACTGTGCTTTAGTCGTTACTCACCGTTCTTCTAGGAACAAGTTTGTTAACTTAAATCATTTATTTAATGATAGGGGTTTAAAACCCCAGAACATTGTGCGAATTTATTCGCAAGGGTCCACTATTCTAGTAAATCTTAAGAGTTATTAAAATGTTCAAAAACTTCTACTAGCCTATTATTTGTTTTTTTGTTGTAAAATGAGAATGGTTAACCATGAAGAATATCAAAGTAAATAACTGGAGATGAGACCATAGATTATAATGAAATATATTGCATAGTACATTAATTTGTGACAAAAAAGACAGCGCTGGCAAGAATAACAAATGTTGATGCCAAATTCAGTAGAGCTATCAGTGACTCACACATAATACAAAACTTATTGTTTAGAAGCCAAAAAATCTGTTTAACAAAACTTCTTGTGTCAAACATTTCACACTTATTTTGATCAAATAATGTCATGTCAGAGTTAATGTCTGTAACAATGTTTAGAATAATATTAAATACTATTATTATTCAGTACCTATTAAAAATGGATATAGTTTTAAATATTTTATAACTTTTGTATACATTAAATTGCAGAACCCTCAGTTGTCTTTGACAGTGAATGACCATGTAACTGATTAATAAAATAACTAGGCTTATTCTACTTGTATTATATCTTTTTTCTCTTTTTTTAGTTTATTTCTTTTAAGTTGCTTCAACAGCTAGCTCATTAGCGACTATGGTGGGTTTTAACTTGATAAAAAGACCCTGATCAGGAATCGAACTCAGGACCTCTGCGTGGTAGGCTAGGGCGCTACCACTACACTATGGAGACAGCCTAATATATTTTATCTTTTATTGTTTTTAAAAGATAAAAGATATTAGGCTGTCTCTTTTATTGTTTTTGGCCGGCCCGTTCGCGTAGTGGTTAGCGCAACTGGCTTCTACACTGGGGTCTCGAGTTCGATTTCCGGTCAGGTCTGGCATTTTTTCATCACTCATTTTCATTGTCCTTCTCACTGTCTGCATTAGCCGTAATTGCAAAACAGTCGGATGTTAAATAAAAAAAAAAATTTATTGTTTTTGTGAATTTGAAAATATACCTATGTAATGAATAATTTGTTTGGGTATAAAACAAAATATTCTACATATTATTAAAATTAATACTATCGGAGAGTGAGAACAAACGGTTCAAGGAAAAAAACTCTTAAGTTTCTCTGATGCTTTTCTTAGTTGAAGTATTTACATTCATAACAGAACATCAGGATTGCAACAATGTTATCGATTGGTACATTTGAAATTGTTTTCATTTGACAGGATTTTAATTTTAATTTTCAAAACAGAATTATTGACTCCTGGGATAAATATGATCTAATAAGAAATGATTTTTAAATATTCACATCTAAATTTAATTGTTTTACTTATTATCCAAAAGTTGTAGTGATAATATTCTGTTTTTAGTATTGCTGTTAGTATGAACTGGTTAAAATTTATAATATATTTTAAATTCTAAAATACTTTTTATGAATCAAGATTACGATTCTTTTTTGCGGTTTAAATGAATATTTTATAAAGAAAAATCATAATATTTTCAATATTTATGAACTATGATATAAAATTTAATTATTTGTCAACTTACATAAGCAACTTCCTAACATGAACAAATCTAACTTGAAGTTTGTGATAATTAAACAGTAAATAAATAAATAATAAAGGAATATGCTTTTTAAGACTGTAAAATAAATTAAAACAACACAGCAATATTGTTTATAATTTGTTCTTATTGAAACGCTTGTAGAAAAATACAAATACCGATGTACTGTAGATATCAAGTTGCCTGGTCAATTAGCCAAGCAATAGAAAGGATGCTTGATAATTTCTTGTGTGAAATATTTACATAATTTTTGTAAATTTAGTTGTTATAAATTTTGAATCGGCTACAGTATAAACTTTAAGATGAGGACTGTAAGTGCTAAATATATTGATAATTAACACAATGAATACAAAGTAATTAATTAACATACAAGCAGAAGAATGTACATTGTTGAAGAAGAACTGGCCATTACCATATACTAGAAGGAAGCAACATGGTGGAATAGTTTGCAACTATTATGAATACATGCTAAACCAAGTAACATCTTATTTATTTATTTAAATTCAAAAATGTATTTAAAGACCATGAGATATTAATATTTTGTTAACTTCTTTAAAAGTATAAATTCTCTTGCTTGATTTTTAGAATCAGTTTAATCATTTTAGAAAATTCAATTTCATAACTTTTCTAAACTTTTAAACCTTGTTTTGGTAAAGAAACATTTCATAATATTATTCTTTAATATTTTAAATTGAATCTTGTGTATGTATTTATCATCTGTTATCTGTTGTATTACAGTTTATAAAAAAGAATCAAAAACAATAAAACCATCATTCTTTTGTTTACCATTAATCATTTCTTTTTTCATATGATTTCTACAAATCAAATGTTAACTAGCCTTTAACGGTCACTAACTGAAATAATAGGTTTTACAAAGTAAACAAACAAAATGATTGATACCACCAATTTTCAAGCAATATTTTTTACACTCAGTGATAACAATTTTTACTTAACAGGATTAGAATATGTTATAGAATTTGTATTCAGTCTATAGCCAAATCATACACTATTAAATCTTAGAACTTAGGTAATTAAGTAGATCATAAACATCATTTATCAATAACAATTTTAAATCCCATGTTTCAATTTTCCCATTTCATTTTCAAAATAAAACAATTTCATTTATATTTTGTATTGTAAGATCATAGAAAATAAAAAAATAAATAATATATTTGATTGCCAAACTCTTCATAACAGCTATGAAAAATTTCAAAAATGAAATCATTCCTTTGACGTTCATTTGACAGTGAATCATTCAAAGCTTTTGCTTTAAATGCACAACAAAGTTCAAGGTTATAGAGATGTCACAGTGGTGACACCAAGCCTGTCAGAGTTAAATAATATGGTAACAACATTAGTTCCGTCTCAATTAGCAGTATTCATTTAGAAAAAAAGCTGAAGCTATGATTGCAACAATGTAAAGAATCTATGGTAGATCTTGCGTCACTCTGATGTTTATGATAGTGAATACAACACAAGATTAATGATGTTACATGAATAAAAAGAAAAGTAGTCTAAGAAATATTACTATGATCAAGCATAAAGTAGCTTCCTATACACACTCTGTTAAGTTCACACGGTCTAATTTAGAAGTAATAACTTAGTGGTTTTTTTGATAACTTATTAGTCTTTTTAAAAATTTGAAACATGTTTAAATAATGAGAATATGATTTAAGAGAGAAATAAACTCACCTGCAGGTTGTTGTGCTGGTAATTTAGGTGGTGTCTGAGAATATGGGGAATTCCATCCTTGAGGTGCTTTAGGTTTGTATATGTCAGTATTTGGAGTAAATGGTGGAGCTGGAGACATTCGTACTGGTGGTGCTAAAGGCGGTCCTCCTCCAGCTAATGAATCAAATGTTACAGGACTCCATGTTCCTAAAGCTTCCCTCCATGTTCCTCTAGATGGCACATCTTGAAATGCTGTTTCAACTGAACCTGTCTCTAAGGCTGCTTCCCATGGTGATTTTAATAATCTTACTTTGGGCTGATTAAACCTTTCCTGGAAAAATCAATATTAATGATACAATTAATAAGATTATTCATGATCTTGATTTATCAGAGGAAATTTGTTGTTTTTTTTTTTGGATAAAATCATGGTACTGTTGTGGGATAAAACATAATTTGACAGATTTGTTGTACTCAACAAAATTACAGAAATAAGTAGCAGTTAATCTGAAAAAATATGTTGAACTACTTTTATAAATAATTCTTTATATTAGTCTGGCTTTGTGTTGTAATAATTAGCACGCTAGAATGGAAAATATGTGGTGAAGGTTTAATTCTTGACCATGGTTGGAAACTTAAAATTCAACTTTCAGTATTCATTTTTAATAGCATGCACTAGTTATTAATGAGGAAGGTGCTGATCGATTGTTAAAGTAGAATAAACTGTGTCATTTCGCCCCATATTTTTTATGTTTTTTAAGAGTATTTTATTATTTTAGTGCTTGATTTTGGTAATTAAAAATTTTTATTTCGGTGTTTTTAATAAATGTTTTACTGATAACATTATGTAGGTACTAGACAGCTATTTAATAAGACTTGTTCAGTTAATAATACTGTGTGTTTTATTAGATTTTTTGATAGCTGTAGATTATCTGTTGATTTTATTTTCTGAGGTTATTGCATAAAGTATTACTGCACAACTGGCTTCTACACCAGGGATCCTGGCTTTGATTCTCAAGTCAGGTTTGACATTTTTTATCACTCGTTTTCATGAATTCATTGTCTGTTTTAGCATTAATGTGCAAACCATTCAGACGTAAATGAAAAAAATTATTGTGGATTTTATGATATAAAACAAAACTGAAACTTATAGCTTATGTTATAAAGTCACACTGAGAGAATTAAAAGTATAGCTTAGGTGTCATAGGCCTCATTGGACAAAAAATATTAAGTTCCTTTCAAATGTTTGATTAAGATTAAATTATTTTGAATTTACCGTATGTTATAATTAATATTAATACATATTTAAAATTCAACTGGGTTAATTTTTTAGAAACATTTGTATTTTATTTATCTTTAAGAGAAATATTTGATAGCTAATAAATATGTTGACAATTAATACCTGAATCGCAACTTCAAAGTAATCTGGATAATTTGTAGTAAACTATAAAAAAATAAGATTTGTAGAAAATGAAATAACATCTTAGTTTTATAAGTATGTATTTGTTTAAAGTTCTACCAACTACTTGGTTATTATGATTAAGTCAGTTGAAGAAAAAATATTATGCAGGTTTGATATGGTGTCCATCCTAACCAGAAATTGAAACATGTCGAACAAGAATAAAATATAAGGAATAGGAAACAATTTTAAACTTCCAGAGTATCTGTTCAAAGTATATGATCATGCTCTGTTATTACATATTTTTTTAAATTATTAATTATCTAATGTTTAATGTAGAACATTATTAAATGAAATACTCATATAAGTAAAATTTAGAATGTAAATGTTTATTTAAAATTCCCTTCACTATTTTAATATTTCAGTGGAATGAATTGTCAATTTGACACTTCAAACCGACCTGCAAACTTATATAATCTATCGACAATATTAAATACCAATTGTACATGTATTGGTAAAGTATTAATGATCATAGTAACAAAAAGCAAGCAAACAACAAATCTAATACTTTTTTAATTTATTGAAATAATAAAATATAAATTAAATAGATAATATACCTTCAATGAAGCATCCCTGCTCATAGCGACAATATATTCACACACACACTTGTAGGTAAGGAGAGCAATTGAAAAGCGATCTAAATTTAATGGCCCACTAAACTGATAGCCTATATATAAAATATGTTGTTAGCTTGTACTTTGGACTGAGTGACAATTACATCTGCCAAATTGAATGCCGATGTAACTCATAGTAATAGCATTCAAAGTTAAATTTAGAAGAAATTTTGAATGAACTGTCAATAGATGAATTGGTGAGTAATCATTGTACATCACAAAACAATCATGATGAAAATTAAGAAAATTGAAAAGAAATAATTAATGACTATATTACAATTGTATGTTAAATTATTTATTTTTTATTTAATGTAAGAGTAGATTAAAAAAATAATACTAAACAGTTTTTATGATAGGTAATTAAAGGTTATAAAAATCAGTAATAGTCAGTTTTGGGAAGTAATGTGAAAAGAGATCAGGATTAAAAGAATATTTAAAGTGATTTTCATAGAAGGTGAAGGGTTTCAGAGTCAAATATGAAGTGATTTATAACTATTCTATGGTAGATTATTAATTTTGAAATAGTATTCCTGTGCATAAACAGATAAACTAACGTAAAATATTATCTTCTTTGAAGTAATCGAATATTGTACATAAAATGTGTGCCTGTTATATTATTAATGGTTTCAATGTGTGGGTGAGATGAGGAAATAGCTTGTTCATTTTTTAGTGTATTTAATTGTACCAAATACATTAGTTGTTAAGGTATTATTTAGTATATAGTCAAGGTATTTAGTTGTTTGATGATATGTATAAAAAATTGGACTGGTTCTCAGGATACCATAAGAGACAGAGTAAAGACCAAAAAGTTGGTATGGTATGGGCATGTCCAAAGAATGACAGGGAACAAATAACATAAAAGAGCTTCCTTTGCCATCCAGGAAATAGAAGGAGAAGAGGTCACCCTCTGAAGACATGGATACAATGTGTACAAGACGCTATGGTAGCAAGGAATCTTAAGGTTAGGTGACTGGGAAGACAGGAGATGATGGGCTGTAGGATATGAGATGGAAAGAGATCTGTAAGACCCCCTCTGCAAAATAGTAAAAGTAGTTGTGTCAACAGTATTTTCATTAGTGATTACTGTTGATTATGGAACAGTGAGTTTTAACTTGTTAAAAAGGGACTGTTATACAAATATCAACTTTTATAATTATAGTCCTATACCTAAATTTTTTGTACCTGTATCAACCAAATGAGAGTTATAATTCCTGAAAATTTCAACTTTTTATTTCAATTATTTAGGCTGTAATCAATAAATTTATAAAAAATTTTTGCAATATTTCACTAAAACTTAAAATGTACCTTCAACTGTCAATCTGTAAATTTGAAAATTCCTATAGGTTACTCATATACCAAAGAACTTGGTATGGAAATTGAAATATACAAACAACTAAAATCAAAATTATTGTTGTCTGAGATTTCCCATTCATTGCAATATCTCAAGACAAAATTTATTTGATAAGAAAACTATTTGTCTTATAGTAAATTCCATATAAAGTTTTGATTACCATATTTTGATAAACCTGCAGGAAACATTTCAGGCTGAATAAAATTTTTTGGAAGTAGATGAATTATGCAGTTTCAAATGTTGCTTGTTTTGAACATGAAAACTCAGCACTTTGTCTTTTTAAAAATGCTTATTTTGGCCTATTTAGAGCCTATTTTGACTGTAGGGCATAAATTAATATTTTCTGAAATCTAAAAATAAATACAGTATATTTATTTAAAATACGCACGACCAAAAATTAAGTGTGTTCAGCCGAAATAATGAAATTTTCATCCCAGTTCTCCCTTAAAATTTCTAAACTATAGCTAGGAATCGAGTCCAAGACCATTTTAAAAAGCACACCAACTGCTGCACCTTGGAGAAAATATTTTCAATTTTTTTTTTTTAGTAAAAATTTTGAACATTTAAAAATCTTGAATATTTTGGTTCTCTATTACAGTTTTCCTCATTTCTTAGTGTAATTTAACAGTATGCTATTTTTAAATTTTGGAAGTTCAATAAGTGACTTCAAGTTATTAATGAATTTTTGGTTTTTTCATAAAATGAGCCATTAGCTACTTTGGTGGTTTTCCGAAGTTCTTAATGTGTAGAATATTGTAAACTTCCCTAAGATATGGCGGAATGAACTAATAAATTTAATTTCACAGTTACTCATGAAAGCTAGAACCCTCATGAGAAAATTGTAATATTTTTTTGATATCTTTAATAATATAACACTGAGCGTGAATAAAATAAAACTAAAAAAAACCATTAATAAAATTCTGAGGAAGATTATGAATAGGAATACGAATAATGGGAATGAGGAGGAGAGAGGAGATTGAAACCAGCCAAGAACTGCGTACATATCAGGAGACTCTCTTGACCTCCATGAGGAAAAGAATGTTTTTGTTTTATGGAAAGTTTTTAAGAATGAATGATAGACTCACCAAAAGACTCTTCAACTTTTTTAAAGGCTAGAAAAACAAAAATATGTGATTGAAAAACAGCCAGAAAGACTTGGCCGAGGAGTCAAAAAGAGAATATGATTTTAGCTGAAATCAGGACAGAAATCAATTTAGAAGTAAATAGTGTGAGTAAAGGAATTTCAGATGACAAATAATACATCATGCATGGGCAGCAGAAAGAAAGAAAGTATGCTCTGAAAGAATGGATGCTTATTGGCAAAGGATTAAGAAAAGCCATGAGAAATGAAATTGTAACTTGATTGATAGTGGTCAATTGGAGGGAACAGTGAGTTGCCATTTTACTTTTGTTAAATAATTTCATTTGCTTTTATTGTCAGTCTTCTTACATCTTAGCAAATGGTTTGAAGATGCCTAAATAGTTTCTTTAATAATAAAATTAAGAACTTACTTGAATTTCATTCATCCTTTGAATATTTTCCGTTCTTTGAGCACCATCTTTTGAATATGATGGAGGAGGTGGTTTTGTTGTGGGCGTTGAACTTGTTGTCGATTGATAATTTGAACTCTGATAACTGGTTGTTGTATTACTTGTTGAAATATCTGTTATTGAAGTGCTTGACATAGTTTTTACATTATTCTCATCAACAATCCATTTCTCTGATTTCTTACGTCGTTTTGCAAATAATTCAGCACCTTCAAAAAATCATACACAGGATAAAGAAAAGAAACAGAATTTTTTGAAAGTGAATTTAATAACATAAAATGAGTCTGAATTATTCATGAAGCAATTACCTTACTATAAGAGAGTTATAATAAAACAAAATGTTACTGTATTTCAAAAAGTTTTACAGGTAGTGATTTCTTTGTAGTAATTGCTAATAACAAAATCATTGACTCAAACTCCTCTCTCAGAAAGTAGTCAATTAAGCAGCCTTTAATTCATTGTTTCTGAATGTCTGTTATGTTTAACATTAATGGACCTTTTATCTTCCTTTTCAGTCTGGTTGATTCATAAAAAACAATGTGGGTGTAGTGGAGTCTATTTAATATGTACTTATATGCCCATACTCGAGTATATCATGCTCATAACAGGCAGGTGGAGTGTTAAATTATTTGCACTCAATCTGCTAGTTGCAGGGCTAAAAAAAATAGTTCTGTTTCTTATCACATGGTCAGCCAATTTAATGACTGAGGCATTTAAGAACAGAAGAGGTAGAGGTGTAAAAGACACTAGTCAGAGTTATCTCCTCTGAGAATAATGAAAATAATGTATAATTTAATTATACAGCCTGACCCTGTGGTGAATGAAGTGAAGGTGTCATTTACAGGGTAGAAAGTAGATGCTTTTCAAAGGGCCTGGCATGCTGATAAGCATACTTTTACACTCTGTGAGGAAGGCAATTTTAAACCACCTCACTCCTTGTTTTACTTAGTGAAGCCTCTAGAGGTTCAAACCAGCCTTTTGGCTGATGAACTATAACAATGTGTACATCTATCTTTTTTAAAGTGTTAAAAATTGAATTTTTAATGAAATAATTCTGTTGTATAAAACTGCTTACATGCAAAACCCCATAATAATTTCACAAATTCTCACACCTAGCTTAAGTGCAGCTAAAGGGCAACCTCTGGTTCTCAGGGTACTCAATAAGTAACTTACAGAATCTTAAAAATAATCAGATTTGTTGGCCAGATTCAAATGAAAAGTTGAGATATTGTAAAGTACTGCACAGGATATGAATAATTTTGCCCAATGCCATACAAAAGTTATATTTGCAAAGTAAAAGGTGGTAATTTTATCTGATTCTCAACTTTTTCAAACCGGCAAAAATAAAGTAATCTTGCTGTGTTGGTCTACCTTGCATGTATATATCATAATTGAATAATTTTTTATTACTATAGAATTGTATACACAAATATTACCAAAACTTTTGCATTAAACAGCAAAGGAAATAATAATTGTTATTGATGCACAAATTTTATTTCACTAAAAAATTTAAAATAATAGTTCTCAGTGATGATAACTTAATAATGTCATAAATTTAAACATCTACTCCTACTTAAAATTAGTGTTGAACTGACAGATCAACTGACACGGCCTTTGGGGATTTTAGTATTTCAATTTTATGAGTTAAACTTAATTTTTTGCAGTTATCCAGGAATTATTTTATTTAATGCTACAATTATTACCAAACGTGTAATGCATTGTATGAGATAATATGCAGAAATATTTTTAGACAATTTAAAGAACTAAGCTTTTCAATCCCTTCATTGAAAATAGTCATCTCAGAGTATGTAAAAAATAAACTTTTTTTGTTGACAAATGCCTCTAGCACTTTATATTAAACTCACCTTTTCCTCTTGGTGAGTTTAAATCTCGAACTAAATCAAAGCACACTTCTGGACTGAGAACTGGTTCTATGTTATAACCTTGTCTGCGGAGGCTTGTTAGATCTTGTACTTGTCCTCTTGGGTCCATTACTAATTTCAGTGATGGTTTTGGAGAATCCTAAAAAAAATACAGTAAAAATATGGTGTTAGAACATAGATGTAGTTTCTTTTGTTTATCCTATTTTCCCACAACAGGTTTACACTTCATCACATAGATCTAACAAATTTTCTCAAAATAAAATTAAAAACGTTTTGGAATACTGAGTGGTTGAATTTTACACCAACAAAATTACATGAATCACAACACGTTTTTGAAAAAAAATGCATTAACGAACATAAGAGAGCATGAAATCGCTCTCTTGAAGAATACGTATAGGACACTCATGTTTAACGCAGTCATATTTCATCTAAAACAGACACACCAAAATGTTACTTTTGTGACTGTAATCTTGTAATTAGACATCTGCTGATAGAATGCAATGGTTTACAAATTTTGAGGTCTGAATTTAAACTTCCTAATGATCTGCACAAGTGCCTAAATGAACCAATTTTTGTATCTCAATCTTGTTTTAAAAAAAAGTAATTATTTCATAGAACTCTAATAACTTGTGTCTTTTTTACTTTCCCTTGACCAATATGAACGTAGACAGGGAAGTATTATTTTCATGTCGATTTTTCGAAATTGAGTTTTCACTGGGTATACAAATTTTCAGGGCCCCTAAACCTAAAAAACATGTTTTATAGTGATTATTTTTGTCTGTGTGTATATATGAACTTCTCAAGGAGGAATGTTATACAAAGGTGAAACTTGGAACTTAAGTTATGTACCTCTAGAGGACACGATAACACGACACAAACATTTTTGTCAAAATTGGTCAACGGGAAGTAGTAGTTTATTCGTGCGATTATTTTTTTGTGATTTTCTCAGAAATGGCTCTAATGAATTTTTAAAAATTGCTTCATTTACTACATTTTTATGCTCTACAAACAGTGCAAGCATCATGTCTGCTGAAATTCTTTGGGGAGGGGGCCTGTGCTCTCATTGTAAAAAATGTTTTTTTTAAAGATTTTATACATTCTAGAGCAAAAAAAAAATATGATCAACGTTGTAGAACAATAAAAAACTTCAACTTTTACATTTTAAACATTTTTTGTGCAACGCTTAGTTTAGCAACAATTAGTGATTTTCTGTATTTTTTCATCAAAATCGGTAAAAAATAAGATTTTTCAATATTGAAGTCTTAGTATGCAATTAAACATTTTTTTTATAAAGATGTATAAATTAAAATTACAGGAAAAATGTACAACTTTTAAACTGAAGCATTTAAAAATTCAATGAAGTACTACCACTAAAACAAATTTGAATTTGTTTTCTTCATTATGAAGTATCACTATAATTAAGTAAAATACCCATGTAAATAGATTACCTGTTGACTGTATGGTGAACTCAAGCCATCTCCAATCGTACCATTTTGAAAATTTCCTGGAGGTGCTTGGCCTTCCCCTACAAAAAAAAAAAAAAACAATATACATATTTTTATTAACAGTATAATCTTAAATATCAATTTAACTCAAATTGCCATAAAGTGGGCTTAATGTTAGTCTATGCTTACAATAAGTTAAGTTTATGATGAATGAATGCATTTAGATAAAATGAAAATAATTTTTCATTATTTTTAAAAATTACTAGATTATTCGTGCGATTATTTTTTTGTGATTTTCTCAGAAATGGCTCTAATGATTTTTTAAAAATTGCTTCATTTACTACATTTTTATGCTCTACAAACAGTGCAAGCATCATGTCTGCTGAAATTCTTTGGGGAGGGGGTAATCTAATTACTAGATTACTAGATTTGTAACATATAGATGTTCCCAATAATCTTTCAGAAACTTATCAAAGAAATTAGTATAACTATAAAATTTTTTAGTAAAGAAATAATTTGTATTAGACTACCATTCCTTTGATATTCCATTTAACACTAATTAATATGTAGATCCTTTACGAAAATAGTAAGACTTCTACCCAGTTGAAAATGCTCCATCAGTCAGTTTCATCATCCCTAGTTTTCTTAAACTGATTAAAATTAAATTATTTGAAAATAATCTTCAAAAGTAAAGTTTTCTTACAAGTCACGTTTTCTTTATGAAAACAACTTTGTCCTCCAGTCTATTTGTATGGTGTGCCACTTCCTCAACATGACAGAATAAAGTGTCTTGGTCTCTACATCGACAAAAGACTAACATGAAACCAATATGTTAATGAAACGTGAAAAACTTTGGACGCTAGACGTAAACAACTGTATTCGTTGATTTCCAGATCTTCTAAACTCCCACTTCATCTTAAGTTACTAGTTTATAAGTGTTACTTCAGACCGGTTTGGATGTATAGCAGCCAAATTTACTGTTGTGCCAAACCATCGGTCATTTTGAAAATACAATGCTTTCAGTCCAAACTGTTAAGACATATAACTAGTGCTCCCTTTTACGTAATCAACGATACACTACACACGGACTTAAACGTCCCATACATCAACGATGTGTTCCTACGGACATACACACAATTTAAAAAGAAATTACCCAATAATCCAAACCAGCTCATTGTTGACCTAGACACACCAGATTTACCAACTGCTCCTATAAGAAGACTGAAACAACTCTAGAGTAGGGATATCATGAGACGCCAAAATTAAAGAAAAACAAAATAAAATTAAGTAGTTAATGAACTAACTTAATGATTACGGTTGGAGTACTGTCAATGGGCAGCGATCTCCTCAATGTCTTAAAATTTGTCAATATTTGTATCCTTTTTTTTATCAAATTTGCTTGTTAATTTTATGCAGTTGCAAATAAAAATATCTTGTATAGTCAAAAAAAGAAGTAAAGTTGAAGTAAGGTAAAAATTTTAATGAAAATGATTTATTGTACTGTCAGTACATATTGAACTGCTTCTTTCTCAAACACAAATCAGTGACAAGGGAGCCTTGGTGGCTCAGTCAACAATGCTTTTTAGTTGAAGTTTCAAGGTTAAATTTTCAGTTAATTACGTAAGTTTAACAACACAGTTTCATATCATAATACATGGCATAAAAATCAAGAAAAATATGTTATTGGGCCACTCCCTTTATTGTTAATAATAATTACTTTAAATTATGTTCTAAGAATCAGTAAAGAAAAGTAAAACCATTTTCTCACCTTCATGAACCCATTTAACAGATCT
Organism: Catonia carolina; assembly: GCA_035578175.1. Classification (NCBI taxonomy): domain Eukaryota; kingdom Metazoa; phylum Arthropoda; class Insecta; order Hemiptera; family Achilidae; genus Catonia; species Catonia carolina. The sequence continues at coordinate 353,149,078 of JAQMRL010000001.1, forward strand.
CTTCTTTCTGTTAACATACATAGATTGTCCCTTGCTCTGTTGGTTACTGATATCACTAAGCGAACTTGATATTCTTCGTGCTAACTCAAACTGTTCTTCAACTGTTGGGTGATGTGTTGAATAAAAACTGCTTGAGGCATACATCCTTCCTTAAAAAGAAAAATACATCCAATGTTTTATATATTGAAACATATTTATTTTATAAATACTCAAGACACCAGAAGTAAAATATAGATGTGGCTAAGAATCATAAATCTTTAAACAGGTTAAAACATAGAAACTGAAAAGGTAACTATTTCATGGCAAGTTTGAAAGTTTTGTTGCCATCTTGTAACTGGAATTTTTAATTAATATAATTATATTTATTGTGAATTCTATAATATGAGCATATGACACCATACAGCATTTCAAACAGAACTTTATGAAAACAGATTTTTGAAAATTTTATCAGTTTTAAGTTATAACTGACTTCGTTGTAAACAAGCAACTACCAAAATATCAAATCAAAATGCAAAAATGACTGAGTTGAGAAAAATTGATATTTTAAGAAGAACCGTGTATGAAATTATTAACAACTTGAATTGCTACATTAATTGTCAAGTATAATTTAAGCTAAAAAAATTAGTTACAAATGAAACCTAACAATTAAAATCAAATGTTTATTTATGAGAATATCTTGAGACATCTTTTAGAATCAGTTATTCCAAATAAAATGTTTTGTTAGATATATCTTATCCTGATTAAGAAAAAGCATAAAATTTTCAGTTTTAAAAATGTTAAACCCACCGGGTTGGTCTAGAGGTAAATTCGTCACCAAAATCAGCTGTTTAAAAGCTGATTTTCGGAGACGAAGGTTCCTGGTTCAAATCCTAGTAAAGGTAGTTACTTTTATACGGATTTGAATGCTAGACAGTGGTTACCGGTGTACTTTGATGGTTGGGGTTCAATTAACCATACTCTCTCAGGAATGGTCGACCTGAGTCTGTACAAGACTACACCTCATATACACGTCATACACATCATCCTCATCTCATTGGGCCATGGGGTTGCTTATTGTTCTGAATTGAACAGATTGCAACGTACACAAACTAGGAATTACAAAAAAAGTGTTAGTCACATTTTTATAACTTAATCATTAACAACTTCTATGGGTTAAGCTTATAGTAACTAAAATTATATTTATACTTTTCTTTTAAAAAGAATAATCACAATAATAAAACCAACAAACCAGTTTGACATAAAAATGTAATACAACCAGAAAATTTATTAATATATAGAATATTTATTAATAGATTTATGCATAATCAATCAGTAAAGTACTCTTTTCTTCTTCCAGTTCCAACTATTCATATTTGTTTCAATTATATGGTGCTTTTGGCGGGCTGATAAACATACTTTGCTACTCAAAGAGGAAGGCAATGCTATAACACCACACTTCTCATTTTACTTAGTGAAGCCTCAAGAGGTTCAAACTATCCTTTCAGCTGATGACCTAAACAACATTTGTTTCAAACATCTGTAATCATCCTGGCTATGATGACGTTGACAAGTGCTCTGAATAGTTCAGTGGTAGTTGTTTTAAAGAACTCCATTGTCAGATTCTTCCATCATGTAATTCTTCTCCTTTCGGGTCCTCGTTTCACTTTCATTTTACCCTGAGTATGTACTCTAAAGTAACAATAATTACATTGTTTATATGTATGTACTTACTATGCCTAGAAGGGGTAACCTCTCCTGAGTCAGACGCAGGTGTAAATAATTTTTCCAGATCAATTGGTTTTCCATGTCCAAGTCCATCATCTGTGTTTACCTTATGTCCACTTGCTTCCTAAACAAATTATGAGATATATTCATAATTCTATATATAAAAAAAGTATTAACATAGAAGAACAGAAAATTAAAATGAAGAAAAATACAAAATGTAAATCTTTCATGAATACTATTTTATTTTTTCTGTTTTATGATTTTTTGAAAGAATTTATTAAACAAATTATTGGTTAACCATAATATTTAATATTGGTTAACACTAGAATATTAGAATATAAGGTTATAAAAATGAATTAATTACATCTTTTTTGATGTGATAAGTAAAACATATAATGTATAATGATATAATACATATATTTACTTAAAATTTTCTGGTTTAAATTTATGGGATAACTTAATTAAGATTGTTAATCACTTGTTTTCTGTTACATTTCCAAGAATTAGTAATGCAAGACAAATTTAATAATTGGATACATACTGAAAGTTATTTTCGTATACAATTTATATGAATGTATTTAAGATCAAAGAATTTGTACAACTAAAATTTAACAGCAATATTATTACAGTATATATATATGTATATATATGAGATTATATCTACTTAGTGTATATGTATTTATGAGAAAATATTAATATTGCTCTAGATCACTTAGATATCTTTATTATCTAAATAAACAGAAGTACATTTTACATGAACTATCTTTTGTTAAAAAAGTGTTGCCAAGATTTTGAGTCATGAAGTGAACTATAAATAAAATGAGATTTGAAGTATGAAATACCATGTAGATATCTGATACTTAGTTGAATCTACATAGAACTAACTACTCTTTTTTTTTTAAATTGTTTTATGAAGTAATTAAATATGCTTCATTTATTTCAGGTTTTCTTAAGTATAGTAGAATGTTCTATTATCCAAAATATCAGTTATTTGAATATTCCCAATATAAAAATTAAGTTCACATAAATTAAAAGGGTGCACTTGACTGGTGAAGTTTAGCATGAGTGAAAAGACCATCAAACTTGCTTCAAAAAAAATGTTCAAGACTACATTTCATAAAATAATCAGTTTGTGATTTGGCAATAAATAGTTTTTCAAAAACTATTTGCTACAATTTGTCAAACATTTGTTAAGTTTTTGTGTTTTTTAATAATTTTTTTGTTTAAATTGTACATTTATCTTAAGCCTAGCTACATTCTTTGAGTGTTTTTAATGACTTCAGATAAAATTTAGTGTAAAAATGAAGGTATTTTGTGCATTATTTTATTTATTTGTTTTATTTATGTATTATTTGAATGCCCTTAGTTCCAAAAAGTTCATGCATTCAGTGCTCTACTTTAGATTAAAACTGTTCTAATGAGTGGTTAACCTTTAAATTTTTGGAAGGACTGCATTATAAGTATTTCATATGCCCGTGTGATCAAAACTGATTAAATTCTGATTAAGTTAAAATTTAACCCAAACCTTCAAGGTATGTTCTGTGACTATGTAACTGTGTGTTGTTAGGTAATTCATTCATAGGGGAGAGTTTAATATCATTTAAAAAATAATGTCATTCAAATACTTGCCTAATTAAAATAATTATTTAAAAATAATTATTTGTACAAGCACAGTATGAAAATTAAGAATTTGTTACTTCACTATGTACTAGTGACAAAGTTATAAATTTATGGCAATGAAAATATGTTTGTATATTTTAAGTATGTTTTCATATTTAACAAATTTCCTTGGTTCACTTAACTTTACAAGTGCTTCTAAATAACTTGACCATAAAAAAAACAGTTAATTCTAAATAGTCTTTACTTTTTTAAAACATAAAAGTTGTTTTTATGATTCTACTACTAACACATTTTTGATAATGGTTTGTCCAGGACTAGCAACTTGGACATCTAAAATAGAACTGCTCCTCCTAATCTGGGATAGTTGGTCATTCTAGAAAAGAAATTAATTACACCACTTCTTACGTGAAATACAATTTAGTATCACATGTATTTTTAGTATTAGATGTATTAGATGATAGTATTAGATTTTTAGATTAGATTTATTTGTTTTATAAATACACAATTTTTATAATAAATGTAGATACTTTTACATTCAATAACTAAATAAAAAAAGAAAAAAATTAACTTGTATAATGAATAACCGAGAGTTAAAAATTATTATTTTGAAATTTTAAGGCTGAGTTAGGTATAAAGAAACAAAATAAAGTTAGGTGAAACATGCTTAAAGTTCTGGCCTAAGTCGTCTCATTGAAATTCACTGTATTATCAAAATGTATTATTTATTCTAAAACTTAATTAATTTTTCTCTCATTGTAAAGAAAATACGTGTATATTGTACAGAATAGTACAGATCTATTGGTTAACTCGTGCAATTTACTATTTTCTCACAATGGAAAAAATTATCCAATGTTATTCTCACTTAAAAATCTTCGTTGTCTTTGATATAAGTGTTTTTAATTTTAAATTAGTAATTGTTGTAAATTAGTATAAATGGTGTTTCAAATAAACTGTGAGCAAAAAAAACAGTTTTTATTCTTAAATAAATTTTACAAATTATTCTATTCTCGGCCAATAAAACTGATAAATATTTTTTCAGATTATGAATAAATTAGTTATCAAACAAATTTATACATTAAAAATAAATTGAAATATATATTTATTATTTTTTTAAATATATATTTTTTTCTAACCACCAGAATACGGTAACGTAAAACACTTACCAATGTTTATAGCGCTTTCGTGTATCTTGTACACATCTTCAGTAAATTAAAATTTATTTTAAAGTCAAAATTTAAAACTTCCTGCTCCTACCACGGTAGATAAGGAATAGTCGATTCTTATATTTAAAAAAATATATATATTTCAATTTTAATTAATACGGCTGTTTAAAAATCCTACATAGGATGTTTGATAAAAAAATAAAAATAAATTATCTTCTATTTGTATTTGTAATTTTTACGTTCAACTACTTAGTGTTATGGATAATTACTTCTCTGTGCTTACGGGTTTGTTTGTAACATCAATTCTCGTAATTGGAAACACGTATTACAATGTAACAAATTAAATGCTACTGATACCCAAAAAATTGAAAATATTGTTAAATGCATTTAAAAAAATTTATTTGCTTGTTAGTAAACTTATATAAACAGTTACCTTACAAGTATCTATTGGGAATTTATATTGTTTATTGTTGTGTTTATCAAAATCCTAGTACTAGGTTATTTTATTATTAAATTCTACCAGTACTTTTACTTTTTTTATTGAAATTGGTTACTCATTTAAAATTTTATTTCATATTCTCAGTTTTGTCTGGTGTAAAAACGTTTTTAAAATTTATGTCCAATAAAAATTGTGAGAATGAGAACAGTTTCTTTAATATTTTTAATAGTTCAAAATGAATTTTTTAATAATTTTTATTCTCTTCAAAGCTGTATTTACTAATTAACGTTGTGGCGCATTATATAAATTTTTAAGGTTCAATTTATGCTGTCATACTAATACACAATAGTTATCTTTACATTTTTTCTGATTTACTCTAAAATCTATTTATAAATTTAGTGTTTGTGCACTAGAACAACCAAATAATGGTTTTCCTTAACATAAATTACTTTTCATTATGATTGAACAGAATTTATACTATATAAACATATAAATAGCAAATAAAATAATGTAATACAGTGAGAAATATAAATACAGTATTATACTCGTAAAACTTAATGTATTAAAAAATAAAAATTCAACATACACTCATAAAATCAGACATAAAATGCAGCAAGACAGTTTAGGTAGAAGAAGAAAAAGTATGTTTGAACTCAAGAAAAAATAAAGATTGTAAACAAGAAATGCACTTATAATTTCTTTTAAAAAAGTGTTATTTTTAGTTTAAATAATGCTATATATAAATTTGACCTTGTCACATGTATTTGTATAAGAAGGTATCACTTTAATTACAGGTGTCGAGTCAATACGAACTTTCTTCATTCTTCATGTCAGAATATGAAACCGATCCTGGTGCCTTGATAAACTAACTGTTGTTTGGCTGGAAAGCTTCAGTTTATTTGTGTTTCTCTGGGGGTTCTGTGCTTTCATGTATTTGGCAAAACACCAAGTTTACAACATCTGCTAACAAATCTTGTGTCGGGGATATGCAGCATGCTAATTAGTTAGTAGTATGTATAACCGTCCATGCACGTCTATTTGTGTTCTCTAGCATTAAAATTTTACATCAGTTTAAATGTCAACAAAAACATTAAATAATTTTTATTCATATTTAGCAAATTAATTTTTAAGAAAGAAATATCAATAAACAAATTTTTGCATGTTTTTCGAACAGAGAAATACAAACAATATGGTTTAAATATTACTTGTTCTCGTAATGTGATTGCTGACGTATTCTGAAAGCAATTTCAATTACCATTAAGATTTATGTATAATGCACCATTTTCAGAGTAATCTTTTTTTGTAATCCCTAATGTGTGTATGTTGCAATCTGTACAATTCAGAACAATAAGCAACCCCGTGACCCAAAAAGATGAGGATGATGTGTCTGACGTGTAAATGAGGTATAGTCTTGTGCAGACTCAGGTCGCCCATTCCTGAGAGAGTATGGTTAATTGAACCCCAACCATCAAAGTACAAATCTAGAATTCAAATCCATATAAAAGTAACTACCTTTACTAGGAATTGAACCAGGAACCTTCGTCTCCTAAAATCAGCTGTTCATCAGCTGATTTTGACAACGACTTTACCTCTAGACCAACCCGGTGGGTTAATTTTTAAATAGAGTCATCTTTAAATATGTTTTGAAAGGACATGAGTCTTTGACAGATTATAGGGGTAATTGAACATGAACTTCTAAACACTATGACATGTTTGGGGGTCAAAAAAGTTATATCTACAAAATGAATAAAAGCCACTTAAGTTGGTTGGTTGGTTGTTTGAGTCCACGGCCAAACTTTATGGGTTTGCTTTTCTGCTAGAACCTGGGAAATTTGATATTTTAAAATTTTTTATTACTGTTCTGTTAGTTACTGTTGTTGTTTATAACATTTTGTTGATTCAACATGATAAAATGAAATAACAATTCCTCAGTGTGGAGTTAATGACTACGGATTATTTTTTTTCTTCACAAGGGTGTGGTTTAGGTCATCAGCCGAAAGGCTGGTTTGAACCTCCAGAGGCTTCACTAAATAAAACAAGGAGTGAGGTGGTTAACAATTGACTTTCTCACTGAGTGGAAAAGTATGCTTATCAGCATGCCAGGGCCTCTGAAAAGCATCTACTTTCCACCCTGCTAATGAAACCTTCACTTCATTCACCACAGGGTCTGGCTATATAATGAAATTTATTATTCTCACAGGAGATAACTCTAAACTTGTTTCTTTTACACCTTTACCTCTTCTGTTCTTAAATGCTTCAGTCATATAATTGGCTGACCATGTGATAAGAAACAGAACTATTTTTTTGTAGCCCTAGAACTAGCAGATCGATGCAAATAATTTAACACTCCACCTGCCTGTTATAGGCACAAGGTATTCGCGAGGTATCGAGAGCTATTGTTATCTGCCTTCTCTGATCTTCCATTCCCCCTTTCTCTTAATTCCCACCTCTCAAGAATCTGTCCTGCATAGCTTTGTCTACCCCATCCACCATGACTTTTGTGGTCTGCCTTTCTTCCTTCTTCCCCCCTGGAGTCCACTCATGTATCGTTTTCATCCATCTGGTCTCTGATCTTCTGATGTGTCTATACCATAAAAACAGCTGTTATTCCTCTTTATGCTTTATTGCTCTCTCTTGCACTTGAATCCTCTTTTTAATTTCCTCATTTGGTAACTTATGTAGTCTGATCAGATAACAGCATCTCACTAGTATTCAATGTTTGATGCCGTAATTTTATTTCTGCTCTTGTATTATTCTATTTATTTAAATTTTAAGTTGTATTTAGTATAGTATTCACAGTTGACTCCATTTATTTTCATATAAACAATATTTTTTATGAATTTATTAATAAGGTAGTATCAAATAAATTATCAACCCTTAGTGGTAACATTATACAATAATTTTGTGTTTAGAACACACAAATTATAACAAAAATACAGCTGATAGGATGAGAGTAAACCTATGCAATTTAGAAAATATTTAATCATTTAATGATTTAGCAATGGGAAAATTTTTAATGTAATATTTCCCTGCAGTGTTTCACAGATGGGGAAGTTTTACCTCGGCAGGGAATTTTTTTCTTTTATAATGAAACAGCTGGTTTATTTTAAACATTTTTTTATTGTTAAACAATAAGTTTGAATTATGATTACTTTACAAAATGTAGAAAAGGTAAATTCTTTATCAAAAAGGGAAATTAAAAAAATTTACAGCAGAAAAAAAATTCCCTCATGAATTGTTTTTGTACTCTGATCGTATTTAATCTAACTGTACTTTACAATAATTATTTACATAAACTTTAACATTCCATTGTCATTAAGAAATCACAAAAATTTCTTAAATGTTGCCAGTTAATATTACCTTTTGGTTAAAATGAATGATATTTCTAACTAATAATTACAGTTTTATAATTTGAACACAAATGTATTAAAAATGTATTTTAAAGGCTTTTGCTGATGACACAGCTCTATTAGCAACAGATGACTCTACCTTTGGGGCTACTAAAATACTACAAGACCATCTAAGTCTAGTTATGAACTGGTATAAAAAATGGAAAATTAAAATAAATGACGACAAATCGAGACATAGGCCTATTACGTTTACTTTGAGGAAAGATACATGTCCACCGATACGACTAAATGAAAGACCAGTTCCTCAGTCAGATGATGTAAAATACTTGGACTACACTTAGATTGACGCCTTACCTGGTCCAAATATATTTGGAATACACGCAAAAGACTAGGATTGAAGTTGAGAGATTTGTATGGGATGATGAACAAATGTTCACAGCTGTCATTAGAAAGCAAACTTCTACTGTACAAAGTAATACTGAAACCGCTTATGGGTTACCGCTTTGGGATCAGCTGCGAAATCGAATCTTGCTATCATCCAACGATTCCAGTTGAAAGTCTTACGGATAATAACAAATGCTCCATGGTATGTGACAAAATGATACATTGCATAAGAACTTATGTGTCAACACCGTGAAAGAAGAAATTATGCAGCTAAGTTCAAAATATCAAGAAAAATTAGCAGAACACCCGAATTCTTTGGCGCTTAATTTACTTGATAATAGCGAAGACTTGACACGACTGAAACGAATAAAATTAACATCATCTTCTTCCTCTACGTATTCTAACATCGTTATTAATTTGGTTACATTTTCTATTAATGCTATTCATCTAGTTAATATTTTCAATATTTTTATTTATCTAGTTAATATTTTCAAAAATTATAGGCTACTTAAGTTTTTTCGTTTCCGAAGCAATACCATTGGGTATTGTCTTCGTCATGTGAACCCTCTCATGCTCTTATTATAGTTTTTGTTTTTTAAACTGATTGTAAATATTCTTAGATGTTAGAAAAAAACAGCTTTTGAATTCATCAAAATACAGTAGTTAAAATATATTTTACTATCCTATAAAATAAATTCTACATACAACAATTAATTAATCTGGGTAAGGATGAATAAGTGTTATCAGAGTGAGAGATTTGTTTTAAGAAATGTTTACCTACTTTACTTGTTAACAGATAAATAAATGGAAACCGTTTAAATTTTACTTGTATTTTTTTATTTTGGTTAATAAGATTAATTTCATTTGTTATTTTCATACAATTTTGTTTATTACTCGTGAAATAATTTTAATTGGCTTTCAAATGTTGTTGGTCTTAAATTATATTGTGAAATTTTAAATTTTACATTTAGAAATACAGCGTTACCTTATCAGTTTATGGAATAAATTCAAACGATATTTCTGTAAGAGTAATAAATTATTATTAAATTATCAATACAATTAATTTTGAGACTAATAAGTGTAAAATTATTATTGGTTGATAGTTTTAATCTTGTAAGTATGTGGGGTCATTCAATAATGGATACTTATCCTTTAAGTTAAACCAAAATGATAATAAATACAGAAAGAGACGTTAAATAGGCCTACAAATATTTCAAATTTTATGGTACTGAGTAGTAACTATTTATTGTATATGATATGTTGTGTGTGTTCTGATGAACTGACTATTTAAGTTGCTTCAAGTATTTCGTAACTAATAGAGTTTAAAAAAGGTTTTTGACATTTAATTCTTAATGTAAACGCTTGATTAGTACTATAATTCTATTTCATAGTGATATCCCGAGTATTTAATTACAATCATTGTGTAATTAAATTATTATAATTATCTAAATATTTGAAGCATGATAAATACTTGCACAAATTATAATTTATCCTAACGTAGGCGGAAAATTGTAAAGTGGTGTAACTACCAAACAACTATTACCAGACATTTCCCGCGTTTAATCGTCTGCGAAAACGGTTCATTATCATTTTTAACCGTACACAAACAAATAACTTTGTTTATTAGAATAAACATGCGCAGAATCGTACAGCTCGGTTCCGTTTAGTAATTTAAGTTTAATGTACAAGCCATTACATTAACCTAAGGGTGCGCAGCCGTCTCATAATAAGTTTTCTCACATCCCACTTTTATTAAAAGTGTAGGTTTTCAAATAGTTTACCAATGCATGCACATATTATATTAGGATACGTCCACGTGGGATGACTTACCATACGTAATAACTATTACGAATTCTGCAGTAAGTTTTTATTTTATTTTATCCCTTATGTGTGCACGTTGCAATCTGTACAATTCAGAACAATAAGCAACCCCATGACCCAATGAGATGGGAATGATGTGTATGACGTATAAATGAACGTGAAATGACGTGAAAATCAACCTCGGTCTTGTACAGACCGAGGTTGACCATTCCTAAGACAGTATGGTTAATTGAACCCCAACCATCAAAGTACACCGGTAACCACTGTCTTGTATTCAAATCCGTATAAAAGTAACTACCTTTACTAGGATCTGAACCAGGAACCTTCACCTCCGAAAATTAGCTGTTAAACAGCCGACTCGCGGCGACGACTTTACCTCTAGACCAACCCGGTGGGTCTGCAGTAATTAATTAAAAAAAAATTTAAAAAGGTTTTTTTAAAAATGATTCAAAATTATAATTCAAGTATATAAAAAAACAATGTGAAATATATAAATAAATCTATTTAGCCGAATATCACAATATTTCTCAGTCGGAAACGCGGTCTATTGTAGTATCAGAAGCCTTAAATTCAATTCGGAGATAGCGTGCAGAAAATGTGCACAGCGTTTAAAAATCACGTTTCATTTAATACACATGTTCGCCAAAACCCTCTTTATTAATATAACCTTAAAAATTACGTATTCCGTATCAATTCCCGAAAGATACATTATAACGACTAATTAAATGTCCGATACGCCATTTAAACTTCTAATACTCTTAAACATACAGTAAATACAGCCATTAAAAATACAATAAAATTAATATAATTAATTTACGACAACAATATAACATAACTTATAATACGAAACGCATGCTAACGTAATCAAGAGTATACGTGTGTTTTTGTACCTCAGACAAAGCTACACCAAATTTCAGCTACACATGAAATTTTAATTAAAATTGTGTAACGTTATTTAATTATGATCGCGAATCTATTGTTGATGCGACCTTAAATAAAAAAATATAAAAACTTTCCGATACAACGAAATGTTTAATCCCTTGCGAAAAATCCAAAGAAGTTTTTAAATATTTATACCTTCGCAATTTGAAACATATTTTTAACATTTTCTTTTATTAAAACGTATTTTCCAAGATTGTTTGGGAAGGGCATTCAACTCATGATTGCACAAATAACTTTTTAAAAGGAATAATAATTTATTGGTAGTTTTTGCTCGTCTTTTTAAACTGTTAAAATGCCGTTAGCAGTTGTATTATCTTTGTTCAAAGGTAATATCTTTTAAGTAGTTCATATTTTTATCTTAATAAATATTAAATTATAATAATATTTCATTAATATTTATGTTTATTATTTTCATATTTTTTGTAGTCTTTTATAGTTTATCTTTTTATTATTAACCTTTAGCAATTTTATTGTCCTGATATTATTTTTTATGATTATTATGTTGTATTAGACATATTTTCTCTCATGTAGGAAATTATGACATTTAGGAATAGGGCTACTGATAGTGCGAGACAAGACAATGACTTTAACAGTTAATGTCCTGAAAATTACATTAAAAAATTATTGATTAATATTGAAAGAAAAATATTTAATTTAAATAGTACTCTGATGCTGACAGATTTAACTTAAATTTCGTTTATATTATTTCGGTATGTCAGATGTTGATGAAGAAATGGCAGTTTAAATGAACTCCATTTGTCGTAAACCAACATATTTTCAGATTCTAGCTGGGAATCAAACTCGGGGCTTTCCTTTTTGTAAAATATTGGGCTAACCAATACGCTATGGAGACGGCCAAGAAATATATTTGCCTATTAGGAGCAACGACGGATTTACCGGGAAGCAAAGGAAGCAATTGCTTGGGGCCCCGCTTCTACAGGGGCCCCCGATGAAAGTAAAAAATTGAAAAAATTAAAAATTGAAAAATGAAAAAGATAAGAAGTGAAAAAAATATTCTATTTTTTTTCAAACGTTTTTAAAACTTTAAAAGACGTTGTTTTATAATTAGAGTTTTATAATTAGAGTAGTTGAATTGTTTTCGTCGTTTCCAAATGTAGAGTGTCTCATTAGACTGTTTTTGACATTGCCGGTAACAAATTGTAGCGGGGAAAGGTCTTTCAGCGCATTAAAACGTGTAAAAAATTATTTACGGTCATCGATGTGTCAAGAAAAAGTAAGTGATTTGAGTTTACTTTTCATTGAAAAAGAAAAATTGCAACAACTAAATTTCGATGATGTGATTGAGAACTTTGCAACACAAAAATGTAGAAAAAAGTTGTAATTTACTTTAAGTGAAAATAAAATTATATTCCATTTTAAAAGTTCTTTTACTAATTTTTTCATTTTTATAAACTTAGTGGGGGGGGGGGGTAAATTTTGGAACGGGGCCTCAAAATTTTTCTGCTGCTTGGGGCCCCGCCAGAGGTAAATCCGGCACTGATTAGGAGATTACAATATTAACTATTTTGCAAATAAATTGATCTTTAAAAATGACTGACATACCAAATCGTCAAAATGTTAAGAACACTCAAACATATTACAAAATGTAACTAGTTACTTGGAAAATTGAACCTGTGAATTCTCGTATCAAAATTTGCCCATGTTGCTTTTTTACGTTGTAAGTAATATTAGAGTAAAATTTCTAATTTTTGTTTGCTGGGAACTGTCTGCAAGGACAATGGGTAATTTTGAATATTTTGTAACATTTGAAACTGAAAAACAATTGGTAAAAAATAATTAATTTTGTAATAATTTCCTATTATTACAGCAGTGGCATGAACTTTTCTTCCAAAGAAACTTGAAAGTGTGAACGAGGACTACAAAACTGGTCTGAAAATTCAATGAAAGTTACCTAGAATTATAAATTTAAATTGCAGATTTTACCTGTTCATTCTTAGTTGATGGCACTTAAAACGAAACAGCCCGGATAATTGAAAATAAGATAAAGTATCTTTTTGTAATCCTTGTGTACACAGTTTTAAATAATTTCATAGATAGTGTTATAAAATATTTATTCTTTAAGAACATGAAATACTGTCTGCTAAATTTTCCTTGATAAACAGATACACCTATTTGTCACACTAACTAAGAATAAACTAAAATATTTTTGGGATAGGTGTTGGAGAAATCATCAGGTAGTGTATTTGACCTTGGCCTCACGCGCTTGGATTTTTGGCAAAGAAATTTTCTACTCTGTGTACCTCATATTATACAATACAAAGTCAAGATTGTCATACATCATATTTTTTAATTAGTTTGTTAGTGTTAGCGTATTTGATTTATGTCGATGTGTAAAACACGTTTGATGAATTCTATTTTTAAATGCCACAGCCCTTTATTTGGAGTTGATCTAAATAAAACATTTACTGGTGTATTATATAAGACTTTTTATTTTCGTTTGTTTACGATTTTAAAAGTCAGTTTTATTTTTATAACATACGTTGTTCTAAAAAAGAGAACATCAAAATAATATTTTTAAAGAAAATAGTTATTTAAATACAACAGAAATAATCATAAAACTATCATAGTGTTAGTACCATAGGTAGTAGTATACCTAGTAAATACAAATAATTTAATTTGTACTTAATTAAAATTACTAACAATACTATACGATACATAAAATCACAACGATAACACCAAAATACAAGCTTTTTATATAGGTGATTCAAAATCAACGGCAATCTCTCATGTGCTGATTGTATGAATAAAATTAAGTAAAAATGTTCATATAAACATGGGTCCGAATTACTGACATCATGCGGAAGAAACGAATTTCTTTCTTCGGGCATTTACTTAGAATACCGGACAATCGAGTAACTAAACAACTCATTTCTATAATTAACGCGTGGAAAAATCCTCCAAGGTGGTTGGCCGAAGTAAAGCAAGATATGCAAGAACTTAACATTGCAGAACAAGGTCTTTTAGAAAATCTGAACGGCTGAAGTTGCTTAAAGATAAAGACACGAGATTCGTTGAAAAAACTCGAGCTCCGTCATCAATGATTTGTTCAGATAAAATAATTATTGGGAAAAGCGTAAGAATCCTAAAACCAAAGAAGGATTTCTAAATTTAATTTAAGTGGTTTAATGAGGCCTTTAAAGCAAAAAAAAAACATTGGTCCGAAAATGGCAAAAGCTTTCCCCCGGAAATCGGTTATCTGGTGAAATGAGGCCGTACTGAACTTTTTCAGGCTTTACTTCAGAGACATATCTGATGGCATTTGTGGTTTTAACCTGAAAAATTCAATAAAATTTGTCCCAGAACTGTATCTCTCATAGTTTTAAAGATACCCGACATAAAACACAAAAATTAGGGATAAAAAATGTAACACTTTTTTACATTTGACGTAAAATAATTTTGTTAAATGATTAATTAAGCCATTAATTTTTTCAAGCCAACACGTAGAAAATTAATTCTGAGAAAATTGATGAAATTAAGTAAGTAAAAAATAAATACAAGACATTTAGATTCGACTTTTAATAATGACAAAACTAGAATAAATTGATACGAAGGCCGCCGTCGTGGCACAATGGCTAGCACGCTAGCTTACAAAACGGAAGGTCCCGGGTTTGATTCCCGGCTAGGTTCTTGAAATTTTAAAACGTTAAAATCCACAGTAATCGCTAATGACCAAGCTGTTGATGTGACTTTAAATACACTAAAAAATTGTTACAAAATATTACTGTTTTTCAACAGAATGAAATAAATGTTTTCGTTGGTTGGCAAAAGAAGTTTATAAATTTCTCTTATATTAAAATTAAATTCTAAAACAATGTAAAATTAAATTAAAATAATAGAAATGTTGCTTACTAACAACAACGTTGTTCGGAATGGTCCCGGTTTGGATTTTGAATTAATGGATTTCGCTCGACGAATTCATTCTTTTCTAATGCGAATCATAATGGTACGAGTATCATTAAACGTTTCTGCAACTTTTATTTAAACGATTTTTTTAGACCTTCTTGTGCTTCAATCCGTTTTCAGTAAAAAAATTTACTTCATACAACTCCACAAGAAAAGTCTGATGGCGTGAGATCAAGTAATACAAGTAAGTTTATTACATCATTGTTTACGAGTTTCTCTTTCCAAAATAAAAATAACTGATAATTATATTAAAAAATTCCAGTGAATTTTTTTTGCCAAAAAATATAATGACTTTAAACAAGAATTTTTTACATTGCTTACACAGGATAGCAATGAAAATATATATAAAAAGTGGCCTCCTCCGTTGCGTAGTGGTTAGCGTGCTAGCCTCCACGCGGAGGTTCCGAGTTCAATTTCCGGCTAAGATTGAAAATTTCACTAGTCAAAACCGTAGTTACAGTTAAATAACCCACCGTAGTCGCTAATAATCGTTCTGTTGGTGCGACTTTAAAAATAAACTAAAAAAATATAAAAAGTAAAATTACAGTAATCGGATAAAATATCTCGAATTTATTCTTAACCTTAGACATAGGTAACTTTTTAAAATTATTTTGAAAAGAAATAGTAAAAATTTAATTCAGTACAGAAGTAAACGAATTATTATTATACTGACCAAAGATTTCCCCCAGAATTTTGTAGATAAGTCTGTTAAAAATTGTTTTTTCTTAGGATCGTAACGATCTGATGGTTTAAATCCTCTTTTGGATATAATTTCTAAAGAACTTTTTTGTAATGGTAATGGAGCTTTACTACGCACAACTTCACCATGATATTCCAAACTTCCCCAAAACGCCCTTGCTTTGCTCATTCTGTCCACTTTCTGTATTTCTGTCCTCTTTTCTAACACTGTTTTTGATTCGCTGTTGCAGTGCTCACAGATGATTTGTGTATTCTTGTGACGTAAATAATATGTTTATTTATTCACGTGTTTTTGTATTTAATCGTGATTTTAATGTTCTCACATTGTACCTTTAGCTTAAATTATGCCTTCTATCATGTAATATTCACAATATAGTCTGAAAAGTTGGATAATTCATTGCCATTCAAAGATATTTTTTTCGAAATAATAAAATATAATTATTTTTAAAACACCCGTATTTTTTTAACAACGGATAAGTAATTTGTTAAAGGTAACAAAAATAATCATGTAAGTAAAGTTATTTTCTTAATTATCCCAACATATATTTCACTTCTGATTAAGGTAATAATATTATGAAACTAAATAATAAAAGTAAGTTAATTATTTGTATTTTTATCTCACTTATTAAAGCAATTTATTAAACCTTACTGAATTTTATATAAAAAACGACACCAGTCTGATTCTAAATTTTATGTAGTTACTAGTTTCTTCTTGAAAATGATTCGGTAATAAAAATTAAAAAAACAATTCACGATTATCACAAACTACTGAATTTTATCACAAATTGTAATGAGTATAAACAAAATTAAGTTAAAAACCAATATAGGAAATCAATTTTACTGGTTGGATCATCCGGGGACATTGGTGTAGTGGTCAACTTCTATGCCAAGGGTACCCAGTTCGATTCCTGGTTAGGTCTGGCAATTTCTCATCACTTATATTCATTTATCATCTATCACCGCCTGCACGAAATAATGTCATGTGCTAGGCAATTGAACATAAAGAAAGGGCCAACTAAATTTGTTTTGTTCCTCATGTTTTAAATCAAAAAATAATTGAATAATGTGTTGATACAATTAGAGATTAAAGAACATTATCAAATAAAAAATATTTTCCAAAAAATATAAAATATTTATAATCGTTGACTAGTTCAAGATTCATATAATAACGTTTTTGTAGATTTACGTAAATCTTGATTTTGCGGTAACATTGAAAAATTGAAATTATTATTAAAATTTGTAACATACAGTATGTCTATTTTGTAGAACTAAATACTATTGCAACTTTTAAATTTTTTGTAATAAATTTTAAAGATTAAGGAAGGTTAATTTACAATAAATAGCCAAAATTTAGGGAAAATGTTATGTAAGTTAATCTAAACTTATTTTGATAAAATATCTGTGATAGGCTTGTCATATTTATGTTATGGTAGCCTAAATTTTATTCATTCTAGATTTTAGACAAATAGATTATGAAAATAATAAAAAGTTTTGTAAAATGAACTTAATGATTATTAAAAAAATTTAATTATTTGGTTTTATCATATAAAATGATTTATTAGATTTAAAATTAGTTAATATCAGAAAGAGTTTGTACTGGAATCATCTGTTTCAATTTTTGTATTTGGAAGTGTTTTATATAAATATTTTTTTTAATATAAAAAAAATAATCAAATCAAATATGATAATCTAAAGTATGTTTATAAATATTGTTGTTAACAATATAAGTGATTGTATTGTAATGTATGTGAAAATGTAATTGATAAATACATAATTGTAACGGAGCACTGCATCAACCAAATTTGTATAATAAATAACACTTTAATTATAAAACATGACCTACCCTAAATTAACACAACAAACACTAAACTTAAATCTAACAAGTAACTAACAACTATTCGATTGCGGTTTTTTAGTTAACACTGTTAGTATTACTCTAAGAACCACTCCACCATTAAGATAGAGAAGTTTTAAATCTGGATCCGTTCCAGAATTTACGTGAACTCAGAATAGACCCAGCTGAACAGATTGGGTTTCCAATATTCTTTTTCCTCGCAATCATGAACCATTAGGATTATTACTGCAGTAATACCTATTAAGATAATGTGTTTTAAGTAATAACATCTTCTTCATTGTCAGTTTTGTAATTGCTAAGGTATTGTTTGTGTTTGGTAGACATTATATATGACATTGAAATGTTAATTATGCAACAACACGTAATACACTTATTCTAATAAAATTATCTTTTTTACTAAAAAATGTATAGGTTTAATAAAAAAATTAACTATTATTTACCTATATTTATAAATTTTAATTTTTACAATAAATAATAACATTTATTTGTTTTTCAAATTTTTATTCGAAGCTGAAATTGTAAAGTTAAACAACCTCTGTATTCATTATTATCGTGTTTTTATAGTTTATCTAACATTGCATCAATATCTTGGTTATTAAAAACTAATTTTGGTTAAGGAACGGTGGCTTTGAACGGGTAATGATTTTCCAGAACGTAGATAGGAATCGCACCGGATAATTCCGCTTTGTGGAGTAGTATACCATCCATTGGATCTCGGAGGTGGCCAAATCTTGGTTTTATTCTCCTAATCTAAAAATTATAATAAAAAGTTTACCACTCGCACGAGGATCTAAAATGTCATTTACAAGCGTATAGGCCTGCGCAAAATTATTTTTTGATAAAATCGAGAATGAGAAATTTACGCTTCAAACATTTAGGTATTATTTTTCTGATTTCACTATTTTGTGGTATGAGACATTTTATTGTAATAAACTTGGATAGTAGACCTTTAAAATACGATTGAAAGTTCATGTAAACAAAATAATTTTTGGAAGTACGTAAGCGAAATATACTTTTCAAACAGTTGACTTAGCTGCTTGAAAGGAAGTCAGAGCTTTCTGAAGAAAGTAAGTTTATGAAGTCATAATTAAACCAAATTATTTATTGTATTAGATTTAACATTTGATTTTAGATAACGCTCTTTTTTGATTTATTTTAAAATTTAAATTCTAAAATCATAACCTATTATTAAAAAATTATTTGCTAAATTAGTTCACATCATTTAGTTATAAAAATTGTTATAAAAATTGCTATACATTTATTTCAATAAAACACAAATTCCACAGACAAACATAGCCAAATATCTCGGATTACGCCGTTAATAATACATTATTATGTAGATATATTATACATTATATAATGAAAAACATAAATAAATAAAAAAAGAAAATTGTTCACAATTCTTATCTGCTTAAAATATTATTTGTTCATTATGCACACAAGATAATGAAAGCGAAACGTCTTTTGATGTAATCCGTAAGAAAGAAGTATAGCAGTCGAGTTTTATAAAATCCATTTCCCAATGTATGAAACGTAGCTAATATTTTCACCCGTTGTATAAATATATCCGAAAATTTCCCGGTTTCTTCATTAAATTTTCTATATAAACTTCAATGTATTACAGGAAGAAATTTATTAACAATCTATAATAAATTAAGTTATTTATGGTAAATTTTCAATATAAAATATTGTCAAATCCAGAACGATATATATTTCGTGACACATAAGAAAATTCAATAATAGAATTACCAAGTGAAGATATACTGCGGTAAATTCAGAGGCATTTGGTTGATTTGTTTTATTGGGCTTAACTGAATAGTAGGCGTATACTACAAAAATAGTAATTATCTGTGCCATTAATAACTATAAAATTACAACAAAATATTTATGAAAAATTGAATTGAATTATTTTGTTAGGAAAAACAAAAGTTTCCTTCCCTATATTCATATAGGGTAAGAGAAAGTAAAAATAGTAAAATGAATCTACTGAAGTTTCTATGTTTGAAATATTCTTTGTTTACAAACAGAAAAAAATATGAGAAATTTTCAAAAGACGTAGATACCATAAGACAACTATGACGTAAAGGAATACATTGATTTATTTTTAAGCAGCCCGAATAACAGTTGCATCATGTAGGGTCAAGCCATCTGGACTTCGTCAGTTCCATAGTATTTCAACACAGCTTCAAAATCGGCTTGGAGTGAAAATAAGTTCTTTTCAATTTGTTATTAAAATGTCGGTTGTTTGTTTATGAAAAATAGTGATGAATAAATTCTCCCATTAACAAGAAAATAAATTTTTTATTGCTTGTTCTGGCATAAATAAAGCAATAGAGTTTTGATGTAAAAATAGTCTTATTCTTTTTTGAGCTTATAAACTCTATATCAGCGAACGACATCAGTAACTACTTTCAGCTTGAAAAATTGTTAACTGTGTATTACCAATGGGTAAAAATATACACACAATAGCCAGGAATCCTTCGGTTTACAGCGTATCTAGATAAAATTTTGTGATAAACCACAAAAAGTTTGAAGGGGAAGCGAGTGTATTAGTAGTAGGCACCAACTACGAAAGAGGAGAAGCGGCTAGGTAACTACTATACTGTCATAAAAATATTGAACTCAACTGCTACTTACCAAATTTAATCTGGTTCAATTCCCGATAACTAATCTTCACTTATCTCATCTCCGTTGCTTTTACAACTCTCATCACTTAAATTACTATCACCACTTTAGTCATTTAAACTGATAATTATATTGTCAGTGGTATTGTAAATTAAGGGTTCCCGACACAGATACAATTTCTCTAGTTT
Source organism: Catonia carolina (assembly GCA_035578175.1). NCBI lineage: Eukaryota > Metazoa > Arthropoda > Insecta > Hemiptera > Achilidae > Catonia > Catonia carolina. The sequence continues at coordinate 353,169,792 of JAQMRL010000001.1, forward strand.
CTTGACATGATCGCATCTTAATTTCCATTCATCATTCGTGATTGAATCTGCACGTTCTTCAATTAAATTTATTGTGTCATCTAATTTGAAATTAACGTTTTTTGCAACATACTCTTTTAAAACCGCCCAAATTTTTTCAATTGGATTTAATTCCGGAGATTAAGGAGACAGTCTCAAAACACTGTGACCTTCCTCGGCTAAAAGAGAGTCTATTTTGAATAATTTAACGAGCGATATATGTAGTTTAATTAACTTGTACAGTTCTGGTTTACACATTGCATTCACGAATGTTACGTCATTTTTCAGAAGCCAATTTATCATGTCTTCTTTTCGCGAGTTTGAATTTGGAGCACGGTTCAGTTAGACGGTATGATATGAAGCATTATCCATGACAACGACTGAGTTAGGGGAAAGATTAGGAATTAATTTTTTTTTTACCCACCGTTCGTAATTTTCATAATTCATATCGTCATGGTAATATCCTGTTTTTCTACCGGATTTAAATATAAAAAGTGCGTTCTTGATAATACCATTTTCGTGACCGGCAAGAACAATACAAGCGCGCTATACTTTAGATATGGGAGCAGCAAGGTTACGATCGGAGCCATCATTCCACGATAGAGGCTTAGTATAACTGGCATGTACGTAGGATTCGTCCGTGTAAATAATAGGTCTGTTTTGCTTACGGTACTTTTCAATGGCTATTAAGTAACGTAGCCTCAGTTCCCAATTTTCTGATGTTTTAAATAGTTTTAAATTGAACAGATTGTACACACATTAGGGTTAAAAAATATACAACAGAAATAAACAAAAACCGTTGAGGATCTTACTCATTATTACAAAAACAATAACACCCACAAAAATTCGTTATTGAACTTACATTCACACAAAGTCTATTTCTATCATTAATTTTTTTTTTAAAAAGAAACCTTACTCTGTGGTATGTCGTGTATTTAAGTCCTGCAGCACGGTAGGCTAATTCAAGAATGTACGCTTAGAAAAACCACTTCAGTTATTTGGCAGAGAATACTCTACTGAACTATGTTAAAACTTTTACAACTCAAAAACCAATATAACCAAATTTAGGTGCAGAAAATTATATTAATAAAATTATAAATTTAAATTACTATTATACATTCTCTGTTTGAATTTACATAAAAAGGAATTATTTTATTAAATATCAGTACTAGAATTTTTTTATTTTAATCCTTACGTTTGTTTATATTTTATAAACTTTTTGTGTGTTTTATGAAGGTTTATTTCTTAATTTCATATCTCTATCTTTTGTATTAATATACCAAAAAATGTTCGGCGTCTCAAATCTGCCTGTTCTAATTCTAAAGAGCTTCCAAAGCGAACAAAAGTTATTTTGAAAGCCAATAGAACATATTATGAAACTAAGTTGACAACGCACAAACTGAATAATTTTTCGTCTGAAAAAGTGTCACAAAACAGAAATATATATGCGTTATAAATTATTATTAACGGAGAGAAAAGAGGACGAACATAAACTAATGATGCGTTGCATCAGGTTTTCATTTTGGAAAGCATTCAATTCGTTGATAATATTGATTAAAAGAGTTTATATATTTTCTTAAACGTTTAAAACATAAACGCAACCTAATACAATTATATTTAATTCAGTTGTATTTAAAATATAAAATTAACGTTTGTCATCATTACATATCCGATCTGTAAGTGCGGTATGATTTATGTTGCAGCAAAGCCTGTTAGTAATTTTACGAAAACAGCGTTTCCAAAGTAAATTTTTAAAGTAAAATCGTACGTAAAGTATTTCGAATTCTTAAAGTAAATTCTTAAAGTACGTTTTCAAAGTAAAATCGTACGGTAGGTTCAGAGAGACACTTAAAAATCATAATAATTCCTTAATACGCAACATAAGTCCTCCCGATCTACCGAGAATCACAAAAAAGACGAATCACATATGGAATAGAGATATTATTACAACACTATTAGTACGAATGTAATTAACAATTTTTTTTAATTTACTAAAAATTTAATTCTCTGGATGCCTTCCCTCTGGATGGTGCCCTCCACTAAGTCATCAGCGGATTTTTTAAAATTTAATTAACCATTCTGATAATTTTTACTAGTTGTTTTTGCACAGTTTAAAAATAAAATCATTAAAAAAGTTCAAATAATACACAGAATTATTATAACAGCTTATAGCCAGCGCATATATGTAATTTTTTATGACAGTAGTTTAACTTTGTTTTAATCCTATAACAACAAAAGAAATCTAAAGAGAAAGGAAATTAACAATACAAAATTAAGAAGATAGAACCAAGTGTTCAGCTAACAGCTTCTTTAAAAAAATATACAAGTGCAAAAGATATACCTAGTATAACAAATATAAAATTTGTTGTAGGTTAATATAGCCTACTTATTGATGTCGATAAAAAATTTAAATGGAAAACGCTGAAAAAAGTATTCATGGAAAACAATTTAAGTCGAAGAAGGTTTTTTCAATCGAGTAAATTTAAGCGAGTGATATTTTAAATAGTAGTCTTGTGAATAAATAAATCTTTCTAAAAAAATGTTCTGCAGACTTTACAGTGTTATGAGACAGTTTCTCCCAATTTTTAAGTTTAGTAAGATACATAATGTTAAAAAACATACCGTTACTGTACTATATCATGTCTCAGTTGTTACGGATAGTATGAAATTAATTTAGTGTTAATCAAACAAAAATTACGTTTCCAGTAGCAACCAATTTAAAAATGGAACCGTCTGTACCAATTGTTATTATTTTAAGACAAATGCTAATTTATTTTCCAAAATAAGGCTGATAATTTAAAAAACCTTTTTCAATTCGCGTTATGAAAATGCCAAATGTTGTTTCAAATAAAAATTGAACAGTTAGCTGTTTATCTCTCCTTTTAATTTGTATTCATGAAATTTTAAATTATAAAATAAATTTATAAAATTTCGAAGTTATAAAAATGTTACAACTGAAATTTATAATATTTAGAAAAAAATAAATTAGTAAAACCTTAATTATTGAGAAAACTTATAGCTTGTTAAAAAAATCATTGTCCTTGCTCTAAAGTCGACATGAACAGCTGAATGTGGGTGTATAAAATCTTACATGAGGAAGAAATAAAGCGAGCGTTCATATAATCAAAAACTACCGTCCTTTACCCTTGAATATCAGAGCGGGAATTCTAAAACGGGAGTCGGTCATACGCGCGCCTTCCTCTACGCATAAATAAATTGCTGTTTACATCCTTGAGACAAACATATTATACACTTTATCATATATATAAAATAATGTAATGTTTAAATTCATTTAATATTCACAGTACTCGTAATGATAAGATTTTTTTTATCGTAACAATATTTTTATTCGAATAGGAACAATATTTTTGGCACACAGCTCAAGAAAGAAAGAAAGAATGAGTCACTTTCGTTAGGTATACAAATAACATATTTGTTATGCGGGCACGTATAACACAATGTATACTCAAAACACATAGAGAAAACGAGATTCATATTAAAATAAATTTCTTACACATTTTAAAATATTTATAGAATTGGTTCATTTATGGATATCTAATTAAGACGCCAGAAAACAGAATAACAAAAAATATTTTAAAAATTATGAATCAATAAGGGTAATATTACATGGATTACAGAAATCAAGGAAGTAAGAGAAAACTATAAATTACAACAGAGGTTTGAAGAACAACAAAGACAGAATATTAAGATGTGAAGGAGAAACAAACCAGACTAAAAACAAAGATCAATAGACAAGAGGTAAGTAAATTTCAGAAAAAGAGAGAAAGTTAAGATCTGTGAGAATGAAGAAGTACTGGGCTAAGTACAAGTGAAGAATCCTAACTATAAAATTGACTTAAGTGGGCTCAGTGGAAGCCATAAAATGAAAAATAAACACCAAAGTGTTAAAAAATAATAGCAAAGTTTGAATCATTATTTCGATGTAAAAAGTGTTATTGATGGCAGTTTTTAAAATTGTCATCTATAATTTTCCTTAGTCCGTCCGTCCGTTACGCCCAGATGTCAGAAACTACAAAAGATCGCAACAAACGGTTTTCGGATTCGTAATTTACACAAAAAGTTAGTAGCCTAAATTGGGTTTGAAGTGCCGGTTTCGACCAGAAGTGGCCGAAAACGGGAAGTCAAAAAATCAAATTCAGAAACTACCGGAAATAGCAACAAACAGTTTTCGGATTCGTTATCTACACAAAAAGTTAGTGAGCCTGAATAGGGTTTGACGTTCCGGTTTTGACCGGAATTGGCCCAAAATCGGAAGTCAAGAAATCAAAGTTGGATTTAGAAACAAAAATATTGACACTTGATTCAACTTAAAGATAACATACAGAAATTTGTAATGGTTTTAGCTATAAATCAAAGGTAAGCATTTTTAAAAATTGCCACCAGCCAAAAGGAATTTTTGTAAATTAATATTATTGATTTTGCTATTATAAAAAATTACTCAAGCAATAACCTACTTAAGATCAAAAATGGGTATTAACTTTTTAGGATCTCAAACATCTCCCTTTTTGATATTTTTATAAAATAGAAAGTCTTTTGAACAAAAATTTAGAACAGGGCTCTTGAGCTTGAAATGTAACCCCGAATCATTCTCCTGGTTAAAATGAATAATTATTCTATATTTAATCTTGATATACTTACGAATGTTTTATTACATTAGTAAATAAAAAAATATGGATAAAGTAGTCCCTCACAATATGTAAATGGAATTATAATAAAAAGTTGTTTTAACCTAGATTAGTAAATGAAAGACAATAATGGAAACAAAAATTGTTTTGATTTGTCAATGGGTGCAACTTACGATTTGAGCAAACATATTAATATGCAAGGACATCTGAAAAGGGAAAACTCTGCAAAAGTGCCGTATATGTGACTCATGTTACAAGGACGTAATGTTGGTTTTCTATTCGAACCTATGCAGGAGCTAACTATATAGGCAATCCACAATACACGAAGTAATGTTGGTTTTGTTGTACTATTACAACATAAATATAGGGCAAAAATATGTAGGCAACCCTCTATACACGTGTTGTAATGTTGGTTTTCTATACTAATGTATATAGGGGCAAACTGTATATGCAACTCGCAGTACACGTTGTAATGTTGGTTTTCTATAATAAAATATAAAGCCAACCTGCATAGGCAACTCTCAATATTTTTTTGGTCATCAGTCTCTCGACTGGTTTGATGCAGTTTCCAAGCTTTTCTATCTTGTGCAAGTCGTTTCATATCTACATACATGCGACGCTCTACATCTTTTCTAATTTGCTTTATATATTCTAACCTTTGCCTCCCCCTAAAATTCACTTCCTCAATATTACCCTCCATTATTGATAGACCAATAACTGGACGTCTTAAGATATGCCCCACTATCCCGTCTTCTGGTAAGATGATTCCATACACTTCTTTTTTCATTCACTCGCCTGAGAAACCTCTAAATTACCTAGATTTAGAGATACCTCTAAATTACTTATTTTGTTCGCCCACCTAATCTTTAACATTTTTCATAACACTACATTTCGAAAGCTTCTATCCTCTTCCTTTCTACAGCTCCTATCACCCACGTTTCACTCCCGTATAATGCTACACTCCAAACATAGTGTTTTAAGAAATATTTCCTAATCTCTAAGTCAATCTTTGTAGTCAGTAAGCAGAAATTCTCAATATAACATTGTACTGTCGGTTATTTCTAACCTGGTTTATGAAGGTTAATAAAAAATATTTCTTTATTAATCCATTATTAAAAGAAAAATTGAAAAGCGAATCATCATCACCCTGTTTAAATCGTTAAGAAATTTGCGATTTTAATGCATGCTTATTTCCAGTATTGTAACCGGTCGATTTTTACAATTCTTGAGTGGTAGAACCCTTATTTGATGAGGATTTTTCAAAAAGTGTTATTAAATACACTTTTTTTGAGTAAATTAGGGCCTATCTTTTGACAGGAAATTTAAACAACTAAATCAAAGTTTTGAGGGTGCTGCTCTATAGCGGCGACGTTGCGAAGTTCTATCTCCCACGAAAACTGCTCTCCAATCCTGCTAAACAGCCTACATCTGATATAAATAACATCCAAATTTCTATTAATGCCCACCCCTATTTACGAACAATTTTTGAAATATGATATTATTTTGTATAAGACCCAACCTTTTTTTAACTCTTAAGCAACCACCTTCTTCCCGACTAGCGACTGTCACGGCAGTGACAATGGTGGAGTATGTAAAGCTTAAAATTTATTTACAATTTAGAATTGTTTGAACAGTCTTGTTATAAATCATATCAAAAAACCAGAAACCTAGATTAGTAACTAAAATAGTTACTATACAGTTAGTTCATTTCAGTTAGTAGATTTTGGTCATGATTCACTATTAAGTTCTTTTATTTAAGTTATTTTGTATATTAATACATTGTATTTTATTATTGAGTAAAAAAAATACATTATCATTATTATTATTATTATTATTATTATTATTATTATTTAATCATATGCACTAACTGATCATTATAACTCTATTACAACAAATATCGTTTTGGGGCTAACATCACTCAGATTTTGTTTTGTGAATTTATTTGAACATGTCAGCTAAAGTTAGTTAAAGTGTAAAGTTAGTAAATTAAAGTAAGCATGTTAGTTGAAATATATTCAATGAAGAATCATCTTTTTGTAAGTAAATGGTGTGGGGCTTAATTTAGATAAGATAATTGTTAGTGGATGCCATATTCTACATTAGTGGATACAAATTCAAGATCAAATATTAACAATTTTACTTACCTGTAGACACAGTAATAATTGAATACAATATTATAAAAATCATAATATTTGAACTTACTTACGTTTACTCCATTTTGTTTTTGTCCTACTTCTTCGTTTTGTTCTTTTAATACTTGATTTAATTCACTTGCAATCTGTGAAGACAAAAAATAGATGGTTGGTCAAGCCCAAACCTAACATTTTAACCATTTTGTTTAATGCAATTTACTGTAAAGGCAGCTAAAAAAATAAAATATTGTATATACTTTAAAAAGTGTATCTTTTATTGGGTGGTGTATATTTATTTACAATTATTAATAAATTAAAAATTTGATATGGTGGTTTGTGGGTACTGAGTATTATAAGTTAATATGAATACTATTGTATAAATATTATAAATTTCACTAAATTTTCAGCAGCCTTGATCCTTATGATCTACGTACACATGTTTCTGTGGATCCAGCATGATCAAAATGCATAGAATATACAAAACTTAAAAAAACTTTTTAAAAACCACAAAAGTTGTTGTATCTTCAGTTATCTGTATAAAATATATTTTTATGAACTCTGATGGTGGTGCATCCACCGAAACACATGTAAGTATATTATACGTAAGTATCATGGCAGCTGAAAGGTCAGTGAAGTTCATGATATATTTATACAATTCAGTTGATTTCAAGCTGCAGGATGCATTATAAAGATTTAATAATATTAATAGTTAACTGTTTATTAATGAAAAGTAAATACTGTAAAAATAAATTTGTTAATGAAAAATATTAATTAATGTATTACGTCAAAATAAGTAATTTTTTTATAAAAGTAAGTTCTTATAATAGTTAAGAGTGGAGAACTGGGTTTGTTTTAGAAGCAAACAAAAGGGATATAATAATGATGTCTCAATGAAGTCAAAACATAAACCAAATACTGTACATTATTATTCTTTGAATATTTATTTCCTACTTTGTGTTAAGTCATCTTTGTACCTAACAATATCATTTATATTTACAATAAAATATACACTCTTAAGTTATATATAAAATATAAATAATTTTCCCTTGTCCACTAAAATAAATAAAAATTAACATAATTATTAGCACATTTTAAAACTCTGCAAGCAGGTACAATATATTGCAAAAAATAAACAGTTAAACAACAGAACTGGCAAAGTGGCAAATAAGAAAGTTAAGCGATGTCTAAAAATAAACAAAAAAAAGGAAAAGAATGTTTATTAGAAGCAAACTCATGAAAACATTTCAATGGAACGAACGAATTAATGTAGGTGTTCTATGAATTATTGTGTAAACAGTAAATTCTGTAAATAATGTAGCTCAGTTTTAAATAAGCACTCAGATGAAAAGTTTTATTTAAGCAAAAAATTAAGGCAAATGTGCATATATACGTTTTATCTACTTACATACAAAAATAAATACATGCTCATGATATATAACTCTCATGAATTTAGTACAAAAAAAATTATTAACAATGATTTAAAATTTGATCAATGGTGAAAACTGAAGTTAGTCAAATTATTTTTTTTCTTGAAAGAATTAGTTAAAAACAAATTGAACACGCCATCTTTGTGTATCTTCTTTTTGTAACCAAGGTTTAATTCTTTAACTATGAAAGGGTTCACTTCAACAAATTTTATGAGAAAGTACAATTGCAGAGAAATAAAATAAATAGTAAATCAACTAGGAAATATTTAAGATATCACAACAGTTTTTCAGAAATTTCATGATAATCGTAGCAAAATAATTATGTAGATGTTTAGTTCTGAATACAATTGTAAAAGTAGCTTATATAATTATTGTAATATAAGAGAGAACCATTTTACAAAATTGAAAGTAGAAAGTACTTATGACTAAATATCAAAGCAAAACGCAGTGATGCCTTTCAGTAAGTTCAGAATTCCAATATTGAACATCTTAATTTAATGGTTTACAAATAAGGGTACATCAATTTTATTCGTTCATATAAAATTAAAGACAAAAGTTTGTAAAATGTTAATTTAAAAGTTTTTTTAAATGAGTCTTACTGGATACGAAGCATTGGCAGATCTGGAATTTATCTGAGACAAGACACGAGTGTCTAAAATGAAAATCTACAGGAGGTTTGGAAATATCTATACAAAATTTTTGTTATAGTAAAAACAAATTTTTGTTATAGTACTTGAGTAAACAGAGTATATGAAAATATGATACTTCTAAATTTTGCTGTTAGGTGTGGAAATTGTAATTTTTGGGTAGTACAATACTTTTGTGTAGTTGTATAGTTTTTGTGTTTTATAGTTTCTTTTGTCTAGTGAAGTTCAAAGAAACCAAATAAATACTGATCTCAAAACTAAAATTTTTATCTACAACAAAATTATGAAAGACCAACTTGATGGTTAATTGACAAAACACTAAATGTTACACCAAAATTGCCTTATCAGATTCACGGTTAGGGTCTGGAAATTTTAACAAATTTCTCATACCATAACATCCCTACTGCAGTTGCTAATAACCTAAATCATATTGATTATTAAATATTTATGTCTATATAGAGACAACTACAACTGTAAATTAATGCAATGAGCAGTATTAATGATAATGTAGATTTGTAACATTGTTTTTTTGTCTTGACCGAGGAAATAACTAAGTGGCTAACCCTTGGTAGTGTTTTATATGAGATTCCATCAAGTTTTTAATCTCCTTTGACAATTTTCTGGAGGATGCAAGGGCGGATCCTAAGAGGGTATACTGAGGGCAATTGCCCCTCGAGATTAGTTTTTTTTTTTTTTTACAAAAAATGTGATATTGTGGATTTTTTAGAACTACAGTACAGTAGGTAGACATTTTAATTGATAAAAACAAACACCAACAAACAACAGAAGGCACAACAGAAACAAACAACTAGGGTATTATTTTAAAACTGTGAACTTTTTATATTTTAAAACTGTTAAAATATGCTATACATACATACACACACACACACATATATATATATATATATATATATATATATGAGCTATATATACTATATATGTATTGTAAGTATAGCATTAAATGATTAAATAACCTAAAATAAGCTTGAGTTATAGACACTTTTTACAGTTCATATGTTCTAGCAAATAGAAAGTAAATTTCAGCTTGTCCTTATTTAGACTATAGATTTTTTAGAACTAAAATCGAGTTTTCAGTTTTAAATTTTCAAAACTTTTTCAGGGGGAACCCCTTGAATTGCCCCACAATAGCTCCTAGATCTGCCATTGGGTGGATGTGAGTATGACAATGCCCATGTCTCTGAATTTGAGTGATTAATAAAATTTTAATTTTGAAAACAAGTTTATATATTTTTGATGTTCATGTATCTATTAGGTTGAGATCCAGATATATATGATAGAATTTTGTATATAGTAGAGATTATATGTGATTAAAAGTAAAATTTGTTTTAAGAAGCTTGTATTCTGTTTAGATTTGAATTTCTTGCTGAACTGTAGTTCAAAGTACCGTACATCTACTTAATTATGAAACAAAAATAGAACTGTGAAATTACATTGTATTAAAACAAATTTCTTTTTAAGTAAATTTTGTTTTATAATGGCATGTTCAATATAAGATGATTATCTTTGAAAAACAAATAAAAAATTAGTAATTAAATAAAAATAAAATAATAATGTGTTTGCCATGATAACCAAACATTAAGCAGAATATTATGCACTTGTGTTTTCTATTATATGGAACTCTATTACTACACATAATATAGTGTGTCTAATTTTGTTAATGAATGTTAGAAAAGCATGAAATATGTTTGTATTAAAAGTTGTTATTCATCAACTGAATGGTTAATGTAATTCTTTGAAAATTGTATACTTTACACTCTTCGTAAACAAGTTAAATGTGTTGAACCTGTGTGTGTACCTGTAAACTTTGCCAAAGATGTAACAGATCATTTCTAGCAGGAAGTGATAGGGGTCGTTGACCCTGATTATAAGTTGAGTTATCCAATATTGAAGGAATCAAAGATAGTAAAGTACGACAGGTTCTTTCTTCATCATGCTATAATAGTCCAACACTATGTTATTGATAACAATCAAAGGTAAAATATTATAACATCTACTGATATGGATACTTAAAAAAGTTAACTTAGGTCATTTAAAAATTATTTGCGGCATGCATCAAATTTATAATAAGTGTGACAACAATCAATTATATGAAAAATTGTGATAAGTTGTATTATCTGTCAGCTTATCAGACTGACAATTTTATTTTAAAAATATTTTGTTATTTTTCACAAATATTATTAATAATATTAATATTATTTACAAATATTTTTTATTTACAAGTTTTGCAGTGATTACTATCTTAACTGAAGCTGTGATGATATAGATCATGATTATAAACGTGATAGAAAGGATTATTTGCAATTTTAATTGAGTTTTATGTTCTCATGAAACAGATTTAGTGCTTATTATTTACCTTCTAATTCTGTTATTATTAGAGCAGAATCTTCTATTATACATTTTCTGCACTCTCCAATAACATTGCCTCACTGACTGTTCCTTTGAATATACGTTAGGTTTTTATGTTGCAGGTTTGAGATATATTAGAAATACCTGTATATCTTCATATTAGAAATAATTTTAAGTTTGTAGATGAAGAACATTGATCTACCCTTACAATTCTTTAAGAAGAGAAGAAGAAACTTTCTTTATCAAGATCTAATTTCAAACTGTGTTGCTAAGGGAGAACTGTTAATCAGAATAAATTGGCCCTTTTTTCTAGTAGGTTTTTACTTTCTTCCAATTAAACATGGAAAACATTGTAGTATTGTTTTCACAATATTTCTTTATTACTTTTGCAGGAGTCGTGGGTTTCAAAAAGCATGGGTAGTTCAATTATATAATTATTTTAAACTACTGGTCTTAAATTTTGAAGTTTGGGGTGATTTTACCCCAACTTTGGGGCTACTTTGGGCAACTCATATAATACCATTTAAATCATAAGTTATACGTTTGTAACTCTGGGAGAATGTAACCCCAAACAAGGGGTAACAATTAAGTTACAATAATATTTTTAAAAAACTGTTTCATTTATATTAAAAAGAAAAGCTTACCAAACCTCAGATTAACCAAAGTACAATTTTCCTTCTATAATGATTCTAAAATATATATAATGATTCTAAATAAAAGAGTTCTCTTTTATTTAAAAGTTTTGAAGGGGATATTTTCTATATGATATCCCTTAACCACATATTAGTGTAATTTGTGATGGGGCAATGTAACACAAGATTATAGAAACGGTCAAAATTAGGGAAATCATTACAATGTGGCATTCTCATAAATTTTTTGATTATGCGTAATAAACAATTATTGTTAATTGCTCTTGCTCAGTTATAGAAAAAGTTAGCTAAGGTAAAAGGTACAAAAGTGAATGGTTTAATACATGAATGACAGATCTGTATGTCACTTAAGAGCATCAACATTACTGCTCCTGGCTAGAATGAAAGAGAAATTTGGAGATAACCAATTTTAAAAGAATTTTACCTCTAGATATATGAAATATAGTTTATCATTATGTTTAAGTCTCCTTCATGGACAACATAATCACAACCAAACTAAATCTACCACATGCTCTATTTCTAGCATTAACATTCACACACAACAGATGCAAAATCGTATAAAGTGTAACCAAGAACCACCAAATCAACAGGCAGCTCAAAGTTGTAATGGTACTTTATACTGTTATGAACATGCTTGTAAAACTGTGAAATTGTTCCTTTTGTTGTAAATGCACATACAATTTATTAAAATATTTTTTCTTTCAAGAAACTAGACTAATCCAACTCAATTTGCAAGAAAAGAAAACAACCCAACATCGTCAAAACAGAGAATCTAAGGGCCGCCAGATCAAAAAATATGAAGCAGATATGGGAGTGAACAAGGCAGCATTAAGCTAACTCCGTACTCGAAAACCTAATGGACATAAAATTACTCAAGTGCTCCCTTATTGGGGTGAAAACTATAATAAAAAACAAATATCTACAAGACTGTTCTGTATCCAAAATTAGTGAATTGACTCATGGTACACTGACCTGTTGTGTTGTTGAAGTTATATTTTCTAATGAGGATGTTGAAGTTTGTCTGTCTGTTGTTCTTCTTGTGGTAACTTCCTTTTCTTCCTTTGTTACGCTCTCCCCATTTACTTTTACTTCACTTTCTTTAATTTCTGAATTATTCTGGATGATTTCAACCTAAGCAAATAAATATAATTAAGGAATGTATATCTATCTAAGTTTATGCTCAGGAAGTTGAAGGAGGAGTATGAGGGATGAAGTGTGAAGATGAATATGAATAAGATGGCATATTTGGTGGTGGTTGATGAGGGAACTGATTTGAGCGTGGACGGGGATGTGGTGACAAGTATAAATACTTGGAAACGCTGATATCTAAGGATTGTGGATGTGAGGTAGAAATCAGGGTAAGAATTGTTCAAGGCTTATTGGTGATCAGAAAGCTGAACTCTTTGATTTGATTCGCGAAAATAAGCATAAGGACGATAAAGATGATTTATGGAGCGGTAGTGGAACCAATTGTTACTTATGCTACAGAATACTGGCAAATAAGTGGACAGAATGAGAAGCTTTTAAAAGCTCTGGAGAAGAATTTTTTACGAAGAGCTTGTGGGTCCCCAGGCTGGATCATGTCATAATGAATGGCAGATATGCAGGACACTGTGGTGGGAAGAATAGAGAGTTGAGAGTTGAGTAGGTACAGGCATGTGGAATGGATGAGTGAAGATAGGTAGCCTCAAGTGGCTTTGAATTATTGTCCGATGAAGAGGAGGAAAAGAGGGAGGCCTCGGAGAACGTGGCGGGGTGGTGTGATGCAGGCAATGGAGGCAAGAAACTTGGAGTACGGTCACTGGCAGGACAGGTGGTCATAGCGTTTCAGATGCGGAATGCAGAGTAACTCTGTAGGATCCCCACTTTAAAGTAAGTAAAGTAAGTAATATCTACTATGTTTTTAAAATAAATTTAAATAATTTAAAGTTTTCGTAAATCTACTGCTAATATTTTACAAAATTAAAAAAAATGTGAAGGTCTATATATCAATATATACTAAAGTATCCTGTGATCCAGAGTTATTGAGAGCTAATGTTACTTAACCCTTTCATCATAGGAAATACATAATTCATGATATATTCGTGTATACTGTTAACTCTTTAACTAACCATTATTAATTAACATATGTGAGTCTTCATTATACATTTTTTTAAATGGTAAAAAGTAACGATTAGGATTCTGTGTGAGTGCCTTTGGTGTGTGAAGATTGGCAGAGTAAAAATGAAGATACAGTATTCAGTAGGGTATTCACTTAGGGCCTGCTAAAATATATTCATTTTTCACTATTTACTTTCTGAACAAAATGCCCACTAAATATTCCATTCAGTTTCAAAACCATATTGCCAAAGCTGCTAATAACCTAAGATGTTGATGCAATGAAAAAGATACAGTTTGTTGTGACAAATGAGTGATATATTTTACAGAAAAACTTCTATAAGTGTTTTTAGTGTTTTACCTAGCATAGGCTTACACTGCACTTTGAGTTTATAAAAATAAAATTCCAATTTCATTAAAACAAGCAATAAAGTGACAAGTAATGTGCGGAAGAGGCAGCATGTTTAGTTTGGTCATGTCAATGGAATGGTGAAACTGAAGAAGGTATTGAAATGGTTACCAACTAGATACAGGTATGGAGCATGTCCAAGGTAAAGTTAGAGAGATGGGTTTTTGGAGGCCATTTCATCTAGAGACTTAAAAATTGCTGACTGCTAGAAGAGGCAGAAGTGAAAACTGGGGTCGGAGAAACAGTATCAGATGTTAACAACTTCATGTAAAGGTAAAGGTACAGCGAGTAATAAAAACAATTGTTGAGGCGGCCTTCATGGTATAGTGATCGGTGTGCTAGGCTACAAAGCAAAAGGTTTCAGGTTCATTTCCCAGATAGAGTCAAAAAATGATTAGCTATATGTTTAAACCCACCATTCCATATCTGATATTCATCAATAAAAATAAAGCCGTTGATGTAATGTAACTTAAAAGTAAACTAAAAAAACAACAGTTGAAACTGTAGTAGGTATTAATTTAATACAGGGAGGGTTACTGTTGTCTTCAACTGACAAAGATTTTTACTTTAATTTTACTTTATTTAGAACTAGAATAATAAGTCAGAAACAGTGATGATGGTGTTTCTTTACTGATACTGAAATGTCCTCTTTTAAGCTACTGAAATTTGAACAAAATATAAATTAATGTATTTGAATATGATAAGGCTAAAAGAAGTTTTCACTGTGCTTACAAAGTACAAAGAAAAATAATTTTAACATAATAACACATACAGGATCATTTCAGCGCTTCAGAATTGTAAGGTTGTGTTATATTCATAGAAAAGTATTAGTATGGTCACTAGTACGTATTACTGTTAAACCTCGATACAATGAAATTGAGAGTCCCAGAAAAAAAATTGTTAAGTAGAGGTATTGATTTTATCAAACTAACTAGAATTACCAGTCCAATGTTTTTTATGAATGTTTTTTACATTGTATGATGAATTAAGTTTAATTATTTTTCATAATAGCTTTAAAGAAAAATCTAAATTAGAGTATATATTTTTTTGTAGATAATTCTTTACGTTATTATGTCTAAGAATAATGTAATTTTTTTAAGTACGCACGAATTTCCAGTTGGAACTTTTGCTGTAAGTATGCATAATGTGTTGTTTTAGACCTCTGCGTTAGTTTATGGATTACTAGGAATCCTGCTACTTTATTGTAAAGCTTGACAGTACCTGTAGAACCCTGTTTAAATTTTTTCTAATGTTATGGGTTATCAAAAATTCAGGTTATTAACAAATTGAATAAAAATAACATTTCATTCTTGTGTGTTGTCAAAAATGCTTTCTGTTATTAAACAAGTACAATTTTGGGACGGAAACGACAAGAATCTACCTTAAAGCTCACAGAGAAATCAAAAATACAGTAATAAATTTAATGTTAGTATTTTTACATGACATATAGAGTATTAGTAAAAATTACTGTATGTTACTATGTATAGTATGTCACTATTTCATTATATTGAGGTACAGTTTCATTAAATAAAGGTAAATTTACAGATATTTTTATTAAAATGTCATGGTACAGTAAAAAGTAATTTTAAATTGAGGGTTTTCTAATATCGGAGTTCATTTTATCAAGGTTCGACCGTAGTTTCATTTTTGTGACAGCAAAGAAATACCAACATTTTACAATATTATGTTCCGAGACAACCACTAAGTTAATAGTATTCTACAACTCAAAAAAACTGTAGTGTCTGTTTATCCTCAATTTGTTTTATTGTGAAATTATTTATACTCCCACAGAAAAAAATTGAGTGAAGAGAAGATTATATTCAAGGAGTGGTAGTTAACACCCAGAAGTTCAACTTTATTTATAATTTTGATTATTAATTTTAACCCATTTGCATGACTATTCAGAATTATTGTTTAAATAATAAGTATAATATAGTATCGTAAGGTAAACTAACAGATCACCATTTATTTTTCAAGACATAAATTCACATTAATATGTTTTACACTAATGAATCTTAAAAAATTGATTAATTAAATAATAATGTACAGCAGTATTTAAAAAACATAACTATAAAAGGGTGGATTGTTGGGTAAATGTTATCAGTGTAAGGAATTTGTTTCCTGTGCATAACAAAAAAATGTGTACTTTAGAATGTGTACTTCACTATAGAATCAACAACAAGGAAGAGGAAATTCCAGAAGCAGAGATTTAACCAATAATGTATGTGCCTTTCATGCTATCTGAATACTGCATAATATTATACTATTTGTTGTAAGGAAAAATAGCTTACCTGTTTTTCATTGATATCTGGATTTTCTGCCACAACATGTTGTTCAATTTCTGATATAATTTCCTTTAATGTAGATTTAATACTTTCTTGTTGTATTTCTCTATTATCATTACTCTTTTCTGTCGTTAGATTATCTTCACATGTTTCATCTAGTCTTATTTCTTTATTACTGATGCCATTTGTTGTTTCAAAGCTATTTAACATTTCTTGCATCTGTGGTGATTTTAGTTGTACGTGACTTCCTCCTTCAATAATCTTTTTTTGTTCCTAAAGAAAATTAATTTCAAATTTGATAATAATATTAAATAGGTAAATATGTATAAAACAATAAAATAATAGAATAAATTATCTATGAAACCATTTGAGTTTTATTTACAATAATCAAGATTTACAAAGTTGAGAATTAAGTATAACTTACCTACTGTTGAAAAAATATATTTTTTCCTTGTTGGAAGATTAAGATTGAAATTAGTATGATAAAACATTTATAAGTTAATGTTGGGAACTGCATTACAAATTGTTCATCGAGAAATGAGAGTAATGAATGGCATTAGAATGGGAGTATTGGTTTCAGGTGGCCGTGTTTAATAAACAATTTATTTGCAGCGCATAATTTATATACACAACATCAACACTGTAAATGAATCCTGCTTGTGAACATTATGCTGTCAGTACATCATGTGATGTTGTGATCAGCGCAACTGGCTTCTACGCCAAGGGTTTTGGGTTTGATTTCCGGTCAGGTTTGAGATTTTTTCATTACTCATTTTCATCTATCACCCTTCACCATCTGTATTAGAAATATCATTTGTAAAACAGACGGATGTAAAACCAAAAACAGTTGATCACATGAACAATGAACAATCAATTGCTTTAGTGGTGACAGTAATTGGCTAAAACAGTTGTTCAAGTGAATTTCTTACTTTTAAGACCCAATGAAAACAGTGTATTAATGTTGAATGTTCAACCCTATACAGTTGTTCAAGTTTAAAAGAAATGAATTTGTTTTATACTTTTGTAGAAATAAAATGACGTATGTTTTCAACCAACAAATTGTATTGGCAACAGGCAAAGAGTCTGGTTTGAAAAATATAAACATTTCTGTTTCCTTTATAATAACTGTTTTAAAAGGTCCTCTAATTATGTTTAGAGTTACTTTACGTGGTGTAAAGTGATCCTAAATGATACAAAATTAAAATTATATTTAAAGCTTAACCCACCGGGTTGGTCTAGAGCCTCCAAAATCAGCTGTTTAACAGCTGATTTTCGGAGACGAAGGTTCCTGGTTCAAATCCTAGTAAAGGTAGTTACTTTTATACGGATTTGAATGCTCGACAGTGGCTACCGGTGTACTTTGATGGTTGGGGTTCAATTAACCATACTCTCTCAGGAATGGTTGACCTGAGTGTGTACAAGACTACACCTCATTTACACGTCATACACTTCATCCTCATCTCATTGGGTCATGGGGTTGCTTATTGTTCTCAATTGAACAGATTGTAAAGTACACAAATTAGGGATTACAAAAAAAAAGAAAAAGATATTTAAAGCGTGTGGATACACTCATTCATAGGCTGAGTATGTGTTTTTTTAAAATCATTGAGATGTATAATGAAAAATAATTTGTGCGGTAGTTGTACATACAAACCAACTAATCTATATGGTTACCAAGTATTCATTCTGTAACAGACTAATCCTATGATTGCTGCGAAGGGAGTGTTGTAATCAAACACTATGGACAAAAAATATATAAAACACTATGAATAAACTATATTGTCCTACTATGAACATTATAAAATATTAAGAGTTCTAAATATTAGTTGTTCTAAAATATTTGGCTGTCTTGTTCAAGATTTTTATATAGTTTTCCTTGGTTACTCCAAGTGAATGCCAGGTCAGTTCCCCTTTTGCTTTTTGTACAGTGACTTTCCCAATCCCTATCTTAAATTTTCAACGTCATTTAAAATGTACTGTACTATCTCGATTATCTGACCCTTGTTAATCTGAATATTCGGATTGTTCAATGCGATCTGGATCAGAACCTTTTTTATTCATAAAATCATGGTGTCTCACATACAGTATTTGAACATCACAGCAATCTATTAAACACTGTATATCCTGTAAGTATAGCATTACACTAATCAAAGTTTAAATATTCAAAGTGTACAGTTACAGTACTATGTACTGTACTGTTAAAGCATCAGTGCTTCGATTTAATTATCGCGTGCATGTTACTATATTTACTTGGTGAGTCTTCACTGGGCAATATCCGGTGTACTTAAAGCAGCACCTCGATATAATGGATGACCTTATGATAAAGAAACGATTGCACAATCATGCTGGCTTTAAACACCATACAAAAAGTTAGCAAAGAAATATAATGATTTCTTTGTAAAGAGCAATTAAACACTTTTAAATATTTGTACATAATCATATTTTAATGTTTTCTGTTCAATAAATGGTATTCCGTACAAAAAAATGATATGTTTTCCCATTATATTTTATTTTTATTGATTTTCTATTGTTTGGAGTTTACTTGGATTTTTGATTTTATGGATAAATACTGGTCCCAATTATTAATCTGGATAAACTAAGTAGTACTGTATGTTATCTCACATGACAATAAAGTTTATTTATTTATTTATTTTCATGAACGGGTTATGCGGCTGTTTACTCAAATTCTGACTGAACAGACCTTCCCCAGGCCTTTGAAGGACCTGATGATTCATACATATATTCAGCAAGCACCTTTGTACAGAAATAATTACGAATTAATAAAGTTGAAGGGAGTGAAATGCAATTTTACTTACTTACACACTTATTTCTGTATCCACAATGTTATCTACAGAAATAAACTAAATTCCGCTGTACCAGTTACAATTACTAATAAACATATTTATTTACAATTAAAACAATAAACTACCCAACATTTGGAAGTCACCAAAAAAATAAAGTGTAAAATTATTTAGCAAATTAATCAAATTATTACAGGTTGGTGATTAGATTATTGCAATTGATCTTATTTCTGCCTTAGTCAGGTAAAAATAAAATCAATGCCACTAAAATATGCTTTAAATGGCTATTCTCATTGACACAGGTTTTAAATTTTTAAATTTGTAAATTTTTTCATTAACATGATTAATATTTTATTCAATGATGATGCAAACATAACATGAAAAACTCTTAATACAATACTTGTAAAAGCTTTTGAGTTGTGTTCTATTTAATTTGATTTAGTTGGTAAGGAATTAATAACGTAATTCACACAACTTTACATAATTTTTTTGGATCGTATTAATAATAATACGAATAGTATTAATAATAATGCAGGCCTACTTATTTTTTAGTAGATAATAAAAGTTGTTTAGTTACAATTTATTCAACTTATATCATTTACAAAAAGAATGAGTAATTAATTTAAAAGTAATTATTTTGATGTGGTGGTTAGCATGCTATGCTGCGAGCATATGGAGTTGGGTTTGATTCCTGGCTAGGGTCTAAATTATTCCATATTTAAACCAACTGTTCCTTAACCCACTGTAGTCACTAATGGCTTAGCTGTTGACGGGACTTAAAATAAACTAAAAAAGTACTTAATTACAGTAAAATTTTATAAAACAGATTTTTGAGTTTTAAAAATTATTTGGCTGCCTCCGTAGTGTAATGGTAGCACGCCAGCCTACCACGCGGAAGTCTCGGGTTTGATTCCCAGCCAGGGCCTGGAAATTTTCACATGGTAAAAACCCACTGTTCATATCCCACTGTAGTCGCTAATTACTGAGCTGTTGATATGACTTTAAATAAAGTAAAAAAAAATATATATATATATTCTGAAATATTGGTATTATAAATTACATCACCGAATGTCAGGATTAAAATAAAAGGAGTACATTATCAGTAGTACAACTCTGGTTTGAAAGTAGAAAGATTTGCTTTACTGAGGTTAGAAAAAAGTAAGAAAAAACAAAAATTGACAGATATCTAAAATAAAATACTGAACATATCAATAGTACGTTAGCTATTATTTTGTTGTCTATTGTAATACAAAGTGAAGAAAACAGTCTGAATAATAAACAAGATTTTAATCTTAAAAATGGTGACACCATTATTATTGAAGTAAAACATTGATTGAAACATTTGAATACTGACTGATCTACAGTACTATTCATTTAGTTTGAAAGTACAAGGGTGACTTCGTGTGTTAGTGTTACTGGTACTGTAATATTAATTTTCTTGCTACATATTTTCATTTTATATTGCATGTTTACTTTACTTTGTCATAGAGCTGAGAGAAATTTGTCAGAGCAAATGGGACTTCAACCAGTAGTCTATTTGAGTCATCTTAATGTCATGCTATCTGAATACTGCTGTGCTGTTATGTATGTTAAAAGTTTTTATGATTATCGTGACAAATGTTAATATTTTACACATATGTCCTAAACTAAATTAGTTTTATTTTTTTACTAAAACTGTTTTGTTATTTAGGAAAATAAGTTTGGTTATGTAAATTTAAAAAATTTAATGTATTCTTTTTCTCTTGGTTGTTAATCCTCTCTTGATGAAATACTGTCAGATAAAAATAAAATTTATTTTCGTCTGAAGAATAAATTGAAATTTTTCAGATTTTAACTTTATTGCCAACCTTGAGAAACTGTATATAAAAGTTGATGAACTAGCTTGAGTCACTTGATTCAAATAACTAAAAATAGTGAGATACATTTTTTAAAAAGAACAAAATCAACTTTAGCCACTGGAAATATGATGACAGGAATCCAAAAGAGTATTTGACAAATCACTTTTCTGTAAATAGTTTTTGTGAGTTTAAAACACTTATTAAAGGAGAGAGTTAAGAAGGGTTCAGAGTTTTTTTTTAATCACTCATTACTGAACCTATCCAAGCTTACTCATCAAGTATTAATTTCAAATGTTAATGCTACCTAAATTGAGGGAAGACTCATAAAACTTGATAATATTGAGTGGAATTATTTTGTAGTAACGTCTGATGGGCAGTGAATTATTCTGTGCCACCAGGCTGATTATTTTGAAATCTTTATTTCGATGTATGTTTTGGGGTGTATTAATTCAGAACTCATTAAAAACTAAACAATTGTTAATAAAGAAATTGACTTATCAATTCTAAACAAATTCATGAGTTATCATGTAAAAACTGTAAAATACTGTGAAAAAATGTTGGCTGTTTCTTTTTCCATTTTGACTATTATGGATCACATTTCCATAGTTCAAATTTCTTTCTTTTCCAATACTCCCTTATTATTTTATTTTGTTGTTTTGTTTCTTCCGCCATTTCTGGGATTTATAGTCTCTTCTTTTTCTCTAGAAAACTAGACTCATCTATTGTTTTCCTAAAATTTTCCTTTCCTTTTGAAATATTCAATATTTAAGTCTTCAGTTTTTTTAAACCAATTCATTCTTGTTATTTTATTTTTATAAAAATTAAATACCTTTTCCATTATTCTGTTTTTATTCATTCTATAGAAAAATTCATAAAATCTTTACTTTTTTCTTCATTATATTTTATTTTTCACATAATATAAAGTTTTTAATTTAAACACTCCATTTTAATACTTTTGTAATTTAATCATTTTAAAATTTTATTTTCAACCTTACTTTTCTCTTTTCTCCTTTCTTTAACAATTTTCGTAAGCATTCTCTTCATCATGAAGGGCCTCTGAAAGAACTACAATTTTATAATGTCTTAATTAAACATTTTTATATATAGATTTTTAATTATAAATTAATCTCTTTTGTAAGACGATATGCAGTTTCCAATTTCTGTTTTCTGTGTTTTATGCTGAATCTTTTTAGTATATTTGGTGATTATTTCTCCTGAATATTTAGATTTTAGTTCTTTTTGTTTCTTTATTTTACTCGCTTTTAATGATTTGTATTTCATTATTTTTACAGTTTGAGGACCATTCTGTTTTTCATATGAGATTTATTATTTAATTCTATTTTCACTCTTTTCAAATTTTTATTTTAGATTTGTGCTAAAAATAGGATGGCCCTTTTATTAAAGATCTTCATTTATATGTTAAACAGTAAGGTTTATTGAAATTAAAATTATTTTTTGGGAACCTATTCTTACCTTATTTATCATGGCGGGCATGAAATTTTCAAATAAGTGTGTGTTGGGGGAGAGCAAGGATCACTCTTGAATTAGTTTACATTGCCTTTCATCAGAAATCTGATGCTAATGCAGGATGGTTAACTGTCCATCAGCAATTTTTACAAATTATTACAGTATCTTTAAAAAAATGCTTCTAAAACTTCCATTTTATATCTTATTAAATAAATTTTAAATGATATACAAAATTTATTCAACATGAAGAATGTTCCTTACTGAATTACTGAAAAATTAAAGCGTATTAATTTACTTAATAATTGAAGAGCTTGGTGGATACAGGTGCTACATAACAAAAATGTAATTTTGAGAAAATGTGCTCAAAGTTCTAAGGCTTGCATTTTATTGTGAATTACCTGATTTCTTTCATTTTGGAACCTGCTTCCTCTTTCTGAAAATCTGTAAAACTCTGTAGCTCTAAATCAAGTTCTTCAAACTTTATTCTCAATATCATCCGTCAATACTATCTTCTTATAATTTTCTTATGCATGTAACAATTTCATTCACTAACAATTTGTATTGTACACTGTATGTTCTACAAATGGATGAACCATATTTTAATAATACAAGACAAAGTTTTTTAAAAGAGATTTTTTGAAAAAAATAATACAGTTACACATTTTACTGATGAAGATAATTGATTATTATCACGCTTAATTACTCTAAAAAAATTATGTTTCGCATTTTGATGGAAGAAGGTGCCAAGAGATTTTTTTTGACCCTAATTTATGTATGTTTGCAACCTGTTCAATTTAGAACAATAAACAACCCCATGACCCGATGAGATGAGGATGATGTGTGTGAGGTGTAGTCTTGTACAGGCTCAGGCCGACCATTCCTGAAAAAGTATGGTAAATCAAACCCGAACCATCAAAGTACACTGGTACCACTGTCTAGTATTGAAATCTATATAAAAGTATCAAAACCTTCACTAGGATTTGAACCAAGGAACTTTCATCTCAGTACATCAGCTATCAAACAGCTGACTCGCGGCAACGACTTAACCACTAGACCATCTCAATGGGCTAAGTTATCTTAACACATTTGTTTGATTTTTTCTTCTTAGTGTGCTAACTCCATCAATGAAGTCTGGCGACAACTCTGGTAGATCACTCTTTATTGTCAACCACCATCTTAATATACTATCTTAATACCACCATCTTAATACACCATCTTAATACCACCATCTTATTACACCATCTTAATACACCATCTTAATACCACCATCTTAATACACCATCTTAATACAAAAGAGTGTTCTTACTCATTTTTTCTTCAGTCTAATATTCTTCAACCATGAGCAGTTCCATTGTACACCTTTCTCAACTATTCTCTTGTGAATAAGTGTGAGAACTTCTTACTTATCACCCCTGTATATGAGACCCTTTCTTTTGACATTAATTTTTTGTATTCTTTTGATTTTCTGCTTTAAAAAATAAAATTAAGCAGTACCTACATGACCCTTTTTCCCATTTTAGTATTTCCTTAAACCATTGTAATAATAGAGTATTTTATCTCATTATAACAAAACAACAAACACAATATCAGCTAACTCACGGCTTAACCACAATATAATGATATAATAATGGTGGTGGTTTTTTTGTTTGTCTGGATTTTGTAAATATGTTTTTTCAATCGCAAAATTTTTGAAAAATGTTATTTTGCACCTTCATCCACGAAGCTCTTCTTATTTTAAATAATTTTATTTTAAAGGTAATTCTGCTTTGTATTTTTAAATTCATTCTATCTTTAAATAATAATTGTAACAATAAGTTAGGCTTTCTAATATCAACTTTTACCCACCTGTGGTTCAATAAGAAAACAAACTAATATTTTATTTAAAAAAAGTTATGTACTTTAATCTATTCTTCTTAAGAATCTATATTCTTTTAATCAACAGCAATCATAAGGCAGTATTTTTATTAGATACAATATACTCTCTTCTTAAACTATGTCAGTAATCTTAAGACATGACTAATTTACAAAAATGTAATTGTTTTACTTTGTAAGTAATCAAGACACATTGTTTTGTGTCATGGAATACAAGTTATGCTCCAACAACTTGTTTGGCATGACAAGATAAAATTTGTGCCAAAACATTAGCTGTGCATAACAAGTAAGTTTAAATAAGAAAATCTAGAGTACAAAAGATGAAATTGAAATAAGTTTGTTGGTATTTAAAAGTAGCTGTAAATGAGAATGTCATCTGCCATGTCCATATAAATGTCATTTGTTGTTTCGTTAATCGTAAATAATGTTGTAATGATTTACAGTAAATTTAAAGTGGTGAACCAAACATATTTCTATTTTAAAAATTGCCCTCTACAGAAGCAGTAAATTTAGTAAATAACTGTATAAATAATAAAGGCTGTAATTTTGGAAAAAATAATCTTATTACAATTTTTTTAGGTATTGTAAGTTGCTGTTTAGGAAACTAAACACCAGATGAGAAAATATTAAATACAAAAGTTGTAGAATTTTAATCTTCTTTAATTTTAGATGCACTTTGGTTGAAAATATACCTTGAAGTTGTAACTCTGAAAAAATTGATTGTTCATAAATATTTTATTTTCTTCTTTTAGAAAAAGAACTTTTTTAAATCCTTTTTTAGAGAGCACCACCACCAAAATGAAACCTACATAACCGCGTTTAACGGTTTTAGGTAATTTGGTACTGGAGATTTTGTGACGAGTGAGTAGATTTTGTTTTTAAATAGTTTATAAAATTAAAAACAATGTTACATCACTAACATACTGTGTTCTACATGTAACACAGAGTTCTACTTCTAATATCAGGTGAAACATAGCTCTATTGTAGATTCTTTGTTATTGTGTAAAGCTTTGTTACCGTAGGCTACGATTTTGTTTTTGAGAACCCAAATTCAAAAGATCAATTTCAATATGAATCTTAAAAGTCCATCCTGCTGCTCAAAATTAATTCAAATTTTAAAATACTATCAGTTTTCACTTACTTTTCATTGCTGTTTCAATTTCTCTTTCACCTATTATTTTACTTTCCCACACTTATGTATTTCGGTGGATCCACCATTGTCAAAATATAAAAACCACAATAAAACCTGAAACCAATTTTATTAAAACATTTTCAGAAAGTTTGAAGATAAAATTATAGCAACTTCTGAAGATGTTTTAATAAAAAATTGGTTTCAGTGTTTTTGTGTTTTGTATACTCTGATGATAGTGGATTCACTGAAACATGTGAGTGTAAGAATATGAAGGTGAAAGAAAAATTGAAGCAGCAATAAAAGGTTAGTGAAAACTGGTAGCGTTTAAACATTTGAATTAATTTATAAATGAATTTCAGTTAACTAGAGTTTTATTTCGGTACTAATTGAACTTTAAAATACATAAAATTTCCTAAATTTATATCAAATTTTTAAAAGTTTTGTCCAACATTTTCAATAAATCATATTGTGTTGTACAGAATGTAAGATGTATTTTTTGAATTACCAACAATACAAATGAGGAAGAGGAAGAAAAGAATGAGGAAGAAAGTGTTTTAGTTAGGCTTCAAAATGTTTCAAATAACATTGTTATTAAAAACCAAATAATATTACAATACATTATACCATTAGTGCAACATAAGCAAACTGTTGTTAATGATTCTAACAACAATAAACATTTTTATAGATAGGAATGCATCAACTAACTACTTGAATGAAAGAACAATTAAATACTAGACAATATTTCTAGTAAACTTAATGAAACATTTTGAAGCTAACTGAAAATAAAATAAAGAAATATATATTTATATGCAACACAATTTTTTATTTATAAACCTTCGACAAAAAAGTAATACATTTTATTTTATTTTTTTTGATTTTACAATAAATGTTAAAATAAATTTTTAAAATAATGTTATTTTAAATTTATAACATTCCTATATATAAAAATGCTCTTTATCTTAGATTTTTTTTTTAAATTTTATTTTTGATATAAAATAAAAGTCTATAAAAAATTACTAATAAAGAAAAATAATATTTGGAAACATGCATCGCCTAACATTGAATAAATTTTTAACCCCCAAAATTTACTACTAAAATAAATTATTTTTTATTGAAATTTTATATTATTATTTTAATATAATGTTATGTTTTGAAAATTTGTGTGGTTCTGTTGAGTTTCTGCATGATATTTGTGTTTATTTACTGGAAATAAAAAGAAAAGGTTTTAAAATTTATTACAGAAACATATAATGTATAAAAATATTTTTCAATTGTTAAAATAATGAAAAATTATTTAGTTAATTAATTAATATGTTAGGCCCAATTGCATTCAGCATTATTTCATACATTCAGTATTATTTTACGGAATGATTATTTTATGACAGTTACTTATTAAGAGAAATTAAAAACTTATGTAAATGAGAGCACAAGAGAAAATGTAGTTAAATTAATACAGTAATGAGTAATGTTTATAATGTAATGAGTTTGTTAATAGAAAAGAAGTTTTAAAATGTTTATGAAATAAAGTAATTTAAAATGTTTTTTATAGAAATCCTACCAGTTATTTTCATTAAATAGCAGACCCATCACAAATTAAAACATACTTTTTTTGTAAAATAAACTTTTAATAAAGGTTAATAAAAATAACTACTTTATCAAACATTCTATTCAGGAATTTTTAACAGCCATAATATATTGATAATCAAAATAATTATTTATTATTTTTTGTAAAACCACCAGTCATATTATGGTAAACAGTAATCACTTACCAATTATAGC
Organism: Catonia carolina; assembly: GCA_035578175.1. Lineage (NCBI taxonomy): Eukaryota > Metazoa > Arthropoda > Insecta > Hemiptera > Achilidae > Catonia > Catonia carolina. The sequence continues at coordinate 353,197,359 of JAQMRL010000001.1, forward strand.
TCTTTTGTGCAAAAAATGTACATCTTCAGTAATTTTTATTATTAAAATTTAAAATATCCTACTTCCACCATGATGGAAGTAGGATGTTTCAAAATTTAAATTTTAATAATAAAAATTACTGAAGATGTGCATTTTATGTTCTAAAGTGCTATAATTGGTAAGTGTTTACCATGTTAATGGTTGTTTTAAAGGAAATTATATGTATTTTGAAATAAAAATAAATATTCAAAATTGAAAAAAATTGCATAATTTTTTAATTCTAGAACAATTAAAAAAATTCAAATATGTAGATTTAAATAATTATATAGTTAAATATAGCCGTAAGCATACAATATGAAAAATGTTGTAAAACTTTTTGTGTTTTATTTACAGTAATCACAATGTTTATGTTCAACATAAATTTTTATAAATCTATAAAAAAATGTATTGAAAAGATGATATTGTATTAATTACTTACTGAATAATAAATGCAGGTATAACGTAAATTATTTAACTAAATATTTGAAAAGATTTTAAAAACACAATTTAAGTAAAATTTCTGTTAGAAATACAACTTCTTCCAAAAATGAGTATACTATATTATAAAGTTTTTGAAGAATTGAATATATTTTGTGGTCCCTTCCTAAACTTACTCAACAAATTAAAAATTTATGGATATTGAAAAAGTATATCTTAATTTATTTGAATACTACAAACACACTGACAATACAAGATACAAATACAAAGACGATTTACAAAAGCGTTTACATTTACGTAACTAACAACTTTAACAAAAATGATATATTACAATAAAAAAAGCTATTTAGTATAAAATGAAAAATCCTACAAAAGCATAATTTATTAAGTAATAAAAGCGTTTGTCATTATTATCACTACTAGTAGTCAATAAATATATTTAAACAAAACTTATCACCAATCTGATAAAAATAAGAATGTAAATTAAGAAAGTGTCTTCCTGAGAAGAGTTTCAAAACATAAATTGGACATTGCTACAAAGAAATACCATAATACACTTGAGAAGTTGGAAGAAATATTTGAAACTGTAAAGCAAAGGTGAAAAATACGATGAAAAGATTTAGCAATAAATTTTATGAATGTTTTTTCCAAATAAAAAAATATTTTCAATTCAGGAACGGAAATTTTTTTTTTTGATATTGAGAATATCAAACAGTTTTAATTTTGTTTAAATAGGATTTGTTTTCATGTCTACAAATAACCACAGTGGGATTATCGAATGTAAAACAACAGTAGCAAGTACATTTTTGAAACTTTAGCCAGAAATCAAACAACCATCAGAATTTTCAGAATAACAGAAATGGGCTACCGAGATTTGTTCTGTGGCAAGTATCTGACTTCAAAAATTAAACGAAAGGAAAATAATTTGGTTTATTTTTTAAAGATTATAACTGGAATAAAGCCAGGAGATTTGTTAATAATATTTATTTAGATTAATGACGGGCTGAGAAAAGAAAACTTGGGAATTCTACTACGAATAGATAGTCTACAGTATGAGTTTATCATATAAAAAAGAATGATAGAACTTAACAATAACCTTGTAACCAATAATTTCAAAACCTACTTTTATACAATATTATAGCAGGGAAGTTAGTGTGAAATAGTTTGTCAGTTTGAAGAAAAAGAGAACAATAATGAAGCATATGTTTTTTTATACAATGTTTAGAAATGTTTAATCTATTTAGTAATTAACAAAATTATCTCAATTTCAGCAGCAGCCTAGCATACATAAATAATTAAACTTAATTATAAATACTCCCTTAATGTACTAGAAGTTTAATGCTTAAGTAATTACTTAACTGACAGTTTTAATTGTAACGTTTGTCGTTTTTAAATTTGTACTTGGCCGCCTCCATAGCGTAGTGGTTAGTGCACTACCCTACAACGCAGAGTTCCTGGGTTCGATTCCCAGCTAGGGTCTGGAAATTTTCACAAGTCAAAATCCACAGTTACAGTTACATAACCCACCGTAGTCGCTAATAACTGAGCTGTTGATGCGACTTTAAATAAACTAAAAAAATTTTGCACCTTTTATCATTAATGCCAATTTAAAATAAACTGACAAATTAGTTAGATAATAACATGAAATTTTTTAAATTTAATACGGGAAATTAAATGAATTGTGTTAAGTTACAAGTAAGTTGTTCTCCAATCAGAATTAACATTTCATGAATATTATTAAAAATAATTGATTATTTTTGGTGTCATTTATAAATAATTCAGTTTGTAAAAAAATTATTTTTACTGATGCCCACATAGATGGGTGTCTACAGTAGTTTTTCAAATTCAAATCTGCTACTATCTGGTTAAATACCAGAATAAATAATCGCTACACCACTACTTGATTGATTTAAAACAAAATACTTCTAGCACATAAAGTTACATACTAAACAATAAAAAATATGAGAATATTATTATTTTTATAAGACATAAATTAAAAATTTAAGTCTTATAATTAAAATTTAATACTTCTTATTGAACTTACCGATGTAACAGTTTCTTCAGTTTCTTCAGAGAAGGATGATGAAAAACTGCTTTCCATAACTTGTCTAGCAATCATACCACCTGGTGTTTTCTGAACAGATTGTGTTACTTTTTGTTTTTGTTCTTCTTCTGAGAGACTAGTTCCTTTTTGAACAATATGCTTATTACCTTCATTCTTTTCCATCTGTATCGTATAACAAAGAAATCAGTTAAGGCAGTTAGAAGAGATACAAATATAATTAAAATATAATAATACAATTAATTATACTCTTTGTATTTGTTAAATACACTAAATTTTAACAAAAATTAATTACATGTTAATTTGAATTGAATTGAATTTAAAAAAGTATAGAGTTTTCACTTTAAAAAAAATATAGGAAGTAGGTATTTTACTACAAAGTAGCTACTGCAAAACATGTCAGTCAATAAATTTTAAAAAGAAGTACCACTGTAAGAAGTATCATTATGTGTGTCATCAATATGGATGACGCATGAATGCAATGTGATTGCCTGATATTTTTATTTTTGTATTATTTTATTTTAAGAAACTGTTTTCTTTTTCAAACAAGCTTTGATTTAATCATCCAAAGCTGTGTGCCCAATTGATGTAATTAACAGAAAAAAGTGGTCTTCTACCAACTGACTGGCTGTACTGGCCTCAAACCCATTATTAAAATTGGTCGCCAAGTTATCACACAAAAGACAAAGTTTATAAGTAAACTCCTAAAAAGTGGCTATTTAAGCTAGGAAATTGAGAAATAGACAAGGTTGTACAATTTAAATATCTAAGGGACATTATTCATAATATAAGCTTAGAAACATAAGCTCACAGAAAGAAAAACTTATCTGGTAAAAGCCTTAATGAAGACTTCAGTAGCAGGCCTATTCAAAAACTCCCTAATCGAGTGAAATTAAGACATCATAATACCATCATCAAATTTGAAATTAATTATGGATGTGAAATCCACATAATTATTGACCTAATTTGTATAAAAGTTGTTATTGATACATTTATGTAACTAACAACTTGAACAAAAATGATATAACAAACATGCCAGCCGCATTGGCGTTGTTGGTAACGTGCTCGCCTCTCATCATGCAGTCCTGGGTTCGAATTCCACTCAGGCACGGCATTTTTTCTACGTTACAAAAAATCATTTCATCCTTCATTGTAAAATAGTTACACCAACGTCATCACTAATGACCGTTGTAGTTGATGCGACGTTAAATAAATAAATTTAAAAAAAAAGATATATTACAATAAAAAAGTTATTTAGTATAAAATGAAAAATTCTACAAAAGCATACTTAAATAAAAAAGGTTTGTTAATGAATCTGGAAAAAGTTGAAAGAAGAATTCTGAGGAAGATTAGAGCAAATAGGAATGAGGGGAGATAGCGAAGACTTAAATCATCCAAGAAACTGTGTGCACTCCAAAAAAATATTTTAACCTCCATGATAAAAAAGAAGACTTTTGTTTTATGGACCCATTTCAAGAATGAATGACAGAAGACTCACCAAAAGAGTCTTCAAATTCTTGAAAAACCATAATTTGCGGTTGAAAACAAAAACTTGGCAGCGAAGTCAATAAGAAACCATTAAAACGAAATAAATAAATATAGAAGTAAGAAAGTGGGGATAAAGGAATTTCCCATAACAGACCCCCAAAAAACTGAAATATCTCAAATATCTTTGAGTGAATGAACACTTGCTGGGAAATAATTAAGAATTATCATGAAAAATGAAATTGTAATGTGATCCATAGTGATCAATTCAGAGAAGGAAAATAAGGTATATGTTACAAAATAATGTCTAGTACCAATTTTGAAGGAAGTAAGCCAGATTGTGTACCTCTATCTGGTGATGGCTCTAGAAACTAACACAGAGTAAATTTCAATTATATTATGTGCAGCTATGTTACACCTGAAATTATCATGTTTTTGTTTAGGTCATCAACCAAAAGGCTGGTTTAAACCTCTAGAGGCTTTACTAAGTAAAACGTGTAGTGATGTGGTTTATATTTGCCTTCCTCACTGAGTGGAAAACTATGCTTATCAGCATGCCAGACCCTCTGAAAAGTATCTATTTTCCACCCTGCAAATGACACCTTCACTTCATTCACCACAGGGTCTGGCTGTATATTGAAATACATTATTCTCAGAGGAGATAACTCTGACTTGTGTCTTTCACACCTCTATATCTTCTGTTGTTAAATACTTCAGTCATATAATTGGCTGACCATGTGATAAGAAAAATAAACTATGTTTTGTAGACCTGAAATTAATAGATCAAGTGCAAAATAATACAATTTAAAAAAATGTTATTTTTTTATGTCAGCTCCTGATTTAGTAGTGAAATATTTGTATTCTTTACGTATTTTATTTCAATAATAATACAAATTTACAGTAAGTATAAAAATAATATTTAACAACTGTAAAATATGATGGCGCACAAACAAACCTATAAATTTATCATGTACTAATTTATAAGGTACAAATTTATTTATTAGGTATTAAATACATTGATATTTTGGTTTGTGTCCTTACATATGTTTTGACTGAAAGGCTGAGAATTTATTACATATCGTAAGATACTGTAATTAATGTTTTCCATGAAAGTGTTATTTGTGTCTTAATTAAAAATAATCTGGTAACATAGATATTTTAAACTTTCTAATTACTGCTATTCAGGTTAGGAAATTACTACACTAAACATTTTATTTCTCAAAAACATCTCTAAATTTTAAGAGCCATGGGCTAAAATGTAGTGGGTCTATAAATCTGCCAATGAAAACAGTGAATATTTCATTTCAGTACATTTTATAAATAATTTAATGTATGAAAACAACTTAATAAAGTATTTCTAAATGGTTTTCTTAATTAAAAAATGTAACTAATTAAACAAATTGAAAAAGTATTTAATTAATTTATCTAGAAGTAATCTAATTATTAATTTTTAAACTTATTTTTTCAAGTTTCACAACACACACAAAATAAAAAATGTAAGTATATTAAAAAGTGAGAGCTTATTTGCCAAGAAAGTACTTCTATTTGTTTTAAAGGGACTGATAGACAGAGGTTGGTGTCAGCATATACAATGATCTTAAAATAAACCTTGTAGTGGCGCAGTGAGCAATGTGTACCTACTAGCATGGTAGAGCAAAGCATGTAAACACTTTTGTCAATTTGCCAAAATTACTTAGTGCTCTGGCTGGCATGGTTTACAGATAGCAGTGGCATCTTCTCTACAAATAATTGCTAACTACTGTGTTTATCAATTTCATTTTCCTTGTGAACCTCTTTAGAATATTTTTTCTGGTAGTTTATTTTGTTCTCCATGGTTAATCTCATATTTCTTTCACAATATATCCACATCTTAAAAAAGGAACAGAAATAAACTTGCCAATTGAATTCAATTTATTTTCATGTTTTAAAAAGAAAGTTTTGACAAAAAAATTTAATTAACAAAACCTCAAACATTTAAATTCTCTGTGAAGTGAAGATAAACATTCTAGACAAGAAGATCCAAGGCCAACAAAAAAGTCTAACAGAATGACAAATTGTAGACAGGTGATTAAACTGATGACAAAATAAGTATTGTGACTCATCAGTGAATTATAATTATTGTGACAAAAAAAAAAAAATAAAAAAACAGATCTTTCATGGCAATGATTGTAAATGTACTACTTTCAAGAAATTAATTTTGGTGTCAATGCCTAAAGGTATAAATTTGTAGTGGAAATTGAATCAAAATTATATCAAACATTTGAGATTGTATAAATAAAAATTGAAAAGTTCATTAAAAAATATTGAATGAAATCTGTTTACTATGAACTATGCTGTTAAAGATTTACTCATTCTAGGATCCCCAAAGTCAATCCCCAAATTCTGAAAAATTTTGTAAACCCCAAAATTTTGTTTAACTCATACCAATAAAGGAACAATAGGCTATTCTATTTTTTGAAGTTGGTGAGGTCTGAATGTACGCATTGCCCCCTACCCATTTCATAGCTAGCCAATGACTTGCCAGCAACATTGCCAATACTTGCTCTCGTAGCTCTGTTATGCATTTTGTCAGCCATTTGTTTGGTCTTTCAATAACAAATAACCTATGAACATACAACCGGCTGATTATATTATAAAGTATTGCATATTAACGCGCTTTATAATTGATGTGTTCAGTATGAGATGCAAGACACGAGTGAACTACTTTGGCTCTTATATGAATGCGTGCGCAATGTTTGTCAGCCTGATACATTCGTACAATCTGACAATGCTGGCAAATGTTCTGATTGGTCTAAATGCGTGGAAAAGCAGAGCTCATCAATGGCAAAAAGTAATATAGTGTATGAAATATATGTTAAAATGTTCAAAAATCTTTGGGATCTTTAACATTGTTATCTAGATCTCATCATTCTCTATTGAAAAGGTCTATTATGAAGTTGATATTATAGTTGTTTCATTATATAATAAATTTAAATGTACTAATACTTACATGTGTTTCAGTTTCTTCAGAAGAAGCCATGCGTTCACTTTGACTTACAGAGATACCAGCTGCATTTTTTGGAATTTCTGGTAAATTGGCCAATTGCAACTGAGTATTTGATCTGTGACAAAACAATTAAAGCAAAAAACTGTAATAAATTTTAATATTTACAATTTAATAAAATAAATTAAACAAATAAATTTGTTTCAATATGAGATTAATTCTCCAGCTTAAAATTTATTTATGATATATATATATATATATATATATATATATATACTAAAAGGATATCGAGAAAATTGGAATGCACTAAGAAAAATTAATGGATCAAGACATGTTTAGACTACTGAATATTGCCTTGAAGGGCTTCCACAGAAAAATAACAGATCACAATAGATGGAAGAAAGAAGAAAAGCTTACAGTGAAACATACTGAGAGTACAGGCTGCAAAAAAGACCTTTCAAAAATATCTAAAGTTACTTTATGCTGTCTAAAAAGGTCCAAAATAAAAAAAGATGTTTGGTATACGGATATGAAAATTTTATCTTGTTTCATATCTGGCTGTAGTCTACAATCTATGAGATATAAAAATATTATTTCGTGATTCTTGACTTTTAATGAATAAATAAAGCAATGACAGTTTAATTTTTGAATACAATTTTAGCTACTCAAATGTACATACTGAACTTTTGAATACCTTTCAAACTTATTAGTAACATGAACAGAAACTGTATGAAAAAACAATACTTGGAGTTACTGGTTAATTTTGTATTAGGTATTCAAATTATGTTTCAAGTGAATAAATAAAATACCTTTATTCGTTTTCATGTAGAAAACTCACATTCTTGGTTATAAATTATAATAATGGAAAGTTTTCTTTTTTTTAAATTATTATAAACTTGTTTAAAATTGCCAGTTTTACAAATTAAAATAAAAAAATTGTGCTTTTTAGAAAGATATAATGTTTTTTAGACCAAATGACATTTTTTTTAATGTCACATCGTTTCGGGGTTGCTAAAAATTATGATGGTCTATGACGGCACCTGGGGATTGAAAGGTATGCAATTTTCCAGACCCTACCATAGAATCAAACCCAGAACATTTCCTTGTGTAGTTGAATCTAGTACTTTTCCACCATACCATGAAAGTAGCTTCTTAAGTATTTCATTTACTATACATTAAAAATAAATTAATGAATACCAGTAAAAGAGATAAATTAATGTATAAACTTTTCAAGACAGTTCTTTTATGTTCAGATGAACATAATGTAATTGCATTGAGACTGCTACATTACTCTATTATATTTATTCATGTTTATGTTTACTGTTCATGTCTGTTCAATCATGTTTTTGAGAAAATGCTTTCCGTATTTCATTCATTAATTTGTTTTAAGAGAGGTAAAAGTACTCTCATCAAGAAGATTTAAATTATGTTAATGTCTTGCAAAGTAATATATAACTGACAAAGTTAATTTAATTAAATCTAGATAAAATGTAAGAAATATATAATATTAAAGATGAACCAGGATTAAAAATAAAAACTAAAAAAAATAAAGGAAATCAAGAGATTTAAAGTGATCAATAAATATTCTTTAGATAAAAGTATCCAAGCTTGCCAAAAGAAATATTTAAGGAATATGTGAATGTTCACATATTGTTTTTGTTAGTGGCGTCAAAATGGCATTAAGGAATGTGACTGGCAAAACTTTAAATTTGGTTTTAGTTAGGTGTGAAAGATAAAAAGTGGCAAACTTTTTTCGATTGAGTGATTTGAGGGAGTGTCAAATCTATCAGTTATACAATTTAATCTGTGGATTATCCGATAATTTAGGTATCCTGATGTGACGCGACACGATTCAAGATGTGGCTTGTTGCCAACAGCTGCTCACTATCTGTTACAAAGAACACTAAGTCTGTTGCTCCACTATTTCTGTATTCTTGGTTTAAATATCTTATGTCTATCATAAGTTATATAATGTTACGCTATATTTCAGTCAAGTCAAGTAAGATTAATGAAACTGACACAAAATGCGGGTCTCCAAGATCAAATTATCTTTTGATACTTGTCAATTAGATAATATGCAAAACACCTTAGTAAAAATAAAGTTTATTTTTTAAAATTTATTCAAAACAGAACTGACTACTTGCTTGTTAATAATGCTATGGGTTACAAAACAGTAGTATGTTTTAATGTAGGTATTAAAATGTTCGTTCCTTAATTGCAAATAAAAACCACAACCTTCAGTCTCGAAGTCTACCATGCTACCACTATACCACAAAGGCAAATAATAATCAATTTTTCATGTTAACTAAAAAAGTACGATGACAAAAAATTGTATAACAAGTGTATGACTAAAGCACATTAAAGATTGTATCTAGAGTTTACGTGTTTTAAATTCAGATTTTTTTGGGAACTGTTTGAAGTTTACGTCCACTGAACTGATCTACTGTTTTCACTGTCATTCTTGGCTGAATTCTTGAGCTGGGTTTATCACCTATTCATGGAATAAAATAATAAGTTAGGTAACAATATGCAAATTTCAATGGTAACGATTGTTAAATTAATAAGTACTGCTTTCATTTGCCAGAGATTTATTAATTACAAATGTATGTTTAAAGGTGTTCTTAAAAAAACTTTGTTAGAAATTACTGTTTATCAGAATGAGTTGACTAATGTCAACCCATTCTGATTTTTCTCGTAGGTTTAGGGAAACAAAAACTTTGAATCATGTGGTAGCCTACAACATGGAGGTCCTGGTTTTAATTTCTGACTAGGGTCTGGAAATGATTACAAGGAAAAACCCACCGTTAAAGTTAATTACCCAAAGTAGTCGCTAATAACCAAGGTGTTGATGCAACTTTAAATAAACTATTAAAGTACTTTGTACTGTTGAAAAGTTAAGATATTAATTAAAAATTGTTTAAGTTTTGTCATAAGTTAAAAATCAGAGAAATTATTCTTTTACCTTGATTTGGAAAAAAAACATAATCCACTTAAATTTTGTATAGTTGAAATTATTAAGGTCTTTTATAATAAATAATTATTAAAATAATAATGGTTTCTTGACAAGACTTATTGAAAAATTAGATAAAAAATTTCTGCACCATTGCCAATACTATACCAGTTAAAAATAATAGCCAATTAAATTTTTTTTTGTACTTCAACTGAACACAATTGAATATACATGTAAAAGTAAAGTCATTTATTACTCATTTAGCACTATATAAGAATTCTTGGCTGTAGAAAAGTGGTCAAAATTACTGAGTACTTGTTGAATGATGAAGCTAACTGATACAGAATCAAGAAATCTATTTTTAAGTTAATAGAAAGTTAAAGTATCAGAACGAGGAAAAAGCAGCACAACTCTTTTTCTTATACGTTGTGATTTTTATAACCCATTTGCTTTAAGAATAGATCTACTAATGGCCTGTAATGCACTTCACTTAACCTTAATCTTTTACTATAAAATTACATGTACAAGCTTAAATTCTCTAATTTTTTCTCTGATGTTGAAATTTTAATCCATTTAGTTTTATAAATGTGGTTAATATAATTAATGTTTTGTTTACTCAGTTTCATTCCAAGCATCATTTATTTATTTAATGTTGTAAAACTTGAAAGACGTTCTGTTAAAAAATCCTCATCGTTGAATATATTTTAGGATTTTAAAGATTTATCCTGATTAATAAATACAAAAAAGCAAATTAATAAATACAAAAAATTAATAAATACAAAAAAGTTCTCTCAGATCTGATTTAAAGGTTGATAATACAAAAGTACATACAGAGTATTTCTTTTTCTAACAAAGTGTAATTCTTTTGGAATCAGTTTTTAATGTAAATATAAACTTTAAGCAAAGATGATTAAAGACTGAGTAAAAATGTTCTTAGAATGAACATATAAAACACACTCAGTATTGTGCTTCAAAAAATAAAAAACTAAACTCTTAACAAAAAACAAAACTAGACTTGACTCTGACCCACCGGGTTGGTCTAGAAGTAAAGACGTCGCCGTGAGTCAGCTGATTTTCAAAGACAAAGGTTCGTGGTTCAAATCCTAATAAAGGTTACTTTTATACGAATTTGCATACTAGACAGTTGTTACCTGTGTACTTTAAAGGTTGGGGTTCAATTAACCACACTCTCTCAGGAATGGTTGGCCTGGGTCCATGCAAGACTACACTTCATATACATATCATACATATCCCAATCATCTCATTCATCGTCTCATCTCATTAAGTCATAGGGTTGATTATTGTTCTGAATCATAGCAGATTGCAATGTACACATATTAGAGATAAAAAAGATGGCTCTGAACTGTGCATTAATGTCTTGAAACATGAAGTAATTGATGATGAAGAAGATGGCAATGACCGAGATGGAGATAATAATGACGGTGATTATGAAATGACGATAAAAATAGAAGTAGAAAAGATTAAATGTGTATTTTTTAAAATTAAGAGTATTTTTTTAAAAATATGATAATTTAATTTATCTTTTTGAAAAACCATTCAATCAATCACATGTGTAGTAAAATATTTGCTAAAATGATGTCGATTTATAAAAATGTTTTTGATAATGTTCGTAACAACGACTAACGTTATTAATTACATTAAATTTGGTATATTTGAATTTTTTTTTTGGAGTTATTATGGGTAACAAAGGAAACACCAAAATATATTACCTGTTGTTGAAAAGCTTTATCACGAAAGAAAATACTTGGAAGTAAGAGATTCATTTATTATTATCCAACTTAACAATATTGTTTTGAGCTACAACCTGATTGGGAAATTTAGATGCACCCTATCTGCAATAATTTCAATAGATCGAATTAATGTTACTTCTTTCTATTTAATTTAGTTAATACTAGTAAAGGTAATTACTTCTACACGGATTTGAATAATAGACAGTGGTAATCGTTGTACTTTCATGGTTTGTGTTCAGTTAACCAAACTCTTTCAGGAATAGTCAGCCTGAGTCTGAACAACACTGCACCTCATTTACATGTTGTACATATTATCCTCATCTTATTGGGTCATGGGGTTGTTAATTGTTCTTCATTGAACAGACTGCGATGTACACACATTAGAGATATAAAACAAAACATTGTTAAACTAATTTAATCTTTGTTAACTTTTTTTAATTAACTTGATATATTATATTTTCTTTTCCTGTTCCAACTTGAGTATGAAGATGCACGAAAAATTCTCTTTATCTCTGTATTTCAGTCATCCCATTAAGTTAGTGCTTCATGATGTTTAGTTGTAAAACTGACAATTTTCTTAAAATTGACTGAACCCATTTTTAAATAAAGAAAATTATATAGAATAAATTAAAATTTTATTCTTTTCACTTAATACAGCTATTAACTTTTAATAAGCTCCAATAAATCTATGTAATGAAAGTAACTACATTGTTTCCTCTTTGAAAAGTTTATTACTTGACAGTAATAAAAATTGTAACTTTATTGATGCTAACTTGTTTATAAATGAACTAGAAAATCATAAACTGTCCTGTTAAATTGAAATATTTTTATAAACAAATTTAACAGTTTAATGAGTGTTAAATGTTAACATATGACTAATAAAAATAAAATTTTAAAGTCAATATATAAAATTAATGTTTTAAAATACATTTTACAGTAAATAAATAAAATATTTTGACCTAATTACTTTGCAGTGTATCACTTTAATGGCTTATTTCTAATATTCATTGCTTTGTAAGAAATACTGAACAATAGGCCATCTCATAGCCCAATGGTTAATGTACTACACTGCAAAAAGGAGGTCACAAGTTCAATTCCTGGCTAGGGTCTAGAAAATTAATACACGTTCAAACCCTAAGTTCCTAACTTGTTTCTTAACCCTACGGAGTCGCTAATGACCAAGATGTTGATGCAACATAAAAATAAACAAATAAACTAAAAAAATGAAAGACGATTCTTAATTTTGTGTGTTAGGTAAACAGAATCTAAAAACGTAACTTTCTTAATTTTGGCCTTGTCTTAAAATTTAGGTTTTTCTGAATCATTAGGAATTTTAAATTAAAAAATAACATGACTCATTCATTTTTAAAATCATTGTCAGTAATAAATACATAAAATACTTAGTAACTCGGAAACCATTTCATTATCTATCTATCTATCATTATCTACCTTCTACCAACTTAAATTATTTTTTGTTAGTTATTCGGTTTATGTTTTGATTATTATACATTGTAAATGATTCTTTTAGTGTTCAGTTGGTTGTACAGGTTTTTGCTATGTTCCATAAATATGGTTTATTAAATGAATGGCTCAACAAAAAAATGTTGCAACTGACAAATTAACAAAAGTGAGGTTTCAGTGGTACGTTCTATAAATCCTCTATTTGATCATAATAGTGAATTTTATCGGGTAGAATTGTAACTAAAATCTCGGAAATTCTTGAAAGAAAACCGTCATACAGTGAAAAATCGTTATACAGCTAAGAATCAGATGGTATCTTTCACTTTCTGTAAAAAAATATTTTTGTTACTTGCAACGTATTTCTGTTGACCCATTCAAATACAAAAAGAACATTTCATCAAAATTTGCTTGGTTAATTTTCGTGAAGTGCTTACACATTATTTAACCCATTTTTGCACACTTTCTGAATTTGCACTATGATGAAGAATTACATAATAGAAGGTTTTGTAGAATATTTCAGGAAAGAACTGTGTATCTCCTACATAACAAAGAAAAATTCTTTTAGGTTCTACGAAGCCTATCATACAAAGTATACTCAGCTTATGAAAATTTTAATAAACTTTTGTAAAAATTTGGAAAAAAGTGGTTCAATAATTTTTGAGAAAATATTTTTTTTATGTTACCATGGTGTAAGATAAGGATTCCTTATTAACTTAAAATATTCTTGAATTTGTAGTTTCGAAATCGTTTTTAAGACCAAGCAACATATTGAGTATTTTCCCAACTGAATTATATGACACACCATTAATAAAAAACTGAGTTTGCCTTTATTAAGTTTCTTTATAGTAGAATAAACTGCTTGGTCATTAGTGATTATTTGCGGATTAAGGAACACTAAGGATACGTACACATGAAAGCGATTGCAGTAGCGCATGGGCGAGGTACATAGAATTGCATGAGGCGTACACATTCAAACGAGCGATTTGGCGGATCGCGCGATCTGTCGCGCGAGTCGAAGTTCTGGCTATTGCGCAAGACTACCTCGCGCTTTCAAGTACATTGTTTTAAATTACTTTGTTCATCTGATCGCGCGTTTTTAACTAGTAGTTTTTTTTGGTCTCCGTTTCTATTTCATTATTTCGTTATTGTAAATATAATCATCAAATAAGCGCTGTACGAAACACAAAATGGACACCGAACGATTTGATACAGAACGTTTCATAGACAAAATAGCGAGAGAAAAAACAAGGACAAAGTTCAAAGTATAAAAACAGAGAGAAATATAAAATTTTGAAAAGAAATGGTGGGACTGTTCAGTGAAGATGGTGAAGATGGCGATTCTGTGGAAAAAAAGTTCTAGGTAAGTGAGTATTTTTCACTGTTCATACTGAGCGAAATATCGTCTTTAATCAACTATAAAGCATCAAAGGTTTGTGTGGACATTCGGAAGTTATTGAAGAATTTCAGTTCGTACTCTCGTAATTTTGGATACAGAGTTACAAGTAAACTATACGTTAGTAACTAACGTATAGTTTTACAGTCTAAAACAGTATAGTTTTTACAGTTTTACGAGATAAACTGTTTATCTCATAAAACTGGATGCACCCAAAATTACCTCGTCCTTGCCTGCGACGTCGATATCTATTGCAACAGAGCCACAAACACGCTACCTCTTTATCTTCCATTTTTGTAATGACACGAACTTCCCAGCAATGAACAGCTGCGCTGTGTATCGTTTTCTTTTGCAATCGCGCGATTTACGCGGCGTTAGTCGCCTCATGTGTACAAAGCCAAACAGTATGTTTAAATGTGTTAAAATTTTCAGAATCCAGCTAGGAATCATGCCCAGGACAATACCTTTAGAGCTAACAATCTACCTTTATACCTTGGCGTTGGCCCAAAGTTTTTATATCAAATTAACATAAATAACCCACTGGGTTGGTATAATGGTAAAGCCATAGCTGCAAATCAACTGTTTAACAGCTGATTTTGGAGGTGAAGGTTCCGTGGTTTATATCCTAGTAAAGGCTGTTACTTTTATACGAATTTGAATACCAGACCATGGTTACCAGTTTACTTTGATGGTTAGGATTCGATTAGCCATACTCTCTGAGAAATTGTCGGCCTGAGTCTGCACAAGATTACACCTCATTTACACGTCATCCATATCCTCATAATCTCACTAGGTCATGGGATTGTTTATTGTTCTTAAATTGAACAGATTGCAACATATACACATTATATTATGGTTTTAAAAATAGTAACAAATTTACAGGAATGTACCTACACTGAGAATTTTATAATCAATTACAACCTTCAATTAATAGGTTTCTCATGAATTAACTAATTTGAGTGCATTCTATACAAAATATTAAGTTGTTGCACAAGAATAAATAGAAGTTTGTTAATTATTATTTTTTTAAATCAACTGTTGACAATTAAAACTCATGTAGAATTAAATTTAGACAATTTATATAAATCATTGTAGGTAACAAGTTTTGATGGAAACTGCAACTGTAGTGATTGAGAAATTGGAAACGGAATCGGTTGACTGATTTAAATTAAATTAATTAACTGAACCATAACACATATAACATAAAAATAAGTTACACGTTTTGTTCATTATGATGCAATCCCTACCTACCTTTAATAACCTTTTGACCTTAATTTTAAAAGACATTATCTTAAATTTGTGATCAGTGGTGCTTTGACTGTATTTTTTTTTTTATTTTACGTCCGACTGCTTTGCAATTACTGCTGATGCCGACGATGAGAAGGATGATAGATGAAGATCAGTGGTGAAAAAAATGTTAGACCTGACCGGGAATCGAACCCGGGACCTTAATGGAACAACGGAAAGACAGACAAAACGGACTTGACGGTAAAAATAGTTTTAGCTGGTGTATGTATCCATCTTGATTAGATAATTGAAAAGTAAAAACAAGTGCGAGAATTTATTAATTTGACTTAAGAAAAGCAGAATTTATGACATCCTATGGCAAACTAAAGGAATTAAGGAACTAATAATTAAGGAATTTTCCAGGAGAGTCCTGGGAAAACCATTCTTAAACTTTCATTAGAACAGAAAACAATGCAACCTAAAGAAACACAATTTGAAAAAAATACTCTTATTATACTACTTATACTATTTGTAAAAGGTATTTTGAGTTCACCTTGATTTTAATTAAAATTCCAATTATTGCTATAAATATTAAATTTAATTTTTGAAATTAATCGGTATAAGACACAAAGTACGGCTTCCGGTAACTTTTTGTTGCATTTTTAAAAATATATTACTGAAATACAAACCTAAAATTTCTTTATATCCTTCGAAATTTTAGTTAAATTATTATTTAGGCTTGAACTGCTTTTAATTATTTATTAGATTTGTTTAAATGGTTGGTACAAAAGATAAAAAAAAATCGAAATACGTATTACAAAGATAGCGTGTTCACCTATAACCTTAAACTATTTGCAAAAACAGCAGAATTTATTGCACTATTTTTCATTAAAAAGTGACATTTTAAATAAAATATTTAATTTAATTAGGAATTTAACAGTTATAGTCTTTTTACGAGATGTGTCGTGGAATTTTGCCTTTTAGCTGACATGAGACGATCCTTGTTGGCTTCTTTACAGCATTGCTTCTTGAGATATTTTTGTATACAGCGGAACTGGGCTGCATTGTTGTTTAACAAACATACTTTATATTTAAAAATAAGTCCTATTGCAAATTAAATGTACTCGAACAAAGTAATTTCTTATTAGAAATATCTTAACATCTAATTCTATCTTGCAATATTCTTAATGAATTGAATAGACCAATTTTATTAAAGATTGTCTGTGTAATATTAGTTCAACGGTACAAAAGCTATTAAAAAAAATAAAAAATGCTGTTAGCGTTGAACAATCTTTTTATACCGAGAATTGAAGAAGGAATTTTTGTGTACCATACAGCTTAACGACCATTCTAAATTCTTTTAATAATTTAAAATACGAATTAACTATATTTAAGTAAAATTTCGTAAACTTATTTTCTGTAAATGTAATTGAATATTTTACCTCACTTAAATTTAAACATCAGAAAATAAGTTAGTTGGGCCACAAAATGTTTATTGCAGTTTAGAATTAGCAACTGTCAACTGAGATTGCATGTTCTAAATTATAGGCTACATATTTTATAATACGCGTTATTGTTATAATATTTGACATTTGTATAAATACTATCTTTTTATTTTTAAATAAATCATAACCCACCGGGTTGGTCTAGAGGTAAAGTCGTTGCCGTGAGTCAGCTACTTAAAAGCTGATTTTGGAGACGAAGGTTCCTGGTTCAAATCCTAGTAAAAGTAATTACTTTTATACGAATTTGAATACTTGACAGTGGTTGCCGGTGTACTTTGATGATTGGGGTTCAATTAACCATACCTCTCAGAAATGGTCGGCCTGGGTCTGTACAAGACTACACCTCATTTACACGTCATACACATCATCCTCATCTCATTAGGTCATGGGGTTGCTTATTGTTCTGAATTGAACAGATTGCAAAGCACACACTTTAGGGATTAAAAAAAATCACAAGCGATGTTCGTCGAAATGTGAATGCCGAGACTTTATATACGAACCTTTTTATTGTTTATAAAACAATTCATAATTGGTCGTCTCGGTAGCGTAGTAGTTAGTGTGCTAAGCTACAAAACGGAAGATCCAGGGTTTGATGATGGCCACGGTCTCGAAAATAGTACACGTTGAAATCTACCTTCTCATACACCCTAATAGTAGCTAAAAACCCAGCTGTTAATGAAATTTTAAGGAAACAAAACAATATATATATATATAAAATCGAAGTTTAAAATAATAGATAAAAAAGTTTCAGTTGCTAAATATACATTTTTTAAAATAAATACATTGAAGGCCACCTCCGTAGTGTAGTGTTTAGCGCACTAGTATAGCCTACAACGCGGAGGTTTCGGGCTCGATTCCCGGCTAGAGTATGGAAATTTTCATAAGTAAAAACCCACTGTTCTAGATACATAACGCACCATATGTGATAATAACCAAGGAGTTGATTGTCTTTAAATAAACGAAACTAAAAAAATCATTGAAATTGACTTTGGAAATTTCTTCGCAGTTTTAAAGATATTTTGTTAAACTGTAATTTATTTCATTGGCCAGATCCCATGTTGACTATAAACTAATAAATTAAATTAAAAGTGAAAGGTTTGAGAATTATAAAATGAAATTATACATCTTTTGCGGAATTTGAACCCTGAAACTTTTGACTCGGAAGTACTAGGTGCGCAACTTGGAAAATACTTGTTCGATAGATCAGTCGAATTTAAATATTATTGGTCAATTATCTATAATTGATTTTCCAGTTAAATAACTGAGATATTTTTCTCGTTGGTAGTTTCAACTAAAAATGAAAGATGGGAGGAACTACATAAAATGTATGAGAATAAGAGGGTCCAGTAGTTTCGGTAAATAAATTTATTTGTTAACTATCTGATCACATACTAATGAAGAATACTAAAACTATTAAAATCAGACATAAATAAAATTAATTACTAAGGGATGTCACCAGGAATTGTCAATTCAATAAGAACACCCTAAATAACAAACTAATAAAGGAATAACAAATATAAAAATGTCTTAAATTTATTATAATAATAAAGCGAAAATTTATTATTTGGATAATAAACTGGTTGAATCCTATGGTGGTTGGAAAAACGTGGAATTATATTTCGGAAATGTTAAAATAGGGAAAGACACTCCTGGCCCAAAAGGTAAACTCAATGTTTTGAACAAGTAATTTTTTATGTGTAGGGGAAATTATGCGAGGAAACTGCTGACAATGATGAAAAATGTTCCATCCTTTGAAACCATCGAGGCCAAAAAGCTTTTTCCTCAGACTTACTAGCCCACACAAAATTATCCACAAAATCTAAGGATTGATCAGTAAAGCATCATGCATGTAGACTGTAGAAAGAGAATATTTATGTGTAGTCATTAAGTTAAACTAATAATAAAATTGTTTAGTTAAAGTATAACTTAGTATGGCTGTAATGATAAGGCATAGAAAGTTGTCATAGAATTGGTGTAAAAGATATTATTGAAAATTGTAAAAAATATTTTTCTTTATTTTTATGGTTTTTTTTAATAAAACGTAAAAAATTAATCTGGCAAATAAAGTTCAGTCGGCAAGAACTTAGGTTGAAGATCTTTAAACAAAGTCGAATTTTTTTTTTGGCTGGCCCGTTGGTGTAGTGGTTAGCTCAACTGGCTTCTACACCGGGGTCCCGGGTTCAATTCCCGGTCAGGTCGGGCATTTTTTCATCTCTCATTTTCATAAATCATCATTCTCCACCGGCTGCATTAGCAGGTATTGCAAAAGTCAGACGTAAAATAAAAAGAAAGAAATCTTTTTACAAAAGTTTATTGCCTTACACAAGTACTGAATTAAGAACAATCTGTGTGGTACAATTTTATAGGAATTAAGTATCTAGTCATTCGCTTAGTTAAAATACTCATTATATTTTAATTCAAAATGAGTGATAGCCACAAATCACAGACTAAGTGAAATTCATAAAAGGTACGTTCTTCTACAGTGTTAAGTAATGTAATCCATTTTGTACAGTATTAGAAGTAAGGGTTGCATTGCCAGATTAAGTAACACCAATTTACGGTATAAGTTCTGTCAATTATTTTTACGTTCCATCGCAGGTATTCCTGGAATGATTTTGTCTCAGAAGCAAATTTTGTTGCATCTAACTTTACCATTAGTGTTCGTCTTCAATTATACATGAAATATATAATACATAATAAAGATAAATATGTATTGATTTTACTTTTTATAACTTTCCTTGCATTTTGGTTTGTAAACAATCACTTCTGAATGCGAACAATGGGAATCTCAGTTATCCAACGCGGAACTCTCGGCTTCAAAATCGATTAGGCAACTGACCGAAACGATTATTATTATTTACTTACACATAAACATAATTATTTAAAAATTGTACATCAAGAAATTATTTTCATAGATGTCAGGATTTTTGTTTTTAGGTCTAATTGATGTTAATTGGACCAGAACAAAACTTGTTCAATATGTTTATCACTAAAGAAAAAACAAATCCTGTTATCTTTAACATTGTAATTAACTTTTAAAGTGTTCAATATACCTATATTACGTATCTAACGTACTACATTGTGTTCCAAGGCTAATATATTTTTCATAATTAAAAAAAACTCAAATATCTTTAAAAACAGTTAATAGTTTTCGTTACACCATACTATGATGAAGATAGATTTTGTAAAACAACTGTAAACTCTGTTATTAGTTTAGTGTATTCATAAATATTATACCAGTGATTACTTTGGTTTTACGTAATTTTGACTGGATAACCTAGCCGGGAATCAAACTCGGGAACTTCAATTTAGCAGTTCAGAACTTTACCAACAGAGACAGCAAGGTATTCAAGTATGATTTTGTTAGTATATTTAAACACAAATTTTTTATAATGAACTGTATACTTACTTATCGTCAGCCATGTTGTTATTGCAGTTGTAAGCGAGGGATTTCGGTTGTGAAGTCTTAAAATTATTATTAATGATCAAATTTTCTTTTTTACCAGGACACAATCTTTTATCAAATATCTGAAACAAAATAATAGTATAAAGTTATTTGCGTTCATAAAAAATAAAACGAGATAATTTATAATGAATTATGAAACAACATTACATTCATGATAAAACTGGATTTTGGTAAAATGTAGGCTGGATTCACTTACGCGTATTTATTCAATGTATCAAGTTGTTGAACTTTGCTAAGGTTTCTTACCAAATGGAAAGTTATACTGCTGCACAATATCGATTTCTGAAATATGATATCAAAATAAACGGCTTGATTGATGTCAATTTCAGCAAGTCCAACTTTATCAATGAAAATGTCCATTGGATATTAATAGTAAAGCTTGTTCAAATCTAAGCAAATTTTCTTAGTTATAAAAGGGAAGAGTTTAATTATTTACTTGCTTATGGTAATAAAAGATTTCCTGCATATTGGTACATCAAACTAATTCCTGATGATCCAGACATTATTTCCACAAATTCTATAAGACTTCAAAGAAGTTTATGTTTAGTTTATTGACTTACGTATTCCACTGTATTTATTGTAATTTACTACTGTGCAGCTTTGTACAAAAAAATTAATATTTTTACAGCTTATTTTACACTACTTTAACCACTTATTCGCAGGACCCTACGTTTAAATTTTGTAACAGTGATTGTTACGTTAATGTTGAGGCGGCCCATTTAAATGTTACAAGATTGGACATTAAATAAATAAAAATATCAATATTTAAGTGTTTCTAGCTTATATTGGTTTTACAATCTGTGTTTTCTGAAAACAAATCAGATGAGCAGTACATTTTTACCTAATTTTTACCCACCTTTTGCTGAGCCACGATTAGGTTTACCTGATAAATGTGAACAATTCAGATCGTTTATTAGTGGGTTGGTATAATTTTGTAATTTTCATTTAAATTATTGGTATGTCTGGTGATTGTTTCACTAATGCAAAAGACATTAAGATCAGTGTGAAATTTATAATTTAAAACGTACGAAGGAGCGTTAACGATATTGACTTGTTTAACCACAAGAAATAAAATAATAACATTCAGATAGCATTCGTTTTAAACAGTAGGTGACTTTATATTGCGGATATATATCTTATATTCTTCGTATGTAATATGCTGACAACCCTAACAAAATCTAGGAACAGAATTCAATAAGAGTTGTCCTACTTGAACAAATTATGTATTATTGTTTTGTGTTATGTTGAACATAACACGGTACTATACCAGCATGATTTGAATTCTAAATGAAGTTATTGAACTGTATTAGGGGCAATAGGTTGATTTATATGATGTGTTTTTTATTAATATCAAATGATTTAGGTGACGATACATCACTGTGACATGAATTCTGCGAAGAAAATATTTTATCTAGACATGTACGAGTAAACTGTCTGGTCACTTTAACTATAATTGAAACAGATTTATCATAATTAAAGTTCACTTAATATTCGATTTCAATTAACACGGTTGAATCTGTAATACTGATCTTAAATGTTACGGAAATTACTTCTCTAAATAGGGAAAGGACTTAGCGAATGGATGTAACTGAAATTGAAAATATAAAAGTAGATTACAATTAAATTATTTTTATTATCTAATCAGCGCAATAAAATTACAATCTGTTCTTTCATAAAAAAAGAAAAACAATAAGTTAAGAATTTTACACGTAATATGCAAAATACAACATAATTATAGCTAAGCTTATTCAAATACTTATTCAAATAGAAAGTTGGTCATTATTAAGACCTGTAAATGTTACAGATCACATGATTATTACTATTATCGTAGTCATTTCGTTCAACTAAAATAAAATATAATTTCTGTTAAAGTGCTAAAGTTAAAAGATTGTCAAGTAGTCTGGTAGGGTACTTAGGTAGCCTACAACACATCGTTTCTGTTAAGTCTTGTAAAGTATATTCACTGTTGTCCAATAAGTTTATCGCGAAATAATTCGAATATCCGCTCAGGCTTTGTTTGTATGTTCTGTTAAATCATGTAAATTTCTTTTTCACTGATTTAAGCCATATGTCATTATAGACATTTTTTCATATGCACCATGGTATCCTAAGATCTGTTCGTAAAAGTTTTGACTGAAAACGTTCTATAATGTCAATATTGGGATTTTTTGTTGTAAGTTACTGCATGAACCTAAAGTAACAGTAATAGTAATAGTACAATGTATAAACGTATAATATGTAATAGTATACTAAAGTAATATCCCAATGACCTTTTTGGGCTTTTTCTCTCGAAGTTTATCATTAAAACTATTTTATAAGGCTCAGAAAGTTGGTCAATGAGAAAGAGAGATATTGTCAGAGTTCACGGCTCAGAAATGAAATTTTTGAGTGCTGTAAAAGGAAGTTATCGTTTGACGGATAGATAAGGGAACACCAAGATAAGAGTTGACCTAAATGTACCTTCAGTTGGCTATCTCATTAAAAAAAGGAGATTGAATGGTATTGATACATTAACTGAATGGTCAGAAGCCGTCTACCAAGAATTACTGAAGGATATTAGCCAGTAGGATGGAGGCGGTTGAGACGGCAACGGAAAATATAGAGGAGTATCTTGAGATCGGAACAGGCTGTTACTTAACCCTCACTGGGAAAAGAAGAATAATTAGATGTAAATTTGCATTCACATATCCCTACAACAACGTGTGCAAAGTTATTGCTCCAGAAAAGCTAAACACGTGTATGTTTCTGGTAAAGAATACTTTTCTTGTAAACATAACACAAATTTCCTAGTAAAGAAACTACTAGACTGAAAGAAAAACATTCTAGTTTCTGGGATAGACCGAATGTTTGCATTATGCAAGACTAAATCATAAAAAATGTGTTAGCGGGTTAACGGTTTTAGCAGTTGATGTGTTGAAACTTTTAAAAGATAGGCCTATTGTTCTAAAAAGTTCTGATGATCGTTATAGAAATGTTGAGGGAATGTTAATCAAGATTATCACAGCCTACTTATTATTTTAACTGCGTTATTTGAGCCCATACAAATCTGAAATGAATTGAATAAATAATTTATAAATATTTAAAAGAAATTAAGAAAAGTGAATTCAGATCCAATGAAACAAATAATAAAGCAAATAATTATGCCGATTTTTCTTTTATTAAAGATATAATTGAAAATAATTTACGTTTATATGGGTAAAAAAACATGAAAGAACAGTAATTTATTTTGTGATAAGAAATGAGAAAAATTAAGAGGATCTGCTTTAAAAAAGCCTAAAATAGAAAATACCTTTAAGTTTCAAGAAAATAAAGCCCAATAGTAAAGATTGTTAATAAAAAATTTGACAGATATTGGCTGATCCTTAAAAGCTAATAAATTACTCAGATTATTAATTTTATTCTATCATTTTTTTATATAAAAAGAAAAGCAGTTACTTTATCACGTTATGAAATACCTAACGCAGTTACTTTAAATTCCCCAATTAAAAATGTGTCAAACAAGTAATGAAATAAATATGATAAATTACTAACTGACTTAAATATGATAAATAGTAAATAAATCATTCCGACATAAGAGCTATTTGCTTTAAACATGATAACTTACCTAATAATAAAGTGAGTGATTCATTATTTCTATTTTCAAGTTTTTTACAGAATTATTTTATTGCTTCTGTGTAGGATGTTTTGTAAGTCAGATGTTGGTCTAGTTTCAAAATATTCTAAATATTTTTACAAAATACCATGAGTAATCTACTCCCAATAAACGTTTTTGTTAATCTAACATATCGGTTCTTAATATTTTTATGTTTGTGTATTCGACTAAACCCATTCATATAAACTGTATCCGTTAGTTATAAAATAGTTGTTTTTAAAAACTCATAACTTTATTCTGTGACTAATTTAATGTAAATAATGGAAATTAGGTAAATCAAAATTGATTTAACAGATTAAAACATTTACAAAATTTAAAAAAATTCAGACTTTTGTGTTCGTTTTTTTCATTAGTCATGATTTATAATTTAACATTTTTGGGTAATTAAAAAAAACTCATGTTATGCTTGAGTTTATACTACTTATTTTTCGTCATTATTTATTATTATTTTTCGCCGAATTTTGTACAGTTCATTCCGCATACCTTGGAAAATATTACATATCTGGTACTTGGGAAAAATTTTCTAACAAAATGTTTATTTTTAAAGTTAAATTAAAAACATGGTTTCTAAGTTTTCGCACTAACTATCAGTTTTCTTATTCTTTGTCCCACTAATTCTAAAACGGAACAACTGAATTTTTCAGAAAATTGATAATTGAAACTACAGAATTGCATTCAGCGTTGTGTTCTTTCGGCTGATAAAGAAGATCCTGACGAATCCGAAAATTCCTTTAAGAGTAAAAAATTTTGTTTTCAAATTAGTGTGTATTTTCTGTTCTCTCATTTGCTGCTCAAACATGGTCCTTTAAAAAAGAGCTGATGGAGAGCTGGCCGTGATACAAATACCCATGGAAAAACTTATGCTGGATAACAAATTGAAAGAACGAGTGGGAAATAAGAATATTCGCCAAAAAACTAAATGTTTGAATGTAAAAGAGCACGTGGCATCTCTGAAATCACAGAAAGATGATTGGTAAAACAAGGAGATTTAGCAATAGAGGTCCTGGCTGGGTAAGAGAGGTAGAGGTCGTCCACAAACACGGTGGAGAGATGACTTAAAACTGATGATAGGATTAATCTTGGCAGGAAAGTTGCAGAATAAGCAACTTGGAGGCAAACTGGGAACAAAAATTATTATTTTTTTGTCTTAATGTACATTTAGATCACACACAAAAGACATAAGGATGAAACAAACTATTACAGAATTTTATAACTTATTACTTTAAACCAAACCTTTAAATATTTTTGTATTCTACCTCGTAGCAATACCTAGCCAAAAATTTGATATGTTTTACAATGTATTTTATATAACAACACACTAATATTATTGTTGTGTAAGATACACCAATTTGGGTTTTTTATTGTCTTTTACGACCTCATAGGATCTCTTTAGTTCAATTTCTGGGCTAGTCCACTCTGTAATTGGTTCTTCTTATTCCCGAAGCGTGCAAGTTGTTTTATTCTAGCTTCATTCCTTTTTACCCATACCTTTTTGAGGCGTTCCGACCTTTGGCCCCGTCCTCGTCCGAATACACCCTGTTCGATTCCTTTCTAGTTTTAGACTCAAAAGTTATCATGTTTGTTTTAATTATTTTCCAGATTTTGTAATCAGATCCTCTCTTGAAATTCTCAACTCTTCCATGTCCTGTTGGACTTCCTTTATCCATTTCGGTTTTGTTGTTCTTTCCTAATAAAAGTTGATTATTTAGTTAGCAAGTCTGATGTTTTCTGCTCTAAGTAGGTGCCCCAAGAATGAAAATTTTCCCTGAAGAAATTTGTTACCGGGGTTATTATCTTATATACGTCTTCATTTGAGATTATTCTATACTGTCCTTCTGTTATGTTTTTCTTGTTTATGGATTTTCTGACTACCCTCCTTTCTTTCTTTCGATCCTTTCTACTTCTCCAATTTTATATGGTCCGTTGACAGTCTCACTCCAGGATGATTGTACAACAATATAGTTTATTGATAAAAGTAACTGAAAATTGTTTCATATGAACTTAACTTTATTCATATTATAAATAAAACTTTATAACGCAACAGTTTCTGTCTTAACTGGATGTCGTGTAAAAATCCCTTGTTTATCGAAAGAGATATTCACGTTCCTATAAACCTACTTGGCGGTTGTTCTGTTTATGTTAAAAGTATAATACAAGACACCTGTAGTTAACTGTTTGAAAAGAAAATTTGACTACGCATTAATATTGCAAAAATAAACAGGAAAATGTCTTCTGAAAATACAACGAACATCTTCAAATATAATAATAACAATGGATATTATGATGTTGTAAAAACAATAATACGCATCTGTTATTCACATTCAAATAGTACGGTAAAGTAATATAAAGTTTGAAATCCAAAACTCCGTATGTATGGTAATTTATATTTTAATGATATGTTAATGAAAAGCAACTTAGTATAGGCTAGTTAAACGAGAAAATTAATTAATTTTTACACATGACTAACAAATATAAACCAATTATTAAAATTTGTATTTATTGAAATTTATTTCATTATTGTAGAATATTTGTAAAAAACATAACATAGAATATTATATGGTTGAATGAATTCATGAAAAAATAAAATATTCATACTTCGTACGACTACTGTACTGTATAAAAATTAATTCTGAGTTCACTGACATTATCTGATTACAGTGTCTACTGTATGGCATTTGGCACGCTATACTCTACTACACTACATAAGCATTTCATTCGGCAACAAGTTCCGATTAAATAAACGCGATATTTTTGTTCTAAAAAAAACTTAACACATCATTCTGTGAAAAATATGTAGGTCAAGAAAGAAAAAAAATCTACAAATTTAATTCTTTTTCATTGTCATTTTA
Source organism: Catonia carolina (assembly GCA_035578175.1). NCBI lineage: Eukaryota > Metazoa > Arthropoda > Insecta > Hemiptera > Achilidae > Catonia > Catonia carolina. The sequence goes on from JAQMRL010000001.1 coordinate 353,224,599, forward strand.
AATACCCTATTTTCTAAGAAATCAATTTTTCAGGTCTATATGACTACCAGGGCCAAAAATGACTGTTTGTTGGAAAATTTTTAATTTAATTTTAACCAACATTGTTCTATTTGATCGTTATTAAATACTGATTCCTATTTCTATCAATTTTGTAGAAATAGGAACAAAATGGCACGGATCATCATAGGACGGAGTCAAGTTGATTTCAAATTAAGTTAAAATCAAGAAGAAATTTCTGAGTAAAATACAACGAAAAATATTAAATAATTTGCAACAAAAATACAGTTATTGTATACAGTGTAATCAGCTTAATACAATTTTCATGGGTCCGACACAAATTGGCGTCTTAGGGGGAAAATCGTCTTAGCCGAGAAGCGGCCAAGGCAATCTTAAGAGAGTGCTTTTTAAAGAAATTATTATTGAAGGCAGGAAAGTGTTAATGTTTTAACATTCTGCGTTATGTGAGAAAATATTAATAACAGTAATTACGTGTAGGTTATGTATAAATAAATATAAAGGTTATTTATGTAGCTACTACATAAATAAACGTTAAGTTATATGCCTTTTTTTGAACGTCACGATTTTTTTTTATTTACTTGAACGTCGCATCAACTGCAACGGTCATTAGCGACGATGTTGGAGTGTAAATGTAGAGGATGAAATGAATTTTTGTAACGTATGAAAATATGCCGTGCCTGAATGGGATTCGAACCCAAGACCGCATGATGAAAGGCGAGCACGTTACCAACTACGCCAATGCCGCCGGTATTGTACATTATGTACATATTACATATTGTATATTTATGTACATTATGTACATAAATACTGTAACTAATAACGAAATTTCCATTACTTATTTTAAAAATAGTCATCAATTTTGAGCGCGTATTATGCGATATTGACTGAGGATCAAGCTGAAACATATACACGTGTTTTACCTTATTAATCAAGGGACTTCATGAAAACCGCGTTTTAAACAGAAAATCGTTTTTGCCGTGAGCGTTACTACACATACGTGACTATTACTACATGCTTGCTAACTAATTATTTACAGAAAATTTGCATCAGTTGCTTGGTTATAACCAATTAAAGTGGGTTACGGATTAGTGGTGGGTTTAAAGGAAATTTTCCAGACCCTGACCGGGAATTGAAATTGGGACTCTCTCCTTGGCAGTTTATTTAAATCTAATGTTCTAAACTAGTGTTTCTCGAAAGTGGTCTTAATAATTTGTTATTTATTTTAGTTACTTCCTTTTCACAGAAACAACAAATCCATATTTACAAAATTTAGGTAGGCTTATAACTTTTATTGAAGATCTATGCTATCGTGTCTGAATTTGAGTATTCCTGCTTGTTATTACTTAGACCTCTGAAATTCCGTTTTGAAAACTAGGCACTGAAGGATTCATAAATATGCGAATATATTCGTATGTAGCATATACTCATACTAATTAATTTAAAACGACAGCACAACTTTTTCGAGCAGCAGTGGATAAGGTTTGAATTGTTATATGGTGGCCAACATCCGGAACGGATAGGAACCTAAAGAAGAAGAAGAATTAAGTTGAATGTGTGAGAATTCTATCTTATTTTTTAGAGTAACTTTATAATTGCGATTGAGCGTAAGTCATCTTGGATCCGAATCAATGCACTTTTATAAATTCATTTACTACAAAAAAAATTGAATATTGTATTGCATTACGTGCAGTCACAGTATTAATATTTGGCAAACCTTTTATTCCGAGAGCAAAGTTTTTATATATCTAGTTATCTAGTTATTGTTGAGCAGCAAAGAAACAAGATCACGCCATAAAAGAATTAACGCAAGAGTAAAGTCCAAGTTACAATTTAAAGACTAAATAATTCTTCTAGAACCAGTTTTAATATATATTTCTACATGGAATAATATTGGTTTGCGCAATCCTATTTATATTTAGGACAATAAATTCAGATCAACAGACTTTTGACTGTTTCTAGCCTACGAGTTTAAATAACAATATTGTAAAATATATATATTAAACAGGCAATTGCGCTCACGCTACGCGTGGGCTTGTTGCTAGCCTCAAAGGGGTTGAAATAAGTTTGGGGTTACGAATATCAAAGGGTCTGGTTAGACAATTGTAGTTTTTGTAAGAAAACTTTATAAAAATGACAAAAATAAGGCTAGTTCTTGAAAAATAACCAAACTATCATAAACTATAAACAAAAGTACGCTTGTCAGTTACCCGAAAGGCGGGTAGGCATAATTTTATTACAAAACAATACAGAAAATCAAATTCCAATAATATTTCCGACCAAAAGAAAAACAGAAAAAAATCACGCAATTAACATTTTGATGGCTCATAGTTAGTTGCTCAGCACAACTGGCTTCTATTAGGGATCCCGGGTTCGATTCCCGACCAGGTCTGGAATTTTTTCATCTGTGTATCGCTCCCACATCATTCATTACTTATGCTCGAGTTAAGGTTTATGTAAACATCATCACAAAAGAAACATGATAAAAAGTCAACTATAATGTAAAAAATAACAAATCTCTCAAACTAACGGGCGAAAATGAAAAACTAAAATACCCTTTGATGTGCATTCTGGAAATTAGATCACCGAACTGTTATTTTGCCCCTGAATTAAAATAGCGATTTAAATTTTTCCGATCACATTTTTTACGGTAAGGACTCACCATCAGGGAAATTTTTATAATCTAGGCTAAGCCAAAAAAATCTATAAAAATCCAAAATCTGCGAATGGTCAACGAACAGCTGAAAATTTCCGGATTTTACACAACGATATTGACAATATCATCCAAAACTGAAACTTTCACAAAATTTTCCTTTTTATTCTTCATGAAGGCCACGAATTTTTAGGCACGGTAAATCTTCAGAGGATTTAAATTATAAAAAACCGTTAATTTTCTTTTATCTGCGTCAATCGGGAATTTGGCAAAAAATAATGATGGATGATGGCAAAGCTGCATGAGGAGAGCTTAAATCTAATAAAAGGTTGACTGGAATCAGCCCAGTGGGAGCTGAGACCAAACAATAGTTATTAATGTTATTAAAAAGTTGTCCAAAAGAACCAGTATTTTAATTTAAGTATTTTTATTATTCTGCTGTAAATATTGTTTACAAAGTCTTAAAATCTATTGATACAGAATTGAGTATTACCCATCTTAATGGTGCGCCAGATGCATCTACCATTGGAATATTTTTACTGACAACCAATTGATTTATTTTAATAATCGTTCAAGGTTTTTGGTCTCTCCAGTGTAACTTTAATGAAGTTTAATTAGAATATTGACAGTATTAATACTGAGTGACAATAAAACAATAAAATTAAGTACGCGGAGTAAACATTTGTTGTGTTACATCTAATTGATCAGGAAAGAAGTAATCTGTTACATGATATATTTTATAGATAACTAGTAACGCTTCATATTATAAGTATCCTTGTAATATTTTTTAGTTTTAGTAATTTTTTCATACGTTCCAGTAAAAAATAACTTTCATTTATTATTTTCACGTTTATAATAACTATTAACAAAAAATATTTTCTGGGAAAGTATATTTATAAGAGTTTAATTTAAGGAAATTTATTTATCTCGTATCTATAAAAATTTACCTATTGATAAAAAATTCATGAGATATTTAGGAACTAAAAAAAATATATATATTAAGTAAGACTGACATTCTTGGTTTTTTTTTTGTTGAATAACTGTAAATCTACGATCTGCTCTCATAGAACAATGAGTAGATGTGTTGTAAGTATAAATCTTGAGTAAGTAATACCCCTTGGTATTACTCTATAAAATTTCTCATTTTGTTGAATTGATCTTGCCAGGAATGTAAAATAAATTACACAATCACATATTAAAATAAATCTGTAGGGTGTAGTCTGCATAGTCTTCTGTGTGTTCCACTGTTGTCTAGGAGATTGATGGCTTCTGGATTCTGATAATTTTCAAGTGTTGTTTGGTAACTGGTGTAAAATTTCTGTATAGCTTCGTGTACCGTGGGAGTGTTCGTGTCTCTGTGCAATATAGTGTTGAATATGTACCAAGGTGAGTCCATGATGTTTCGAAGTATTTTTGACTGAAACCGTTGAATTATTTCAATGTTACTGTGATTTGCTGTGCACGAGAGTTGTATCCCATATGTCCACACAGGTTTAAGTACAGTTTTATAAATTAACAATTTGTTTTGTACCGATAATTTGGATTTTCCATTAAGCATCCAATACAGCTGTTGGTATTTAAGATTTAACTGTTTTCGTTTGTTCCATATGTGAGTCCTCCATGTTAGACGCCTGTCCAGGTGGAGGCCAAGATATTTTGCCGTATCGGATTGTGGAATTTGTACGTTGTTAAAAAACACTGGTGAACATGTTTCCCGTTTTAGTGTAAATGTGACGTGCAGACTCTTGTGTTCATTTGTTTTCATACGCCACTTTTTTTGCCAATTTTGTACGCTGTCTAAGTGTTGCTGCAAGTTATGAGATGGAATTTGTGCATCTTCGTGTATTGCCTGAATGGCTGTGTCGTCGGCAAATGTTGCCACTGTAGTGTTGTCATTTTGTGGAAGATCAGAAGTGTAAATGGTGTACAAAACAGGAGACAGCACGCTTCCTTGAGGAACACCAGCTTCAATTAATTTTAGAGATGATTGTTCGTCCTTATATTTCACTGTAAAGTATCGGTCCTCCAAATAAGATGCAATAATTGAGTAATACTGTTGGGGAAGATTTTGTTTAATTTTTAAAAGACATTCTTGGTTAGTAAAATAATAATCAAGGATATAAGTAGTATAGCGGTACGTTCAGCACAGTTTGGCTCTTATTTCAAAATAAGGACTACTTTTTCAAAGTCACCCCTTATTTCAAAATAAGGACTACTTTTTCAAAGTCACCCCTTATTTCAAAATAAGGACCACCCCTTAAATCAAAATAAGGACCACTTTTTCAAAATAAGGACTATCTCTTATTTCAAAATAAGGATCACTTTTTTCAAAAACATGCTCTTATTTCAAAATAAGGACCACTTTTTATTAATATAACGAGTAAGCACAACTTTGAAGGCAACTTTTAAGAATAAAACACGCTCTTAAATCAAAATAAGAGCGTATTTCAAAAAAAGGTAAAGCATCCAGCTAAATCCCTGATGAAACCAATTCAAAGAGAAAAACATCAGAGAAGTAAGATTTAGGGGATGTATATCATCGTAAGTGGTTGAAACTATTTCCTACATAAATTCCATCAGAGATCGATTTTATTTTTCAACTTCCTCCTTTTATAACAAAATAGCAACCACTATTTCGACTACCCCTATTTTTTAAAAATAACAGCCACTTTTCTTAATGACTACAATTTTAGATTAATACACAAAAACGCATAAAATATTATTATAATATGGTAGTTTAATTTTGGTTGGAACTTGTACATATATATTACATTGTTATAATATTTCACAAAAAAGGACTTAACGTTTGAATATATAACGTTTGAAGTATATAACGTTTGAAGTACATAACTTACCTTATAGATAAATAAAAATGGATGTTGTAATAAGATGTGGTACATCTATAGATATATTAATTTACCCATGGTAATGGATTGATTGTTCAAAAGCTTATGATGTACTAACACTAAAGACATCTTAGAGACATAAATGATTCTCGTAAATAAAATTTTTATATTTACTGAAAAAATCTTTGCTTTAATAGATTCTTCGTTTAGATTGGATATTATACATGCCAAGAAAGCCTAAATCTGAATACAAAATTAATTAGCAGATATCCATTAGTTTCTCATAAATCACGTAGTCTTAGAACAGCAAAATATGCTTGAGTTTTAGTTATACCAGAAGAGATATTTTTAACGCTACAAAAATTGTTTATATTTGTTACAGGGAATGTAAATAACATTCAAATCTTACTGGAAATTGTTTCCCATAACCGCAATGCAAAAAGAATTGACGCACATGTTAAATCCCTTTTATCTGTTGGCTTACATGTGGAACAGTTGTTTATCCTCCAAATCTGAGTCTCATTGCAGAAGTACAAAAACAGGGCTTTCAAGAAAATAAAAATCTGGTGTGAAACACTAACATGACTTTCTTTGCCAATGTAAATAATGAACAATTAACTTACGTTTAATCATTAGTAAACAATGTAATATGAATAATATAACCGAATTTTTATCTAGGTGAATGACGCATAACTGATAACTGAATGACGCAAAATGAAAATCAACCTTTGTTCGACTTAAAAATATGGAAAATCACTAATTGACGCCAAACTAAGCTCTGTAGAAAAAATGTTTGAAATAAAAAAAATTAGGTTTTTTAATTTTCTTAAACTTTGTTGTAAATTTCATATGAAAGCCGTAATCTTAAGAAATCCCATTTTTTTACCGATTTTAATCATGAGTAAATAATGCAATATGAAAACAATAACCTAATTTTTCATCATGAGTAAATGACGCAAAATGAAAACCAACCTTTGTTTTACTTAAAAATACAAAAAAAATCAGTAATTGACGCTAAACTAAGCGTTGCAGAAAAACATGTTTGAAATAAAAGTTGTAGGTTTTTAGTTTTTACGGCTTTAATTATACAAATTTTTTCTAAAATGCACATTATGCACTGCAATTTTTAAAATACAATTTTTTTATCACGAAAGCACATCCTGTCTATATATAGGCTTTTCAGCAGACATGGCGCTTACACTATCTTGCCGAGAACATAAAATGTAGTAAATGAAGCGGTTTAAAAAAATAATCGGAGCCTTTCTTAGAAACTTTGCAAAAAGGTGAAATATTACACAAAATGAACTATTATTTCTAGTTGACCGATTTTGGTGAAAATGTTTGTCAGGTCCCCAGTGGTAACTAACTTCAGTTAAAAATTTGAACTTCGTACGCTATTCCGTTCTTGCGTTATTTTGTTCACACCCGCAGACAACCTCGATTTCGAAAAATTGACATAAAAACAACACTTTCTTTCTCTTTATATTCATATAGGGCAAGAGAAAGTAAAAATAGCGTTCGTTTCAGAAATGGGTAAAACTGTACACAAATATGCACTGAAATTAGACACCAATAGATCGATCTCGCTGATAAAATTTTAATTAAAAAAATAAATCGATATAATAATTAACACATTTTTACATTAAATGATTATAATAAAGCTTTAAATTTAATGAATCATTCAATGATTAAAATAATAATTTTGCTGTTAATAAACTAATTATTCAACTTACCTTCAACGTTGCAATATTTAACAGGAATAGCAGAAACTCAATTACTTTTTCAAATAACATCATTTTGGGTACTTTTTCACAAAGGGTAGTTTGGTTAATTTAAATTCTATCTCGGAAATAATAATTTGAAATTCTATGTTTAATTAGTTTTGTACATGAATTTCAGAATTCATAATATTTATTTAAAGAACGGTTTTGCTTTTACGTTTACTATACTGAGTTATTGAGCCCATATTTCAATTTAAATTTGTTGACATACTATCTAATTTATTTTATGTTAAATTAATATAGCTAATGTAATGTATTTATAGAATAACTAATACATTTTATAACATTTATTTTATGATTTTATTATGAAAATATATTGTGTTTGGATTAACAATTAAATTTATTAAGTAAGGAAACATAATTTTTTAATTTTGGTGAATTTTAGGCCAGATTATGTATATGTTATCTAAAATTCCGGAAATGATTAATGTACTGTTGAAAGTATATTTGTATTTACTTACTAATAACAAACATTTGTGTTGTAACTGGTTAGACTATTCAACAACAACTACAACAACAACAACAAAAATAATAAAATTTTATTTACAAATTTTTTACAATTATTTCCATAGACATTCTTTCAAAAAGCTATAATGTATTTACAACAATTCACAATGTACAAGGTGGAGGAAATTGATCTACCTAAATATGGCTAAAGTCATGTTTTAGGGTAGGTGTTATCCAATAAGGGTATTACTCCAATTTTCTTAAAAAGAAACTTCTATTTCTAGTTTCTGTAAAAATTTACGTTTTGTTATGCCAGCACAAAAACCATTTTCAAAAAAATCCATGTTAAGCATGTAAATACATTTTTATGTTTGTTGTATAATTTTCTGGTTCATTTATGTACATAAAAATTATTGTAAGAAAGGTAGTGTTTCTTCCAAAATAGTTTTTTTCTATCTATGCTTATATTTAAAACGCAAAATATGGTTCAATTCATTTATATATAGCCCCTAATCTGTGTTCGTAGCAATCTATTCAATTCAGAACGATAAGCAACCCTATGACCCAAAGAGATGAGGATGATGTGCAAGATGTGTAAATGAAGTGTCATCTTGTACAGACCCAGCCCGACTATTTTTGAGAGAGTATTATTAATTGAACCCTGAAAATCAAAGTACACCGGTAACCACGGACTATTATTTAAATCCGTATAAAAGTAAGTAACTACCTTTACTGGGATTTGTACCAGGAACCTTCGTCTCCGAAAATCAACTGTTAAACAGCTGACTCGTGGCAACGACGTTACCTGTAGATCAACCCGGTGGGTTGATGTATTTTAAATGGAAATTTTATTATTTGTTCTTAAAAATACAATGTTCTACCAAACGGATTTAAAAAAAATTATAAATGGTTGTAAAGAGGACGATTTCTTAATTCTACAAGAAATGAAAATGTAAAAAAATGAAAATCTGTAAAAGTCGTAACGAGGTATTGCAAAATAAATAACAGAATATCTGAATCAAATTTTCGATGGTGCTGATCTTCTGTGGGTGGCGACGTTGAATATTCTCACTTTGGTATTATTACAGCAATACTTTCGAGATTTTGAGAAGACGTGTAAAATACAAATGTAATACTACAAGTCGATCAAATTTATAATAGTAAAATTTGTTCTAGGAGTAATGACGTCACTCAGGATTCGTACGGGCCAGCTTGTTTATATTATTGTTTATAAATTTGATATTTAACACAATTTTTAACATATCATTAATAAAACTTTAATGCGTTTTAATATTACTATGAGTTAACTATTATTTGGAGTTGAACAGAATAAAACTTTACTATACGTAATGCTGTTTAACTATTTCATTAAACAATTCAATTCACAACTGTAAGTGATAAAACAGTTATATACAGCATATTGAACACTACAAGTACAAGTAATGTTGTATTTGAGGAGAGCAGTGTAAGGTTATAGATTTCAAATTATAGTAGAAGCAAACGGATGAGACGTGATTCGTTTATGCTGAAATTACAGTTTGAATAATACTTATTAGATGGTAAGGTATTGAGTGAAATAATTTCGTGGCCATTGCAAAAGCCTTGGCTTAGTCCTTCTTATACAAAAGAAAATAAACTTGATTGCGTTCATATTTACGAGGAATTTCAAAGTTATAATAAATAATTTATCTGAATTATGTAATTCTTATTGATATTATACGTAAAATTATTGTATGCTAAATTTAGATAGTATTGATTTTGCTCTTAGAATATTTTTTGTTTTATTTTATTTTTAATGTGTGTAAATCTGTTCAATTCAGAACAATGAGCAACCCCATGATCCAATAAAATGGGTATGATGTGTATGACGTGTAAATGAGATGTAATCTTGTACCGATACAGGCTGACCATTCCTGTGGAGAGTATGATTAATTTAACCCCAACCATCAAAGTACACCGGTAACTACTGTCTAGTGTTCAAATCCGTATAAAAGTAACTACCTTTACTAAGATTTGAACCAGAAACCTACGTCTCTGAAAATCAGCTGTTCGCGGGTTTATAAAAAAAAACAAAAAAAACAACAGCTGACTATAGTATTTGAGATTATTGATTAGTATACAAAGAGTTATTCTATTTTGGTGATTAGGCAATTGCTAAGGTTGTTCTCAATGAATTTATCCCTAAAGTAAAATGAATTTCTAAAAAAATAAATAAAACAGATTCAGTTACTTAATCGATCATGTATGATAAAAAATTAGTTATGTCCTCCGTCTGCATCAGGAGTAGCCTAATTGCAGAACAATCGGACGTTATACCAAAAATAAAAAATAAAAATATATGTCCTCAGTTTAGAAAACCATATGGAGATAAAGTTTTGGCACCACTGTTGTTTCTAACTTGTATTTAAACAAGAGCTCTCGTTTCTTTTATCACAAATTTTTTTATTTTTTCGGTGTGAGAATAAGAGGATTTGGATATTCGTTAGTTCTTTGTAGCTAACGAGGTTAAAAGTGTAGTTTGGCTTATTTCAGAAATTAAAGCGTGGAGTTATTTTTTACTAAAAATACGATGTTATTAAAACTACAGATGGAAGGAGAATAATTCATGTATATAAATTCAAATAATTAGAAAAAACAAACTTTAGTTACAATCCCATGCAACAGAAAGATTGTTATCTTTGTATGTGAATTAATTTAAGTAAAAATTATCTGTGACATAGTTATCTGCAGAATAATGATACATTAAACAAATCAATGAAAATGTATGAAAAACTACAACTTTTCTGCAGCCAACATTAAAACGAATTGTATTGTAAAAGCCTTGGCTTAGTCCTTCTTATAAGAGAATAACTTAATTACGTTCATATTTTTACAAGGAATTTAAAAATTATAATAAATAAATAATTTAAATTATGTAATTCTTAATGATATTATACGTAAAAATTGCTGTATGCTTTAGCATACCCATAACGAGCCCATAACGAGCAGATGGAGTGTTAAATTAATTGCACTCGATCTGCTGGTTACAAGGTTACAAAACAATAGTTCTGTTTCTTATCACATAGTCAGCCAATTATATAACTGAACCATTTAAGAACAGGAAGTAGAGGTGTGAAAGACACTATTCAGAGTTATCTCCACTGAGAGTAATGAATTTCACTATGCAGCCAAACCCTGTGGTGAATGAAGCGAAGATATCATTTGCAGGGTGGAAAGTAGGTACTTTTCGGAGGGCCTGGCATGCTGATAAGCATACTCTTTTAACTCAATAATGAAGGCAATATTATACTTCCTCACTTTTCGTTTCTACTTAGTAAAACCTTTAGGGATTCAAACCAGCCTTTTGGCTGTTGAACTAAACTACAAAGTTAGATAGTATTGATTGTAATTCTTATTAGATGGTAAGTTACGGAATGAAATTATTTCGTGTAATAGTACTTAGGCGTATTGGTTAGCATGTTGCGCTACAAAGAGAAAAATTCCGGTTTCGATTTCCGGCTAGGATCATAAATTTAATACTATCAAATCCATCGTTCCATAACTAACAGTAGTCACAAATAACCAAACTGTTGATGTTACTTTAAATAAACTGGAAAAGAATTAAAACCGCCTTCATGGTGCAAAGGTTAGCGTGCTAAGCTTAAAAAAACGGAAGGTACAGGGTTCGATTCTTGGTTAGAGAAAATGATTAAAAGCAAATGACAATGCAACACAACCCACTTTAGTTAATAATGACCAAGCAGTTGATGTAACTTTTAAAAAATAACTAAAAATAAATTAAATTACCCCGATAAAACAGTTTTTGAGGGTAACTTATGGTTTCGTTTAAAATTTGTGTTTTATAAGTGTGCAATTTGAAAAATGTGTGTTGTAATAAAGGCTTATAAAAATGCGGATCTATTGATTCATGGTAACAGCAGATGTATATTCTTATGTACAACGGAACTCTGCTAAAACGTAATCTAATATACTATTTTTGTTTTTATAGTGTAGTCGTATAAAATCTACTGTTGTGTGTTACGACTATGAAAAGACAAGCGTTCGTAAATTCCTCCTTCACTGAATTTATGCTCGCCATTTAAATTTATTACAAGAAAATTATTCTATTTATAAGTTGTTCTGATTAAGCCACATATTACACAGTAGGCCTACTTATAGTACAGCCTACCAATTGTAAAAATTAATATGATCTATATTTAGAAGAAACACTGATTGATCATTACTTTAATTGTAAATTTATAAATAGACTTTGTGAATAAAATTATTCAGGAATAAGTATATCAGTTAATGAAACATTTTAAAAATACGAATGAAGTCAGTTCTTCATTTAATTCTTTAGAAAGTCAGTTTTGTAAATTACTTTTGGAAAAACGTAATTTGAAAGTGACTAGATGCAAAATAAAAAGAGAAGATAATTTGAAAAAGTCTTAGGCATCTGTTCATTGATATCGAATTTGTATCCGTATTAGAAGTTCGTTTATCTTTTATAAAAGGAAATTGAACATGAACGTTTTCCGTAACAAGATATTTTCAGAACTGCACACCCCAACTAGAGCAAGTCATAGAATACTTAAATTTCAACAAATTAATTTTACGATATTAGAATCTACCTAATGCTTAACAAATATTACAAAGTCAGTAGAATTGAATTTTTAGTTTATGTAAATGACCCAAGAAGAAAATTTGAATCACCTATAACCTGAAGATCATACTGAAGCAACATTGCTGAGTTCTTTCTTTTTCCAACATTTTATATATTCTAAACTTTTTAATATATTTACTAAAAGTTTTTATTTAACCATTTGTAATTAATTTATCAGTTAAAAAAATATGTTTTTATTAAACCGTTTGTAAATAATTATTTAACAGTTAAAAAATACGTAAAGTTGCATCAGTGATTACTTATTGGTTATCAGTGACTACGGTGGAACTGGAATGGTGGATTTTAACTTTTAATCGTTTTCAGTCTAGCCGGAAATCGAACCCGGAATTTTCCGCTTTGTAGGCTGGCGCGCTAAACACTACACAAAGGAGGCGGAGAGAATTGAATTTTTGTTTACATAGAAATTATTGTTTTTACTGTACATTATGACTGCATTCAGTAGGTAAAAGATTGAGATTATGTACCAATTTATTTAGAAAATGCGTAATTTACTAGTATTGTTTTAAGTTATATACAAATGCAATTCAAAAACATTGTATTTATTATGCGGGTTTGAACCTTGTATCAATCTGTTAAAATATTGTATTATTTTTTATGCAAAAGTCATGATTGTGTACTATATTTGATATATTAAATTATTATAATTATTATTACATTATTTCAGTGAATTACAATGCAGGAGAAGTAAATTATTTTGTGTAGCTATTTCTGTTTTAGGTTAGTTCACTACGAAGGTTGTTAACCTAAACATAATCGTTTTGCAAAGACTATATCAATAGTGATCTCAATCTATGCAATGGAGTAATAAATCACAAGGTGCTTCTTTTCAAATTCTTATTTCTTCACTAGATATTTACTCTATTATTATGATTAATGACCTACGAAAATTTAATGCTAGAGTTGCTATAGATTCCCGATGTGTTTGGGAATTTTTCATTACTTATTTTGACTCATTGCTTTTCAGCATCTGTATAAATATTAGAAAAAAAATCTGGTGTGAAACACTCACACGAATTTCTCTTTCCAATGCAAATAATTATCAATATAAACTAACATTAGTTATAAAACGTTAGAGTTAAACAAAAACTAACCTCAAATAACATAACCTTATTTTAATCATGAATGAAAGACACAAAATGAATATTAGTAAATCAGGCGATTTCAGAAAAAAATCGTAGGAGCAGTTTTTGAGAAAATCGCAACAAAAGTAAAAAATGACACGAATAAACTACTACTTCCGCTTGACCGATTTTAATGAAAATGTGAAAATGTTTGTGTAGGGTCCGGTAGTAGTATCTAACTTAAGTTTTAAGTTTCAAGTTCGTACGATGTTCCGTTCTTGAGATATTCTGTTCACAACCACACACACAGACCAATCGCTAAAAACATGTTTTTGGGGTTCAGGGGGTCTGACAAAGTGTAGATCTGGTGAAAACTCGATTTCGAAAAATCGACATGAAAACAATACTTTCCTTTCTATAAATTTATATAGGCAAGAGGATGTACAAATCGGTTGAAAACAAAACAAATCATAGAACAATTCAAAGGCAAAATATGTCTTATGATGCAATATAATGAAAAATTATTTTAGTCTATAGTTTCAAAATTTGGTGGAAATATGTACTAACCACAATTGGCAAAAAATAAAAAAATGTAATGCTTCCACAATAAAAATACAACAAACTATGGCTTCCATAGTTCAGAGGGTCAGCTCTTAAAATATTGTAAGTTTTAAACACAAGTATTAATGGCCTCAATTGTGCTGGGAACTTAGTCATTTTTCAGATAAAAAGCCAGACCTACACAGTAGAGGAACACTGGGAAATATAATTCCATCAAGTTACGTTTAATACATTGCTAACAGGAAAGAATTTGATAATATTTGAATTATTCATTTTTATTACTTATATAAAATAATTTAATGAACTTACGCACGTTTCAATTGACCTAAATTTTAATCAGAAGCTATAGAAATTCGCTGCACATATTGAATATCCTGTTTTAACGATTTTTATGAGATAAAACAATTGATGTAAAATAAAACATAACCACGCTTGACACATTCGTAACATGTTTCGTACACGAAGTCATGAAATAAACTGTGTACAACAAATGTTATTTTAACCGATTTTATCTCATAAATATTCAAAACGTTCTTAAAAAAATCGGATGAATAAATTAATAGACTACATTGTAGAGAAATAAAAAAATGCGTTTATCCAATGAAAAAAATCAACCAGAAAGGGTATGCTTTAATAGAAAAGTTATCAATATTTTTTGAAAAGTTACTTATTGATAACTGTGTTTAAACTTCACCTATGAAATCCAGAAAATTAGATCCTGTTCGGGTGAAAATAAAATTACCGGAAAACAAACCATAAAATAATTAAAAAATCCTTTACAATCATTTGAATACCAGATCATGAATTAAGATTTTAGGTTATTTATATTGCTCATTTAATTATTGGAGTTAGAGACAAATGTCTTGGTAAGTTTTAGTTAATTAAGAAAAACCAAATAAATTGGAAAATTGAAGTTATTATGCTATAGTTGATATAACTATGTTATTTTAAATGTTTTTAAAATTAAGTAAATTTTTATATAGGAAAACACAGTCCTAAAATGTACGTTAAAACGGATTTGAAAAATACTTGGTTGTATTTAGGCCTTATATTAAGATATTTGATATAGATGTCAATATTTACTATCATTTTTTTAACTGTTTACTATTTAATTTACCTAAAATAAACTTTTATGTTTTTGACACTAATTTAACTACCTATCATTGTCAGTAATATTTTAGGAAACATTTTGATTACTTTTAATAAAGTTTTTATATATATTAAAACTCAAAAATTTACATGTAATTTGTAATGTTAATGGACTATATGATATTTTTATCGTGTAAAGTGTATCAATTTGTAAATAATTTTTTTATCTACACAAAAATAATTAATAAAATATATTACAAATATAAATCACAATTATCCTGTAAAGGGTTTAAGGCAATGAACCGGAGAACGACGCGACTTGTATTCGACGAATTTACACGAAGAGATGCGGATAGACTGTTTTCAAATGTCTCCGTGTCTATGTACTCCGATGATACGCGTTGGATTTACGCCAACAGAGGACGTTACCACCTGGTCTTTGCCAATAAGGTTATTTTTCATCTTTCTAAATAAAAAATATACAAATACACAAATAGTTTTCAATTATTAAAAAACATTATCGTATTTATTTATTTACTATTTTATTGTAACCATTCCCTTCTTAGCAGTTACGTAATTACAAATTACAAATCACGATTGGAAATCACGATTGTTAAAATTATTTTGGCTAATACACCTTTAATACCTTTAATTTTTTTCAATAACAAAAAGGAGTCCTTTTTTGGATGAGTAACCAGTTACTCATTGAAAAACAAAGGTGGTACAGTTCCTTCAGTAAAATTTTATTTTTATCATTTATTTTAATAAACTTTTGAAAAATTAATGTGTAATCTAAAAACCGAGAGTAGATTTTTTATGACCTACATGAAAAACAAATTAGATCAAATTAGAATAGATAAATTCAAATTATATGACAAATTAAATTTGTAATTAAATTAATTACAAATTTGAAGTATACAACAAGTTTCTCAAACATGTACACTAGGGCAATACCTTGTATTCAGTACAGTACAGACGTTTAAAACTCCTCTGGCCAATGGATCCTCTTGACCATTGTAGAACTGTAATGAAGACTGCAAGCTCCAGCAAGTAATTTAAGTTTTTGAACCTTTAGCGTCATATTTAGAAATTGTTATAATATTGTAAAAACAGATACTAAATTTTCAATGAATAATGTGTCGAAAATCAAATTAAATACAGCCTAAAAATAAATGCAGAGTAGGTAACATCCATAAATATAAGTTTTTCACGTTAAACAAAAATCAGGAACTTTAGAACAGCAGTGTTACCAGCATAATAAGCATAATAAGCTATAGAAACATTGAACTATAGTATAAAAGCCGAAGGAAGAGTATCAAGAAAAATGAGTTCAATTATTGAAATTGTAAATAAAGATAGAAAATATTGGGCAAGGAGTTCTTCCATTAAATATATATATATATATACACATATATCAACAGTTTCAAAATATATCGAACAAATCCAGAAAGAGAAGATTATGGTTCTACGGATATCTGTTAAGAACGAACCAAGTAAGTCGTGCAAAACAAGTATTTTAGAGCTAAATGTACACTAAAACAAACCAAGATGATTTAAAAAATGATATTAAACATAAATAAAGATATAATAGAAGAGAGAGATAAATTCATAAAAATAAAGAATGTAAGGTGTATCAGAGAGAATATTAAGAAAAGTAATATATACTTAAGTGGCGTGCGAGGAGAAACAAAGAAAACTCAAGCTCCGAAATAAGGACTCGAGCAAGAAAATTAAAGGGTGATACATGCATGATTATAGTAGTCCTAAGTAGTTTTAACTGAAGAAATAATTGAAAAAAACCTTAAAATAAATACGCTATGAATTGAGAAAATCCTACATTTTGAATTCGGTTAAAAAATGTACAGGCATTTTATACAGTAAAAAGAAATTGGAAAAGTCAGCACTAATAGTAGAAAAATATAAATTCTATTTGTACTAGTAAAATATAATAAAACTACTTGTAATCTCAGTACTTAGGGAATTTGAATACTTTGTAGTAAATGTGGTCGAAACTCTTCGTAAGGAAAATCAGGAATAACATTTAAGTGAATCAGAAATAACTTTGTGTAATGGGAATTGCTAGAATAGATATTCCTCCAACCAGAGTAATCCAGCAAATACTTTACCATTTTAGGAACATACCATCAAATCAGTTTTTGTAATAAACATTTCACTATAATAATATCCTATTACTTTTGATACGAGTTTAGAATGAAGTTTAGTAATAAAATTATAAGAAAAAATAAATAGTGACCATCTCCTTGGTTCAGTGGTTAGCGGCCTACGCCGCAAAGCGGAGGGTCCTGGTTCGATTCGCGGCCAGGATCTGGGAAATTATAACAAAATTAAACCTACCGTTTTTCAACCCAAAGTAGTCGCTTATAACCAAAATGTTTATGCTACTTTAATGGACTAAAAAAATAGTATAAATAGGATTAAAATAACTTGCTGAGTTAATGTTAATGGATTTCCAATACGGTATTCGATAAGAAAAATATTTCTGCTGATAAAAAACTTTCAAATATATGTCTGAAAGTATTTTTTTAAACAAATACTGTTAGTTAAACTTTTCATAGAAATAATTTGTTAGTTTTCTGGTAAACTTATCCATTTTTTAATTCTTTAGGAAATTTTCGTTTGGATGGGATATAATTTTTGAATGATCAATATTAACTACAAAGATTAATTTAACTACATCAATATTTGCTTGCTATGTGTGTAACTGTATTAGAAATAGTCATACGTATAGGAGCTTATTTTTGTGGTATTTTTCACTTTTAAAATTTCGGTTGTGTCATTGTGATGCGTTAGTAAAACAATCAAAATTTCAAAATAAAACAACGAGATTGATTTTGTCAGTTCGTTTACTGGGAAAAATTTCAAGGAAAATGCACGTTAATTATCAGTTCTTTTCATTATTACAGTAGAGTTCAATTTAACTTTTGACAATTCAGCATCATCTAGTTCAGGAGATAATTACAGCAGAACATTATACAGAAACAACGTCGTGAATACATCCGTTTTAACTTGCTGTTGATCAGCAACAGTAAATTTAACATTTCTGCTGATTTGTGATGTATTTATGCAAAGGGTTGTTAATACTGTAAACCGGGTTAATAGAAAAAAGTAAAAGTAGTAGTAAAAATAGTTTGAAACCCGAAGCTATTTACGCCTGCGAAACTCTTTTCAGGTTGAACGCGAAATCTACAATTGACAGTCCCCAAAAAATTGATAGACGAATATTCTGCCCATAACAGACAGGTGGAGTGTCAAATTATTTACACTCAATCTGTTAGTTGCAGGGCTAAAATAAATAGCTCTGTTTCTTATCACATGATCAGCCAATTAAATGACTAAATCATTTAAGAACAGAAGAGGTAGAGGTGTAAAAGACACTAATCAGAGTTATCTCCTCTGAAAGTAATGAATTTCATTATACAGCCAGACCCTGTGGTGAATGAAGTGAAGGTGTCATTTGCAAAATGGAAAATATTTGCTTTTCAGAGATTCCGGCATGCTGATAAGCGTACTTTTCCACTCATTAAGGAAGGCAATAGTAAACCACCTCATTCCTCGTTTTACTTAGTAAAACCTCTACAGGTTCAAACCAGCCTTTCGGCTGATGACCTAAACAACACAGACAAATATTAAGAACCATTCTTAACTTTAAACATCAGTCCTTCGGGTAATGGTGGCTGGTTCCCAACAATACACTATATCTAAAAACGAACAGATAACAGACAATGAGAAAAAGACAATTGCTATTCTTCAGAATGCCAGAAACAAGGCGTCAAAAAACTTCTCAATCAGCTCATACAATACAAATCACAGAATGGCTGATTGCATGAGAAAAACAACGATTTTAACACCTTGGCGATAACGTATAACATGATTCTGAGACGAGAAAATGGACCAATACTCAAGAACCTAAAAATTCAATTACCACTAATAATTAGAAAAGTAAGATAATATAACATAACTGACGAACAGAGGAAGCCCAGATCTGAGAATATGAAGAATATATAGGAAAGAATAAAACAAGTCAAACGACCCGCTAAAGACTGAAAGTTGACTATAGAGCTCCAATTGGGGCTTATAAAAAAACACATTATTTATATCCTTTATTAAAGTCAACAGCACACAAAAGACAAGACTGGCTCGAAAATAATGAGCCTGTGAGGGAGGATTTGTAAACAACAAAAAGTACCAGGAAGTCTCTAAATCCGAATGAAAATTTAATTTTTCCCAAAAGAAGTTGGGTGAGCGCCCCTCACCCTAAGTACTACAGAGCGTAAATCCCTTGAGAGAGAAATTTCCTTGTTCCCCAAAAAGAATGCCTGGTCAGCTACCCATTTTGTGTGCTGTGCAGTAGCATGTGCACACAAAATGGGCCTAACCTTCCAAATCTTATCTCAAAATTCGTCGTGTCGTATATAATGTAATTATTTTATGTGATAATAAAATGTTATTTATTTATTTATTTATTCCTCTAATGTAGTAGCAAGTAAATAGTTTAATTGTAAATAGTAATAGTTTAAGTAATAGTAATAGTAAATAGTAATGGAGTAGCAAGTAAATAGTTTACTGCAGAGGGTAGAGTCTGAGTCTGAGTCTGGTGGAGTCTGAGGGTCTGAGGATAGAGGGTGTGTCTGAGTGTGAGCAGAGGCTAACGAAATCTTTCGCACACAATAATAAGTTAGTTATGTCAAAACTAAAAATGTTATTATATTAGTGTATAATGACAGTCCTTAAGGAACCCGCAAGGTCATTTGAGTCAAAGACGGTTTTTTAGAGTAAAAAATATTTCAAAATTTTAGTTTTAAAACAATTAAAAGGAAGCCAAACAAGCGGGGTCGATTTTCCCTAATCGCCTTAATCATTTTACTAAAGTGGGTCGAACCATTTACACTGATTCTATTAAAAATAATAATAGTTAACGATCCACAAATAAAAGAGTAATTTTAATGTTTTCCTTAAAATTTGCAGTTAATTCAAAACGATTTAATACTAATTTAATTTGTATCTTACTTAGAAAATTTTGTTATTCAAACGTACAACTTAAAAGCTTTAATCTTTTATCTATTCTGTTTTGTAAAAGTGATATCGAGAAAGGAAGTGTTTTCACAGTAAATTTAGAAAGTTAGTTTTGTTGCACAGTTTATTAATCACGTAATATTATAAATTTGTCAGAAGTTTTGTAAGATTATCGCTTAGGTTATATCCAATAACAGACGAGTCAATCGAAATAAATTTAAATCAGTTTACATTACAATAATCTTTACAAGTGAAAAATATTTTGCATATAAGTTTGTGCTTAAAAGTGAATTCTGAGTGTGAAAATGAAGCCAAGTGTAAGTAATAGGGTTACTCATATAACCTTAAAAAATAATCTATTTTTTCAGTCTGTTAAATTATTTCTTTAACATCTTGACTGCGTCATGATCAGTTTCATTTTAAACCACATTTCGTGTGGTTAACTTGTATATACTGACCGTTGTCTTGTAAGCAAACATGATCTTGTGGTTATTCTTGTTATCGACTTATCTCTGACTTGGATTTTTATTTTGTAACTTTTATATAAAAATTATTTAATCAAGTTACAAAAATTATAATTGGTAACATAAAAATAAGTAAATTACGTATTTCCCAATTTGGTAATAACTATTTCACTAATCAAATAACCTTGTAATTTCCTCTTGTATGTATAACTTTTCCAAGGAAGAGATGTAACGATTGACTTCTTTTACTTTATTTAGTTTATTGGTGGCAATTTTGTGTAGATTACGAATCCGAAAACCATTTATTGTTATCTCTTGTAGTTTCTGACTTTGATTTTTACTTTCCCTTGCCTATATGAATATATATAGGAAGTATTGTTTTCATATAGATTTTTCGAAATCGAGTTTTCACCGGATCTACACGTTTCCAGAACCCCTGAACCCAAAAACCATGTTTTTGGCGATTGGTTTGTGTATGTATGTGCGCGCGGAAGTAGTAGTGTATTCGGGTTATTTTTCCCTTTCCACATTCTTCACCGGATCTACACTTTTTCAGACCCCCTGAACTCCAAAAAACATGTTTTTAGCGATTAGTCTCTGTGTGTGTGTGTGAACAAAATATCTCACGAATTAATTATTGTACGACCTTGAAACTTAAGTTAGGTACTACTAGAGAACCCGACAAGAATTTTTTCATCAAAATCGGTCAACTGGAAGTAGTAGTTATTCGTGACATTTTTTACTTTTTTGTGAATTTCTCAAAAACAGCTCCTACAATATTTTTAAAAATCGTCTCATTTACTAAATTTTTGTGCTCTACAAAATAGGGTAGGCGGCATGTCTGCTGAGTTTCTGGGGTAGTCTGTACTCTCGTAAAAGAATGTTTTCTTTTTTAAGATTGCGGCTTTAATATGCATTTTAGCGCAAAAATATGTATAATAAAAGTTGTAGAGGATTTAAAATCCTACAACCTTTATTCCAAATTTTTTTTGTATAATGCTTAGTTTAGCGGTAATTAGCAATTTTCTGTTTTTTTTTTCCACGAAAATGTGTAAAAAAATTGATTTTTTTAAAGATTTCAGCCTTTTTCATTTTACGACATAAGTGTATAATAAAATTTATGGGAAATTAAAAGATCTACATTTTTTATTTTGAGCATTTTTCTCTACAGAGCCTAGTTTAGTGAAAGAGTGATTTTCCGTATTTTTAATCCAAACTGAAGTTGATTTTCACTTTGCATCATTCACTCATTATTAAAATTAGGTAATGTTTTTTGAAGTTAGTTTTTTGTTTATTTCTTATGTTTTATTACTAATATTAGGTTATATTGTTCATTATTTGCATTGACATGAGAAAGTCACGTGAGTGTTTCACACCAGATTTTTTTTTACTTCCAGTTTTGGGCCATTTCTGGTCAAATCCGGATTTTGAAACCCAGTCTAGGCCCACTAACGTTTTGTGTAGATTACATTGTGGGAATCCGAAAACCGTTTGTTGCTATCCCTTGTAGTTTCTGACATCTTGGTGTGACGGATGGAGGGAAAAAACAATAATGATAGATAAAATTTTAAAAATTGCTACCAATATACTGAATAAAGTAAAAGAAGTTAATCGTTACATCTTTTCCTTGGAAAAGTTATATATACAAGAGAAAATTACAAGGTTACATTCGATTAGTGAAATAGTTATAACCAAATTGGGAAATACATAATTCAATTATTTGTATTTTACCAATTTTAATTTTTGTAATTTGATAAAAAATAATTGTTAACTATATAGAAGTAAAAAAATAAAAAATCCAAGTCAGACACACGTCCTTAACAAGAATAACCACAAGATCATGTTTATTTGCTATGAAATTTTTCAAATTTTAAAAACTTTGGGACTTACTCAGACCCTAATCGAAGATCAATCCAAATCAATCTTCGGCTTACCAGTTCGAATACATTACGAATTGAGTCATTTAATTTGGTCATGCAATAATCGATAATTGTCAAATTAAATATTGAAATCAATTTTCATATCTCAACTTTTTACTCTCAGAGTTAAATCAAGCCAGACGCTCGAGTCACATTGAAAATAAAACGTGAACATATAAAATAGTCTGAGCTTATGAAGTAGTAATATTATAAAATGTGTCTGCTGAACCGCCACAAAAAAGCATTCAGGCAATACTGACTGAAAAACTGAAAAATTTTACCATTAAGTTACAATTTGACCCACTGATTTTGTCTAGTGGTAATCTCGTCACCGTGAGTCAGCTGTTTAACAGCTGATTTTCGGAGACAAAGGTTCCTCGTTCAAACCTTAGTAAAGGTTACTTTTCGGATTTGAATACTAGGATGTGGTTACCGGTGTACTGTGATGGTTGGGTTCAATTAACCATACTCTCTCAGGAATGACCGGGCTGAGTCTGTAGAAGACAGCCCGTCATTTACATGTCATACACATAATTCACACATCTCATTAGGTCATAGGGTTGCTAATTGTTCTAAAAATTGAACAGATTGCAACATAAACTTATGGATAAAAAAAATAGCAAAAATTGATTTGATGGTATTAATACGTGTAAAATTACAAACCATTTTAATCATAAAACATCCAAATCTTGTTTAAAGTATTTTTAAATATGTGAAACAACGATACCAGTCCTGGATAATGAAACCCATGCATGAAAAAGTAATTTACATCTAAAAATTTCAGGCTTAAATGAGTAAAATTTTGAAATTTTAACATGTAGACATTTGGTAAGAGTTAATGTAAGTAATCCTTATGATATCAAAACGTGGTGTAGTGATCAACACCACTGGCTTCTACGCCAGTGGCCCCGCGTTCGTTTCAGGTCCCGGTTAGGTTTGGATTTTTTTCAATACTCGTTTTCATCCATCACTCTTGATCGTATGCATTAGCATTGATGTGAAAAACAGTCGAATGTAAAAAAGTGAGTAAGGTGAACTGATTCTTTATAGTTAACTGCATGTGGATATTTCTCGACTTTTCGGCGCTATATTTTGAGATGAACTCAAAAAATTTCTTTTCCTTCAACTATTGAAAATAAGGTGAACGATAATTTCACTTATTTTAAAAGAGGAAACAATGAATAAGATACTGCTCCTAAAAGATTTTTAACACTTCTCTGAGAAAGCGAAATGGTAGTGAAGTTATCCAAACAAGTTCTGTGAAGATACTAATACAGTAAATATCGTATTTATATTTAGAGTTTTATAAAATTTAAAAAATCATGAATTATAGCTTTTATCTTTCGATATGAAAAACGTTTCTTTAGAAGTAAAAGTACATTAGTCAGTGACCAGGTGAATATTTTCAAATCTTACGTCCTTTGATGTAGAAAAATAAAACAGCAATATAAAGTGAACGGAAACTAAAATTTTGCATTACCCTTTAAAATGAGTTACATAAATAATGTATAATTAAAAGCAATATTGGAAAAATATATCTAAAAATAGTTGTTAAGCATGTTAAATTTAAAAAAAATCTATAGTTTCCTATTTCTTTTAAGTGTATGAAACCAGATGTTTCCTTGTACACTTGAAATACTGGATGTGTATGATGAATAAAAATAGAAAAGCCACTGACTGATACAGTTAAGGTATATTTACAATGTTTATTGACATCTGCCAAAAATGTTTCATTTGGCAAACTTCTTAGTTCAATCACCCTTTGATATTCCACAAATCAATCACATAAACAATTCATTATCATTGTACAGGAAATCAATCTTCATAATTGGTTTACAAATTTAAATAACAACAATTCCACATTGCTCATGCCACTGCTCATTAATTTGAACAAACAAACGGTTTTTTTAAAGAAAGAATTTGAAGAGGGTCTTATATAGACGATTAATTATAAGATTAAGGAAATTAATATTGTTTTAAAATGTTTCAGCGAATTTATAAAACAACACTAGAAATAATCACAGTTTTATAGTAAGCAATATACAGTTATAAACATCGTCTGGGTATTTTTTTTAACGTACTCCAAATTTTTCAAACTCCAAATTTTTTGATCGTTCAAAGAATGAAACACATCAGTTGTCTGTCAAATTGTTGAAAAACGAGAGTTTAAAACATTAGTGAAAATTTATTTCCTAGAATATTAATTATTGGAGAAAAGATTGACTTTATTATACTTATAATTTTTACCTTCATATTTCATCAAATCACACTGGTACGTAAAGTACACAGGTTAGTTGGAAAACATTCACCTTTGTCAAACGAATCAAAAATTATTTTACAAAAATCGCTTTTTAACCCTTTATGGATGTTCGGAATCCAAAAATATGTAGGTTACATCCCGCATTTAAAATATAAAACTTATATTTTGTTTATTTTTAACTTAATTTTTATATTCCTTGTTTGACAGTACTGATGTGAAAGATTAGCATAGATACCGGGATTTTTAATACATCATAAAAAATATTTATTAGTAACTTCGAATACATTTAATGTATTCGAAGTTACTGATAAAAAACAATTTAAATTAATTTAGGAAATGATTCCTGTTATGTACTAATATGAAAGAAATTCAATAAATGTTTAAAGAAACCTATAATCAAATTCCTTATAATACTTTTCAACTTTTGAGATTACTTCAGGTAACATAAAACTTACTGAACAAACTAAATCAACGTATTTCTGACAATAGTCAATTTCATTTATGATGAAATCTGGGATAAAAGTAACAACCACTAAATTGCAAGTAATCAGGTACTATAAATGTATTTAAAAGAATTAATAACTAAAATTTTTCTAACTATTATAGGAAAATATAGGCGTTATAAAATTGTAAAAGTTGCAGAATAAATTTAATAATTTTAATTTAGCAGATATGACTTGAAGTATGATAAATGAATAAATTAAAACTTGTTTTTTAAACGATGGTTATAAATAAATCATAACGCGCAGTAAAACAAGAGTTAAGTTTCATCTCACTGGAAAAAAGTTCCGTACTTCTAAAAAGTGGGGCATCCTCCCACTCAAGCGGGAAAAACATTACTGTAGGCTTCTTCTGAACTCAACTAAATTGCCGGTCTCCCTTGAATTTATATTTGCGATATATGCATAAGTTAATGATAAACAAAAAAAATATTTAAATTTATTTGGCCAACATTTAACCTGGAAAAATTATAATAATATTAAATTTTTTACTAATACTTTTGATATTATGATAATAGTTATTATTATTATGAAATAGTAATTATTGCAACTTCTATAAAATGAAGCATGTGACTTTTAAATTAGGTTTTTAAATATATTAATATATTTTCAAACCCATGTATATTAGGGTAAAATATAAATAATTGTTAAATTTTAAGTTTTACTTTCTTAATTAATGACCTTGGAAGCCGATGTCCTAAAGTTTTAACTAACAGTTTTATTCTGATGGGTCGGTTTTACATACCATGTCGAAATTAAAAATGTATGTACGTTAGAGAAAACAAATATTACGGTTATTTAAAATTCCTTGGATAAGTAAACAATATATTTTAAAGAAGACTGTCTGTATTTTACAAACAAAAAAGTACGACTTAATTAATTTCAAGTATTTTGCCTAAAGAAACCACAGTTTCCAAATTTAGCAAAACAATTAAAAATGGCAAATAATAAATTATTTAATTATTCATTTTACCGCCCTATTTTATTTCATTAGCATAAAAAATTTAAGTTTAACTCGTAAAATTCATACAGCACACAATAATGACTACTTGTTGAATTTTTCGTTTTTTGACAGACGTGAGAAATTTTTAAAAGGTGATTTGGAAAAGGTAGTTTACAACTGTTTTGTAATATTCGAATGGATACTGAACGATATCTTGTCGGTATTTCTACCTCAGATGTGGTTAGTTGTCGGGCCACCCTCGTGGTAATATGAAGTAACCTGGTAATGCTAATTAGCACAAAACAATTGTATATGTATGTTCAAAGATTTTTTTGTTTGTTACCACGTCAATTAAATGAGTAAAAACTTTAGAATTTTTAGGTATTGGTAGTAAAGTACATGATTTTTCGTTCACATCTGAATGGTCTTTTGTTACAAACCGTTTCGGTCTAAAGTTTATTAATAATCTGCTGTTATTTATAAACGTGGAAGTGACAAAATGAATATAACTTATTGAAATATATCATTAACCGTAATTTTTTACTTGTTGAAAATATGATGAACAGTTTAGTAGCTAATAAAATTAGTTTTTTAACTTAACTATTCTGAATGTTAATAAGAAGAGCAATCATACTCACCGGGTTGAGGAGGTACGCTTCCCTGGCAGTTCACAATCGCCAGAGATACTTTTAGCCCATGCTTTGCTTTGCCCCCTCCTTGCCCGAAAATCCACGACTTCTCACGAGCTGTAAAAACAAACCTCTTTACGAATTTCAAAATTTATATTTTTAGTATTAACCTAGTTAACACTAATGAATATCTTATTTAGTTAAATAATGCTCTTCTCAGGAGAACATTATAAAGACGTTTAAGTTTGCTTTCCTAAACAAAAACAATTAACGATTGTTTTCATAATAACGATTTAATTACATCGGTATTTATGCAAAGGAAGTTGAGCCGGAAAAGTTGCCAAAATTGCAAGTATATTCGCAGAGCTAGATGTTATAGTATTCGTAACTGAGGGAATGAACCAATCACTTAGAGGTCATGGAGTCACGACCCAGACAAACTATTTTGAAATAAGTTTTCAATTATTGTTTTCTTTGAAAAAAGTCAGAAATGTTCTCTAACGTTTACAACCAAAAACTTACTGATTCATTGTTTTGTCCTCGCAGTTATTCTATTACGAGTTGCATTGATAAATGAATTTTTAATCTAATCAACGTTAGACCAAAAATGTTCTTTGAATCAGTGATTTATATATTACATTTAATAGAATTGTTATTTCCATCAAAGAACAGAATTTCAAGAAGAAGGAGATCTGAAATAAATATTGTGAAGGAAGTAAGAGAAAATCAGTTTCGTTAATTGGCTTTATAAAAATAATGATTTCTCTATCCTGAAACTCTTTTAGCATTTAAAATAACAGAAAAAAGGTAAGATGAATCTGATTTATGATTGACTAAGGTTAGCATGCTTACTTGTAGAAATTTAGATATATAAAATCTGATTAAAATTACACATCAAAAATTTTATTATTGTTTAGTGTGTGGAAAACCTCCAGTAATGGCTGCAAATAGGAATATGAGAAAGGTGTAGATCAGAATTTAAGGAGAATACTGCAGACAAAACTCTAAAACCAAGAATTAATTACAGTTGGAAATCATATTTGAGTTTGCAGGAATCTTAACAGTTACTGTATAAGGAAAAATTTGTTTAATCTCACTTTCCGTTTGTCGTTTACGATTATCTACCTTATTCTAAATTTGTAGAGAATTATCATACTAATTATAAACTCAGGACATGATTTTTATTAAGTTAAGCGTAAGAAATTTGTTAGAAGTTTTTCAATTTAACTTTAGAGATTGTGCAAATTGTTGTCAATCACATAAAATTGAGTACCATCGAGGGGTACAATACTGTATTTTAGTTATTATAAAACCAATTGATTGATTATTATAAAAACATTGATTTACAGATTAGGAAAAATTTCTTAAAACACTATGTTTGGAGTGTAGCATTATACGGGAGTGAAATGTGGGTGATAGGGGCTGTAGAAAGGAACTCTTCCTTTCTGCAGCCTCTATCATCCACGAGGATAGAAGCTTTTGAAATGTGGTGTTATAGGAAAAAGTTAAAGATTAGATGGGTGGACAAGATAAGTAATTTAGAGGTTCTTAGGTGAGTGGATGAAAAAAAGTATATGGAAGCATCTTACCAGAAGAAGGGATAGGCTAGTGGGGCATATCTCAAGACATCCAGGTATAGGTCTATCAATAATGGAGGATATTGAGAAAGTGAATTGTAGGGAGAGACAAAGGTTAGAATATATAAAGCAAATTACAAAAGATGTAGGGTGTTACAGGTACGTAGCTATGAAACGACTCGCGCGAGATAGAACAGCTTGGAGAACTACATCAAACAAGTCGAGAGACTGATGAAAACCAACAATTATCTCGCCGAGGTTGCAAAATGATTTTTGGCAACTTACTATTCTGTAGTAAGACTGCTCTATAACACCCACAATGCTTAAGGTTCCGGGTTTGAATTCAGGATAGGGTCTCAAAGAAATATACCGTTATAGGCATTTTTTTAGACAGTAGGGATCAGTACTTTGATGGGATTCAATTAATCATACTTTCTCAGGATTGGTCGACCTGAGTCTGTGCAAGCCTACACCTCAATTACACCAAATCATCATCACCTCATTGGGTCATGAGGTTGTTAATGTTATAAATTGAAAAGATTGCAGCGTAGCGTACACACATTAGTGTAAAAAATAGGCCTAATCTCCGGTTAAATGTTCCTAATACAAAAATTATTACTACAATCACTCAATCAATTATTATTTACAGTTAAAGTAATTATAATTGTATTTTAAAAGAAAACGGAACATAAATCAATAGGCGGACTTGTACCTCTAATCAGTACGGTATGGGAAATTTAATAAATTTAAAAACATTTACAAGATTTAAATCCATTCCGCTAAATATATCTATTTGAACTCATGAACTCTATTTCGTTTCAATATCACCTTGACGCAGTACTATAACTTACAATTAAGATTTTATTTTTTGTCTGATTCATATTTTATGGGGTAAGGTCAGTTATTAAACAAAGGATAGCGGGGGCGTAGTCAAGCAATTAACTAATTAGGAAATGAGGGCAAACGCCATACTAGAAGGAGTAAAAAGCAGGTTACAATGCCCATGATATTGTATAATATAAAATAATGGCTATTCATGCAAGAGCATTGGACTTCTACTCTGGTACAAAACATCGTGTTAAATTTTATTTTATATGTTTTTAAAATTAAGTCGTTTTAATGAAATTTTGTGAGTTGAATTATAAAAGAACATAATATGGAAAAACGAATTTAAAGTTGTAAATTTAAACTGGTTTCAGAATGAAAAGTATTTGGTAAAAATTAATGATTTGTATTAAGCATATCCATACACAGGGTGGCCCATAAGTTGGTTCCCCAATATTTACGGAAATCGGAAGAAAGGTTAATGGAATGAGAAACCTACAGACAAAAAAACAAATTTATTATATGAACTCTACATTTATATTACATTGAAAATCTTATAGCAGATGTTTAAAATATCCACCATGATTCTCTATACACTTTATACAGCGACTTTAAACTAATTCAAAAATTTTCAACAGTAACATTTTACCGTCATTTACATAGTCAAATGCAATTTCAATTGAACTTTATCGTTCGTGCAGGTTTTGTGGCTTGGAAGAATACACTAGTTCCTTTACAATGCCCCACAGTGAAAAATCACATGGCGTTAAGACTGGCGAGCGCGCAGGCCATTCAATTGTACCACGTCGACCAATCCATTCATCAACTTTGGAATTTAAAACTCACAAACTTCGATACCGAAATGTACTGGGGCGCCATCTTATTGCCAGATGAGCACTTGGATATTGTAAACAGGATTGTTTTCAAGTTCCGGAAATACTACTTCTGCAGGATTTGTCAGTAATTTTCCGAGTTAACATTTACCTCAAAAAAAAATAAGGACCTATCAGTGCAGTACTCGAAATACCTCCCCATACCATAACACCAGACACATTAAGCTCTTTTTGAATTACAATAATATTGTAATTACAATAATTGTAGGTGTGCAGTTACCAACTCGGCAACATTTACGAAAGTTAAATAAGAAATTTGAAAGCACAGGAAGCGTACTAAATGCCCCGAAGTGTGGTCGTCCACGATTGATTTTCAATGACGATAACCTGCAAACGCTTCAGCAACCTTTTGTAGGTTATCGTCATTGAAAATCAATCGTGGACGACCACACTTCGGGGCATTTAGTACGCTTCCTGTGCTTTCAAATTTCTTATTTAACTTTTGTAAATGTTGCCGAGTTGGTAACTGCACACCTGCATACTTATCACTAAATTGGTACAGTACTTAAGCAGTATTTTTATGATGCTTTCACCACAACTGAAGCATATGAACTCGTTCAGTTGTAAACATTTTAAAAGTACCGTTACGAAGGAAAAAATAGTAACTACACTGAGACGTAACTCACACTAGCCACTGTAACAGATAACTAATGAATGTTGTACGTGATGGTGCCAACATTACACTATTACCAACTTATCAAAAAGAAAGGTCCCATCTCATGGGGAAACCGACATATGGCCCAATTTAATTTATGATTACTTGTGAAACTCATGAAATTAAAATAACATTTACTATGAAATGTAAAGAAACCAACTGTATAAGTAACTATGTATTAATTATTTATATTTTACCTACACATTTTTGGTTGTACCTGTAATACTATAGCTTGAATAATAAGGTATTTAACGCTAATGGTCTACCACAAATCAATGTATTGGTTTTGTGTAAGCTGCTGATTGGTATGTTAGGTCATTTTCGACAGTCTGCTCTCATTGTACAAAGCTAAGCACCAGTAGCCGGTTAAAGGTATCGATTATGTGTACGGTAATATCATCAAAGCCTAAAAAGTCTTTATATTTCTTCTTAATATCCAATCTGAATTCTGAATTGAACTGAAATTCATGTTGCTCTGTTAGATACACGTAAGACAGTTAACAATAGTATAAGGTCCTTGCAAACCCCAAAGTTTGGGGTACCCAAGCACGGAAAATAAAATAAATAAAAAACAATTTTAGATTATTACTTTTTTCGAAATAATTCAACTTATTCAATTATGAGACTGGTATCTTAAATAAATATTTTCTGGGGAAGGGGCTAAAGGACTTAGCTGTCCAATAAAAAAATTCTCTAGATAATATAATTTTAGTAATATGGTAATACTAGAATTTTATCACTCCTCAAATAGTTTACTTACTAAAGAAAAATATAAAGTTTTTAATAGAGATTATGACCATCCACCAGTTACTTTAATCTTGAGTAGCACTAACTACACTATCATTTTATAAATAATATTGTAAATTGGCCATTTCTGTGGCGCAGTGGTTAGCATATAAGACAACAAAGCAGAAGATTCCGGGTTCGATTCCCCGCTACAGTCTGGAAAATTATTATATGTCAAATCCCATTGTGTCGCTAATAACCAAGCAATTGATACGACTTTAAATGAACAAATGAATGAATAAATAATTGACAACTACGGACGTTTAGGTTGATGTTGATTTTAATATTTTTCTTACTTACTTAAAATTCGGCGATAGATTTCTAAATCTAATGCGTTGAGAATGAATTTTGACCGGGAATTTTACTTTGGGCTCTATGTCTAAGTAAATTGATGTTCTACCATTTAAAATAATGAATGAAATGTAGACAAAATATTTAGGTTTTCTGGGCGCTAAATTTTTTTGTAACTATTAATTTGTTAATGTTAAAAATTATTTATTTTGTGCCATGTTTCCAAAACTTGATTTACTTGCTGGAATTAACAATCATAGCTATCTGTAGTTCTATGACCTTTCTAGAATATTACTTGAACAGAGACGCTTAGACTAGTGTTTACATTAAGTTAGTTAAAATTATTTTCATAGTTAATAAAATCAAATTCATATAAAAATTAGTAAAGAAGGAAAGCTTTTTGTGACATCAATGGAAACGCTGTTGGGTGTATTAAATTAATTTGAGGTTATGGAAATGTTTGATTAATGGAAGTAAGAAATTCAGTATTTTTACAGAATATCTCTTAGCAGTTGACGCATAAGACTAAAAATTGGTAGTATAATATTTTAAAGAAATAATTTTATTCATATTATTATAATTATTACCATTTTACTATCATGTAAATGCAATGAATAATAGGTCCAGTTATTGAAGTGGCGAATGGTCTATGTAATTCGAATGATATGCAAATTACTGGTGTGGTAACAGTTGTACTGTTTATTCTATTAAGCTTTGGCAAACATCTTTGGTTTGGCAAATTTAACATGCTGTGCATTTCAAAGCTGATTGCCATTGGTTCTGTGTTTCAGGAGATAACGTGTTAATAAACATTGACAAATTCAACGTTCTCGTATTGGAACACTGGTGGACATCGTATCCACAAAATTTTTGATTGATTATAGTTCCATTGAATCGAAATGTTAAAAGTAAAACACATTACAAAAAACTTCACTTTTTTAGCAACTTTATTACTAAAATTTTTAATTTTATATGAATAACTAAGGGATTGTATGATTTTTCTAATAAGATACATACAATTTAATTTTTCCCGACATAGGAAATTACTAATTCTAACGTTAAGTAATACGGTAAAAAATTTGCTCCTGGACTTCACATTGAAGTACATAATTATATTAAGGTTACCCGGAACGGAAAAAATTAAAAATTTTCACATATCCGGTTTGTTGCACATTATTAAAATTCAGAATTTTTTGCATCCAATGATGTATAATTTGTTGGGGTTTTGCAATTTTTAACCCAAAAAAAAGTTAAAATATGTTGAACCCTTACGTTATTTTCTATACGTTATCGGTTTGCACAAATATATTTTTTGAATGACAAACGATAAACTGAAAAATTTTGTTTTTGTTTTAAAACTTTGTCGGCATTAGACCAACTGTGAATGTAACAGTTGAGGAATTTCCAGATTATGATCCTGGAATGTACTAGAGATAACTATTTTGTAGTACTTTTAATGTATTCTCTTTAGTTTTTTCTGTTTCCCGTAAACCCAATTTTTGACACATAGGGAATATTTTCTCAGCCAAATGTGAATGGATTTTAATGAAATTTTTGCACAACCTTAATTTAAATGTACTGAGTTAATATTACAGTAAAACATTGTGTTTAAATACTTATTTTTCACTTAAATAGGGAAAAAATTATGCTTTTCGAAAGTGTTAATTTAAAAAATCATTTTCTTATCTTCCTAACAATATATATTCAGATGCTACTAATTTTGTGGGTGTAGAATAGCCTGAAAAGTAACCAAAAAATAAAAATTGAACAGGATAACTGTAGTAGTTTTTGAGAAAATGTTCTCTACATTAACATTACGGAGGTAGGCATTCCGGGTACCCTTAGTTGGAATTGATATTTGGCGTACAGAAGGATGAGTTAATGCTAGGAATATCTTCTCGACAGCAGTTTCCCAACCAAATAAATTATGGCTTACAATATTATGTGCCAACAATAAAAACATAAAACATTTTTAAGTACTCTTTACATTTTAGAAAATCTATTCAAAATTTTATAAGCGATTACCTTGAAAATTTTCTAAGAATTTAACTTTTTACTGCTCTTAATGCAATAACATTTCTTGACAGATCAAAACGGCGTTTAAAATTATATTGGAACGGATGTTGTTTGAACGCACCTATACAAAAAGGAACCACATGCAGAAAGTATATATTTCAATTGAGCTACTTTAATAAAAACAAAAAAAAATTTTACAAGCGTTATTTCTTTAACTGAATACATATAAAATTATGTCAAATGCTTATCTACCATAGCGGAAGTAGGTTATTTTAAAATTTAAAATTATACATTACAGAAAATTACTGAATATATGCATTTTATGCAATTGGTGTTTATTGTTTACCGTAATACTGGTGGTTTGAAAAATATATAATATTTTTCGATTATCAAAGTAATAAAGCTGTTAAAAATACCTGTATAGGATGTTTGATAAAATAAAATTGTGTATATTTGCCGCAATTCACGACCCACGCCCATTTACAAATAAAACAAGCATATAAATCGAATCACTTAAAAAAAATTGGTAGTTGGTCCTGTATTGAATTTTAAATGATTGTCTAACATGGGAGTTGGCTAACTGAATGAAAATTTTATGAAGTTTACCAACATAAAGTAACGAGAATACTTTTCTGCAAAGATACTGTTTTATTTTGTTTTTAGTACTAGTTGACTTTAAAAATAGCTTTTTATTTTACCTCTTTTAGTTTTGCCTTTTTGTCTTCAATCTTTAAATTATATACTGGAATATTTTCTTTAAAAAAATTTATTATTATCGCACCACTCGTTTATTTCAAGAAATTTGTCAAAATTTTTGATGATCGCACTATAATTTATAGAATAAAAATAAAGAATTAATATCAAAAATACATATATCAGTGTAGTTTTATTTTGCGATCCTGTGCGCCTCAGGAATCGCTCCAGCAGATAATATCAATTAAGTTACTCAAAAAATGGCGTTTTAAACATGAGTCCACATCTAAAAAAATTCACTTTGTTCTCTTACGTAAAACAAATTTCGGGTTTGTAGGAGTCATATATGGATGAAACGAAAAAACTTGGGCTTCAGTTACGTCAATTGTTCTGGCTTTTTGGCAGTAAGTTTCAACTTTCTTTTAAAAATAGTGTACAGGTTAATAAAAAAAAATTATGAATTTTTATTATATATAATAATTTCTCGTCTTACTTTCTCCCATTAGTTCATTCACTGAAGTAAAAACAAATTCTGATGAACTTTCAATTGGCCTCCTTTTTTAGCTTTTATTTCTGATATTTGCTGTTTGTGATGAAAAACTATTTTTTGTGATAATATTGTGACACTTATTGCTAAGGTCCGTTTCGGGATCTAGGTTATTAAATAATTAATACACTAAAGTTTACAATTACAAATATTTATTTCACTAAAAGATTACAAAATAAATGATTAAACTAATTATAATTAAGTAATACAATGAATGATTTAATAATTCACTTAAAATAGATAATTAACAATAAATAACTTACACTCACTTTTATGGATTACACAAACATACAAAAACACAGAAACTGAATTCCACAAAAACTACACATTAACTTTACAATACACTCACAAAAAGACTTTACACAATACACACACAACAAAGAGACGGTATAACAATCGTTGCTCGGATGCGTAACCTGTAGACGCACCGCGATAATCGCACGGCAAAGATCACACGAATACTGACTGGACCGCGCTCGGGGGTCTCCTTTTATAATCATTCTCAAAGATCGTTCCAGAACAAAGTAGAGAAATCTACTCAAGTACAAAAATAACTCTTAATGAGTGCTAGAAAAATCCTTTGTAAATAGGTCAACAAAAGGTCTTTTGTAAATAGAAAACGTAAACAATCTGCCTCCCTCATAATAGCTGTACACAATACCTAAACTTTATGATAGTTATTACAACCCTTATGAATAGACACACTTTTATGGTTACAACTGTCATTTACAAAACTGATCTTATTGTGTAGGCCTATTGTTATTTTTATTATTCCTTAATTATTTTTATGAATGGAATTCTGGAACGTTCGCGAACAATCTCGTCTTTTCTTAGATCTTGTTACAATATTTTTCGTAGATATTTCCAAAAACTAAACCCACAGAAATTTAAAAAATCGAGTTTATTTTTCAGAAAAATTTTATTAGATTTATTAATTTTTATTATCTATTGTGGATAACTAAATTGACTTTTGAACAATTAACTTACTGGAAATAGCTTTTTCCTTATTAGAAATTTATTTGAAATAATAGTTTCTTTCATTAACGGATATTTAACGGATATTTTTTGAAATCGGTTGGGTAGTTCCTGAAGTTAGCACGTACTACAAACAAACTATAAAAAAAATTATTTCTTTTTAATGCTAGTATAATAGATAGTTGTGACTAATGAGAGAACTCTAACAAAAGTGGGTGCAAGGAAGAACCCTGCTACACGCAATGAAAGGAGGAAGAAACAGTATGATTGGGTATCTACTGTCACATTCGACCTGGTTTACTACCCTTCTTGAGGGGCTGATAGAGGGTACTGCCACAAGGGGAAGACCAAGATTGGAAAATATTGATGAAGTAAGGAGGGGAAGAGGATATAAGAAAGTGAAGAGATTGGGTATGAGAGAGCAAGATTGTAGACCCACCAACCGAGACGAGGAGATACTTTGTTGTTGTTAGACTGTATGTAATAGTCAATACTTTTTTATCTTTTTATTGAATGCGGTGAAGTTCAGTGTATGTGTAAATTTGATAATGGAAAATTCAATATGCTCTGATCTAATAAATAACTAATATTATGGACAATACTCAATGAAAATACCAGCGTGGAAGTAAAGCACTGTATATTTCAGGAAATTAGCAAACTTCGAATTCTGTAGGAAACTCTTTTTATAGTTCTTTAATATGTAAATTTTTTGGTGGGCTAAAGAATTTCGCCAATGATACCGTAGTATTAGCCGAGACGAAGAAAGAAACAGAGAATATCTTAAATAGAATGGCTGAGATCATGAGAAAGGATTAAAAATTCATAAAAATTCTTCATAAAAATTAATAAGAACAAAATGAAAGCGTTGTGTAGTAGCAAAAACGGTTCAAAAGAGATGGGAAATTTAAAAGTAGGCAACGAAAACATACAGGAAGTATGTAAAATAACAAAGGATAGTAGAAGCACCAGTGATACCAAAAGTAGGATTGCTGAAGCTAGAAGGGCCTTTGAAATGAAAAACAGCTTATTGACTACAAACATTGATTTACAGATAAGGAAAAATTTCTTAAAACTCTATGTTTGTAGGGTATCATTATACGGGAGTAAAACGTGGGTAATAGGGGCTGTAGCAACAAAGCGCATAGAAGGTTTTGAAATGTGGTGTTATAGGAAAATGTTAATGGGTGGACAAATTAAGTACATAAATTAGAGGTTCTTGGACGAGTGGATGAAAGAAGTATATGGAAACATCTTACTAGGAGAAGCGTAGGCTAATGGGGCATATCTTAAGACATCCAGGTATTGTTCTATCAATAATGGAGGGTAATATTGAGGGAGTGAATTGTAGGGAGAGGCAAAGGTTAGAATATTTAAAGAAAATTACAAAAGATGTCGTATGTTACAGGTATGTAGATATGAAACGACTGGCGCATGACAGAACAGCTCGGAGAACTGCATCAAACCAGTCGAGAGACAGCTGACAAAAAAGAAGTATTTCCTGTTTTATTTTGAAGGGTTATGCTATGGTTTAAGCGTTTTATGGGCGTATGAATGACAAAAGGTTAAAGTATTTGTAGAACAAATACACATAAACTGTTATTGTAGTAATGGTAGCAATGAAGGAAAATAAAAGAAGTACAGAAAGACTGAGAAAACAAGAGACTAAAATAAAAAATAAAGGAGATGATTGAGGAATAAAAAATAATCAATTTATGGTATCGTTATTGAAGTAAACTTTCTTCAATATCAATAAGCCAACTCCAATAAACAATTTTCCAATCAGTAAACAAATAAAAAATTGTTTTTACACCAAAATAATTACGAAAATTTTTCAAATGCATAGCGTTTATATTTGCAAGAACGAAGCCAACAATGCTACATCAAACATATTTTTGTGTTAAAGTGTATTATATAATTACGATCAGTCTGGATAAACACAATTGTTATTTATGAATGTAATAGAAATAATTTAATAAAATATGTAACCAATGAGACAGAGTTTTTATCCCCACCAATTTCATTGTGTCCATGCCATGTGAGTTAACATCTTATCGCTAGATGGCTGTTCCTCCAGTCTGTACCACGAGCCGCCGGAGAAGCCGCGAGTCAACCTGTTGAATATAAACACAATGTAAGTACATAATTTATCTAATATTTTTTATAATAGATTCAGGTAAAAAACACACCCATTAACCAAATATATTACGATGTATTCTTTATCTTACTTATAAAATGAAATAATAAAATATGAAGAATTATTTCGGATGGTAAATTTTAATAAATAATAATGAAATTTGAATTTTTGTGTAAAGAAATCTATAAAAATATTATCAATGGAACTAACCGTTTCTTTAATTAATTTAACGCACATTTTATATTTCGAATTAACAAAAAATGCTTGATGCTGTATGACTTAAGTCCGTTTTTAATAAAAAAACTAATTAAACCGGAAAAATATACCTGAAAAAACTACAGATAACTTTATTATTTTAGTATTTAATGATAATTATTATTACCATCCACTGGATTATACGAGTTAGGTTTGTTTTCAACTATAAACCTGATGTCATGTAATAAATTCAGTGTGTGCACTATTTATGACTTAGTTATTTATTAGGTATTTCTTATGGAAATTCGTGGTAACCGCGGTTTTTTGCTACTACCTAATATCTGAATTTATTTCTACCTTCTATTACATCTTTGTCCATCTTTAGTGCCGTTATGTCTTTTTATGTATTTGGCCTACGAATTTATTAAAATACAATAATTAATCTCTTAAATTTTTTGACTAATGAATTGTGGAGTTTCCAAATTTTCGAAACTATACATTCATAAGTTACAAATTTACATTTAATGAACGATTAATGGCAGGTTAATGTCTAAAACTTGATGTTAAATATTTAATACCTTTTGGATAGTTAGGAAGAATAAATATACACAAAATACGACGTTGTAAAACGGTTCTAAAAAATTACTAACCTTCTTGAATAAACTTGTCTTTTATGAGCAATTAACCTTTGTATAAACAAACAATTCGTAATGTTAATTTTATTGCTTTTGTTGTTCCATAATATAAATTTACTTTAAAGAACGGAAACGATTTTAAATAGTAAATATAATATAAAAGACGAATATACTAAGTAAGAATTAACACAATTTTACTACCTCCAACTTAAAAAAATGTATACAATAAAATTGAAAATTTCAACCTGCTAAAAATAAACAAGTTACTAAAATTGATTCAATTACTGTACATTATTTGTAAATACGAATAAGATTAATGATTTATTTTAACTACTTGGAACTGTTACTTTTTCGTATTTGATTTCCTGGATAAAAAAGTCTGATTACTGGAGGGATCTGGAGTTTTATAACCCGCCGTGGTCTTTAAAACATTAAATAAAAAACTAAAATAAGATTTACTTTAAAATTATATGTTTTTAGTGAAAGTTCATTGAATTCTTTTCTTTAAAATCTTGTCGTTACATGAAATTTGTTGCACGCGGTTTATTTTTGTACAGTAAAGAAAGAGAGTAAAGATGTGAACTTGATAAATATGTCTAGACATAGATTTATTTGTTTCTTTTCTGATCACATCAACTTCTTGAATATAAAAAAACGACATTCAGTCTGTGATCTGAAAGAGAAGTGTATTTCCAGTCTCAAGACAGTAATCGAATGCAGGACTTTTGGCGTGGTAGCCGTAATTAGCCTACCTCAGTTTAGAAATAAAATTTATTGGAAGTAACAGAATAAATTAAGAGAAATTATTTTAAATGAAGGCTTTCTTTAATATAACTTTTTTCATTTTCCCGCTCTACAATGGTTAATTTACAACTGTAAAAATTATACAAGTAAGAATGGTGATGAAAACGGAAATGACATGTAGGCATGAGAGGGGTAGGATCTCCACTGGTGCCTTCCTAATAATTGAGAATACAAATATTCTGAATTTCGAATAAACTTTATATCATTAAATTATCAGGTATCTACTCCAATGACTTTTTAGGCGCGTAGCTGTCTTTTTTTAAGTCTAGCTGTTTCCGTTTCAGCTGAATCTGTGTTCTCCAATATAGGCATCTGCCTAGGTGCATTTGTTTATCTAAATAGCAAGCACTGAAAGATTTTTTTAAATGAGTTTAATTGGATTAAAAGCGTTTAATGACAAACGTAATAAACAAAATATTTTTTAAAATAAGTATAATTTGAACATATTTATTCGGCTTTCAAATACAAGTCAGCATTGTTTGAGGAAAATATCGAGTTACAACCACGGATGTTATCAGTAGAAGAAATTCCGATTTAGTTAACTATTTGGAATCTCCAATATCTAAATGACTATCCAGCCGAACCAACGTGAAGTGCCAATCTAAAAGATAAATACGATTTAAATTTTGAGGAAATCTTTATCGTAGAGAAAATAAAGGTTTTGTAATAATAAAATTAACATTATTATTATTACTATTATTATTATTATTATTATTATGTAATATTATTATTATTATTATTAATTAACATTATTATTATTACATTATTATTATTATTATTATTATTATTATTATTATTATTACATTTGATGGATTATAGACTTTAAAAAAATGGAAGAACTACGTTACATTGGATGATCTAAAAAATAAAACGGACAGATTAAAAATTTAAAAAGATAGGAAGACTGTATTACAGGTAAAAATAAATAAGCGATCATGAGGAAAAGGAATGGTTCAAACGAGTTAGGGAACAGATCTTACAGGAAAGGTTTTTGGGCAAATTAATTCTAAAAGAAATCCAATATGTAACTGACTAAAATGACCAATGTAATAATAAAATAATAATAATGAAAACGTATTTAAATTTTTACCGTAGTTTTATTTTACTGTATTACTACAATGGTTAAAAAGACTTGTTAAATTTCCATAAAAATAGATAGTAAATAAATTGTTGGCCTTCTGTCTTATCTATCACAATGTGTGTATACCTTTATGTTAATTATGCGCAAGAATTAAAGTGTTTATCAACAATAACAGATAGGTTTGCTTACATAACCTCTTTTAAATATAATGTAATCACCTAGTAATGTTATTGTGTGTAGAATAATTGTTTTAGCTAACTTAACTATTTAAAGAAAACAATCAGTTTCTTGTGTAATTAAAAAGTTAACCCAATTGGAAAATGATTCGAACAATCTAAAAAAAATATTTTTGATATTTTTAGTTACGTAATAAACCGTTTAAAATTTAGGCCTTTTTCATAAAATTTAAATAATCGTCTCGGTCGCTTTATTTGGTACATAAATTTTAAGATGACAGAAATAGGAATAGAAATCTGGATGTTTTTCACGTTTAGAAATATTAAAACCACAATTTTTTAACAATGTATTTTATCTTGCAACAGTTTTTTTTATAAATATAATATTATAAACATTAAACAAAAATGAGTAAATCGGAGTAATGTCCTTAAAATTAAAATATAAACCACACTTAGTATTGTGTTAAAAAACTAAACTGTGAAGAAAAAATATGTAAAAAACTAAACTGGATAAACTGTGAATCAAAATCTTGAAACACAAAGTTGTTGAAGTTGAAAATGACGATGACCATGATATAGATGATAACTATACAGATTATAAGTTGCGATGATTGTAGTAGAATTAGAAAGAAAAAAAGTTTAAATGATTAAAAAAATCGTAAAAGTAAGTCTAATTTTTTAAAACGTTTCAGTCTGTGAGTATCCAAAACCACAAATTAACAGCCAATTCCATAGCAAATATAAATTGCATTAGCAGAAAAAGTACGTTTCAATTTGATTTAGTCGATTAAACAATATAAATTTATCTAATTCGGTGATTTATATAGGTAAATGTTTCTATACCCTGCAATAATGTTCTTACATTGTGTTAGTAATTAGTTTATTAAGTGAAAAACCTTTTTGTCTCGTGAAACAAAAGGTGTAATTGATATCTTAGCTGTCATTAGATTTTTAACTTTTACTTTTAAATACATTTTTATCGTGGCTATAGTTTTTCTGGCAGCCAAACCGTCCGACGACTCACATTCATTCGAGTTCGATATCCTTTGACACCTTTGTCTACTACAGTTAGTGTTCTCTATTTTTAACAGTAATTTTCTTTTCTGTGTTCAATTTCTGCCATAATGTGAATATTTAATATTCTATTCTTTATTTTTAATATTTGTTTGTAAATTTATTATGTTTTTAGAGATTTGGTTTGTTTTCAAGGACATATTTGAGTGGTTTTTAAAATTGTAACAGTTAGGTAATTAAAGTGGTTTTTAGATTTATAACGATAAACACGAAATGGTTACATATCCTCTTGTATAAACAAGAAGATATTGGTCTGGTACCTTAGCGCATGTTTAATTGGAACATACTTATGATCAATTTCCTCAAAAACTGTTACGTGTAGCCTAATGGAACTTTGAAGGCTTTTAAAGACGAGTATAATACAATAGTTTGGTAGTAAAAGTATTCATTTCTCTTGTGTAATTTTTGAGATATAAATCAAGTAATAGTGTTTGAAAAAAATGTCTAAATTTTGTCAATACTATTTTCAAACACTAAGAGGTAATATTTTTAAATAATTTTGCTACTGAAATTTTGAATAGATTTAAATAAAATGCCCCTAAAATTTCAGCTTGATACTTCCACAAGTTTCTTAGATAATGGATCATGTATAGGAAAAATTACTTTGCAAAATTTAAACTTAAAAAATCACTTAAATATTTTGAAACCCACCGGGTTGTTCTAGAGGTAAAGTCGTCGCCGCAAGTCAACTGTTTAACAGCTGATTTTTGGAGACGAAGGTTCCTGGCTCAAATACTAGTAAAGGTATCAGATATCAGATGAATTAATGTCCCATAGCCGTACGAGTGAGAGGGAGATATGTGGCATAACTACGCATGCGCCCAAAGGTCTTTACCGTTATAATCCAAATCTGAAAACATACTACAGTCGTTATCTTGCTCGTTAGTTTACTGCGTGCATAAACGCTTGCTTACAACAATTAGTAAAATTATACAATGTTATTGGAATGGCGCGTATGGCTTGTGCGAGTGAGAGCGTCATGAATTCTCTCACTCCCACGGCTAGGGGACTTTAGTTCACTGAATATTGTAGTTACTTTTATAAGAATTTGGATACTAGACAGTGGTTACCGGTGTACTTTGATGGTTGGGGTTCAATTAACCATACTCTCTCAGGAATGGTTGGCCCGGGTCTGTACAAGCTACACCTCATTTACACGTCATACACATAATCCTCATCTCATTAAGTCACGGGGTTGCTTATAGTTCTGAATTGAACAGATTGCAGCGTACACACGCTAGGAAACAAAAAAAATTATTTAGAGATCACCGTAATATTTGGTTATAATCAAAACAAACACATTAGCAAAATATAAGATTAAAATATTCTTCTTCAAGATAAATCCCCTTTAAAAATAAAAGCTATGGTAAAATTTAAATATTTCATAAATTTCGAGTCATTACTTAATTATACAATATTCAATTTAAAAATCTATAACTATTTATTTAACAATTTCACAATAATTAAAATAAACAATTTTATGCAAAAGAAGGTGTAGAATATTTTAGATTGAAAAGCAGTAAATAATTTTTTACGAACTTCTGGTTAGAGGTCCCCTTAAGTAGTATTATGACCTTTTAAAGAGAAATAATGAAATTTATGTTATGTATTTCTAGAGTTTATCAATGAATCAAAATCAAAATGGAACAGTAAACGGTGTTACTTTTCATTACAACTTACAAGAGAAAATGACTAATTTATTTAAAATATTCAATTAGATTATTTTTTTTTAATTCATTTATTTCACGTCGCATCAACTACAACGGTCATTAGCGACGACGTTGGGGTGTAACTTTTTTGTACAATGGAGGATGAAATGATATTTTGTAACGTATGAAAATATGCCGTGCCTGAGTGGGATTCGAACCCAGGACCGCATGATGAGAGGCGAGCACGTTACCAACTGCGCCAATGCGGCCAGCAATTAGATTATTATTGAGTGCTTATACGTTAGAGATATCTATTACAACTTTTTTCTAATTTAAAATGATATTTTATTATTATTATTTTTTTTTTTGGTTTAACGTCCGACTGTTTTGCAATTACTGCTAATGCAGACGGTGAAGGATGAAATGATTTTTTTGTAACGTATGAAAATATGCCGTGCCTGAATGGGATTCGAACCCAAGACCGCATGATGAGAGGCGAGCACGTTACCAACTGCGCCAATGCGGCCGGCGTTGGCGCAGTAACGACGAAAAATGAAAAAAAAAACGCCTTATTATGTAACGACGAAAAATTTAGTAGTCCTTATTATTTTATGTTTGAATGACCAATCTGTTGATTAAAAGCTGATATTCAATGTAGCACACGTCCTCGATAAAATGATGCAACTGCCGTTTTTAAATTATATTGTTGATTTCGCCCTCAGTTGCTTCCTGTGTTCGGCTGCCGTTTGATAAGCCATCAGTAAAACATCAGCACATGCTGTAAACATGATGA
Source organism: Catonia carolina (assembly GCA_035578175.1). NCBI lineage: Eukaryota > Metazoa > Arthropoda > Insecta > Hemiptera > Achilidae > Catonia > Catonia carolina. The sequence goes on from JAQMRL010000001.1 coordinate 353,269,263, forward strand.
AGAGGTTTTTATTGTTTAATAAGTACATATTTTATTTTGAACTGTTATTCAGGTCGCAATTTGTTGACCTTCCATAATCAAAATGTTGTTGCCTTTTGTGGAGATTGAATGCGTGCATAGAATTGATAAAATTGAAACGTCGTCAGTAAAATGTATATTCAACACAGAATCTAAAACCTAACACAAAAATCGTATACAAAAACATAAAATTTGATTTTGCAAGAACAATTATTTATTCAATACCAACCAAAATTCATTTCTTGTTTTATCTGTAAAGTAAAAATGTTAAAAGCCGGCCGCATTGGCGCAGTTGGTAACGTGCTCGCCTCTCATCATGCGGTCCTGGGTTCGAATCCCACTCAGGCACAGCATATTTTCATACGTTACAAAAAATAATTTCGTCCTCCATTGTAAACAGTTACACCCCAACGTCTTCGCTAATGACCGTTGTAGTTGATGCGACGTTAAATAAATAAATTAGAAACAAAAAAAATGTATAAAGTAAATATTATTAATCTGGTTATAATATATTATGTATGTCAAAATTATAAACTACAAATTTTCCTAACAGTACACTCCTGGTTTCCAAGTTTGTTTAATTAATATATCATACCTTTAATTAAGAAAATCTATATATAATACACAATTAGTTTACTTTTGGGTAAAATTTAACTCATTTTTATAAATTAAAGTTCCTATCTTTATAAAATTTTAATGATAAATTACTTTAATCCTTAATATGTGTACGTTGCAATCTGTTAAATTATTTAAGACCAATAAGCAACCCAATGACCTAACGATATGAGAATGATGTGTATGACATCTAAATGAGGCTTATACAGACCCAGGCTGATCATTCCTGAGAAGTCTAGTTAATTGAACCCAACCATTAAAGTACACCGGTAACCACTGTATAGTACTCAACTACGTATACAAGTAATCTTACAAGGATTTGAAGCAGGAATCTTCGTCTCCAAAAATCAGCTGTTGCACAGCGTTGTTAGTGATATTCTAGCAGTCAAAGTGATGCATTTTACATACTGTTAGATTATTAGACTAAATTGTAAATTTAATTAAAATTTTCAATTACTGTCTTTTAACGTGAGCATCAGTTCCTATTTCCAAAAATATCAATTATATATATTTTTCATCAATTAAGAATATTTCACAAATAATGATTCCAAATGGACTATTCACAGTGGTGATCGAAAGCTAATACGCAATCAAATAAAATGTTGTGAAGTTAAAAGCTAGCGAGCGGCTAACTACTGTGATGTTTCTCTTTCCACAATTCAAAATATAAAGAAGGAAGTTAAAGACAGCTAAGAAGATAATTGTTCATCAACAGTTTTTTTGACACCTGGTAAAAAGAGGAAACGGCCAGATAATATAGGAATGCCTTATTGTACGGCTTTGACAGACGTCTTGTTGTAGAAATTATGGAGGATGTGTACTTCAATAAGATAGTGGTGCCGACATATGAAAAGTTATTACCGGTTTTAAAAGAAAGGCTAAATTTTAGTTGGAAACCTTGTATACGTTAAGAAAAATTTTAAAGGAAATGGGGTATCACTGACTCTTTTTACGAAGTATATAATTTGAAAGGCAACACGTGGTTAACAAACTGTGCAATTATACAAAGGTAGTAAAATATAGTGTCTCACTGTTGAGATTGGCAGCACTGTAAAAATTTTTTCCCATTCCTCACAGCCCATCCATACGCAAAAGGCATTCTCGTGACTCAGTATCTATACTAGAGTCCGCTTACAATCATAAATTGTCAAAATTCTATTTCAAAAACGAAAAACTATTTAAAATGAAAAAAGACCACCTTTGTGGCATAGTGACTAGTGCACTAGCCTACAAAGCGAAAGGTCCTGGGCTCGATGCCCGGCTAAGATCTTGAAATTTTAACACGTTAAACCCACTATTACAGTATCAAACCCCACAGTAGTCGCTAATGACCAAGCTGTCGATGCGACTTTAAATAAAAAAAGAAGACGATGTAATCAATAGAAATTTATTTTTAATTGTATTTTTATTTTAGATGCTTGTTTAAAACAGTTAGAAATACACTTTTTTAAATTTAAGGAAATGAAATTGTTGACGTGCAGCCAAAAATCGTGCTACACATACTCATGCAGTCCTAGATGTGCGATGCTACATCATAGTAATTACGGTAGTTAAAAAAGAAGGAAGTCGAGTGAGGTGGCATTAAAACATGTTTAAAACGCATTAAATTTAGTCGAAATATTATACTACACTTCTGCTTTAGAAAGATTATAATTTTAAATTTTTTGCGGATTTCAAGGATTTATTCAATGAATCATCTAAAAAGACAATAAAGCCATTAATTCAAGGATGCTTTTACAATTACAATAAATGTAATTGCACTGTATTACAGTTACATAAATCGGAATTATTTTTATTATTAAAACAAAATATTATGGTCTAAAACTATTCCAGGAAATAAAATTTTGTAACTTATTTTATGCCTAATTATGTACAAGCTAGACAAAATATTACAGTCTGTCGATAAAAAGGCCTATTATGTTACTACCGACTATAATAACCATTGTTTGTGTTATATTCGTAGTGAAAACAGTGCGGTGTTACACCGTTGCACAACGTCCGTCCTGCGTCCCACAGGTTACAATAATACAATTCTAATGCAGTTGGAGGAATGGACACGGTCACACTTCAATGATAATGCGGCTCATGGTGACGTCACAGTGTCTGCGAACGAGGCCAAATACCGAACTCAAATAATATATGTGTCATCAGACGTCTGATAAAAATTTGTCACATTTACATAATGTCGTTTTTTATTTCTTAAATAAATCGTTTGTTTATTTTTATATATTTTAGGTTTTATTGACAAAATGTGTTTGACTTAAAAAACCATGCCTACAGCGGTTTTCCATGACTAACACTGTTCTTAAAAAATAGAGGGAATCAAACCAAGGACTTCTGATATACTATACACTACTGGTGCTGCAAGCACTACTGACCGAATTACTGAAAGGTTTTTATTTTTTATTTAAACTTGTATCAACACGCTTGGTCATTAGCGACCGCTGAGTGTTAAACAAATGTATCATAAGAAAAAAGAAATTAAACTCAAGCTATAAATCGAAATCAGGACTTTCCCCTTCACAGTTTAACATAGTCAGGGGCTTTGCCAAAACATTTTAGAGGCAAAGATTTACAATGAAAACAACATAACTTTTTGTTTATTCACATTTATCTACTACTTATTTTATTAATAAAATGTTTAATTTTTTTAAATTTATCTTAGTTATTGGCCTCTACATTGGAATATGTTGTAATTTTAAGAAACTCACCGGGAATCGAACCCACTAAAAGTCCGTTACAAAGCCATCCGGAAAAAAAATTATTTTGTTCGTAGATCTGTTATTACTTAACGTTGGTAACAAAAATAATTCTCAGTTTTAATTGTGAAGCATTTTAAAATTCTCAAAAGTATAAATCATGAAATTCAAGAGAACAACATCTAAATGGTATGAAACACTTGAATTTGTGGATACTTTAAAAGGCATTCTAAAGATGTAAATACACAACTTTTTGTTAGAGATTTTTATTTGATTTTGTCAGACTGTTATTCTGTAATTAAGGCTAGTGAAAACGGTGATGGAGGATGGATAAAAAAATGACTGAAACGTACCAAACTAAATCGGGAATCGAAATTAAGATTCCTGGCGTATAAGCCAGGTGCATTGAATACTACACTGATTATTTTAGAGATGTTGAAGTAAATTAATTCTTTAATAAATTTTTGGCCTAGAAAATTAGAGACTTGTTTCTAAACTAAATCTCACAAACTTTCTTAATATTTAGTGTTAGAAGTTCAGTGTATTATACAAAGAATAAATGTAAATATTTGGCCACCTTCGTGACGTAGGAGTTAGCTTGCTAGACCACACAGGTGAAGTTCCTAGGTTTATTTTCTAGCTAGTGTTTAAAGATTAAAAAAATATTTCCATTCCATTAAATGTGTTAGTCACAAATGATGAAGCTATTGATGCAACTTAAAATAAACTAAAGAGAAAAACAACAGAAATGATTAGAACTGGGAAATCGGATATCTGACACTTTTGTCATACCTCGGAAAAAAACTACTTTTCAATTGTTTACGCTCAGTATTTAAACTTAATTCATAGAAGTATAATGATTTTTCTTTTGTGAAAATCTGTCACTCCTAGAATTTAGTTGTAAGGTACATCCGTTAAGTCAAAGAAACGACCTTCTAATTGAGTATTGTTATTTATTTATTCTTCTTTTATTTTTATAGTTTTTACGAAATGCTTTTAATTATTTAAAATATAAAATTTTTATGTCTATTCTGAACGTGAGTAAAATTTTTTAATGAAAATTGTAATTTATTTTAAAATTGTCATCTGTGAGTCATAACTTATCCTTAGTTAAGATAATAGGTAAATTTTATTTTTATTTAAACTAAAAACTAATAAACATAGATTGAAATGAAACACCCTACCCGATAGACATTCACGCAATCTTTCACCAATACTGAAATTTAGTCATTGATTAACAAGTTTCTATGTTGTATCCACAACAGATTGAATACCTATTTTATTTTATTTGCGAATTGAATTTCAATGATGAACGAGTAGTTTATAACACGGTTTAAATTCTATGCAGTCACGAGAGTGAAACTTTAAATGTGAAGAGATAAAGAAAAATTCCCGCTAAATTGAACCCCCAACAAACTACCGTATAGTATAGAAAAGTTTCTTATTTTATTTTAGTATATTTTAAATTTCTTAATTTTTTTAATTTTTACTGTTATAGGCCTACAGTTTGTAGGAAAATATGAGTTAAGTTAATACTCCAAATAATCAAAAAATTCAGTGTAATTCAATTCATATTTTTTGTCTTTATTTACTAACTACAACTGCATATTCATACAAACAACAGTATTTATGATGATTGTAAGTGTTTAATGTCCTGTTTTCGTCTTAGTTGAGGAAATCACCCAGTGGCGAACCCTCACCACTGTGTTGTATAAGATTCCAGCATCTATTTAATCTCCTTTGTAGATTTTGTGGTAAGTGTGGGCGTGACAATGTTTGTATATGTGGATTCGTGTGATTTATTAATTTTGAATGAGAACGAGTTTATAATCTATTAAAGGTCGTGTATACTTTGTCTACGTTGCGGTCTCCATTATATGATAGAGTTTGGTACGTATAGATTCATGAGTCACGAGTTTGCCTTTGTTTGAAACGTGGGGAAAAGGGGAAAAAGCATTTGTGCGCATGCGCGACTGCTTTAATTTCAGTACAACAAACATAAAAACTTATACTATACCCAGAGCTTATACAGTATATCGCGGAACCATTTGCAGGTTAACTGTACGAATATAACTGTTTGTTACGTAAACACAAATGTTAGTTTCTCGAAAACGTGGGCAGACTATTCACAGTGTTGAACGAAATTTATTATGCAGTGTAATAAAATGCTGTGAAGTTGAAGCTAAACAAAAATGCCTTTCCCTGCCTCTTAACAAAAGCCAAGAGCGAGTGGCTAACTACTGTGACGTTTCTCTTTCCACAATTCGAAAAATAAAGAAGGAAAGTAAAGACGTGAAGAAGCTATTCTTCAACAGTTTTGTTGACACCTGGTAATAAAAGGAAATGGTTGGGTAGATACTAGTGAGACTGGTAGTAAAGACGCCGGTGACAGCGATAGCAAAGAAGGCGATTCATTCGAAGAAAATTTGTTCCAATGGAATAAGGTAGCTGGTAAATACAGTAAATCAAACATTTCTAGTCATGTAATTAAGCTATAGGTAATATTACAGGTCACATAATTATATTTCTTTAGGTTTATGAAGAAAACATTTTCTCGGAATAAACCACAGCTTAGAAAATGTATGTAAAAACTACACGGTAGTGAAATGTACGAGTAGTGTCTCACTGTTGAGGTTTACAGCACTGTCAAATTTTCACTTCCGTTCCTCACAGCCCATCCATACACAAAAGGCACTGTGGTGCCTTCAGTATCTATAGTAAGAAATATGGATATAGAAAGATTTTCAATGTAATATGCATTTTTTATAAAAAAACAAATTGAATTTCTGTAGCTGACTTATACTGAATGTGCTGGACAAAACACCTTTAACAAAATAGTTGTACTAATAACTTTAAAGTTCTTCACTTTTATGTAGGTAAAAAAATATCTTCTATAACGCACATTAAAGCTCTAATTTTGAAAAAAGTATTTCAATGAGGTTTTTGTGGTAGAAATTCCAAGTTACTATTAAACTAGGCATACGATAAAAATCTGTTCTATTTATTTACTTTTTGGGTTTTACGTCTGACTGTGCTAGTACATAAAGTGAATGGAAATAGATGAAATATAAATAATGAAAAACCACCAGATATGACCAGTAATTTAATCCGGGACCCCCGTGTGTTAATTACACCCAGAATTTTGAATATTTGTTAATATTTATTAAAAAAATATTAATTAATTTTCGATAATAAGTTTTATTAACGAATGATAATGCCTACATTATTCTTGGCTTGTGCGTATTTAATAATGTGTGTTGCCCCAACATGCACTTCAAAGCTTTACTTTTGAAAAAAAATTGAAAGAGCACACATTCTACGAAAATTTAAGCCGGGGTGGACTCGACTTTGGAGTTTTTTTATGTTCAAAGTACGTGTAGCAAACTAAGAAAATTTAATAAAATTCTTTTTCGGCGATTGATTTAAAACTAAGGTTTCACCTAATGAGAGTAGTATATTTGCTCCAGGACAAATGATAGTTCTTTAAAAACTAATAATTTCATACTTTATTAAAAAGAAAACAATTCAAAATATTCAAACTTGAAAAACATATAGTTTTTAAGCCAAAGGTTTGCTTTTAATTTTGTGCCAGCTAAGCAAGGAGTAGGTTAGTAGCACCATGTTAAAATAATGTATTATTAAGCGAACTGTTTGTTAGATACGTAACTAATTTAATTGGCATAAATACAACTTAAAATCGTTTGATAAATGTGCCCTTGTATTCTAAATACGTAAGAATTTAAACAAAAATTTGTTTATTTTTGTGTAGAGCCCGTATTAATTAAATTTTTTCAAGGGTATGAAGGTCTTGGTAGAAATTAAAATGGATTTTTAATTTGTGACCAGAAGCATTGAAAGAATTACTAACGTTTTATTTTAAAATGAAATTTGCCATTTGATGGAAAATAATCACTTAGTTTTTTATAAAACTTCACAAACCAGTAAAATGGTTAATACACTTTCCGGCAATGCGATAGTACAATAAAACAACAGAATTCGGAAAACGCGTTTTTGAAGAAAAATAAATCTTTTTGATTTATTATGTATTAACAACCCCTGGATTCACGATAAAACTTAGAACACCTCACACAATATATGCGTTGAAAGCTGAATCACGAATGTATAAATAAAACAATTAGTACCGGAAACAAGAATTTTATTGATATCAGAATAATCAGTGGAAGGGGAGAAATGCTATTTGAGAATAACTGAATATGTGTTTTAAGTAAAAGTAGAAAAATTTATTTCTTAATAAATGGTACTGCCCATAACAGATAGGTGGGAGTGTCAAATTATTTACACTCAATCTGTTCGTTGCATGGCTAAAATAAATAGTTCTGTTTCTTTTTACATGGTCAGCCAATTAAATTACTGAATCATTTAAGAACAGAAAAGGTAGAGGTGCAAAAGATACATCAGAGTTGTCTCCTCTGAAAGGAATGAATTTTATTATACAGCCAGACCCTCTGGTGAATGAAGTGAAGGTGTAATTTGCAGAATGGAAAATATGTGCTTTTCAGAGGACCCGGAATGCTAATAAGCGTAGTTTTCCACTCAGTGAGGAAGGCACTGGTAAACCACCTCACTCCTCATTTTACCTAGTAAAAACTCTACAGGTTCAAACCAGGCTTTCGGCTGATGACCTAAAAACATATGGTACGATCGCTTTGATTTTTAGAAAGTTTACTGTACGGCTTTCTGGGCAGAAATGAAACGTGACTTTATTATTCCATTATTGCCCCGTAATTATTTTTTTTTAATTTAAAAAAAAACAGGAAAAAGTAAAGAACGATGTCATATTGTTGGACAGTACTGTACCGTACCTGATACCTGACTGGATAATAAAATATGTGTTGTAAAATAAATGGTATATTCTGTTTAATAAAATAACTACCTACCCGAACGACCTTACAAAAACAAATAAAATAAAAGATAATTTCATTAGGGCCTATCTATCAAAAATATTTCTTTAAAATTTACGAATTATGTAATGACGTAAGTCTGTGTTACTCACAAAGCTCTAAACTTCTAACAGTAAAACAAATTTAGAAATAGGTTGGCTAGTTTATAAGATGACAGTACAAAAAAAATAAACCAAAACCGTGTTTTCTTTATAATATTAGTATAGACTCGATTGATTGGTTATAAGCGACTTTAAAGGGTTATGAATGAGAAACAACCGGTTGAAACGTCTTAACACTTTTAGACCAGGGAATATAAACGAAACCTGTCGCTTTGTAATCTTACCATTGATCAGAAATAACTTTTTGATCTAATATTTTTTATAATAGATCTTATGTTTAGTAACAATTTTCTCCTCAAATGTCAGAAACAAAACACTGTGCAGAGACTGTTGAAGATAAGATAAACATATTACAAACTAGTTACATTTCCAAGTTAGCAGGGCACGCTAATTAATAAATGCACTTTTCTTCTGCACTTATAATACATATAGAAAAGTAGAAACATTGTAATAGAACATAAAATTATTATGAAATCATGCTTGAGGGTTGATACTGATTGATTTCTCTACTCAGGTAGTATAATTAAAAATGGAAACTTATTGATGGTTGCCGAAGTTGTAATTTTTACTTGAATGAAGTAAAAAATATATACAATTTAAATTTTACGAGGACTAATTTTTTTTTCAATTTAGTGGTGATTTTGCATTCAAGTTGATAAAATCTGTAAGTTGAATTACAAGTACATGAAAATTGTGAAAAAAGTACATGAAATACATGAAAATTTGGGATTTTAATAAAAATTCTATTTTTGGTTTCGTGTATTTTAAATAAGCCTAAGTATATTATTTGTGAATTAAAAAAAAAAATTTTTTTTACCCCTACGGGAAAACTAGACTCTGTAGTGACGTGTTTGTACAGCTATGGATTGAGTTTTTTACGTTAAAAGTAAGCAACATATGAATCAGAATAATTTATTTTGTTCATAATTTTTAAATTTCATATATTTTTTGTTTTCTAACACAAATAATTTTTTATCTGTAATTTTGTTTGTTAATAAAAATTTTGTCTTACTTTCACAAAAATTGGTTAATAACCTTTCCTGCAGGTCCATCGGAATGTGGTTTCATCATCTTGATGTAGATGATCTACATCCATCTTGATGTAGAATTTACTATAAGATTTATATTTTATTAAAAAAATTTTACCCAATATAGTATACGGCAACCAATGAGAAATTTTAAACATAACGATGTTTTAAGTTTGTTTGATATTTCAATTTCCATACCATTTTATAGTTGTTGATATTATGAGTAACCTATAGGATTTATTAAACATTTTCAAATTGATAGCTAGTTGAAGATATAAATGCTTTTTAACTCAAGAGAAAAAGCTAGGTGATTACGGCCATTATACTCGTAATTTATTTAAAGAAGATATTATTACTTCAGTCGTCCCTTAGTTTGGAACAGCGAAACTCAGTGGACAATTTTACTCGAGATTTTTGTTGTATAACAGCCAAAAGGTGATGAACCGATTCTGACATAAGTTAATAATGTTGGTTGTAATTTATTTAATTTTTTTACCCGAGTCGGCGAGAAAAACTCCTGTTCACTCCCCGACAAAGCGGAAGTAGGGTTGCAGTCAATTGAGGCATCCTCTTCCAGTCCCTAGGAGGATGCAACCGCCTAGATTGGTACAATTTTACAATTGTACCAGTACTTGGTACAATACTTGGTACAATAATTGTACCAATACAATTGTAAATCGCCTACAATTTGTACCAATTGAAAACATGGCCATTTGATCCAAACTGCAAAAAGCCTCTGTCTCCTTCGGAACTCTTAATATACGTAATACTACAAGGAAAATAGAGGGTTAAAATTTAGCACACTGTGAGCGGAACTTGTAATTTAGCTTATTAGTTATATTTAAGTAATTTTGATTTTAATTTAGATTATTACATGTGAAAGAAAACAGGAATCTTTCATAACTGAAAAAAAAACAATATTATAAAGTAGACATTTAGGCGTGTACAAGAGATAAAATGATATCCAAACTAGCAATCCAGAACACTTAATTATTAAAAAAAAATTGCGCTTACCCTACCTTGAGAGGGTAAAAAGTATAGGCCTAGTGAATGAGAGGATTTTTTTTAAATTGAGGAGCCGTTCTTGAGAAAATCGTAAAAGAGTGAAAAATGGCACGAATAAACTACTACTTTCGGTTGACCGATTTTGATGAAAATGTTCATGTTGGTTCGCCTAGTAGTACCTGACTTAAGTTCCAAGTTTAAACTTTGTACAGTAAGAGCAGGATATTTCCTGTGGATACAAACTGGATCGGTCATTTCAGAAAGCCTATAAGTCAAAAAACGAACTTTTGGAAAAATTAAAACTTATAATTTATTATGTTTCAATGAAAAAAATATCAAAAATATGAATTGTTCAGAGGGCAGTCCCTTTAATATAAAATATACTTGTTTTTTAAAGACAAGCCACTTGTTTAAAAAAATTAAAAGTTAGGTCTAAGGTGTTTCTGAAATAAATCGGAGTAAAGTGATAACTTAGATTGTTTTCTGCAAAATACTTTGTTAGACCAGAAGAAAATTGTGTTGTACACCAGTATACATTTATTTATTTCAGTAGTTTACATTACGACTTAAAATAACTTTCTGCAATAATAAAAATTGAAATTAATAACTTATAGAAAAAAAATGTTGATTTTCAGGGCTATTCACGTTCTTCATCGTTGTCATAAGCAGTAGTTAGGCTATACACCTTAAAAAGATTTTGGCATAGAATCTTTGTATGGCCTCTTCCATTAGAAAGTAGAGCTTAAGCTTCAAAAGAAAATTCACTTTCATTTTTTAATTAGAAGAAAACACTTTATATCCTTAAGGATAAGCCTTTTCTTAGTATTATATATTACCTAAGGAAAGCCAGACTTACGTGATTTTTGTAGGGATGGTGTGTTTACATTCAGTTAGTTCTAAAATGCACTAATGAAAAAATGTAAAATTTTGACTTATGTGCTTTCTGAAATGACTGATTCAATTAAAGAAAAGTGAAAAAAAACAATTCCGACATTATTATACATTTACATACAAAAATAATTTGTTTTTCTGAAGTCTTAATGTGTAAAGATAATGTGAAAATAAACCGACCTATTAAGCTCAACTTTGATAAAATGATTTTTACTTCAGTTCCAAGATTATACTTTGAAAGGGATTTAGCCAAAAGTTTAATTGAAAATTGAACAGATTAGAAGTAAATTATGCTAATGTTAGGGAAACAAAACGGGATAATTTTAAACCACTTTAAGAAGTTTCTGCTGGTAGTTTGATGTTAGGGTATTCATGTTAACATGATTAAGTGGCTTAATGACACGATCTGGCAAAGAAAAGTCAGAAAATCAAAAACTGACTTACGTTTGAATATATTCTGCGTTTTATTAGGCTATCTACTTTAATGTATACTACTTTATTATATTTGATAAAGGTTGTATCAATATATTCAGTGTTTATAATCAGGTTTGTTCAGTTTGCTATAAAACATTGATAATAAAATCTCAATAATATTAAAATTACTACCATTTACAGGTTTTTCTTAGATACAAAAGTTTGTAAACTTGATTATTATCTATTCCTCAATCTGTCTTACTTGTCAAAGACCAATTATTCTGTTAGGATGCTTTTTGGTCATTGATTTCAGTCATGAGAAATCTTTTCGTTTAGGCAAGAACCTAGGGCAGTGTTACTAAAGTCAAGTAAACATTTTTTTAACCCTAAGTATGTACGTATAATAATAATATTTATTAGGTATATTCCTGTAAATTTGTTACTATTTTTAAAACCCCTAATGTGTGTATGTTGCAATCTGTTCAATTTTGAACAATAAGCAACCCCATGACCAAATAAGATAAGGATGATCTGTATTACGAGCAAATGAGGTGTAGTCTTTTATAGACTCAGGCTACCATTCCTGAGAGAGTATTGGCAATTGAAACCCAATCGTCAAAGTACACCGGTAACCACTATAGTATTCAACCCCGTATAAAATTAACAACCTTTACTAAGATTTGAACCAGGAACCTTCGTCTCCGATAATGAGCTCTGGAACAGCTGACTTGCGGCGACGACTTTACCTCTAGACCAACCCGGTTGGTGAATACTTAAAACGGGACTACCAATAAGTTACCTATTTAATTTTGTTGCTATGTATATACTAAAAAGTAATAACGTTTTTTAAGTTGATTTAATATATCTGCAGAATTCTAGACGAATAACACTGAATTTTCTGAAGGTAAGTTATTTAAACTTGTACCATTACGACAGGAGACGTTGGACCATCATTAACAGACTTTACTAACCACTGTTTAAATACCGTAGTATTGTGATTTGCGGTTTTTTCACGCTCTAGGATAATTATTGTAGCAGTCCTTGGAACAAATTGAGTCTTTGGAGGATTTGTATAGCAGAAGGACTAAACTCAAACAATAATACTTATACACATTTATCATGTGCATATTTATCATATACTTATAAAAAACGTATTGTAGCAGTAGACAAAAAGTAAACGTTAACTGAATTTCAAAAGCGAGATCATTGGGTAGATAAAATTACTTATCAAATTAATTATTATTGACTTATTTAAATTTATGTTTAAAAATGTTTATATATTTTTTAAATGGGTAATTTATAGATAAATACTTTATATTGTCTCATAATTTTGTTTTTCAACTGTTACGTTTTCTTTATTAATGCTAGTGGAAACTGTTTAATGAATTTAGTTAAGATCCTTAAGATTATCTTTGCTTATTTAATAAAGATCCTATTGGATTTTAATTTATTAACTAATTAGTAAACTATTAAAACGTAATCTGTAATCAATTAGTTTTCATGTAATGAATGATTGACTTTCATGTCAAGGTTTCGCACAGATTTCCTTGGCCTCTCCAGCGAATGTCTTGTTAGTCTATTTTTTGGATTCTGTGCATTTGTTCAACCTATCCATTTCCTACCCCAATGTTTTAAATTAGAATGTCTATAAATTGAATGCGGTTTTGGGTTCGAATCCCATTCAGGCACGGTATATTTTCATACGTTACAAAAAAAAACATTTCATCTTTCACCGTCTGCATTACAGTAATTACACAACAGTCGGACGTTAAACCAAAAAAAAAAAAAAAAAAAAAAACATTATTTTACATGACATTTAAGTTTATTTACTTATTTATTACTCGTATAACTAATATGACTATAATTACACTTATATTTATATAATAATTATAATTATTCTTATACTCGTATAACTATAATTAATTTAAATATGTTGATCTTAGTTTTCGTAGATTGTCAATGCTGTAGCTCAATTTATTAATAATTTTAAATACCTACAACAAATATAACAGGATAAATATTTAACAAAGAACTCTCAAATGATGCTTTATTTCTATCTGCTGTAAAATAAAATAAAATCTTGCAGTATCTGTGGCGTAGTGGTTAGCACGGTATGCTACAAAGCGGGTCCCGGGTTCGAACCTTCGGTAGGTTTTGAAGTTTATTAAATATCAAAACCCACCTACTCAGTTCCATAACCCACCGTATATACTAATGACCAGCTGTCGATGCGACGTTTTATAAGCTAAAAATAAAAACGAATAAAATTATAACAAATCAAAACGGATATAAATTTGGTACTAAACCAAAACATTTTTAAAGTAAAAATTAAACTGTATCAATAACATTCTATTATTCATTAAACAAATAATAACCACTTGTTGGTTTTTAAATTGATGTATATAAAATTTATTGCCCTTGAATCATTTGATTAATAAAACATGAAATCTATTTTAAGATGAGATACGCTGTACGTCCTGTTAATATGCCCGTACAATGAACAATCATCATATAATGATCATAATGATAAATTGATGATCCTGTTGATGATAATGATGATGACTAGAATGACAATGATAATTGATTATTATGTCTGTTGCAGACTTCTACAGTTTCAGCACATTCAATTTATACTCAGGACTATGCCAAGTCAGAGTTTTAACGAGCCAATTGTATCTATTCTTACTTGGATAAAAAAATGATTTAAAATAGTCGCCAACTGAACGAAAATAATGATACTAATATAAACATATACAATCAGTGTTGCTAATGTACTAAGGTGCCATTTATAAAGTTTCGCAGTACTTTACTTTGGAAGAACTGTATTATATTAGTAATATTTGTTGGTTTGGTATAGCCCTAGAGTTTTATCCAGTTGGTTCATACTGGTTTGAGTTTCTGCATAATATACAGGAACACCTTATTGTGCACTGAAAATATAAGCGCTACTTAACAGTCAGTACATTTTTACAACACAATTTATAATACTTTTACGTCAAACTGTTACTTCTTTTCTTCATTGTGTTATTTCCATTTGAGCTTGGTGCTTGGTGTCATGCCAGGTATTTCGTGGTTTTTGAGCAAGATATTTAAAAAAAGTTGTAACATTGCAAATTATCTTTAACTTTTGTTATGTGCTGCACTTTTGTGCTAAAATTTACTGATAAGCTATAAAATTTAAAAAACTTCTGAACGATAGCACCAGCAGCATCATTCAGGGATACTAGTTATATCAACTTAATGACTTTAAAAAATATGATAAATAAGTGAAGAATTATCAATATTGTGAAAGCCGTTTATTAAGAAAATTGGAATTTCGTATTTTTGTAGCTGAAGAAAGTTATGTTAATTTTTGTGCTACATATTAACTTGAAACCCCTCTCTAAGGTCAGTAGAGAAAACGTTGGAATTCAAGTGTTTCACTTGATCGATCTAGTAAATTTTTCGTTAGTGCAAATTACACATACACACACACACACACACATACCTGGTAAAAAATTCTCTAGTGTAATAACTTCTTACTCTACACGATTTATAACGACAAAATTTTGGTTATCTCTAAAGTAACCCCCGATTTTAAGTCAGTCGATAAATGAGCTATCAAAAATTTAATTATTGAAAGAACCTGATCGAGAAATTTAGTCTGAGGAAAGTAAACACATTTCTTTTTATAGTATACCTAATATAAAAGAATTACAGGAAGTGTATCTGAGAATATTTAATTCACTAAGTCGTCTCACACCTGGTGAAATTGAAATTTATGTTACTGTTAATTACATTTAGATCTAACATTCTTCACGATCACTCTAACGAGTCAGCATAATTTATTTAATGTTAAAATTAATGATGACACGAACTGAGAGAGCATAAACTAATGCCAACATTACTTAATTTTCAAAATACATGGTCGTGTTTAATAAACCGTGCCAATTTAACTATAACAGTACAAATCAAGAGATCAAAGGTTCATTACCAGTTTAAGCATTATATTTTCATATTTCACAATTTTTTGTAGCTTCAAAATAATTTTAATTATATTGTACAATTTCGTTAAATATTAACTTAGTAAAGTAAAAAAAACTGTAATGCAAGTAGTTCTTTCTCTGGAATTAAAAAAAATGACAAGTTATATAATACATTTATAAAAATTACTTATATTGCAGTGAATATTCTGATTTCTAATCAGTAATTTAATAAAATAGAGTTAAGAGGATGAAAATTACTGATACTATTACAAAAATGTATCACCTGTAAAAACTATGTCACCTATTTAAAGACATAATCACTTTATATTACATAATTTTAATGGGAACAAACAGCTTATCTCAGAAAATAAGATTCGTATGAGAACGGTAAAGGTATTCCGTTAATTAGTATTACGGAACACAATTTTTAATGCAAGGATAACGAAACGGAAAGACTCTTCATTCTTTGATCACCGAGATTAATAAAAAATATTTTTTTTTGGAGTTTTGATATAGTAACTAATACATCTAGAACAAACTGCATACATATTTAATTTTCAAAGACAGAATGTTAAATTATTTCAAGGAGTTAAAACAAATCGAGATAATCAGTTTTATAATATAGACACGAATTGTTACATTTGATTTTCCGGGAAATTCTAAATTATAGTTTTAAGTATATATTATTATTTTTCTAAACCTGTACCTATAATTGTACCATTTTTAAAGTATTTTTCTATCCTTGTATTAACATTCGTTCCAGTGTAACTGTTCTGTATTTATTTAAATTCAATTAAAGTCGATTCAGGTCTTTGAGTTGTAATTATTTTATTAAAATAAAACCCACCAAAACGGTTTAAAAGTGGTTAAAGTACAAAAACAATAGCCACATCACTTAGTAATTTTTTTGATTGATTCATTAACGAACCAATTGGCCTGTGACATATATACTACACGATTTTAAAGTGAACCAATGTGTTAATTTCTAGGAGGAGGGGAATGGTGTTTATTCCTTCTTTAATTCTTCTCCCACTATAATAGTTAATGAATTATAGAGTAACAATAATATAGACGAAACTAAAACCAGAAGTCTTATGGAATTCACTGTTCAAATCCGCAATCTATTGTTTTCTATGTGTATGTTTCAATGTCAATGCGGTGGGCGATTCGCAATGAAGCAGATGGTATGCCAAAGAGAAACTGACGTTGTGGGCGGAGATGGAACCAGCTAGTAGTGGGGATATCTAACCAAGCTTTAAGTCCAGCAAACCGTTGGACTTAAAGACTTATTAACATTGTTGATTTGCTGGACTTGAAAATATTTTCGCCGGAAAAATTAACGCTGGGCACATCTTCAACTTGAATTCCGATTTCTTAAAGACCGTTAATTTTCTATAATATAACTTGTATACTTTTCTACAATATAAATTCTGTTGTGGTAAAGCCACCAAAGTGTTTTTCAATTGGTTCTTACTCATTCTTTGATCGTTTATGGTGGTTTTTAATAATTTTATTTATAATAAAATTTTAAAGATTAGGTGGGTGGACAAAATAAGTAATTTAGAAGTTCTTAGGCGGGTGGATGAAAAAATAAGTATATGCAAGCATCTTATCAAAAGAAGGGATAGGCTAGCGGGGCATATCTTAAGACACCCAGGTATTGGTCCATCAATAATGGAGGGTAATATTGAGGAGTGAATTATAGGGGGAGGCAAAGGTTAGAATAAATAAATAAAATTACAAAAGATGTAAGTTGTTACAGGTGAGTAGATATGAAACGACTTGCGCAAATTTTTTGATGCAGCTTGGAAAACTGCATCAAACAAGTCAAGAGACTGATGACAAAAAAAAACTTATGAAATTAAGCTGCTCAATGTCCAGTACCGTATCCAAAACCAAACAAACCAAACCGAAATTAATGAACATAAAAACATAATTTCAAATAATTCTACTTGGTCTGCATGAATTAAGCAAAAATTTTTAAAACTCTTTAAAAAGTTAATTTTTAAACGTTGATTGTGTGTATTATTACATCAATTTGAAGTCTAATAACATTGTTATATAAGTAATATCCACCGTTTAATGAATTAATTATTTTATTGGAAATAAAATTATTAAAATCCACCATAAACGGTCAAGGAATGAGTAAGAACACTTAACAATTGAGAAGTACTTTGGTGGCTTTATCACATCATCAGCTTCTCACAATACTTAAAATTTCTTAGTAATAACATTTGTTTTTTTAGAGATGTAAATCTCTTCTGTATGTAATGACAATCATAGGAATTCCTGTAAGATCCGTTTGTTTAGTGTTCATTTTGTTCATTCTCACCATGTAGCCATAAAATTTAGGATTTTTTTTAATCATCGTTTTCTCAATCGTTTTCATATTCTCAAACAATTTATGGTTTGACTTCTTCTTTCAGGTGACTACTCTATCTTCCTTGGGTGGGCCAAAACTTTTTCGGAAATGTTACGTTCCAATCTTCTCAGTTTTCAATTTTTCCTTTTTCTGTAATAAACTGTTTCTATTCCATACAGTACATTCAGTTTCAGAACAGATTTATAATGTCTAATTTTTTGTTTTTTTGGTTGGTTTTTTATGTCTCAAATACGTAAAAATAAAAATGTTATCTATGTATAAAACTTAAAAATTATCTTTGCATTTAAATACAGAAAATTTGATGCTCAAGAGAACGTTTGTACTTATAAAAATTGGCTTGTATTAAAAAATAAAAGAAATCGTTTTTCCTTTTTATAAATAATATTCTTTTATTACACCGGTAACAAGGAATAAGGATTCGTGCAACAAAACAATTATTTAAAAATTGACAATAGGAAAATTTATTTCCAATCACAACTAAAATGAAATCTGAAAAATATAAAACTTTTAGAACTTCATGATATTATAATGTTTCGTTGAATATTGACAAAGAAAAGCAATCATAGGTAACAAGATAAGGCTTCTATTTTCTTTTTTTTTAAAGGGGACAAGGACTGAAGGTATTGTTATGCCAATAATAAGATATACTAAACAAATACTATACGAGTCATTGTTACCTTTATTCGTGGCTACAATATGTTATTATGTAAACAATCTTTTATACTTTTTTATTTTGTAATAACTTAATTATCCATACAGTGTATGTAACAAAAATAGAAGCCATGTAGTTCATAGGAGGTATGAGGTTTTTGACTACTCATTCCTGTTTTATTATTTAGGTATCAGCACTGATGCTATCATCTCTGATCGAACTTTTGTTATTTACAGTAAGCCAAGATGTATATTGCAGTTCCAAATGTAAGGAAAGAAACGAGATTTGCTATGTAATTTTAAAATATTGAGATAAACTCTGTATATGTTATTATGTATTCATTGATCATACTCTTAATTTAGCTCAGCATTATTCTTCTGATTTCTTATATTATGTATATTTCAATCTCTTTTTTAAACTCGCTGCGACAAAAAGTTTTAAGAGTTTGAATAAGTTGTAATTAATAAAAATAAAGTGTTATATAAATTTATTCTTCTGCTCGTTTTAACTTCACTTCCTCAACATTCTTTGATCCAAACAAATTTGAATTTATTATTAAAAAGTTCCTTATCTAGAGAATTTAAAATACCTTATTACAAGAAATGTGTTTAAAATATGAAAAGGGTATTCAAATAAATTATATGAATATCTAGTAACTTTTCTTCAAATGTTTAATCCGTATAATACGTTATGTCGGTTGATCAATTTTGATGCTGTTTCAATGCAAAATGGAATTTAAATTCAGACTTTTATAATAAATAATTTATATCATACAGAGTTTTTCCCGTAACAGGAAGGTGGAGTGTTAAATTATTTATACTCGATCTGCTAGTTTCGGGGCTACAAAAAATAGTTCTGTTTCTTATCACATGATCAGCCAATTGTATGACTGAAGCATTTAAGAACATAAAATGTAGAGGTGTAAAAGACTATAGTCAGAGTAATCTCCTCTAAGAGTAATTAATTTCATTATACAGCCAGACCCTGTGTTGAATGAAGTGAAGGTGTCATTTGCAGGGTGGAAAGTAGATGCTTTTCGGAAGGCCCGGTATGCTGACAAGCATACTTTTTCAGTCAGTGAGGAAGTGCCACACATAACATCCTCATCTCGTTGGGTCATGGAGTTACTTATTGAACAGATTGAAACATACCTACACAAACTAGGGATTTCAAAAAATACATAGGAAGTATTTTATGTTCTATTTATTTATTTATTTTACGCCCGTTGGCGTAGTGGTTAGCGCAACTGGCTTCTACGCCGGGGTCCAGGGTCCGATTCCCGGTCAGGTCTGGTATTTTTTCATCACTTATTTTCATTATCATCATTATCCATTGTCTGCATTAGCAGAAATTGCAGAACAGTGAGACGTTAAAAAAAATTATGTTACAATTTTATTGTTTCGCAATTTTCATGATTCGTAGAGTAAAAAGAAAATTTACCATTAACATTTATCTTAATAGTTCTTGTTTTCATTTTATTTATTTCTTGAATTATTAGTAATTAATGTAAAAATAACATAAACTACAAATGAAGAGTACATTAATGAATCAGTAATATAAAGAAAATACTAAAATCAAAGTTTGTGCGCAACGCTATAAAATTTATAGTTGGATAATTTAAATTTTGTAATTTATGAATATAATACTACGATTAGTACATATGTTTTCAATAGTAGAAATTCTAACAATAAGCTACTCTTCTCTCTTTTCATAGAACTCATTCAAAATGTGGAAAGCATATGGTTTATTAATCAAGGAAAAGTATACTAATTAAAATTCTGAAGATAAATTCTTTATTCATAAAATTCCGTCTGAATATTTACAGATAAATAACCAGATGGGATTTCACGACAATTTTTAAAAAAATTATTTATTTAAAGTCTCATCAACTGCTTGGTCATTGGCGACTACGGTAGAGTACGTAACATTAACTGTAAGATTTGACACGTAAAAATTTCCAGACCTTGGCCTGGAATCGAACCCGGGACTTCCGCGTGGCAGACTAATGCGCTAATCATTAAGCTACGGAGGCGGCCCACGATTTTTTTTTAACAGATAGCTTTTAAACTTGTATTTTGGACAACAAAACTATGAGAGTAGGCTGCAGGTTTATCGAAATGTTTTTAGATACTATGCAACAAACACAATTCCTTAGGCTTTTAGTTAATTTTTTTGAATCTATTTTTATAAATATTTTAAAGTTATGTACATTTTAGTTACATACTTCAATAAAAAAACATACTCATGTAATTTTTTAAAATATGGAAAATTATCTTTTATAGGAAGAGCTCAGTTAGTTTACCGGATAACCCTACCAGAAAGCTAAAAAAACTTGGAACGTAGTTTTGTCGTTTACCGTAATAAAAAAAAAATCAGATATTTGTAATAATTATAGCTTAACTAATATTATAATGATTCAAAATTCAATTAGTAAAATAAAAACCAAGAAGCTCCATCAATAGGCGGTCTGCTTCCTAATGTCGTTCATGTTATCATTTGTATCATTATCACCTTCAGTACATTTGTTAATGTACATTTACAGACATAAATAAATAATATATGTTCAAAATGAAAAGGACTGAACCAGGTTTTATACAAATGCTTATAATGACAAAACATAATGCATTTGCATAATATGCACATAAAGGCGTATAAAAAAATTATCAAATGTCATTACGATTATTGTTTTTCAAAACTTAGTTAAGGGTTAAGTAGCTATAGTTTTGGAGTTTAGCATATCTTCTTTCTGAAGAACAGAATTTTATAATCACTAGCCAATTTACTTGGTATTATTTGAGAGAACTAAAATTATTTACAAAAATATGCATCTGCTTTGTATTTATAACACCTTTGCAAATATTCGTCAAAAACTATTAAGTATTATCGTTGCATTGTTTGGTTGATTTTTTTCAAAAATTTAGACCTTATATGATATATTTTATGAATATAATACACCATTACGATGGAAAACCTTTAAAGAAAACCATTTCATAGTGTCAAGGAAAAGATGAATAAACTGTACAATGTTTTACTACTTTATTTATATTCTGTGTCGTTAAAGACAATTAGTTTCGCTTTTAGAGAACTATTGTAAATTTTATGAACAATTAAAATACATTTTTTTTATAACTTGCCGTAAATTTATAATTATTGTTTTTAATGAATTTTATTTATTTCTTTTTTTCAGATGCCTATCATTAGTGCTAACGTACGTGATTGTTAATAAATTATAACAGTGATTATGGAGTGCTGTTAAATTGAAAATAATAAATAAGAGAAGTAATGGCAGAAAGAAATGATGATAAATGTAAGACAAACGGTAATGTATGTAATGAATACTCATCAAATGAAGAGGAAGTAAAGAATGTACTAAAATGCTGCAGCTGTGATTGCAAAATTACAACGAATGGATTAGATAAGGAAAATGCTTTAGCTGAAATAAATGAAAAAATAAAAATTGTAAACTGTGATAAAAATAATATTGAAACAAGTCAGTGTTCTAAAAGTACGAAAAGAAATTTAATAGATGGTAGTATTTCGAACAGTTGTTTGGAAGCTGATGAAAATAAGAGGACGAACGATGACAACGGTGTCCTTGTTGAGAAATTGGAAAATATAAACCGACAGGGTGTCAAGGTGGATTGCGCAAATGAAATTTCAAATGCAAACTCCACAATTGCAACTGAAACAGCTGATGATAAGGGTGACGTAAATCATACAGCGAACCAAGTTGCAGTAGTAGGTAACAGCTGTACTTCAGAAATCGAATCAGCGCCGGCGCGAAAGGAAAGCGTTCGTCGTCAACAACACGAGTGCGGCAGTTTGTTTTGCCGCTGCGATTCGTGCAGTTCTGGTTGTCTCGTTAAAACTTTTTGTGAGTCTAGAAATTTTGTAACCGACGAAAATTCGTCGTATTCCGGTCCAGTAAGTTTAACAGAAATTTTACAAGAGCGGGAACAAAACTACATCGATTGGCGTTGTAGTAAATTTAGTTTCGATGACACCAGCCGAGGAAAATACATCGATGTATGGAGTAGAATTACAGACCCGACCCAGAAAAAATCTATAGATAAATATTTAAATTGTGGCCAAGGAAAAATTTTAAGAGACGGTGCAATAGGTGTACGATTCAAAGCTTTAACCGATTCCAGAAATTTTGAAGACTTAACGCGTTTAGAAGACAATACTTCTCGAATGTGTAAGGAAACACAGTATTTCTATTCTATGGGAAACGGAGCATCCTCGGGTACTCCTCGACCTATAAAGCCTTACGAGAGCAATGGGTATGGCTTTTGTGCGTCAACTCTTGTTGATAACTGCACGAGAGGTCCAGGAGGATTGGTTGTCGATTCATGTACCAGGGCGTCGGGTATAATGGTAAACTGTGCAAATGAAGCCGTAATACCGTTACTACAAGGAGAGCTCAAAGAATGGGAACTGAAAGCGATGGAATTGAATAGTGAAGTTGTAGTTCTTAGAAGAGATCTTGAAGGGAAGGAACAAGAAATTTTAAGACTGCAGAGAGAAGTTCATAAACTTAAGGTAAGTTTACTTTTGGTTATGAAATTATACATGCACTTCTTATTGTATTTTAACCACATGATCACATATTAAAAATTTAGCTTCTATTTTTTATCAAGAATTGTTTCTTATTTAGTGAAAATAATAACATTAATAACATAAATAATAACATTAATGAGTAAATAATAATATAAACCGTCATTTATACTAATTTTCTGACAAATATTATAACATCACTTTTAATATTCAAAAAAATTTTATTGCTCTTATTCAAAACAGGATAATAAACCAAATAAAATAATGCAACTTGGTTGTTGAGCTAAGAGGACCTGCCACCAGAAGTTTGAATTTTTTTTAAACTAAACTATTTGTCAATTATTGAACTAATGAGACGTATAACCAAGAATTTCGAACAAATAGATTTTGTTTTTCAAACTAAAATATTCCACAATTTCTTGTTCACGAAGTGTTATATCTTTAATAATTTTTGATTGACTAATAATTCTTTCATAAATTGTTAAAGTTAATGTTTCATAACTAAGTAGGCTCAAATTTACTGGTTGTATACAGTTGTGAATAAAATCAATAAGTAAAAAAAATAGGCTAATATTTCAAAATGCATGAAAAATTCAATTTTCACAGCACAACTCTTTTGTTATTTTTGAAGAAAATTTTATCTTAGAAGGTGAAATTTTGTTCTTATCCTGTTTTGAAATTGTATTTGTTTTTATTACCAAATATTAAGGTTACCTGTAAGTTTTGAAGTATATTTTGCTTATGTTTAAAACTTAGACACAAGATTGCAGCATATTCAGTTTTTCTGTTTAAATTATCCATTATCTCAAAAAACGTAGTAGTTATCAACTGAAATTTTAAGAGTATAATATATACAGCCATTTTAAATTACTGTACTAAAAATATTGTAGGTGTCAGAAATGTAATCGTTTTCAAATGTAGTATTGATGTAATTGAGACATTTTTTGAAACTTTTTCAACTTGTTTTATACCTTAAATATACATAAGAAAATTGAGTAATTTTATTACCATAATTATATAAATTTTATGTTGTTGGCCTACAGAGTTTCTGTTGATTACCTGCTACAGTTTTTGAGAGAATGGGTCCATGGGTAGGTTTCATTTTAACGTGTGTCTAGGCATCGGTTACAAGTCCTCTTAAGCAATGATTTTAGTATTTTGTTAATTATGTGATACTATCTTAGTAAAATCACAACTTGCCGGTTGTGAATCATAAAGAATCATAAAACCAAGTTGAATACAATAAATGTAATCATTTTAATTCGGTCTTTGTTATGCACATTTTAAATATGAAATTCACATTAAGAGAACATTAAATTTTAAGGCTACAAACAACCTAGAACTCTCCTTGAATTTTCCTTGCAATTGCCATACTAATAAAATTTTAAGAATCATGTTAGTCATATTAAATAAGTAAAGGCCTCCATAAAACAGCAAACTGAGGGAGGTTTTATTAAAACTATCAAAACGATTTCATGACGAAATCTGATTTTGTTTTCTCTTTTAATTTTTTATTAGAGTAACAAACTTATCTTTCAACTATATAGTGAATCCAAAATTTTCTCGATGGAATTTTAATATCCAATAATACCAAATTTCAAATAATACCAAAATTCGTTCAAAGGTTTAGGTAATAAATACTACAGAGGAATAGTCTTTCCATATCTTTTTAGAATAACTGGTCAGGAAGTTAGATTTTTAGAATTGTTTTTAATTAAAGAAACATATTAAAATAACTTCTCCACTTACAAAGTTAGACTGCAACAAAACTAAATGTACTTAATTAATTTTTAACAAAATAATAGGTAATTAAAAGGTGTAATTTTAAATAAATCCATCAGAGGATTTTAAAAAGGTTTACACAAAACACAAATGTTTCCATTATAAAATCATTTGTTTCGTATGTACAAAGGTATCCTCATAACTGTACGTAAACAATTTGTCTGAAAGCATTCTATAATGTCAATATTAGAATTTTTATATAAAATTTTCTTCTGTCAGTAATGGAACAGAAATTTATTTATAACAACATAGGGGTTATATTTTCTGTCAAAAGACAGGAAATTACACGATTTAGCAGAACAAATGAACAAAGACTGGATGGCCAACTAAATTATTTAACGATAAACTTACTGAACCACGGAGACTTTACAAGACTGTACAAGACTTAATACTCTGTGTTTGACTTAAGTAGCAGATTTTATCATGATTAACATTTTAACTTTATTAGAAAAGTTTTATTTAATTTAAAATTCTTTAATTTTCATTGCATCTGTAACATTTACAATGATTTACAATAGATGATAATGTTTAATTTAGTGTTTTTCTGCGTTATCTTATTGTTGTGTAACTTATTGTTCATGCTTTTGAATGTAAGAAAAGAATGCAATTTTGCGGTCTAGATAATAAAAAATTTGTGTATGTAAACAAAATTGGTATATTTTGCAAAATAAAAATAAATTTCTAAGCCCATTGTCACATTTTTAAAAAAAATACTTGGCTTAGGACAGATAATTTTATGTAAATTCTTCACCAATCAACTATTGAAGAGACCAATAATTTATTATAGTATGGTAGAATATTTAATGATTCGAGAGAAAAAAAATCGCCGGGGGATAAATGTAAGTGCTTTATTATGAATTAGAAGCACAAAAAATCAAAAGAATTAGCATCTATTTTAAAAATAGTTTGAAACATTATTTTAGTATACTAAAAATCTAAGAAAGTTTTGGAAAATATTTTTCTTTCTTTTGTTTTGACGTCGGAAAAAGTATTGACACAAAAGTTGAAATTATTCGCTTTTACAATGTTTTCTGACAGATATTACAGAATTTTCACGATTATAATCGCTATCAAATATCATGCATAAATTAATATTCCTTTATATGGACACTACACAACTCTGGTTAGGTCATATAGTATTGAAATATTTTGTTTTAGGAGCACACTGGAAAAAATCTTAGTGTTAATTCTTTTATTTTCTTTTTAAGGGAGATACAAAGTAGATCAACCTACCTAAATAAAATCGATAGTCTTGCAATTTACCTTAAAACTTTTTAATTTATAAGCGGTTTCAAATAATCAACTTAATTGAATTAACCAGATTTAATGCTGCCGTTGCATTTATTTTAATACTTAATTTATTGCTGTACTGAAAAGTTAATGAACCAAGAAAAAACCAAGTTAAATCAAGGTACAACAGTGAAAAAAGAAATGAAAACAAAAGGGGATCTTGTCTTAGTAATATTGTTAACAAGAGACAAAGGGCTTCCCTTGGCTTTTTTTATAGTCAATCCCACAGGCTTACGTTCGTTACATGGTCTTAGTCACTTTACTGAACTGTAAAGAAACAAAGTATTATAAAAAAGTCTCAGTTAATTTTTCACGATATTTTTCTA
The DNA here is from genome assembly GCA_035578175.1 of Catonia carolina. Classification (NCBI taxonomy): domain Eukaryota; kingdom Metazoa; phylum Arthropoda; class Insecta; order Hemiptera; family Achilidae; genus Catonia; species Catonia carolina. Next base: position 353,295,911 of record JAQMRL010000001.1, read on the forward strand.
AAATAAAATTATAAGAAGTTGAACGATATTTTCCTTAAAAATGTAAAATAATCAAAAAAATTTTCATTAATCAATCGAGGTTTTTTAATTACCATTCTTTTAATCTTACTCTTACACCGCACTTAATGTAAAAAAACAATTTAGTTTTAAAAATTTTGAAAACAGTAAAATTCACAGAGTTTAGACTTTTCAATTGAAAGTACGAATATATCGCTTAATCACAAGTGCACCGCCGTATAAAATTCAATTGTACACAAAGACTTTAAAATTCCTTTAGTGCACAACATTGCAAAATTTCTTTATAAAACCTTTCATAAACGACTAAAACATCACACCAATCCAGTAGTTCTAGACATCTATAACCCAAAACCAATTTTGTGCGACGACTTCAAAGAGAATTAAGCAGATATCTACTACAATAAATTTCAATTAAAAATATTTATTTTCGATTGTTAAATATAAATTACTTTTTCTTTTTAATTTGTTAACGTTATTAATTCTAAAAGTTTAAGTGGATGTTTATTATTTCTTTCAATTTAGCTAGTACATAAGAATCGTTTGTCAAAAATTAATTTTTTAGTTAATTTTTAAATATCAACCCATTCGGTCGTTTGTATTGCTTTGTTTAGAATAAATAACTATAGGTAGATAAAAAATGTTAAAAAAATGTATAATATCACGAAATATCGTTAATATTACCCATAACAGGCAGATAGAGTGTTAAATTATTTGCACTCGATCTGCTAGTTCCAGGACTACAAGAAATGTTCTATTTCGTATCACATGATATGACTGACGCATTTACAGAAGAGGTAGAGTTGTAAAATACACTAGTCAGACTTATCTCTTCAGAGAGTAATAATTTTATTATACAGTCAGACCCTGTGGTGAATAAAGTGAAGGTGTCATTTACAGGGTGGAAAGTAGACGTTTTTCAGAGGGCGTGGCATGCTAAGCATATTTTTGCACTCAGCAAAAAAGGCAAAGTAAACCACCTCACTTTTCGTTTTACTTAGTAAAGCCTCTATACGTTCAAACCAGCCTTTCGGCTGATGACCTAAACAACAATAAAAACATTGGTAACAATTATGAGGACTTTTAAAAAACTAATAACTAAAGCGAATATTGATTAAAAAATATCAGTTGTTACATAGAGTAGTAGTTTTCCTAATTATACAAACAAAAATTCAGGCTGATGACCGGGTTGGTCTAGTGTTAAAGTCGTCGCCGCGAGTCAACTGTTTGAGAGCAGATGTACGAAGACGAAGGTACCGTGGTTCAAATCCTAGTAGAGGTAGTTACTTTTATACGGGGTGTAATACTAGACAGTAATTACCGTTGTACTTTAATATTTGGGGTTCAATTGACAATACTTTCAGAGGAATATTCGGCCTGAGTCTGCAGAAGATTAAACCTCATTTACAAGTCATGCATTTGATACTCATCTCATTGGGTCGTTCTAAATTGTAACGAACACACATAAGGGTTAAAAAAGACTATGATAAGATATGCACGGGAACTCTTAATTAAAAAATCGGAATAGTACTTATTATTTCGTTTCAATGAAAATTTAATTTGGTATGCATCTACATTCATTAGATGTACTGGGCTTAAAATATAACCTTAAAATGAATTCCAATAAATCGAATTAATTTTTAAAATCTGTGAACTAAATTTCCCGTTGTTATGGCAACACGTAATTCATATTAAATGTACAACGAATGTAATTGTGATTTTAACACCTTCGTCGGGTAGTGGTCAGCGTTCTAAACTATAAAGTGTAATGTCCCGGATTCATTCCTTGGCTAGAGCCTAAAAATTATTACACATATACTATTCTTATTACTATTTCATGTACCAAAGTAGTCGCTAATGATCAAGGTGTTGAGCGAATTAATTTTTATTAAAAGTTACATCAACATCTTGTTCACTAGCGACTACTTTGGATTTAGGAACGGTGTGTTTGAACGTGCAATTTTTAGGCCCTAGTCTGAACCCAAACCCAGGACTTCTGCTTTGCAGCATAGTACGCTAACCAATCGGCCAAACTTTAATTTTAAAACCAGTATAATTACAATCTGTTTACAGAATTGTACAATTAGTAATTATTATTAATATATATAATATAATAAGGGTTATAAATTTCGTCCATTGATGAAAATATTACTCTGTTCTTCAGGAAAGAGATAAATTTAAAACAATAAAAATGTTCGTTAAACTCTACAACTTAAACCTAATACACTTTGTTTTTTCGATCATGTAAAAATGTTTTCGCTGTTGTTGAGCAGATTTAGAGCCAGGAAGTTCGTATGGTGGTTTAGCCTTTCTTCAAATTTAGACCTGAATTTTTGTGTCACTTGTTTGGCAGTGTCGATGTAAGGATCAGGATGGATATAGGTGTTTTGATAAATCATTAAATTGGGAGAGCTCGCCTCAAAAATTTTAATTGCACAGCTCAAATTATCAAATTAAAATAAACTAAAACAATATGTTTTTGTTTAGATTAAAAAAAATATGGTGTGAAACACTCATACGACTTTCTATTGCCAATGCAAATAATGAACAATATAAACTAACATTAGTAATAAAACATTAGAAATAAACAAAAAAAAACTAACCTAAAAAAAAGTAACCTAATTTTTATCATGAGTGAATGATGCAAAATGTAAACCAACCTTAGTTTAATACAGAAAATCGCTCTTTCACTCTAAACTAGGCTCTGTAGAGAAAAATTGTCAAGAAAAGTTATAGATCTTTTAATTTCCTTTAAATTTAGTTATGTACACATTTGTCATAAAATGCATACCAAGGCTGAAATCTTAAGGAAATAGTTTTTTCACAGATTTTCATGAAAAATAAAAAATAAAATCACTAATTACCGCTAAACTAAGCGTTATACAAAAAATGTTTGAAATAAAAGTTGTAGGATTTCAAATGCTGTACAACTTTTACTAAACACGTTAGCAAGAAAATGCATATTAAGACTGCAGTCTTAAAAAATGAATTTTTTCTACGAGGGAACAGCCTCGCCAAGAATTTCAGCAGACATGGCGCCAACCTATCTTGTAGAACATAAAAAAATGTATTAAATTAAGCGATTTAAAAAATAACTTAGGAGCCGTTTTTGAAAAATTCGCAAAAAAGTGAAAAATGACAAAATAAATTATTGCTTTCGGTTGACCGATTTTGATGAAAATGTTCGTGTCGGGTCCTCTGTGGTATGTAACTTAAGGTTTAAGTTTCAATTTCGTGCGATATACTGTTCTTGAGATATTCTTTTCACACACACACACACACACACACACACACACACACACGCACGCACACACACACACACACACACACACACACACGCACACACACACACACACACACACACATACACACACACACACACACACACACACACACGCACACAACACGCGCGCGCACACGCACACGCACACATACACACACCACACACACACACACGCGCGCACACACACACGCGCGCGCACACACACACACGCACGCACGCACGCACGCACACATTAAAATAATACTTCATTTCCTATATATTCGTATAGGCAAAAGGAAGTAAAAATAAACTTGATTGCGTACTAGTCTACCAATTGATCCCAAATTGGTCCGTTTCGATTTTTGGATATAGGAAATTATCATACGTTATGATAATAAAACCACTTGGCGATGCATCAACGTTAATAATTGTGATCATTTATGAGCAAGTGCCCTTATTTAATAAAATTTTGTCGATGCGAATTAATTACACTCATAAAGAACCGCAAACTGAGAACAATTTGATAAAACATTATTACATAATTTTGTAAGTATGCCTTTCTTAAATTGTAGGCCTATCATATCTAAATACAAGGGCTCTTATTGACATAAACATTCTAAGAAATGTTTCAAGGTGGTAATGAAACGTACAGTACACTAATTTGGAAGTGTTGAAGTAGCCATTTTCCTTGTACATTAATATTTCAGAATAATGTAACAAAATTTTAATGTGTTACAAAGGATTTATAAAAAGTAATAAAATACAATTGCATACGATTTAATTTTTGCATTTGAAACTTTAACAAGTAAATTAACTTTAAAATAGATCCACGGGAAAGCAAAGAAAAAAGTAATAAAAACTTTATTTCAATGCGAAGGTCTTTAACGTATACAATTTTTTCATTTCTTTATGTTGTATAAATGAATATTAATCGGAAATTCTCAATAAACTCAATGAAAATTCGTTTTTATAGGTCAATATAAGCCTTCACTTTTTGCCTTGTATTAAAATATTTAAAATTTAAATATTCTCGAATATTAATTTATTCTGAATAACTACTTCAAAGTTTTCAATTTGCAGTTTTCCGTGAAAGTATTAATATATAAAAATTATACTAGTTTGATTGCATAAGAGCAAAATTTACCGTCATTTTGATTTATTAGGTCGAACAATGAGAGAGTTTTTAATATAATTTTATAAAATGAATAACGTAACTTTATATAAAAATTAGGTATGATATGGGACACGCGGTACGAAAGGCAGTTAAATAATTTTTTACATCGAAACAAAGAGAAAAGATACAGAATTTATAAATCATAAAAGTAATTTACTGTTCTACATATAATTACCAAGTCTATTTAAGCATTCATCGTAATGGCTACAAGTTTTTCTATGCCTTTGCCAAAAAATTAATGTCCAGAATTGGGTACCCATTTCCGCTTTCCCTTTTGAACTTCCTGATCAGTGTGATATCGCCATTTAGAAAAGCCTTTTTCAAGGGACTGAAGAAGTGGAAATCACTTGTTGCAAGGTTATGACTATACGAAGGTTGTTCTCACACCTCCCATTTGAATTTCTTTAAGAAGTTCTCCATGATAAGTGCTTAGTGAGGTTTACATTGTCATGCATAACACCTTGAATAAATTTTTCAGACCGTGGACCTTTAATTTACGTTTTGAGCCTTTTTAGGGTTTTACAATATGTTTTAGCATTAATGGTAGAGCTCTTTACCGTGAATTCAGTCGGCAATAATTCACAATGCTTTGTCAAAGAATAGTGTATCAGCATCAACTTTCCAGTAGATGGAACCTGTTTACATATTTTGAAGGTGGAAAATTGTGATATTTCTATAAAAGTGAACTTCATTTCGATAAAAATAATTACTTAAAATTTGGTAGGGATAATTTTTTTGCATGCAAAAAACGAATCTCTTCACAGATATCTTATTCGGACGGCACTTGGAACTGACGCACATATTTACAATTATAGCCATGATCCAACATTACTACCACGTGGAATAAGTTAAGTTTACAACTCAGAAAGGAAGTGTAAACAGTGCTCTCAACAATTTACATATAAATATCTTTTTAATTAAAAATAAAATGAATAAATTCTACTAACATTTTACTATCCCTCGTAGTTACTATTTAACAGTATAATATGAAGTACCAGGTAAGTTAGTTTTGATATAAAGCAAAGAAACTCACCTTTCATCGTACTTACCTTTGTAACAACGTCTCCATCAGGCAGAAATACGCACGAGAACCAGAGTTCACTGTATGGAACGGAAACTCTGTGATATCACTGCAAGGTTAAAATGTTTAGTTTTAAAATAATATATTTGGGAATATCACGAACAATAATAAATAATAAACATTGGTACGGCATCTACCTGGCTGACCATTTTATTTTTTCAATTTTTTTTGCTACGGTAGCTTTCAGAAGAACGGGAATTTTGATGTCGAGAATTAAATTATTTGACTGTTGGATTATTGAATTTGGCCAAACATTGCGATATTAAGACTGACATTTTAAAACTATAAACGATTCTGAACTGCTGCGAAAGCGTAATAAGAAATTTTAAAAAATCTACGTTGCTCCTGAAAGTGAAAACCATCTGGTAGTGTCAGTTTCATTAAAATCGGATTTTTAGTTTCCCAAATTTCCTCGAGCAAACTGTTATTATCGTTCCTCGAGCGTGTAAAATAAATATAATTTTTGTTATTATTAGGAACTTCTATTTAAAATAATTTTTGGATTAATTGCTCTCATAAAATTGGTGAATTTGAATTAATAAATTAATTTCTATACTACATCCAACAGTCACTTGAGACTGGGAAAGATAGGCGATGTCAATTTAATATTGGTTGTGTAGAGCAATACTCTCCCCGCTACTATCTGTTCTACAAACATACGTAGTATTTAATTAATACCGTATAAGTTTTAGTTGTAATTGTAATTTAAACTAAAGTTAAAATGATAAGTGACTATTATTAAAAGAATAATGTTCGGCCCTAATATTCGATTAAAAGACGCAGTATTAAAATAAAAAATTAATGAAATACTTTAAAATGAATGTAAATAGTTACATTTATAGAATAAAAATTTATAGAACACGTATAGAATTTTTAGGCCTATGGCGATGAAATGGATAGATATAGATTTTGAAAGAATAAAAAAAAAGTTTAATTTTATTTTATTTTTTATAACATTTAATGGTTTCACAAACAAAATGTTGTACATTACCATAATATATATTCAATTACAAATGTAACAAATATTCTGTAACATAATTATAAATATTTCAGATAATAACGTTCACGTTTTTAATCGCAAACATAATTTTTTTCAATATCATAAGTAGTATAATACAGCCTACAATAAGATAAACTTTTATTTTCATAGCGTGAGTCAATATTTTTAACACAGTACGTAACAGCGCTCTGGCCATATTATAAGCAATGGTATCTTCCGACTATTGGACAGAGTATAGGTGATTATGAAATACTTAAACATTTATTTTAATCTGCTCAAAAATCAAAGGACTACTGTGTCCTGTTCTAAGGGTTAAATTGAATGGAGTGGGACTATATTTGTGGAAGATATCAGAACCACCGGCTTTAATGGCACTAATGGTTGTACAAAAGCTAAGAGGAATTCAGTAGACAATTTAGCATCAATCGACTAACAACATCTCCTACTGGTTTTCTTATTCGTTGGTGTAAATCAACAGGAAGATAATTTTATTTGATAACTACTGGACTCAAAATTACTAATGGCCTTTCAGGAAACACTTTAAGTCAAGGGGTTCTGATTGCTAAGTCTCTAATTTACTTTAATGTAATCACTGGGATAGATGCGTACAGGTCACAAAGAGAACCTTTCCAACTGTTTCTAAATTACAAGCGAAAACACCTTCTGTTAGTTCTCGTTTCATCGTCCCATCGTTCGTTGGATGTGTACTATAAAGCAAAGCCCTGAATTCGACAAGATTAGTAAATTACACTATTGAATTTATAATTTATAACGGGTGAGGCAGTGAATCGGGCGATTATGAAAACACCGTGAGGAAGTTAAAAAATGTAGTTTAATTAATTTAGAATATACCAAGTAATACTTATATATTTACAATTTTTTATAAATTACTTAAAACTCATATCATAAAAATGTCCTCTATTTTATCGCCTACATTCCTGAACCCGTGCACGAAGGTTATTCATCACATTTCGTAATGTGGCTGTAGGAATTCGTGCCACTTCTTCACGTATCCGTTCCTTAAGTTCCCGTACATTTCGAGGCGGTGGAGATTGGAAAACACGTGATTTTAAATGTTCCCATAGAAAGTTATCACATGCAGAGAGATCTGGTGATCTGGCTGGCATGAAATGTCTCCGTTCTTAGAAATGACGCGATTGGGAAACAAGCGTCGCAAAACATTAATTGAAGCCCTGGATGTGCGGCAGGTAGCACCGTCTTGTTGAAAAAACATGTTTTGGTAAGCCGGATTACGAACTAATTCCGGTTGAAGACAGTTCTCCAACATGTTAACATAGCGCTGTGTATTCACTGTAACTGCACGTTCATTGTCATCCTCAAAAAAATATGGTCCTACGATAGCCTGTGTTGATATTGCACACCAGACAGTCACTTTAATACTGTGAAGCGGCTTTTCGTGTATTTTTTGTGGATTTTCGCGTGACCAATATCTAAAATTCTGCTTATTTACGTAGCCTGAAAGATGGATGTGAGCTTCATCACTCCAAAGATTGTTGAGAAGATCTGCATTGTCATTCATCATGTGCAATAATAATCAATTATAAAAAGCAAGTCGGGATGCGTGATCAACATTATTCAAAGAAGGCACTAACTGAATTTTAAACGGATGGAACTGTAGATCTTTGTGTAAAATCCTCCTCACACTGCGATTATAAATGCCGAGTGATATTGGATGCCGTCGAGCTGAACGCGTAGGACTTCTTAACACAGCCGCCTGCACCTTGTCAACGTTTTCTGGTGTACGGACACTTTTTACGCTTCCAGTTCGTGTCTTCAGTGTTGAGCCTGTTTCTTCGAAGTTTTTAACCCATATTTTTATTGCATGGGCTGAAGGTATCGGATCATTACGCGGAATATTGAAATAATTACGAAATGCGCGCTGCGCGAACACGTAACTATCATTATTTTTGTAATACGCTTTAACAGCGTATGCTCGTTGTGCACCGCTCCACGACTCCATTGGAACTACGTAAATGGTGAAACAGACTCTTCAAGATGGCGGTAGTAACATTCTCCTAGCCACACTACAGGAGACTGTATGCAGTGTTGCCAAATCGCCCGATTCACTGCCTCACCCATTATTATTGCTTTATGAGTATTTAGTTAAACAATATAAACTTTGAAAAGAAACATTGAAAAAACTCAGATTTATGATAGGATTTTCTATTAACTATTGCTTTGATTAAACAATCTGAGTAATTGTTTGTATAATTAATATCAGTCGTCTTGTGTATGATGAAAGGTCTATAAAGTGAACAAATTAAAGTAAAGAAAAAACTTTCATGAATATATCTATTATTTAATTATTTAGAACTCGCAGCAAAATGAGAAACAATGAGACAATAAGAGTGAAATTTCTTGCTGAATTTAGCTGTCAACTCTGTTACCGTATTGAATTTCTCCGCTTCTGTACCTGTATACAAGAATTTTGTCAGCTGCATAGTAAACGTGTGGGCAGAGTTACGACTTAACTGGTAGTTTACGCAGTGTGCGTTCCCTTACAGGGATTAACTTTTTGTACGAATGTCTGTATACCTCTGAAATAGGTACCAAAATGTTTGTATCAGTCCCATGAGTAACAACACTGTCGGTATAAATATTTGACCACTGTCCACTGAATCGAGAACAGGATTCGTGAGAGAAACTTGTATCGATTCTTCCAAGAGACTTGTACATTTTTATCTGCAATACTTTGTTGTCATTATTTTTTATAATTGGATTTTGCTTCGTATTAACATCAATTTACATACAAATTTATTTTGATTCAATGTTTTAAAATACTAAATTAAAAGTAGACTATAATAAAATATGTTGTTTTGGTATGGTTTAAATGAACCATTTGCCATGGTTGCTCTGCAACAGTTCAATTTATTTCGCAATTTTATTCTATAAATCCATATAATTATCTTAAATCAGTCAGGTAAAAGTTTAGATAGGATATTTAGGAGAAAAGTGTTAGTGCTTGAGTTATCTCTAAATTATTCATTCATTTTTATTCTAAAGCCTATGTCTTGTCGCTGCAATCAAAAGTACATGCAACGATAGATTTTGGAGTAGCTTCATGAGTCTCAAGAAGAACCAACCCACAATATCGGATTCAGAAAAATTATGAGAAGTAATGTACTGCGTTTGCCCCTATATACAGTTTTCTTTATTCACGGCTTATTAGAAAAACTATATTAGGCTGAAACTTTATGGTTAATTTCATTTTAAGATTCTATTTTATACAAATGTAAGCTTTCTGAACTTTATGAAAAAATTGCCACTGTGCCAGAGCACAACCTACACGTATTTTAGTGTTAATAAATTGAATTTTCATGTGTGAAGTAGTCACCCAACGACAACCTGCATTCATACATACATACTACATAGATATATAATGCCCTTTCCAGCTATCGCCGGGTCTGGATGTTCACCAAGCCTCGCCAACTTCTTCTGACCGTCCACCATTTCTCTTCCTCTATTCGTTTCCATTTGTATCCCTGTCCTTTCATACTCCTCTTAACTTTATCCTTCCATCTTTTTACAACAGTTTTCATAACAGTTGCTTATTCTAAAGTCTCTTTAGTCTTCTACGTGGATTGTGTGGTAAGTGTGGAAGTGAAAGAATGTGAATTAAGGGATTAGTGCGCCCTTAGTGCGTAGTGCGCCCATAGTTTAGAGTAGAAACGAGCGTTTAATTTCTTTTTCTTTTCGTCAATGATGTCGATGGTTAAGTCTTTGTGAAATGTGGCGTTACTCACGAGTGGGGGGAGATTTTTTATCAGTCGTAAGACATTATACTGAAACAATTGTATCTTTATGTATAGTGGAGCGTCAGTTATCCGAACTAATGGGAACAGAGCGGTTCTGATTATCAAATAGTTCGGATAATAAAAAACGCTAAATACTGTAATTTGATACACTGTACCGTAACAATATAATGTAACCTAAATAAGTAACAGGTTAATAAAGGGTAACATAAGCTTAAGTTAAAAAAACACTAATATACTGCATTTATTGCAAATTTAGAGTAATAAAGATTATAAAAACAAACAGAAAAATGGAGAATTTCGAAACCGAATAAATTAACGAAATACATTATGGTAAAATCCTTTATGAAATATTTTTTTAACGCACTGTTATAATATAAACTACTTTTTTAAAATATCTTAAATTTTTTTTTTAACTAAGACTGAACTTCTTTTCGTAGCAGCAACAGAAGTTTTCAAGGACGGTTCTTCATAATTATAATTTAGAGTTTCTTCATTCTCAATCGTCATAAAAATCAGTGTATGCGATTCATAGTAAAAGATTCTGTATTAATGTTCTGTGCAATTTGATTTCTGGTAAGAGAAAATTAATATTCATTAATTTTTATAAATCTGATTTTTTATCCAGAAAATAATATGGTACAGTATAAATGGAGTTCTGTTATAATGAATGCAAATATCGGGAAATTTTAGATACGATGTATTCATAACATTAAAAATATTCACGATGAAAGGAATTTTCTTTACTAGAAAGCTTTTACAATACGAAACGGATGCGGAAGGTACAGATTTAAAACTCAAAGCAATATAGCATCCATACAAACATTCCAACACATGCATGTGGTCATATCGATTTTACTATAGCTGGACTGCGAAGAAAAATGCATTTAAATCAGTAGGTTATAAAAAATGTTTATTCCTTTGAAAATACAGCAAAGTTTCTTTGAATAAATACGTTTTTTTAAACGAGAAAAACTCTAAATAAGGATTGTATTTGTAAAAGTAATGTAAAATTATAAACCAAATAACAGAAGTTTTCAAGGACGTTTATATATCGATTGTAAATTTTATAAACCGTTTTGATATTTACTTTTCTTAAAGAAGAATTTGTAGAAATAAGGTACTTTTGCTATTTAGGAAGTTTGATAATTTAATGACAACATATACAGGAAAGAAATAAAGCAAAGATTATTAGGTAACGCATGGATTCTGCTTTTTCGATGCGCAAAGGCTGTAGTGCAAAGCGGAGTTTTGGGGGTAAGATAGTAACCAGTTTGGTACCACAAGCCAGTCAGTAAACAGTGTCCGCAATCGTAATCTGTGAAAACATTGATCAGTCTGTTTACGAAGTAGAGTTTATCGGTTTCTATACATTTTCTAAACTGTTAACGTTTTAAATTTCTGATAGAGCTAATATAGGTATACAAATAATATACGTTGCAGTACCTCCTGTTCTTTTTTAATTAATAATTCTAGTTATTGGTGTAGAATCTATGAAGCAATGTTTATTTTTAACTATACTTTTGATTTGGACATAATAGCAACAGTAGGCAGGCGCTTTCGCTCCCCTTCATTTCAGTTTACTTACTCCTAGTACCAGTGTTTGCAAATTTCAAAGCTCATGTCACCTTACGTATTGAATCTTTTGCTAATCGGTCATTTAAGAGTAAAATATAATATTGATAGTGAACAATCATATAACTGCCAAAATAATAAAATTATTTGTAAAACATATCAGAAGAGGTTTTACTGTATGGAAGTGAAACACGGATGTTGGGATAGATGGATACAGCTAAAATAAAATAGATAGAGATGTGGCTATGTAGGTGAATGAAAAAGATTATCTGAACCGAGAAATCACAAAAATGAACCATAATAATGTAAAAGGGAACTGGCTCACTACAAGCTGAACAAAAGGAAGGTGAAATGTCGGAATACTTATAAGATATAGTGATTTCATTGCGAATATTTCCCAAGGTAAAATTTTGGGTAAGAAGGGAAAGAAAACGACATAAATAACAAGAACTTAGAAGGATTAATGAAAGATACGACATTCAATAAGTATTAAGACAAGAAAACAATAGTAACAAAAAGGAACTCATGGATGAAGCGACAGGGAAAATCTTTAGATTAAGAATGAATTAAACAAGAAATTTGAATTTGACAAGCAATCTCCCAAATTTTAATTATACTTAGAAAAGCTTAAAATGGAATATGAGTTTTAGTTATTTTTCGTCAAGAAACTGATTTTTAGATTAATTTTAATACGCTTAGGGGCCTACGCAACTTTATGCGTGATCTGAAATAAATAGTTTTTTTCTATTCCCGATAGTAATTAACTACGAAAATGAAATGAGTAAAAGTCTAAAAAGTAGTAAGTTATCAAAATACCGTCTTCTACACCACAAATAAGAAGGCGAAGAGGTACAAATGAAAAAAGGAGATTGATTGCCTTAATTCTAAAAGGGAAAGTGAGTGGTACCATGTGAAAGTATTTTCAAGTAGTATCAAGCATTTTTATTGATTGAAAACTCCACTCATTTGTTACCCTTTTTCCTTGCAGTTGTTTTAAGGAAATTTATAATCAATAATTTAACTAACATAAAAATTATGAGTAACACAAAACAAAAAGAAAAACTCTTAAAACTTTATTCTTGTTGCTGTAAAATTTGGGAGTAATTGAAACAATTAACTAGTGTAATATTTTATAAAGATCTACCACATCCATTAAGATGAAGGTTATTATTTAATACACAGATATTGTTGTTGTTGTGTAGGTTATTAGCCGAAAGGCTGGTTTGTATCTCTAGAGGCTTTACTAAGTAAAATGAGGAGTGAGGTGGTTTACCATACCTTCCTCAATGAGTGGAAAGTATGCTCAGCAGCATGCCAGGCTCTCCGAAAAGCACCTACCTTTTACCCCGTAAATGACACCTTCACTTCTTTCACTACAAGGTGTCTGGATGTATAATGAAATTCATGACTTTCAGAGGAAATAACTATGACTAGTGTCTTTTACATCTCTACCACTTCTGTTCTTAAATGATTCAGTCATATAATTGACTGATCATGTGATAAGAAACAGAACCATTTTTGTAGCCCTGGAATCAGCAGATCGAGTGCAAAAAATTTAACGCTTCACATGCCCGTTATGGGCATAATAAAGAACCAAGATTATTTTATTTTTACGTTCCTATTGGTAACTTAAATTATTGTAAACGACCGCCCAATTCGATGTGTGAGTTTCCGGATTTTTACTTAGGTGTGTATTTGAATGGAGCATTTAAGGGTATTTACATATTTTTGGCTGTCTGGTGGATACAATAATGAGTAATTTTAATTTTAATACTCGCTTAATCAGTATGACTACTTAGTAATTTTAAGCGGGTTGATACAGCTGACTGAGTGAGCTGGGCCGGATACCAAGAAGATTAAGAATAGAATTGTTTATTGATCGGATCTTTGGACCATCATATAAAAAAATCACTTACCGAGACAAAACTTTATTTTTGAAGGTTTTAGAGCGTAAATATTATGCATAATACATTTTTAATTTTAATTTAATCAGAAATTAAACAACGTGTATTTTTAATTTAAATTTATAAGAAATTAACTACAGTACATTTTTATTTTAAATTTAAAACAACGTAGCGAAAACATTTTTAAAAAGTTAAAAGAACACCAAAATCATTTTATTACCAAACTTCAAGCGAAGATGCTCGCAGACTCAAACGTTTGAAAATACTGGACTTACCTTTATGATTTTGTTAATAATTTTCTCATTTACTTTTTTCTACTTCTACAACTAATCATAGTCATCTCATCAGCATCATTATCATCACCATCATGGTCATCGTCATCTTCAGCTTCAACTAAGTACTTCATGTTTCAAGATATTAATACACAGTTCAGTGTCAAGTTTATTTTTGTTCTTGGTACAGAGTTAAGTCTTTTTTAAAACACACTACTAGTTGCGTTTTATATTTTCGTTCTAAGAACGTTGTTATTCAGACTTTTATAGTTTTTGCTTAAATATATACATATATATTTAAGAAAAACCTGATTGCAAAAGAATTACATTCAGGTTGATTGCAGAATTAATCAACTTAGGACTACGATAAACATGCTTGAGTTAGTCCTTTAATTTTTTTGATAAAGTTTGAAACTCGAAGTTTCTTTCTTTCCATTTTGTCTTCATAAATTCCGAAAATTCTCTCTTTCTATTCTCACTTCACTTCGGTGTGCTGATTTTCTTAATTTTTCCTCTGGAAACACTACTTTAGTTCCTCATTGTTTTTCTAAATTTATTTCTATCTATCTATTACATCTTTGTATGTTCAGTGTCTTAGGTCTTTTTCGGTTTTGTTAACCATCTTGATTTGTTTTTATATTCTTTCAGCTTTTAAACTATTTTTTTTGCATGTTTTTCTTGATTCATCCTTACCAAATGTCTGTGTAATCTGTATAATCATTGTTGTCTTACTTATTTCATCTGATAAGTTTTTAATTTTAAATAAACTCTTCATTTGGGTAATTCCGTGTATCCGCCTTATTTGTTGTATTAGTTTATTATATTATAGACCGTAAACTTAAAACAACAGGAAAAGTTTTTTTACTTAATTTATTTTGCAACTGTACAAAAACAACCAACAAAAATGTGTACAACATAATTTAAAAAAAATAGTAATAACCAACCGCGTTAATGGCTTTGAGGAGGACACCACCCAGTGAGCGCTTCAGATAACGATAATTGTGTTCGATTTTAATTTATATTTTTGTACACGTAATAAATGTTAAAGTTGCGTTAATATATCTCTACTCCATCGGTGTTTCAGCCGTCTTTGTGCGATTCCTGGTAGGTCTGCAGAATTCATGTTGTGTATAAAGTGATTCTTACGATTTTAAAGTTTGTACATGAACCTACGGTACAATCGTAGATATGTGTCGTTGACATAAGGAATGTGTAAGTCATCGTGTAGTGTTCTATTGGATTTGTAACTCGAGGAGTTATTAATCAGTCGCAAGAATTTTCTTTGGAAACGTTGTATTTGTGAAATGTCTGAAAAGTAAAAAAAAATAAAAACCATGTTTTCTTTTCTTTATGTATTTATATTTTATACGGGGTGAGTTTGACTACGTAAGCCTTAGCTTTTGCGTAGGTAATGATACAAGGTGATATTTAGATAAAAAAAAATACCAGACGACCGCGATTTAAACCTGGAACTCTGACAACCCAGTTGCGCTGACCACTACACAAAGGGGAAGGCCAATATAAAATTACATTAATTTTAATCACTAAATTACAATACAGTAAAAGGAATGGAAGATTTAGGCATTAGGCCTATGTAGGCTACTTCATCTTGAAGTTATAAAAATATAATACCTATGTATTAAAAGGTAAATTATTAAATAACTTAATATAGAAGATTTTATTTAATACAAAACATCTGCAAATAAATTTCGGATAAGATTTTAAAGGATTTTTAAACACTATTAAAAATTACTTACTTTTCCGTTGATGTGATTAAGGAAGATTACTAGGAGCGTAATTTATTTCATTATCTTTAACCCAGTTAATCTACATCTGCGCAGAATTAAACAACTCTTTCAGTTTTACTTCATTTTTTTACTTCATTTCAATATCTTTTAAAATTTCATTCAATTGAACCCTTAATACTTTTTGTAACTTAATTCGTACGTTAAGTCATATGTGTCAGATTTGTGAACTTGTTAAAAACTATCATGAGCAACTAAATTGAATGAATAATTATACATGATATATAACTGAATTCATGTATAAATATAAAAAGTTAAAGTAATTAAGCATTACTATATTTTAAAAAAAGGACATTAACCTTGTTTATAATAATAGACTCACTACTGTTTTATCTCATAAATGAGTGTGGCATAAATTTTAGAGTTAGACCTAATATAAACATAAAGTATTTATTCATTCTAATGAAATTTTGTCGACAATTTAAATTTCAAATATTTGTCTGCCATTTTAACTTTTCAACAACATTACGTATTATACAAACAACTCAAATTTCAATTAAATTTCGTGAGTGTTATGATCTGCGGAATTGAACGTATTTAAGCTCCACTAATGCCTGCACAATTTTCATGGGCTATTTTAAATTGCTGCAAAAATACGTCTAACAGATGTGAAAACAAGATTTAAAATTATGTTCCAAAATTTATCCAATTTTTTCATGTTTATATAAACATGATTTTAATCCCCCATGAAAATATTGTTGCTTCATTATATTTAAAAAATTGTACTTTTGCAAAATATTTTTTGATGCTAATTATTCCTCCGTTATATGCATAAAAGTTATGACACGATTAAACACGTAATGGAGATTTCCACACCACGGAGAAGCATTTCTCGTATATATTTCTAGTAAAATTTGATAATTTACTTTTCTATTATGTACCTATATAAGTGTAGAAATTTGTTACATTTTAAGAGTATCGTTGAAACAAATCTACCAGATTTTGTAGGAATACAAGATATTTGTTTAGAACTTGTTCTAATTTTTCTGTCCTTTACCGTGCGTTCACACATAAGCGAGGATTCCTGCTCAGGTTATAACTGCTTGTCTTATAACTGACATGTTCTATACTCCTGCTGGAGTCTCCTGGACGCAAAAAAAGTAAAATTTTCCGAAAAGTATGAAAATATTGTACTTTTATTACTTTTTACTAAATGCATACATACAACAAACTAAAAAAATAATCAAGGCGCATAGGGGGCGATTCCCCTATTTATAGCTATAAGAAAGCAGAAAAAACAACTCTGTTACATACCCAGGTGGCGAATTTCTACTTTAAACTAAGAAATTTAGGACCAAAATAAGTACGTTAATGACAAACACGTGATCATACTTCCATTCTATGTCATGACTGGATGTGGAAGATACGCAGAAGAGACAGACTCTGATGACTCACTGAAACAAAAATATTTCAAAAAATTCAAAAA
Organism: Catonia carolina; assembly: GCA_035578175.1. NCBI lineage: Eukaryota > Metazoa > Arthropoda > Insecta > Hemiptera > Achilidae > Catonia > Catonia carolina. The sequence continues at coordinate 353,313,198 of JAQMRL010000001.1, forward strand.
TTTACCTATACCGAGGTTCCCCCGCCACGAATGTAATAAAATGTTAATATGAGAAGAATAGGGTTTCTTTTTTGTTCAAAAATATGTTAGTTGATGAGCAAAGTATTATTGTTATCATTCATGATACTACTATAGGTCCTAATTTTTCGCATAGTCAAAATATTAGAATGAAATTTAGGGAAAAGTAGTTATTTAAAATTTGTCATATTGTTGTTTAATAATTACATTCCATTAAAAAAAATTCTTCACAAACTTTCTCTAAATTTTAAAACTTCATAGTTATGAAAAGAATAAAATGTAAATACTGAAATCAATCAGACAAAAGTAATTCTGAAATTTTCACACGAGTCATGTATTTTTCATCCGGTTAAATATGAACTATTTTCATTGAAATTTACAAAATTTGTAATACTCTTCATTAAAAATTTAAGCTCAGTGTTTCAGTGACTCAATTTTTCATCCATAGTTACTCAGTCAAATGACAATAATTATATACATTCATTGAAAATAATATTGTGATTCACTGAATATAAAAAAAATTCATTTTAATGAATAAAAGGTCATTTAAAATAAGGTATTACAGTCTGTTGCACTGATTCAAAAGTTAACGTCTATTAAAATACGTGTTCGGTGTTTCCATACTTGCTTAATACGTAAAAGGGACATTCCAGGTTATTTGCATGCATCGATGGATTATTCATTATAAAGTAATTAACTCTGAGGAAAACTTCTGCCATTTCCACACAATCTCAAATAATGTAAGTTGCTGCTGTTAGTTTAACTTTAGAGTAACCGCTTATGTCCAGTGAACTGTCCGTAAATAAATATTAATTTAACACTTAATTTTTAGTTCATTGTTCTAATTTAATTCTTTTAGTTCATGTCACATTATATTCTTTGATATTAGAAAATTAACGAGTTATTAAATACAAACTAAAAATAACCGGGGTCATCTTTAAGTAGTAGTGTTCAGCGTGCTAGCCTACAAAGCGGCAGGTCCCTGTTTGATTCCCGGCAAGGCCCTGGAAAAAATATGCATATTAAAAACCACTATTTTTTACTCAATGTTGTAATAACGTTCTAATATATCGGGTGCCCCACGTAATTTGAACCATATTGAAATAGCATTGGTTTTAAATTAGTCTGTTAAGTTTTCTTCCTACGAATAAATAAAGACTTGTTATAATCACGAATCATTAGAAAATGTTTAGACCTTTACAAAATATCAATATGGATACCTTTTATACTGTGATTCTGCTCAAAATTATTTAAAAACATAAAAATATACGAAATATAAACGGTAGGTATCTGTTTTAATACTTTACGTTTTACATCTTTTTACACATTTCTGTAATCTCTGTGGCGTGATGGTTAGCGTACTACTCCATTGTTGAGAAAGACCAGGTCAAATCTGAAGTTTAATGTTTTTTTGTATTAAATAATTTTAATTTTAAGTTCAGTAACAAAAATAAATATTTTATTTATACATTTTTTTATTTATAAAACATAATTTATTTCCAATATTGTTTTACAATACATAAATTTTACCGCAGATGGATTCAAACCACTAATTTATCTTCGGTCTACGCTATACTGCTAACTAATACTCCTCAAAGGCAACCCATCTAGTTCATAACACTTACTATACTTCAAAAGAATACGGTTTACAAATTTAAGTATTTAAAGCTAAAACACAGCTTAAAATGTATCCATATTGATATTTTGTAAAGAACTAAACATTTTCTAATGATTCCTGATTATAACAAGTCTTCAATTATTCGTGGGAAGAAAACATTAACAAACTAATTAAAATCAATGCTATTTCCCTATTGTTCTAATACCGTGGTACACCCGGTATATATAAAGGGACACTGATAATAAAATCAAAAGGTAAATAATAAAAGTAAACTTTTTAAATGATTTAAAGTAAATAAATGGATTAAATTAACGTAGAAAAATATACTGAAGAAATGGGACTAAAAATCATATTATATTAACTAAAGCACGCTGAGAATAAATTGACTGTTTTAGTAGGATTATGCACAAAACAAGGTCTATAATTTCAAAGAAAAATATTAATTATATTTCAGTATTTAAAATTTTTGTACGGCAGCAAACGAGATTTTTAATAAAATCAAACAATTGTATACTATAATATGAATTTAACAAATGTTATTAAAAATATATTTCACCAACACATCTTTGTTCAATAAATACTTACAACCTCTTTGACTCTGGTTCTTACTGCAAATGGGGAGTACCAGTAAACAGACAATATATTTTTTAGTCCCTAATTTGTGCACTTGCAATCTGTTCAATTTAAGAATAATAAGTAATCCTTCAACTCAATGAGATGATGATGATGTGTATGACTTATAAATGAAGTGTAGTTTTGCACAGACTTAGGCCGACCATTACTGAGAGAGTATGGTTAATTTAACTCAACCATCAAACTGCACCGGTAACCACTGTCTATACCTTAACGAACTACTGCAGATGAAGGTGGAGCATAGTGACCTAGATCACAGCACAGAGCCTATTGACTTTCGTTAATCGTATCCTGCGTTGTCACTTAGTGGTCCCGCTGAAATCACTTTGTCAAATTTCAGAAGTGTACATTCTTACTTTGTTCTTGAATGTTTTCTTGAGTTCTCCATTTAGTCTATTGAAAAACTAAATATTATAATTATACCAAATTCTTCAAGAATCAAGACTTACGTTCAAGAAAATGAAAGCCGCTGACCAGCTCAACTGAGTAATATCGATTACTCATTCCTAATTATAGAGCCCCGTTCGGTGAATCTTTGCCTATTTTCAACTATCCAATAAATATTCGGACTGGAAATCTTAAAAAGTATAATCAATTTATGTCCAAAAATTTTAGAATTATTCTGTACTAAAATTTTCTGACATTATTAATAAAATTACTCTTAAGGTAAAATATTATCGATTAATTTCCAGGTTCTTGAAATATTCCGTATTGTTTAAAGGATGAGAAAACATTATGAATTGAATATATTTATTTCTTTTTTTATCGCGTATGGAACAAAATGCAGATGAAATTTTATGGACGGTGTTCTGAAGAAAGGACGTTTGGATAACATTTTGTAAAATTTTATTTTGTATAAAAGTACTATAAATTTTTATATCTTTTCAACATACAGAAAAAAAACAAAATAAATATTATAATGGCATCATAAACACATAAATTGAAATATAAAATTAAAAGAGTAAAAAAATTGGATCGCACTAATATTTGTGAATGATGAAATGGTGATGTTGAGAGTTTTGACGCTTCTGGGAAGACTGTTTATCCAAGTATGAATGATATGTAATAAAACGGAGAGATAAATTTCTGAGCAGAAATACCTGAAGAGCTTATTTTATAGACAATGGATTTACGTACCCTAAGGATATTAAAACACAATGTAAAAATCATACCTTAATAAAACGAACCCACTACTGTCCGTAATACGAATTGATGTAATAGCTACATCTACACGCTATTTTATAGCAGTGGAAGTACATACGTTTTTGATAAAATTTTAACAACAGTTACTCCTTTTTTCAATTGTCACAAAAAATTAATGGTTTCTTAACTTTATATTAGTTAAGGTTAATTTTTAAATAAATGACTTATTTATTTAGACACGCGGTAGGCGTGACTCGTACCCATCAACCATAAGCGACAATTACTGAATTACAGACTGAAACAGTTATAGAGACTTTGACAAGCGACCAAAAGTACCCGTCATTTCGAAACTTTTAACGTACAAGGCAATAAATTCTTCAAACGATCTGGTTATATCGTAGATTTATGTTGCTGCAAAGCCGTTAGTCATTTTACAAATACTGTGTTAATGAAGTAAATTCTTACGACTCATCACCGATTCCCGGAATTACATGTTAAAAAAACAATACTTGAAAACTTTTTCGTCCCTAACCTCTACGAAAAATAATTCTTATAAAGTTGAACTGTAGGTTCAGAATCATTTAAAAATTATAACTCCTTAATACGCAACTTAAATTCTCCCGATTTACCAGGAATCACACAAAAACAACTGAAACCCCGATGGAATAGAGAATTAATAATATTGCACTTTACTATAAGTACAAATTTAATGAAAATTTTAAATTTAAAATATTTTGTTAATCTCGGGAGCACTATCACAGTATCTCCTCAAACCCATTAACGCATTTTTTATTTAATGCAAATTCTGTATTATTTTTGCTAGTTAAATTTGCACGGTTGCAAAATTAAATAAAATGACTTATAAAACAATAATAAACTAAATTTTTATCAGATTCTTTGAAATTGCTCATAAATATTTTTGTACAATGGTTTGCGGTTTGAGGTTTAGTAGTAAACATTTTTTGTTCTTTGGACAATCAACTAATGAAAAATTTGAGTTTTTTTAAGCCGGTTTTAAAAGCCGAGTCGATCGTTTTCGTAATAGTAGCAACGTTTGAAGTATTGTGTTTGAGACTTAATAAAACGAATCCATTATCGTTTTCAAAAATTTAAATTTAAAGCTTTTATATATTATGTAAGTAACCTTAAAATTATGTATTATGTTAATTAATAGTTAATTATGTATTAACCTGATTTAATTGATATACTGTTTTCTTTTAAAGTGTATTTTGATCATTAAAACTGAATTTTGAATACTCTGTAGTTAAGGATGATGCTGTAGGCAAGTAGGCCTACGCTAATTTAAACGTCTGACTTTGATGTGTTGCTCGACGTAAGTCGTTTACAAACCTCATTCCAAAGTACTTATAACTTTGTTTTCTTATGAGATAAGTTACTTCTTATTTAAGATTGACGGACAAAGTGTAAAGTTTAGACATGTACGTGGTTTAATTCAAAGGTAGCTAGACAGATTTGTACGCACTGATCATTGGTCTTTTACAAAATACTTTTAGGTCCCGTAATAACTTCAATAAAATGACATTATTTGGTAAGAAGTTTTTTTTTTCAAATGATTGGCATCTAATGCAAGTAAAAAACTAGTTTGTTGGTTCTTTTTTTGTAGGCTTTTGATAGCTAAAACCTACTTTGTGAGATTTAGCGAACCCTGATGAACATTACAATACCCTTTACCCAGCATAGCTGTAATTTCAAAAATCTGTTCATAAAATAAAAAACAGTTTCTGAATGAAATGACATGAATGTAAAGACGTTTGTTTTTAAGGCTTTGAAATTTTTATTGTACTTGTTCTTTTTATCAAAGCTTAAAGGAAAACACTGTTAGGAATGAATTCGAATTTTACAATTTTACTCAAGCCTTATTGGAAAAGGTTAACTCTCTTTCAAGATTCTATTCTCTTTGTAGAATTTAATAAATTTGAAAATGAGGCCAAAAAGCTTATTGATTAGGCTCTTAATTCGCAAAAAAATAAAAAAATAGGATTTAAAACAAATTTTGCAACATGAAAAACTAGACAAAATAAGGAAAATTAAGTTGAGATTAGCTCAGCTTCTTATAGGTATAATTCAATGAAATTGTGAATGCTTTTTGAACATGTTACAAGTCAATATGAAAAACCCTTTATAAATACAATTGACAAATACGAAAGACAAAAACCCTTAAAAACTTGAATTTTTCGTTTTACGTTTAACTGTTTTCTACTTTAAAACTAATGCAGGCAATGCAAGGAGATAAATGAAGGTGAGTTATGACAAAGTGCCTAATCGGGAATCGAACCCGGGACCCCTAGAATAGAAGACGTTGACCACTACAACCGGCCAGTTTAAAAACCATGTAAATGCAATCCATTATGTCGGTGTACGAATTTCTTACTATTGAGACAACCTTTTCAGTGAATTAAAAAAAAATGGAACAATAGAAGGTTTTAGTAAAATTTGTTAACACATAACTTTTATGTTACTTTTCCCCAATGATTTTCTGGTGACGTTTGTGTCTATTGTTTTTGAAGATGTTTTGGTTGATTCGTATTTCCCGTCGGATAAATTTCGCTGCTTCTTTTAAGAGTCCTGTAGTAGAAGTTGTAAACCAGATCCTCAAGTTCTTTAGCTCGGATATTCTTCATCCTCGGATGACTCTCTCATCCTGTACCTTTCCTTGTAAGAAGAATTTCAGCAACTTGTACTTATTGTCATTTCTAATGGTGTGTTCTAGATATCCTAATTTTCTTTACTTTACTGTGTACATACATTGTTTACTTTTCTTTACCAAGTTTTTGAAGTATACGAGAACCGTCGGATAAATTTTAATAATATTTTGTATACCAAACCCAGGAATGATAAATGAGATAAACAGGATGTGGATCACTTTTTTAAACCCTAATCAATTTTAAGAGTAAACAATAATGGTGTAATTTTTAAAATATTTGTTTCCTAGAGAGCTCAATTTTGTAAACTTAGGAGGTTGAAATACGGTAAACCTGTTATTTGGCAACGCATCATCTTATGTTCTCGTATACAAGAAGATTATTGGTTTTTCAATGAAATTTTTCTATATCAGTTTACGGCTTCGCATGAAGATTGATTCCAGTATCTGGTAACCAATATTGTGATAAGTTGAAATATAATTCTATTTCAGAAAGTTATTTGATAAAATTTTAATCAAATGGTTTTATGAAATAATTATAAAAAAGAACTTTATCTTCTCTCTTTCTTCGTCAGGGTAAAAGTATCATATTAATTTACTACAAAAGTATTGCAATAATTGAGATATATAGGAAACTAGAAAATATTGATTACTTCGGCGGTAACTATGTTGGGTTCTACTCCTCTTTCAAGTAATCCAATTTTTTGTACAATCCTTTAAAGGAAACGGATAAATTACTTAAAGAATTTATTATTATTATTTTTCGTTTTAATTTTATTCATTATTCTTGCATTTGTTTCCTAAGGCTAATTCCAATGAAATTTAAATGACTTCATATTTTCAATGTAAAAATTTGGGAAAAATTTCATTTCGAATTCTAATCTACATTCATTAACCTTCATCGCCTTTTAAAAACCTGAAGTATTTCCAATAAAAGAATCATAAAATGGACAATAATTATTATTTCTTTTTTAAATTTATTTATTTAACGTCGCATCAACTACAACGGTCATTAGCGACGACGTTGGGGTGTAACTGTTTACAATGGAGGATGAAATGATTTTTGTAACGTATGAAAATATGTCGTGCCTGAGTGGGATTCGAACCCAGGACTGCATGATGAGAGGCAAACTACATACTACTATATTACACCTATTATAACGCATCTATCTATTATAACGCATCTGGATCACTTTTTTAAACCCCAATCAATTTTAAAAGTAAACAATAATGGTGGCAAACTACATACTACTATATTACACCTATTATAACGCATCAACCGCATGAACGTTAACGTTACCAACCGCGCCAATGTGGCCGGCTAATAAAATAATTATTAAAATAAAACAATATTTTATTGTTTATCTTAAAGAGTCATTTAATAATTGGAAAGGAAATGTAATAGCATGGCCATTAAGATCGGAATTACGCCATTATTTTCACTTAATTTTTCTGAAGATCAGGTTTTATTTGCGGACGAAGAGTCTGTTGTTGTTTACACACTTTGGAAATAGTATGAGGACTGTTCAAAGTGGAGACTTGAAGTCAATTTTAAGTGTTCAGAGAAAATTGCAGTTAGAATTTAAAAAAGAAGAGCTTCTGTAAAATCATTGTATCCTTTAATTTTCAGCCGGAATACAACAACAGAAATTTAAAGGTGGTGTAGAAATCAGTAATCCAAATTTCTGCTATCTATGAAGCAGAAGTAACGGAGTTATCAGATCGGAATTGAGAATGCCTGGAAGCAATGGAGATGAACAATTGGCGTTGGAGTTGTGAAGTCACTAGATTGGACAGATTAGAAATGGACTTACCATGGTAGAAGCTGGAGATAATATCAGAATTTTGGAAACAGAGAGGTTAAAAGGTTAAATTGTTAGGGACACATTAGGAGGATACCTCAAGTTAGATGGCTTCATGTGATATGAATGTGAATGCAGGAGGCGAGGCGTCGAAGAGGGAGAGTGAGATAGTGCTGGTGCACGTTTTCGTGAAAAAAGTCAAAGGTAATGGCATTTCCTGGTAAATATCTTACTAGGTCTAAAATTGTGGTAGATGATGTAGAGCTCGAACAAGTATCAAAATGCAATTATTTAGGATGTGACATAGTGTTTGATCAAGATTTTGATATAGAGAAGAATGGTGGAAAATTCCAAGCAGTGTGCGGCAATATTAGCAGAACTCTAGGCAGGAAAACAAGAAAGAAAACTCAGATAAAGTTTTACAAGGCTGCCCCAGTTCTATTCTATGGAAGTGAGTCGTTGATTAGTACCAGACCTCAGGAGAGTAGAGTTCAAGCGGCAAAAATGCAATTCCTATGAAGGAAAATGTCGTAGGGACCAAATAAGAAATGAGAACACAAGAATGGAACTGGATGTTTACAACCTGAATGGGAAGATTGCAGAATATTGAAATCGATGGAGGGAGCACGTATAGAGAATGCCTGGGGGACGGATCCCCCTCAGTGTTTCGCAACACAGACCGGTGGGGAGGGGAGATGTTGGAAGGCCACGAAAAATATGGCAATAATTCAATAGTTTGTCGCTGTTGTGAGTCGGAACAGATGGAAGCCTAATCCGTGATTGTGAGAAGAAGAAGAAATTGCCAGGCTTGGAGCTGAAGATAGTGTCAGCATTGTGAAAAAAGGTGATATGGAGATGGATGCAGGAGGCGAGGCGTCGGAAAGAAAGAGCGAGGAGGTCCTGATGAGAGGGTTTGTCGGGTGATGAGGCGTGGAGATTCGAGAGAGATGATTGCCAGGATAGGGTTGACTGGAGGTTAGGATGCAAGGAAAGGCGGAGGGTATAGTCCTACCGCATATATACATAATGTATGTATTGTTGTTTTTATTGACTTAGTACATCTTGAGAAACGCTTCAGTTGACAACTCTGCCGTGTTTGAATTTGTACAACTAAAGTCGCAACGAGTTGTTTTTATTTAGGTCAACAACCAAAACGCTCTTTTGAAACCCCAGAGGTACTACAAAGTAAAAGGTGAAGTTGTTTACCAATACCTTCATCACTAGGTGAAAATTATGACTGCTTGTTATTATTCCTCGTAAGAAGCGTTTATTTTACTAACGTGAAAATGACACCACCACTTTTTTTATCATATAGTTTAACTTCATAATGAAATGACAGTGATATAAGATTCATTTTGTAATTTTACTTTTTTTGAAAGAATTCTATAGTTAGTTAAAGAATATAATAATAATAATAATAATAATAATCTTTTATTACACTTATTATAATACAATAAAAAGACAAAATACACAAATCGGTACAAAAAATGTAACCTAAATACAATTACACTAATGCATCTTAAATTAAAAACCAATGAAATTAAATTTATTTAAACAAAATAAGAATTTATATAAAATGTGGACCTAAGTATTTCCTGTAGCAAAAGCTGTGATGGAGGATACCATCCATGAAAATACAATGTAACAACATATTAACAAAAATTTGTACCTATAAAAATACAATAAAGAGATAAAATAAGATAATATAAATTACGAAAATCTTTGACCGCAAAGCAGAAGCGGATAACTAATCAAAAGTAACTATAGAAAAAAGATACCAATTACATGTGTTGCACCTATTAACAAAAAACAAAATTAAATATTAAATAAAGAAAGTGAAATAAACTAACATCAGGAAAATGTCTCTGAATCATCCACCGTAAACAATCTCTCGATCATCCATGTGGAAAAGCGTTTAAAATTTTTAGTATTTTTTATGTCCTTTGGTACGCAGTTGAAGGTCTTAGGTCCTAAATACAAATAAAACCGTTTGAATAACTCAATTTTAGGCTTTAGTGGTATAACCATATCAGCATGACGTACAATCTTAGTAAAAGTGATACGTTGGAATATATCCTGAGAATAACTTTTATAGTAATTAGTAAGCAATCCATGAAAGTACAGATACCGTAAATGTATGACTATGAATATATAATTTTAAAATAGTTTTACAACTTTTAAGGTGAATTATTTTGTACGATTGCGTTCCACGTTAAACATCACATCAATCATTTTTATTATATTTTCTTGCAATCAGCTCAATATTTCTTCATCCTGTCAGAATGGATTTTTCCGTTCGTGTGAACAGGTGGTACCCGACTTTTCCTACTCATTCTGTCCTGAATCCACTTATTTCACTGGTTATCCTTCCGTCATTGTATCTGTTGGACGCTATTACTGCGGTGTTTTTTTATTTCATATTATAATTTGTATCAGTATAATTAATACGTTCTTGTCGTTATGTTGAAGGACGGTTATCAGGTGGGAAACTAATATTGCGTATTCATTTGTCAGAAAATAACGTTGATAAGTAGACAATTTTTAAGAATAAAACTTTGTAACAAACCTTATTGTAAATATTTTTATATTAATTCTTTTTAACTAAACTACTAACTTACAATAATGACGTATATACATAACAATATTTACCAACCTGTTACCGTCAATCAATTTAAATTGACGATGGAATAATGGAAGTAAATACAAATAATAATTCCCTATGCGTCATTTAAATTATAAAATATCGTATATCTGAATTTTCAATAAGGTAATAAGCGGCACTTTATACCATGAAATTTATTTTAACATTAGAAATGGAGAACAAAAGAAGTAATTATTTATTTATAATACAGTCCCTTATTGACAAATGCGTTTGACAAATGCGAAACCTATTTCATTTTTCATTAATTTCAAAAATCCAAGTGAGTTTTGGTTGTGACAGAAACTTTAATTTCCTTCTATTGAGTCAACATTGCTAGTCTGCCCTTTTAAAAATCCACTTTTACCTTTAAATAAGTGTAAAAAATCGGTTGGTTTCATGTTCGTTTTTACCATATTTTTAAAAAATAATCATAAAGCCTTAATAAAAATCATAAAATATTGATATTGTTTTTATAAAATAAAGTTTCATAGAGGAGTTGACTTCACGAAGTTAAATGTAATTTTGATTGATTTCATTAATCTTCGATTTTTAAATTAGGACTCTCAGGTAAGACTTTTTACATTCTCTTGCCTGTATGAATACATAGGAAGGGAAGTATTTTTTCATGTTGATTTTTCGAAATCGAGTTTTCTCGAGATATACACATTTTTGGACACCCTGAACACAAAAAAACATGTTTTTAGCGATTGGTCTGTGCGTTCGCGCGCGCGCGCGCGCGCGTGTGTGTGTGTGTGTGTGTGTGTGTGAACAAAATATCTCAAGAACGGAAAATAATACGAAATTGAAACTTGAAACTTAAGTTAAATACCACCAGAGGACCTGACACAAAATTTTTTATCGAAATCGGTCGACCGGAGTAGTAGTTTATTCGTGTAATTTTTCACTTTTTTGTGATTTTCTCAAAAACGGCTAATACGATTTTTTTCTTAAATCGCCTCATTTACTACATTTCTTATGCTCTACTAGATAGGATAGGTGAATTAAAGTTGTACATTTATAAACTTACAACTTTTATTACAAACATTTCTTTGTATAATGCTTAGAAGCGAGTAATTAATGATTCTCTGGTTTTTTTCATGAAAATCTGTAAAAAAATGGATTTTTTAAGATTTCGGCTTTAGTACACGTTTAACAAAAAAGTGTATATAAGCCTAATCAAATTTATAGGAAATTAATAGATCTACAACTTTTATTGTAAGAATTTTTCTCTACAGAGCCTAGTTTAGCGTCAAAGAGTGATTTCCCGTGTTATTAAGCCAAACTACGGTTTGTTTTCATTTTGCATCATTCACTTATAATTAAAATTAGGTAATTTTTTGAGGTTAATTTTTTGTTTATTTCTAATCTCTTATTACTAATATGTTGGGTTATATTGTTCATTATTTTCATTGGCAAGAGAAAGTTATGTGATTGTTTCACACCACATTTTTAAATTACAAAAATACTTTCAAGTAAGACTTTAGTTAAAAAAGCTGCATCAACTGCTTTGGTTATTAGCGGTTACTTTGGATTAAGGTAAAAAATCGGTGGGTTTTAACGTGTAATAATTCCAGACTCTAGCCGAAAATCAAAACTGGGATCTTCCGCTTTGCAATGAGCAGTTCTCTGCTACTAGGTCACGGAGGCGCCTTCTGTAAGACTAATATGCACAAACGTTTTGGCTAAGTAACTTAAAAATTTTAATTATTATAAATACAATTAATATTTTTAAAGTTTGACGTTGGTATTGATGTTGGTTTGGAAAGGAAAGGTATAATACTACTTTAAATTCATAAGCCTATCGTGGTTTACAGGAAGTTGATCTCAAACTTTAGTTTACGAAGTTGAAACTTTGCAGTTTTAATATTGTTTCGAACTTTGAAAATCTATAGTGGTAAATAAGTTTCATGTATCACGTTATTAGTTTTTCACTGACGCTAATTGGTCATTTGATGTTCGGTTTTAATTAAGCTGAGAAGGTTCCTTAGTTTGGATATTAAATCTCTTGGCGAGTGTATGGTGGCAGAACAAAGTTGGTTGAGTGATAAATGAAGTAGTAATTAAAAAATATATTTAATAACAGTTAATAAAGAGAAAGAAAATAATAATACAGATAAGATGAACAGTATAGTGGAAGCATTGGGTACCTCACAAGTAAACGTATCATATATTAACTTCTTAGAGTGCTAACTCCATTAATGAAGACTGGCTGCACTTCTGGTAAATCGCTCTCTATGGTGAACCTCCTTCAAAAGAGTAACTTATCTTTGTTCATATTCATCCAGTCTCCAATGTTTTTCAAATACGAGAAATATGTTCGTCCAAATCTATGCCTACCTTGAATCTTTCCATCAAGACTAAGTCTGAAAAACTTGTACCTGTGTAAGTAATCAAAGTACGTAGGTAGATTTTCCGTTTGAATACGCTCTTTAACTTATAGTTCACATTAATACACCTTCAAACCTCATCGTTAGTAACATGACCGGTCCACAGAATTTTGAGCACTGTAGATTTAATTAATATTAATACATTTGCACAATAGTTTTTAAATTAATTATGTCATGACACCGTCATGCTGACGATATAGTCAAACTATCACCTGATTCAGCCGAAAGTTCCTATAAAATTCAAATTCATTTGAACCTTTTAGCAAACAAGTAACGGATGAACGTAACGTAAGTCTGAAAGAAGGTTCAAGTTTTTTGGTTGGGACTGTAGAAAGGAAGAGGATAGAAGCTTTTTGAAATGTGGTGTTATAGGAAACCTTATCTTTAAAGATTAGGTGGGCGGACAAAATAAGTAACTAGAGGATATCTTAAATGGAATGGTTGTAAACATTGATTTACAGATTTGGAAAAATTTCTTAAAACAATATGTTTGGAGTGTAGCATTATACGGGAGTGAAACGTGAGTAATAAAGGCTGTAGAAATGAAGAGGATCGAAGTTTTTGAAATGTGGTATTACAATAAAATGTTAAACATTAGATGGGTGGAAAAAGTAATTTAGAGGTTCTTAGACGAGTGGATGAAAGAAGTATATGGGAATATCTCACCAGGAAAAGGGATAGGCCAGTGGGGCATATGTTAAGACATTCAGTTATTGGTCTATCAATAATGGAGGGTAATATTGAGGGAGGGAATTGTAGGAGGAGGAAAAAGTTACAATATATAAAGCAAATTAAAAAATATGTGGGGTGTTTCAGGTATTTAGATATGAATCGACTTACACAAGATAGAATAGCTTGGAGAACTAAAACCAGTCGAGCGACTGGTTTGAAAAAGATTTATCAATTTTCAGTTAAATTTGTGTGAAAAAAATTAATACAATTTTTCGATTATTTCTTTACAAATGGCTAAGAAAAAACACGATACAATAACTAATCATGCATTTTTACATGATTCGTATACAAAGTAATACTCAAACCATTTGGACGTATAGGTTAGAGCTATTGGGTAGGCCTAGAGCTAGTTCATCAAATATAGAAATACTGCAGCGCTTTAAATCAAAATGCCTGAGACTGATCGCTGCAGCCCCATGGTACGTAACAAATGAAATACTACACAATGACCTAAACCTGCCCTTCATAAAAGAAGAAATTAAACAACATAGCGAAAAACATTTACAAAAACTAGAAGACCATCAGAATCCATTAGCGATTAGCCTCCTTGACAACAGCGAAGATACTTACAGACTGAAACGCTTTAAACCACTGGACTTACCTCTACGATTTTGTTAGTCAATTAAATTTTTTTCATCTTCTCTTACTTCAACTCCTAATCATCAGCATCTCATAATTGGCGTCGTTTTCATCTCTACCATCGTCATTGTCATCACCAACTTCAACACTTTGTGTTTCGGGATGTTGATTCACGGTTCATCAAGTTTGATTTTGTATAGATATACTCGTATTTTTTGTTTCTTCACAGTTTGGTCTTTTTCAAACACACTACTGAGTGTCGTTTGTGTTTTAATTTTAAGGACATTACACAGATTTTCTCATATTTGCTTAAAGTTATTGTATTTATTAACTGATTGCAAAAGAAAAACTATACTGTTAAAAAAAATGTATTTTTAAATGATGCTGCTGCTATTGTGACATTTTGAGGAAAAGTAACTCTGAAATATTTTATAGCTTTTTTAAAAATGTAAGGTTATATTTGTCCTAAAAATAAAAGATCTCTAAAATTCTGTATATTAAATGCTCCCTAAATTTAAATTTTCGCTGCTGGAAACTTTTGCTATTTAACGCAAAAGTAAAACAGTAAGCTGATTTCATCTTATTACTCTGATTTCCCTGTCTTTACACCAACCTTGAACTAAATTGAGATGTTCTTATTGTTAGTCGATTCCTTTACTGAATCTAAATAGGTTGTATGCTTGGATTACTGAGCGATCAGTAACGAAGCAGTTTCAAATGAGGTCACGTAATTTTGTAAAGTAATAAAAAAATAATTTGTTGTCATCACAGGGTAAATCTATGATAAAAACGTATGTATAAAAAATTGATCTGTGATTTACTTTTCCCTGAATTTTCCAGTGTTCTGTCTCGGGCTCATCCAATTATGATTTCGTGAAAGAATTTAACCCAAATTTTTGAGTGATATTTTGAAGGTTTTATAAAATGTTATCGAAATGGAATTTGTAATTTCAGTAAACAATATGTTATGAACTAATTCTGAATTTTCATTTCAAATCAAATTATCTTTGAAACGGTTTTTGTTTCTTTTAACAAACGATAATAGTATTAAGAATTTAAACTGCAGTAGAATGCTATTTATTTTAATTTAACCTAACAAAACTTTAATTGCGATGTCATAATTTTAAATAATTGGATAAATCAAGATATGCTGAATATTTTATGCCTAAAGTTTATAAAATATCAAATATATTTCAAAACAGTCATGTAGTTTATTTCAAAACATTCTGAAGATTTCTTTTTGGAGTAGCGTTAGACGGAGAATCCAACCATTCACGCATGGCATATTAGTTTGGCATGAAGTTTGAATTTTTCATTCGGAAAGAAGGGCTGAAGCCCCCAAGTCCTATGCCTGTGCCAAAGAGCACCATACATATTGAAACATATATTGAAAAAAAATTCAAAAAGTCAGAATATTTATCGAACCCAAGTTTAATTAGTACCTTATCTACAGAATATGTACTACAATTTAATACTGCACCTTAGCTAAAATCAACAGAAATTGAAAAACAATTAGTGCATAGGCCTACATGTAGTCTGAACCACCTGTTTGGTCTAGAGGTAAAGCCGTCGCCGCGAGTCAGCAGTTTAATAGCTGATTTTCAGAGATGGTTTCTGGTTCAAATCCTAGTAAAGGTCACGCTAAATAGAAGAGAGGTAAAGGTGGTAAAAGTAGTTACTTTTATACGGATTTGAATACTAGATAGTAGTTACCGGTGTTCTTTGATAGTTGGAGTTTAATTAACCATACTCTCTAAGGAATGGTCGGCCTGGGTCTGTACAAAAATACATCTCATTTATACTTCGTACACATCCTCCTCGTCTCATTAGATTATGGGGTTGCTTATTGTTCTGAATTGAAGATTGCAACGAACACACATTAAAGATAAATATATGCAGTCTAACGTAATAAAAAAACATTATGACAAATGCGCGCCTATAAAATATTGTATCCTCCTAAAAAAGTTTTTAATAAACCCCTATGTTTATGCTGGCTTTTGCTTATGCGTGGCGAGATTATTTTTAATTTGTTTGAGAATGTAAGACATTATACAAGACACATTGTTTAATGTAAAATGTGTAATAATGTAGATACTGTACTAGTGTATGTAGTAATTTAGTAGTTTTAACACAGCGAATCCCGGTCCGTTATAAATAGTAGCAGGCCAAAATTTAAGTATATTTTAGTACTTAAATTTTCTTTAAAAAATACCAATTGAGTATAAATATTTCCTGAAAAATGGAAACTGTAAACACTACATTCAAAAAACTAAATTTTTCCAAAAGGATTTTAATTTTAATAATTGGATATTCGGATAATCGGCGTTCTTCTGTAATTATAAACTCCCATTATTTTATTCGAGAATTGAAAGTGAAAAAAATTAATTAAAGTAGCCTACTTTGAGGTTATATGAAACAATAATAATTATTATTTGTTTACAATGTAACGTAACGAATACGATATTTTACATTTTATAATTTATTTAATGATTAATTACATTAAACAAAAGTAAAGATAATAATTAAAGATAGTGGTTATTTGATATCCATAGGAAAATACCAAATTTGTCATGAACAATAATGAAATGCCACGCTAGATAATAAGGGAGATCCGATTTCACACAATGGGGAAGCTCTCTCAACAAACTTCGAAGTCCATATATCATTAATTCTCTCGCTCCTTAAAATGACAGGAATATAAGAAAACTTAGGGGATTAAATTAGATGTAATATAAAAGGAAAATGAATGAAGTTTTTCTTTGGCATTAATCTGAATTTGGTCAAATGTTTTTTAAGTAGGCTGAAACTGAAATAGAAGATGAATTATAATGCAAATATTCTTATGATTAATTATCTTGTAACAATGAATATTAACGCAAGCTAATGAACTTTATCTTTAACAGCCAATAAAAATCTCTTCAAGAACAGAAACTCGAATTTATAAGCTATTCAAGATTTCTCTTGAACAATCAGAAACATGGTTTTAACATGGTTTTTGGTGTATGGTTTATCGTATTTTTTTTCCCTTTCTCTTGCCTTTATGAGTATGTATAAGAAGAAAAGTAATGTTTTCATATCGATTTTTTGAAATCGAGTTTTCACCGGATCTACACGTTTTCAGGCCCTAAAAAACATGCTTTCAGCGATTGGTCTGTGTGTGTGTGTGTGTGAACAAAATATCTTAAGAACGGAACATCATACGAACTTGAAACTTGAAAGTTAAGTTAGGTACCACTAAAGAACTCTACACGAACATTTTCATCAAAATCGGTCAACCGGAAGTAGTAGTTTATTCGTGTCATTTGTCACTTTTTGCGATTTTCTCAAAAACGGCTGTTACGATTGTTTTTAAATCGCCTTATTTACTACACTTTTTATGTTCTACAAGATAGGGTAGGCGCCATGTCTGCTGAAATTCTTGGGGAGGCAGTGCTCTCATAGAAAAAAAATTATTATTAAAAAGTTAAACTTTATTAAAAATAAAGTTTTATTATGATTGCGGCCTTAATATGCATTTTAGCGCAAAAATGTATATAATAAAAATTGTAGAAAATTTAAAAACCTATAACTTTTATTCCAAACATTCTTTTGTAAAACGCTTACTTTAGCGGTTATTTGTGACTTTTTGTTTTTTTTTTCATTAAAGTCTGTAAAAATACGGTTTTGTTAATATTCCAGTCTTAGTATGTTCTACTATGATAATATTTCAGTAATTCTATTTTGTTAATATTTCAGCCTTTGTATGTTTTACCATGTTCATTCTACGACAAAAGTGTATATTACAAAATTTAATTTTTACCGGTTTATTACGCAATTGGTTTTATTTTTTACAAAGGAAGAAGAGTTGATCAAAATTAGGCGCCTAATAAATAAAAGGCTTAATTTTACTTAGACTCTTTGTATAGTAACAAATTGATTTATTATTAAGAATTGATGATTCAGCACTGCTTAATGAATTGAAGTAGGTCCTTGTAAATATTTAATTAAAATTTCAACCGTTTGAAGTACAGTTATTAACAACATAATCTGTGATCCTACCTACCTCCTCGAACACTTCGCATCACTGGATCGATGTTTGACATTTTTAATTTTGTTTGGAAAGAACTAAAGAACTAAAGTTATTCTAGTTAAATTAACATGCAGTGTAAATTTTGCGATATTTTCCTTGATTAATATTTTCCATTCCTACAAAATGCTGATCAGTTGGAAATGATTGTTGTCGGCTTACGAATGTATTAAGCATCAGCCGTCATTTCTTTACGGATTAACAAATCTGAAGGTTTTGGGTTCAATTCTGAAATACCTGATAGGGTCTGGAAGTAAACCACCATTATAATGGTAGGCCTACAGAGTATATGATTTCTCATGATTAAAATTAGGTTAGGTTTATCACTTTACATTCTTTACTCATGAATAATTATAAGCTATATTTTTCATTATTTACATTGGCCATTGATAAAGTAATGTGAGTATTTCACATCAGATTTTCTTTTTAAACTGATACATTGAAAAATCCTTAATTATCATAAAAACAAAGTAACCTTGACTACGATTCAATTCAAACAATGCCATAAGACATAACTTTGACCATCTTGATGAAAGTAGAGTAAAAATTATTTTACATCATATTGAAAAATGATTTTCAATAGAAAATTTTTACTGTTTGATTTTAGTCTCCTATAATTTTGCTCCAAGGGATATTATTAATGGGTACCATCTGTTGCACAATGGGATACCAATGAAGCCAGATGTCATTTCAATACTAGTAAAACAAATGAAAAACGGAATGATATTTTTTTAAACAATAAATTATATTTTGTTTTAATTGTATGGGAAAAATTGAAACTACTGTTTGGTTTCTATTAAACAATATATTTTAAACATTGTTTCCACTATTCATGTGGGTATAAATTATAAATAAACAGTTCTTTTCTAAAGATGATTTAGTTAAACATAATAAATTCGTAATTATTTTAAATTAGATTCTGGACATTATAAAGTGGAAATGGCAAAATCATGTTACGTTAGAAATATAGAATAATAGAAGTTCCCGTGGGCTTCGCAGCAAGTATGAAAAAAAAAAAACGAAACGCTGGGAACGATAGACTTTCAAAATTAACCCATGTGCTACGTGAAGCTACTTCAGTGGCAGTAGAAATGGGTCGTGAAGTACGCAATCAAACTTGTTGCAGTGAGGTCAATATACGTCTGAAACCGGTGATTATTGTATTTATTTTGTATAGAATTCTTTAACGCACTTAATAGCGTTTACAGAAATAGAATATAATGAAAGGGAAATATTTTATTATCGTTTTAGTGTGAAGGGTAGGCTAGAGTGTTGAAAAATTTGTATGTAAACAGATATCGCATGTAGGGCGTCCGTAAGTCAGCATACAGTACAAACACATTTGTGTGAAAGCTGTGACGTTTTTCTATAGGAATTTGCTTTTGTTGCAAACAGTTAGGTCTAATGTACGTTGTAGCAAAGGAGGAAAGGAGTAGCGCACGGCAAAATACTACCTGCAGTGTTCCCAAACAAGTCACTCTTATGTCATTCTCCTGCAACCTGCAAAATTGTGAAATATACGTACGTGTAGATAAAATTATGTTTTACAAAAATGGTTTTTCACAAGTAAAATCTAACTACTGTATTATGAATGTGTGTGTGACGTCATGGGAAAGGAATGTAATACGGCCGATGTGTATTAGAAGCGGAACAGTACGAAACAGCCGGAGCCTTTAGGGATAATTTGTTAATGAATCATATAAAAAAAACCCAAAATTAAAGACATTTAGAGTAAAAATTTTTCATGTACAAATTTTTTTATGAATAAGATAATAAACGAAGAATACCTTTCATTATTATTTTATAGTATGTATTCTTATCTTTTCGCAAGACGAAGTTCTTTAAAGAACTGATTGTTATTTTGAAAAGTACCCTAATGAAACGATTAATTTTTCAATAATTATGATTTTTAAATGTTTCAATTTTTTTTAAATTTGTAGGTATTCACGAACCTGTTAGTAAATTTATTCAACATTATATTAAATTTAGATATCTGCGAGCTGGGAACGTTACACAAATTAAATAGGACTTAAAATGACATAAAACGGATTTATAAGTTGTGGTTATTGTATAGATGAAACTAAAAAGATACTTTTTAAGGCCGGTCCATTGTGTAGTGGTCAGCGCAACTGGCTTCTGGGCAAGGAATCCTGAGTTCGATTTCCGGTCACGTTGTAACGCTCAAATAGGTTACATAAACTTAAATTGAATGAATAAATGAAACAAAAGTTTTAAAATGAAATAAAAATAATTTTAATCAATTGAAAATTTTGAAATTAAACTAAAACAAAATGATTTTACAAAAATTAAATTGATTTTTTCTTGATGTAGTTTGATATAATGATTGATGACTATTTTTATATAATTCTACTTATGTTAAGACTTATTGAATAGCCTACAAATTATTGCAACATTAAAAATATATTTAATATGGAATTGTATTAATTAATTTTTAATATTTAATGAGCTCAAAAATTAGTTGAGAGTATATAGTTACGGTATTTGTTCTAGTATTTAACTGTCTACCAGTTGAGTTCTTGCCGATCCATCGATTGGGAATCAAATGGGGCATCGAGACTTTGTTGCCATTGGTTTTATAGTGCTATTAGATTCTGTTAGAATTTTATCTGCTTGTTTTAAAAATCGTTAAGTTGTTTCATTTGGTTTTATAATTCAAATGGATCTTGATGCTCTTCAAATTTATTATTTATTGTTTATTAATCAGTTTAAATTATTTATTCAAAACTATACCTTCTTTTGTTTTATGGCTTCATCTCTAATAAATTTGAATCTTTGAATTCTGGAAAAATTATTTATATTTCTTATATTTTCTTCGTAAAATTTAGTTTAATATATTTTAATTTTCATTTAGAAAATTTTGATATTAATTGGAAATTAATTATTCTGATGATTGCTTTAATAATTTATTTAAATTCTTCAACAATTGAATTATAAACTTGACCTTCGATCAACTATATAGTGAAGCATAGACGTTCTACAAGGTCTGGCATATTTACATCTCCAATTTCATTTATCACCCTTCATCGTCTGCATTAGCATGTGCTTAACAATCGGACATAAAACAAGAACATTTTAAAATCCATTAAAAAATAATTATTGGACTTAGGATTAACAGTACATTGCTCAGATTTTATCAAAGTGATGATCGCCAGCTCGTTTTAGCTTTATAAAATGAAAATGAAAATTTACTAATTTACTGATCCACTTGTTTAAGATATATGTAAGCTGTGGTATGAGCGAAAATGGTCAGCGGGATTGTTATTGATCAGAAACTTTGTTGTGAAAAATAGTGTTTTCAGATTTTTGCCTATGAGCTATATTTCATATAATTTGCTTAACAAAATAAGAAATATAAAATAAAAAACCTTGAACCTGAGGTTCTTGTATTTGTTTCTTATCCCATTCTAAATAAGATTATCTTTTTATTTCTATATTCTTTATTAAATAACTAGGAATTTTCTTATAGAATTGGAATTTTCTTTCGAAAATAAAACCACTTCATGATAACATTAAAAATTTCAGCTTTAAAATTTCTATTACAGGTTAAGTAAGTAAGTTATATAGATACCTTAATACGAAATAGTACATACTAAAATATTAAAACATATTTCAAAACGTGATAAATTATTGATTATTAATTTTTTCGTCAAATTTAGTATTGAAAAAATTAAATTCTGTACAGTAGACAGATGTAAGTTTTACTAATTAGACAACTTGGACGTTTTTTAGAAATGCCGTTAAATTCACTTCATTTATGTGAAGAATGTGTACAAAAAATATAAGCTACTTTAATACCGGTCACGAAAGTTTTGATCAACATCCAAATATCTGGTTTGAACCCCCTTAAAATTTTTAACCGAAAACAATTTATTTGTTAATATTATTTTATATTGTCACGTCAGCATCTTGGTTATTAGCGATTAACTTACTCTAAGTTATGGAACAATAGGTTTAACATGTAATGATTTTCAGATCCTAGCTGGGAATGGATCCGGAACCTTCTGCTTTATAGTCCAGCACGCTGACCACTACGCCACGGAGGTGGTCATGTATTAGATTTCTCATGTCTTTCTCACTAGTTTTAATAGTAGATTTAACTAGTCATTAGTTAAATAGGTAGCCTATTTAGAAAAGTATTTACTTTCCCACCTAAAACCAAACCCATAACGTAACCGCTACCCAGAACCGTCTCCGGTAATCTTATAGTGGATCCAATTTTTTTAATCAAGCTGTCAGTACACAAGTTTACCTCAATATTTTTGAAGAATTCTATGCATAATTAACAGATAACGAGAAAGAATAGTTTCTTTCAACGAGACGAAACAACATGTCACACGGCAAACGTTTCACTGAATCGCATTCATGCTGCTTTCATGAATGATCGAGTTGTCACTATTGGACGGTGGCCTCCACGAACCCCAGAGTTGTTTACTTGCGATTTTTTTCTTTGGAGCTACTTAATGGAGAGATTTTATTGATCGAATCCCCACAATATTGATGAACTGAATGTGATCATTCAACAAGAAATCAATGAAATTGACAACGTTTTGCGTCAGACATCTCTCCATATGTTCGGTCGCGCACAAAAATGTATCAATGCTCAGGGAGGTAATTTTGAACATTCTTTGTAACTACAAGGGAAATAAATGCATCATTTAAAATTACCTTTCACCTTTTTTTTTTAAATTATCTACATCATTCACACAATTTCATTACAACGTCACCTACCAATTTTTCAGCGGTTACATTATGGGTTCGGTTTTATGTTGCTCACCCGTTATTTTCGTTCATTCTTAATTAACCGTAGACTCTAGATTTATAATGAAATTGACTGCTTTTGAAGATGTTCTTGTTTAATGTTACTTATACTCATACTTTTTCTATTCATAAGCATTTCAATCATTTTTGATTAGCATGAAAGAAGAAATAGAATTTATATCTCTGTAACAAGTAGGCATTGTAATTAAATTTATACGTCATTGCCTGTGATGGGCGTGATTCCTGAATAGGATTTAGTAATTTGAACCATATTTGGATATTGTATCAACCCAGCGTAGTTGGTAATGACCCAGATGTTGATCCGACTTTACATCAAATAAAAATAGTTGAAACCTTAATTTAAAATTGTGATAATTTTATAATAAATATTAAGTGGTAACAATAAATAGTATAAAAATAGTCATACATTCATTAACTAAAAGGTTTACTATAAGGTTGCGTGATTGCAAATTTATAAGCACCTAAGGCCAGACGCAAAATAATCTCACGCAACGCTCTAGAGAGAGTAAAAAATGTAACAATGTCCTCGTTTTAAGGAAAGAATACAAACAGAAATTATCTAACTACTTAGCAACTTCACATATTACATATTTTTTTAATCTTATTTTTAAGAAAAAGTAATTTTTCCAGGAATTATATTCAGGTCCCATTAACCTATTTCTTTAACGTTTTTAGTGAATACATGAAAGAAAAATATGGTTTTAAGTAACAGTGTAGTACACGAACACCCAAGTAGTTCATCACATTAACTACACTATACAACTAATCTAAATAAGTTAAATCTAAATTTATTTTACGAATACACAAATAGTTCATCACATTAACTGTATTATACAACTATAGAATCTAAAGAAGTTACATTTAAATTTATTTCGCAGTTTAAAAATAAATTAGACTGGAAAAAAGATCCACTGATTCGGGAACTAAATTATAACCACTTATTCCCAGGGAATCCACAATAAAGACTGAAAAGATGCTGGAGTAGGGACTTGATTATAGTTATTGAATTATACATTCAAATTTTAATTACATAAAGATAAAAAGTAATAATAAATATATATTTAATTTCATATTGCGTGAAGCTCTCCTGTAAGTAATTTTATTAAACAGTGTATTTATTTTTCAGTCAGTTAAATTTTAACTACAAAAAGTTTAATAAAAATATAAGCAAAGTACACGACTAGCTTGCGATAGTTACCTTACAGGATCCACAGAACTTATTTATCTAGTGATTAAATTATTATTACTTTTCTTTTGTAAAAATGTAATTTCATAATATTTGCAATAGATGGAATATCAAACAGTAAACAACAGTTATTTATAAAAAAAATTACGGATTTAATTTTGATTACGGTGCTGTATGAGCTGCCCAATTTCCGTAAATGATATTTAATATATAAAGGGCGATGGGGCAATTTTTATTTTCATGAAAAGAGGTACCCAGTGGTACATTTTTATTTTTGAATTGTGGATGTTGTCCGTTATTCAGACCAAGAGATCTCTGCTTCATTTTTGCTATAAAGTCGTACATTTGGGAAGTTCCTTATAGCTAGGTCACGAACTAGTTCTCTGGGATCGTTATTTAATAATTCGCGACATTTACTGTAGAAGGACAAAGCTATTTGTTATTTATTTATAAAGGCATCTTTACTGGGAGATACCTGTTCTTGATAATTTTTTTATCAGATCTATTCATTGTTCTGTTAGAGAAGAGATTGTGTAGGTATTTCTCTTAATAATTATAAATTAAAAAAAAAAACATTATAAGAAGAATTTCTTTTATGTTCAAGAAGGATTCATTTTTGATGTAACTTTTTGTTGCTGTTTAATACGGAGTCTATACGTCGAAATTCAAAAATTTATGTATTTTTCGGGTTTAATGTAATTTAGTTATCAAACTGAAATTTTTAACTACTAAATCACCGAAGTGATTCATCACTATATTGATCATCATTATATTGAATCAAACGGATAAAATTGTTTGGCACAAAAAAGTTTATTAAATAAAAGTGTAGTACACAACTAGATAAATGTAATTGATGTCTGTAAACGAGATTTTGTTGTTTCAACTAATTTTAAAATACATAAAATGTTTAATTATTCAACTTAATCTGCAGTGAGAAATATGTATAATAATTTTGAAACATATAGGGTATTAAAAAATATTGTTTTCACCAACATTTTTTGAAATTACTGATTTTAGAAAAATCATATTGATGAGTATCTCATTTTTCTCAAATGTAAAAATAACACAGAGAAAATTTTAAAAGTTCATTCCATATACTTTAGAATAAAATCAAATCAATAACAATATAAAAGAATTTAAGGAAAATTGAGGAAAAGTTCATGAAGGTGGGGGTTGAAGAATTGAGGCCTCGAAAAAGAGTGTTAAGGCTTCAACGTTCAGTACTTATCTATGATAAGAACCCCCATGGCTTTGCAGCCAGTAATGTAGGGCACGGAAGCGATTATCTCTGACTGTGTAGACAGGGTCCTTCAGTTATTATCATCGTATCCTCGTGTTATCATTGGGAGCAAGGATTCCCTCCCACAATATTCAGGCTTATTTAGCTTACTACCGAATTACATTTTTAAATATCTCTATTTAACAATATCGCTTTTATGATAATCGTTTAACTACAAATTTAATTTTTTTTTCATTTTTCGGCAAATACGGTTTCTTTCGTATTACAGCATATTAGAAAACACCCTTTTAACAATATCCATTACCTCCAGATTTAAACATTCTCTAGTGCAGTAAAAATGTAATATAAACACACGATACGGTATTGACCCTTTGGATTATAGGGTGTAACAGATATATAATGGCTTCTGGATATTACCTGATATTCCGTCCTTTAACATCTTCGTTTTCTGTCTTTTTATCATTCTTTATTCCTCAAGTTGATCGAAAGAACATGATTCCTGTAGCGGTATGTTGGCAAATAAAAAATGTATATAAAAGAATTTTTTTTATGAATTAGAATTATAATTAATAGTGATTAAAAAACAAAGTATAATGTTTATATTACCTTCATATATTATATTCAAAATGTGAATCTATCTATAATATATAAAGCCCCAGCCACTGATGACTCACTGATGGAAATTCTCGCCTATTTGGAGGTCTCTAGAAGCAAAATCTCTGAGGACCTTTCTCGTCGGGCGTCGGCTGAAACCCCCGGGAAAAATGCCAAATTTGAGGTACATCTTCCCGAAAGCTTAGGGGATGCGTCCGAATATTTCAAATTTTTTTAACGAAGTTTCGTAGCGCAAAGGCCACTGCGACCGTTTTTGTTCCCCTCCCGAAGTACGTTAAGACCATATATATAAAGTTGCCCTTAACCCGCCGGTTCGCTGGAAAAACTCAAAAAACAAAAATTCGGCTTTTTCGGGGTTGCAGTTTTTAGGTTTTTCTTTGTAACACCACGAAGACGGGTTTCATTGACAAATTTTTATTAGGACCGCGTTACACTAACTCCCGGAATCACGGGTGACTTTTCAAATATTAGATCGGGGTCCTACGGGGTTTGGTACCCTTATTTAAAAATTATGAAATTTTTAAATTTTTATAAATTAAAAAATCTGTTAACGGTATGTTGTTTGGAGTTAAAAACTACATAAAAATATGATAATCCGAAAATTTTAAAGTTGCACCCTCTTTTTTGCAGTAGGGTTTGTATTTTTTTATCTTCTAAACGGTGCATCGTAAAAATAAATTGCATAGAATATTTTTTGTACCCCTTTTAATGTACTTCAGAACCATATAGCTTTCGTTGTTCTCAGCTTGCCGGTTCGGGGAGAAAACTCAAAAAACAAAATTTTGCCTTTTTTGGGGTTGCAATTTTTAAGTTTTCTTTTGTAACACCATCAAAACGGGTTTCTTTGACAAACTTTTGGTAGGAACACATTACACGTACCCCCCGATTACGGAAAATTTTTCAAACTTTAGATAGAGATTCTACGGGGGTTGCTACCCTTATCTAAACATAATGAAAATTTAAAATTTTTAGAATACAAAAAAATTGTTAACAGCATGATGTTTGGCATTAAAAATTACACAAATATTTGATAACTCGAAAATGTTCAATTAGCACCCTCTAGCCTGCGGTAGGGGTTGTATTTTTTTATCTCCTAAACGGTGCATCGTATCGAAAAATTGTATAGAATCTTTTTTGTACCCGTTGCAAAGTACTTTAAAACCATGTAGTTATTGTCGCCCTTAACTTGCCGGTTCGGTGTGAAAACTCAAAAAACAAAATTTCGGCTTTTTGGGGTTTGCCGTTTGCATGTTGTTCTTTCTTTACACCTTCAAAATGGGTTATATCGTCAAATTTTTATTTTTAAATAGTTACACGTACCCGAAGCGTCACGGGTAATTTTTCAAATTTTAAATCGGGGTCCTACGGGGGTCGCTACCATTATCCAAAAGATATGAAATGTTTATATATTTAGAATACAAAAAGTCTTTTGACGGCATGTTGTTTGGCGTAAAAATTACACAAAAATTTTATAACCCGAAAATTTTAAATTAGCACCCTCTAGCCTGCGGTAGGGGTTGTATTTCCTTATCTCCTTAACAGTGAATAATAAGGACAAAATGTATGAACCTGTTTTGTGCCCCACAAAAAGTACTTCAAGATTATATAACTAAAGTTGCCCGTAACCCACCGGTCCTCTGAGTAAACTACTAAAACCAAATTTCGGTTTTTTGGGGTTTACCGTTTTCAGTTTTCCTATCTTTACACCTTGAAAACGGTTTTTAGGCAAATTTTTATTAGCAAAACGTCACAGGTAATTTTTTAAATTTTAAAAAGCGATCCAATGGAGGTTGCTACCCCTATCCAAAAATTATGAAATTTCTAAATATTTAGAATAGGTACAAAATGTATTTTAACGGCATGTTTTCGAGGTTAAAAGTTAAATAAAAATTTGGTAACGCGAAAACTTTCAGGTTCCACCCCCTGACCTACCTCTTCGCTAAGAAAACTCAAAACACTAGCATTCCGGCTTTTAGGGCTTGCCGTTTTCACGTTTTTTTCTTTACACCTTCACAACGGTTTTTCGCAAACGTTTCTTAACAAAACGTTACACATACCCCTAGAGTCACGAAGAATTTATTAAATTTTAGGCGGGGTCCTATGGTGATTACTACCCCAACAAAAATTTTAAAATTTTCGGAATACAAATATTTTTTTAACGACATGTTATTTAGCGAAGAAAATTACATAAAAATTTGGTAACCCGAAAATTTTTAGGTCGCATGAGAAAACGAAAAACTCAAAGTAACATACATTTAAACCAAAACATTTAAAGTTGAAATTTTGAAACTTTAAACATTAACCTAAAATTGTAAAACCTTCAAATTTTAAATTTTGAAACTTAAACTTCATCTTTAAACTTTCATATCTTGAAATTTCTAAATATTGTGATCCACCCAGCCCCTTTGGCGGCCGAACTTCACCTTGTGGCAAATGGTTCTGATCCACTTATGAATTCTGATCTACCTACCCCTCTGAGGTCGAGACACGTAAGCGGCGCGAAGCGCCGCTGGAGTGGCGAGTATGATATTTACAGTAGCCTACAAAATAAAAATTAACTTAACTGCACGGTCTCTCCCAACCGACAAAGCCAACAGCTGTTTGAAATTTTTATCTTAATATTATTTATTTTACAACAATTAAAAATTTTAAAATAGCTTTATCATAATTTTAATAAACTTACATAATTTATTTTTAAATTGAAATTAAAGTATCCAAATTTTTTTAAACTCTAAAATATAGAAAAAATTCTATTCTTCTTCAATAATTATTTAAAATCAGTTGTAGCAGAATACTGACTGCTACATTCCTTCATGTTCTTAAAGTAAAGGACAAACAAAAAACAAATACTCGTAACCTCACTTGAATATTGTATTCTAAATCCAACAAACTTTGCAAAAAATCAATAATTAACAATCTTTTTTGTAACTTTAATTTTCCATCAGACTTTCTCAATTTTAACCTTTTGAACGCCGTATCCAACAAAAGTAGTTAAAAAATAATTTCTTCTCTTACAAAGAGCAGGTTTACATCGTGCAATATTTTGTTGGTTACGTACCATGAGACTGCAGTGATTAGTATCAGGTGTTTTGATTGAAAGCGCTGCAGTAATTATATATTCGATGAACTAGCTGTACCTTATATTTTTAACCTGTAAGTCCAAACTGGTTTTGGAATTACTTTTTACAAGAGGACTTTATTTAAAGGATAAAGTTGAGACTTATAGTATGAAAGCCAGAAAGAGTTATGTAACTTCCACTGAAGTTGTTTTCGTTTCGTCAATAACATCTCCACGTGAGTTACAAGCGCACACAGTTCTCTCCCGGAACAATGCCTAGCTTTTCTAAGACTTTATAATATCTCTATGTTTCCCGAATTAAAACAAGCTATAACTTCGTACACACCAAACTCAAGTGTATTCAGCACGACTAATGTCCTTTTCGGAATTCGTTTGGAATTTGGTGGCCGCCGTGTAAACATATCTTCAGAAGTTCTGGAGGCTACAGTTTTAAAAATGGGCTTTATTTCAAACATAACAGTAAAAGGTAGTATATGAAATGTTCACATGATCATAACTTAAACTGTGTTCTTTTGCTTTTTTATTTTTTCTTGCCTATATAAAATGAATATACAGGAAGGAAAGTATTGTTTTCATGTCGAGTTTTCACCGGATGTACATGTTTTCAGACCCCCTGAACCCAAAAAAACTTGCTTTTAGTGGTTAGTCTGTGTGTGTGTGTCTCTGAACAAAATATCTCAAGAACAGTATATCACACGAAATTGAAACTTAAGTTACGTACTACTAAAGGACCCGACACGAACATTTTTATAAAAATCGGTCAACCGGAAGTAATTTATTCGTGTAATTTTTCACTTTTTTGCGATTTTCTCAAAAACGGATTCTATATTTTTTTTAAAAATATTCTCTTTTACTACATATTTTATGCTCTATAAGATAGGATAGGCCCCATATCTACTGAAATTCTTGAGGAGGCTGTGCTCTCGTAGAAAAATATGTTTTTTTTAAGATTGTGGCCTTAATATGTACGTATTTTACGACAAAAGTGTATAATTATAATCGAATTTATAGGAAATTAAAAGATCTACCACTTTTATTTCAAACATTTTTCTCTACGGAGCCTAGTTTAGCGTCAAAGTGTGGTTTTGCGTATTATTAAGCCGAACGGTTGGTTTTCATTTTGCATCATTCATTCATGATTAAAATAAGGTTATGTTTTTTCTCATTTATGATCTTTTATTACTGACGTTAGGTTATATTGTTCATTATTGGCATTGACAAGAGAAAGTTGTGTGAGTGTTTCCCACCAGATTTTTGAATTTGCTCCAGCTGCTTGCTTCTTTTGGGCTAAGTCTATGCACAATATTATTTTATAAAAACCCCCATAAAAATTAACTATTCATTAAAAACATATAAATTTGGTATCAAATTAAAGGTAATAATTCAAAGAATCGATATATCAAAAATCTCAGAATCGATATTTTTATCGAAATTAACCATCCGACTCCCCTTAATACCCTCTCTGTATGTCTATCTGTGTGCCTCTGTGATATCTATATATTTACAATATTATTGGTCTGTTGATGTTAAAATTGGTGTTAAAATAAGTACTTCATGTACGTGGCGTATAAGTACATGATGTTAAAATTGCAGAGTTTTTGAGTTCATTTACAATTATCATTTATAGTCATTCAAAAATTAATTGTTTTAGCATCATTTATAGTCATTTGTAATTCTTGTAAATTTTAATTTAAGTATGGGGCTGCAGGAAGCTGATACCAGGAGATCAAGCTATTTTATGTAAAGACTGGACTCTTGGATATCATTTATTTTTGTTTGCTTGTGGCTAGTAAATTCCGATCTGTATGTACTGTTTCTTATTATGATGTATATAATTTGAAAGGAATAAATTCCTTATTTTCATGTTTTGGGTAAAAAGTTAAGTGTGAAAAAAGTAAAATTGTTCAAAAAGTATTTAGTACTCTAAATGTTAAACAACCAGCGATTTAATCGCTGAATATTCTTTATTTTTCGGCGGTGTATTTAAACAGGCCCACCAATGGTGTGTAGCTGTTTGTGTGTGACAGACAGATCGTTACAATACACTTAACTGGATAACTTAATAATTCAAAACGGCTTTTTACCAGAACAATAGGTCTAAGTTAGATTTTCTGAAAGCTTTTATTAACCTAACAATACTTTCAAATATTTTACGTAATTTTTTTATAACTTACATAACAATTTTATTACTGGTTTTGGTTAGCAAATATTACAAAAATATTATTCATTCATGATATAAAAAACAAACACGATTTTCTATATTTAAAGGTTGTCTCCGTTTGGTATTACCAAAAATAATCTTGTAAGAAAGTACAAGTTTTTAAACCAGTGTTGGCTCAAAAATAGTACGGGATTACATTTTCTCCGGGTAAATATTAACTCACTTGAACAAACATTCGATATAATATCTTAGAACCTAGAAATAAATCTTGTAACAATTCTCCCACGTAGAACACTTCTTAAGAGCCCGGCAATAATTTGCTATTACACTAAAAAAATCGTTTTGTTATTTTAGATAACAACGGGTCTTGGTTTGTCATTTATATTACAAATTGTTTGCACTAGTGATTAGAACAGTAAAAATTAAATACTTTCGTAAATCTCTAATGTGTGTACGTTGCAAACTGTTTAACATATGAACAATAAGCAACCTCATGCCCCAATGAGATAAGGATATCTGTATAACGCGTAAATGATGTGTAGTCTAGTACGGACTCAGGCCGACTTTTCCTGAGAAAGTACGGTTGATTGAATTTCAACCATCAAAGTACATCGGTAACCACTGTCTAGTATTCAAATACATATAAAATTAACTACCTTTACTAGGATTTTAACCATGGAACCTTCCTGTTCCAGTTAAATAGCTGTTAAACAGTTAAACAGTTGACTCGAGGCGACGACTTTACCACTAGACCACCCGGTGGGTTTAAAATATTGTGACAAGTGTCACAGTAATATATAAAATTTATAATACATTAAAATTTATTTATTTTTTTAATCACATTAACTAGTTATTAGCGACTGCTATGGTTATGATACGAAATTAGTACCATAACCATGGTACTGGTTATGGCACCATAACTATACTGGTTATGGTACCATAACTACCATGGCATCGAAACATTGACCATGTTTGGGTGACATGGTCAAGGTTTCTTCACAGTTTTCCTTGCGGTTACTCCAAGTAAATGCCTGGTCGGTCTCCTTTTCCTGTTCTTTGCAGTAGTAAAATCCTGCCATTCCCTATTTCAGATTTTGATATGTAATACATGATGAATACGTGACAGTAAAGTTTATTTGTAGTAATATCTAATAGAAATTAAATATTGGATTTACTAAAGTAACTAGTACTACTGTGATAAATAAAAATTAACAAACCATGTTTAGAAATCTAATCCATAACCATTAGAATCACTGTTAATTTTTTTTTTGTTTAAATTTAGTGAAAACTGCAATCTATTCTTACGCAGAATAATAAGCAGCTGAGTTTGCTTTCTCGATGACATGCCGAAGAAAACCTCCCTATGGAGGAACTTTAGAAATTTATTATAGATATGTGTTGTATGGTTGTTAAGTCAGTAGGGTGCCTTCGTTTCACTCGGCGAATGTCGATTGAATCACGGTAAATAGTAAAAATGTTCTTTCAATTACCGTGGTTTGTATTATCTAAAAGTGTGATAGCGAGATGATTTATGTGTGATTCAAGTCCTCTTTGAAATGTACTGA
Organism: Catonia carolina; assembly: GCA_035578175.1. Taxonomy (NCBI): domain Eukaryota; kingdom Metazoa; phylum Arthropoda; class Insecta; order Hemiptera; family Achilidae; genus Catonia; species Catonia carolina. Next base: position 353,346,125 of record JAQMRL010000001.1, read on the forward strand.
ATGTGTGTATTTCTTATTTAATTGTAGGAATGTTTAAATCTTTGTGTAGTATGTTGTTTATTATACGTCAGGGTGATATTGTTAACACAACAACTGCCCATGAAACAGAAGTGTTCAGGTTTTTTAGTATTATTTATCCACACTGTAAAAATAAACAAGAAAATCTGATGATATTTTGTATACAACGAAAATTGACATTAAGGCGACTGCCATTGAACAGTGCCACTCCAACGGTGGATTAATTTTGATGATTTGGTAGCTAAACAAAAAAAATAATAAAATTTAGAAATGCTCTGCGATATCTGTACTCCATTATTATTTCAGCTACTGTTGTGAATTTCCGCGTAAATTTGGGGATGCTACTATTCTAATGAGATCATTTATGAGATGTTTCAACCGTAATTAGTTGAGTTAAAATGTATCGTTGATGTATGGGGTACATAAATGATTGTTCTATATGTAATTGCTAGCTTGGATTGAAATCATTGCTTTCGTTAGATTGGAACATTTTGCTGTGTCGGAAGTTTTGAAGAAAAGTTCAGATTTGTTTAAGGAAAGATTTGTATACCTGTAGTATTAGAGCGTCTAAAACAGAATTTATGCTATTAAGAACTTACCAAAAAAAGAAAACACCTGGATATAATTTAATAACTGCAGAAGTAATTCGGCGTCTACCCAGCAGAACTGTAGTCTTAACTATCCTGTTCAATGGAATTCTCCGAATGACCACACTTCCCATACAGTGGAAATATTCTAATTTTAATTTTTGCATCTTGTCATAGACCAATCTTTTACCACTTCTGTCAAAAAAATTTTAAAAGTTATTTTATAAAAGATAAGTTTTTGTCTTACCTCTATTATCATTTCAGTTTTCGGGAGGAAAATACATCATACATTGATCTCAACGTAGACACAATATACTCAACCATTATCAAATTATACACTCGTTTTCAACCGAAATAAATAAACCACATGAATCCAGAGATACAAACATTATCACACTCACTACTACCACAAAATCTACAAAGGAGATTCAAAAGACGCTGGAGTAGAGGTCTTACGTAAAACAGCGATGAGATTTTATCACAGGATGATTTCCTCTATCAAGACGAAAACAGGACATTTCATACGTACATCATAAAACAGCTGGTTGTACAAATATACAGATGTAGTTGTTAATAAATAAAGTAAAAAGGTAAATATTCTCCTGAAAGAAACTCTTATTCTTAATAAACTTTTACTGTAAACGAAACATAAAAATACACTTTAACGTACATGGTTATAAATTCTTGGTAGTAACTTCTTTACAATTTTTTTACATTATTATTAACTGCTGCAAAAATTCTAAAATTCTTGTATTATTAGTTTTAATGATATACAAAATAATTATGTAATAAAAGTATTGATTTTTCAATTATATTTATCTTCAAGAGAGGAATTTAATTTTACGAGGAATGCATTTAATAATAAATAATAACATTTGAAATGACATTACTAAGTGGTAATATAAAGATTACTTCTATGTATCGTAAAAAATTTAGTATCAAAAATTAAATACATGTTTTAAATTTAAATTACAAGTACATTCGTTTTTTAATAGAGAAAAGAGGTCCTGTTTTGTAATGTAAAAAATTTATTCGATTCGTGAAGGTATAATTCTGTGAAACAGATGAACAAAACACATCTAACTATGATGAAGCTATAAATAATTGATTGTATTCATACGAAATAAAGGAGTTTTAGTATTCATTTTATAATAAAATATGATTCAATCAGTTAAATATGAGTTTTGAAACTTGTTCTAAGATTACAAAGCAATCATAAATCAGAAAATTATATCATTACTGTCATATTGATTAGTGGTAAAATGTAAGTAGATGTACAATTGGTTAAATATTGTATAATTGCTGTATTTTGATGGAATAACTACTTGTATAAAGTTCTATTTCATAATACATTTGATTTTATTAGATAACTAAGTTACTTCGTAAAGTTATTTCGCTTATCTTTTACTTGCAGTCAGAAACTGCACATTGTTAACAACTACCCAATTTCTTTCTGCTTTTTCTTTGTTTCTTGGTTCTATTGGCATGATTTGAACAGTTACAACTAAAGAACGTGCTCGTGGATGGCAGTGAGTTGATCATCTAATCAAGTCGTAAGTTGTTAAGCTCGTGGCTAAACTTCTTTTAACGACGTTAAAACTTGGAAATATCTTTTAAGTCAACAACATTTCAAAATTTTTGTAATATAAGATTAATATTAAGTTGTCCATATGATCTAGTTAGAAAATATGTATATTAAAGACAAATTAATTTTAATAATTCTATTAATTAAAACCACTTTAAATATGTTTATTTAAAAAAATTAATAATTAATGCATAAAATTATATAGTTCACCTTAATGATCTGTCGCGAAAAAACATCCCGTAACTTATCATTAAAGTTAACAAATAATTTTAAGCTTTACTTGTGTGTCCTGACTAAGGGTTTGATTCTACTTAAGGTTATAACACAGTTAAATTGTTCTAAACCTAAAGCAGTCTTAATGTAAGCTGGCAATTTGACTATAAAAATAAAAGTTTCTAAAATGAAAGTCACAAAAGGTATTTTGTGGTAGTAGTGAGTGTGATAATGTTTGTATTTCTGGATTCATGTTGTTTATTTATTTTGGTTGAAAACGAGTGTATAATTTGATAATGGTTGAGTACAGTGTGTCTACGTTGAGGTATCAGTGTATGATGTATTTTCCTCCCGAAAACCGAACTGATAATTCGGAATCACAATCATTTTTGCAGCAGTTAATAATAATGTAAAAAAATTGTAAAGAAGTTACTACCAAGAATTTATAACCATGTACGTTAAAGTGTATTTTTATGTTTCGTTTACAGTAAAAGTTTATTAAGAATAAGAGTTTCTTTCAGGAGAAAATTTACCTTTTTACTTTATTTATTAACAACAACATCTGTATATTTGTACAACCAGCTGTTTTATGATGTACGTATGAAATGTCCTGTTTTCGTCTTGATAGAGGAAATCATCCTGTGATAAAATCTCATCGCTGTTTTACGTAAGACCTCTACTCCAGCGTCTTTTGAATCTCCTTTGTAGATTTTTTGGTAGTAGTGAGTGTGATAATGTTTGTATCTCTGGATTCATGTGGTTTATTTATTTCGGTTGAAAACGAGTGTATAATTTGATAATGGTTGAGTGTATTGTGTCTACGTTGAGATATCAATGTATGATGTATTTTCCTCCCGAAAACCGAACTGATAATTCGGAATCATATTTAGAGGTAAGACAAAAACGTATATTTTATAAAATAACTTTTAAACATTTTTTTGACAGAAGTGGTAAAAGATTGATCTATGAGAAGATGCACTTAGGGGTTTCCCTGGTTTTAATATCATGACAAAATTAGAATATTTCCATTGTATGGGAAGTTACTGTTACTTTTTTTTAAACAGTAGCCACCTCTGTGGCGAAGTGGATAGTATGCTAGATTGTGGAATAGAAGATCCTTGGCTCGATTGTCGGCTTAAGTATGGAAAATTTAACAGGCTACAAATCCACAGTAGTTACTTATGACCAAGTAGTTGAAGCAACCTTACATAAAATTAAATTAGTAATAGTAATTGAAAATTGTTTGTCTTAACGGATACGTAAGAAAAGTGTTAGTTTTCATTGACCAACCAAAGGTCTCGGTTTGAGTTCCTATTCAAGAAAGTTTGAACAAGGTTATTCGGCTGCAGTCTCTCCCTTTCATACAACACCATCAGCAAAAATATTTTTGATTTTGTCGATTAAAATAAACTGAGTATTTACAATTTAAATTGTCTAATTTTTTCACATTGTATTTCTTTCGCAATCAGTTTTCTGTAAATATAAATTATAAACTTTAAGCAAAGATGAGAAAATCTGAGTAATGTCCTTATAAGTAAAATATAAAGCACACTCAGAAGTGCGTTTCAGAAAATACTAAACTGTGAAGAAAAAAAATATATAAAACTAAACTTGATGAACTGTGAATCAACATCTTGTAAACAAAGTTGTTGAAGTTGAAGATAACAATGACTATAATGATAACGATGCCAATTATGAGATGACGGTGATTATTTTATAGAATTAGAAAAGGAAAAAAGATTAAATGATTAACAAAATCGTAAAGGTAAGTTCAATGTTTTGAAACGTTTCAGTCTGTGAGTATCTTCGCTGTTGACAAAGAGGTTAATTGCAAATGGATTTTCATGGTCTTCTAGTTTTTGTAAATGTTTTTTGCTATGTTGTTTAATTTATTTATTTATAAAGGGCAGGTTTAGATCATTGAGTAATATTTCATCGATTACGTATCATGGGGCTGCAGTGATTAGTCTCAGGTATTTTGATTGAAAACGCTGCAGTATTTCTATATTTGATAAACTACCTGTACCCCCATAGCTCTAACGCACAAGTCCAAACTGGTTTGAGTATTAGTACTTTGTATATGAGCATTTTAAAATAGCACTGCATTTATTTATTTTATATTATTGCTTATTTAAAAGTATTTGTATGTATTATTGATATTTTATCAGCCGCAGGGTAATATTACTGATAGAACCTTTAAACAGCCATTGCCTTGGAGGCTCTATTTTCTCCTAGATATGGAATTAGTTTGTACTGGTGTCACCGGATGGTGACATTAAGTGGCGAGTTGAAACCTTTAATTTTTGGTGGCCCTGAAAAGGGCCGTTTAAACGGTGGTCTTCTGGATGGGAAGCGTCGGTCGTAGTCGTCGTGGCGGTCGAGGCTGGGGGAACGGCGTGTCATCATCCGGCGGAGACGTCATCTTCTTTCCTCGCAGTAGTGCGTCGATGGCTGCTTCGTCGGATCCAGTGGGGGTAAGGCTCGGTCGAGGGATCTCTGTGGGCATCGCTCGCGGCAGCGGGCGATGACGGTCCAGTCGACAGCTTACGCTTTTGGGTCGGCAAGCGGAAGCATCATCTTCTCTCTTGCGGGGTCATCGATGAGCCCTTGTTGGAGTCCGGTAGTCGTGTGCCGATGGTGGACGTCTTGTCTACAGTCTGGATCGGAATTGAATCTACATGTTGAGTGTAGCGCTCTTTATGTAGTTTCCGAGAGCACTGTGGTAGAGGGCGGTTACTGGCTCGGCCTTGATGACAAAGGCCTCTGTCGGTACGCCTCCACAAGCCTACTACCCCGCTCGGAACTAATGGCGGCTCCCTTTGTTGCTACATCGGACGCTTTGATAGCCGACAGCACAGAACTTAATCAAAGGGGCGACGGTGACGCTGGTTTTTTTATTTAGAATTAGTTATGATTGTTTTAAAAGAATTAATTACTTTTAAACTATTGTTAAATTATGTCAGCCTGACAAGTATAGACTATTTTGTTAATTTATGAACCATTTTCTTTTATCTGTGACTTTGTTGGGTTGTTTGTATTGTTTACAATAAGAATATATTTTATTATTTTTGTTCTATATTTTATGAATTATTTGTGAAATAAATTTTTTATTGTTATTCTTATATCAAAAAAGTTATGTAACTTAGCAGCATATTAAATTATATGCTAGAGTAAAAGGAATGTATCAAATCTTGAAAATGTAGTAAAGAATTGAATTTTTAACAAGCCAGTGAAACCAATGAGGAAAATTGAAATACGAGTATATTTATTTTATTCATTTACTTATTACTGTATACAATTTCAGCTGTTGATATTATTGAAGTTTACAACGATGCTCTAAAGAAACACCTAACACTTCAAACATAAATTATATAGGTACTACATTAATATCATGTAACAAGTAGCTATGCTCCTTTAATAATCACAGTATACATGTGATAATGTGTACATATCATTAAGTACCGTAGTTTAATATTTATCTAAGAAATTACAGTATTTGGTTTTCTGATAAAGTTACTATCACTTTACTATGTTGGAACATACTTATACATAAATCTATACTTTCTGTTATGTTTTGAAATATTTTAGTCATACAAAGTATGAGAGATATTAAAATATAAGTTAACTTTGGTCAATTTTGAAAGTTTTCGGAACTTAGTAAGGTCAATGTACAATGGGATAGGCCTACTGGGGATAGCAACCCGGATACCTTCATCATTAATAAGTAATAATTTGTTTATAGTCATATAAAAAATGACATTAGTGAGTAAAGGAACAGTGTCACTGTGTTTTAATTTGTAAAATGTACAGATCCTAGCCGGAATCAGGGATTTTGCTTTGCAGTCCTGCCTAGTTTAGAGCTATGCTCCATTGCACCAAAGAGGCTACCAAGATTATTATAAATATTTATGAATTATATTTTTTTCTCAATTTTTATGAATTCAAAAGTCCATAGATACTCACTCAATCATCACTAATATCTTCCCTTCCCGATAAACTAGAGATATGAAATTTGGCTCCTGTTCCTATGGGGTTGAACTGAAAAACTGAAGCATTTAAATATTGATCATACTAATGAAAAAAAGAAGGTGAACACCCCCTAAAGAAATACATACTATCTTTATGCGCTACCAAAGAACTACAGTTTTAAAAATCGACACGTATTTTCTGAAAGAGATATTTAGAAAACGTAGAGTGTGGAGTAAACCGGGAAAAAATGTATTGGTTTATTTAATGCGTACGTCCGATGTCCGGACAGATGCGGTCGGAGGAAATTTCCGGATATTTGCCGTGAGGTGATTGCTTTACTACCTATTAATATTCACCTTCAATACAAATGGAAGATTCCTTTGGACTTTTGCGGTCACCTTAGCTCAAACTGATTCCCATCACACATTCTCCAGGCTGTAGACTGGAAAAATAATGACATAAAATAATACAATTATTTTGGCGTGATTAAAATCAGTCTTGACGACTTTGTATTTTGCTTATTTTTATCAATTTATATTTTTTTACAAAACTAATCCAGTTTCTGAATGTATGAGATGGCCGGGGGCACGCCCCAGACCACACAGAGCGTGCCCCTAGAACTGCAGTTTAGCTACCCAATCCTTGCCTGCATTTGAGGTAACGGGCGCTGGCTGTAGCACCTTCGTGTGCTATTCGGAGTACACGGTTGTGCGCAGAACATCCATGTGTGGTAGAGCCACGTGCAAAGCATTAGCTGCGTAACAACGAGCTCGACGGTGACTCGTCCAACGTTTACACGAGTACTGGGGGAGTGGGGCGCCCTGCGGACGTGACCGCACCCACTCATTTGGGTTGGCCTCTCAGGGGTTGTGGGTTCCTAGGTAGCGCTTCGGAGCCACTAGGCTGCTTAAATTTCTTCGGAATGGGCGTAGCTGGCCGAGGGGTGTATAGAAATGTATAGATAAATACGCATGTATGAGATGGCCTTGAAGCAAAGATTTATGTCGCCGCTTTTCTCATATTGCTTCAGGGTCTTTTCTATTCTGTAGTCCAGCTTCAGGCATGCCTTCTTCCTCCTTTTTCCTTCCAGATTTAGCTGAAGCCTCATGATGATATTGTGTGATCTTTTAGCTTCTTTCATTAAGAGTGAAATTAGATCACCACTTTCGGATGGTGATTCCCAAGAATATTATCGATCCTGTGGTGCCAGGCCAGAACGGTGTACACGATAAAATGACCGCAAAAGTTCCAATGAATCTTCCATTTTTGTATCAAAGGTGGATCTTATTAGGTAGTAATCACCTGACCGCAAATTTCTCCCGACCGCAATGGTCCGTAACCGCATTTATCCGTGATTCACCTCCGATATTAGCAGTTAGCCCTCGCGCTACGTGGGCGTAATTGTTGGTATAGGCCTATTATTATTTATTTTGTATATTTTTCTTTATAAACTATGCGTATATTTTAATATTTCAATTATCGTCAAAAAAGTTGTGAAAAACGTATAATGAGACGGACATTATCAATATATTTTTTGCGTTTTAGTTGTAAGAACAAATTGCATCAAACGAATTTGTTTCAAAATACTACTGAATTGAATAACTATCCAATAAAATTCTCAAAAGTTATAGATAACTTAGAGGTGTGCTTATGTTCAAAATGTGATTGAAACTTTGGATAAACGGCAGGGGATATAAAAGTTTTAATTTGTTATAACTAATTTATGAAGAAATATATTCTGTACCTCGTGTGGAGGACTCTGTTCATTATGTAAGCTTGTTGAGTTCATTAAGCAAGGTGGTTTTCTTCATTTGAGGGTCTTTGTTAAGGACTTCGTTAGCCGCTAAGACTAAACCAAAAACGTACCTCTATTCTCGTTTCGTAGGGCGAAGTTTTTAGAGGAACAATGAAAATTTTTGTTTCAATTACATGAGGTAATTAAAAAAATAATGAATTCTATGTAAGAGTTAAGGGGTTGTATATTTATTAGTAACACAATTTTATAAAAGAAGTAAAATTTAAAACCTCCTTAATGGTGCGTTGTTTTAAAGCGCTAGGTTAAGCTAACATGTAAAGCGGAAGGTGAAGTTTCGATTCCGGTAAGAGAACTGAAAATTATCACTCGATTAACTCCACTGATATTAGGCTACATCATAACCTACTGAAATTGTAGATGACCTAACAGTTATACTACATGTAATTTCAATAGAAGCTTGCACCGTACACGTTGCATCTACTTGCCTTCTCAATTCCAAGTAATTAACATAGTGCTGGTTATTAGAAAAGCATGCCTCTAAACTGTTACCAGTGTTTAATACTTTCGTATGAATTTATTTCTTGGAAAGTTAATTGTTTAATCCTATTTTAGTTTATATATATATATATATATAATATAACATACAACGAACAGCCAAACAAAACAAATTATTATATATAACACTCACCTCAGAGTATTATATAATATTCAAGATCTTTCGCCTCTCTCGGAGACATCCTCAGGAACACTAAACTAATCACAAAAACACATATCACATTTAAAACAAATACTGTCGAAGACAACGTCAATTAATTTAATTTGTTGTATACAACCATGCCACGCGCGACTATTCGGTCGAATCAAAATAATTCGGCCGAATAGTCGCGATGAAATGAAGAAATTACTGATTTAATCAGAAATTCAATAAACGGAGTTGCATTTTTTTAAACTTAATTTGAGAACTTATTAAATTTAGAAAAAATATAAATTAATATTAAATAGAAAAATCATAAATTATTGAATTTTATTTAAAGTAAAAAACATTTTACAACATTCACCTTCGATATAAATAAACATGAAGAATTTTTGTACTACTACTACTACTACTACAAGACAAATTTTGCTACTATTATCATAAAGTTTAATTATAGTTGATGCAGCTTTAAATTAACTATTTGAATAAATTGAATGTAGAGTGTATGAATATTGTGTACTTTATCACAATACTTCTTTTCTTATTTATTTCTTGCTTATTAATAAACCGCAACACTATTATTAATATCTATTAATTAATGTAATTTTTGTCTTTTGATAATTTTTGACAAAACTTAGTTGATTGTATTTATTTTTTGGTTTCAAGCACTGATTGTAAATAAATTACTATCGTAATAAAAGGTTTAAATACGAGTACAACTGAAAGATCACTGTCCAACAATTTTCCTTCCAATTAGCACTCAATTACTACTAAGGCCAATATTTGTGTTTTAAAACAACCATGGAGTAGAGACCTCTTGGTCTGAATAACGGACAATACCCGAAGTTTTAAACGGAGAATGTAGGCCTACCACTGGGTACCTCTTCTTCTTAAAGTTAAATTCCCTACCGCCATTTAAATAACATATTCGGAAGTTGTGCTGCTCAATGTACAGTACCGTATTAAAAATGAAAGCAAAAAAGACCACAATTTTTGTTTATTTATTAATTCCTATTGTAAACATCCTCATTGTAATATTTTATTTATTTTGTAACTGCGTGGTCCGTAATTCAATTTAAAAAGTTTTGTACTTTTTAAGATTTAAAAAGTACAATTACATTTTATAACAACTTTCATAATATCTTTTATTCACAAAAGAGTTTTCAGTTGTGTGAGTAAAAAGAAACAACGTGGCCTTTAATTTACTACCGGCTGTAACTAACCGCCACCCACGTAATATTACAGTAGACTATACATACTTTACACTATACTTTACACTATAAAAGCAATTTCCAGATTTTCAAAGCTGACTTTGCTTAAAGCACTCGTAATGGAGTTAGTAAAATATTATTAACATAACCGAGTTTAACAGCGGACAACCAAGTCTCGTTTCAAAGGTCACTAAAGCAGAGATGTTCAGAACGTGTTAATTTGGCTTAAAGTCCAATATGGTTCCTGAATTACTCTGTATGAACGCACTGGACCTATTAACTAAATGTGGGGTTCCAAAACCCATTAACTGTATTAACTTTTATTATTTTGGTAGCTGCGTACTTATTCCGGGTTTATGTACATAGAAAACAAATTAAATGGACGTTTTGAAAATTATTTAAACGTATTTTAGGATAATTCAGTGGAAAATTTTAGACGATAGATTTATTTATCAAGTGTGGTATTTATCAATAACGCTTTTTTATGTAGAACAGTTGAAACACTGAAGATCAATTTGATAACCGGTAGCGAAAATCGTTAAAACTGTTAACCTTTTTAAACAGCTATCAATTTTACCAGTGATGTACAAGTATTAAAACGAGCAACAGTTTTAAAAATTGTCTCCAGACAATACAACTACTTTTTAACTGTGAATACATTGGGTAATACGACTAAAAATCTCAAATATCTTATGGTGCAATTGACAAAGAGGAAGGAAGTCAAATTCTTAATTAAAAAATCTGAGACTAGTTCAATTTTTCGAAGTCAAATGTTTTTGGAAAGTGACATCCCATTTTACGTTAGGAAACAAATTTCTCCAAAAAGTACGTTTTGAGAAAGTTCAATTTTATCAGAAAAGAAAATATAAATAGGCATCCGTATTAACCAATATTTTGTAAAAAAGTACAGTTAAGAAAAGTTAGTACTTTAATTACAATAGTATTTATACCGCCACATTGTAATTCTTGTTCATAAAAATTGATCTTTTTACATTTGCAAGAGAAAGACATGTGATTTTTTTAACACCATATTATTTATTGTAATAAAAAACTCAATATTTCTGTAAAAGAGTAAAAAAGGTAGATTCCCCTCTTAAATCAGCACTTAATCTCATATAAAATGTAGTTCTATTTTAGTGTTGCTTTTAAAACACAATATCATATAATGGAACAGAGATTTCAATAATAACGGATATATCTTTGGATGATGTAAAATGACTTGTATTCTGCAAACAGAGTATGTCACTTCACTACAGACTATAACACGTGTATTTTATAACATGACGGTAACCTAACCTGGTTGTCATTCAACGACAAAATCCAATTATAGTACACATTACACTTAACATCACACTAGTTACCATATGCACAGTTTAACTTCACTATTTGTTGTGTGAAAACCATCACGTTTTGTTTAAAAATATCATATATATGTATTATTTATTTTTAGTTCTGTGTAGACAACTTAATTAATTTCTAGATATGCATATCAACCAATATGTCAAGTGCACCTACACAGTGTCTGTTCTCCATTAGGCCTAATGATTTTTAAAAGTTTATGAGTAATGCAAATTTATTGTTCGGGAAACATAATTTTCTAACGAATTTTCATTAGGAAACAATTCCTATTGTACAGTAGACCAATAAATGTTTTGACTTATTACTTTCTCTTGCCCTACATGGTATTAAAAAACTGAGAAGGAACGTACACATATTATCTTCATGTCGAATTTTCGGAATCGAGTTTTCACCAGAAATACACGTTTTCACACCCCCTGAACCAAAAATAACCATGCTTCTACCGATTGGTCTACGCGCAGGCGCGTGAGTGTGAGTGAAAAAATATCTTAAGAACACAGAATAGCATACTAAACTTGGAACTTAAATTTAAATACCACAAGGGGAATCGACACGAAATTTTTATCAAAATCGGTCAACCGAAGAAGTAGTTTATTCGTGGGACTTTTTACATATTTGCGATTTTTAAAAATTGGCTCCTAGGTTTTTTATAAATAATTGCCTCATTAACTTCATTTTTTATGCTCTACACGATAGGGTAAACGTCATGACTGCTGAAATTCGTGAGGGCTGTGCTATCATGGTTAAAAATTGTTTTTCTTTAAGATTGCGACTTTAATACACATTTTAGGGCGAACGTGTATATAATTAAAGTTGTAGAATATTAAAAAACTACAACTTTTGATTCAAATACTTTTTCTGAAGTGCTTTGTTTAGCGTCAATTAGTGATTTTCTGTATATTTTCACAAAATGGTAAAAAATTTAATTTTTTGAGGTTACGGCCTTTGTATGCATTTTACGACAAAAGTGTATAATCAAAGTTACAGGAAATTAAAGACTTACAACTTTTGTTTCAAACGTTGGTTTCTACAGAGCTTAGTTTAGCGTCAATTAGTGATTTCCTGTATTTTGCTGACAGAATCGGGAAGAATTTTTGAGACTACGGCCTTAGTAGGCTATGCATTTTTCGACAAAAATGTAAAAAACAAAGGTAGGTATAGGAAATTAAAGACTTACAACTTTTGATTCAAGCATTGTTTTCTACAAAGCTTAGTTTAGCGTCAATCAGTGATTTTCCGTATTTACGTTCTACAGATTGGTTTTCATTTTGCGTCATTCGAATCGATCCCGGGATCTCCGCGTTGCATGCTAGCGCGCTAACCACTTCACTACGGAGATGGCCAAATGTCTTAAGAGCGGTAAAAAAATTAACTCAAAAATAAAATCCGTAGACACAGTATTTTAAGTATTGTTATATAATAGTACAGTACCTATTTAGTGATCTATAAAATTACGTAATACCTAGAGGGACCCTTTGTAATGAAATATAACCACTTAATATTCAGTTTACGTAATGAACTAAGTTAAATGGAGTTATAATCAGTTATGCCCCTATACCGTCATGTGGGATGTTCAGTAGTTACAAGCTATAACCTCTTTTATAACGCTAAACTAAAAGATAAACAAGAGAACTTTTCAATTAAACTAACACTTATCCTTCAAAACCTACTGGTTTAGTATTCATTAATGGTTTTATTTATTTTCCTTTATTTATAAGCAGTGATATAGTTTACGTTGATTCTAAAACTAATATTACTCATACTTCTGCCAGGAAACACTAAACCTTGAAGTTGATTTTATTGATTGATCCATTGAGATAAATTTTTTATTTAATTTCTTCAGAATAGGTATTTAGTGTACATAAAAATGAAATAAGTTAATAATACACATTATAATAATGTAAATTCATTTAAATAATGACTTTGAAACTCGTATTTATAAGAACGTTGAAGTTTAATTATTATTATTTTGAAACCGAAAACTATCCAATGTTATCATAATTATTATTTAAAATTATTTAAACTACTGAGATTTCTGCACATTTCATACTGTGCATACAGGTCAATAATAACTTAAGATATTTAATAAGGAACGTAATGTTTAGGTAAGTTAGCAGGATAATTTTGTTTTCACTTCGTCATTTATTTAATCCATAATATGTGTACGTTACAATCTGTTCAATTGATAACAATAAGCAACCCATGACAATGTTATGATGATATGTACGACGTGTAAATGAGGAATAGTCTTGCACAGACTCGGGCCGACCATTTCTGAGAAAGTATTGTTAATTGAACCGCAACTATCAAAGTACACCGGTAACCACTGTTACTGTATTATTCCAATTGTAATTGTTATAAAATTACAAACGACCCTTACTAGGATTTAAATCACGGAACTTTCGTCTTAAACGGCTGAATGGCGGCGACGAGCTTATCGCTAAATAAACCCGATGGGTGTATTTCTATCTGGCGCTTAAAACTGTACATACAATACTGTAAAAAGGACAATGGATTTCCGATAAATGGTATTCTCGGAATAGCGGTCGAACTAGGTTCAATTGTTGTCCCTTGAAATACGGTAGAAAGGTTTTATTATAGTATTATGCCTGTTATTAATTCTTTATTTTGTTTTAGTTAGTTCTAGTCGAACGTAGAAGGTTTTTAGTAGGGTCTATTTTGCTTTTTATGTTCTTTGCCTTTCTAGAAACGATTACGACCGCCAGTATATAAACGGCTGGCCCCTTCATCGGCCAGTTCTACTTGAAACTCGGATGAATCTACTACATGTATATTTTTAGTGGACCCTGATTGACCTACGCAACTAATCCATCTCTAAAGCCACCAGCCGCCTTTTATTCCTTGAACTTATTCAGTCCTTAAATTTAAAACCCTCGAATTTTTTTTAAAAGAACAGCCTTATGTACCTGGTAGAAATGCATCAAAATTATTCACAGACATATATATGAAGCTGTTGGCAGGACAATACTAATACAACCCATGGACGTTAGCATTAAAAAACTTCTTTATTAACTAGAAGAACATTTTATACGAATTTTTTAAGGTAGTTCCTAAAAAATCTTAAATTTGTTGATTTATTTAAAATAATAACATTTTTACATTATTAACATAAACATAATTTAATGATGCGACATTGTTAGTTTTATTATGTAATATTCCTTACAAGCTGTATTCTGTACACCCATACCTGTTTAAATGTGTGGAATGTAATCTATAATCTAATAACTATTGAAATTGCAAGGCTCTTCTATAAACCACAACTATGATTGGTTTTAATGTACAATAGCTTGTTATAGATCAATGCCATAATTTAATTATTAACCTCACTTCATTACCATGAGTAGATTACGTGTGCATTATGCTGTACTGTAACAAGCGATTGATGTCTGTCGTAATTAACGACTCTACAACAATTAAAATTATCAATGCAACAATAAATTTATGAACATATGAACAAAGAAAAATAATGTATAAACTTTTGTAGTAATGTATTAAAGAGATATTTTGATAAGTTGATATATTGTACAGTGAAGATAAAGGAGTGTATGTGGTTATAGATGATATATATTTGGTAAGCTTATTCTAGTAGGCTTAACAAACTTCTGATGAAGTATATACTGGATTTAGTAGCTACAGAAAACAAAGATCAAGAAACAATCAATCTTGAATAGATTCCATTGTATATGAACTTGTCAAAGGAAAGTCTCCTTTGCAATTTCTCATGTTGTAATTACAATATCCAACTTACTGTGCGTATTTGATCTCAGATATAATATTTTACATCATAATCATAATGGGTCCGAAGTTAATTTTCTGTGACTGCTTTTAAATTAAATTCCATCAAACTATAAATGTCAGGAACATAGAATTTATAAAATTTAGTGGTAACATTAAAAAAAAAACATACTTATGCATTAGTGTAAATAATAGATTATTTTTACATAATAAAATTTTATATTCTGTATTATTATTATTATCACCATATTATAAACTATAAAAGTTAGACTCCTGGTTTAATTTAACTTAAAATTTTGTAATTTATCATTTCTTAAAGAATTTGGAACGCTCATCTCTTCCAAGGTCATCCAATACCATGTTATCTGGTTGGCTTCTAAGTAAACACTTGATTGGGTGTTCAATTGTCTGGCATTTACAACAAATGACTAAACCACTTTTGCCTGTATTTATAAATGGCTGATGTTACCTCTGGCAGATTAAGTTCATGCCTACTAACTTAATTGTTTTTATGGCACAGCAATTAGTACTCTGTTAAAGGTCTCAACAGCCTCTATTCTTGACATTTGCTGAACAGTCAGTGTCCAGCGTTCTAAATCATACATTAAAACCAACAAAACCGAAGTGTGATAAAACTTTAAAACATTTCCATTTGGACTTTGCCGACCTAAGATACAGGGAATGGCAGTGACACGATACTAAATTTTGTTATGTGTCCAAAGAAAATTTAAACAAAGAAGAGGATTAGAAATTTTTTAAAGAGGATAGAAAAAAGTAGAGTTGAAAAATTTTAAATATCTAGGGAGTTAAATTTCAGAAGACGGAAAGGTAGATGGAGAGTAACAAAGTGGTTGCAAAAAGGAGGAAATATATACCAAGCGGTAAAACACTTGTTATGAGACAGAAAGATACCAGAGAACGCCAAATTAATGATGTACACATTGTATTATACACCAGCAGTGCTGTATGGAGCTGAAACATGGGGGATGAATGAGAGGAATTGGAGTGCTTTACAAGCAGGGGAGTTGAAGTTCTTAAGAACAATAAAGGGTAGGAGAAGGAGAGATAGAATAAATAATACTGAGATTGGAGCGGAGCTAAATGTTGAATATATGAGGGAGAGGGTGGAGAAAATGAGGATAAGATGGTATGGCTATGTGAAGAGAATGGGGGAGGAAAGGTTACCTAGAAAGATTGAAGAAGGAAGGGTGGAAGGAACGAGATCAAGAGGATGACCAAGAAAAAGATGTAAGGATGAAATTAAGAGGAGTGTGGAGGGATGGGGTTACAAGTGGAAACAAATAGAGGAGGAGAAATAGTGGATGGATAGAAGATGAAGAGGTTTGGTGAACACCTGGACCCGGCAATAGCTGGAACGGGCACTGGATATAAATGTATGTACGTATGTAGAGGATTAGAAAAATATTACAGCAAGGATTTCGGTGTATGGTGGAGAAACATGGGAATAACAGACAGTGGTAAGAGGATGATTGCATCCACACAGATGGACTTCTAGAAAAAAAGTTATCCGGTCTTAATGTTAGATCATAATGAGAAATAAAGCAATCTGAAAGTTAGGAAGGCCAAATAGATTATTAGATGAAATAACACGGTAGTGGTATGGGCACCTGTTTCAGATGAATGAAGACAAATAACCGAGCAAAATTTGGAACTGGACCCCAAGAGATAAAAGGAAAAGAGGGAACCCAGCTAAACAATAGATGAATCTAGCAATGGAAGCACGGATCAATAGAAGTCTGAAAGAGGGTGACTGGATGGTTAGAGATGCTAGGCTTTGGGATGAAAAATGTGGCTGCTAGCTGTAAAAATTTGTAAGAAAACTGAATCTTAATAAACTTAATTTATATCTCAAACAGCATTTTCCTACGTAATATTATTTTTGTATAATGTGTTTCATAGATTGGGTCACATTAAACATTTTTTTAAAAATAATTTTGGTTTTCCTATTTCATATAATAAATTTCACTAACCATTTTTAAGCTGCTTTGATTTTTTTCTATTTGTTACTTACACGTGTTTCAGTGGATCCACCATCATCAGAGTACATAATCATTTGAAACTATTTTTTTTTAAAATCTATAGAAGATGTTACATCTTCAGTCATCTTTATAAAACTGATTTAAAATTTATTCCTTCTAATCTATCCCTCCTCATATTTATTACATATTTATAAATATTGAAAAGAGCGAACACAGAACATTTTAAATGAACAAATTGAATTTAAGAATGATGAAGTGATATTAACTGCTGCAATCCTATCTGTAATAAATATGAGGAAGGATAGATTAGAAGAAATCAATTTTAAATCAGTTTTATACAGATGACTGAAGATGCAACATCTTCTATAGGTTTAAGAAAAAATTTAGTTTCAAATGATATTATGTACTCTGATGATGGTGGATCCACCGAAACACATGTAACAAATAGAAAAAATCAAGGCAGCTTAAAAAAGGTTAGTGAAATTTATTGTATAAATTTATTATATGAAATAGAATTAATTTCAAGCTGCAGGATGGAGGTTTTATTTTTGAATTTTGGTTGCATTTTAAAAATAACTAATAGAGAATGTTTGTTATCTCTAATTATTGCTTTATTTTAATACTTAATATCTATGTATCAATAAGTTATAATATGACACGTTTACTATGTTGTAGCAGTTATTGTGTTACTTAAGGAGGAAGTAGATTATTGTCTTAGATTGTAACATTTTTACACACAACAATAATTCTGTTTTGTGAACAGTGTATTCAGCCTAATGAATGAGCTTTACTGTAAATGACAACTGTAAAGTTTTTGGTGAAGATTATTTAGTTCTAAGTGTATCATTAATATTCTCAACAGCTAACCTTATAATAGAAACCTTGACATAAGTCCATTATAAAATACAACCTTGTACTTGTAAATTCTGCAACCCCAGTAAATAAAATATGATATTATACAATATGTGAAAGTTTCTAAATTCATTACATTGCTTAACTTTTTCTTTTTAATTTATTTATTTTAAACAAACCGTATAAGTAAACTTCCAGAATAATCAAAGAGACAGAAACAACACTTACCAGAAGGAAGAAATAACACTTTTGTGGTATTCACTACATCATCCGTCCATTATAATATAGGTAACACATCTTATAGTTGCACATATTTTTTGTAGAGATTTAAAACTCCTCTGTTTGTCGTGAAAATTCCAGGGATAAAATTTATCAATTCCATATTTTTAATTTACCTTGTTGATTCTGCCAATCTAATTAGGTCACTATTCTCATAATTTATTCTCTTGTTCAAGATATATTTATTTGTAAAAGTTTTTTTTTGGTTATTCTATTTCTTTATTTTAATATTTGTTCCTAATACTTGTAAATTATTTTCTATATAGCTTATTGCATGTTTTGAATTAATTAAATGTTCAGTTATATATCCATTTTTGTAATTGTTATAGCTTTCAGAAAACTTCTTTTTGAATATCTAGCGGGGATTTACCAATATAAATTTTCTAACAATTATTACATGTTATTTTGTTATATTCTGGTTAGGTCAAATTTTTTGTATTGTATTCTTTCTCATGATTGATGTTTAATTGTGATTTATGGTTTCATGAAATGCTGTATTTTTTACTTCATTTTAAGTTGCATCAACATCTTAATAATTAGCAACTATGTTAAGTTATGGAACGATGGGCTTAAATGTGTAATAATTTCTAGACCTATGAATTGAAACTGAGTCCTTCCACCTAATAATCCAGCATGCTGATCACTATGCCACAGAGGTGGCCTGTATTTATCTTTATGTATATGTATTTAATTATGTTATAGTGTTATAATAATTAGAAAATATAAATTTTCTGATTTATTTTCTTATCATTTTTATATTTTTTTTTATAAAATTCTTTATATTAACAAAACAATTGCAAAGACCACCTCTGTAATACAATGGTTAGCATACTAGATTGCAAAACAGAAATTTCTGTAAGTTTATTCCAGACTGTGGTCTTGAAATTTTAACTTCTTAAAATCTACCCTACTATTTCTTAACTCATTATAGTCACTAAAGACCAATCTGTTGATGTAATAAAATAAAAAATATACTCAAAATAGTAACATTCTCTAAAAAGTTTATGGCATGCCTCTGTTAATTTATCTTTGCAAGTAATCTACACCTTTGATCAGAAATCATGAAAATACTTTTAAATATTTCATGGGACTCTCACAATTTTACAAGCTCTATGGTTAAATTCTGTCATTGTTACAACAGAACTATTGCTTGATAGTATTAATAAAATGAAAAATATGTAGTCTTAACAGATTTAGGAAAACGTATCTTATTTAATTTTGGACGTAATAGCCTATTAATAAATATTTTAACTTTTTATACTATGCAAAACATTTAGAGTTGTGGAGCTGCTATGCTATTTCAGAGAACATTAATTTCCATTATTTTAATGTGTAAAATTTTATTTTTCAGAGTGTACTTCAGCAAACAACAACCTTTTCACCAGATGGAGATTTATTATCATCATTACAAAAAGTACATGGAATGGTTGGACAGAATGCTAGCAATAAGAAACAAGGAGTATCAGCTGAAAGTTCTCGAAGTAATCAAACAGCTACGGATATTCAAGTCCAACACTTTGAAAAAGATTTCAGGTAATCTATTTATAACTTACTCTTGAATTTGTTTTGTTATTTAATTTCTTGTGCTAAAGAAAATTATATTTTTTTATAAAAATGTAAAAAGTAGCACAGTTTTATTACATTGTCCAGGAGATACTTTTTATGCAGTAACAATAATTTAGTGTTTAGAAATACAACACCTCTTTGGTTTATTTTATAATATGTTGTGATGTAGTAAAATATTTTTGTAATTATTTAAATATATATTTTTAAACCACAAGAATACAGTAAGAGTAAACACTTAGCAATGTTTATAGCACTTTCATGTATCTTGTACACATCTTCAGTAATGTATCTTAAAATTTAAAATTTCCTACTCCGACCATTTTAAGAACTTAAATAAATTTTAATTCAAATTTTAAGATAAATTACTGATGATGTGTACAATATACACGAAAGTGCTACATACATTGGTAAGTGTTACCAATGTTCTGTTACCTTATTCTCATGGTTTAGAAATATAAATATTTTAATTCTAAATAATATGGTTATTGATAATACCTGCATAGGATGTTTGATACAAAATATATACAGTGTACAATACAGAAAAACTGTGTGATTATCTTTTCTAGAAAGAAATCTTATTGGTGTCTTTTTGGCTTTTGGATGAAATATGATTATTTTTCAATTTCCTAAAATAATGTGCTTTAAATTATGATTAAATATATCCTCTGTACTTGTGCTCAATCTAATATTAATACTTAAGTCCTTAAGAAAATTAACTTTTTTATTTAAATTTGAACTGTAATCTTTATCATAAAAATCTGTACATTGTACTTAAATTAATTTGTTCTACATAATCTGAACATTCAATAATTTGATTTAATTAACTTTTTTTTAGTTTATTTAAAGTCGCATCAACAACTTGGTCATTAGCGACTACAGTGGGTTGTAGGAACATTGGGTTGTGACTTGTTATAATTTTGAGACCCTAGCTAGGAGTCGAACCCAGGTCCTCCGCTTGGTAGGCCAGCGCACTACCATGATGCTACGGAGGCAGCCTTTTCTGTTTAGTTATAGTATTTTGTTTTCTAGTTTAAAGGATGCACCATTGTATTTTAACACACTAATACATAAACACCTAATTCAAATTGTCGAGTTATTAGTATATGTGTAGTTTGAAATAAACAATATTATGACAAAAACAACATTCTTGTGTTGCAGACTGTCTTTAGTGATTTTTTTCCAGTTTCTGAGCCTAAATACCTTAATACCATAATGCTTTTGGGCATGAGGTAAAACAGAAATAACTGTAATTGAATTGTGCATTTCTAAAACGTAAGTGCCATTTTGGGTGAAATGCAACACGCTGTAATGCTATGTTTAACAATGGCACAGTAGATTATGACAAAATTTTGAATTTGAGAAACATTTGTGCAGGTAAAAACATTGTAATACAGATATGTTTATTCCTTCTTCTGTAAAATTTTGATTTTGGCACTTGAAAAGTTTTTGAGATGCATGATTTTAATCTTTACTTTTTGAAAGCAATTAAGTTCTAAAACTCAGCATGTGTATTTTCATTCACGCAGTTGTGTTTGCAAACCCAATTTTAATGCAAACCCTGCGCGGCTAGCAATAAGTCAGCGCAGGGATGACTGATAGTCCACACATAATTTCTAAATTTTTAAAATTAGTAGATTGTTAGATAACAAATATAATGAGTTGCTTTTTAAATATGCAATTATCAAAAATTTTTTAATTAAACTCATTAAGATTAACATTTAAAACAATTATTGTACTTTCTGTGTTGCATTAATTTATTACTCAATAAAAGTAAGTTAGTAGTAAAAATTTTATGAACTTTATAAAAAAAGTTACTGTATAGTTTTACAATATCAAGGTAGTGTTTTATTTAAGAGAAATGTAGTATATTGTGAATGCCATGGAAAAATCTGATTCACAGGTTTTTCCTTAAATGGGATCCTTTAATTCTATTATAATAAAATCATGTAAAACAGTAATTTATTTTAAAATTTCCAGATCAAAGCAGCTGATTAAGGCAGCAATTATGGATAATGACTTTTTAAAAAATCTAGATTTAAGTCAAGTAAGAGAATTAGTTGAGTCAATGTATCCTCAAGAATGTTCAAAGGGGAGTTATGTTATTCGTGAAGGAGAATCAGGTAATTTTGAAACCATACTGCTTGATATTTTATTAATTTATTTATTTTTTATATTGACAGCATTTCTCAATAATAAATAAAATTATTACTTTATTTGCTGTTATTTCTTTTTTACTGATTGATAATTTTTTACCCTAATGTGTGTACGTTGCAATATGTTCAATTTAAGTACTATAAGCAACCCCATGACCCAATGAAATGAGGATGATATATGACAAGTAAATAAGGTGTAGTCTTGTACAGACTGAGGCCAACCATTCCTAAATTAGTATGGTTAATGGAACCCCAACCATCAAAGTACACAGGTAACCACTGTCTAGTATTCAAATCCATATAAAAGTAACTAACTACCTTTACCAGGATTTGAACCAGGAACTTTCGTCTCCAAAAATCAATTGATTCCTGGTGAAGATTGTACCTCTAGCCCGACTCGGTGGGTTTAAATGATAATAATCATAAATATTTAAAATGCAAAATGTTGTCCAATGTTTTTTAAATAGAGATTCTTTTTACCCTCAAATAAAGTGTTTGACTGAATGAATTTAAACAATTCTTACATGGTTGTATAGAGAATGCTTTTGGGTTCCATAAAAAGTCCAAAAATGAAAATTGGAAGAAGTTGATTTTGAGAAATATATAAAAAGAATTGTATAAATGAAACTACTTTATGTACTTAAATTAATGTATAATTTTAACTCATGGTTCTTTATGGAGTTTAATTATTTGACCTTCACAATACTTGGGGTGATAGGATCCTTTGCTGATTCACCAAAAAGTGTAAAAGTACCGTAAATTTGGGCTGATTATTAATTTTTTTTGAAAAACAAATTTTAAATATTGAATTTAACCCACCGAGTTGGTCTAGAGGTAAAGACGTCGCCAAATTGAACAGCTGATTTTCAGAGACGAAGGTTCCTGGTTCAAATCCTAGTAAAGGTAGTTAGTTACTTTTATACGGATTTGAATGCTAGACAGTGGTTACCGATGTACCTTGATGGTTGGGGTTCAATTAACCATACTCTCTCAGGAATGGTCGACCTTTTTTTTTTTTTTTTTTTTTTTTTTTTGGTTTAACGTCCGACTGAATGGTCGACCTGAGTCTATTCAAGACTACATCTCATTTACACATCATACATATCATCCTCATCTCATTGCGTCATGGGGTTGCTTATTGTTCTGAATCTAACAGATTGCAACGTACACACATTAGGGATTAAATACAATTTTTTTTATTGTCAAACTTCTGTTAACAACAGAATCTTTGTCTAGGGATAACTCTTATTGACAACATTGTTTAAATAACCAATATTATTCTGTGTGAGGCTCGTGTATTTTTAACCGACTTCATTACCAATGACCATCGTGTTGTTGGTATTTCATTTCCATTGCAAATTAATAATATTTTGGCAGAACAGAATTTTGTGTAAAGTTTGAGATAAATCAAATACTACAACTCTATCAAGTTTATTATAGTAAAATCATTTCTATGGATAATGATGGACAATGATGGATCAGGATCATTGCATAAATTTATTCACATGGTTCTTTAGGAATTAACGAAAAAGAATGAAGAGAAAATTATTTAAAATACAAATTAATGTGCACCTAATGTAAAAACAAAAGTAGAATTGAAAAAGAAAGACAAAAATCTACAGACACCTCTATAGAGTACAGAAAGCCATTGGTTGGCAAAAAAAGAAAATTATTGACAAAAAACATTTTAAGACCCCAAACTGGAATACATGGAGAAAGTTTATTGGATGGAACCATATTCAGATAGCTGATTAATGACTTAAAGGTCTTCCAGGATGAGAAAAACTAGAACATTGGATATGTGGAAGAAAGGAGAAAAGCCTACAGTGAACACTGAGAGTGTGGGCTGCAAAGAGAGCTCCCAGAAATGTCTGACGTTATTTTACCTGATCTAAAATTGGCTCTATACAGAAGAAAATAAAAGGAAATGTAGTATATCTGATTCAGTATAAACTACAATAATTTTTATGATAGAAACAACTTTCTGGTATCTATGGTTAGAGCAAACATTTCATCATCACTTGTTGTGCTTTTCTATAGTAACTAAGAAATGAAATATAAGAAATGTTATTTAGTAGAAATATCTTTTCATGTATAGGCCTACTGCTATGATGAAATCTATTGTAAAGCAATAGTGTGTTTTAAAATGCATGTACCAAATTAAAAACGCAAACTAAACTCCTTGTTTTTTAAACTAATTGTAGTAAACTTTCCATGAAATAAAATGCAATAAACCAGAAAAATATGGTTTTATACAAACAGTTACAGCATTTGGTGAATTAAATATTTAAAAAAATATTGAATTTATTCAGTAATCTCTGAAGTAGCTATTCAACAATGTCCTTATGAAATATTCAGTGCCATATATGAATTAAATTGAATCTACAATGGTTTTTACATTCAATATCATAGTCTTCACAAGTATATAAAATAACAAACAAGACCAAAAATAATCTTTTAATACAGTACAAGCAGAATTTTTCAATACAATCAAAAAAATATAACAAAATAAAGTCTCTTTTTAATAAGGGGGTATTGAATTTAGTGAAATAACATTCGGTTAAAACAGTTTATGCTCAAATAAAAGTTGGGTTGGTGTCATTCAACCAAACATCATTTATGGTTAGAACTAGGGTGTAGGAGAACAGTACTGAAAAAATACATTTCAGTAATTGATGAATGAAGGAATTACTGACGCTAAAACTAAAAATACTGTTTCTCATCATTCTGTCAGACTGGCTAATCTAGCATCTACAATTTCACAGTCTTCTTAAATTAGTTTTCTTTCATTTCTTACAGAAAGATAACTTTAGTAATTCAAACCAATATGTCGAAATTGGTTAAATGGATATTACACAGTTGAAGTATAATGAAAATACTTAAAAAAGTTTTACTTTCTATTTTATTACTAGTTAAGTATATAAAGTCAAGTCTGTAAGACTTTACTGTTCTATTTTTGTCAATAAAATTAATATTCTCATTTAGTTTCATGCATTTCCAAATTGAGGATTTTTCCCCTCAGCCCAGTATATGGCATGATCTAGTTGTACAGTAAAATCTATCACTCTGAATACAAAATCATTTTATTGTTTCAATTTTCAACTCGTGAGTTTTCTTATGGCGTAGGCAGTTGCATGACAGGTTGTGACGAGGAACAAAGTAAAAACAATGCATTGCTATAAAGCAATACATTGCTCAATAATTTATTAGCGAAATTCAACATATTTGAACCACACATAATCAAATAAGACATTTATACAATTTATAAATATTTTATGATTTCAGGTGCACATCTTTATGTTGCTGCAGAAGGAGAATTTGAAGTGATTAAAGAAAGTAAAGTTCTAGGATATATGGGACCAGGAAAAGTATTTGGTGAATTAGCTATATTGTATAACTGCACAAGAACTGCATCTGTAAGAGGTAATACCTTTTTGGTTAATAAATTAGTTTGTAGTTTAATAATACAATACTGTTTTCTATCTGAGGTAATTATATGAGGTAGGGTCAAAATGTTCCCGGAATGGTCACATGCAGCCAAGCATTTATTTACTGGAAGGGAAATATTTGCTTGGGAGGTTGGTATCACTACTAAGGAAGGTGCTGTGCCATTCAGCAGGAAGTTAGAGTTGGTTTCTTGTGTGCGGTGTATGATATTTTAGATGTAGTTTTTTTTCTTTCATCGGATTGTGAAATGTCATCATCAGACAAGCATGCCAATATCTAATGCTATGTGTTGCTGGAGAAGTCACCCTCGGAGACTCTTGAGATGCTGAAGAAAGCATACAGAAATGATGCAATGAAGAAAACGGCAATTTACAAATGATAAAAGCATTTTCATGACACTCGCACAACAATTAAAGATGACGTTCGTACTGAGTGGCTTTCCTTTCTACCACAGATGAGAATGTTGAGCACGTTCTAAAACTTGCCCGTGCAAACAGGTGACAACAGGGAAAACAATCAACAAAGAATTGTACACAGAGATCTTGAAACGATTACGAGGTGCAATTCGACAAAAACGGCCTGAAAAATGGGAAAATGGGCAGGGAATGATAAGTTTTTGTTGCATGATAATGCCCTGTCACATCGATCCCTAATGGTGAAACAATACTTTGCAAAGAACAATGTCACCACTCTGGAACACCCTCAAATATTCTATCGATCTTGTACCACCAGATTTTTACCCGTTTCCACAACTGAAAATGACATTGAAGGGACATCATTTTGCTGATTCATCAAAGGTGATGGAAAATGTGACGAAATTGCTGATAGAACTTTCGAAAAATGTCTTTCAGGAGTGTTTCAAATGATTGTATGAACGGTGGAATAAGTGCGTAGATGCAGGAGGAGAGTATTTTGAAGGAAAATAAGATTAAAATCTTATATATACTTTCAATCAATTTCTATTAACCAATTCCGGGATTTTTTTGACCCTACCTCATATACTAAATACAATAAATAAAAATACTTCATAAGTCTTTCAGCTTGTTGCAAAAAAACCAATCGACTTTGTCCAAGAATACATTATTAAATACTAAAATTAGTATTGCAATTTTGTGAATTAAATGTTCTATTCTGTTTCCTTAAATTGTTTGACGGCTCAAGTCAACTGCATGAAAAGTCGAGGGGACCTTCTTTCCTACTCACTGGAGTTTTGTTCCAAAAAGACAGCAGGTTACTAAAAGTTGCTGTAACATAAATATTCAGTTTTTTGTATAGCTTAAATTTAAAGTTACATGAAATAACATAAGAGTATCTTCCTTAAATTTGAAGACTGGTTATTAAAGAACTAAATCTTTCTAATGCATCCTGTAGTTTTAAATCAATTCTATTTTATATAATATAAATTTCACTAATCTTTTAGATCAAGGCCTATTCTCAGTAGATATTGACCTTTGACACTTTAATTTTTTTACAAATTTTGCTGGGAATTGATTTTGGGAACTTCATCTAGAATTTAAGTACAGTAGACATTTGAATGACTAAACTCATCAATTATTTATTTATTTTAGTTTAATATTTAGAGTTGCTACAACAGCTTGGTTATGAGCAACTACTTAAGGTTAAGGAACAGCGGGTTAGAACGTATCATAATATTATAGACCCTAGTTGGGAATCAAACCCAGCACCTTCTGATTTGTGCACTAACCACTGGGACACAGAGGCAGTGTAGTCGCAAATAAATTTTATGTATAGGTATACTAATAAATACTTCTTATCACCAAGGACATATAGACAAAAAAATATCTCTCAGTAGCCACAAAGCTAAAACACTACAAAACAATTAAAAAACTAGAAATAACATATGCAAGTGAAACCATCTTCAAAAAAACAATACTACAGCAGTAGATGGAATACTCAAGATTGAAAGAAGAATAATTGGAACATGGAAAAACAAAAAAAATATCAAGAAAAGAGTCATTGTAGGCTAGCTTTCAATGAAACAGTTTACAGGGAGTAGAACCAATAACAAGCATGGTTAGAGAAATTACTCTCATTCTTTGGAGATCTAATTAAGATACCAGGAAACATAATCATAAGAAGAATAATAGGAAAATTAGAGTTGTAAGAGTAACATAAATGTATCTCAGAAATCAAGAAAGATGTGAGGGAACTATAGATTACAATAGAGGATATTTGAAAAAAAAAAACAAAAACAATTAAGAGACGTATGGACAAGCAAACCAGATTACCAACCAACCAGATTACCTCGATTTACTTAGTAAAGACTCTAAAGCTTTGGTTCCCAAACGGTGGTTTGTGTACCACTGGTGGTACGTGAGAGCATTTCAGGTGGTACGCGAGACCATTTCTGGTTGTATGCAGATTTCTTTAAAATACAAAAATGAAAAATTATTTTCAATTTTTTTCTACGCTGTGGAGAAATTTTACTTTTGTAACTGGTATCACTGCTCCTGAACCGTCAGTCAAAGATAAGATTAATCATTTAGCAGGAAACTAGATCTCTTAATCGCACAAACAGAACAAAAGGACATCTCTTCCTTTACGACTCTGCCATCATCATGGTTACAAGACAATGACTTGACTCCTAGTGAAGCTCTCCTCTTAGACATTGTGGAACATTTGAAGACCCTAAAGAAGAGTTTTGAAAATTACTTCCCAGAAATCCGCTCTACAAATGATGACTGGATTAGGAATCCTTTTTCACAGAAAGGCGTGCCATCCAGCGTGGAAGCTAAAGAAAGTTCCATAGAACTTTCTAGTGACAGTACAATGAAAGACTCTTTCAAATAAAAAAATCTTATCTCTTTCTGGATATCTACAAAGAATGAGTACCTTGCTCTTTTCAATCAAGCTCTTAAATATTTAGTTCAATTTGTTACAACTTATTTGTGCGAGTGTGGGTTTTCAGAGCTACTTTAGTAAAAAACAAATACAGGAATAGACTAGCTGTAGAGAATGATTTGAGATTAAAGATAAGCTCAATTGACCCTGACATAGAACTATCTTAAAACATAAACAGCAGCAGGTTTCTCACTAAGGTTCTTTTCATGGCATCAATGTTTAATTATTTGTTTGTATTTATATTAATTGATATACTTCGATTTGTTTAGTTATTCTCATTGCAATTACATTGACATTGTCATAGTTATAACAGATAATCTTTACTTTGTATGACAAACTATTGTGTATTTTTTATATTTTAAATGAAATGACATTACTTTATAAAATTTACAAAATTGTGAAATGTAAATATAATTAATTTTTCTAGTCAGGAAACCACCAGTTATAGCTATTTTATTAATAGTTATATCTGGTTGTATGCCTAGACACCGAAAAAGCCTAAGGTGGTACGCGAGCACGAAAAGGTTGGGAACTGCTGCTCTAGAGGTTCAAGCCTTTTGGCTAATGACCTAAACAACACTTCAGATTGAGTGAAATAATTCAAAAGAATAATAAACCTGTATAAAAAGTTTGAAATGAAATTTTATAAAGAATTTAATTAATATAATTAAAAAAAAGTGATATAACCAATATAAAAAGCAACAATTGCTGACTACAAATGTTGAACATAAACGAGTTTACTATTTTAAAAATAGTTAATTTATGTAGGCTACAATAAATTCATAATAAATTTCACAGTTGATTTGTGACGTAACAACTTTAAAATTAAGAATTAATAAAAAACCTCTGCAAAATTTGTGAAAGTAATATTTAAATTTTACAATTGTCCAAGAAAATATCTATGTTGAAAAATTTTATTTCCTTAACGACAACATTTATAAATAATAATTATGGATTATGTACCTCATGTCTTTGCTGTTAGTGTTAATTGTAACACATTGTGATGAATAATAATCTGCACTCATTTATTTATCTTTGTCAGGAATAATCAGATCTAATAACATTATTAAGTTATATGTTTTTTTTTCATTATAATTGTTTAATATTGTGAGTGATATTGAACTTGTCTGTTAAAAGGATATTGATTTATCTAGTGAAATTTATAAAAAAAATGTCATTGCTAATTTATAACATGATCTACATGTTGACATATACTTATTTTAATCTATGAGATATTTATTTTTTGTCAAATAATTATTTTAAAATATCTATTTCGTGTGTGTTAAAAATGTGTTTACTCAGAAATGAACAAGAAAAGAGTTGCATATTGTGTTCTTAAGAGTATTTTAATATATTTTTTCTTTTTCTTAAAAATATTTTTAATAAGTTTACATTTCTTGATGGTTCATATTTACAATGGTAAGTGAAATTGACTACATTAATTTGAAATTAATCAAGTAGCCTATAATGTTAAAAGTTGTTTTTTCAACTGGTGTTTTGATAAACAAGATAAAATTAACTTAAAATCATTAATCGTAAAAAGAAAAAACTTCATGAGATTAAACATAGTAGGCCTATTTTATATGCTTTGAGGCCCTGCCAATAGTTTTTGTTACTTAGAACCAGGTATTATTTTGAAGTATATAGTAAATGTTGTTCTTAAAACATAATGGAAGAAAATATATAATCTATATTTTTATGTTCTGTAACTTAAATAATTATACCAGTCATATAATCATAGTCACTGAATGGAACTAATGTAACATAACCTCAAATATCTTATGTAGACGTATCATCTGTTATAATGTATTGTACTATTCTTTTACTGTACATTTTTGATGGTCCCAAATCTTTTAAACTTTTCTACAATTTTTTTCTAAAGAAGTTTATATTGTAAGATATAATGAGAGTTTTGTTAGTGTCTTTTTTATTTTATTCAAACACATTATTCCTTATACAATAATGTATTTGCCTTTTAATTATACTTAATTAATTTTGAAATACTCTTAATCTCTTCAAATAAATGCAAAATGCTACTAGAAACTAGAACTAGAAACTTGAAATTTGGGAGTTAGGTGCTATTTGGGTTTTAGTAGCTCACTAAAAAATAATTAAAAAATAAATTATTTCTAAAGGAAGAAATGATTAGAAAAAACTTATACCACAGTGAAATATTCGTTTTGTGAAAAGAACTGGGAGTTCATTAATAGGCTGGTCATATTATTTTCGGATAAAGTGAAGGCATAGGGTAGCGTAGATGGAGAGAGCCTGAGGAGATATTTAATTTTGTTTTACATCTGACAGTTTTACAATTATTGCTAATGCAGATGGTGAGAAAGATGACAGATGAAGATGAGTGATGAGAAAATACCAGAACTGACCATAAATCAAACTCGGGACCCCGGCATAGAAGCCAGTTGCGCTTACCACTAGCCTGAAGAGATAGGTGTAAACAAAAAGTTAGTTTGGATAAAGATGTGTTACAAAAGTACAGATAGTAGATGGGTGTAAAGACAAGAGTAGATCGATCAGAATAGTTTGCAAAAGGCAGTGGTCTGAGGCAGGGAGTTGTATTATCCCCCATCCTGTTCATTAGCATAATAAATGATAACACAAGATGTGGATACACAACAGAAAAAGAAGCCCGAAGAAAATACTGGGGGTTTATTGTTTACAGGTAATTGGGTTGTATTGAGCAAGACAGAAAAGGAGGAGGAATAAGCACTAGAGTTGTGAAATAAAGAGATTGTTATGTCTGGTAGGGAATTCAGTGAGGTAATCTAAAGTGCTGTTGCAGAAGAGATGTGAAGAAGGAGGACAGGGACATGAAATAAAGCTAAATGGTAGGGTGCTGAAAGAAGTTAAAGAATGCAAAATAGTTGGGGACTGTTTTCTCGTTAGATAGAAAAGTGGAAAATGAGTTAAGAATAAGGGTGAAGGAAGAAAGTAGTTTCTTCCAAAGTGAGAGAAGCATACTTTAGAAAGAAGAAATTCCTGTGTACTTTAAAAAAAATGTATAGTGCATTTATTTTGTGTGAATGCTGGCTTAGAGCATAAACATAATAGGTAGAACATTAATAGATGGCTCATGGATAGGATAGAACATAAACATGGATAGGTGGAAGGAAGAAAGAGTAGAATGCAGCTGGCAGAAATGAAGTTCAAGAGGTGTGCACTAGGGAAAACAAGAAGATATAGGTGAGAAATGATGTAATAGGGAGTAGTTGATGATGGACAGCCTGAAAACGAGAGTTAGACAACCGACTGTTTGGTAATGTCAGTAGGATAGAGGAAGGTGTACTTCTTAAAAGGATGCTGTGTTAGAAATAATTGTTATCGCATTATGTAATTAATTATTATTTTGTAAATTTAATGTTTATGTTGGTAGTACGTGGGGTTGTTTTGTTGAGTAATGTCGAGAAAAGGTGGGGGTGTTTGCGAAAGGTTTAGATGTGTGTGTATGCGGTGTTAAGTATTTGCGATTATTAATAAATTTAGGTAATATAGAAACGAGTGTTTCATTGCTTTTGATCTCCATCATCCTTGTGAATTAATAAATTGTATGTGTTTTCGTATGTATTGTGGTGTATTAGATAAACACCCCTTACAGCTGTACTTGGAGATGGAGGGATATCAAGGAGCAAGCGGACTAAGAGTGAACTGGATGAATTTAGTTATGGATGAATTTGGAGAAAGATGTGATGTCAGGAGAGCAATGGAGGGAAGATAGTTCAATAATAGCGAGAGATGGAGAGTTGTATTTGGCATGATCTGAGAAAACTTGGAAGAGGTAGCTTAATAATGAGGATGATAATGATTTATGATAAAACAAATCTTCATGACCCAAGTTTGATTGAATAAATAAATATTTGTCACTTGTCATAAAACACATTTTTACAACTAGTTATTTATTTCGACCAGGAAGAAAGAAAGGTATACTATCGTATAGTAAACAAGAGGAATGTTTTGATGTAATCTGAAAGAACCAAGAAAATCAAAAGGATAACCTAAGTCAGAACAGTAAACTATAACTGTACTGTGACTTTCATAATTGAACTCATAAAAATATCAATAGGGAACTAACAAAACATTAAAATATATGCTTACAACTGTAATATTACAGACTTTGTAGATGTAGTCATGGTTATCAATGTCATAATAGTGTCAATAAATCATCATCACTGTAAATTCAGTCTCAAGATGGTTTTGGTTGGCTGTTTTTTCCATGCTGTCTGTTCTTACACAACCTTTGTACGTCCTTTGTAAGCTCTCCCTATCATTGTGTGTCACAAAACGCATTCCTCTTCCTCTTCTATTGATAATTCTAGAAAACAATCTGTTTTCAATTTTAATCACTTATTTTCATGTGTAACTCTTCAGAGCCCTCGTCTTCTATCGTTACATGCCGTGTCTTCCACGAAGATTGGCAATAATGACTCTAGATGCTGCAGCTTTAAGTACATATGTGGAGCTACACCTGAACCACATTTTCAAGTTGTTTAGTCGGGATATATGTCATCTACCATAACCTCTTTTCACTACAATTTTCCCTTGAATTATTATAAGGAGTAAGCTGTACATCTCACCTTTCATCACATGAACCAAGTATCGCAATTTTTGTATTTTTATGCTTCTTACAATCTCTTTCCCTTTCTCCATCAGTCTGAGAACACTCTTGTTTGTGATCCACTCAGCTCAAACTCAAAATCTTTTGATATGACCACATTTGAATGCCTCTAATTTGTCAGTAATGTTCTTCAAGGTCTTAGCCTCCATCCTGTAAAATGACACTGAGAACACATCTGAGCAGTTGAAGTCTTAACCCTTTCAATCCCAAATTTTTTAACTTTACACAAACAAACATGTGTACATTGTTTCATACACTTTACTGACATTTAAGTAAAATGAAATCACTTTTAGACCTTCAGCCTTTTTTTGATGGCGTGACAAAAAAGTGTGACACATATGTCACATTGGGCTTGATGGTATCAAAGTTCCCAACAATATGAATAAGTAAAAATCATGTGCAGGCTTCCTAAACAAAATTCTCTTGCTTAGATTTGTAGCAAAGCATTATTTAAGACTTAAAAAAGGTTACAATTCAAAAATATTGGTAAAATGGACAAAATCAGTATTTACAGCCTAAAAAATATACTTGTATGTACATTCAACATACTCGAAGAAATGCTACTTTATTTTAGTAAATGAACACGAATATTTAAGACTAAAACTAACTTTAAAAAGAAACTAATGGTCGTGTCCGTGGCGTAGTGGTTAGCATCTTACACTGCAAAGCGGAGGTCTCAGGTTCGATTCCTGGCTAGGGTGCAGATAATTATTACACTTCACATCCAGCGCTCTTTAATCAAAAGTAGTCACTAACAATTAAAGTTTTTATGTCTGCTATTTCACTCCAATGTGACTTCTATGCCTCACTGGGTAAGAAAGGGTTAACTTCGATATAAGGTACCTTCCTCATTTTATTGAAAGCAGCTCTCGCTTGCCATATTTTAGCTTTAATTTCTTAAGTGCAGTTCATTGCATTGTCTACATTTACACTAATGTGCTAAACAGCTGGATCATTGCAAACCACAAAACAGTCTACATTTACATTAATATGCAAACAGCTGGATCATTGCAAACCACAAAACATATGAAGGGGAAGTGAGTGTAGCAGTAAGAACAAAGAGCGAAGAAGAAAATAGTTGAAACTGTTGTGCTTTTATAAAACATAAAGGTGTACTGCTACTTACCAAATTTAATCCAATGTTTCATTTCATGGTGACTCATCATCGCTAATCTCATCACAATTTTTTCAACTCTCTCTCCTTGCTGTTGTTTTCATTACTATTATTGCTACTGTCATTTAAAAAACTAATTAAATTGTTAGTAGGATTTTCAATAAAGGGTTCCTGAGACGAATAAGATGTTTCTGTTTATCTGACATTATCACACCTTGATTTCCATTCATCATTTTTGTTATTTATGAATTTAGATGTTTTTCAATTAAAGTGATTCTACAACTGATGAGAAAAAAGTCAATAAATAGTGCAAGTCAATTTATTGTAATTTGAGGGAAATTTAATCTATCAATTAAGGTAATGTAAATTTTAAACTGGTAAATCAGTGACATCGTAAATAAATACATTTAAACCATTTCAAAAAATGGACAAAAGGGTCTTGGTTGGATAGAATACAAAATGAAGAAGTCAGGATGGAATTGGATATCTAACTTGAATGTGAAAATAAAAGAATGTCGTGAAGGTTCAATACAGCACATGGAAAGGATATTAGGTCAAAGGATACCTCTGTAAGTCTGATGGTATGCTCCAAAGGGGAAGAGAGTCATTGGCAGATTTAAGAAGAGATGAATGTAAATTCATCTTTGAAATTTGAAACTCTTTCGAGCGTTTGAATACAATCATCATGCTAGTGAAGGCAGCTTATGTTTCACTGATTCTATTCTTGATTTCTTGAGTGTTGTTACTTGGTTTCAATAAAGATTGGTGATGATTTTGAGGTCTTTATCATCGATCCTATTCATTTCAATATCTCCAACATTTATAATGTTGATTATGGTCAAAAATTTTGTTGTAGTTCTAACATGTTTAATATTGTTAAAATATTTGAACTTATTATTTTTTTATCTCTACTTACCAGCTTTATTTTACTTACAAAAATACATACTTTATTTTGTATCAACGATAAAAATAATTTTCTTTTTCAAAGGTTTCGTAGAGAAAGATATTATTTTGATACATCATGACTGTAAAGAAGTACTACCTAATTATTTTATAATAACATTTCAGACTAAACACATGTTCTAAACAACTGAGCTTTTTGAGGTGTATATTTTGTATTGTAATTTAACCAAAATAAAATTGTTTATTTATTAGTTTTGTTCAAAATATATTTTTTATGATATGTTGAACACAGTTGTATATAAAATATGCATAAAAAATGTAATTTTAAATACAATTGTTACCAATGCTTACAAATCTAGTGAACACCATTTTTTTGGATTTTATTGTTTTTTGTATCTTAAACAAATTTAATTCCTTAATGTATGAATACACTTGGATTACAACTGTCTAATATATGTTCATATTCTGATAGTATAGTATGAAAATTGTTTTGTATTATTATTTTATTGTAGCATTAGGATAAACTGACAAATCAGTCAGAACTTTTTTGTTAATTATAACATGTAAACAATTAAAAATTTTCAATTTGTTTTGTGGTTTAGACCTGTTATTCTGTAAAATAAATCTTCTGATTTTATTTACATGGTAGATTTTGTTTGTAAAATGATTATAATTATTTAATCATGAGTTTTGTTTACATCAACAGTTATTGGGGGTAACTAATATTTTATATTTGTATTTTGAAACAGCAGTTTCATTCTGATACCAAATTATTTTGATTCAGTTGCCTTGTAGAGATAAATCAACCATATTTTAAAACTTTTTGCGCTTAACTCTTGCACATTACTGCTTATGCAGACGATTAAGGTTGATAGATGAAAATGAGTGATTAAAAATGGCAGACCTGACTGGGAATTGAACCCGAGACCCCTGGGGGAAGAAGCCAGTTGCGCTGACCACAACACCATGAGCTGGCCAGATAGGTGTTTAATGAATCTCGTAATGTACAATACTATTCAGAACATAAAAGCAGACAAAATACTCATACCAGTATGTAAAAAGTATATAGTACGTTAAGAAAGAAAGATTGTGGAAAATTATAAAAATGTATCTATAATAACTAGTTTAATGGATGAAAATTAATTTTAGTAAAATTAATATTACTAAAATGAATTGTTCTAAAATCTCAAGTTTTATAATAGTAATATTGTAGAATTATGTTCATGGCTGAAAATGTACATAAAAGGGTTAAAGACAGAGTTAATTTAGGTGTCTGATATATTTCCAGTTTCAAAACAATATCTCTTAAGATCTTTTTTGGGAGATTACAGTAATAATAATGATTATAAAGTTGGGTTACTTGCAAAACATGGCTGGGAATCAAACCTGGGATGTTTACTTAGCATTCAAGATTGCTGACAACATTAAGGTGGTCCCTTGCAGTTATATTACAGTGAAGTTTTATGAAGTTCTTTTTCATCATTTATGGATAAATAAATAACAGATATTTGTTAAGTCTTTTGATGCAGGTATTTTGCATCATTTTTTGGAGTGTGTTGAAAAGTTGTTGTATGTATATTACTATTATACGAATGGGTTGGTGTAGTGGTCAGTAAAACTGTCTTCTACCCCGGGAGTTCTGGGTTCAACTCCTGAACAGTCAATCATTATTTCATAATCATTATCACCCTTCACCAACTGAATTAGTATTATTGTGCAAAACGGCCTGATTTTAAACAAAAAAGTTACATATTCAAAACTTAAGAAAAAATATTTTGTAGAAGTAGTATTAACAGAAATTTAAAAATATATTTGCTTTGAGAAACTGCTAAATTTTGTTGATTTTGATAAAATAAAGAAAAAAGTAAAACTGATTTATTGTAAATTTGATTTTAGTAATAACAATATAAATTGTACAAAATTTTTTTTTTCAGTCGTCAAGGACTCCAAAGTTTGGGTTTTGGATCGAAGAGTTTTTCAAAGAATTATGAAACGAACAGGTTTACAAAGATTAGAAGAAAATATTAATTTTCTACGTAGTGTACCACTCTTACATAACCTTAGTAATGATATCTTAGCAAGAATCGCTGATTGCTTAGAAGTGGCAAGTATAAATTTGTAAATTATTCATGAAAATAGTCCATTTTATATCAACATCTCACAAATTTTCCTACTGAAATTTCATAAAAATTGTTTGTTAATGATTCATCAAGTTATAATTAAAACTGCTGGAAAGCAGAAAACTTTTTGGTTGCAAATAATTTATTATAGTAATAACATAAGCTACACTCAACAACTGTCCAGAATTTTTGGGTTCAGTCCTTTTTAATTAATCAACCAACTCTATTAAAATTTTTACAAAAACTTAATATTTTAATGACTCAATAAACAAAAAACTATAACTCTAAATCCAATCAGCTGATCATTCTAAAAAATAAAAACATTAATGAAGAAACAAAGGATGGAAATGTTATATCAATATAAACATGTAAAAGATACAGCTAAAATCATATTTATCTTTCTACACAGTATTCATACATACATTTTTTAACCTTAAATTTTTGTTTCTTTGAAAATTATCAGTTTATTTGTTTACATTGTTGGTAGATACCATGTACAAACTTGTTGAGTTTGCAGTGAGTAACTTGAAAACATTCAAATGTTTCTGACCTGATTTGTTATGGTATCATCTTCAATTCACCAGCTACTGTAGTGACATTGATATTTGATACGTATATTTTTTAAAGATGCATTACTTTTTTGGTACACACATATGGACTGAAACTTGTAAGTAATGGTAATAAATAAAGGCTCTGTTATGCATTATGTATTTCTTATTTTAAAGGTAAATCAGATAGAATTTGCACATTGTACAAATCAAAATCGCATATGTCTGTAAATTTATGCAGTTAAAATAATGTATATAACTTTACAAAACACATAAATTATAAAAGAAAGTTACACATTTAAAAGTTTAAACTACAGTAGAGTTTCACTTATCTGAACGCTGCTTGTATGGACATTTGGTTTTAAATCCATTTCTAAATCCAAACAGAATTTAAAAAAAATTAAAAAAAACAGGATTTGTTAATTTTAATGATAGGTCAGTATGAATTTATTTTTATGAGAGATTTTGAAGTCTTCATTTGGCTACAGAGAATGTGCAGATGAAGAAGTTGATGAGTGCGTTTCATTTTTCAGAAACTGACAACAGTTTTTAGAACATCTCTTTAGTTTTCTTATGTATCCTTCGCTTCAGTTGTGAGTTGGTACTCCTACCACATTAATCATGGGTCTGTTATGGTTATATTTTTTTTACATACCATTCAGTGCGAGTGTTTGTGTGTGGAAATGGCAACTAAACAGAAGAAGTGACAGTAGTAATAGAGCAAAAACTCCAAGGTTTGTTTCAAAGTGATAAAGTGAAATCACTAACTATATTTGCAAATGATTTAGGAATGGGAAAACAATTTCTTACAGGGAGAAAACTAAAAGAAATTGAAGACTTCTGTGCTAAATTTATTAACAAATATCATTTTAGGCAACAGAAGGCTTTGTACTAGTGATAGAAATTATTTACATCACAGGATGAATAACATGGTTACTGGATTGAGACAGTTATCATGATAACAGTTTATTAAAAACCCCCCGTTTATTTTAATAACACTGTGATCCAAAGCTGTTTAATAAACTGATGCATATAAATGACGCTTGTCCGAGTGTTATTAACAGTAAGGATTGTTATAACATTATAAGACTGTTAATGTTAAAACTACATGAAGTTATTGAAATAACTTTTTTTAACAACCTATACAACATCATAATAATGTTATTAATACAAAAAAGGGTGACAAATCCTTCTGAATCTCTTACGTACACAAAGTTAAGACAAACAGCCAATACAAGTAAACCAAATACAACCATGCCAAACCAAACATATTTCTTCGCAAACTAAAGGGTGGCCAATCGCACTTAATATTTCATGGACACACAGCGAGGCAACTAATTTACATGGCTTTTTTCATAACTACGTTTTTCAGCATAGGATTTTATACTTCTGCATGTGTTGTGTTATTACTACATTGTATTGTAGGCTGGACGATAACAGTGTTATTTCAATAACAGGTTATAGAACCCTGTTATCAAGCAGGCTATTGATTTCAATAACAGGTTATCAAAAAACAGCTTATTTCCCATAAATGGGAAATAAGCTATGGAAATAAGCAATGGGAAATAAAATGGGAAATAATGGGTACATTTGGTTTAGTTAATGATGTGAAGAGGGTGTTCTACTATCATGTGTACTGTTAAAAGAAATTGCACTAAAATTCAAGGAACCTGCTTTTACTACCAG
The DNA here is from genome assembly GCA_035578175.1 of Catonia carolina. Classification (NCBI taxonomy): domain Eukaryota; kingdom Metazoa; phylum Arthropoda; class Insecta; order Hemiptera; family Achilidae; genus Catonia; species Catonia carolina. Next base: position 353,385,430 of record JAQMRL010000001.1, read on the forward strand.
TGTGGGGTGTTTTTTTTTATTGTTTTACCCATCCAAAACTTGTATTACATTTATTTTTAGGCAAACTCCGTTTAATCCGTACCTTCAGTAATCCGGTCCCTTCTAGTCCTGATTAGCGAGTCTCTACTGTATTTTGAAATAAAGAAGTACATGTAAAAAATGAATTAAACAAAATAAGGAAATAAAATTTACATGATAAATTTATCTCAGATATAGGCCTGTAATTATATATGAGTAATTCATATTGTTAAACAAAGGTATGCAGCACAAACAAACTATTAGTCATTTATTTACATAAAAATGTTTTAGATATTATCATATCCTTTTTGTAAGGTAGATTACTAATAATAACAGGTGAAAAAACATGAATAAAATTATGATTAACTCATACACTAATAGCTACACATACAAAGCAAGTTAATATGAGCAATGCTACCAACATCTGGATATTGTCATACAAATTGCATGAGTTGTGTATAATTTATCACAGTTTTCTTGAATCATAGAACTAAAACTTGCAGACATTATTGGAAGGAGTCATTTCAAAAATCTTGATGTAAGTACCCTGGCTAAATTCAAAATGAAGTGCAGTCCGTTGGTACTAAGCCATCATATCCTTAAATACTGATTTTTAAGATATTTTATTAAGGAGTTACTTATATTTATATTGATTTTTTCTATTTCAGGAATTCTTCCCAGCAGGACATCATATAATACGACAGGGCGCAAGTGGTGATACATTTTTTATATTAAGTGGTGGAAGTGTTAAAGTAACACAGAGAATACCAGGTAATTATAATTTGAACCCTAAGCTCGCATGTAGCATGTGCTTGTCATTTTTAATTCGATTATAAATTGTGGATTGGATCTACTCCTTTGTTGCCATCCTTATTGATCCTAAATTGTATTCCTTAGTTCACAATGGAAAGTTTCATTTGTTTTCCCCTGCTATCTTTTTTTTCTTATTTAGGGCTGTAAAGTAACTTAACAGATTTTTGGAAGCTCTTTTCTGCAGCCCAACTCTCAAAATTGTTTCATTGTAGCCTTTCCTTCTTTCTTCTGTTCACCCAAAAAAATATTCTCTAGCGCTCTCAGCCTGCAAAAATGAGTCTGTCCGCATGCGGACTACAATCTGCCAGTTAGTGACCACTGATGGATTGACTGAATTGGCAACTGAATTTACTTATTTTTTTCCTGGATCAGCATGTTATAAATAAATTAAATTTGTCTTTGGTAACTTTCTGAACTTACTGGATCAGCACCAATTGAAGAATACCACATTGTATACAGGTTCTGCATAACAAAAATATAGTTTTGAGGAAAATGCGGTATGAAGTTCTAAGGCTACCTTTTTGTGAATTTTTATTTTTTCATTTTGGTACCTGCGTAAAATTACCCCTTCAGAAATTTTACATTATGCTATTAAAAGTTCTTAAAACTTACTATTTCATATTACTCTACTTAATGAACCAAACAAAATTCAGACTACTAATTACTGACTTTAACAGCTTCCATGAAAGAGCAAAAATAGTATACCAGGTGGACAGAGGAAAGGAGAAAACTCTACAGTGAGTGAATGCTGAGAATGTTGGCTGCAAAAAGAGCCAGAAACATCTAAAGTCACCTCACATGGTCTAAAATTGGACCAATATGAAAAAAAAATTCAAAATTACTCTTCATTATATCTTTTCTTAAGCTTGTAGCACCTTCACCCAATAAATATAATCTGTATTATATGCTGTATCCTCTATGAAAAGATGAATGGTATTTCAAAATACAAGACAAAGGTTTTCATATGAGAATTCTGTTAAGAAATACCTTTTACTTATGAAACCAATTGTTTATTATTACAATTACCCATTATTATTTTAAACAGGTAAAAAGTTAATTCTGATGGAAGAAGATGTCAATTGTGATTTTGTATATAGCATATACATAAATAAATATGCGAATTCACCATCACAAAATGTAAGTTTTGAAAAAATATTGAATAGCACTTTTATCCCCTGAGCTCTTCAATTATCATGGCTTAAAAATTAGTGAATTCAGTCTATCTTCACAATAATAAAGAAGAAATTTAAAAAAATTAGAAATCTCAAAATTAACTCTGTAGTATGCTAAAAGCACTATAATTAACCATGATCATTATTTCTGTGACCAGGCACCAATGAGGAACAAGAGCTACGAATTCTGGAAAGAGGAGATTATTTTGGAGAACAAGCGTTATTGAAAGAGGAATTTCGGACAGCAAGTGTTATAGCACTCTCACCTGGAGTAGAATGTTTAACACTAGATAGAGAGTAAGCATTATGTATTTATTCAATTTAATAATTATTATACTTGAAATGATTCATGGTTTTCTAGCGGAGAGAATGGGATAATTTAATTTTTATAATTGAACCATCTTACAGAAATGTTAATTTTGAATTCCAAAGTGCACGTGAACCCAACTTCTTGTTCAGGTTCCTGTCTCTGAGAATGTTAGTTAACATTAATGCCACTTCAGTTTTGTCGACTGTTATAAATGATTTAAAAAGTGCAACTGAATTCACACCTGACAAGTTTCAAAGATTCTTCAACCATGAAGTTCTATGTTGACTTGGACCACACTTGTCCTCAATTTTTTCCTGCATTCTGTGTTTTCCGCTTCTCCTCATATGATCACAGTTTTTTACTTTCTCTTGCTGGGTATGTGAATATATTATATTAAGAATAAGAAAGGTTTTCATGTCAATTTTTTTGAAATTTAGTTTTCACTGGAAATACTTATTTTCAGACCCCCTGAACTCAAAAAACATGTTTTTAGCGATTGGTGAGCACATGCGCATTTGTGTGGGTGTGCGAACAAAATATCTCAAGAACAGAAAGTAAAGTACCACAAGGGGACACGACATAAACATTTTCATAAAAAAGGTTCAACCATGGGTTACGTAATACGTCTTTATTTGTGCGATTTTTCACGTTTCTTCAATTTTCTCAAAAACAGCTGCTACATTTAAAAAAATTGCCTCATTTACAACATTTTTTTGTTCTGGAAGATATAGTAAGCTGCATGTCTGCTGAAATTCTTTGGGGCATTGCTCTAGGTGTAAAATATTGGATTTGGATTTTAATGGTTTTTTTTAAAGGTTGTGGCCTTAATATGCATTATAGAGCAAAAGGGAATACAAATCAAAGCAGTATGAAATTAAAAACCCTAAAACTTTTATTTAAGCATTTTTCTAGGTGCTTTGTTTTATGAAAATTAGTGATTTTCTGTACTTAACCATTGAAATCTGTAATAAATGGGGTTTCTTTAAAGATTTTGGTCTTAGAATGCATTAAAACCAAAAGTATATTAACTAAAGTAATAAAATATTAGAAAACCAACCACTTTTAAATCAAGAATTATTTTCTAAAGCGCTTAGTTTAGCGTCAATTTGTGATTTTTTTTTTCAAGCTGAACAGAGGTTACTTTTCATTTAGAGTCATTCCCTCATGTTTGAAATTAAGTTATGGTTTTCATTTTACATTGTTTACTCATGATTAAACGTATATGCTTCATTATTTACATTGGCCAGAGAAAGTCATGTGAGTGTTTTAGACTAAATTTTTAAACCCCAAAGTAGGTACTCATAATTTCCATTTCCTTATTCAATCTCACCAGGACTTCTGTGCTTTTTACTCTATCCACGATGTATTCAGGAATCTCCTATAACACCATATTTTGAAGACCTGTTTTTTTATCAAATTTTGGTACTTCTACCTTAGGTATACAGATAAAAACACTGAAAACATAGAACTGCAAATCAATCTTAATTTAGCGTTGGAATTTAAGATTCATACTGTGTAAAATTGGTTTAATTTGTCTAAAGGAAGTGCAGGTTGTTTGGAATGTGATTTGATCTCTGTTGTGTTATTTAAATTTTTGTTCTTTTGACAGTTTAGGCACTTAAAACTGTCTGCTACTTCCAAAACAGTGTCTGAAACCTAACTGGTTAGTTACATATGAAAATTTTTATTGTTTGATTTTATTCAAAAATTGATTTTTGTTTCATGGGTGTTCACCGTGAAAGAAAAGGATTTTTGTACTTGTCAAATTTTTAAATGGATATCTTTTGTGTTTTCGCTAGGGCTTCATTTTAATGTTCTAGAACTGTTATAATCGTTATTATAAAATAATAAGAGAATAGTATTAGAAGAACATCCTAGGACCTAAGAAGGAAGAAGACAGTTAAAATAGACCACATTTAAACAAAGAGATGCATAAATCTCAAAACCAAACCAGCATGGTTCATAGTAATATTGAATGGTCTTAAAATTGCAAAAAATTGACATGAAAGACAAACAGAATAGACAAACCAGAGAGGGATCTTCAGGGGAGAGAATGAAAAGTAGAGACATGAACCCCTCAACAATGATTTTTTAGGAAGGAGAGGCTCAAAAGGATGAAGGTATTGTGGGAGAAAAGGAAACTTAAAAAACACGAAGAAGTATTAAAATATTGATTTAGTATGTTCTCTCTAAAGGGCTATTCGAGAAAAACCCAATGCATCAAAACTCTAAACCTAATGACAACTCTGAATGACAAAAAACTTTATTCGACTTTAGAACCCAGTTTTCAAAGAAGACTCATCGAAGATTCACTACTGCGCACCTATTTATATAGGTTGCTAAACTGGTCTAGAAAGTTCCAAACAGATAACACAATACAAACACCAATATAAACATTAGTCTGTGAGTATAAAGTGTGTGTGCACGTGCATGTGTGTTATATATACTTGTAAAATATGACATACCGTGTCAATGTACCCTACTTTATACTACCATTAATTAGATGAAAGTGAAAAAATAAAATAATTTTTAAGAAATGTTTTCATGTTTTCATGTTTTCTTATTAAAAAATTATTTAATAGCATGTGTTTTTATTTTATTTGACAGGTCATTTATTCATTTAATTGGTGATTTAAGTGAATTACATCATAAAGATTATGGTGATAGGCAACGAACCCTGTCTAGACCATCGAGTTCATCTAGTATGCACACAGAGGGAGATCAAGGTACATACATACGTAGAACAACATACTAATTAATTAATTTTGTTGTTAAATTATCATAGTATGGTGAGGGGATTCTAAATTATCTGGCCAGTCTGTGTGTTTACTTACTTGCCATAAATTTAAATTGTAACATAAAATAAATCAGTTATTTGAAAACTATTCTGATTTACAAAATACATAAATGTATGAGTTTTAAAATACAAAACATTTTGTTTGTTACAATTGATTATAAAACTGTAAATTTTGTAATATTTTTTAAATTACAATAAAATATCCTAATAATTCTTTAAAACCCCTTTTAATGAACAATTTTAGCATAACATTTAGAGTTTGGTTAGATAGATAACATTATGGTGTAATACTAAAAAGAAGAAGATAAAGAAAAAAAAAGAGAAGATAAAAAAAAGAGAAGATAAAGAAGAAGAAGATAAGGAAAAGATAGAAGGATGTAATAATAGGAATATAAATAAAATTGAGCAATATGATTTTTCCCAATGTAAGCATTTAAATAAATTTCTTAATAAAACTAACAGACGTAATATGGTAGGCCCATAAGTGTTACCTCAATCAAACCTTATTGTACGTGTTATATTAAACAATATTGAAATTGCCTTGCAATTAATGTTAGATATATTACTCATTTCACATAATTTCCTGTGGGTTGAGTATTCGTTGCTCATCTTCCTACTAGATCTTAAACTACCCAGTACAGAAATATCTATGTAAATATCTATCTATGAACAGAAATGCAGAAGAACCAATTACTTAAAAGAATTTACTGGATGTATTTGTGGAAATATTATGGCGTAGAATTGTTTTCTTTTCCAACAATCACAAACAACATTTTTATCAAAATGTTTGAAAACCTTTGAAAATATGATTACTGTTATTTTAAAATGCTGGGAAGCACTTCGTAATGTATTTTTTTAAATGGAATTTGACAATAAATATGCTGATTGTATTTGCTTGTGGCAAAACGTTCACCTTAAGTTATTAAATTATTTATTGTTTGTTTCAGACTTGGAATATTTGAGTTTGAATGATTTAGACATAGTAGCTACATTAGGGATAGGTGGTTTTGGAAGAGTTGAGCTTGTCCAGTGTATTTATGATAAAAGTCAGACATATGCATTAAAGTGTTTAAAGAAGCGACATATTGTCGAAACACACCAACAAGAACATGTATTTAGTGAAAAAAATATTATGATGGAATGTAGGAGTCCATTTATATGCAGGTAAATTATCACATTTTATGTAAATATAAGTGAGCAGAGATACAGAGATAATAAATTAATTAAGAAAAAATGATAAATTTTATCTTCTCCAGCTCTATCCATTTCTTAAAACAATGATAACTTTGTGTAAGTTAACATTTTTTATCATGGATCAAAATCACAAAAGATCTTTTAGGTTGCGGTGAGGAGGGGCTGCAGAGGCCTGAACGCCCTGGTTGTTGTAATGTAATGTAATCATGGATCATGCCCTGAAAATTGTAAGCAAACTTCTTACAGTAACTGAGTTTGTGTACCTGAAGTTTAAAATTACAGGGTTTTGTAAAAAAAAAGTGTTAAAGTTTAGATGATAAAATATAGAACAAAGATTGTATTAAAAAGAACAAAAACACTACTAAATATTAATATCAGTGGTCGCATCCATAGCGTAGTGGTAGCGCGCTAGCCTACCATGCGGAGGTCCCGGGTTCGATTCCCGGCCAGGGTCTGGAAATTTTCACAACTTTTAAACCCATCGTTAAAATTCCACCATAGTGGCTAATGACCAAGCTGTTGATGCAACTTTAAATAAACTAAAAAAAATTCAGCTGTTGTTCATTATTAAGCATGGCATCCAATTAACCAACACCATAAAAAGATTTCTGAATGATTAACAAAATACTTGCCAAATACCACTGAGATATTGTCTATAGGAAAATGTACATTTAAAATTACATATTCATGCAGAATATTACACAACAAAGTTTTCAATTTTTGTGCTTAAAGATTATTTGATTTTCACAATATAATCACCATGTTAAAGAAGGAATTTTAGATTGTGTATAATTGATAAAACCTAAAAATTGATATTTTCTTTATTTTCCTTGCACCGTTGACATTAAAGCAAATTTGAATGTTTTTAGTGTTTTAAGAAAGTAACAAGAGCCATCCAATAGAAACTTCCCAGAAAATAAAATAAAAGCTGGTAAATATAACTTGATGCTAACTCTGTGTAATAATTTCAGGTTATACAAAACATTTAAAGATACAAAATACGTGTACATGTTATTGGAAGCCTGTTTAGGAGGCGAGGTTTGGACAATACTTAGAGACAGAGGATGTTTTGATGATGCTACAGCATGTTTCATTACAGCTTGTGTTGTAGAAGCGCTCGATTATTTGCATACAAGAGGAATTGTCTATCGTGATCTTAAACCTGAAAATTTACTTCTTGATTCTCAGGGATATGTAAAACTTGTAAGTATTTTAAATATTAAGTTTTAGGGCCACACCGATTTTCTATGAAAAATAATATCCAAACATATTAAAAAAATTAGTTTTTAAAGATTTACATTTTCAAGAATTTTTACTTCGTGTATCGCTCTCTTAATGGCAGGAATTCATTCATATTTTCACTTTTATTAATACGTTTCGGTAATCCTGGAAAATTGTATGCACTCTATTAAATACATGCATAAAATTTCTAATGTATCTCAAAGAGTAAATCGATAGTTATTTTTTTGTTGCATCAGTCTTACACCATTAATAACTCTGATGGATTTAACATTGCATTGAATTATGCGTGAATTTTCCAAAGTTTATCCAGGGAATAAAATTTGACCTTTCTTGCTTTACAGTTGAGAACTAACTTTCTCACTAAGGCAGTCTAACAATTTGTAGTTTTTTGCCTTTGCAATTCTTCTTCTTTTATCATCTCAGCCTACTAAAGACAATATTAAAAGATACTTCTCATGCCTGATGTTTTCCTTTTTTATTGTTATTTTTCATCTTTCCTAAGACTTTTAATGTTTCACTAAACTCTTTCTTCCTTTCTTAGGTTCAGACACCCCAGAATCTGAATGTGTTTATGTTACTTTTGTTGTTGTTTGCAGCAACTGAAGTAATCTTGTTTGTTTTGTGTATATTCTTACTGAAATTAAAAAAAAACACATTAAAATAGTATATTGATAATTTATCCATCTGAAATTACAACAATAGTAAGCTATCAAGGACTTAAACTGTTATTTAATATACCAATTTAAAAATATATAACTAATTAAGATTACATGCACCAAATAAAACAACTTTCATTTTAATCATTTGTAAAATGATTAAAATTCATTAGGTTTCCTTGAAGTCTGGTTTTCCAATTCCTATTTTGCTACCAATTTTCTATTTGTTATACTGTGTAACAATTTTTTGCACTTCTGGAATTATTAGTTTTGCAATTTTTCTTTTCACTATCTTTTTGTTACTACTCTTGTTTACGGTATTCTAATAGTTCTATTTTTGTATCCAATGTTGTTTTGTATCAGATATGGTTAATTGAATGAGTGGTTGGATAAATACTCAAAATAAATGATTCAATGCATGAAATTTGAACACGTTTTATTGAACACACACGAACACAAGCGGACTGTATCACGGTTCAGCACACACTCACTCTCACCTGCGCACTGGTCCACGCACTCGAACTAGCTCCGCGCATGGCAGTAGCCAGCACCCATTCACACACACACGCATTTTCGCAATTAAACACATTCACACACAAATAAAACATTAATTAAATATTAACCATGCCCCCGGCCTTGAAGGGCATTCAAGAATTACAATAATTAAATTATGAATACTAAAGTTTTTTTTTAAAAAAAAGAACAATTAATCTCTTTTATTGATTGAATTTGTCATATCTGAGTCAATTGGTAATACACATAATTTCACAACAGGTCGTTTAATGAGACCATTTGAAGTCTTAAGAGTAACCACACGAACTCTGGCATCTCGCCCTGGATGAAGTTCAATGACGCGAGCCATTTTCCATAGGAGTGGAGGAAGATTGTCCTCTTTGATGATAACAAGATCACCAACGTTGTGGTTTGGAGGAGATGTTGTCCACTTCCTTCGCTGCTGCATGTTGTTTAGGTAATTTCTTGACCACCGCGACCAGAAATGTTGATATACCATCTGAACATGCTGCCACTGATCAAGTCTACTGGTTGGAATTTTGAGTAGGCATGGTTCAGGATAGTTTGTGATGACATCACCAATTAGGAAATGTGACGGGGTCAATGGATTTAGATCAGTAGGTTCATTTGATAATGGAGATAAGGGACGAGAATTTATACATGCCTCAACTTGAGTTAATAGTGTGAAAAATTGTACGTAGGTTAAAATTAAATTCCCTAAAACTCGTTTTATGTGTGTTTTCACTAACTTAACTGACGATTCCCATAGTCCATCAAAATGTGGAGCCCTTGGAGGTTGAAAATGCCATGTAATTTCGTCGTTTGATAAAGTTGTTGACACCTTGTCATTAAATTCCTTTGACTTCCACAATCTTAGAAGTTCATTTAATTCACGATGTGCTCCTACAAAATTGGTCCCGTTGTCTGACTATATGTCCTTTGGTTTTCCTCTTCTTGAAATGAATCTGCGTAAAGCTCCAATAAAAGATTCCGTAGTCAAATCTTCGACTAACTCCAAATGCAGAGCCTTGACACTAAAACACACAAATAGCGCAATGTAACATTTAACTGGAATGACACCCTTCTTCTTTGACATCTTCACATAGAAAGGTCCACAAAAATCTACTCCGGTATAGTAGAATACTCGAGGTGGCACAAGAACTCTAGTTTTGGGCTATTCACCCATCATCTGTGTCCGAATCTTACGTCTTGCTCTGAAGCAGGAAATACATTCGTGGAATACCTTCTTGACTAATGAACGACCGTTGATTGGCCAGTATTTCTGACGAACGATGTTTAATAACAGTTGGGGTCCTGCATGAAGATTTTTTATGTGCATATGTTTCACAATTAAATATGTGATGATGTGACCCTTAGGCAATATAATTGGGTGTTTCTGGTCAAGACTTAAATCTGATTGTTGTAAACGTCCACCAACACGTATCACTTGATTTTTGTCCATGAATGGATTCAATGCCTTAAGTTTACTGTTTCTTGACACACATTGTCCTGATTGTAAATTACAATATTCATGAAGAAATGATTCTTTTGGCACAAGTCTAATAACAGCACTTTCCACTAATTGAAGTTCTGTGACAGAAAGATTGCTGTCAAGACGAAGATCACGTGTTGTCTGACAGATCCAAAACAAATGGATACAGGAAGTCATGTCAGACATGAGGAACTTGAATATAAATGAAGAAATGATCCAGAGACGAGAAGAGAAGACCATCCTAAAGGAAAAGAGGATAACCCAACTGCCTTTCAGAGAGAGAAGACAGCCGAATGCAGCTGTAGCAGAACGATTGAGAGCCACCAGGTCAAGGAATATGAAATTGATGTGGGAACGAAGAAAACAACAGTGTGGTGCTACAACTAACTCCACAAGGAACGCATGTCCATGAGTGACTTGAGTGCTCCAATTGGGGCGTAAATTTAAAAAAAAAATATATATATAAATTACATATTGTAGGACACCCAAGCAACTTTTCTTAATACAGACTTACTAATTTACAAAAAAAAAGAACATAAATCATTAGTTTCATGAAAATGATGCATTTTAAAATTTAAGTTTTGAAGATTTAATAAATGAATGCAGAATTATTTACAAAATCCATTTTAATTTCAGGATTACTAAGTTAAAAACGTTAAAATGGGGATAACATTATGACACTCAACTTAAACTTTCTTTTTCTGTGAGAGTAAATAAAAAATTTGTAAGCGAGTATTGAAGATACTTGTATTGCCTTAAAATATACATTTCCATGTACACATATTGTGATATTTTATTTTGAAAATGTCAAAAAATTTGCCACAAAAGTCATTGTTTTGTAATTTGACACTTCACAGTGAATCACGATTGACAAAAAAACTGAATCCAACAGTTATTTAAGTTTCAAAACAGCAACTATAACTACATTTACGTAACAAAAAATTTATTGTTAAACTCTTGCATTTTTATAATTCATTTATTAACTAAAATACATATTCAAGTGTTAAATATAGCAATAATGTTTATTTTTAGGTAGACTTTGGGTTTGCAAAAAGGCTAGGGTACAGTTCGAAAACATGGACCTTCTGTGGTACACCAGAGTATGTAGCACCGGAAATAATTCTTAATAAGGGACATGATCGTTCAGTTGATTGTTGGTCACTTGGAATTTTAATGCATGAACTGCTTACAGGAGCGTAAGTAATTTAAAGTTATTTTCAGTAATTTTAATATCATAATATTTATTATGGCGATACTTTTATTTATTATTACAGTATTTTATTATGCAGGTGGTCAACCAGGAGAAAAAAATGTTATTATTGTCACCTATTTAATTAATTTTCAATTCACTGTTTATTTCAAGTTTGATTTTTATTCATTCATCGTCATTCTAATTACCCCTATTTTTGTTTAATGTTTCCATGTGTCTGGCTCAAATTGACTACTCTCCACCTCTTGGTCGCTATACAATCTCTCTTCCATTGGTCTCTTAGCATCACATAATTCCCCTAATTCATTCATAACTGAACTTCTCAGGATGTGGTTTGTGTTTGTTAAGGACAAAAAAAAAACAAAACAAACTGTTAATCGTTTAAGTTTTGTTTGAATTGTTTCCTTTATCTGCCCTATAAATCTTTTGCTGAAAGTTTGGGCCTGGTGATGAGCTATAGTGTCTTGCATACTAGTCAATAAAATAATACTGGTTCAATATGTTTGTGTCATTCTCATTAACAGTTAAATTACACAGTCTGGAATGATGTCAGTAGATAGCGTAATAGAAGCATTAATGTTGACTCCTTATGCCTCATTCACCTCTTTCAACCCACCTATCCATTAACTTCTCAAGGTCTGTTGTAATAATAGACTTTGTTGGTTGACAGAAAGACAAAAAGAATTTTAAAAATACTGAAAATATGCAGTATCTATGATAAATACTAAATGTTTTAGTATTGCTTTTATGAACTTCTTATATACTTTAGTTTTAGTATTTATGTAGGCTATTTGTTTTCATGAAAGTAAAAACATTCACACTCTTTTACACAAATTTTTACTGTATTTTATTGAATTTTTCAGAACATTAGGTGTGGTGTAAATACATTCCCAGCACCACACTCGTGTGCATAAATTAAGTCAGTAGCTGCAATTATGATGTTTACAAATTATAATTTCATTAATTATATATATGTATTTTTTAAATTGTTTACAGGCCTCCATTCAGCGGGTCAGATCCAATGAAGGTTTATAATATGATCTTGAAAGGAATAAATATGGTAGAATTTCCGAGACATATGACAAGATCGGCACAATGCCTTATCAAACGCTTATGCAGGGATACTCCTGCTGAAAGACTTGGTTGTCAAAAAGGAGGGATTGCAGATATACGAAAAAATAAGTAAGATTCATATTTAATAAAGTTAATTTATATTAAGCAGTGAGAATAAAATAATAATAGACAAGCTATAATTACAATGATGTAAACCAACAAGTGTCAAAAATCTGCCTTACTAAAACTAATTAGTGTATTGGAAATGTGATTCTTTCAAGAAGGGTTCATAAAAATTAATGGAAATCTCATGATTTGTTAAAGTAGTTTAGTTTACTAAAATATATTTACAATTTAAATAAGATTAGCTGACCTGTGCGAATTAATTTTGGCAATGATAGCCTGACCTTCAATTTTACAGTTACCTAAATTAACACTTAGTGTTTTTTTGCAATGTTTTGTACCAGTATTATTTACAAAATAAGATGTGCACATAAAAAACAATTCTTCTCACCATAATGCTTGTTCAAAACAAAATGCACTTTACTTTGTTGCTGCCAGAATATTAGGACTATTGAAACTTTAATTCAATTATTTTATTCAGTACTTCACAAATTTTGTTATGGTTTTTAATAGTTTTCATTTTTGGAAGTTTTGGAGAATCCTAAAAGTGTTATCTTTACAACAAAGTAAAAACAATTTAAATTCATTTGGTAAATCAGATATTTAAGGACAAACCATACCATTCCATGGCATTTCCATTTAAAATACGCTGGAGTTTAAAAAGAATGTAAAGTAACATTTTCAAAAGATATCCATGAGGTAAAAGCTATAAGGCTGAAAAAAAGTGTTTAATAAATTTTTTAAGGAAATTATGGTTGTTCCAATCTTGTACCCTCTGTGTGTTTCATTACCTATTGAACTGCAATGAATTTTACGAATAACTGATTTGTTAAATCTTTTTAGCTTGTCTGCACTTTAATGATCTTTAGCTACAGAGAAAAAAAAATTTTATTTATATTTTGTTGTTTACAGGTGGTTCCAAGGTTTTGACTGGGATGGATTACGAATGCGAACACTTGTACCACCAATTGTACCTCAGGTAACAAAAATATTCATTTTGTTAAAAAGTTCAGTAGATATACCATTTAAAAGTTATGTTGGTCTATATATAGGGTGATTCATGAAGTTCTCCCCCCACTTCTACAGCACATTGTACTAGTAAAAATAATGAAAAAATGTTATATAAACATAGGTCCGAAAACGCTTCGTTAGCGAGTTACAGCTAGCGAAAGTTTCGCCTGGATTTCAGTTCACCAGGTGAAATGAGGTCTTCCTGGAATTGTGGTAAGGTAGATTAAGGGGCAAATTCAATCATTTCTTATGGTTTTTGATCTGATAAATTGAATAAAACAGGTCCCAGATCTGTAAGTTAAATAGTTTTTAAGAAAACCAGTGTCAAATGCAAAAAATGGAGTGAAAAACTTATTTTTTCATCTTTGGGCAAGGATAACTTTGTTATTTCACCAAGAAACAGTTAAAATTTTTCAATAAAACCTGTAGAAAATTTTATTCTGAACAAACCGGTGTAAATTAAGTACACAGAAAGCGAATAGATGTTTGATTAAATGAGTTTTTATTCATAAGAGTACAAAGTAAAATTAACCGGAAAAACTAAAATGAAAAAATGTGTTTTTTTCACTCCATTTTTTTTGCATTTGACACTGGTTTTCTCAAAAACTATTCGCTTTCTGTGTACTTTATTTACACCGGTTTGTTCAGAATAAAATTTTCTACATTTTTTATTGAAAATTTTTAACTGTTTCTTGGTGAAATAACAAAGTTATTCTTGCCCAAAGATGAAAAAATGTGATTTTCACTCCAGTTTTTGCATTTGACACTGGTTTTCTCAAAAACTATTTAACTTACAGTTCTGGGACCTGTTTTATTCAATTTATCAGATCAAAAACCATAAGAAATGATTGAATTCGCCCCTTATTCTACCTTACCACAATTCCAGGAAGACCTCATTTCACCTGGTGAACTGAAATCCAGGCGAAACTTTCGCTAGCTGTAACTCGCTAACGAAGCGTTTTCGGACCTATGTTTATATAACATTTTTTCATTATTTTTACTAGTACAATGTGCTGTAGAAGTGGGGGGAGAACTTCATGAATCACCCTGTATATACAAGCCTTTAATAATATTATAATATACCTACTGTGGTGTTTATTTCAGGTTCTTTCAGGATCTAGTTATTTCTAAATAACAAAACTTCATTTTAAATTTATAAGTCATATTTATTTACAATAAATTGTTTGCATAAATCATTAACTTACAGTGATACTAACTAGAAAAATTACATTAAACTATTAACTTAATCACAGACTAAATTTAACTTTAAATTTGGCTGGCCTGTTGGCGTAGTGGTTAGCGCAACTGGCTTTTACGACAGGGTCCTGGGTTCAATTCCTGGTCAGGTCTGGCATTTTTTCATCACTCATTTTCATGTATCATAATTCTCCACCGTCTGGATTAGCTGAAATTGCTAAACAGTGTAAAGAACTGAATATTTTCCACGAGGGATTCGCCAAATTTGTTGGATAATTATTTTACTACTCATATTTATTTCCACAATTTCACAGTTTAATGAATTCTTCCCCACATTAGGGCATGCCAAATTTGTAGTGGATTAAATTCCTCCAAGAGATATCCCCACAAGGGATCGGCAAATTTGTAGTATACTAAATGAAGTCAATAATCTTGTATAAATTCTGTTTAATAATTTATCATGTTTTACAGCAAATACATAAATGTTTAATGTCTTTTTTTTATGTTTTAAATTATCACTTATTTAATTTATTCTTTTTATTATTAATATGTCCCATACATTTTAAAATTCAACGTTGTTTTAAATATCATTTTTACTTTATATTTTATAGTCTTTTAAATGTGTATTAAATTAAACTTTTTCACTAACTTGTGGACCATCCATCCTGTTCGATGTCTGGAACCACAGTCGCCATCTTCCTCACAAAATTCACAATTCTTCTTGTAGTTTCCTAGCAACCATATAAATAACTCTCGTTTCAATATTTTTTGTAATATAAATTAAATAGTTTTAAAAATGTTTACCTTCCAATCAGCTGGGGTTTGTTTATACTTTCAACTATAGCAAACATAAACAGACTTTACTGTAGCTGGTTTGGTTCGTTACAACAGTCAGCCGTAAAAAAAAAAAAAAAATTTAATTAAAAATAAATATGCGCATTTAAATTCAAATAAATAGGCCTACTTGATCGTATTTTATAACCTGATATTAATTGTAGACTATCTGCCTGATCTTACACAAAAACTGCTTCAATATGCGACACACAAACTGTGTGTTACGAACTCACTTTCACATTCAAAACACACTAACTATAAAAAAAAACAGCTGCTATTCATATTACGAAAAAACACTGATTTTTCTTCCAGAAAAATAAACAAACAGTCAATGGAACATTTTGCTTTATACAAAAATAACAACAAGATTGGTGGTGCGAGAGAGGAAATTAATTACATACAGTATCAGCATGAAGGTTACTTACCCACAAACATCATATAGTCAGAACAAACACAACAAGTCAGCATAATAATGTCACAATACCAATCATAATGTTGATTTTGACTTGTTGGGTTTTAATTTGTTGTAATTTTCTAGATCCTGGGCAGGAATTGAATTTGGAACCCTTTGCATTTCAATGTACACTAGCATTAATAGGAACTATAAAGTACTCTCAAATAATGTTTTTTGTGTTGTTACTCCTTTTGTGACTTAGTGTCAGAATGTCCAGCCTTAACTCTTTTCTAAACTAGAACTATCTAAAATCTCTCTTGTACAAATCCACTCTTTTCACGTTGGTTCTTTTCTCTTGTACTTTTACTTTTTAAATTCTGTTGGGTATTTTCTCTTTTACTCCAAAATTAGTTCTGATAGTTATAGAATTCCAAAATTGGTTCTGGGATACAGGTCCAAGGGAAAAATAATCTTAGGAAGACCTCTACACTGTTGGACATACGAGTATTTATTTTATTTACAGATTTCCTATGAAAGATATAACAGTTTGATGCCAGAACAGGCTAAGTGAATAGCCTTGGGCCATTAACCATATTTCAAGGCTACTTCAAGGCGTGAGAAATGTCTGCTTCCTCAGAGCATTGTGATTTACCCATTATTTAAAATTTAACCCTGCCCCCAACTGAAACTGTTCATCGATACATTGTTCCTCTAGGATTTTTATCCAACTTCACACTGGGTTTCTTTGCCACAAATGGTGTACCTCTTACCGGTTAAGTGCTGAAATTGAAATGTGAGAGGGTAAGAGAATTTCCTTGATAATTTCTTATATATGACACTGATGGTAAATGCCTTATGCTTTATCATTTCCATTCATCCAATTCATCAGGGTTGAAGCCCTATCCAAGGAAATTCTCCAAGTCCACGCTCAAATATTACAGACTAAAACTGGTTTGATAGCTAAGGTAGTAGAATTTTTTTGTTCTAATATTATGATCATTACTGATTGTTGGCTAACAGAATGGCTAACAAGTTTCCTAACTTTACCTCATTAACTGCTACCCAGAATTATCTACAAAATAAGTCAAAGCACTGTCTTAGGTCTTTGAAGCTGTTCATCTACCTAAAAATAAATATAATTATTTTTTGCCAAGCCAAAAGTTCCAGCCAGTATCGTTACTAGAGTCTAGAAATGTTTTTAGGTTCAAAAAGCTGTACAAATATTAGTACTTTGGCATTTTTAATTACTAAAAAAATCCAATGAACTTTTTTTTGTCAACAAAAGACAGACTAACTTTTTATATTATTTTTCAGGTTCACAGTACAACAGACACATCAAATTTTGATGATTACCCGAAGGATGCTGATATACCACCTGATGAAGATTCGAACTGGGATTCTAATTTTTAACAGTTACTGTAATTTTAAGTTACTTTAAGTTTTAATATTAGTTACCAATTCATTTTATGTATTGTGTATTATGAGAATTGTTACCAAAAAAAGCTCAAGCTGTATTATTTTTAGGCAAATATATATTATTTGACAAAAAATATTTTAATTAAAGTATTATTCTAGATGAATAAGACAGATAAATAATATTATTAAAATAACTTATTTCGCGTATTTAAAAGTCATGGAAATATTTTTATAATAATTTTGTGAGATATAAATTTTACAATTTTCAGGATACATTTGCGGTAATGTGCTATATTTTTTAATTGATGGTAACATCGTTGTGTATTGTTGGGAGGGGCTCCATGATGAGAACTAAATACATAAATAAACACTTATTGTTCTGTAAAATAATTCTCATTTTAATGACATGTCACATTTTGGGGTAGAGATTAGGAAGATTTATGGTGCTGTACAGAACACAAGAAGCAGTTGTCCAGGCATTTGCTTGGAATGGTGAAGGGAAACTGTGAATAAACGTTGACCCAGACAGCCAGTTCTATGACTATTTTACAATTACAACAAAATGTCTGATTTTCTTCAAAAAACATTCACGTTTACAAGTCATCTGAACTGTTTCTTATCAATTAATTAACAATTTAAAAATTACAGAAACAACGACGTAATAGCTCATTTAAATAACAAACTTTGTACATAAAGACTAAAGTGAAAACATTTGTCAATAACTACGTAAAATAAGCGTACATGAAATATAAAAAAAAAGCCATCTCACACCTGTGATAGGATGTTAATGATTAGAAAAATATATGCTAGCATGTACGTAAAATTGTTTAATCATGAAAGTAATTATAAAATTAAAAAAACTTATTCTAGGTTTGTATTTTTTGTATGCGATAACTCATTAAGGGAATCTTCAAAAATGTTAACTTAATTTTTTTTTTTACAGTAACTCTGATTGAGTTACGACTTGTTCAAAAAACTTTTTTAATAAGTTCTACTTTCCATAGGAAAAAAACCATATAAAACATCTGATTTGACAACTAGCCAAACTCATGGCCAAAAAATCTGTGAACATTGCTAGTGTTAGACATTTAGAGCTATCCAGAAAAATTAAAAAATTAGGTTCAGCTATTTTAAAACTTTGGTGACTACAATATGTGAGAGTGGAATTATAAATACAGTAAGACTCCTTTAATTCTGACTATATGGGGAAGCCCTAGTTTGAATTAAGGAAAATTTCAAATTATACAATACTTGACAAAAATTCATGCTAAACATTTACTAATAACAATTATTGTTATTATTGAATGTTAAATTTTGTTGTTTTTTTTTCAAGGAAAATTTAAAAGAATACAGTATAATGAATTAAATTCAATAATCGATAAATTTTAAATTTAATGAAATTTTAATTTATATAATACATATACATATTTTAATCTAAAAGCAGTCTGGATTATCAACAACTCCAAATTACAGAAATCCGAAATAGAGGGGTCTTACTGTACGTACAATTATTTCTTGGGATTGTTAAGCAGAGTGTACTGTAACCAAAGCGTGTCTTGAAAATTTCAAGCTTTTATTTTTTGTGATTTAAAAGTTGTTTCTGGAGCATCCTCCGATTCTCCAGACCATGGTATATGCTTAGATACTATAATATTCAGCACTGATTAAATTCAATTTATTACAATCATGTCTTAATTTATTCTAATTATAAAAAAAAATAAAAAATAAGGTTTAGGAACATTATAATCTTATATAGATTATTGGCAAGTGGCTTGGTTGTTCTGATTTTTAACTAGGATGATTCATATTTTTAGATTCTATATGAGTGGATGGCCCATAACATAACATACGCCATAGATGTCATCATTTCAGGCCATTTGCAGTACAATTAAAAAAAATTTAGAGGAAAACATGGCCGGAAACAAAGATGAAATTTTGTAATGTGATGGTAGTCTCAATTTAATATCTGGACCCAAAACATGGTACAACAAGCAAGGAACAACAATAGAATACAAGATGTGAAAATAAGGTTTCATGTTATGTGAAAGGCTGTAGCAGAGATGATAGAATTTGACAAGAACTAATTTTGTGAAAGCCATTAAGAACTGAATAAAGGAGTATAGAGAATAAAGGAATAGTTCTCTATTAGAGAACTTGAAACATGTTTGAAGTATGGATCATGATCAACATCCATTCCCAGCCATGGAGTATAGAGGAGTACACATATGGAATACAAGAAGACGATGTGAAGGTAAGCTGAAGAAAAGATGGCATTAAATTTACTTGAGACTAGAACAGGCAGTACATCTTAACTGTGTTAGGGGACAACGATAACAAAATGTAGATGGCAATTACACTACTTTATTGTTTTCTTTATGCTTTTTTCATGTTCTTCATGATGTACCAGAAAACAAATCACAATGCAAAGAAGTGACATCTAAAATAAAGAATAATAATAAAATAATTTTAGATTTAACAAATCTCCCTGTATGTTTTGTATTTAATTATATCCATACATAATTTTATAACACCGTAATTTAAAAAAGAAATATTTTGATACCTCTGAACCATCTTGGCAATACAGTTGTAACATGTTAGTGCCTAGATAGGAAACCTAATATAAAAATTCAATTAAGAAGTTACTTAGCACTCAGGGGTACCTAATTACTAACAAAATTAATTAGTTGATGAAATTACTGTACGAGTATAAAATCAAAAAATTACTTGATAAAAAAATAAAACTATAATTTTTAATAGTTAACTCAAATCTACAAAATTACTTTAACTAAACATTACGACTCTTACAGCATTTATTTAATTATTTGTCTATTTATTACATAGTAAATAACAATGATCCATGTACCTTAATAACATTTTCTATTTAAAATTATTTTTCATACCTTCTATGAACTATGATAATTATAATTACAATTACTATTATAATTTATTGCAAGGTTTTATCTGTAAACAGAACAGAGAAGCAAAGTCTTTTATATAATTATAAAAATTACGACCAATCTTGTACAAAATTTTAATACAATAATCAATATTTTATGGTTATTTTAAAGTAGTAAGACTATTTTAAATTATTATAAAATTAAATTTTAAATTAAATGTTTATCTAGCTCTGACAATGGTACAATCAATGGGATGAAAATGACACCACAGGATTGTTAATATAAACTTTTAACAATATCGTCTCTGAAAGGTGTCTACATTTCAAACTATTTAAGTTTGTTACATTTAAGTCTGTGAATTGCAAACAACATGTTGGTAAAACAAACATTTCTGTGGAAAACACTTTTGCTTAATATTCTCAAAGATATTTCCTACAAAAAAGTATCATGTTTTTAAAAAATTATAATGCTGTGAGTTAACTTACATTTTTTCTTGTAATCTAATTCCAAGGACCATTTAATTTTTAGAATGAAAGCTGAATATTATGACATTACACCTAATACATAAAAAATTATGTAATATTATGAATAAACTTAATTAGTATAAATTAAAAATATAATTGAATTTTCACAGAATTTTGTAAAAATTATGTCAGTAATTTTAATTATGTTTTAATTAAGATGGGAACCATTACTTTAATAAAAATAAATATTTTTTTAAAAATAGGTTTGAGTTTTTTTGAGAGAACCCTTTTTACTTTCTCTTGCCTATATGAATATATAGGAAGGAAAGTATTGTTTTCATGTCGATTTTTCGAAATCGAGTTTTCACCGGATCTATACGTTTTCAGACCCCCTGAACCCAAAAAACATGTTTTTAGCGATTGGTCTGTGTGTGTGTTTGTGTGTGTGTGTGTGTGTGTCTGTGTATGAACAGAATATCTCAAGAACGGAACATCGTACGAACTTGAAACTTAAGTTACATACCACTACCGGACCCGACACGAACATTTTCATCAAAATCGGTCATTCGGAAGTAGTAGTAACTTAGTTTATTCCTATAATTTTTCACTTTTTTGCGATTTTCTCAAAAACTGGTCCTACGATTTTTTTTAAAATCGCCTGGTTTACTCAATTTTTTATTCTCTACAAGATAGGGTAGGCGCCATGTTTGCTGAAATTCTGCGTGAGGCTGTTTTTACGTAAAAACATTTTATTTTTAAGATTGCGGCTTTAATATGCATTTTAGCGCAAAACGTTATATAATATAAGTTGTAGAGAATTTAAAAACCTACAACTTTTATTTCAAACATTTTTTTGTATAACGCTTAGTTTAGCGGTAATTTGCGATTTTCTGTTTTTTTCTCACGAAAACGTGAGAAAAATCGATTTTTTAAACATTTCGGCCTTAGTATGCATTTTACGACAAAAGTGTATATAATTAAATTTATAGAAAATTAAAAGATCTACAACTTTTATTTAGAGCATTTTTCTCTACAGAGCCTAGTTTAGAGAGAAAGAGTGATTTTCCGTATTTCTAAGCCAAACTGAGGTTGATTTTCATTTTGCGTCTTTCACTCATGATTAAAATTAGGTTATGTTTATTGAGGTTAGTTTTTTGTTTATTTCTTATGTTTTATTACTAATGTTAGGTTTATTGTTAATTATTTGCACTGGCAAGAGAAAGTTGTGTGAGTGTTTCACACCAGATTTTTTATTATATTATGACAAAAATTGGAGAAGTATCACAACTTGCTCGACTTGGGAATAAGGGGATATTTTAATGAACACAGGAATTTAATTTTTTAATGACACAGATGAAGTAGGTAGGAAGTTTTGTTAATATGGAAACTTAATAACTTAGAAACATGAAAAAAATGTTAAAGTATTAAATAAATTAAAGTTTAATGAAGCAATTCCAGGAAGGCTAAGACTAATATGGATAAACCATTTGTTAGAGATTGACATAGGTTTGGAAAAAAATGCAATGAATAGAATGTAAGGTCTGAGATAAAAGTTCTTAAAGATGCATTTACCAATTGCAATAAACGAGGGTAGTTTAAAAAATAACATCCATTTCATGTCTGTCGCTACTACTTTTCTGCTCTGGAGTTATTTTTTAATGGGTAAGAGATAAACCTCTTTTGTTCTGCATTGCAAGAGCTGTGGTAGGCATAAATAGAATTATTCCGTTCAGCCTGTGATAATGACTGCTCTTCTGTCAATTGATGTCCAAGAAGTTTGTTCAGTTAACCTTTTTGTTGTAAAAAAACCTGATATTCATAAAATTTTAATTGAAGTGTATGGTTTTAATGTCATTGATTTTAGAAATGTGCATAGTTTATGCAATGTATTTTTAAATAAAGAAAGTTAAAGCTGAGCCATTATCTTGAAAAATCATGGCTTCTGTTTTCTAGGACGATGAAGTGTTCTTATTGACTTTTCTTTTAGAGTGGAGAGATACTATAACAGTATAGATTACTGATAATGAATATATTAGTCTAACCAACTTGACTAACTCTAACTTTTTTGTAGTAATTAAAAATACTTAAGTACTAATGTTTGTAGTATTTTTGAACAAAAAAAAATTTCTAGACTCTAGTAATGATACTGGCTGGAACTTTTGACTTGGCAAAAGATAATTCTATTGATTTTTAGTTAGATGAAGAGATTCAAAGACCTAAGACAGTTTATTTATATTTTGATTATTTATATTATTAGTGGGGGATTCTATAACAGTATAGGGTTCAAAACATCCATGGTGATTTTAGTTATATTGTATACAGTTATACCTACAAAGATTGTAGAAGTCTTGAAAGATTGTGGAAAGCTTGAAGTCAAAAGCTGTTGACAACTGGCAAGGGTCAATTTTAGGTCCCATGTTTCTATTGTACATTAATAGGTTACCAGAAACCATACCTAATGGCAGAGCTTTATTGTTTGCTGGCGATACTTCAGTAATCAATAAAAATTAACTGGTAGATGCACTGGAAGTAAATACACCTGTTAACATAGTCTGTAGTACAATTCCTGAATCGAATGTTATTAAAGTGTCAATTTGGAGTTCAAAAACAAACATAACATTAAAGAAAGTAGAGAAGTTGATGTATTTCTTCACAATAATAGCCTATAGCATGTAGAAGCAGTTTCTAGTAATATCACTAGATAGATATTTGTCTTGAGATTTCTTTACCGATCAAGTTTGTTGTAAAATATCACTGGGATAGTTACATTAAAACAAATAGCCAGATTAAATTATAAAAAAATAACTAATGGTAGCTTACCATGGTCTAATTCTGTCTTAGATCTGTTAAGGTATTTTCAATTCCAATGTTATGTTAAAATTCCAATGCTATTAGGTGTATGTTGGGAGCTAACCACTTCACTTCATGCAGACTATTATTTAAGGAGCTTAAATTGCTTACAATTCCTTCACTCTACATTCTTGAGGTGATAATGTATGTTGGGCAAAATACCTTTACGCAAAATTTTAATGTCTATTATCACAACACAAGAAACAGAAACGATTGTTATGTTGCTAACTACAACACTAAATTGTTTGAACATAAACTTACCTACCCAGGGAGAAAATACAATAAATTACAATATTTTTAAAACGCGCTGATGTGCGTTCATTTGAAAAAAATTGAAAAATTACTTGATTGATGAGACTTTTTACACTGTATAAGAATCTTTCTAAATAATATTTCATTAAAAATATCCAAAACATCCAAGGGATTGCTAAAAAAATGTGTAGTACTGTAAACCTTCGTTTGTTCGACAATCGATTCATCGACATTGTGTATACTTCAAAACAGCTCGTGGCGAGGCGACATGACGTGGCCTAAATAGTGATCCAGCAGACAGGTCAGCCCCTTTCACTTTTTACCTCATCCCCCTACCCTTTCATTGTCCTTGCGTAAAGTTTTTTATGCTTCCTATATATAATATGCCATATGCTCTGGATACTTCAACATTTCATACTTCGACAATCTAAGTCCAAAAGTGTCTAACTATCGAAGTTCTACTGTATAGGGTAAGTATTAGAAGATGACACACTGGTTAATAAGAAAGCAAATAAGTAAGCTTGCAGTAGTAAGAAAAATGTATAATTAAAATAATACATAATTCAGGTAATTATTTTATTAAACATCCTATGTAGGATTTTTAAACAGCCGTATTATTTAAAATTGAAATATATATTTTCTAACCACCAGAATACGGTAACATAAAACACTTACCAATGTTTATAGTGCTTTCGTGTATCTTGTACACATCTTCAGTAAATTAACATTTATTACAAGTCAAAATTTAAAACTTCCTGCTCCTACCATGGTAGATAAGGAATAGTCGATTCTTATATTTAAAACAGTCTTGCCAACTTAATCAGTTGATTGTCGTATTCAATTTGTGTGTTCATTAATTTCTCCCTGCTATTGTATTTATAAATATAATATTTTTCCAGAATTTCAATTTCATTTTGTTTGTTATTTATTTCTAATAACTAATAACTAATAAAAGATACACGAAAGCGCTATAAACATTGGTAAGTGTTTTATGTTACCGTATTCTGGTGGTTAGAAAATATATATTTCAATTCAGGTAATATGTTTGTATTAACTTATAAGTTGTTAAGTTCTTGACATGTCCTAAGTCCTATACTTCTTTGGAAGTTGCCTGGGCACAATTATCAAAAAATAAACATTTTCAACATTTCTCATAAATGTTTAAAAAGAGTTTGTGTTCAGGTTTCATGTCAATTTTACCTACCAATTTAAAGCATTTACCTTACTCAGCAACACACCATTACATTTAAGAACTGTTACATAGCAACGGACAACTAGATTATTAATATATTTCTTTTATTTTAGATGCTAGATAAGTTCCCTAATCATCTAATAATATGCTATCCTAAAAGAGTTTTGGATGGTTATTGATTTTCTGTTGACCAGTGAATGCCTAATTTTGAACGATGGAGTGGGTGTTCTTCATTTGTGTAGGATTCCTGAGCATTGGAGGTTGTGCATTCATTCCATTGATTTATTATGCTTTAGTCATGTAGTTCAGTATTAAGCCTGAAATTATCAACTGGCTTTTTCCTTGGTTCGCACTTATTTTTTCCCATGTCATTCGTATAATACTAAAAATCTCAGATATGTTCCCATTTACTTTCTTATTAATTTAGAGTAAAAGAATAATTTTGTAGTATTGTACTGAAGTCATAAGTAGCTTTCTCTGGGTCTGCAGTCAGGTGAATTACTGTAACATCTCTCTAATTACCGTTTTATGGTTGGTAAAAACAAAATTGGCTGTTATTTCTGGCTGCAGAGTGGACTGCAGCCAGAATTATCAGTCAGAGCTATTTGTTCCCATGAATCTCTTAATAAACTAACACATTTAAAACTAATGCAACACAGTTTCAATGAATATGTCAAATTTATTTTTAATCTTTTGGACTAAATTCATAAACAAATAGGCATTTTAGAGTTTTAATTTCATATAATTCTGGTTTCAGTTTATTGCGGTAATGTTTTTTTAAAACACTGAAAAATGTTTCAGTCAGTCTGAACAATAGGTAAGGCTTGTTGGTGTAGTACTCAGCATAATTGGCTTCTGTGTTAGATGTTGTACACAGGCTATTTATAAAAAAGAAAACACATGTTACCCTACCAAATACTGCTGTTCCAGGACTCATGTCTGTTTTCCTGGCAATTCCAAAGATTTTATTTTATTGGCCAGTTGGTAACCTGATGGTTTCCTGTAGTCTTCGTAGATCTACTTAAATGCTGGATTCTTGAAGTGGAGAAAGGAACTCTCGTGTGCGTTTATAAAAATGGTAATACTTATAAATCATATAAATTTAGTGGGATACATAAATTTAAACGTATAGTATATATAGTAAACAGTAAAAAATTAAAGCATTAATATAATGCTTTAATACCATTAGAAAGCATGTTTGTGCTATGTTCATGTGTAGCTACTTTCAGTGAGTGGTTGATTTTCCTTACACAAAAGAGTGAGTTGGCTAGGAGCTAGTTTCTGATTGGCTACTGACAAGTCCTGCAACTTTACCAATAAGAAAAAGATGAAGTTACTCAAGAATTAGCCTATACTGTGAATAATGTTATATAATTCTTAAGTAAGAATGAAATATTTATTAAAAATAAAAGTTGTAGCAGTCCTGAGCACCAGGTGTCTTGGATTCAATTCTCCAGTCTCATCTGGGATTATTTCATTAATAATTGTCATCTATTATCCTTCATCATCAGCATTAGCCTACGTTTTCTGTAACTGCATCCAGGAGATTCCAAAAAGAGTGTATAGTACAGGATTCTTCAAGAAAAACTGATGAGCCTGAATATTAACACCATATTAACTTTATTATTTACTAATGTATTCGTTTATTACCTTTTTGTTTCCCCTACTTACAAAAAAAACTTATAAATGTGTTGTCTAATATTTTTTATCAAATAATGCAACATCATGTCTCAGTATTTACTTAAAAGTTATTTATTTTTCAACCAAAATCTAGTTAGAAAGAAATTTTGTACACTGTAAAATGTTTCATCAATCAAGAGTGTTGTTTTAGCTTTTTTAAACAAATTTAGATTACCACCACATTTTAATGCTTGCAGTAATTGTTTATATATTCTACCTGCATAAGTAGGTTTTTGTTCAAACAATTTAGTTTTGTGATAAGCAACATAGTAATTAATTTGGTTTCTTGAGTTGTGATTGTAGACATTTCAATTCTGTAGATAGGATGTTTTCTTTACATATATTATAGCTTAAAAAGTTATAATGTTAACAGAAATACACTGTTCTGTATCGGTTGGCCGATATGTCAGTTTGCCCATGAAATAGGATATTTTGTATCAATAAGTTTGTAGCATTATTATGTTAGCAGCAACCACCTATAACATTAATTGTTGTCCGTTATAGTGAGGTGAACCCACCACATTAAAGACTCATTAGAGTTTCTCTAGTAAAGCAATCATGGCAGAATTCAGAACTAAATTTTATTCCGGAGTTTCAAGCCCTCCAATCGGGTCTCCGGGGAGGGCAGCTTTGAGTGTTGCCAGGAAGAATGTTTTGTTGCGGGAGGACGTGAGGATTGGTACATGGAATGTGAATAGTATGTATGATGAGGGAAAAGCCTTTAATGTTGCCAAGGAAATGGGGAGATTGGACATCAAAATCATGGGGATCAGTGAGACACGATGGTCAGGCAGTGGACAGAGGGGAGTTTTGGATAAAACAATATATTTCTCTGGGAATGATAATGCTGGACATTATCAAGGAGTGGCCATCATGGTTGATGGATCTGTGAAACAAACAGTGAAGAATTTTGTGCCTCTCTCTTCAAGAGTGATGTTGCTCCAGTTGGAGGCCTATTGTGGAACCCTCAACCTCATTCAGGTGTATGCTCCGACGGCGGAGAAAGAGGATGAAGAAATGGAGGCCTTCTATAAAGATGTGGAACAGGTTCTGAAACTAACAAGTGGCAGAGACATTACAATAGTCATGGGAGATCTAAATGCAAAGATTGGACAGGGTGAGAAAGATGAGTGGGTGGGGGAGTATGGTCTTGGTGAGCGCAATGACAGAGGTGAACGCCTCCACCAATTCTGCCAAGAAAACTCAATGGTGATTACCAATACTCTTTTTGAACATCCAAAGCGCCGAAGGTATACATGGAAATCACCACAGGACGGCCCACGAGGTATAGTCAGAAATCAAATAGACTACATTATGATCAAGCAAAGGTATAGAAACTCGGTGAGAAATTGCAAAACCTACCCTGGAGCGGATGTGGACTCTGACCACAATCTGCTGATGGCAACAGTGAGGGTGAGGCTGAAAAGATTGAAGAAGCGCCAGCATGATTCCATGATTGACACAAGGCATTTGAGAGATGTCAAGTTGAGGGGAATGGTCTGTCAAAAAGTAAATGAGAATTTGACAAGGATGAGAGAGGACAATGGAATTGAGAGGGAGCCTGAGTTTTTGTGGGAAAGCTTCAAATCGGCAGTGCTGGAACCATGTCAGGAGTACTTGAAGCCAAAGAAACAAGTGAAGCGACAGGACTGGATGACTGACGAAATACTCAGGCTCATGGAGGAGAGAAGGCTGATGAAGTCGAAGGATCAGAACAAGTATCGTGAGCTGAGGAGAAGAATAAGATGGGAATGTCGTCGGGCTAGAGAAGTGTGGGTGAGAGAGAGATGTGAGGAGATTGAGGAACTGCAGAAACGACAGGATCTGCACAATCTCCACAAGAAGATCAAGGAGTTTAACGGTACAGGAAGGCAACAGAAAGCATATATACTAACGGATAAGGATGGACACATTGTGACGGACATGGCAGATCAGTTGCGACTTTGGGAAGATTATATAAGAGTTTTGTTTGAGGATGAAAGAGAGGAGACTATGGGCGAGAGAGAGGAAGAGGAGACTGGCCCACCAATTCTGAGAGTAGAGGTGCAGCGAGCAATTTATTCATCAAAAAATGGTAAAGCACTGGGTCCAGATCAGATTCCCGCAGATGTACTCAAGTTGATTGAGGAGGAACACCTTGACACAATCACAGCTTTGTTCAACAAAATATATTGCACGGGAATAATACCGACTGAGTGGCTCAAGTCAACCTTTGTTACTATCCCAAAAAAGCAGAATGCGAAAAAATGTGATGAGTACAGAACAATCAGCTTGATGAGTCACACACTGAAGATCTTTTTGAAAATTATACATCGAAGAACATTTTTAAAGCTGGAAGAAGATATCTCAGACACACAGTTTGGTTTCAGAAATGGATTCAGTACGCGAGATGCGCTGTTTGCTTACAATGTCCTCATGCAGCGTTGTATGGATGTTAACCAGGACATATATGCATGTTTTATTGATTATAATAAAGCATTTGATAAAGTCAGGCACAACCAACTGATAGAAGTGTTGAAACGTAAAAATATTGACTCGAGAGATATCCGAATAATTGTCAACCTGTACTTCAACCAGACAGCAACTGTTCGCGTGCAGGATGCCTTTACTAACCCAGTGGACATCAAACGGGGTGTTAGGCAGGGCTGTGTGCTCTCTCCACTTCTCTTCAACATTTATTCTGAAGAAATTTTCAGACAAGCCCTTGACACGGAGGTTGGAGGAGTTCGGGTGAATGGCATACGTCTCAACAACTTACGTTATGCAGATGATACAGTCTTGCTGGCTGAAACAATGCAGGATCTCCAGGAACTCCTGAATAAGGTTGTTGAAGCCAGCCAACATTTTGGTCTCACCCTCAACACAAGGAAGACAAAGTGCATGGTCATCACCAAGAATGTGGTCCCACATGACGAACACCTGTATGTGGAGGGAGAGCAGTTGGAAAGAGTTATGAAGTACAGCTATCTTGGTATGACGGTGAACAGTAACCTTGATTACTCTACTGAGATCAAAATCCGCATAGAGAGAGCCCGGGCCGCATTTGTGAAAATGAAGAGGATGCTGTGCAACCACAATCTGAGTCTGGACTTGAGAATTCGTGTGCTGAGGTGTTACATCTTTCCGGTGCTGTACTATGGTGCAGAGGCCTGGACTACCAATAGGCAATGTGAACGAAGACTTGAGGCCTTTGAGATGTGGGTTTACAGAAGGATGCACAAAATATCTTGGACAGAGAGAGTCACAAACATGGAAGTCCTAAGGAGGATGCAGAAGGGAATGGAAGTGATGATCGAAATCAAGGAGAGAAAGCTGGTGTACCTCGGCCATGTCTTGAGAGGTCCAAAATATGAAATCCTTCATCTTGTCATCCAGGGAAAGATTATGGGCAAACGATCGGTTGGAAGAAGAAGAACCTCCTGGCTACGGAACCTGCGAGAGTGGTTTAATTTGTCATCCATCGACCTATTTAGAGCTACAGTTTCCAAGGTCAGGATTGCCATGATGCTAGCACACCTTCGTAATGGAGATGCTACATGAAGAAGAAGATAGTGAGGTGAGTCTCTTAGCCATATCGTCCATCTTAACTCCAAGTTCTTCATGAGGGTGATCCCAATAGGTGATTGGAATTCTGTGAGACAGTCGCTATCCATACCGATCCAAATTTCTTGCGATCAATTTTATGGGGTGTTGAGGCATGTCAATGAACAAGTCTCAATGAACAAGTTAATCGGCGTAACTGCATGTACTCGTTGGATGAAAATCATCTTAAGGTAATCCAAGAAGAGCTTCATGTGTCTGGTGTTGTGGTATGGGAAGAAATTATGAGTACTGTATTGATAGATCCTTATTTTTTTTAGGGAAATGTTAACTCGGAGAAAGTTACTAGCAGTTCCTGCACTAGTCTTTCCGGAACTTGAAAACAATCCTGTTTACAATTTCAATGGCACATCTGGGAACAAAAAGGAGCCCTAGCTTATTTCGGTATCAAAGTTCAAGAGCTTTTGAATTCCAAATTTAATGAATGGATTTGTCGCTGGGGTACAATTGATTGCCTTGCGCGCTCACCAGACTTAACCCCATGTGGTTTTCACTGTGGGGTATTTTAAAGGATTGGTGTTTTCTTCAAAACCACAAAACCTAGCCAAACTAAAAAAGCATAATAGAAAATGCATTTGACACCGTCAATGAAGATAAATTGTTATCTTTGAAAATTTGTCAAACAGTTGTATTTGTTTTAAGTTGTTGTGTGAAGTGTGTTGTTGTTCAGGTCAACAACCAAAAGGCTGGTTTGAACCTCTAGAGGTTTTACTAAGTAAAAACGAGGAGTGAGGTGGTTTACTATTTCCTTTCTCACAGAGTTGAAAGAGTATGCTTATCAGCATCCCAGGCCCTCCAAAAAGCTCCCACTTTCCACCCTGCAAATGACACCTTTACTTCATTCGCCACAGTGTCTGGCTGTATAGTGAAATTCATTACTCTCAGAGGAGATAACTCTGACTAGTGTCTTTTACACCTCTACCTCTTCTGTTCTTAAATAGTTCAGTCATAATTGGCTGACTATATGATAAGAAAAAGAACTATTTTTTTGTAGCCCTGGAACTAACAGATTGAGTGCAATTAATTTAACACTCCACCTGCCCGTTATGGGCAATCAGTTATGTGGCCCGATATGTGAAGTGTATAGACACTAATGGTGGATGTTTTGAACAACCGCTATACCGTAACAAAAGTGTTAAAGGTATTATGTAAGTACAGTTCAAATAATAAATCTGTTTTCTTCCCTGTAGGTTTATTATTCCGTTTACTTGTAACGCCTTCATTTTTACTTCTTCCATGTGTTGGGAAACTGACACATGGGCCA
The DNA here is from genome assembly GCA_035578175.1 of Catonia carolina. Lineage (NCBI taxonomy): Eukaryota > Metazoa > Arthropoda > Insecta > Hemiptera > Achilidae > Catonia > Catonia carolina. Next base: position 353,417,074 of record JAQMRL010000001.1, read on the forward strand.
CCCAGTACAAGAATAGGTTGTTTGCTCCTACCATACACCTCATTGCTTTTTTCTGAATTTTAAAACCTCTTTCCTTATTAGACATTAACAAGAGAGCACTTCCACCATTATTAATGTGTGTTTTATTCTTACTCAGTGTTAATAAATTTTCCCAAACTAATATGGGGCATATCAGATATATGAGGTAACAGTCAGGATATAAAAATATAAAATCTAAACAGAAAGTTCATAACAGTCATACTACATGTTTGAGGAAACCAAGTGAACATTGATTGAGAAATGAGAACAATCTAAATATTTTATTAATCTTGACTTTGCTTCAGATCCTTAAGTGCAGTTATTTCAACTAAGGGATGGGATTTGACTAAATTAAGCATACAAGCAAGATGAGTTATTTTATCGATTCCTTTTTTGATTCTTATCACTCAATGGCCTTAAAAACGAATTACCATTAGGAAGAGTGGTTTCCACTCAAATTACTTCTTTTGGTGTATTATAGGCCTACATTCTCAGATATACTTTTTGTTACATAACGGATTTCTTTTTGTTACTTTTTAAAACAAGAACTATAATTCATTAGTTGTTTTATAGCAACATTTATAACTTGGGAAGTCAACTTAATTCCTTTTACGCTGTTTTTATAACGGAAAACACTTGTTCATAAATTACATGTCGTAAATTTTTTATATAAAGTGACTTAGATCTAATGGAAAAGTATTATTTAATTATAATCTATCAGGGAAAATTAATTTTTAAACTAACACAAGAATAATTTATGTTTATTATTAAGTTTCTCTGTATTTTTCTTTATTAAAACTTAATTTGTTACTTGCAATTTACTTTGTGTTAACATAACATTAATTTGATAATTAGATATGAAAATATTTAAATAAGCATTTAAGAAAAAATATTTGTGTATGAGTTATAATACTGGATAGAGAAGTTATGATATTTTGTAAAAGAAATTCAATTATAGTTTAATTAAATTAAAAATGTAATCTTTGTCTCAGTGGGAGTTTATAATAAAAAAGTTTTTTCTGTAATTTCACTGTGCAACATAATCATGTTATATAATATACTGTAGTTGAAGTTTTATACAAGTCATGTTACTCTAAATTAATGAAAAAAATATTTAGATTTGTTAAAGTTTGTAATGCTAATTTTTACTTTTCTAATACGACTTTTAAAATCTAATTGCAATTTTAATGCTTTGAATACAATCATTACATTGGCATTACAGTTTTCTTATGAAAACAATTTCAAAGCTATGTTTTTTTAAAAATATTCTTTGGAGTGTCTAATAACATATTATGACATTTACTCCAGGTTCTTTCAGAATCTGTTTATTTTTAAATAAAAAATATCTTTTAAATTTAAAACAAAAATTTATTTACAAATTAATAGTTACAGTTATAATAAAAACTAAAAATTCCACTAAACTACTTAAGTGAATAACAGGCTAAATTTAATACAAAATGTTCTTAATTTATATCTTTTTCTCTAGGGTCCCTCGCATGCAAAATGTAATACTGTGTTTGAACTTTCTTAGAAAAAAAAATTTCTTCGTGGATCAAAATGTTTTCTATTGGGTAGGACATATTTTTAAAAGAAAAAATAGAATATAAAGCTCTGAATTGGGATTTTTCTTTCAATTTGACATCAGTTTTATGAAAATTGGTTAAACTATACCCAAGTTATGATTTCTGAAAATAGTAGCTTCTTTTCAACCTCCACCTTGATATAGGGGATCATAAAAATTTTAAATAGTTTTTATTTAGAATTCAATTGAAAGAATATCAGCATTTCAGGGATAGACATATTTTCCGTTTATGAATAACACAACAGAATCTTTTTTGAAGGTACACTCCCCCCTTAATGCCTTCATCCACTATAAAACATTAAACTAAACAGTAGAACAACCATTTATCCATGAGTATTACTTTAAACCAGTGATTCTCAACTTGGGGGTTGTGGTGATATTATAGGGGAGTCGGGAAACAATAATGAAATCATTTAATCATTTTATGAGAAAAAATCATTTATTATGAACTTAAAACAAATTGGTTTTATGGTTGACTTCAATCGCACCACTAAAAATAAAAGCAGCAGACGCACGCTTCGGATTTGAGACTCAACAAACTGAAGTTGTGCGATTGCTAGCGCCTTTTAAATACTAGTAAGAGCACGACTTGTTCAAACATGTCCATATGCATGTTCAAACATTCTCTCACAGTGAGTATATTATAAGAAGGAGATTAAATTAAAAAGAGCACGTACACATCAACTTGGAACTTGTAAATTGCTCATGTATGTGCACGTCATATATGCATGTTCATACTTGTCGCTACTATAAAAGTATAAACGCAGCAATATAAAATAATAGCAATAGTTGTATTCCATTTTTTTTGCTGTCTGTATTTTCTTTAAAGGCATAAAATTAATGCAGTTTGTATATAATATTAAAAAAACATTTTACATTTATAATTACAGTCAAAATTCAATTATTAATAATAAGGCTATTATTATTTGTGGGGGGGGGGGTTGAGGGGTTACAAAATATTAATTTTATTTTTACTATTTGGGGGTTGTGGAGCAAAAAAGGTTGAGAATCACTGCCTTAAACTGTAAAGATAGAGCATTCTAGTTCATCTACGTAACCAAATGTGCACTATGCACCTTCATCAATCTCAAAAATTAAGTTTCTGAAAAAATGTTACATACCATTGTAATCCACTCAACTCTCATTAAATTGATGAGGAATAATTTCTGAACTGGACTCTGATGGTTTTGCAAATATGAGTTGACTTATTCTTGTTATTCCACGTCTAATCCATTAAGTCAAACAATACATAAATATTTTATCAAAAAATGGATACTTTTTCTTTACGAACAATTCAATTCAGGTACAGCTATTATCCTGTAATATAACATTTCTATTCTGTTTTTTACTCACTCGTATCCTTCCACTACCCAACATTTCTTCAAACACTTTATAACTTTTTTTATGAGAGTTTTCGTGAGCAGTCGTATTTGGTGTTGGTGGGAGGGTGAGGTGGATGGGGTTCAGTGATGGTATGAATTGAAGTAAGTACAGAGGGAGAAAGAAAAAGAGAAAGCAAGATAGATAGGAGGGTTGGCAGTTGTAACACTTTGTGACTGCTGCTTGTTCTTTTTATTTTTCATCCACCATCTTGAGCAGACATATTCTGACACACAGACACAATAGAGATATCAAACTTTGTCAAAAATACTTTCACATAAATGCACTGAGATGAATAAACTGAGTTGAGTGAGGGTTATTGTGTTGTAGGTTCTAGGTAGAAGATTCTTAAAGTGTTATCATGTCTGCAAACTTTACCGCTTGATAAAATTATTCTTATAAAATAAAATGTGTACCATACTGTTTTAATTTTATAATAAAATTTATTCTAATTATACAAATAGTACTGTTCTCATTTCTTAATGTGTTGCTTTTTGTAAAAATGATTGAATAAAACAGCAGAATATGTTTTTAAGTAACAGGGTAAGTTATTAAAAACAAAAAAAGCAAACCGGAACTATCAATAAGCTAATAAATTTACTGTTTAAATTATAGTAATTACCATTACAAGTGTTTCTAAGTTTGTTCTATGTGCTATATATTTGCACATCAGCACCAACTGAGTGATGCATCCCAAAAGGCAACTCGGAAAGGAAGCTGTTCAAAGTTTCATACTATAAATTTTCAATGTCTTCTTCTTCTTCTTCTTTTAAGGATTAGGTCTGAAAGTTCTGGTAAGTACTCATCATCTGAGAAGCTTACAAATATCTGGCGTGCCACCTGGCTCATACTAAAAATCCATCACAGGAACCCTGCCAATACTCATTCATTGCAGATGTTTACCATACTTTCTCTTATAACTTCTAATCCTGTTGCTTATGGCTGGAATTCTCAGTTCCTCCCTTATTATAATAATTTTGGAATCTTGTTTATCAGTGTACATCTGTTAGTATTCTTAGGAGATTTTGCTTAGCTGCCTGAATTTTGTTATCTGCTGGCTTTGAATCGTTCATGATTCACATGCATACAGAAAAGAAGGGATGGCCAACACATTATAGAACCATAGTAACCTTTGTCTGATATACGTTTTTCCAGATCATCTCGCAAGATCCTGTTTAATGCCTACATATGTTCATTCTGTCGTATACTATATAATATTTATAATTATTTTTAATCCATGTATACATTGCAATTTGTTTAATCCAGCACAATAAGAAATGCCATGACTCAATGAGATAAGGATGATGTGTATGACATATAAATGAGGTGTAGTCTTGTATAGACCCAGGCTAACCATTCCTCAGAAAGTATGGTTAATTGAACTCCAACCACCAAAGTACCCCTGTAACCACTGTCTAGCATACAGATGCGTATAAAAGTAACTACCTTTACTAGGATTTGAACCAGGAACCTTCGTCTCTGAAAATCAGCTCTTAAAAAGCTGACTCGCGGTGACGACTTTACCTCTAGACCAACCAGGAGGGGTCTTTTATAATAACTTAAATAATATTTTAAGATAGACAGACATATTACTTTAGTTATTTATACCGTATATATAAAAATGTATGTTATAAATATACAAATAACTTAAGTAAAAATATATCTGGCTGTGTTGAATGTAGCACTTTTTTATATGAAAATTGAGAAGATTGTATTGTTCAATTATAAAATATTTGTCGACTCCGTAGCATAAAGGCCTACAACACAGAGGTTCCAGGTTTGATTCCCAGCTAGGGTCTGGAAATTTTCACAAGTTAAAACCCACTGCAATATAACCCACCGTAGTCGCTGATAACTGAGCTGATGATTTGACTTTAAATAAATTAAAAAAATACAGTAAAATCTCTCTATTGCGGAACTCTCTATAGCGGAAATCTCTCTTTAGCGGCATTATTTGCCGACCCCGACCATTTCGTATACTACGGTAATGTATTTAGCTCTCGTTATAGCGGCACAAAAATCTCTCTATAGCGGCTAAACAATATCTTCAAGGTATGCATTTAGACGCTTATGTAAGGGCAGACAATGAATTAGTCACTTCATCACTTAGCTACTTCACTTTGCAGTAATCGAAAATGTCTTAGGCCAAAACAACGAGGAAGAAAGTGAAGATGACGATGAAATGGAAACAGAAATGGTGCCCCTTCAAGTAAAAAGGCACTACACGCTATTATTGTTGTTTCCACGTACTGTCATTGCTAATATGTAAATGAAAATTTACAAGTTTTAAACATTGAAAATGAGATTGAAGAGATGTTTTATGAATTGAAAACGAAACAAAATTTACAACTTATTTTACGAAATTAAAAGTACTTCACAATCATTGTTTCCTTAATAACGAAAAAATATATACTGTACTGTGTACTTTTTTGTGTTTGCGTAGCCTATGTTTTAGGATATTTTAATTGCATGTATCCTATGTTTATTACTGTTCAGTGAAAAACGAGTTTCAGTGCTAATTAATTTTAGGCTATCTATTACGGTATGTACTGTATAAATGATTATTGAAAAAAGTTCAATACGAAAAGTGAAATTCTATTGTTAAATATTAGTAACACAACATCTAATAAAACCAGTTTGTATCCAAATTTCTTGTTAAGTTATAACCTACACTTTATGTAATTAATTTAAATATCTCACTGTATTGAAGTAATCTACTGTATTAAACATTCGTCATAAAGCTATCTATTCAGTAGTTTTTCAAAAACTTATTCCATGCACCATTTACATACGCATATAAGTTATTTTGTACAGCAAAATTAGTACTCCAACTCCCCCCCCACCGTTAATTACTCGCTCTCTCTATAACGAAACTCTCTTTATAGCGGCGGTACCACATGGTCCCTTCAATTCCGCTATAGGCCTAGAGAGATTTTACTGTAAATGTAATTTTTGAAATTTATATATACAGTAAAATCTCTCTATAGCGGAATTGAAGGGACCATGTGGTACCGCCGCTATAAAGAGAGTTTCGTTATAGAGAGAGCGAGTAATTGACGGTGGGGGGGGGGAAGTTGGAGTAATAATTTTGCTGTACAAAATAACTTATATGCGTATGTAAATGGTGCATGGAATAAGTTTTTGAAAAACTACTGAATAGATAGCTTTATGACGAATGTTTAATACAGTAGATTACTTCAATAAGTGAGATATTTAAATTAATTACATAAAGTGTAGGTTATTAACTTAACAAGAAATTTGGATACAAACTGGTTTTATTAGATGTTGTGTTACTAATATTTAACAATAGAATTTCACTTTTCGTATTGAACTTTTTTCAATAATCATTTATACAGTACATACCGTAATAGATAGCCTAAAATTAATTAGCACTGAAACTGGTTTTCACTGAACAGTAATAAACATAGGATACATGCAATTAAAATATCCTAAAACATAGGTATACGCAAACACAAAAAAATACACAGTACAGTATATATTTTTTCGTTATTAAGGAAACAATGATTGTGAAGTACATTTAATTTCGTAAAATAAGTTGTAAATTTTGTTTCGTTTTCAATTCATAAAACATCTCTTCAATCTCATTTTCAATGTTTAAAACTTGTAAATTTTCATTTACATATTAGCAATGACAGTACGTGGAAACAACAATAATAGCGTGTAGTGCCTTTTTACTTGAAGGGGCACCATTTCTGTTTCCATTTCATCGTCATCTTCACTTTCTTCCTCGTTGTTTTGGCCTAAGACATTTTCGATTACTGCAAAGTGAAGTAGCTAAGTGATAAAGTGACTAATTCATTGTCTGCCCTTACATAAGCGTCTAAATGCATATCCTGAAGATATTGTTTAGCCGCTATAGAGAGATTTTTGTGCCGCTATAACGAGAGCTAAATACATTACCGTAGTATACGAAATGGTCGGGGTCGGCAAATAATGCCGCTAAAGAGAGATTTCCGCTATAGAGAGTTCCGCAATAGAGAGATTTTACTGTATAACAATATTAATAATGTATTTTAGGCCGCCTCCGTAGCGTAATGGTAGAGCGCTAGCCTACCACATGGAGTTACCGGATTCGATTTCCGGCCAGAATCTAGAAATTTTCACAAGGTAAAACCCACCGTTACGTATCCCATTGTAGTCGCTAATGACCGAGATGTCATCAGGAGAAAGGCAGGTTTGAACCTCTAGAGATATTTTTAAGATATCAGAATTTAAAAAACAAGATTTAAGATTAATTCAGAAGTAAATGAGGAATTATAATAAGAACAAGAGATATTGGTAATACATAAGTTGAAATGTAATAAAATGTAAACAAAAAGGCATTGAATTTATAAAATTTGGAAGGATTGCTTGGTGAAAAGACAAAGAATCAAGAATGAAAGTAAACGAGTCGACTAAAATTGTCACTAAAATTAGATACGCTTTTTGTAAATTGTTTCTGAAATTATATGGTAGATAAAAAACAACGTCCAGATGATAGTAAAGTATTTTAAAATATTATAGTTATTAATATAATAAACGGGAATGTTTAGAAAATTATAGAGCGTTGGCTAAAATGTACGCAAAATTTTTAAAGAACTCAGGCGTAATAACTAACATAATTAATTATGAATTACGAGTACGGCAGGTCTAAAAGACAGTTTTTATTAATGCTTTTAAATATAATGTTTTTGTTTTAAAAATGTTTTACATAATATACTTACACAATTTCTGAGATTCTCTAACAGTAAAAGTAAGAAAGAGAGAGGAAACAAACACTCCATTAAGATATAGTAGAATTTTAACTTTTTTGCTGCTATGTTCTTTATCTAATGGTTGGTACGAAAATTTCTCTTACATGGGATGTTGAATGTAAAAAGTTTTTTCAAAACTAATCACGAAGCTGTAATAAACCGCATGAAATATGTGAGAGGAAAGTGGAAGATGCTTTCAAGAAAAGAACACGTTAAAAGTTGTTTTTTTTATGCATAAGGCTTTTTTTCTGCTTCCTGTAATGGACCGATGGAAGACGAATCTTCTTTTTAGAAACCCTTTAAGCACTCTTCCCCTCCTTCACCCTACTCAATATAGCACTCACCTACCTCTCCCCTCTCCTAAACAACAAATAATGATGCATACTGCGCTTAGCCCTTTTATTAAGTTCTGTAAATTTTTTTATTAGATAACAATATAAACAGGGAAAAATCAATAAAGCTTATGAAAATTCCATTGCTTTTATTATATTTTGTAAAATACCATCTACCTCGGGAAGGCTTCGCGCGCGCACGTCGTTATGTCCAGAGCTGTGTTTGTAGCTAAAAAGTATTTTTGTATATTAATTTTCAAATTTCGAATGGCCATTACATACACCTTATTACGTAAACCAATCTCCAGCGTAAATAAGCGTAGTCTTGTACAGACTCAGGCCAACCATTCCTGAGATCGTATGGTTAATTAAACCCCAACCATCAAAGTACACCGGCAACCACTGTGCAGTATTAAAAAATAACGTATAAAAATAACTACGTTAACTAGGATTTGAACCCACCGGGTTGGTCTAGGGGTAACGTCGTCGCTGCTAGTCAGCTGTTTAACAGCTGATTTTTGGAGACGAAGGTTCCTGGTTCAAATCCTAGTAAAGGTAGTTACTTTTATACGGATTTGAATACTAGACAGTGGTTACCGGTGTACTTTGATGGTTGAGTTTTAATTAACCATACTCTCAGGAATGGTCGATCTGAGTCTGTACAAGACTACACCTCATTTAAACGTCATACATATCATCATCTCGTTGGGTCATGGGGCTTATTGCTTATTGTTCTAAATTGAACAGGCTGCAACGTACACACATAAGGAATAAAAAAAACTAGGATTTGAACCAGGATCCTTCGTCTCCGAAAATCAGCTGTTACGTAAACAGCTGATTCGCGGCAACGACTTTACCCCTAGACCAGCCGTGAGTTTACCCGTTTATAATGTTACTGGCTTTAACTTTTCCTAAAAAAACGTTTTGGATCATTTTAAACCATTTGTACGCAGGCTTACTTCTTTATGGTTTAAAATTATCCTTTCATTGTAATAAACTTCCATATTATTTTTCTATACTATTTGATTAGGACTTCCATTCAGGCACGGCATATTTTCATATGTTACAAAAAATTATTCCATCCTTTACCATCTGCATTAGCAGTAATTGTAGAACAGTCGGACGTTAAACCAAAAAAAAAGAAAAAAAAATGATTAAGACTTAAGCACTCTTTGAATTTATTTTTTATTGTTATTTAATTATTGTTCTTTGAAACTAAAAATCATTTACGGAAGCTAGAGAGCAAGTAATGCTAACATTTGTTTTAAAAAATTACATGGTTATTACGTTAATTTTTTTCTATTTCTGTTTTAAGGCTTATTTTTTTAAATTTATTTAAAGTTTCATTTTAACGGTATAGTCATTAGTGGTTATAGAGCAGTAACAATGGGTGTTAACTAATTAACTTTTCCAGACCCTAGGAGGAAATCAAAGATCTTCCGATTTGCTGTACAGTGCACAACGTATTACAGCTAAAACAAGTAACAACAATGCTTTAAAAAATTTAACTTTTAGAACGGCAGGTTGTTATAAATAGAATTTTAGTTCTAACCTTTGGATTAATTGTAAACTAAATAGCCAATATAATTACAAGAAAAGAAGAGATTAAGCAATAGTAGCACGAACAGAAAATAAAACAAATGAGAAAGTCCTGAATCTAATGAATAAAGAAAGAGAAGTTAAGACTGTAAAAAGAAGAAAACTACGATAATTTGGTCAAGTTAAACGAGGAGAATAGTACGGTTTGTTCCAAATAATTTTACAGGGTTAGATATTGGAAAAAGAAATCCGCAATGACAACGAGCCTCATCTCTGAAGAACTTAAGATAATGGCTCAGCTAATCCTCTATAGATCTATTCAGAGCAGTTGTATCCAAGGTTAAAGTTATTGCCATCATGATAGCCAACCTCCATTAGGAGAAGGAACTAAACAAATTTGAAGATTGGTATGCATTAATAAATATAGATTTGACTCTTTTAAATCTGAAAGATTGTTTAGGAAGCAACTAAGCACGAACGTTAACGGGTTGAGTTAAATTTTCACTGTGATTAGATATACAAATTAATACCTTACAAGTAAATTCTTAAAACAAATTACTAAGTAATAATGTAAGTCCTAAATTAAAATATATAGCTTGATAAGGTACATAGAGAATGATTATAGTAATATGGTTAGTTTCAACTGTATTCTTTTAAACAGATAATGTTCTGGTTATTCCGAGAGTAACTACCCTCAGTAATACGGCGTCATCGTGTACTAGGTTTTGGTTTCCTTATTGTGCGCTATATCTCGTGCTCGTTCGTTATACATATGTAGTACAGCATACACCAAAGGATAGTATGAGATTTGTTTTCATTTATAATATTGTATTTATAAAAAAAAAATTCGTTTATTTTTTTACAATGGTATTAATATAACAGCTGCCAAAAAATGTTTAGTAGTAGAGTTAGAATTTCCTGACAGTCTTAAATGTAATTTTTTCCAAATATTCCTCTATAACTTAGCAATTTATATATTAAAACTTTTTGAAAAAATTATTTAAATAGGCGCACAAGGAATTATTAACAGAACTGTAATTTTTTTTGGGATTGTTTAGATAGCCACAAAAACTTCTTCAATACGAAATTGAGTGGAAGTAAAACTTTATTTAGCACAAAATCTAAGTAGTAAACGAATATTTAAATTTATAATTAAATTCTTTTAATAATAACAACCTATACAAGCTTATTATTTAAAGACAAAGTAAGAAAAGGAAACTTGGAAACTCTTTAAAAATAAACTTGTTTCATTAAATCATAATTTTTAAAGTAAGTGTTGTTGACGTTTTCTTATTACATTTCACCGTAGTTTCTTTCCGTTTGTTTTATTTTTATTACATTTTGGTACTTTATTGTTTCTTGTATTTTTATTACTTTCACTTTTTATTGCGTCAATCAGCAATGAATACAAGAAAAGTTTTCTTACCTTTTATTATCTAATTGTTTTTACAAATTTACCTTTTGCTTTCTTTTAAATTAATGAATTTATTTTCAAATACCAAAAAATTGAATTCAAGAATCACTTTATAAATCTAAAAGGATAATTGTCTTTTGGTCAAGTTTGGTCTCAGTTCCCACTGGATCGATTTCGGCCAACCTTTTGTTAAAATGTAGCTCTCCATTTGTGCTAATTTTCCATCACCCGTCATTATTTCTTCTCAACTCCCCCGATTAATGTTATTTTCTTAATTCGCGGAAATAGAAAATATCTTTTTTTTATAATTCGGGTTTTTGAATATTAACCAAACATGTGCTGTACTTAATCAATGAGTGGCTTCCACGAAGACTAACGAGTGCAGTTTTAGGGAAATTTTTCAAATTTCTAATGAAGTTATACCATTTTGAAAAATTTAGAAATCGTCAGCTGATCGCTGACTTATGGAGAATGAGAATTTTAATCGATTTTTAGGCGTAGAAAACGAAAATATCCCCGCCGAGCCCGTGTTTTGAGTCCTTACCGTAGCAAATGTAATATAAAATAGTTGTTAATTTCAAAATCTTATAATACAGCAGATTTAAACGTGTGAAGGAATTAATCGACAGTTTTAATATTGATGGCAGAAAGTAACTTGCCATTAATTTAAAGAGAATAAACTGGATATATTTGTTTAATGATGGTGAAGCAATTTACATCTTCTTAGAACTTAGGAACGTGATTTTTAACCAGTAGCCTATTCTTCATCCTTCATTCAATTGACTGACGAATAAGCATGTATGTGTATAATCGTGACAAGACGGGTACCTAGAACCGGAACTGTACACATAACGGTAATACGAAGCGGAGAAGCAAATCGAATATTAATTATATTACAGAATTACCTCGGTTCTCTGGGTATACGATTTATCCGGACAAATCGGGATTGGAAATTTGTTTTATAAAATCGCGATCAGTATTTTAAATAGCAGAAATCTAGATGCAGAACATTGTACTCTGTTTACCCTGTTGTGTATAGTACAGTAATGGACATATATCAAAATTTAAATATTCAAAGTGTTCAGTTACAATATGTACTGTACTATTGAATCATTAGTGCCTAGAGTTATGTCTCATGCACGTTACTGTAATTTTCTTGGTGAGTCATCGCTGGAATAATAATTATTCCAGCGATGACTCACCAAGAAAATTGAATTATTCAACACCATGAATTATTCATGATGTACTTGGAGCAGCAGCCCGACACCACACCGGCTGAACGATGATGGTGAAACTATTGTTCGATTATGCTGCCATAAATGCCATGCAAAAGTAAACATAACAATTCTTTGTTCAAGAACTAAATGATTGTAATTATTTATAATTTTGTAAACGTGTATTGTAGTGTTTCTGTCCAAAGAAGTATAATAAACGGTGAATTTTCCCATAACGTTTTTATCAATTAAGTTTTCATCAATTTCGCATTGTTTCCGGTTTACCCGGATTTTCGATTTTTCGTATTGCTTCCGGTCCTAACTAATCCGGATAAACGAGGTAGTCTCGTATTTATCAAACGGATGAGAGATTAATGTAAGACTATATTTACTGTTAACTAACAGCGGTTGTTTTATTGATTATCAAAAGGCTTTTGACAAAGTTCAGCATAACAAAATGATGGAAGTCCTGTACGATAGTGGAATTGATGGTAAAGACTTGCGTATAATTAGAAACCTCTATTGGAATCAATCTGCATATGTCAGGATTAACCAAGTGAAAACAGAGGAATTGGAAATTCTCCGTGGGGTCCGACAGGGCTGTATATTGTCGCCACTCATATTCAATTTGTACTCTGAGGCTATTTTCCAAGAAGCATTAGAATGCTTGGATGTTGGTATACTATTGAATGGAGAACGAATCAACAACTTTAGATATGCCGATGATACTGTCATTTTTGCAGACACCTCACAGGGACTTCAACTGTTGATGAACAAAGTGGCTGAAGTTAGTGGGAAATATGGTCTGGAAGTCAACAGTAATAAAACAAAAGTCATGATAGTAAGCAAGCAGAAAATTGACAATCTACATTTCACTATTGATGGCAAAGTTGTAGAACAAGTACCAACATACGTTTACTTGGGCACAGTGTTAAATGAGCGGTGGGACCATTCTCAGGAAATAAAGGCCAGGATTGAAAAAGCCAGATCAGCGTTCAACCAAATGTCAAAACTGTTCAAGACACACAACTTGAACCTTGAATTGAAAATTAGACTACTTCGATGCTATGTATTTTCCATCTTGCTATATGGAGTAGAATCTTGGACTCTTAGTGAAGCAGCAGCAAAGAAACTGGAGTCATTTGAGATGTGGACCTACAGAAGAATCCTGAGAATATCATGGACAGATAAAATATCCAATGAGAGAGTTCTTCCAAAACTAAATAAAAAGACGGAAATAATGTACACAGTCAAAAGAAGAAAATTGGAATACCTAGGACACATCATGAGAAATGACACTAAATACAAGCTGTTGAAATGCATAGTGCAGGGGAAAGTGCATGGCAGGAGAGGCGTTGGGCGAAGGCGAATATCCTGGCTGAAAAATTTAAGGACATGGTTTTCAGTATCCACCCCTGAATTGTTTAAAGCGGCTGTCAACAAAATCAGCATTGTCAGAATGATTGCCAACATTCGGTAACGGATAGGCACTGGAAGAGAGAGAGAACAGCGGTTGAGGGTGTAACAGCTTAAAAGATAACCTTTCATAAATAACCCCCATCGATTCCGTATAATTATGAACTAAAATCATAAGCCTCGTCTGCTACATATGCTGTATGTTCATGTGTACGTCCTGCATAACATGTGTGAAATGTCAAACACTATACAATTGTTGTAATAATTAAAAAAGTAAAATTCATTCAATATAAAAACATATTTTTTCCCAAGAACAATTTAGATTTAGAAAGTAAATGAAAAAAATATTGAAAAAGTACACACCAAAACGCGCGCGCTCCAAACACGCGCACACATAAATAACATGTAATATACAGTACAGCTCAAAGTACACCGGCTTCAGACTAGATCTTGGATCTACGATTTCAGAGATGGTCCACAACAGTGGTAATACACAAAGCCTTTACTTCTCTAACTTAATTTCTGAGTGCAATGTTAGCTCTAATTTCTTTAAGTTCAATAAAGACGTGAATAGATGCTTCGTGATTCTAATGCAAATCGGAGAGGTGGAGGTAATACAGTAACCAGTTTGGTATAAAAGCCAGTCAATAAACATTCGGTGTTATCTTAATTTGTCAAAGATTACTCTGGTTTTAAACAGTTATAATTTTCTAATAGTTATACGTTAACATTAGACATTTTAGTAGGTTAATTTTTTATTGTTGTTATAGTTCTAGTTATTTAGTTTTTATTATCAGTCCCGTTCAAACATAAGAACTAATTCTTTTATCTAGTATAGAGGGCTACTTGTGAATTGAGCATAATAGCAATAAACACAGGAAGGGACCTTCGCGTCCCTCCGTTTCAGTTTACTCTTTACGAGTATCAGTGTTTGCGCAATCCACAGCTCATGTGTCATGTCACATACTTCGACGTGCATGCACAACATTCTTTGGGGGAAAGAATCACGACCAGCTATAGGTGGTCCACATGACGAAAGTCTACACAAGTAAATAATAATGAAATGAAGTGCTGTGTTGTTTTTGTTTAGGTCAACAGCCGAAAGGCTGGTTTGAAACTCTAGAGGTTTTACTAAGTAAAAATGAGGAGTGAGGTGGTTTACTATTGCCTTAGAGTTGAAAGAGTATGCTTATCAGCATGCCAGGCTCTCCGAAAAGCACCCACTTTTCATCCTGCAAATGACACCTTCACTTCATTCACCACATGACTGTATAGTTAAATTCATTACTCTCAGAGGAGATTACTCTGACTAGTGTATTTTACATCTCTACCTCTTTTGTTCTTAAATAGTTCATTAATAGTATAATTGGTTGACTATGTGATAAACAGAACTATTTTTTGTAGCCCTGGAACCAACAGACCGAGTGCAATCAATTTAACATTCCACCTGCTCGTTATCGGCATAGTGCTGTGTTATGTACCATTAAATGCTACATTTGTTATGTTGCTCTTTTACCTAGACCCCCTTGTATATCCGCTGAATATCACTTGTATATCCACTTAATCTACACTAGAAAGATAGCAAAGTTTATTAATGGAAATTGAAGGTTTCAAAATGGCTTTTGTTGAAGTTTTAGTTATACCTCATTAACTATTTTAAATTGTACACAATCCTGGAAAGCTTGTAAGTCATGCTCTACGTACAGAAGAACTATGCCCATGAAATCAAAACACCTCATTAAAATTTTCTAATCAGACCTAACTTGTGTTTTTGGTAAATAATTTTACAAAATGCCATCATTAAACACATAGCGTGCCACTGTATGAACCGTGAAAGCAGTACTGCCGGTAGCTAGGTGGCAAAATTAGAAAAAAAAATTAAAAAAACGACAGAGGATTTATAATTTGTCGTACGTTCCAGTGACACACGTAGTGAAATGTTAGACGCATACAATACAATTGTGGTGTTAGCAGTAACCTTACACAATCACTTTCCACTTGAGAAGATGCCTTTGATATGAACTGTACATGCGGCCACTAGCATATGCAGTTAGATTTTAGTGAACAAAATATTATTTAATTAAATCCGCATGAAATAAAAACTCCTTCAACAATTATAAAGTTGATTAAAACATATTTATTTTTGATAAAAGATAATTTTTATATAAAGTATTATAAATATATATACAATATATATCGTAAAAATAAATAACAGCAAATTTTTAGTTACTACACCTTGCTCCATCCTTTTGGTTTATTAGCGGCGGATGTAAATACCTTTGGTTTCAAAATCTTAAAGGAACACATTAATGACTCATCAACTGACATCATACCCCCAGCGTTATCAAATTCACCGCAATAATTAGGTGCTGAAAATAATGTTATTAGTTGCCTTTTAGCAAAAAATTCGTATCCATCTTCGACAACTTGATGGGCTCTGCACACTAGATCTAAGTCGTGTTCATTTAAAAATTTATTCACAACCTGTAAAAGAATTAAAAAAATGATAGAAGTATAACATTAGTGTAACACAACATAATATAAGTATAAAATTTATGAAAAAAATTAAGTTAAATTAAGTATTAAAGTTAATTTAAGCAGAATTAAATAAGCAGAAAAGAAACTCAGATAACGTTTTAAAAGGTGATGGCTGCCCCAGTCCTCTTACTCTAACGAAGTGAGTCGTGGATTGGTACCAGACCACAGGAAAGTAGAGTACAGACGGCAGAGATGCGATTCCTACGAAGACCAAAGGGTTGCAGTCGTAAATAGAAACAAAATAATATGATAAACAGTAATAAGAATTTGTTTACCAGTAAGAAAACACAAAACAAAATTAAGGCCATTTATAAATTAAAAATCAGAAAAAGTAAGTTTCCATGCTGTAGGTAGTAGTATTTTACAAGTGTAGCTTACGTTGTAGTATTTTAATGCTGCAAATATTCCAATAAAGAAATTAGGAAACCAACTAAGAAATGAGGGTATAAGAACGGTACTGATTGTTTACAACTTGAATGGGAAGATTGCAAAATATTTAAATAGATGGAGGGAGCACGTAGAGAGAATGCCTAAGAGAAGGAAATCTTCAAGTGTTTTGCCATACAGACCCGTAGGGAGGAGATATTGGGAGGTCACCCAAAAGATAGCAACAATTCAATAGTTTGTCACTGTTGTGAGTCGGAACTGGTGGAAGCCATCTCCTTGATAGTGAGAAGAAGTTAATTTAAGCAGTTGGCATGTTTTAGTTATTGACATTCTAATACAAAATATTTAACCAATATAAATAATAAGGCTACGTAAAATGAATTGTTTTAGCGCCACATTTTAAATCCTGATTTAAAGATCTAAAAAAAGATGAGAGACAAAAATATGAAAAATTTGAAACCTTTAATTTTAAAATCGCTTGATTTAGTGAATTTTAAATTACCAAATCAAAAATAAATTATGTTTACAAAATATTAATGATGTTTTACAATTTTTAAAAACTTTTTTTAGCAATTTGAAAATTTAAATGAATTCGTATTTGAAATTCAATATTGCAGTTAGTGTTTATTGGTTATGACACCCATTAGGGAACGAAGGTATTTGTTACCAATTATAGTAACATGGTAGAATTAGGTTAGGTTAAATTGCCGAGAAGGAAATGCTCTGATAATAATCATCTATACTTCTATAGTCTATTACTATAAAGAAGTAATGTATGTTTGTTTGTACAAGGTAATCTCAGAAACTACCAAACCGATTTCGGAAATTCTCCCACTACTGGAATATTAGATCTTCCTAAGTAACGTAGGCTAATTGGCATTACATAAATAAAATTTTGTAAAAATGTGATTGATTAAAACTGAAGACATCTTTTATGTTATTTGTTTCGCAAGATCGTCTGGGAAGATCTATCTATTCCACAGGCCTACATCAAATCTATTGTATTCTACTATCTATAGTATTATGTTGGCAGGTATTAGACAAAAGTATCAGTAAAAGTATAAGAACGGTACAGTACAGCCCTAACTACTGGATGATTCTAAATTGCAGGGCAATCTCTAGTTAGATTCTATAGCTAAAAATAAGAAAAAAAAGTTCACATGAACATAGGTCTGTAAATGCTTTGTTAGCAAGTTATGCCCGGCGAGAGATTTATCTTTTTTTGGCTTTACATCTATCTGTTTTACAATTTCTGCTAATGCAGACTGCGGAGAATGGCAATGCATGAATGACAACGTATGAAAATGATTTTTTTTTTGGTTTAACGTCCGACTGTTTTGCAATTACTGCTAATGCAGACGGTGAGAAGGATGATAGATGAAAAAGAGTGATGACCGAGAATCGAACCCCGGCTTAAAAGCCAGTTGCGCTAACGACTACGCCAACGGGCCGGCTAAGAGTGAAATAAAGCCATGGGTACTGAAATCCTGAGAAGGTAAATTAAGGGTAAAGTTTAGTGGTTTCTTGTGGTTTTTAACCTGGGAACCTTAAAAAATCAGTCCCAGAACTGCATCGCTTTTAGTTTTTAAGAAAATACGTAAAATCATTTAAAAGTAGGGTTAGAAAATACATTTTTTTTAATTTCAGCGTAAAACAACTTTGTTAAATTACAAACAAACGCACAAAACGCTTAATGAAAATTGTAGAAAATTTTTTTCTAAAAATAATAATATAATAATGTGTACGGAAATTAAACTCATTAAAACGTTTAATGTGTTTATTCGCAAATAACAAAGTTATTTTACGTTAAACTTAAAAAAAACTGTATTTTCTATCTCTACTTCTTAATGTTTTCACGTAGTTTTCTTAAAAACTAAAAGCAATACAGTTTTGGGATCCAATTTTTAAGTTTCCTGAGCTAAACACTATAAGAAACCACTAAATTTAGTCTTAATTTACCTTCTCAAAATTTCAGTATGGCTTTATTTCACTCTTTGCCCAGGAATTATGGCAAAATATTTTGCCAGGTATTACTCGGTAACGAAGAATTTCCTGCATTTCGATTGCATATATGTTTATATGAAAGTTTTTCTTATTTTTAACTATAGAATCATCTCCCTAGAGGTTGCCGTGCAATTTAGAATCACCCGGTTTACTCTTATTTCTTTACTTTTTGATTTTTTTAAACATTTTTTGAAAATTATTTACGGGACAGATATCCAAAATATAATGTCATATCCGATTTTTGCATAGAAAGTTAGTATACAAACTTTCCAAAAAAGTTCTATGAAACAAGTTCTATGAAGTTCTATGAAAAGTTCTATGAAGTTCTATTAAAGTTCTATTAAAAAAGATTTATGAAATCGTACCATTTTTTTTAAAGAAATAGATTCGGTCTACTTGTCTCATAATAGGCCTACATATTCAGCGAGTTTCTCCATCTATTAGTGATTAATACTGACGTAAACTAAATTCTTGTTACCTCTACAAAATTAGTTCGATTTGTAGATCGTGGTTTGACTTACAACGTGTAAAGTAGTGTGAGCAATTAAATGTGTTAAGTTCAGTTTGCCATCAAGAATTGTAGGGTTGCTAGTTTAATAATAATCTAAAAAGGGTTTTCGAGCAGTTATGAAACTTTCTCAATGTAAACCTTAGGCGTTGTTGTTTAGATCATCAGCCGAAAGGCTGGTTTGAATCTCTAGAGGCTTTACTAAGTAAAACGAAGAGTTAGGTGGTTTACAATTGCCTTCTTCACTGAGAGGAGAAGTATGCTTATCAGGATGCCAGGCCCTCTGAAAAGCATCTACTTCCAGCCTGCAAATGACACCTTCACTTCATTCACCGCACGGTCTGACTGTATAATGAAATATATTACTCTCAGAGTAGATAACTCTGAATAGTGTATTTTACACCTCTACCTCGTATGTTCTTAAATGCTTCAGTTATATAATTGGCTGACCATGTGATAAAAAACATAACTATTTTTTGTAGCTCTGAAACCAGCAGATCGAGTACAAATCAATTAACCTTCCATCTGCCTGTAATGGAAAAAACCTTAGGCGTATGACAGATAAACTCACCTCAGCACCAAATGTGAAAGAAACACCTCTATCATTTTCGCCCCAGCCTATGGTATCTTTATCAGGATCTGCCCATAGAAGATCACATAATAATCCTTGATCAGGAACATCGACTGGCCGTTGTATATTTCTTATTTGATCAAAATCATGAAGATCAGGACTCAATCCACCGTGACAACAAAATATTTTTTCCTCTACTAACGCAGCTACTGGCAAGGTATCAAAACAATCTGTGAATGTCTTCCATAATTTTAAATTGTATCTCCGTTTTACTTCATCATAAAAACCATAAATACGATTTATGCTGGCACATTCATGATTTCCACGGAGCAGAAAGAAGTTCTCTGGATATTTTATCTTGTAAGCTAGTAATAAACAAATGGTTTCCAAACCTTGTTGACCTCTGTCCACGTAGTCGCCGAGAAATAAATAATTGGATTCGGGCGGATAACCTGCATTATCAAACCATCTTAATAGATCATAATATTGTCCATGGATATCGCCAACAATGTTAATTGGTGCATGCAATTCCAATAACGGTGATTGTTCTAAAAATATGTCCCTAGATCTGAAACACAAATTTCTTATGTCATTTTCTTTAAGCTGAACATTCTTTTGGACCTTAGATCCTTTAACTTCTAATAGTAATTTGATGCAGTGATCGACGTTCAAAATTCTGTCATCGGATTTTGAAGCAATCGTCGACGTATGGCTCATGCTAATTTAAAAACTGTAATGTTTGTTTTAGTTATTGATTGAAAAGTTGTAAATGTAAACTTAAATAACATGGTAAAATATTTTACCGTATATGTACTCATTAAAATATATCATGCTTTCACTAAACGCAAATGAGTCTTTTATGGAAATCCGAGGCACTATTTTTATGATATTAACACAACAAATTTTAACTTGCTCAACGTATGTCCCAATCGGTATTTTTGTAAATATAATAATAACAATAAGAAATGGCTGTTATCATAATTTTTTATATTTGGAAGAATTTCATTAATTTTTAAAATTCATGTTTTTGAATATATTTATTTGTAGGCTAATACTATCAAAAATATTATTTATATTTTTTCTACTTAGTATGCACTTGTTTAAATTTTTGTACAGTTTTTAGAAAAAAACATTTTTATTTATAACTATTCGAGCTCATGGATTGATCAAAATCTTCGTAAATTTACTCAAACGAAATTCGTTTGTTGTCGGTCTTCTTAAAACATCTGTTTTCTAAAAACAATTACAAGTGTCTTTTATTAGAATTATTTGTTTCTTTTTCAAAAAATTTTTTTAGCTTTTATTTTTTTAAAAATTAATTTATTTAACGTCACATCAACTACAACGGTCATTAGCGACGACGTTGGGGTGTAACTATTGTACAATGGATGATAAAATGATTTTTTGTAACGTATGAAAATATGCCGTGCCTGAGTGGGATTCGAACCTAGGAAGCTTTTATTTGTTATGGGGAACTGTACATTATTGACAACCACCCAATTTGCTCGCCGCTTTTGTCCTGTATTTTTGACGTGGATTAGGCATGAATTTGGAGAGGGATTCCCAGTGGAGTTTGTTCACGATTGGCTGTTAGATGGTCACCATACAAATTCGCTTGCCCAACCGATGTTACTTAAAAATTAATAGCGACTCTCTACAAGCTAACTGACTGAGGTGGCCTGAAGGCCTTTTTAGCAACTAAACAACGTCTTTTTGGCTAATTGTTAAGTTTTTAATTTTATCATATTTCCTACTTGAAAAAGAAATTGTAATTATAGATTATAAGGCTTCTAACATTGGCTTACAGATTAGGAAAAAGTTCTTAAAACTCTATGCTTGGAGTGTAGCATACTATAGTACTGTATAGTGTAGCATTCTATGCGGGAGAGAAACGTGGGTGATAGGGGCTGTAGAAAGGAAGAGGATAGAAGCTTTTGAAGTGTGATGTTAGAGGAAAATGTTAAAGATTAGATGGGTGGACAAGACGAGTAGCTTAAAGGTTCTTAGACGAGTGGATGAAAGAAGAAGTATATGAAAACATCTTACCAGAAGAAGGGATAGGCTAGTGGGGCATATCTTAAGACATCCAAGTATTAGTCTATCAATAATGGAGGGTAATACTGAGGGAGTGAAATTGTAGGGACAGGCAAAGGTTAGAGTATATAAAGCAAATTAAAAAAGATGTACTAAGGTGTTACTGGTATGTAGATATGAAACGACTTGCGCAAAATATAAGAGCTTGGAGAAGTGCATCAAACCAGTCGAGAACTGATGACAAAAAAGGGCTTCTAACCGATTACATTACTTTTTTTTGAAATCGATACTTTTTAATGCGTTGAATCCGAATATGAACTTATTTTTGCGCGCAAACTACTGTGGAGTTAGTTACCTATACATACACCTTTTTTATACCTACCGATATAACCACACTTTCTCGTATAAATTTCAATTTTGCCGTTACATTTACCTTCGTTTACCGTATAAATGCTCACAACCAATTAATAATTTCACTATATTTACAAATTTCACTTATTATTCATTAATAAATAGACTATATTATTTATGATTCACAAAACATCAAACTGACTAACCAAAACCAATAACCTTGATTAGTTAGTAAATGGTGAGTAGGTTATATGTTGTTATACGCAGTTATAAATTCACAAACCGACCGATAATAATTATTAACAGGTATTGGTATTTTTATATGCAGATATAAATTAAGGGTTACTGGTAAACTTGGTTACTGTGCATAGAAAATTAACCTTAGTTAGTTAGTAAATGGTGAGTGGGTTATCGGTTATTAAAGGCACATAACATCCGATATCCTACTCATATTAAGGTTATTGGTTACAATAAATGAAGTTTTACAGACTAAATTTTTTATAAAAATCAGCCCTAAGGATTATTGTTTGCTATTTGCAGTTTTAAATGAAAGGATATCGGTTAGTATTCGCAATTTATATTTGGCACGGCTTGTAATAACGTCACAAAATATTTTAATAGGTTATAGGTTAGTCGGTTTGCGATTTCAAAAATATACACTTTAATCAATAGGCAAAATTAGTTAAAATAGTGTCATTATTACATATTATCGAGCATTTAAAGGGTAAATGTATTCAAGTAAATCGGAAAAATTGAAATTTTACGAGAAAATTAGGTTATGTCGGTACACGATAGAAAAAGGCTTATAACTAATTCCACAGCGGTTTGCGCAAAAAATAAGTTCATATTCGGATTCAGTACACAAAAATTACCGATTTTAAACAAAATTGTTACATCGGTTAGGAGCCATAATAGCTCCATAATTGCCTAAGAAATATTTTAATGTTTATAGTTTGAAATTTATTAAATACATTTAATGTTTCCGGTACTTTGTTACATTATGACTAAATGTAAGCTCAAAGTGAATATTACCGGGGTTTATACTATAATCGATATAAAAAATATACAGGCTGTTCCACAACCGAGTAAAAGTTTAAAGAACGGACTTCAGGATAATATAATAAAAAAATTAATTGCTATTCTTTTATAGCCTAAATACCCACCGGGTTGGTCTAGAGGTAAAGTCGTCACCGCTGGTCAGCTGTTTAACAGCTGATTTTCGGAGACGAAGGTTCCTGGTTCAAATCCTAGTAAATGTAGTTTACTTTTATACGGATTTGAATAAGAGACAGTGGTTACCGGTGTGCTTTGATGGTCGGTGTTCAACTAAACACACTCTCTCAGGAATGGTCGGCCTGAGTCTGAACAAGACTACACTTCATTTACACGTCATACATATCCTCATCTTATTGGGTTGGGGGTTATTTATTATTAAACTGAACAGATTGCAACGTACACGCATTAGGGATTAAAAACAAAGCATTCATTATAAATATTTCTTGTTGGGTCATAATGGGCACACACGCCTTGGCTTACTCGTAGGTAATGGTATGAGAAAATATTTAGATGAAAACAAGTCAGACCTGGCCGGAAATCAAAGCTGGGATCCCAAAACCTATACTAAGAGATCAGTTCAGCTTCTGGTCCGACTATAACAACTGTAAAATTGATTACAATGCTATTTTTAAAACTGAAACCAAACTAGATTGAACAATCATTTATTAGATTATTTTCATTGGAATAAAGTAACATTCACTGCACTATTTTATTCGACTCTGTTATTAAAACCACTACGAACCGAATGCTCTGTAACTCGAAATATAATTGCGATGATCTGATCTTTCTAACGATGTTTGAATACGTATACAACGTATTTATATTTGCACATACATATAAATGTTTGTTCATTACTGTTTTTAACAGTTGTTGATCACGGAGAAGTTATTTCCAGAATATTCGTGACAAATGTTAAGTAAACCAATTTTAAATCGTTCTCAAACTGATCGGTTACAATATGACTCTGATATCGAAACATTATACTTAAAAGTTAATGGAAGTATAATAATGTTCAAGTTAACATTAGTTCACTAATAATAATTTTGAAATGTTCGTGCTTATCGTATCATAAATTTACGTATGTTCTGGCCTACGGGCAAATTTAATGTTAGAATACAGTACATTTTCGTTTTACATCATTGTGTGTTAGGTAGAAACGTTTCATTTTAATAAAAATTCGCCACTCCAACGGCGCTTTGCGCCCTTTCCGTGTCTCGAATCAGTGGGGTTAGGTGGATCAGATCTACGCGCCCTCACTTCATCATAAGGTGAAGTATGGCCACGAATGGGGTTAGGTGGGGTTATGTCGTAAAATGCATACTAAGGCTGAAATCTTAAAAAAATCAATTTATTTACACTTCGTGAAAAAAACAGAAAATCGCTAATTAGCGCTAAACTAAGCGTTATACAAAAAAATTAAAAAAAAAGTTGTAGGTTTTAAAATTCTCTACTACTTTAATTATAAATTTTTGCACTAAAATGCATATTAAAGCCGCAATATTAAAAAAAAAAAATTTTTTCCGCGAGAGAATAGCTTTTCCAAGAATTTCAGCAGACATGGAACCTACCCTATCTTATAGAGCATAAAAAATGTAGTAAACTAGTTAAAAAAAATCGTAGGAGTAGTTTTTGAGAAAATCGCAAAAAGTGAAAAATGAGACGAGTAAACTAATACGGTTGACCGATTTTGGTGAAAATTTTCGTGTCGGGTTCGGTAGTAATACCTAACTTAAGTGTTAGGTTTCAAGTTCGTACGATGTTTCGTTCTTGAGATATTTTGTTCGCCACAAACACACGCGCGCGCGCGCGCACACACACACCCAGACCAATGGCTGAAAAAAGGTTTTTCTTGGGTTGAAGGGGTCTGTTTACGTGTAGATCCGGTGAAAACTCGATTTCAAAAAATCGACATGAAAACAATACTTTCCTTCCTATGTATTCATATAGGCAAGAGAAAGTAAAAATATATTCACAAATTTTATTTTAAGAATACCACTTCAGTATAACTCTTTACTCCTCATAAGTGAGAAGAAAATCGGGAAATATACATTGTAGATTGCACAGTTAAAAGATAGTTATTGATTCTACACGACAGAAATTCTTTAATTGAAGTAAATAATACCGTTAGAAATATTTATTTGAATAAATGAGATATAAGAACCTAAACATTTCAAACCTTTGTTCACCTAAATAAGGGGAAAAATGACAAAAAATAACATCGGTTAAATAACTTGATGTAGTTTTCTTTGAGCTGTGTTTTGTCGTTGTTGATGGGTTTACCCGTTAGATTAGTAATGCATCAATGTTTTGGTTCATATATGGATTTCTGATTCGTCCACCCACACAGTCCTAAAACAATTATAAAGTTATCAAAATTTAATTACTGGACGTCGATAATTGGTGGATGTGGAGCCATACAGTGAAGCCAACAGTGTTGGCTGTATCAAGTGAAAGGGAGGCAAACAGCATACCGTACTAAACTGTAGTTAAAATAGTACTACACCAAGTTGTAGTTTGTTCATAATTTATTAAGTGTACCTCTGAGTCATTGCTTTAATTAAAAAAAAAAAAACAACATGGAATCGATAAAATATTTTTTAATAAACCGATTTCTTTAGCACTGTCTGAAATTTTAGGTTTTCCTGAATCGATTTTCATCAACATATTATTTTATACTAGAGATCATAGCGAATTTTAGTTTTAAACATTACTCACCAATTTTTAAAATCTTTGTCAGGAAAAATACTAATTCACTTAATCTTCATGATACTTTTTTAAATTGTTTTGTTGCTTATTTATTTTTTTTAATAATATTATTTGCAATCAGTTTTTTAAAAATAAACTATGAACAAATCTTTTGAATTTACAAATCACAAGTTGAGGCCTTATTACCCTGAGTACCTCTCATTATATCAATTATTGATATTTAAAAAAAAATTACTATGTACAAAGATAACTTATTTACATTTTACAATATGGAATACTTTTCATTATAATTTTATGTACATTTAAACTCTTTCAGACAAGTCCAAAACATGGTAACGTTTCAGGCGCCTAACTTCTTCTGCATACTTTAGAAGATTTATGGCTAATTCGTTTTCGTGACTTTCAAGTCTTGCCTGATATTTTCTATTAAAACGCCTGACCTCGTCCATTACATCAGGAAGGTTGCAATAATGTTGTATTTCTAGATTCCTTGCAAACCATGGTGCCCTTGTTACAGCCCGAAGAACCTTATACTGGAACCTTTGAATTACCTCTATGTTACTTCTGCTGGTAGTTCTCCAAAGTTGAACGCCGTGCAACCAAACTGGTTTAAGTAACATTTTGTAAAGCAGCAACTTATCTTAAGAAAGAGTGAAGAGTTGCCGCCAATCAGCCAGTAGATCCTTTTGTATTTTAGATTTAATTCATTCCTCTTCATTTTCACATGGGTTTTCCAAGTTAACCGCCTGTCAAGATGCATACCCTGGTACTTTAGAACTTCACTTCGTGGTAAATCAACAACTCCAAGTTTTACTGGTGGACAAGTATTTCTCCGCATTGTAAATTTAACGTGCTGCGATTTTTGTTGGTTATGCTGATAATTTTAGTAACATAAAGCTGTGATTATTTTGTTGCCACTCATGTGGTTTTTTATTGATTTACTTTAATGCCAAACTTCATAATTTTAATAAATTTCAGGTACACAAGTCTAAATACCTATGAGGCCAGAGTAATCAGAACTAGCTAGCATTCTAGAATTTCGAGAAGGTTGTATTAACATAATTTATTTCCGATATTAGAAGCGTAGCATTGTAGTAACACACTAATAAACAATAATTTATAAATATTGTAAATGTAACTAAATTATATTGTACATTGTAAATACGGTAATAAATAATATAATATAATGTAACGGTCGTGGACAAAATTAACGCATCACTTTAAAATATTTTAAATGGTTTCACAGTATCTTGATGAAATAGGAATTAACCGTATGATCTGCCCAGCCAACAGCCTAGACTTAAATCCTATTTTTTTACAATTCTGCAACATTACAATCTGTTCACTTGAAATAGAATAATCAGTAATTTTGATAAATGTTAATTAACATGATTACAATTTCATTATAATGTTAATGAAATTGAAAATAGTAATAAATTAATATTTTTGATAAATACAATGATGACTTTGAAGTATATCAATAAATTAGAAAAAAAATAAGTGTAACAATGCACCTTAAAACCTATACCTAAATCAAAAACACTATGACTTTTTAGTCTTGAAAATCCGGTATCAATGTTATTTAGTAGATTCAGAGCCAAAAAGTTTGGATGATTGTTGAGTCTTTCTTCATACTATTTACGGCTGAATTTTGATATAGCTTGTTTCAATGAGTCAATGTTAAATTCGATTGAGCATGTTTTGGTTATGCTTAAAACAAGAGCTTGTCATCGTAATGCAGTGTTTCTTCAACAGCTGTGTCATGTGGTGAAAGAAGAATGAGAAAAAATCAACCAGGAAGAATTCCAAAACTTGATTCAAGGAATGTCGAGACGGGTGCTAGCTGTAATTAAGGCTAGAGGGGGCTGTACTTGTTACTGAATTACTAATTTATTATAAACACATAATAATCATTGGAACACTTTCATTCAATACCCTTCCGTGTTTGTTGAATAAAACTTTGCGTTTTTAAAGCTAATTTATCTTTTTTTCATTAAATTACCATTTTTAATTTGGTGTTAACAAAATATTAAATATGGCTTAAAAATATGATACAAAGAACAATAACATAAATTAACCTGGCACATTGAAGATTTTTTTTTTGGACAAGCCCAAAATCTTAAATTATGCATTAATTTTGTCCAGCACTTTATAAATATATAAACATTACATATTTTACTTATGTTATTTTGCAACTATGAAAAGACAACCAGCTAAAATGGTTGTTGTTGTTTAGGTCATCAGCTGAAAGGCTGGTTTAAACCTCTCTAGAGGCTTTACTAAGTCAAACGAGGAGTGAGGTGGTTTACCATTACCTTCATCACTGAGTCGAAAAGTGTTCTTATCAGCATTCCAGCCCTCTGAAAAGAATATATTTTCCAACCTGCTAATGACACCTTCACTTCATTCACCGCAGGGTTTGGCTGTAGAATGAAATTCATTAGTTTCAGAAGATTACTGTACTCTGATTAGTGCCTTTTACAGCTCTACCTCTTCTGTTCTTAAATGATTTAGTCATTTAATTGGCTGACCATATGATAAGAAACAGAACTATTTATTTTAGCCCTGCAACAAACAGATTGAGTCTAAATAATTTGTCACTCCACCTGTCTGTTATGGTACTAAAATGGTTAGAATGTGTAATTAAATAAAACAAAATGGCGTAAATGGCTTAGTGGAAGGTCACCACCAAGTAGTGGTAGCGTTCTAGCGAATTAAAATTCTGTTAAATTAATTTTTTTAATAAAATTTGAACTACTAATAATGTGTAAATGTGTCGTGGATCTACTCCATCGGCATATCATCAGTCATCTTTGTGTGACTTCCGGTAGATCAGAAGAATTTTTATGTGTATTAAGGTATTATTATGAACCTACGTACAATTTCAGAAATGTGTCATTAAAGGGACCCTTAAGACATCGTGTAATGTTTTATAGAATACATAATTATGGGAGTTTGTAATGAGTTGCAAGAATTTACTTTAAAAATATTGTAATTTTGAAATTACTGACGGTTTTTCTGCACTATAAATCTAACTACCATAAATATATCCTGATCTGTTGGAGAATTTCTTTGTATGTTAATAGTTTCGGAGTAACAAGTAACTTTGATCTTTTGTCACAAAATTACGTATAATAAAATTTAATTTTTAGTCTGTAATTTAGTGATTGTAGCTTATAGTTGATGTGAATGTTCCATATCAACCACCTATCTAAGTTCAGACCAACATACCGAATATTATTTCCTTGAGTAAGGAATGGTTGAATAGAAATAATTGTGGACATGTTTGTCGACAAAAGGTCATTTAGTAAAAGAATTATTGAAAATAAAATAACAAAAGTGGATGAAGAAAGAAACGAAAGAAGGAGTTATATAAATTTAATTTAATGGTAGCAATATCATTAACGACTGGATAAAACATTAGGGCTACTTGATTGGTTTTTTATTTGCTTCACCAATTGTTGAAAATTGATGTTACTGCAGGTAAAATAAAAGTAGTAATAACAGACTAGGTATTAAGTAAGGTACTAACGATTTAATGATATTTTTGCATTCGCTTTCCCTCAGTTTGTCCTCTTCTTCTCGCATCCAATTGAAATAATCCTGAGAGGTCCTCATCGTTGGGCGACTGTACCGGCGACATCGTCATTATCGCTCCTTTCTGCTCCATTAATTTCACTGCCGCTGTTGATTTGTGGTAGTAATGGTAGGAGGCGTACCTATATTAGTAACACCCTCCCCTCACTCACCCTTCTCCGAACAATCACAATTCTAACTTAATCCGTGAAATATAGTTTGATTTGGATTTAAATGGTTAGTGACTTGATTAATCCAAAATGCTTATCCCAAATTTTTAAACATAACTTACTATGCCAATAAATGTTTCTGATGACAACGGGTTATGAATTAAGGTACTTATAAATTATTCTTGTTTTTACAAGTCACATCGACTATATGATCATAATTGATTATAGTGATTTCGGATATGAGAGGAAAGTGTGGTAAGAAAGGGGTATTGAAAGCATTTCATCTGTGGTTTTTTAGCTACTGAAATCATTGGTGTAGCAGTCACTAGCCTCAGCAACTACTCTACCTTGGCGATCTACTTTTTATATACCGTTCCGATGACTATTATGAATGAGTTTGTATTATTACAGTAAATATGATTAGATCTAGATGTTTAAAGAGAAAAGGTTTTTTTTGGTCAAGTTCCGCCTCTGCTCCCGCTGCACAGATTCCTGTCAACTTTTTTAATACTTAGCTCTGCATGTGCAAATTTTTCATCACCCATGTTATTTTTTTTTCAAATTTCCGATTAATCCAGTAAATAGAAAAATAACGGGTTTTTTATAACACGGTTCTTTAAAGATTACTAAACAGAAGATGCCTTGCTTAATAAACTTGTAGCCTTTAAAAAAATAATTTGTGCATTCTTACGGGTGTTTAATTTCCTTTGAAATTATGCCATTCTAGAAAATCTGGAAGTCGTCAGCTGTTGGGCGACTTCTTTAAATATTTGGGATTTTTATAGATTTGTGGGCGTATAAAACGAATATGTCACCACCAAGCCCGTGCCTGGAGTCCGTATTGCAAAAAAGGCGACCCGCAAATTTCAAATCACCGTATGAATTCAGGGGTGGTTTGTATCAGTTCGGTGACTTCCTTTTTTAGAATCTGCGTCAAAAATTTATTCATCAAGGTTAAAATAACTTTTCGTTTTGTAAAGTTTAGTTTGTCTAATAAGTTGTTTCCTAAGTTTTGTTTGGAAACTACATCAACATGCAATTATTGTGAATTTCTTCTGGTCCAACATTTTTGGTCTTTAATTTTTTAAAGGCCCGCGCGTAGAGCGAGATTGGTACTTTTACACTTGAAATTTTTATCCCACTGCTTCGTAAAAGAAGACTAGCATTAAGTTTGTAGTTTCACATGTTCGTGCTCTCTCGTAGGGAGTACACTATCAAAACAGATTTTAGTTACGGAGTTAATTAATTAGGTAGTGTAATTTATTTAATTTGTAAGAACTGTAAGCACTGTTTGACGTTGTTAATAAACAACACTTTAATACTACACTTAATAACAACACTTGTTGTAATAATAACAATAATAATAATAATAATAATAATAATAATAATAATAATAATAATAATAATAATAATAATAATAATAATAATAATAATAATAATAATAATAATAATAATAATAATAACAACAACAATAATAATAATAATAATAATAATAATAATAATAATAATAATAATAATAACATTAACAATAATAAGAATAATAATAATAATAATAATAATAATAATAACAATAATAATAATAGTGTTGTTTAATAACAACACTTTAAGTAAAAATATTGTATAGACCTGAATGTCTAGAAAACCAAATACATGGTAGTTGAAAGAGGCCAACTTCATACTTCAAATATTAAGGCAATGAAGAGATTCAGCGCCTTGACAGATACATTTAAATCTAAAGAACAATGAAATGTACATACTGGAGAAAGGAGCTAGAAGTAAAAAGTAGAACAAGGCATTAATTTCTGAAGATTAACCAAGATTTTAACCCTTTTGATTAACCAAGATTTGAAAATGGATCTGTGGAATAAATATTAGAATTTTAGATAATTTCCAATAGTATTGAATGGGATGGAAAAAGCGTGGATTCTTACAAAAACTACTATTTGGCTTATGAATTCTTTAGAAATATGGCGTATAAATGGATGCTTAGAATTTCCTGGTCGAAGAAGTTGACAAACTTGGAGGCCCTACTTAAAAGAATGTGAACTGAAATCGATGTACATAATATTACAACTCAAAAACTGAAATATTTCAGTCGTATCATGTACGGTAAAAAATATTAATTACTACGATTCATCATAAAGGGCAAAGTCTGCGGTAAAAGAGGTCCTGGGCGAAGAAGAGGCTCCCGGCTGAAACATTTTTGAACATGGTACGGCAGGACAACTCAACAACTATTTTCTACTGTTGCTGGATCTGATAACCTTTTTTATTAGTTTTTGACCTACGACGATAGAGCAAGGTATGGGAAGAAGAACACTTATTTCTAATATTTGAAATAGTATTAACCACATATTATAAAGTTATTTTATGCTGGATGGATTAAAACAATCCTATTCATATAATCACTAACATCCAGATCTCTTAATTTAGGGGACAAAATTAAATTGAGGCGATAGCTGGAACAAGGGCCTTCAAGCAAAAAGCTTGTTTTGAGATTTAGTTGATCAAAGTTTACTGGCAAGTATGGAATTTGAGTAGTATACAAACTCCGTGAAAAACTAGTTCCATAAGAAAGAAAATATCTTCAGGTTTACATTAACATGATTATATATTGTTAAAATCAACAAAAATCACCACTGATATTAGAATATGTTACTATGGGTTGAATGCCCTTTTTATAGAGAATAAAAAAATTGTATTATTTCTGTTCTTCAGAAAAAAACCTTTGATTTCGTTCATTTATAAAAATATGTTTTTCTCTTTCAGGTTTTTCTAAATTTTATATTACTTGTAACTTTTTTATTTAATTACTTTAATAATATAAAAAATACTTCCAAACTAAGAAATATAATATTGGCTGTGTAATGAAAGGTTTGATATTATTTTATTGCTACTAAAAAAACATACAAAAGTTACAGACATATACAAAAAATATTATACAATCATAAAACAGTCACTTTCACTTTTTTTATTACCGACTTCGTCCATCATTTAAATTATTCACTTGTTAGCTCATTTTGGTCATTTTCATAGCTGTGTACACTGATCATCATGTCCAGTCGGTTCATCTGTCTGTCTTTCTATTGGTGAAAGGCTTTACTATCTTCTTTTAAATAAACAAATAAATCTTTAAGGTCCTTTATTTTGGCTAACGTTAAAGTTCCTTTTTCTGCTGTATTTAAAGTCAGTTCATTAGGCATAGTTTTTAGATAGTGGAATGGCTCATACAAACATTCATTGTAAGTTGAATAGGCTAAGAGAGTTCTGTGCAATTTGTATTTTAAAATACAATATTGTTCAATAGTAAACTTCTTATTTCTGCTTATAGGAACTAACTTTGTAAAAATTAGAGGAAAGTGCCTTTTCCCAGTCCAAAATGGCGTTCTCTGAAAGATGGGCCTTCGACATCAGCTGTTTTAGTCAGCTGTAACTTTATTATGACTAAAGAAAATAATTAACTTAGAAACTTAGACATCATACAGGTTAAAACATGGAGAATCCAAAAAAAACGTTCTCCATAAAAAGGGCCTTCGAGCCTGAAGGCCCTTGATCCGGCTACCAATTTACAAGTTGATGTACAAAATTCTTCTAAAAAAATATTGAAGAAATTTAAATGCGATCAACAGTATAAAATAATATTTAGAAAATTTATACACAATCTTGAAAATTTCTTCTTGAACATAAATTTCTTATTTTTTTGTATTCGATCTGGACGGAAATTATAATTATCTCGGATGAAACTTTAGTAAAGATTTTCTTTTCATACAAAAAATTAAATGACAAAGAAAAAATTGTTTACATTTAATTAAGTTCTATAAAATTTAAATCTTAATTACGGAAGAGTAGCGGAACGTTCATAATTGCAATTAGTGTGAGCAAAAGAATGGCTCAGTAGGTTAAAATGAGAACTTTAAAATACAATATTCATTCTTATCATGAAGAAGGCTTTTTGTATTAATTTGTAATGCACTGCACATCCTGCGCTGTTTCAAGTCCATAATTTTTGTTTGTGCTTCTAAACAGTTTAGTGTACTAGTTAGGCCTATACAATTAAAAGGGTATGGGTGAAGGGCTGTTTGCGCATATCGCGACTCGCACATGATTTTTACCCTTGTTACACTGTATTCCTCCCTTTTCGCTACCGAGTAATAAAATGCCGTTGAACAGTTTATTTTTACCTCTTTGCAATTATATTGCGTGTATTATACACCCGTTTTATATGCAAGGGAAGTACATTTTTAATTTAATCTGTCGCAAACGTAAATCATTGCGCTATTCATTTTGATCATCTTCTTATGAATAATACTAATAGAACCTTAATAAAATTGAGTTAGTTTAAATATATCATATAATATTTCTTGTTTTGATTGATATATATTCCTACAATATTATTTTATAATGTTAATAAATAATCTTACTCAAATTGGACTATTTGCTTTTTCGGACGTAAAAAAAACTCAAATAAGAGTAGACATAATAATACGCTACTTCAACTACATAAATATAGAAGAAAGTTTGGGATAACTAAGTGAACTTTTATGTATAATCTACTTAAATTGTTTTTACTATCAGAATATTAAATACTACAGTATAGGAGCTGTACAAAATACATCCTTTTTATAGTGTTGATTGCAAATATCATCTGATCCTTTGTTACGTATAAATTTTTGAAGTCTGTAAAAGTGTGCGTATGTCTCTAGACAGTACGCTACGGATATTGTGCAACTTTTAGAAGTTGTTCTGCACGCGGATACATGCTGTTGACGTCTCCATTTTTAACCCTTTACCTTATAAGTAAATCATTACTGTAAGCTATTATTATAGTCTATATTACAGTAAGAGTCATTTCTATAGAAACTTCTGCTATAAGTTACATACATACATAACTACTCCCTACTAGCTGTGCCTGAACACATTTTACAAACACATATCACATATGTGCTCATTCACTCAAATGAGCCATTGGAGTCAACAACTATAACTGATGCGGTAGGATGGACTAGGGAGGGAAGCGGTATAATAATAATTGGTCACCGTGAAAGTATCTCTTGAGTTGGTTTCTACTATACACTAATATACACATATGATTACACTTTTTAAGTTTATTTTACGCTCTTATCAACAACTTGGTTTTTCGCGACTATTGTGGGTTTTGACTTGCGCACATTTCCAGACATTAGCTGAGAATGAACTCGAAAACTTTCCCATTGTAGACTAGCGGTCATAAATAAATTTTATTTGTGTTTTTACTTTCTCTTGTCTATATGAATATATAGGAAGGAAAGTATTGTTTTCATGTCGATTTTTTGAAATCGAGTTTTCACCGGATCTACACGC
This sequence comes from Catonia carolina, assembly GCA_035578175.1. Classification (NCBI taxonomy): domain Eukaryota; kingdom Metazoa; phylum Arthropoda; class Insecta; order Hemiptera; family Achilidae; genus Catonia; species Catonia carolina. The sequence goes on from JAQMRL010000001.1 coordinate 353,451,964, forward strand.
AAACAGACCCCCTCAAACCAAAAACATGTTTTTTGCGATTGGTGTGTGTGTGTGTGTGTCTGTGTGTGTGTTTGTGTGTGTGTGTGAACTAAATATCTCAAGAACGAAAGATCGTACGGATTTGAAACTTGAAACTAAAGTTAGGTACTATTACCAAACCAGACACAAATATTTTCATCAAAATCGGTCAACCGGAAGTAGTATTTTATTCGTGTCATTTTTCATTTTTTTGCGATTTTCTCAAAAAGGGCTACTACGATTTCCTTAAAAATCGCCTCACTTTCTACATTTTTTTATGCTGTATAAGAAGGGTAGATGCCATGTCTGCTAAGATTCTTGGGGAGACGGTGCTCTCGTAGAAAAAAAAAATTAAGATTGCGGCTTTAATATGCATTTTAGCGCAAAAATGTACATAACAAAAGTTGTAGAAAATTAAAAATCCTACAACTTCTCTTTTAAATATTTTTTTTGTATTAGCGGTATTTTTGTAGTTTCATAGAAATTAGCGATTTTCTGTTTTTCACGAAAATGTGTAAAAAATTGATTTTTTAAGATATCAGCCTTAGTATGCATTTTACGTTAATGTAGGTTAGACTATATATAATCAAATTTATAGGAAATTAAAATATCTGCAACTTTTATTTAAGAATTTTTTTCTACAGACCCTAGTTTAGCGTGAAAGAGTGATTTTCAGTATTTTTAAGCCAAACTGAGGTTGATTTTCATTTTGAATTATCCACTCATAATTAAAATTAGGTAATGGCTTTTGAAGTTAGTTTTTTGTTTATTTTTAATGTTTTATTTCTAATATTAGGTTGTATTGTTCATTTTTTGCATTGGCAAGAAAAAGTTGTGTGAGTACCTCACACCAGATTTTTATTTTATCAAATTCTTGTTATTTTTAACATGAGAAATCATGTATACATAAATAATCAACTAGTACATTTTTTCATAAAAAAATACTTATTTTCTTTGCGTGTACTTTATGTCCTAAAGTTGTTTATATACTTTTCTCTCAACATTCTGGATTGGCAGTAATGTGGCTATTTGTATTGCACAAGTTACGTATTATTAGTTCAGTAATTAAATCAAGAATCTAGCAACAGGGTTATTATAAAGCAAAGGATGTTACACGTAAATATTACTATATAAATAAAAATCTCTCATTTTGTCCTTAATTAGGTATTAGCCAATAAATATAGTGTATAAATAAAAATTTGAAAATTTTACGATATTTTTAAAATATATTCTTCTAGATACCGCTAAGGGTTCTTCTTTAATAACGTAGATATGCAGCGAATTCATTAAAATTATAATAAAATTATTAATGAAAAAACATACATTAGCTTGATCAGTTCCAAAATTTTATAAATTATTTTAAATGCTATTTTTCTCAATTGGTGTAACTACGAGTACAAAATATTAGAAGACTTTTAAATTTAGCACTTCAAGTTATATTTGAGAAAGTCAACGATTTTGTTTACAAATGCCTGTTATTTTTTATTTTTCATAAAAATATTCAAAATTAAATCTTGTCCTGATTACTCGTCTTCTGTAAAATCTTAATAAGCCTCTCTCTGTAAGATCATAAGAAAATAAGCCGTGAATAGCTTTTAATAAACACTCTTTTAGCATCTTTCGTTAGATATTCTCTTTCTTATTTTTAAATTTATTTTTTCCTTCCGAAAAATGGACAGAAAAAAAGCTAAAAATTGTGAACTAGTACTTTTAGAAACCAAGTAAAATAATTTTATGAAATTGATCAAGAGAATTTAAAACTCATACACCATGTTAGTATATTAGTACTACGGACAAAGATAACGATTTTTTAAGTAGTGAACCAGTACGTTCGGAAAAAATCGATTAGAATAAAATGTGAAAACACTAACCTGCTGCACTTCAAGGCAAACCTAAATTTAAAGCGTTTAACTTCTCACACAACACTATACATTGAAAGCAAAATGTATAAATAAAACCAATTTAATACTGGCAGGAATTTAATAATGGCAAGAATTTCGTTGACATCCTCATGAATCACCAGAGGAAAGGAATCAGTACGACTAGAGTACAATTATAATATATATCTAAACATGTGTTTTAAAAAAAGTAGGATATCCTTAATGTTTTTGCAATGCAGATCGGTGGGGAGGAGAGATGTTGTGATGCCACGCAAGAGATGGCAATAATTCAATAGTTTTGTCTCTGTTGTGAGTCGGAACAGGCGGGAGCCTAATCCTTGATTATAAGAAGAGGAAGAGAAGAAAAACGTATAGTTTGTTCTTTCTTAGTTGAGTTCTAGCGTAAACAAGCCACCGGGTGAAAGGAACGAGCAGAACAAAGTGTTCAAGAAGTTTTTCTTACACTACGCCCGCTCGTATCTTTCATGCCATTTTCTACGATTATGAAATTTATATTTCTGCCTTCGAATTTAAACGCCATAGATAGAATTAGTTTATGAAGAGTGGATCTACTAAAATGTTGTGTAGATCAGGGTCATTAGTGACAAGCGACAAAATCTTATACAAAGTAGGTAAATCGTTTCTAAAGAAAAATTAATGACTAAGTCTTAGAGCAGTTTTGTTGAAATCATCAAACTTGTCTAAAGCAGGCGTTTGGCTTTTTCGTTTTTTAACTGAGGTTTTTAAAACACCACTCTGTTGCAATTTGTTTCGTACTCCGTGAACACTTGAACACGACACACCGGTAAATTCAGCAGTAACTGATTCTACCTCTTTAATTTCTAGGCTAGGATATTTATTAGCTTTTGAAAAAAAAATTACGATTGTCTTTTACCCGCTTCGTGAATGAAGGTTTCGCTTTTTTATGTTTAATATTATTAAACATAAAAAAGCGAAACCTTCCGGCGAAAAGCGAAATTGGCGAAAAAAGCGAAATATTGCCGGAAGAAGAAGGTTTCTCCGCCAACATCATTACATGTGTTGTCGCACAATCACGGACACAACCACACACTAACACACAAATACTAGGAAAGTACACAAAAATTGATGCGAATAAATAAAATTTTACGTCAAATCGCACACTAAATCATGAAGACATCACACCACTACTCCAAAATGTGACCGACCCATATACTACAAGATTTATTCTATAATTACATTACACCAATCTATAAATAACTGAAAATGTCATGTGAAATGAGAATAATTTGTGTATAAAAATGACAAAACTTTTACTTTTATTATTAGGCCTATTAACATCATTTTACCACTGACTATTGAATAACAAAATGTAATGAGTGAGTGGTTTTTTTAAATCACCGGTTAGCTTGTAGAGAGTTCACCCAAGGCCACACGTGTTTGTGTGTTGTGTATTTACAGGCACTGACACATACACATACACATACACAGTTTGTTTACAACAGGATTTAACTAAGAAAAAACGGACTATAGGTAAAATCTGTTTCTTAAAATAAGAGTAGGCCTACCATCTTTTTGATATTTTAAATATTTACATAACTTCCCATGCAGAAATCAGATGTGATATTACTTTTTTGATATTTTTCCATACGTAATTATAAAAATTTAAAAACAGGACATACCCTTGAAAGTGAAGAATTGTAGACCACATGGACGATGAGACATTGGAAGGCGAGAAGATAGCAGTAGTTAAATATGGAAAGTGTGATACATTTTTAAGGATTGAATTATTCGAAATATATACCTAGCTGATTGCTAAACATAGTAAAATATTATAATAGTGAGTTCGGAACAGGCAAGAGCCAAATCCTTGATAGCAAGAAGAAGAAAATGAAGGAAGAGCAGTAAACATTTTATTATGACGTCATAGGATAATTAAAATAGGATGATGTCATAATTATTGTAGGGGAATACTTTACCATACCTGATACTTGACTGCATAATACTCGAGTACATAATACAATACATTGTATACTATAGATAATATAACGATATATAAAAGATCTAAATAAATAAAATAAAAATAAACTTTATTGTCAATTAAATAATAATATTATTTTAAATGCAGTATATTTATACTACATTAAATTTATATGGCGATCAGTAATGTTTGAGATAGAAAAAGAGAGGGATACGCTACGCCCTCAACGCAGAAAGGAGACTGACCACGTATTTGCACGAGTAAACAAGGAAAACTAAAGATTAAGGAAATGTTGACCAAGAGTTTCTTGGTCATATCTTGATCAAGTTAGCCAAATTTTCTTGAAGATTATTCTTGTCAAGATAGCCCAACATTGTTATAAAACTAATTGACTGCCAACTAATTTTTAGTGTAGGCATTACAATGTCTATATTCACAACTAACTTATTAAATTATCCATTAAACAGTTTTAACTTCATTTAGTAAAAAAAGGTAAAAATTAATATGACGAATGAATTCGAACATAATTTGATACACAATTTTGAAAATAAACTGATAGAATTTTGATACTAAATTAAATAGTAGGAATTATAAATATTTAATATATAATTTTAGAAAATGTAGAAACAATTTGGTTAACGTTAAAATTTTATAAGTGAAAATTAATTTCCATAAACTTACCATGAACAAGTACACTTGAAAGAGACAGTTGAACCCAGTTTTTGAGAAATTGATTTCAACGAAAAAATGTATTAATATTATAAAATTGATTTTCTAGCAGAAACTAACCTTCCCAAAAAACAAAAAATAAAAAAATACTTCATTTTATCAATTAAAGAATATTTTAAAAATTAAAAAAATACGTAGTTCTGTATAGCTTATATTTCTCAGAAAGCTCTAAGATTTCTACCAAAGAAATAATTTTATAAATCGTTAAATAGTTTCTTAAATTACATCGTATAAACAAAGAACCACAGCTTACTTTTTATAATACAGGGTGATTTTTTAGTCCTGTTACCCAATTGTTAATGTCTGGTAATTTTTTTCTAAGAAAAGGATATTTTGTTTTGTGACACAATGTTGGTAGCCCTACTCAACCGGTATAGATACGACAGTTTGAGTTGATTCTCCTTGAGTTGCATAAAATTTTGTGCTGTTTCCAGTTGTGTTACGAACAGAATGTCTTTTACCCTAGAACAACGGGTTTTCATTCTTGAACAATATTTTGCTACAAAATCGTATGCGAGTGTAAAAGAATCATTTCAAATTAAATTTTTTGGTGTTCTTCCACTCTATTCTAGTCAATTTCTAGGCTAACTAACTGATTTTTAGAGGCAGGTATTGTTTGCAGCAGAAAACGTAGTGGTCGACCAACTCTCTTGACAGATGACGTTAAGAGAATGTGAAAACAAGATTGCTCAATTCTCCATGGAAAAGTTTACAAAAACTTTCCTCGCATGTTGATTTGTCATGTTCGAGTGCTCAGAAAGCTGCTAAAAATAAAATTGTATCCGTACCACATACGATTAGTTCTAGAGCTTCAGCCTCCAGATTTAAACAAGAGATTGTTTTAGGATAAAAGATATTCTGTTCGTAGCACGACCGGAAATGGCACAAAATTTTACACAGCTCAAGGAGAATCAACTCACACTGCCATATCCATACTGGTTGAGTAGGGCTACCAACTTATTGTCACAAAACAAAATTTATTTTTTTTAGAAAAATATTACCAGACATTAACAATTGGGTAACAGGACTAAAAAATCACCCTGTATTATTAGTATAGATTTAAGGTCAATGGTGAAAAGACAATGTAGCCTACCAGTTAAATTCATACATATAACGACCTCGTTAATCTGAACCTTGCTAATCTGAATTTTTGGATAATTGAAAAACTGATTTATAATTTAGTTTACATGCTTTTTACGTAGTTTAAAATGTGTTTTAAAGTAATTAATAGGATTCCAAACACGAAAATTAAATTAAAAAATTATAAGCACTGTAGATGAGATTTGAAAACGAATATAACCAATTTCTTAATACAAGATGTAGCCCATCGTAGATTTTACATTGTAAATCGCTTGCTGGTAAAATTTTTCTCTAGCTCATCAGAAGTTAAAAGAAGTTATACATTTCCACCACTGCCTGCTGTATAAAATCACTAATTTGTTTGCTGTCGTACTACCGAAAACCTTTGATGACGCAACATTCGTCAGCACCTCGTTGACATGACATCTGTATGAGAATCTTTATTATGCTGCTCTCTAGGTACTGCAGCGCTAAATTATACGCCCATATCATTCCGATAATGCATCCGCAACATCAAATTTAGCTGTTTTTGGTTATTTATCATGCATATTTTTCGGGTAATCTGAACATTACGAAATGCGAAGAGGACTTGACCTCAATTAGTTCAGATTAGCGGAGTTGATGTGTATTTTTTAAAATAGACATATAAAAAAATCTACACATTTTTTAACATTAGCAACATACTCGAATTTCATCGATCTTAATAATATTTTATATTAAGCCATTTTATATCAATGCTGCTATTGAACCTTCAGTTTTTTTGATGTAGGGCTATTTCATAAATCCGTAAATAATAAAAGTTTTGTTTTGGTAAAAATAAAATAAAATTTATATCTCCTATTAAAACAAACGAAACTTTTATATTTCATTTGTAATTGTAAAAAAAGAAAAATGTATTAAAATATTGGTAGTACGGGAGAGTGTTACGGAAAACTAAAAGCAATAAAGTCCCCAAAGCATTTTTCTATTCCCTCAGAATATAGATGGTGTACATTATAATTTAGTATATAGTATATAGGAGTATCCATAATACTGCTTTACAGTATTACAATACGGTATCTGTTTTTTTATAAAAAGAAATAAGATCTGTGTTTTCAATAACTATTCAGAAAAATCAGACGTGGATTTTCAATAAAATATTTTGAATTTTATTTTATAAAACTATTTCATATTTTAGAATTAGTGCATTTGACGTTAATGACTGATGGGTTTTTAATAAGTATTAAAAATAATCTTTTTATCCCTACATATAAATACAAGAACATGATTCACATACATCAAATACATGGTCATTTCACCATTGATTTATTAATTAGTAATATAAATAAAACAAACTAAAACCTACCTAATCGAAGTGTTATAGAAAAACATGAGAGTCTTGGTAATCCAAACTCCAGGATTGCTAAATTTCCGATAATTAATACTTTTTAATTTTCTGAAAAATTTATATTAAATAATAAAAGGAAAGTAGCAAATAAGGATAAGAAAAAAGCTAATGTTTATTCCTTACTTAAACAAAACATCTTCTGAATCGGTATATAATAGAAAAAGCACCTTAATTAGTAAAAAGAAAATAGGTCAGCTTTTTTAACGTAAGGAACTAAAACTTTTCAACGCTGCAATGTTGTGCTAGCTCCGCACAAACACCACGTCGGTTCAAGTGCACTACCACTTGTGATAAAAGATCTGTCGAGATGTCTTTCCATAAATTGATTTTAATTCGTGACCATGGAAACAATGTCATCATCGTTTAAATCTTGATGACAGTTGTTTCAATCCATTCTTGGAGACAGTTCCTCACGTTTTTCATATTTAGGGAATCTTGGAACAAAATATTGACTGGGAAATCTCTTGTTAAATTATATACTATTGAAAAGAATTTGTCCAGCAATCCGCCTCCTCAACTACTGAATGGTAGAGATCAAGTTATATTTATACGGTTAGGGATATTATATTCAGATCTGACGCATTGACATTTTATAACTCAACATCCTCCAAAAATATGTCCTTACTGTGACTCCTTTATTACAATATCACAAGTTCTACATCTAGGTACACTTAGGCCAAATATAAACGTAACTAATTCGGTATCTGTGCTTTCTTTGAAACAAACTTCACCAGAACATAATCTAAATTTTTTATCGTCTTCTGAATAAACCATTTCAAATAAACGAAAATTACTCTGTATTTTTGTAACGTTTATTTGCATTTCCGGACTTCATAACCATCTACCAGTTATTACACCTAATGATATTACAATTTTTTTATAAATTCCTATTACGATAATAGATTTTTACTGTTAACTCTTAATTTTTATCATTGTCATTTTATAACATGTAATTTTCTCATGCAACATGACATAAAAACGTGGTTTTATACTGTTGTCGCTAATAATCTAACTGTTGAAGCAACCATTACAAAAATAAATAAATTAAAAAAACAGTTAAAATATATTTAAACATAGAAGCTCCATTGGTCATGCATACTATTACCAGTTTTATGTCATGTATACTATTACCAGTAACATTATTACCACCAGCTCATTTTTAATAGAAAAAATATAGCATAAACACAAACTTATAATAAAAATATTAAATGTTCATACTTTTTTTGATTAAAAATTAGGTAAATCCATATACCTATAGGTATTAATATACGTCATAAGTCGCTAACCCGAATATTTATATATGCATCGTAAGGTATGAGCATCACAACTAATTAACTTCTAGTATTTCCTTTAATAAGAATAGTGATAATAAAATAACTTACATGTTTGTGATTTAATTGAACTGCTCAAAGTGTCCACCGTTATTCACGATACATTTTAAAGCACGTTTGGTTACTGATTTACGGATTGTTTCACATAGCTGTGAATTGTTACCAAAAACGTTTTGAAACTCTTTCTCGATTAAGTCTTTCAAATGTTCCGTATGGTAGTAGTAGGTTTAGTCACAAAAACCTTGTCTTTTAAAATACGCCACACGGCAAAATCACACGGCGTAAGATCTGGTGACCTTGCCGGCCATTCAACAGTACCGCGTCTGCCTACCCACTCATTGAAATGTTCGTTCAGAAATTCTCGAACGCTTAAACCATAATGAGGAGCTCCACCATCTTGTTGCCAGATAAGATTATGCCTAATACCCTCAAAAATAGGACTATTGTCTAGTTCAATCATAACTTCTTTCAGCATATCTGTGTACTTTTCTGATGTTACAGTACCTTCGAAGAAATAAGGACCTATCACACCAACGCTGCAAATGCCTGCCCAAACAGTGATGCCTGGAAAATTTAATTCTTCTTCAATGACTTGGAAGGAATTCCGGTCAGACCAGTACACACAATTATGTCTGTTTATCCTATCATTCAATTTAAAAGTCGCTTCATCTGACCACAAAACTGTCTTAAAAAAATTAGGATCCGCTTCATAATGAATCGTATACCACTCACAAAATTCTAAGCGTCGGTCAGGATCGTTTTCATGTAGAGCTTGCAGTAAAGCCGGCCTGTATGGTTTCATTTTTAACGTTGATAACATTCTTCTAACACTTCTATCCGAAATGCCTAACTCTGGGGAAGCACGTCTTGCTGATTTATTTGAAGAATTGACAAATGATTGTTTTTTTTTTGTGCAACCTGGTGTAAATTTTCTTCAGTGGTAACCGATATAGGACGACCAGATCTGGGTAAATCATTGACTGAACCTGTGCTTTCAAAGCGTTTATTTAAATTATACATACTTTTCCTACACGGCGGCGAAACATTACGTAGGAAATTTTATGCAGAAGTGATCACGTACTTTATCGCAATTACTATCAAATTTGCTCCACTGCTGTACAATAAATACTCTCTGTTGAAGTGACAGTTTTCTATTCATAATGAAAGACGTCTTTAACCGTAACAAATGAATACGTGGGGGTAGCAACTAACACGAATACACGAGTAGAACTGAAACGGCAGTTGTGTAAACGTACTGGCGTTCAAGGTTACCCCCCACCACTTCAGTGAGTGAACATGTAATTTTCTAGCGACGGGTAGCGGCTTATGCCGCACACGGTATATTATTAAAATTAGGTAATATCCATACTTCTTGATTTTTAAATACCATCTTTCGAATCGTTTCTTCCAAGTTAAATATGATAATGTCTTTTCCAACTTCGTGTTTCAAGATGTTGATTCACAGTTCATCAAGTTTAGTTTTGTACATTTATAAACATTATATTTTTCTTCACATTAAATTTTGTTGAAACGTACTGCTGAGTGTGGCTTTTATTTTAATTCTACGGACATTATTCGGATTTTCTCGTCTTTGCTTAAAGTTTTTGTATTTATAAACTGATTGTAAAAGAAATACACTGTTACAAAAAAAAAAAAAAAAATCAAGTATGACAAATTCATTTGACGAATAAGTCACAAGCTCTTACAATTTTTCCGTCAAATTTAAAAATTTTACGATAACCATGAACTTAACCGTGGTGTACAAACTTACAGTCTAAAATCTGAACGTGTAACTAAAGATATTTACTTCTTACTAGAAAACAGTGGTTTCACTTGCAAGAGCTATCTCCAACTGTTAAAAATATCTTTTTTAATATTTCTCATTAAACCGCTCCACACTTTTGTAAATTTTTTTTTAAAACAGCTTTTGAAATACAGGTTAGATTACTGGTGGGGTCTGACACTTAACATCACTCAATTTCATCGATCAACTTTCAACGTCTGCATTAGCATTTACATGGATTTCAGTCAGATGTAAAAAAATATATAGATGTAGCGATTTTTCTGTATTTAAACACTTTTATATTCCTTGAAAAAAATTTCCTAAAGTGGGCTTACCTAGTTTATAAGTATTAGAAACTTTAACTTTAAATAAAAATTAATTAACATTAACCTTTTCTGTAATTTTGGACATAAGAATTAAGTTTCTGTGATTTCTACGATTATTTAACTAAACTTTCTAACTGGCAACGTCTTATATTTTGCATTTCGTGAAATATATTGGTTGGGTTTTATCATTTTAGAAATATCCGCCCATTAACAAAAGAACTTTATCTATTTAATTTTTAAATTTGTGTATAAAAAGATAATAGGTTTTAACTTTTAATAGTAGGCTAAGGACTACTTATTACAAACAAGGGTTCCAATCATATCAAATAAAATATCATAAAATTAACTTGGTTCTTACAGTTTTAAGTTTTCTTAACATTTATCTTAAATAAACATGCTTGATTGCATAAAATTCAATTTGGAAATTAAAACAACCCAGGGATAAACCAAATAAAAAATTAGTCTAATGTATCAACCTACCACCAGCTGATATGAAACATTTGTGGGTAGTTACACCTACCTTTCTCAAATTAAAGGTAAACTATCTAGTGTTTGTAGCAAATATCATATTAAAATGCTTCCGCAGTATTTGATTGAGTGATGCGTAGTGGGATTTTAACACGGTAATGTCATTCATAATTAGCATATGATTGACATTGGCTTATACTCATGAAATATATTGGCAGGTTATTTCTAAAACCATCTACCATGCAGGTAATCTTGTCAGGAAATGTTGTTTCACAAGTTAAAGTATTGCTATTATGTAAACATAAGTTTACAATTTAACAGCTAATACAATCATATCTTCATAACATATACAAGGTTAGTTTTAATTAGATTTACCACAAATATCTGAAAAATTATAACCTTTCTTGTCGTTTTTTTATCTACAATTTTTCGTTTATACAACCTCTAAATTTATTACGTTGTAGCCTATATTACGTGGTGCTAACGAAGGCGTCATCCATACGTTCCCTTACTTCTCAAAATATATCAATAATTTTAATAATTTATTTATAAAAATCTATAAATAACTTCTCTAAACAAATAAACTTTTAATGTCATGTTATTTAGAAAACAAAATTACAATAAAAACTTGGTAACCCGAAAAGTTTTAGGTCGCATGAGAAAACGAGAAAATTGTAATACATTCAAATCTCAACATTGAAAGTTGAAATTTTGAAGCTTCAAACATAATTTTTAAACTTTCATATTTTCATACTTCAAAATATTGTGATCCACCCAACCCATTTGGCGGCCGAACTTCAACTTGTGGCAAAGTGCGGGCGCGCAGCGCACGCACTTCCATAGTTCTGATCCACTTATAAATTCTGATCCAACTACCCCTCTGAGGCCGAGACACGTAAGCGGCGTGAAGCGCCGCTGGAGTGGCGAGTTAGAGTTTATACAAATGGATTAACTTCAGTTTTATTAGACCAGAACTTATTCTAAATGAGGAACAGAACATCTCCTTTCAACACACAATAAAAAAACCTGAGACAAAAAGCTGACTTAGATAACTCCAATCCCATAATCTTTTACTTTACTGTTAATTAAAATATTGTTAGAGATTATGTTTGCTTAGTAGCTGGATGTTCTTGCAACTTTTCCTTGACTCCGATAAGCTAAGAAATAGTTTTTGGCTATGTTTTTTACATTTGACAAGTTTACAAAAAGTTAACAGTTTACAGTCAGAAACGTTTCCAAATATCAAAATATAGAAAAATATTTTATGATTCATCAAATAGAGATGCAATCCAGTGTAGTGTAAGTCATACAGATTTAAACAATGACTTGTTTTGCGCCAAAGTATTGTGAAAAAATCATATTAACTTGCAACTTACCCTCGCACTATACAGAATAGAGAAGTGGGGCTAAAATTGAGCACTGAAGCACGTCAGCTAAGACAAGAAAGAAATTTGAGTAGGATGATTCTAAACGAATTCTAAAGAATCTGTCAGACAGGAAGGAATTTATGATAAGGTAGTAGGTAGTAGGTAAATGGTAGTATTTCTTTTAGTTTGTGTAAGAGACCTGTATGCCAAACTCTGTCAAAAGCTTAAACGACATTCAGGAAACCTGCGGACACAAACATCTTTTGTTTTATAGACGAAGCTATGTAATCAGTAGTCCTCGGATCGATATGCACTTTTTTGACCCAAAATATGCATGCAAATATGCCAAAAAAGAGAAAATATGCACCAAAAAAGTTGAAATAACTTATGCAAAACTTAATGCAAAAATAACAAGTTATTTTTAATAATTTTGTTTAAATAATTTAACTTTGAAATACATTATATTTATAAAATGTTTTAAATAATGAATACGCTAATCTAATCATAATTTAACCACTTTAACCGTATTAATTACATTTTAAAAAATTGAAGTTTTAAATAAATAAATTATGTTAATTGCATAAAATAATCAAAGTTTTTTCCAAATTTTCCACTTTTTAGCTCCGTCTTTTGTCAGATAGGACGTTGTTCATTGCTGAAAAGGAGCGTTCAACATCACATGAAACAATTGGTAGGAATTTCAGAGCTGAAATTGCTAGGGGGTCACTCATTTCCATTTACATTTCATCCCAAGCTCTCCCTTCAAAATTCTTGAAACATCCTGAGCTGCCTTCCATCCTGGGTTTCTCTTCAACATAGCGTCCAATTTGTTCCTCAACTTTTCTCCGACAGGTCCTCCCCATTCTTTACTTTTTCTTTTAACCTATCAATGAGGTCAACTGAATCATATAGGTTCATTCCTTCTGATTCTAATGATGTAATTAAATCGGGAATGAATCTAAAATTGGAAATGAACATAAGCAAGTTGTTGAATCACTGAAGACCTGGTTAGTGCAGCATTAGCTTGAGCTATTGCTTGTTCTCTGATTCATCAAAATTTCCAATTATTTCCTTCACTTTTTCATGGTGTTTAGCAAAGTAATTGGCTGCAGATATCCAAGTACCCCATCTTGTGGTTATAGGTTGAGGTGGAGGAGGAACGTTAGGATAAGCATTCTTGAATGCCCTTATTCTGCTCGGTGTCTTCACAAATACGTTTTTTACAAGTTTTCTGAAAATTTGTCTAAAATATGCTTAAAATATGCAAAAATATCACAAATATGCAAAAGGGTCCGAAATATGCACAAATATTCAAAATGAAATTGGTGTTTTTTGGTCGCAAATCATTCAAAAACACTCAAAACTGATTATAAACTTATTTTAGAACTTAAAAAAAAGATATGCAAAATCCGAGCATTAGTAATCAGTCACTCTGTGCAGTTGTTGTGTAGTGGAGTGTTGAGTGCGGAATCCGAATTGATGTGGAGGTAGTATATCATGAACCAGCGGAAGAATGCGCTTGTAAAGGAGTTTCCGAACATTTTTGAAGGTACTGAGAGGAGGCTTATTGGTCGGTAGGAGGAAGGTAAATGAAAAGGTTTGTTCGGTTTTGGTATCATTACTATTTCTGCATACTTCCACTGAGTGGGGAAATGTGTCGTGCGCAATATACTATTGAAGATTGTAGTGAGGAGGACGAGCGCTTTCCGCGGTAAATGTTTAAGTATTTCAGCTGTTATTAAATCATATCCCGGTGACTTCTTACGTGGTAATCTCGAAATTTCAGATTTACTTCGGAGGGGTGAAAGTATTTCGGAGAGGGATAATTGAAGCGGTTCATCTAGTGACTGAGTATCACGTTGGTGATGTACGGATTGGTTGTCATTATGGGTAGTGAATGTTTCAGAAAGATGACTACCAAAGCATTCAGCTTTGTCGTCATTAGTTATTAGCCAGGGTCCGTCACCCACCCTACGGGGCATCGACTATGATATTATAATTATAATTATAATCTATGACATTATAATCTAAAATTGTTATATTGTAATTTGTAGAACAATAGAAAACATATGATTTTTGTAAATGTTTTTTCTTCTAAAAAATTACTTAAAGCGTAGATAACCCTTGTCTTGCAGCATGGTCTACAATTTTGAATTGCGCAGTAAAATGTAATCTAAGTTCTAACACGGATTCTGAAAGAGTAAGTACCTAAATTTCATGTTTACTAGCAAAATCGACAAAATTTACATAGACACACAGGCCTACGCAGCTGTAATACAAACCAATAATGCCATATCACTACACCTACGATTTTAATTAAAGTAATGTTGCTTATCAGTACTTAAGCACAATATAATGTAATAGTTTCATACATCTACCTTAAAATATTATAAAACATGTTATAATTTAATAAATTAAATTACTAACAATTAACATGTTATAATTTAATAAATTAAATTACTAACATGTTAATTTTGTGGTGCCATCCTACAAATAAATTTGTTAACGTCAAAGTAGAAATTATTGTAAATTTTATCCACTGATTATAAACAGCAGTCTAAATCTGTAATATGTAATATCAGTCACGGTCGATTATGAATAACAAAGGCAAATAATTTTCATTTAACGTGAAAATAACAAACAGATTAGCGAATGTTACGAGATGACAGATTCGTTGGCTCAGTTGTAAGCTTACTCGACTGGTAAGCCAAGAAATTTACATTCGATTCCTAGATAAGATCTTGATCTGTATCTTACCTATAGTTTTTACAGTATTAAATATGACTGCAACACACAAAAGTCACTAATAATCTCAACAGTTGACACCGGTAGCAAACTCTGGAAGGAATAAAAAAGAAAAAATTGTTAATATCCGAAATTTATTTTTTATAAATTTTTATCTTTAGGCTTATTTCGTTAAACTAAATGGTTTTTGAAGTCAAGTTGTTAAAACATTGGTGCATGATAAAATATTTAGATTACTGTTAAATTCATTTCAATTAAAAATAATTGGTTCAAGAAAGCATGAAGTCAGTCTCACGATACACGTAGGACACTCACTTTTAACAAAGTCATCTTTTATAAAAAACTGATTCACAAAAATATATCCTTTGTGACACGTATCGATCGATAATACATCTGCTTATGGATGCTTTACAAATCATGAGGTTTGATTTAAAAATTCCTAATGGTGTTGTGACGTCCGGGTTGGGACATCCAGGTTCTTTTAAGGTCTGATAATTAATAAATAACAAAAAACTTCCTTTAAACTCAAAACAATTATTTATGAACAAAATAAATTATAATACGCCGGCCGCATTGGCGTAGTTGGTAACGTGCTCGCCTCTCATCATGCGGTATTGGGTTCGAATCCCACTCAGGCACGGCATATTTTCATACGTTACAAAAAATCATATCATCCTTCACAGTAACAACCCAACGTCGTCGCTAATGACCACTGTAGTTGATGTGACGTTAGATAAACAAAAAATAAAATTATAATAAATTATTAATGTTAAGGTGCTAGTAGATTACAACTAAATTACTTAACTTGAAAGTAAACTAAATCTATCACAAAATGTTACTAAACTTAACACTTAACTAAAAATGAAGGATGAAAATTTACAATTAGAATATTTAATCAATCTTAATTACAATTAACTAAAATAAAATATTTCACGTTTATGTTGTAAGTTAAAATATGTATAATTAATTATTAATTTATGTAGATAAATAGCGCAATTTAGGAAGGACTAAATAAACACATTTCTCCAAACAAAATGAACACTGTTATAGTTTGAATTTGATCAAATAATCAACTGCCCATTTGACGCCTGTCAAATTTAACAGTTGATTTGATCATGGTTAAAAATAACTAGAGTTGGTGAAAAAATTATTACTGATTTAACCGTTGTTAATTTTGTAACTGTGGTTAAATGCCTTGACCGAGGTTGGGGAAATCGACCATTAAAGTTTTCACATTTATTTTTACTAAATATTAAAAATCATGTTTAAAAGTATTTTTATTAGTTTTTCTAGAAAGAAGTTTAGAAGTTATTGAAAATTAATTGTATGAAAGGCAGTTTTATTGATTTAAAATACGTTTTTGTAAGGTCTAATGATATTAGATGTAAAAGTGATGATACTTGTAAAATTGATAGTGTATCACTGTAACGGGAAAAGGAAAGGAGGATGTTAAATCGACATCACTTAACGACCGGTATAGAGGAGGAGGTTAGAGGAAAATTCTACTTGGTAAATCGGTGTGATACTGCCTTGAGTTTGGCTGCACGCCAACTTACCTAGTCAAAATCAAAGTAGAGCAAGAAAAAGAAAAAACAAACAACCTAATGAAATATAAATCTTTGAAAGGACACTTTATATTTGAAATTCATTAAATAATGAACTGTAAATTTACCTGTTATTTGAATAATATTTAATCGCGTATAATAAAGTTTAATTTAATAATTGCATTGTATTGATTTTCTTTAGTACATGGAAATTTATTTAAAGATTTTTTCCGATTATTATTAAACGGTTAAACCACGTTTACAACTGAAACTGGTCACTGAATAAAATTAAAGACCATACCTTATTCCACTTAACTTTGGAACTGATGTAAGCAAATCATATTAGTCGGCCGGATTGGCGAAGTTGGTAACGTGTTCGCCTCTCATCATGCGGTCTTGGATTCGAATCCCACTCAGGCACGGCAATTTTATACGTTACAAAAAAATCATTTCATCATTCACAGTTGCAACCCAACGTCGTCGCTAATGACCACAGTAGTTGATGCGACGTTAAATAAACAAAGAAAAAAAATCATATGAGCGTACGGTTGGAAGAATGAGTCTAACCAGACCGATAGAATATACCGGATGGCAAGTCATGTTGTATAAAAAAATTTATGTTTTTGTCAGCTTCTGGCACAGTAATAGGCTATTTCGGTGCTTCTTATGTGTAGTACAGTACTTTATGATAGTTAAATACGATTTCAGTTGATGTGATTTTTTTCTCGTTATTGGGATTGCCCGCACTAAGAATTTTGTGTAACTGCAATTACGCATCCAGCCAATAGCAGAGCAGACCAAATGTTTACAACGGTTCCAAAGACAAATAGATTAAACCGTAATAAAATGTTATGAAGTTGGGAAATACGTAGTCTGCTAACATGTAACGATTTAGAGCGTAGGCCTACAGATTAATAAATTAAATTTTCCAATAAATATTTGTGTATTATTTTTACTTTCTCTTGCCTATATGAATATAGGTATAGGAAGGAAAGTATTGTTTTCATGTCAATTTTTCGAAATCAGTTTTTACCGGATCTACAAGTTTTCAGACATCGTAAACCCAAAAACCATGTTTTTAGCGATTGATTTGTGTGTGTGTGTGTGTGTGTGTGTGTGTATGTGTGTGTGTGTACAGAATATCTCAAGAACGGAACATTGTACGAACTTGAAACTTGAAACTTAAGTTAGACACCACTACCGGACCCGACCCAAAAATTTTCATCAAAATCGGTTAACCGGAAGTAGTAGATTATTCGTGTAATTTTTCACTTTTTTGCGATTTTCTCAAAAACTGATCTTTAGATTTTTTTAAAAATCGCCCGTTTACTAAATTTTTATACTTTATAAGATAGGGTAGGCGCCATGTCTGCTGAAATTCTTGGAGAGGCTGTTTTCACGTAAAAAAATTGTTTTTTTTAAGATTGAAACTTAGATGTGCATTTTAGCGCAAAGATGTAGGCCTACTATATAATAAAAGTTGTAAATAATTTAAAATCCTACAACTTTTATTTCCAATTTTTTTGTATAACGTTTAGTTTAACGGTAATTAGCGATTTTCTGTTTCTTTTCACCCGAAAAAAATAGAAAATTGATTTTTTAAGATTTCAGCCTTAGTATGCATTTTACGACAAAAGTGTATAAAATCAAATTTATAGGAAATTAAAAGATCTAAAACTTTTATTTCGAGCATTTTTCTCTACAGAGCCTAGTTAAGCGTGAAATAGTGATTTTATGTATTTTAAAGCCAAACTGAGGTTGATTTTCATTTTGCGTCTTTCACTTATGATTAAAATTAGGTTATGTTTATTGGGGTTAGATTTTTGTTTATTTTTAATGTTTTATTACTAATGTTAGGTTATATTGTTAATTATTTGCATTGACAAGAGAACGTTTTGTGAGTGTTTCACACCAGATTTTTTGTATTATAGATGTAAGAGACATCATACGAAAACTGACCACAGCAATAGAAAAATTTCAGAAAAATGTCTAAAATGAATGGGTCTTGTACAAAGAATGGAGGAGAAAAATAGTTAAAGTAAATAATAAATCCAGCAGCGTGCAGAAGAAAATTCAAAATTTCAAACTTTGATTATTTAGAACTAATGAAGAAGTTCAACAGCCCCGGGAGGTTATTTGTTTATACGAGTAGTGTAAAGCTAGAACAATGAAAGCCTTGCTCAGTCAGTTTCAATTAGTCAATTTTTTTAGTTTTCTTTTTACTAGCATCAAGAACAGCACACTATTAGTAACTCGCAATTAAACTGCACCTTTTTTAGTTTGGTTGTGGATTAGGCATAAAATTGATTAGCAACACTCCATATAGTTTGTTTTACGAATTGTGGCTGTCACATGGTCACCTACAAAGTCGATCGCCAAACCGATATTCTTAACAGTATCTTCCTAACAGCTAATTGGCTTGATCCGAAGGCCACCAGCAAAAAAAAAGAAACGAAATTCGTTCATTTATAATGTTATTTTTATCCACTGCTCAAAAAATGTTTTTTTTAAATGCAGATAATATATACATAGTGTCTCACGAGTAACCCGACAAACTTCTAAAGTGATTTCCTCTCATCAAAATAATGAAAAAGTTTACATAAACATGGGTCCGGAAACGCTTCGTTAACGAGTTACGGCTAGCGAAAGATTTCGCCCTGGGTTCAGAACATACGCCTAAATAAAGTCATCCTAGAGGTCTAGGAACCCAATTTTATGAGTAGATTTGATGGTTTCTTATGTATTTTGACCCGAAAAATTGAATAAAATAAGTTTAAGAACCATATTACCAGTAGTTTTTGTAATATCCAATGAAAAACGGACAAATCTGTGCATAAAAATACGTTTCTTTAGGTTTGAAGAACAATAACTGTGTTAAATGGCTAATAAATGTGTAAATTTACTTAACAAAACTTGTAGAGATTTTAATTCTGAAGAGAATGATGTAAAGTAGGCTAATAATAAACAAACACAAAGTTTAAAAAAAATATGTTTAATTTAAAGTATAAATGTCACCAAGGTGGACATTATTCTTTTATTTTAGAAATAATAATTACAATTTATTAACTAGGATATTTACTATCTCAAAGTAGAATCAAAAAAGGTTTTACGACGTTCAATATTTTTTCTTTTTTCTTGTATGTCTTTTAAACTGTGGATTTTTTTTTTTTTTTTTTTTTTTTTTTTTTTGGTTTAACGTCCGACTGTTGTGCAATTGCTGCTAATGCAGACGGTGAATGATGAAATGATATTTTGTAACGTATGAAAAAATGCCGTGCCTGAATGGGATTCGAACCCAAGACCGCATGATGAGAGGCGAGCACGTTACCAACTTCGCCAATGCGGCCGGCTTTAAACTGTGGAGTGGAGTAAAACTGTGCGACGAGAAGAGAAGTATTGCCATCATTTCCATGCATGTATAATCTAATATAAATGTTCTAATTGTTTTCTATTAAGAATGATTGGACTCGTATGTTAATATATTAGGCCTAAAAATTTATTCTGATGAGAATTTTTATGATGATCGCCATCATTCGTAACGGATAAGCACTTTAAGAAGAAGAAGAAGAAGAAGAAGAAGAAGAAGAAGAAGAAGAAGAAGACAAATTTACCATTACCAAAAGACCAAAATGTTTCTTGTATTGTGAAATAGGATAAGGCTGATTAAATAGAATATTTATTCCCACTATACAATTTTCCTTTTCTGTTCAATTGAACTTTAACTTAACACTATCAATTTCATTTAAGTTCGTACTGTACTTTGGTTTTCTGGTAACCACTACACGATTAAATTAAATCAATAGGTGTAGGGGTTTATCAGATTACTTTTGAATTTCTAATCCTTACATAAAGAATTCATGAATTCCTCCATTGAATCTTCAGTAACCTTGAAAGTTGCGACCTGTCTTAATATATTGTATCAATTTCGTCTTGAACGTTTAAAAAGCTCTTCTAAATTCAAGACTTGATATTTATTCTGCAAACCCTATTAGAAGCCAGAAAGTTATCTATTTAATTCAAACTTTTTCAAACTCAAGCGTAAAACTAATACATAATACTTGTCAAGCTGGCAATAAATTTGGGTTGTTATAATGGCAAGAACAATTCCAATCATCATTGAGATTATTCACTTCAATGAGATACCGACGAGAATCTGGAGTAACCGTTCAATAAGGTGAGTTCTACTGTTGTTCGTTCCCATAATGTAATCCTTGGTGAAAAGAACAAATAGATGTGCTCATCCTGCTATTCAATTTCATCTGATCCGCACAACTATATCACTCAACAGAACACAAGGATTTTCCAACTCTACAGCTTTTAACAATAGTTGTTGCAACCAAACAACACACAGGCGTGTAGTATCTTTAGGTTAGATTCAGTAACTAATTCTAAATTATATTCGACCTGTGATTGATAGCGCAGCAAAATATTTTGAAAAAACGCTGAAAAATATTCACAAATATGCTTACTACTTAGTACCACAGAAAAATACAGAGCAGTACAAAGAGACAACATCGATCTTGGTTCTGTTATGGTGAGATGAGGCAAAATACTCCGTTAGTGACATCACAGCAACATACGCATGCACATCCGTCTATCCTATCTGCTACAGGTGTAAAAATCCTGACTTTTAGTCATATAATATTTAAATTCTTTATTTTTTACTAGGATAATAACATAGTTTTATATGAAAAGAATTTCTAACATTCAAAATAAAATTTAAGGTTCATAATGAATTTTGAACTGTTGTCTCTACAATTGAATGTACATTTCAAGAAAAATGAAGTAATCGATTTTATTTTACATTAAGGTTTTTACTTATAATCAAGAAATATATATATATCATAAAAGAAAATATGAAGTATTAATATTGAGATTGGACTTGACTTATATGAGGGAGGATGAGTACCCATTGCTATTTTCTGAAGTTAATAGGTACATCTTCCGGTGTATTTAAATGTTTAGTGTATTTTGGTGTGAATTTTATACAGTAAACATTCTTTGTTTCTGTTTGTTTTATTTATTATTTTTACTTACTTTTGGTGATGTTTAATTTCTGTTTGATCTTATTTTTTTTGTATAGGCTTTTTTGTATAGCTTTTTTGTATTGTTAATCATACTAATTTCTGTTTTGTTTTTTTTTGTTTCTTAATTCTCTTTTGTTTATTTTCTCATATTTATTTTCAATAAGTGTTTTTAACGTATTGCTGCACTGTTTGAAAATAAAAATTGATAAAGTTTTAAATTCAAGAATATCCATAGGGGCACCATCATTAGATGGTATTTCCTTTTTAGGCATTATTATAAAACTATTTACTCATAGTATTTATACTAAGTGTTAATAATGAATATTATAAATAACTTTATTTATGTTATTTACAACTGCATGTACTTACAACTAGTAAATTTAAGAATTGAATTTTGCAATGGGGTGAAAATATGACGTGAATTTCTTAAAAGAGAACAGTATTCAGTCGTAAGACTCCCACTGGTAATTTTTTTAAATTTATTACATAATGTCTCTAATCAATCTTCTATGAAGCCTGCGTGGAAGATTACCAAGTAAATTTGGTGGGAAGAGGTTTCGTAAGAGTAGGTTTACGGTTTTTAATTGTTTAAAAACGTAGTAATTTCATGTATATTGAAGGCTTAAAAGCCAGAGGCTTCTGAGCTTAGAAGACGTAGAGAGCTTAGAAGGCGTAGAAGAAGGCTTGGAGCAAAATACCTGCAATCCGTAAGTCCAAAAAAATTGGAGTACAGATTTGTACAATAACAGTTTATAGTGTAAAGAGAGTTTTACCACATTTAAAATGCTTTATATTTTGCTATTAACTTTTTAGAGTATTTTAAGCTTTAACTATATTATAATTCTGCAATATAATCAAGTGTCCATGGTTATAATATTTTTATGAGATTACAAATTTTCAGAAAGACAATGTTTCTCTTTATAAATTCATCTCTTCATTTCTTTATAATGTTTCATTATTAGCATTTCGAAAGTTCAATGTGGGTTGTTTTATTATTTTTCCAATTAATTGGAATAAAAATTTCGGAGTGTGGGCTTAAAAATAATACAATTTTAAATTTAAAAATATAAAAACAAATTAAATTTTCAGTATATTTTTTCTACCGGGAACTCTACTTCAGAAAATAAACAATGTTATAACTGCTTTCTAGCTCTATATTTTGCGTGAGTAGGTGTGTCATAGAAGTTACTGTGTCATTGAAGTTTATTCATATTTGAATTTTAACTGGTAAATGCAAAATCGCTCTCCTAACCGTTGTTATTACAGATCAAAGCGACTTGCTACAATCTGGCTAGGCTAGTCCAGAGGCTAAATAGTTCTTGAATTAGGATTTATAAGGGAATATTTTTTATGTATCTCAAATATTACAGATTTTTAAAAATGGTTTTTAAAACCTAGATTTGACACACCATAAAATCAAAGGATTTTATTAAAACTTTCTAACAGGCATTTCATAAAACTCAGTGAATTGTGTTTTCGTCTATTCAACGACTGTAAATAACATTAATGTATTATATGCTTTAAAGTCGCATCAACGCCAAAGGTTATTAATGGCTACAAAAATAAAACTAACAATTTTACAAAAAATTATTGATACATAAAATATTACAAACCGAATTATAAAATATCTATTAAAATAGTATTTATATACAAGGTCTGTACAAAAAATAACCGAACTTTTTGAATCACGCGCTAAAGGTCATATTTAGCGACGTGCGGTTGGCAGCTCACTTCTTTTTTATTTCTTTTTTAAACACATGTTCTTGGATTGTTGATATCTCATTTAATTTTGTTGTTGTTGTTGTGCTTTTAGTACGACGTGTTTAAGTGCTAGAAACGATTTTTGTAATGTGTAATATTCGGGAGCAAAGATGCAACGTGAAACTTTGCGTGAAACTGGGGAAAACTTTCACAGAAACATTTAAACTTTTGAAACAAGCTTATGGAGATGATTCTCTGAGTCGTACGCAATGTTTTGAATGGTTTTCTCGATTTAAAAGTGGTCGCCAGCCAACTGAAGATGAACCTCGACCAGAAAGGCCTTCGACTTCAACTGATGACATACACGTTACGTAAATCCATGATCTGGTGCGTATTTATCGCCGATTGACTGTCAGAGAACTGTCAGAGGAGGTTTGCATCTCAATTGGATCGTGCCATTAAATTTTGACTGCAAAATTGAATTTGCATGAAGTTGCAGCAAAGTTTGTTCCCTGTTTGATGACCGAACAGCAAACAGAACATCGTATGGATGTTTGACGGCAACTCTTGAACGAGCCAATTATGATGCAATATTCACACAAAGAATCATAACAGGAGATGTTATAGTAGCTGGTAGCTGAGTTTACGGCTACGACATTGAGACAAAAGTGCAATCTTCAGAATGGGTTGGCAAAAATTTCACATTACAAAAATTGTCACTAACACTTAAACACGTCGTACTAAAAACACAACACGAAAAATAAAGAAGATATTAACAATCCAAGAACATGTATTTACAAAAGAAATGACGTTGAACAGTCTGCATCCAACCGCACGTCGCTAATATCCTCGTTTGCGCGTAATTCAAAACATTCGGTTTTTTTTGAATTGACCTCGTATTTGGCACCAGAAAGATGGTTTTTTTTAAAAATCGAGTTTTTATGTTGTTTTATGACTAAAACTAAATAAAAGAACTCTAATTTTTAAATTCATGAACACAATTAAGTTTGGAGCATTATAATTTTTCAAAATTCAACAAAAATTAAAACAGAAAATAAAAAACTCATGTTTTTGGAGGTCGTAAAAGTAATTTATATCATTTAAAAACCAAAACGTTTTGATATACAAAAGTTTGTTCATTCCGGTACTTCTACATATTATTAGGAATTTTCGATTCAAATCTCAAAATTTGTAAAGGATATTGAATTCCATCATCAACTGTCTTATGGATACTGTTGTAGAAATTATATTTTCGAGAGTTTATTTTTGATAAAATATTACTGTGTTAAATGTCAGTATTCTATGGGCACCCAGTGAGAATTACTAATTACAAAAATATTAGTTTGCCATCTACCTTAAAAAATATGTTTTAATTTTTTCAGGATATTTCAATTAATATTACGTACAATAATGACTTTTAGGGCTGAGAGTTGGGTGATGTATAAAAACAATAGGGGTAAGGTTAATGCGACTAAAATTAAGTTCTGCTGGTGAAATGGAGATTTGGGCGGACGATAATAGACTGAGTTAACAAAGAGGAAATACGGAGGCTACTCGTAGTAGAGAGCTATAGTATTTCAAGTTACATTGAGAAAAAGAGGTTGATATGGTATGGGCATATGACGAAGGTATGATATGGTACGGTAGAGCTGATGAAGACAGATGGATAGCGCGGGTAAAGAATTGGAGTCCAGTGAGAAGGTACAAGAGGGCAGTAGCGGCTCGTGCCCTCAAAAATAGGTGAAGAGTTGCAAAAAGTCGAAAAAACTAGTATACTAAGTATCCGTATTGTGTGTATTTTACATAGGCCTACTGTGTGCAAAATATTTTACACAGTATGTAAAAAAACATACATACAAAACTACTGTGTGACACACCAAACACATAACTAACGTACATGTACATAGAACATGCAGATGCAGTAAACTGGTCAACCCGCCTTAAACACTTCACTGTTTGGGGACGAGTGGTAGGAGCTAGGTGTGCATAAAATTTGCCGGTGACATCTCCGTTGTCATGGTAACTCGCTCGCGCTGGAAGAGCAGCGGCGGCAACCCATCTAACTCTTCATGTTTATTCTTTACATTTATTACCTGTATTACGGCCATAACAAGAGCTATCTAAAACAATATAAAGAGCTCTAAGCAGATATAATCATTTTTATGTGCTTTTTTACACGACACTTCTTCGTTTATTGTAAAGCAAAAACCAATTATAACATAAATTATATTTATTTTGTGAGAGAAATAAATCTCGATACTATCCAGAAAATAGGTGAAGGGGCTCCTTACCTAAATTTTTGAAAGAGAGGTAGACCCCGGAAATTCTTAGCAGATGAGTCTTAGCAGCGGACGAGACCATGGGGAGGTGAGGACGTCGGAATGAGATTGGATAGATCGGAACAAATGAAGGCATAGGTTGAGAAAGACGGGAGGCGACAATTACCATAAAAATCAATTAAATAAATAATACATTTTTTTTAGAATAATTTTCTATTAAATGTCAAAATACGAATGTAGAAAGTTCATTATAAATTAGATCTTATATTTTTTTATCTCGTAGTACTGTGATGGGAACGTGCATCCTCTCATTTCTGGGATTACTTATTTAAAGAATTTTTTACATAAATGTTCAATTTAACTTACATTTTCTAAGAAATATTATTAAATTCTTGGTCATAAAATTCCTAACATGTTATCGTAACAAAAGACTAAATTCTTATTTTTAATGCAGAATAAACTAAAAACAACGATGTGTGTGGAAATCATATTATCGTTTTACTGAAAGACATGTTTCTTACATATATCTTGGATCGTACGAACTATTTCTCTCTACATACATAATGCGTTGAAAAAGAAAATGAACCACTCGAAAAGCACAATTCCATCTTGAGTCTATTGGACGTGGACTCCTGTTGCAAATTCATGACATTCACTGTGAACTCTGCAGTCTCAAAGAATTCAATAATGCAAGCTTTACACAGGTAAAATATAAAAAGAAAAGTAAGGACGTACTGCAAAAATAGAATGCGAAATGGTATTGTCTTTTGTACATAAATTTGAATGAGTTCCATAATTCATTTTACTGTTAAACGATATACAACTGTAAAAATCATAATAACGTACAACAAAGAGTGAGTTTAGTGTGAGTGGTAACCCTCCATAATGTTAATAACTTCATTTTGAAAGAATCAAATACGTTTTCTTTTACAGTAATTTACATCAATAAGAACTGACAGAAATTTAAACAGTTCTTTTATCAATATTTTGTAAAATTCAATAAATGAAACGTCGAATTGAAAATAGTTTGAAATTGCTTTACTTATTGCTATCCTGACGATCGAAGATTAAAAAAAAATAAAATAAATGCAATCCATGAAATGCATTTCCCAAGCAGAACGGGACATATATTTTGCAAAATCATCTCTGACTTGTGTAAAATATTTACGGTTTCAGTCAAAAATACTTTTATTAAAATAGACCCTATGAAATTTAAAAAATAGAGTAAAACATTGCACATTGAATTACGCGTAATTTTTTTCAATGAAATTTTTTTCTAGGTTTTGAAGCAGAACTACATTATAATTATAAATTAACAATCATTTATGAACAAATTAATTATTAACATTAAGTATTACGATTATAACTTCTAGAAAATTACAGTAACCTACATCTCTTGATAACAGACTGAATTTATTATAAAATGTTTTAAAACATCCAAGACTTAAACTAGTTTAACTAAAAAGAAATATGATCATTTAAATATATTTAATTCTAACTTTCTTAGAGATTACTAAATCTTATTTTAATTATTTTTATAGGTTTTCTTTTTAAAATTATATTTAAAAACCAAGTCAGTTCAGTAATTTAAATTCAAAATTTTAGAACGTTATTCATTTCAAAAATCGATGTTCAATTTCTTTTCTTTCTTATAAGTAAAATTTTTTCTAGTGTTTTATAATTAAGTTTTTTTTAGTACATATAAGAAATAATTCTAAATACTGAAAATCAAATATAAGATATTTTATATAAATTAACCCTGAGATAAGAGTATATATAATTATTTGTACTTGATTTAAGTTAGTGTTTTTTAATTAAAGTTTGTTAAAAATATTTTCTTGTGTTCATATTTATTGAGCTATTCTAAATTTAATAAATTTTGGGAAAACATTTGCATAGGCTTATTTAAGCCTAAATTTCCTAAACACGACATGCTGGCCTAAGATAGGTAATATTCTTATAACGCAAGCCACTCATGGTTACATTTCTTCTACCTGATAACCAAAGGAAACTACTTGCCCATTACGAAGAATCTGTTTGAATACCGAACACCAAATCCGGTTTTTAACCACCTCACTTTCAGTACAGCTCCAACAAAGGCTCACACATTACTAAATCAAAACAACAACTACTTATTTGACTCAGAACGGCCTCTTTTATCGTATAACAGACTTTTGAATTTGTAGGACAAAGAACTAAAAAGAATAATCGAACCTATTATTACTTCTACTCTAATCTAGAAATACTACAAGATTGATGGCGCTCGGTAGATAATAAATTACAATGTCACACAAAATACAATAGACGAATAAAATGAGTCAGCTATAAGTTATGTGACAATTTTTTCCGCACTATAAGTAGACTTTAATTTGTCTATTATCGATAGACTCTCCACTTATACACTGATGAACTAATTAACTAATATTTAATTAAATTATTTATGCTGATGCAATTGCAGCTTATAATAAAGTTTAAATAATATTAATAGTAAAGATTTTAAGCAAAAAAATAATATTGTAATAGAGCTAATTTAACCAACATGAAAATAAAACAGTAAGATGAAGAAAAACAAACGAAGATATGGTGTAAAAATAGGTTAAGAGTAACTTTATTTACTAACGTAAATAAATGGGTCGCAATTAGGACTGTTAACGATTTATCGCCAGCTAAATCCTTGTAATTTCAAACCTTATTTACACACAATTAAGCGATTTATATTATAGTATCAATGGTTTTTCTTTTTTACATTTTACATTTTTCATTCTCTTCCGTTAGTGCAACTAATGTATTAAAATAATAGATATTTTTACGTTTTTCTTCTTTTTCATGTTCCACTTAGGTTATTAAATTAAAATACATAGAATCGTTTACAATATTTTTCAAAAGATAACATTTTATTTTTTTCTACAACCAATTTAGTACGATTAGATAAATTATTAGAAAACTCGGTGAGGTGAGGTAATGATTTAGATTTCATTGTAAATAAGCAGTAGTTTAAACTACTTAAGTCATTTTAGATGAATACTCAATCCCAAACAGTGTAGATTATACTATATTATGTTTCAAATTGAGAATTAATTGATTTTTCTTCTTCTCTCCTTCCACTACTTCTTTTCTTCGTCTTCCTCTTTCCAAGCTTTTTAAAAACTGAATAAGGGTAAATGGGAAGGAGGAACAGAAGGACGAGCAACAAACGTATAAAAAACCTGAGTCCATATCGCTTGTATGGAAGTGCTCAGTAAGTCAATGGCCATGGTTACAAAATTAGTAAGCGGTCAACAGCTTTGACGGCGGATGACTTTTCCCAACGACAGAGTCACAAAAGAAACCGAGAGCATCCCTCGAATGGAACCCAAAAAGCTTAGAAACTGTAAGGTTGAGTTTAATTATTTAATTAAATTATTTACCACGAGGCATATAAATATAAATTTTAACATGCATTTAAATATTTTATATACACCGTATGAACAATCTGACTTTCAATACAAGAAAGTTTAATAATAAAGTAACCTATCAGTAGAATGTTATGTAACTTTTTTACTTTCTCTTGCCTGTATGACTATATAAAAAGGAAAGTATTGTTTTCATTTCGATTTTTCGAAATCGAGTTTTCACCCGATATACACGTTTTCAGACTGCTTTTCAACTGCCCAACCAATAACGTTAACGCTGATGCAGAAGGTGAAAGCTAATAGTACCGCCTGAAAATGAGTAAAGAAAAAACTTCAGACCTGACCGGGAATCGAACCCAGGACCCCTGGTGCAGATGCTAGTTGTATAAACATTACATAAACGATCAGATAAGTAATGTTACAACTTTTAAATGTTACACTTTATTTAAACTTCCTTCAGTTTGTTTGCTATTTTTTAAATAATTTGTTTACATGGCAATATTTTCCCTATGTAAATGTCTATTACAACTGTCTCGACAGTAAATAAATGTGTACCTTAGAAGATATTAGAGGCGGATACATTTTTGTAGTAATCGGTGTTTGAAACACTTCATCGATTATACAACCTTTATTAGTCTATGTGAGCATGGGTGTAATAGTAATTTACAGCTATGGTGTTACTTCAATTACTATTTAAAATTTGAAAAGGTGTACTTACAGAAAATAAATTATTAATATTTTGAAAACTGTTAATTCAAATCACCACAACTGTTAATTGAATCACTTAATTCAAATATGGTATCCGTTCGTTTGACAAAAATAATATTAATAATATTGGTGTTTGGAATAACGTATGTCCGACATCGCCCGACCGGCCTCTCTGTCCGGCGTGTGGTGTCAGACCTACGAGTTCTTCTCGTACGCCGCTGGCTTTTCATAACTGTGAAGCTCCCTGGTTGATCTTGCCAGTCAGTAGTCATATGCTTGTCTCAAAGATTAAGCCATGCAAGTTTCGGTACGAGCCAAACTACGGTGAAATCGCAAAAGGCTCATTAAATTAGTTATGGTTCCTTGGATCGTACATCCATTACTTGGATAACAGTGGTAGGTCTAGAGCTCGTACATGCAAACAGAGTCCCGATCAGAAAATAATGATATAGCGTTGTCGTCTATATATTTTGAAATATAATTAATTATTTAACACTAATATGGTCTTAAGCCGTATATATTGAAGAAACTAAAACAAATCCTTGTAGATGCTTGGAATTCATAAATGAAAGTCCACGAATTTTTCTTTTTCTTAATAAATCAACAGTTAGTAACAATAAAAGTAATTAAGGTGAAATATTTAAAAACATAATAGAAAATGTTTTTAAATATTTTTTAACTGTCGTAGATAATTATAAAAATCCATTCTAAATAAAAAAATGAAATTAAATATTAATAAATTATCACGTAAATAACTTTGATATATCGATTTAAAATTATCTCCAGCTGTGCAAGTTAAAAGTAATTTGAAGCAACATTAAAAAATGCTCGTTAAAATGGACGGTATTTTGGAAAGTGGATAGTAAAAGGAGCACTTTGTATACTGCAGCAGGTTGATGCTAAGCAGTGTACGAGAAGTTTAGTTTTCCAATAATTGTATCGGACAGTTTTATATAGGTTCAGTAAAGGTGGGGTAAGTAGGTATGAATATTGAAACTGCACTAGCGGGCAAAATACTTTGATGCACTGTGTCCTGCTTTAAGTCTTAACGGAATGGCTAAGGGCAGGAATTGAAAATCAGGGTTAAAGTAGGAGAAGGTTAGTGCATTATAATAGTAATACTTAGTAACAAAATTGTAACTTGGAAATCCTGATAAACAAAGGTAGACATTCAATGTACTGTATAAATGATGAGGGACGGGTGTAAAAGTAGTGGAATGAGGTAAATGAAAACGAGTTTGGGGGTTGTAAAACGGCAGGCATTTATTTTGTTCCGTTTGCGTGATACAAATAGTACCCACCTTTCAGAGTTTTCCTTATTTCCTTGTTCTTCCTCTTTCAAATTTAAAAGCCATGATGCCGGAAAAGATCATCTAGGCAGTCAATTCCAACAGGCGGCCGGACTTTCAGTTAATTATCTCATTTTAGAAAGTATCTACCATTCATTTTTTAAACATGCACACTCATCCCACTACCTAACCTACCTTCTAACATCAGTACCAAAACATTATTAAACTTTTTTCTCTCTTTATTTTGTATCTCTCTACAACGTATAATATTATTATAAGTCTCCTTTCGTGCATTATTCAAACTTATCAACAGAATAACTAATTAACTAAATACAAACACTGTTCCCTCATTAATTAAGATTAATATTATTATCATCATCATCAACGTTTACTTTGAACCCTTTTTAATCAAAAAATTGCCACATAAAATAGCAACTAGCCGATTTTCAGAAGTGTGAAATTGGTACGTTTATTTAAAATCTGGTACTCAACAACTAAATTTATATTAACTAAAAATAATTACAATAGAAACTCGGTAATCTTTTGTTAGTACCCAACAAAACAAGTTAGAAAATCAGACAAATAAAATAATTAATGAATAATGAACTAACCAATAATTTTAAAAAAATTATTAACTAATTTAATAGTTAAAAGATTTTATAATAATAAAATAATAGTAATCATAAACAATATGGATTAGGCATCCTGGCCTGTTCCAATTTTCAACTTAACAATCTACTATTTCTTAAAGAATTTAAGATGTCTATCTCCTCCGCGTGGTCATATAACACCACGTTTTCTGGTAGGCTTGTACGTAAAACATCTATCTAGAAGTTCGGTCATCTGGTATCCGCTACAAATATCACTCGTCAGAATTTCACGTAAGGTTCATGCCTATACTATCAGTTTATTTAATGGTCCGGTAATCGGTACCCTGATGAAGGTCTTAACAATACAATTTCAGCAGCCTTCTTCTCATGGTATCTGCTGAGCAGTCAGGATCCAACAATCTGACTATACATTAAACTGATAGCATACAGGTGAGATTAAAGTTTAAACGATTTCCTTCCGCCTTTTACCGACCAGCGTTTATTTACGTACAGTATTACAGTTCGTTTTGTGAATAACAAACTTTTTTTAAGAATTATTGTTTTGAACGTAATTTTTTTTTGGTTCTCGAGTCACTTAAAATTTGAAATATCGTTAACAAGATTTACATGTGGCAATTAAGTTCCGAAAATTTAGATATAACTCAGGAATTAGCGACACTGCGTCGTTCGTAAACTGACCGGAAATCGGGGACCTTCCTTTTTTACAGTCGAAGTTTGAAGTCGATTGCACGTTTGGTTTGTGTTTTATTAATGTTTTTCGAAAGTCACTTTTTTAGTAGCGTCGTGGAAATCCGTTACTCACATTACAGCGATATTTTCGAGGATTGTCCCGCATTCAGAGCGATGGCAGAGATTGTATGAGTCGGGTAGTCACTGAAGATGAGACCTGGATATTTGAGTATGACCCCGAGACTAGTAAACAAATTCAGTAAAAGGTGGAAAATAGTGGGGAACGGCCAACGAATGCGAGGATGTCCAAGTCGCGACTGAAGGTAATATTGATTGTTCTTTTCGATATCCGCAGCATCATTCATTCATAATTTGTGAATATGTTCCTGCCGGCCAGACAGTGACTGGACAGTTCTATGTTATCGTCCTGGAGTAGCTGCTTGCTGAGGACGCCCAGAACTTGCACTACTACAACGCTCCAGCCCATTCGCCGTTCAGTATGCAAGAGTTTTTGGCGATAAAAGTATTTCAACGTTGCCACACCAACCCTATAGCCCCGATATCGCCCCCTGCACCACTTCTTATTCCCCAAGATGAAGTCTTACCTTGTAACGGTACGGTAGACTTTTTTAAAAAATCCCGCTAACAAATATATTTCTGATTAGCATTAAAATTTACTATTTCGTAAAATAAAAAAGAATCATGGTGCTTGCCTCTCATCATGCGGTCCTGGGTTCGAATCCCACTCAGGCACGACATATTTTCATACGTTAAAAAAAATCATTTCATCCTCATTACGCACAAAATTATACCCCAACGTCGTCGCTAATGACCTTGCAGTTGATACGACGTTAAATAAGTAAAAAAAAAGAATCATGTGTGTTGTTTGATGGTTGGTTTAAGACAAACGTTTTTTTACATTGCTGTAAATTACAGCTTTGGAATCAAATAATGTCTACGTAAAATAAAATAAAATAAAATAAAATAATAAATAAACTTTGAAAAATAATTTTATTTTACTACTTTTGGTTAATTAATAATTAATAAAAAAATTTAAATATTGTGGGGTTTTTACTAGTTAAACTGAAATTTGGGAAAAAATAAAATGTTACATAAATTAAATATTTTCCTGCACTAATGAAATGTAGAAATCAGCTGTTCTAAATAATTTTTTTTTTATTCCTAATTTGTGTACGTTGCAATCTGTTCAATTTAGAACAATAAGCAACCCCATGACCCAATGAGATGAGAATGATGTGTATGACGTGTAAATGAGGTGTAGTCTTGTACAGACCCAGGCCGACCATTCCTGAGAGAGTATGGTTAATTAAACCCCAACCATCAAAGTACACCGGTAACCACTGTCTAGTATTCAAATCCGTATAAAAGTAACTACCTTTACTAGGATTTGAACCAGGAACCTTCGTCTCCGAAAATCAGCTGTTAAACAGCTGATTTCGGCGACGACTTTACCTCTAGACCAACCCGGTGGGTCCAAATCTAAATAAATAATATTGTAAAAAAACGCAACAGCTGATTGGTACAACCTCCAGAAAACTCATCATGACCAGGGCCGTTGAAAAGAGATCTTTTATTCAACGGCTCTGCATCATGACAGCGTACAGAAAGTCAAGGAAGCTGTGACCACGGTGTTGAATGGAGTAACTTTGGAGGTATAGCAAGAGTGCTTTCAATCGTGGAAGCAACGTTGGAATCGTTGAGTAGAGTTAAAGGGGGCTATTTTGAAGGTCGATAATTAAATTTTGCTCGTAACTTAATTCTCTTGTGTTTTATAATAAATTCTCGGAACTTAATTGCCACAAGTATATACTCTTTGGTTTCACGTACCACAACGTTGTTTAACAATATCCAACAAATATAGGCCTATATAATATAAAAAACAACAACAAGGAACAAATCAATTTTGAGATTTCTAGAGTTATTATTTCGATCTCTTTAGCTGCTTAAATTTCCCACCCGACAATTATTTATTTAAATATATTACATTTAATTCACTACCACCCAAGTCATTTCCACAAAACAGGTGAAATTTCCAGAAAACTGGGGTGCTGTTTAGTTAAACGTTTTTATAATTAGTAAGCTAATCAATAATAAAAATAAAAAACCTGTCTGTATTCCAAAAACTGTGATTTCTTATTATAGGTTTGACATTCCCACACTTCTTCTTGTTGATCTAATAGATATTGGCCAATGGTAATGTTAGCTAGATATATTGGTTCGGAATGTACAAGATAATAGCAAATTTAAATGAATTTACCATGAAAGCGTACTTAAAACGAAGTGTTTTATTCAGTTCCATTTATGCGATCTAATATTAGGTCTATATAAAATAGTTACGATAGTGGTAATATTTGATAGTTGTATTTACAGCCACAGTCTGTGTTAAGTGTGTTTGTGTATGTAATAGGGTCTGAGCTATGTTTGTGTAGTATCGGAGTATCCCATGGGACGTGATCTGGTATTTCAATTGCCTCTAGAGTATAAACTGCAGCCGACCTCAGGGATACAGATGCTATATCGATAGGACTCCGATTTCAGATAAAAGTCACAAAACTGCCATCCCTTATACCAACATCTGCCGCGCGCGATTTCCGCTTTTTTCTATTTCGCTTTGCTCTTGCCCGTGCCGCGGTACGGCGCCCGACTAGAATTGATTCAAAGAAAAGTATCTGAATAGAAATAAAACAACACCACCTTTAGTTTCATATAAATCTATCGCTTTGTGCTCGATTTCCTATTTCTTGTTTCAATTTAACCCATTGAATCGTGAATTCCCTTTATTTTTACATAAATTGTGTTTTTGTTAAATTATGAAACAATTGAAAAAACTGCGATGGCAATTTTTCAAGATAGGTGTGTATTCTAAATTTATAATATTGCCGAGCAATCGTGCTCTCTATTTATCGACGACAGGAATGGAAAAATGTTTTACTATTCGCCTGCTCGGATTTTCCGAAATTAAACTGAAATTTATGTGAAGGAACAATTTAATATTTAATTATGTGACACAAAAATAAAAATTGGCCGCCTCCATGGTGTAGTGGTTACTGCATTAGCCTACAAAGGTTCCGGGTTCGACACGTGGCTAGGGTATGAAAATTATTGTTTTGCATGTCAAAAGCCACCATATTAGGTCCATAAACCACCGTATCAATGACCACGTGCTACGACTTACCTGTTGATGCAGCTTTCAATAACTAAAAATATAGGTTAATAGATGTTCAGGCAAAAAATCTTATTTGTCCAGGTACTTGAGTAAATTACCAATTTTTATCCAGATTATACTCTCGACTATGCCCATAACAGGCAGGTGGAGTGTTAAATTACTTGCGCTCTATCTGCTAGTTCCAGGGCTACAAAAAATGGTTCTGTTTCTTACCAAGTGGTCAGCCAATTATATGACTGAACTATTTAAGAATAGAAGAGGTAGAGGTGTAAAAGACACTAGTCAGAGTTATCCCTCTGAAAGTAATGAATTTCATTATACAGCCAGACCCTATGGTATTTTTTTGCTGCTAATGCAGACGGTGAAGGATGAAATAATTTTTTGTAACGTATGAAAATATGCCGTGCCTGAATGAATAAAAATAATGAAAAGACGCTGTGATGAATGAAGTGAAGGTGTAATTTGCAGAGTAGATTTGTATTTGTAGATGCTTTTCGGAGGGCCTTCTGCATGCTAATAAGCTTAGGTTGCTTTTTTACTCAGTGAGGGAGGCACTTGTAAACCACCTCACTTCTCGTTTTACTTAGTAAAACCTCTAGAAGTTCAAACCAGCCTTTTCGCTGTTGACCTAAACAACAACTCTTGATTGTAATTTATGAATTCCTAGCTTTGATTTTCATTTAGTATCTAAAATTACTCTGATAAAATATTTCACAAACAATAAATAGTTTAAATTATAACCTGCTAAAGCTAATTTATAGTAATTGATGGAAACCAGTGCAAGAACTACAATTTTTGTTATGGGGGGAGGAAAAGCTTAATTTGCTTCCGCCTTTTTACCAATGTTATAAAATACTTATAACATTATTGTTTTAGATGTGGTGGTTGAAATGACAACATTCTTTTGAATATAATCTTGAGAACTTTTATTTGTTAAGTGCACTTATTGGAAAACTAATACAATTATATTCCTTATTATAATGTAGTAAACTGTTATCAAACTATTGTTTAATGTTTGTATAACAGTGCAAATTAATATTTTACCAATAACAGTGTATTATTAAGTACTAAAATTACTTACACATAAGGATCAAACATCTGAATCTGACTTAAGTTGTAGAATAATGTACGAGTATATTGTGCCACTTATCTGTAAGGTCCGTTTCGGGATCTGGGTAAATTAATAATTAACACACTATAGTTTAAAATTCAAGTATTTATTACAACTAAATATAACAATTAATAAAGTGACTAATATCTACAAGTAAATTACTTATAATAAATAACAAACTAATTATAATTAAATAATAAAACTAA
This sequence comes from Catonia carolina, assembly GCA_035578175.1. Taxonomy (NCBI): domain Eukaryota; kingdom Metazoa; phylum Arthropoda; class Insecta; order Hemiptera; family Achilidae; genus Catonia; species Catonia carolina. The sequence continues at coordinate 353,488,762 of JAQMRL010000001.1, forward strand.
AAATAAACTTAACCAATTTACTAAATAACGGGTGATTCAAAAAGAGCGCCGGTTTTTAAACGGCTGGTAAATTTTTGTTTATCGGTTGGCAACATTGTTAGACCTCATTTCTATTTCGGAGAACATTCCGATTGACGATTCAGTTGTAGTTTCTCTTGTTCGCAGTGTAGTACTCTCGCAGTCTGTGTCTAACCATGGAGAAGTTTACTATTGCACAACGAGTGTTAATAGTCAAAACATTTTACCAGAGTGGAGAGAGTTATGCGGCTACTGTCAGGCGACTTCGCGGTACTCTAGGACGTAATGAAGCACCGAATGAATCAACAGTTCGCAGGCTCATGAAAAAGTTTTTTGAGACGGGTTCAACAGTCGACCTTAAAAGTTCTGGACGTCGTCGTTCTGGCCGAACTGAGCAGAAAGTTGCGTTGGTTCGTGACAGTGTGGCTGTTAGCCCAGCAAAATCAATACGTCGCCGTTCTCAACAATTGGGTTTACGATGTTCTTCTGTACGGAGAATTCTTTGGTACGATCTCCAATATCACCCGTATAAAATTCAGTTGACGCAACATTTGAAAGTAGCAGACCACCAGAAGAGACGACAGTTTGTTGACTGGGTATTGAGAAAACGGCAGGATGATGACACCTTCGCAAACAAAATCATTTTCAGTGATGAGGCGCACTTCCACTTAAACGGTTTTGTTAATAAACAGAACTGCCATATGTGGGGTTTAAAAAACCCTTGCGTGGTTAATGAAAGGGAAATGTATGCACAGCGAGTGACAGTTTGGTGCGGTTTTTGGTCGGGCGGTGTCATCGGCCCTTACTTTTTTGAAAATCAAGAAGGACAAGCCGTGACAGTAAATGGAGACCGATACCGTACGATGATTAGGGAGTTTTTGTGGCGTCATTTGGATGGAATGGACATTGACGAGTTGTGGTTTCAGCAGGATAGTGCCACCTGTCACGCTGCACGAGAAACAATGTTGTTGCTCCGTGAACGGTTCCAGGATCGAATCATTTCTCGTAATTCCGACCATCAATGGCCATCAAGGTCGTGTGACTTGACGCCTTGTGACTTTCATCTTTGGGGTCATTTGAAGTCATTGGTGTATGCCAATAAACCCCGAAACATCAATGACCTGAAGGAGGAAATTCGACGGGTTATCGAGCAAATGGAAGTCGAAACTTGTCGTGCAGTAATATCCAATTTCATGGACAGAGTTGATGCGTGCCAGCGCAGTAGAGGAGGACACATGCATGACATCATTTTTCATACATGAAATCGGAAGGTAAGATGAACTTGTTGATGTATTTATTTTCAGTTTTTCAATAAAATAAATCTCTTAATTTGATATATCAAAACCGGCGCTCTTTTTGAATCACCCTACAGAATAAATAAAACGATACCGAATAAATAAAAGTTAAACAATAGATAGTAATTCAGAGTAACGTTGACCTTTTCTAATGCACTGTTACGCACTATCAATGCACTCACTGCATCACAGACAAAACGAAAACTAAATCTGGCGTAAACAAACTGGCTGCTTATACGTATAGGTGGGCTAATAGGTGGAGATTTTGAGAGAGAGATTTTATAAAAATACAAAAATCCTTCTGATTGTTTCTGGATAAATCTTAACAACAGTAAAAAAATTAGGATTGAATAAAAGATGTTACAAATAAGCAAATTATCTAAATAGGTACGCACTCTTTCATAATACACGTACAATAGGCAAGCCTACCTGACTATACAAGAACCTTTATAACTGTATCTTTGGAACCCTATTTATTACTCTTATTATTTATGTTTACATTTTTAAAATCTCGGTCCCCCTTGAAAAATTGTCGAACACATTATTTCCTTTAGATATTGTCACAATATTACTAACCGTACAAAGAAGTACAACTCAAAATTTTAATTTTCGCGCTTTATTAGCTGTAAAAGTGTTAATAATCTCATCAAAATTGATCAGAGCAGCTCGTTTATGCTCAATAGATATAATGCTTGGAATTGAACGAATTTAAAATACGAGTATATTTATAAATTATGCATAATAAAGCTAAATAGAATTTATTAATTTCTTGGATACCTACCTTAGTGATTACCGAGATGTTCACTTTTCAAACATTTCTTAATAACTAATTTCGTTTTGTTTTTGTAAACCACTTTCAATTTTCCTATTTTTTCGCCTTTTCCTACTTTCCTATTTTGCCGCCCCTTTATATCTGTCGCCTGAGCACATGCCCCCATGTCTCTCCCCGGTTCAAATATATTTTATGTACCTAAGAAAACATTTTAAAAAATCTTCAAAGATAAAAAATAAAATTCCTGAAAAAAGCGGAATAAACAATTAATGTAAAGTTAAAACATTCCTGTAATTGTCATGACGTACATTCTATTCTATGAAATAGAGAGGAAGTTAACGTCTTTGAAAAAAATGGGTAAATATGTAACTTTAAATAATTTTATTATAACGAGCTGACAGTGTAGTAACACCACAAAATCGCCATTAATTCGGTAAGTGTTCAACGTACTTATTCTTGACCGTTCTAATGTTTTTAATATAATTTATTTTACAATAAATAACATAAAAATGAAAAATAGAATTAATATATTATCTCATTGTGGATGAAATTTTTTGCCTTTAAATACTATTCTTCATATAAAAATTGCCCAATATGAATTAAATGGTTTAAATAAAATAGCAAGGACACGTTAATATTGAAAATGGAGGGTGTACTCTTAATTAAAGACTTAAATAAATCCAAAAATGAAAGCAGAATAACATTTATTTCGGTTATAATTTAACTTCAAAGTGAATTCAGCATTATTTGTGATTTGTTTGACAACAGTGTTTTTTACTCTCAACGGTAGTTGATAGTGTCAAGTAGCATATTATTGATTCAAAAACATGCTTTAACATAAGGTACTTCACAAAGTAGACAAATGTAGTTGATTTCATGAGAGAGACTTATGTGCAATATTTTTGCTCGAATATATTGAACAAATAGTTATTAGAATACAATCAAGGAAGAGTATACACTTTTACATTGGAATTATTTATCGTATTGTTCTTTATGAAATAAATAAAAATCTGGTGTGAAACACTCACACAACTTTCTCTTGCCAATGCAAATGATTAATAATAAACCTAACATTATTAATAAAATATTAGAAATAAACAAAAACTAACCTCAAAAACATAACCTTATTTTAATCACGAGTGAATGACGCAAAATGACAATCGAACTCAGTTTGGCTTAAAAATACGGAAAATCACGCTTTCACGCTAAACTAGGCTCTGTAGAGAAAAATGCTCTAAACAAAAGTTGTAGATCTTTTAATTTTCTATAACTTTTATTATATACACTTTTGTCGTAAAATGCATACTAAGACCGAAATGTTTAAAAAATCGATTTTTCTCACGTTTTCGTGAGAAAAAAAAAACAGAAAATCGCAAATTACCGCTAAACTAAGCGTTATACAAAAAAATGTTTGAAACAAAAGTTGTAGGTTTTTGAATTTTCTACAACTTTTATTATATAAGTTTTTGCGCTGAAATTTATATTAAAGCCGTAATCTTAAAAAAACAACGTTTTTACGTGAAAACAGCCTCACCGAGAATTTCAGCAAACATGGCGCCTACCCTATCTTGTAGAGAATAAAAAATTGAGTAAAATAGGCGATTTTTAAAAAAATCGTAGGACCAGTTTTTGAGAAAATCGTAAAAAACTGAAAAATTATACGAATAAACTACTACTTCCGGTTGACCGATTTTGATGAAAATGTTCGTGTCGCGTCCGGTAGTGGTATGTAACTTAAGTTTCAAGCTTCAAGTTCGTACGATGTTCCGTTCTTGAGATATTCTGTTCACACACACACACACAGACACACAGACACACAGACACACACACAGACACACAGACACACACACAGACCAATCGCTAAAAACATGTTTTTTGGGTTCAGGGGGTCTGAAAACGTATAGATCCGGTGAAAACTCGATTTCGAAAAATCGACATGAAAACAATACTTTCCTTCCTATATATTCATATAGGCAAGAGAAAGTAAAAAGAATGCCTCGCACCTTTTTTATATTTTACGATGGTACAAAATTTGATTCCCACATTAAAAGTCGTGTGTTTGATACTCAGGATTACAACTTAATGTTTATTGGTTGTAGTGTTATCAATAAACTGCAAAACATCTTAACAAAGATAGATTAACTAGGCCGCGATTATAATTTACATAAATTCAACTTGAATCTTTAATTTGTTAACCTCTAATATGTGTAAGTTTCTGCTCCATTTAAGAACAATAAGCAACCACATGACCCAAAGAGAGGATAATATGTATTACGTGTAAATTAGGTGTAGTCTTGCACATACTCAGGCCGACTAATTCTGAGAAAGTATTGTTAATTGAACCTCAAACATCAAGTTACACCGATTGATATATGTACGATATAGTTATTCAGAAAGTGAAGGATAACAGATGAAAATGATTGATGAAAAAAATGCCAAACCTAACCGGGAATCGAACCCGGTGAAAAGTAATCGAACATTATTTAATTATTACAAATTGATTTTATAAAACAGTACAGTGAAGCCTTGATTAGTCAAGGTTTCGTGTTATCCGAGTGTTATCCTAGACTAAAATGAAAACTTTTTTCAGATGAAACGTGTTACTTTTACCCTAAAGGGTATATTAAGGGTATAAGGGACATTTTAAAATTAAATTATTAAATATACTTAAATCTGTTATAAAAAACGGATTTTAAAAAAAAATTGTTTTGTCTACCGTACGTAAACGGGGACAGATTCAAAGAATAAACGAATTAACACAGCAGTTAAAATCTTAACTTGTGATTAAAATGTCCGTCTGTCTGTATTACTGCTCAAATGTGAACATCCTGTTATAACTCTACACTTTCAGTCGCTTGTAGAACGTGTCCGCCATCTCATATCTCGGTTAACCAAGTATTTGCATATCCGAGGTTGCTAAGGTCCACGTTACCTCGGATAATCAAGACTTAATGTATATTTTTATTTCCTTTTTAACATATATACGAAAGGAATCTTAGATTCTTCCGCAATCCATTTCTTATTTTATTTGTTCATGTAATTGTATTTTCCATTGTTACTAGTCCCATTTCTGAGGTCATTTAGAGTGTTTGGAGTAATTTTTATTTTTCCCTAAACGTGTTACGAACATCTTGTAGAATAGTTCAATGATAAGACTACCATTTCAGGGCACCTAAACGTACACCGGGTTTCATTCGGAGACCCCTTTTATCTTCTTAAGCTCTCTTCACCATTGGGAATCTATTTCATCCGCCTTCAGACCGTTGACTAGTTTTCACATTTGATTTTCCTTCGTGGTTTACTCGCCCTACACTCTTCCACCCTCTTCGCCGTTCGGAATTTCTTCCTCAGCCGTCTTTGAGACGGTTGACCATCTTCGCCTAGTAACCCTAGGTAGGGGCCCTATAACAGTACGCTACCATTCAGAGCCAAATGGACGTTTTAACGAGGTTGTTACTCCTCCTGCTTCTCTTTCCCCATCGCTTGAGAGATGGAGCCCCGGGCTTGCAACCCGTTTTAGTATTAAACAACTCCGTTGGCGGAGTTACTAAAGGAATAAAAATTAAATGATAAAATAAAATAGACCTTCACTTATATAAAACTATAAAGGTTTTAATTGATGTAAGTCAACAATGTACAGGGCTAAGTAACAAGTTCACTAGCAAGTGGATCTAGTAAACTAAATTAACTATATAAAAACATAAATTTAATTACATTGAAGTACAAAATTATAATGACAACAACTATTACAATAAATGGGGAAAAATGAAAATGAGTATATATAATAAAAACATATACTGCTACTAGAAAATAAAACAACTAGCAAGAGAAAAAATATTGTATACGTAGTACACAACTTTTCAACTGTAAAAATTAATATGAATTACTCGGATTTTTTCACGTTCTTTTAAAAGCTTTATATTATATGGACGTTAAACATAAACATATATTAAACAGTATTACTTTGTAAATAATAACTAAACAAAAACAGCAAAACAAACCAAAAAAATGCATCCAACTTCGTGTGTAAACACTAGTAAGCTTGTTTGGGAGCAGTGATGTGGATAAAGCCTTTTGTAAAAGATGAGACAAAACGACGATTTTTATATGTGAATAGGGCGACCCAAAAGTCGTTTTACGGAAAAATACAAAGTGATACCATACAGTCTAACCAAGTAATTCCCCAGACGGCAAATTTTTTTCTAAAGAAGTAATAGCGTACTAGAAATAACTGTAAGTTCATAGTGCAAATAGTCAACCCACTGTATGGTAAAGATACAATTCTTTATTGTTCCTCATAACGGATTAGTTAATGGACAACTTTATTAAATTTCACTTTAAAAGGTAAACATTTGAATTAAACCAACCGGTAAAGTAACTTATATTTTTAAAATCATTTAGGTAAGAAAGTTGAGGTGGTATGAACACACTATAAAAAAGGGCGAAAACTATTTTGGTACAAGGGTAGAATGGGTAACGTGGAAGGTTCAAGGACGTAAATATCAAAAGACGAAAGGCGAAGACAATGTACCGTTAGCAAAATAACAGGCTTACTCGAGTATGATGTTCCCTTTTTTGGTTTTTCGTCCAACTGTGTTTATAAATAATTCTGTTGATGAAAGATGATAGATGAAAATGAAGGATGAAAAAATGCCAAACATGACCGGTAATCGAACCCGGGTACTCTGGTATAAAAACCAGTTGAGCTGATCCCTACACCAAGGGATGGCTAAAGAGGACGATACGTGAACCGAACTGTGAGGAACTGGTATTCTAAAATTAATTAATGAAGAAAATCTATTAATTAATTTGTAAATAAAAATGGATTGTTAAACTGTTTATTTTTCCTGAATATTCTTATATTAAAAAGAAACTGGTTTCTTTGACATACAAAGAGCATAGTTTCTTTTATTACTTTACTAATATTATTAGACAAATTTCCATCGATAGTATTGGCTAAATTGATTGATAATGAAAAATGTGTAAGTTACATACTAACCAAAGTCTCAAAAAAGATTACTTGTGAGTACAAAAAACTATAAACGATTTTAAATATAGACACAATTTTCTTTGCTCCCGGTATTTGTAGAGAAAGAGAAAAACAGTTAAAAAGGGAGGGACAAAGGAAAAAGTGAGGGATTTTTTGAAAATATGTCAGTAGATGAAGAGTTACAGTCGTAGCAGTATGTGATTGTGAATCATGAGACACAACCCCATTATTATTACACAATTTCTAAAACACTGCCGACAAGTTCACTAAAGTATAACGTATCTAAACACACACCAATTTTAGCCGCAGCCCTTTCACAAACGAGTCTTCATTTTTGTTTTTTAACGAAACAAAAAATGAGTAGAAACATCATTAAATAACACACAACATGTTTGTAGGAATAAATTTTTGTGTTTTCAAAAAGTTTGTACTCTTATAATATAAATTTCTAAAAATAATATTTTATATTTAGATTTCTCATTCCTCTTAATGAGATTAAGTTTTTTTTATGTACTAAAGAAAAAAAAGCTCCATTCAACTATTTCAGGGTATTCAACTATAGAGGTAAATTTAGTTTAAAATTACAATTTCCAAATAAAACACCTTGAATTAAAAATACAAACCAGTTTCTATAATTATAGTAATGACAAATTATTATCCAAAAATAAAAACTTATTTTGAATTGTAAAAATAGAAGCTTTTATCTCTATTTTAACACAATATTCCAAGCCTTCAAGTTCCAAGAGAGATAAACGTGGCATTCAAACGTTTAAATCTTTAGGATTTACAATATCCATGAACGGAAACACGGAGGAGAAAATAAAGAACAAATTATGGCAAGCCAGAACATCAATAAGGCAACTGTATAAACGTGTAACGTAGGAAAAGCTGTGGGATAAAGAGTATGAAACGAGTCACCAATGAGAAAGTATGAAGAAAAATGGGGGTGGAACACGATTTTTTGAGTTACATCAAGGAAAAAAGGTGCATAAGGGATGGTTTTGTGAGAACAGCGCGGGTATCGGATTGGAGTTCAGTAGAAAGCTACAGAAGAGGCAAACCCCGACGATCCTTAACAGTTAGTTTTAAATAGCCTATATTTAATAAACGGCGGAATAAAAATACGTGATCATATAAAACGAAGTACATGTATTTATGATTAAATTCCTTTTTCTAGCATTCTTCATAATAAATTGCTGATCGCAGTAACCAGTGAATGCAATTAGTGGCTCTTACTGTATGAGGAACGGACAATAAATTTCCTAGTCTTTCACAGAAAATATAGAAATTAGTTAAGATTTAACAAGACATGGCGAGATTCGTACTACAATGTATTAAATTCAGTCTAGGGGAAAATATATTTTAAATTTCATAACAAAATGATTTTAATTCATTGAATTTCACTAAAATCATCTTCTATCTAAATTATGAAACACAGAAGTAGCTTGTTGAAATATTCACTGCAGAATACGGCTGAAGATACTCTTCTTAATACAAACAATGTACAATTCTTAACAGATAATAGACTACATAAAATAAAATGCAATAACACTGTAAAATAATTAAATATTACACAGACATATAAAATACATAGTTTTATTTTTATTTAAATTTCTTTCTATTATTATGAAAGATATTACCATGTAATGTAAAAATTTATTCACAAACGAGAAGAAAATATGAAAAGAATGACATGGTTAAAAATGCGAACTTTTTATCCTTACTTTTATGAAATTTTATTTCGTAGAGAGAAATTTAATTTTTGATCGTACCTAAAATCGCGTCAGTAACTGTCTAACCGATAAACTAAAACTGCATAATAAATAACGCAATAAAATGTAGTATTTCAGTTTTAAATTCAGTAAAATTTAACCAAAATTATGAATTAGTAAGCCTACAATGAGTTTAATTTTTATATAACTAGGATACCTATATGAAACTGAATACAGTAACTTTTGAAAATTCGTTTCAGTTTACACTTTTCACCTTATTTCTTCTCAAATTTCTACGTAATGCGACAAGGTCAATATTTATAATATCCTCAATTCATTCTAATTTATTTTCCACATAAATTTTAGATAATTTATAAAAAAATGACGCAAAGATAAAGGAAATATGGAACTCATAAACAATGTGAAAAAATGTATGTAAAAGTATTAAGTTATAATATTCCAGTCATGGCTTACGTGGTTACGACAACTGAATCACGGTGCTTAACACAAATACCAAATCTTTCTCTCAGAAAAATAGCGTAGAATATGATATTTTTTTGTTGCTGGACCTTCGATATAGCGGTCAGCGCAACCGGCTTTTACACCGGGAGTCACTGATTTGATTCTCTGTTCTCGTCATTTTATCAGTATTCACCTTTCTTTTTCATCCTTAACCGCCTGCATTAGGATTAATACGAAAAATAGTGAGACGTAAAGTGAAACTAAAATATTTGCCGCAGTTAAAATGCTGGCTGAAGATGTGCAGACTACACATACGAGGGTTATACAGAAAATAACCTCCGTTTTAAAATAAAAAGTAAACGAGTGAAGATACAAAAACTTTATTATATGCATATTAAAACAACAGTTTTTCTCTATTTTTCGACATAGTCGCCAAACAGATTCAAGCACTTGTCGTCCCTTGGAACACTCTTTGAAATACCGTCTGCATAAAAATCTGCCGCCTGTGAATGTAGCCAATCCATTCACGGCATTTTGAAGCTCTTCGTCATTGGTGAACCGCTGAGATGCAAGCCACCGCTTCATGTTCGGGAACAGGTGAAAGTCACTAGGAGCCAAGTCCGGGCTGTATGAGGGATGATCGAAAACGTCCCATTTAAACTTGGCCAAAAGTTCATTTGTTATTCGAGCTGTATGAGGGCGAGCGTTGTCTTGCACAAACACAACACTACGTGTCAGAAGGCCACGACGCCTGTTTTCGATCATCCCCCATACAGCCCGAACTTGGCTCCTAGTGACTTCACCTATTCCCGAACATGAAGCGGTGGCTTGCATCTCAGCGGTTTGCCAATGACGAAGAGCTTCAAAACGCTGTGAATGGATTGGCTACATTCACAGGCGGCAGATTTTCATGCAGAGGGTATTTCAAAGACTGTTCCAAGGTACGACAAGTGCTTGAATCTGTTTGGCGACTATGTCGAAAAATAGAGAAAAACTGTAATTTTAATATGCATATAATAAAATTTTTGTATCTTCACTCGTTTACTTTTTATTTCAAAAAGGAGGTTATTTTCTGGATAACCCTCGTATTACTTAAAAGTTGATTGAATATTGCGGCAAGTGGGACTGGATATAACAATTAGAAAACTAAATTGTATGGTCATTGGAGGGTTCGAACAAAATATACAAACCGATAACGGGTCACTGAATTGATGCTATACTGAAAATATCATTGTATTTTTTTACGTCACCGAACATGATGGTACACCGAATGAAATTATATTTTGGAGAAAAGTTGGCAGAAGTGAGGCCAACTTCAGAATGTCAAAAACTGTTTCGTGGAGTAACAACATATCATGTGGCACTAAGAACAGAATTTTTCGTTCTTTTGTTGATAGTTCCTTCATTTATGGCTCAGAGGTTTGAACCCCTTTCTAGACTTAAAAAGAGAATAAAAGCTGTAGAAATGAGTTTTTGAAGTAAAATTTGTCAGTTTTGTGAGTACAACTCATCTGGTACGACCATCTATAAAGGATGGAGGTGAACTAGTTGCCAAAAAAGATTTGGCTTGAATTCTTGAAAGGTGGAGGAGAGAGAATAACTCCGAAAGAAATAACAGATGGTGTCAGGAGAGCTATTGGGAGTAGGGGTCTAAGTAAAGAAGACATATTTAAAAAGAATGAATGGCACGTTTGGTTGAGGTAAATGGTCTAGTGTTGACGGAAGGCCACTGTAATATTAAAAGAATAATAATAAAATGCTGAAGCAGAATACAAACTAATTAAAATATTTTAATAATTTTAGTCTTTAGCATTAAGAATTTAATACTTAGCATACACAATTGTAAAAATTTCCATCATATAGAACAATGAAGAAAATGACCTTACAAGAATTTAGGAAACAAAGTAATGTTACTTGAAAGGAAAGGAAGTACCCTACATTGTTGATAGTGATAACACTATTGTCTTTGCAAAATTATTCTACACGGATAACGGGTTATTACGCTTTATAACGTTGTTAGGCTTAAGGATTAATAACCAAGTAAAACAAATTGTTTGTGGAGATCTAGAAGATGATATTAAAATAAGTAATTTAGTTTAAAGCAAAATATAAATTTCTTCGGAGTTTTAACATGACTGAAGGTAATTTGCAATATTAGTTTTAAGATCAATTTAATATAAATTTTAACACAAATTTAATAAATATTAGAACGGGCGGCTTCCGTGGTAGTAGTACGCCATCCTACAACGCGGTGGTCCCAGGTTCAATTTTCGCCAAGGGACCAGAAATTATAGCAAGGCAAAATCCACCGTTCCAATCGTATACATTACCCACCTTAGTCGCTAATAATAAACCGTTGATAAGACTTTAAATAAACTAAAATTTTTAGTTAATTTCCTTGAATATGTGTATTTCCGGTGAAAAATCGACTTCAAAATCTGGCTCGAAATATTTAGGGCAAGAGAAAGTAGTAAATAATTAAAAATACAGTTTTTTTGACAACCTTATTGATTTTTACTTGAATAAATCAAAATAGAATCAAGTAGAACGCACCGTAATTTAGGAAATTAAGTACGAGGTGAAAAATTTGATATAAAAGCACATTTAAAAGTGATATTTAAGAAACATTTTATGAGTGAATATAAGATTTTGTCGCCCACATTTTCACGTCTTACGTAATTTAAGTACAAGTAACAATCATTAGATTACGTTTAAAAAGCGCCTACTAAAATTTTATTACGTTGTAAAAACGACCCTAAATATTACGAAGAAAGATTTCTCAACGAGAGTAATTTAAAAAAAATCCAATTTGAAATTGAATGTTGTAATGGAACCCGAACCTTTTATAGTACGAGTTTATTTAAGGTGGGGAAAATTCGTAAATTGTTGAGGCAAAATTAAAAAGGCGTTGTATTACCGACGTTATTGGTAGTCAAAAAGTTGTGGAGAGAGTAAGGGTGGTTGATACGAAGGTAATGCGATAAGAGTGCCGCCAAAGAGAAGAGTGCACCTCCTGTTGCTGGTGTCTGTTATGGTCTCGCCGCCACATTAGAAATGGAGATTGCACGATAAAACCATAAACTAGGTTGTGCCCATCCTTACGCCAACGGGCGTTCACTAACGTATGCACACATACATAAAAACACACATACACAAACAACGACCATCCGATTTAAGCTGAAGTGGAGTACATTGAAAATAAAATACCAACCCTTCCTAGAAAAAACCCATCGGCATTCCATCTCTCACACTTCCCCCAAATACACTACTCTTCCTCTTTACAAAAACAACCCCTAACTCTTCCCCGACAATTTTAACAAACCGCTCCTGTTGTTCCAATCACACAATACAATTTCCTTTAGGCATTCCCTACCTTTGGGAATTTAAAAACTGACAAATTGTTTAGGAAATACACAAACACCTATCGATTTAGTTCCCTACTTGTATTGTAATTAGATAAATACAAACACGATTACACTGCGGACACATATTTCTCGCTTCACTGGTATCTTTAAAATCAGTAAATCAATATTATCGTAGGTATCTCGAACGTATTTGTGGTAATTTTGTCCTTGTTATTTCTTCCTCATTAGATTTACATCGTACGGTATTATTTAAATACATCTTTGTCGTGTTTCTATATTTTATATTATTATACGACGGGATATGTACTATGATATCTAAATGCTTTTCTAGAGCATTAATCAAAAGATGTAAAATACACAAACTGTAAAAAAAAACTGGCTGATTAAATTAGGGAGAGAGCAGACCCACTACATGAAATTTTATTGATTTTATTTATTTTTATAGTACTATTATTTCTTATATTTATTTTTGTATTTATTTTGGTATTAGAGTACCTATTATGATTATGCTTGGTAACTACTGGAGTTCTTGTATGTATTATTAAATTTAGTATAATCGTAATAATTTTTTTTCTTTCATTTGATACGTACAATAAATAATACTTACTAATATATATTGTAGAAAAGGGAAATTTTAATAATGAAATAATATATTAAGTTTTGTATTACGTTAGGAAATTTACGTTAGCTAGGAATGCATTCCCGCCATTAACTCAAAACCACTAAAAAATTGACTTAGAACGTTTTAGTATTCACCGATTCAAATATAAATGATACTGTAAAAAATATAAGAAAATATTCATGTTTGGTAATAGGCCTAACACATTTTTTTAATTCAAGGAGGAACTCCTCCCACCTTCACAATTTAATCATAGGAAATATTGTCTTTTTAACCTCTCAAAATTAAAATGAAGAACTAATGTTTTACTTTTTTGCTAATAGAAATATGTGCGATTATAATACCAATAACGAGACACAACTACTTTAAAGTTCATTGAGACAGAATTTTAAAATGAATATCCGTGAAATTCAGAATAACGGAAGCTTTCACCTACAAGTTGGTAGAGTACTTCTGAACTTTATTAATTGTTACGCTGCATTATTATGTTGTCTAGTCAAAAGGAAACTAGAATAGGGTCCTTCACATAATTTCTAAGACAGGAGAGCGAAAATGTAATTTAGTGGTTTCGCCGCTAGAAGCGCTGCGGTCAGTCAAACGGAAAATTGACCCCGGACGCAATATTTTAGCTTGCGATTGTAGTAACGTAACATTATGTTAGTAAGTCAACCCCGACGCCTGCAATACGCCACGCTGTGCTTAACAGCTAATTTATATAACCTACTACGAAACTTTCACAGAATTAAAGAATATATAGCTACGTTATGTAAAATATTACTCAGAATTTTGGCAAACCTGTTATTACAATACTTTGATAGAGCTAAAAATAAAATTATAAAAAGTTTCTAAAATAATTGTTTTTTGGAATTATTTGTTAAAAATTAGAAATTAATTATTTGTTTGATGTTACTTCATTTTATATATAAGTAAATTTTAATTTTCATCTGATATTTTGTCAAACGTGAACAACTGTAATCTTTAAGGAATCTTTAATTTTAAATACTAATATGAGTCGTAAACTAATTCATACGACTGAAACTCCTAAACATCTAAAACAAAAACACGAAAAAATGAAAAAATCATTTGTCACCGCCACCCCTTCTAATTAATCATTTACTGTGTTGCCGGCCTTCAATACTTCTTCCGGTCTTTTTCGGCGCGGTAGGCCCTTTAAAGGCGCACCGACAAACCTTTCGGCTGCGTTCCGACAGAGAGCTTTGTTGCCAAGGCCGAGCGACTTACCGCCCCCTACCACAGCGCTCTCAGTACCTATATAAGCGCAGTGCACTGAGCCGTTTGTTATTACGCTTTACATCTCCGACGAAGATCGACCGACTACATCCACGAGATAAAGAAGGAAGATGCTCTGGGACTTGCAGCAGCCAGCAACGCAACAGCCGTCACCGCAGCTCTCGCAGCTCTCGCAGCCGCTGCCGCCGCAGTAGCCACAGCCACGCGCTGCGTACGCTGGTCTCCTTCGAGACCAGCACAACGGTCCTTCTCAGGACCAATTTAATAAGGTTTTAACCGGCCCTTCTCAGGCCCATCAACCTGAGCCACGGCTCTCGTCGCAGCCACGCGCTGCCTACACCGGTCTCCTTCGAAACCGGCATAACGATCCTTCTCAGGACCAATTCATTAAGGTTTACACCAGCCCTTTTCAGGGCCATCAAACACCTCTGTCCGCCCCGGTGGACACACACATAAATGCCCCTTTTCAGTTCCATCAAACAGATAAGGTTAGCCACTTAATGTCGCCATCCGGTGACACATTGTTACTTTGAAAATAGGACAGTTTATCATTGAAAAATGAAATGTTAGTTTATGTTAATTTATTTTTGTCAGTTAAATTTACATTTTTCATTATTAGGCTTATAGCTTTATTTATAATCAGTAATTATAAACTATTGTCAAGTACTCAATTGGATCAGTGGTTTTTGCTAAATTTTTTACTTCGAATTGAAATTGTCAAATTTAGTATACTGATTCCGCTGATTTGAAGGCCATTTTTAAAAACTAATTTAAATAAATTTTGAAAACTGATTAAAATTTTTTAAACTGCTAAGCTCATTTGGCCATAACGGGCAGGTGGAACGTTAAATTATTTGCATACGATCTGCTAGTTTCAGGGCAACAAAAATAGTTCTGTTTCTTATCACATGGTCAGCCAATCATGTGACTGAAGCATTTAAAAACAGAAGAGGTAGAGGTGTAAAAGACAGTAGTCAGAGTTATCTCCTCTGAGAACCAACGATTTTATTATACAGCCAGACCCTGTGATGAATGAAATGAAAGTGTCATTTGCAGGGTGGAAGGTAAGTGCTTTTGGAGGGTCTGGCATGCTGATAAGCATACTTTTCCACTCAGTGAGGAAGGCAATTGTAAACCACCTTACTCCTCATTTTACTTAGTAAAGCCTGTCGAGGTTCAAACGAGTCTTTCTTTTTTAGAGATATTATTTAATATTATATTTAATTGATATTAATTAGTAATTATATTATTATTAAATAAAAAGTAAATTAGTACAGAAATGATGGTAGGATCAAACTTACAGGATGCTCCGAGGAAGAATACCCTTTGAAGCACTGGTGTAGACACCTGAGGAATATAGTGACGTGGGTAAGCCTTAAATGAGATAGTCAGAGTCTGTTTCTGATTGATATGGATCGGAACAAGCGTGTTTGCCTATTCGTAGTGGAAGAAGAAGTAGACTTTGAACATGAAAATTTATGATAAAACATTGTAGGCATATATAGGTATATTATTATACATTCGTTGGCCTGCAGAATATGATTTTTTTTTTATTTTACTGCAAAAATAAACGCAGAAGGAAAAACGGAAAAGCTTTTATATAAAATAATATTGTTATTTTTAAGATACTTGGAGCAAAGGTTTCCATTGCAAATAAAAGAGAAATAGCTACTACATTAAGTATTCTCTTCTTATTTAACGAAAATTCTACATTACTTCTTATAACAAGAAACATTATAAATACATGTTAAATGTCTCTTATTTTGAAAAAGCTTCATGTTGTTACGTTTTCACTCCTTATTTGTTAAGTCGTGGAAAATGTACTGCTGGGAAAACAAATAGGTTTGTTTTTAAACATTCATTTTCCTTTCGCTTTCACTTTAAACACTAAGTAACAGGTTACTTCCTATTATTAACATTCCAGTTCACTCTTAACTAGAGACAGAGAGTTGTTTTGTAGTTAAAATAAGCTTGTAAAAATTAATGACTTATTTAATGATTCAGTAGCAATCCGGTTATCAATAATTTATTAAACGGAATTTTTAAAAAATTGTCTCAGTGAAGGACATTTTTAAATGTAAAATTATTTTTACAAGTAAATACGTTTTAATACAATAACTTGTTTATTTAAAGCGTCTAATTAAAAAAAATTGTTTGTTTTATTATTTTTTTCAAAAATTAATAATTTATGTTAAGTTTTTCTCATTTCGGGCCATGTTAGACTACGTATAATAACTTAAGATATTTCTCAAAGCTCTTCTTGCAGCCCACACTTTCTGTTTTTTTTCATTGTAGCCTCTTTTCCTTTTTTCTGTCCATCCGGTGTTCTGCTTTAATTCTTCACGAAACTCCTTGATGTCAGTAATCTGTAGGCCTACTGACTAATCAATTTTCTTTATAAATTTTCTACAATAGGGCCTATATTATTCTTCTTTTTTATTTTAATTTAATATAAAAAGTTTATCAACTTACATTCAAAAATGCGTTTAAAATAAATGTTCAAGGTTTTTTTAAATTGGTTTATTTATAACATATACTTCTGTTGCTGTGTCATATAATAACTGCTTGTCTTTTTTCCTCTTTTTGTTAATTAAAGCGAAAACGGTTTGATGTACAATCAATAATTTGACTGGTAACTATGAAAGTTAGAAAACATCATGAATTTATCTGCAATCAATCTGTTTTAGTACGGAGTGATTTTTTTTAGTCCTGTTACTCAATTGTTAATGTCTGGAAATATTTTTCTAAGGAAGTGAAATTTTGTTTTGTGACACGAAGTTGGTAGCCCTACTCAACCGGTGTAGATACGGCAGTGTGAGTTGATTCTCCTTGAGCTGTGTAAAATTTTGTGCCGTTTCCAATCGTGTTACGAACAGAATGCCTTTTAACCTAGAACAACGGGTTTTAATTCTTGAACAATATTTTGCTGCAAAATCGTACGCGAGTCAGAATAATCATTTCAGATTAAATTTGTTGGTGTTCCTCCACCAGAAAAAATGGCAATTTCGAGGCTAACAAACCGGTTTCGAGAGACGGGTAGTATTTGCGACAGAAAACGTAGTGGTCGACAAACTCTTGACAGATGACATTTTAGAGAATGTGAAAACAAGATTGCTCAAATTCTCCACGATAAAAGTTACGAAAACTTTACTTGCAAGTTGGTTTGTCATATTCGATTGTTCACAAAGCTGCTAAAAAAATGAAATTGTGTCCGTATCGTGTACGATTTCGTAGGAAAATATTGTTCAAGAATGAAAACCCGTTGTTCTAGGCTAAAACACATTCTTTTCGTAACACGATTGAAAACGGTATAAAATTTTTACACAGCTCAAGGAGAACCAACTCTCACTGTCGTATCTATACCGGTTGAGTAGGGCTACCAACTTCATATCACAAAACGAAATTTCTTTTTCTTAGAAAAAAATTACCTGACATGAACAATTGGGTAGCCGGACTAAAAACTGACTCAGTATAATATTTGGTTGTCTTATTCAAAGTTTTGCACAGTTTTCCTAAACCACTTCAAACGAATATCTAGTCATTTTCCTATTTGCTTTCTACAAAGTAAAACCCCATTTCTTAACACAAATTTTTGTCTTAAAATACCATACTCTGTATTATTTACCAATAAATATTGTTTTTTAATTTATCCAATGGTTTGAACTTGGTCTATTTTGTTTTCTAGGGTTACTCTAATTTCCTCAATATCTTTTCTTACTTTCAAAAACCTTTAAGAGTTAAATATTTTGTAACAATGTTAATTAATTGTTGAAAATGGTGAAGTTTTTGATTTAACTTAATATTACGTTATTCCTAGAGTTTTTTTTGTTATTTTTGTAAAATAGTACCATGTTGGTCATTATTGCTGTGGGTTATGGAACTATGAGTTTTGACCTTTAATTATTTCCAGAACCTGGTGGGAAATCAAACTTGAGACCTTCCCCCTTGTTGGATAGCTCGATATCAACAATTCAACGGAAGCGGTCAATTTTTGTTGTTGGTATCCGATATTCTATCGTATATAGATATATTAACATTTTACTACAAAGTTTATATGATTTTATTATTTCGGTCTACTATAATCTCCATTAGGCTATCATATCTGCAATGAAATAAATTGTAAAGAGAATACAAACTTTCCTTAACAAAATTTTCGTTTAGTCACATTTAGTTCCTACTACATACGAAACACTATTATACATCTTGACGCCCAAATAAATCAACCGGGTATATTTAGTCATAGAGTATACGACTATTCAAAAATTAGACATTTATTTTCATTCAAAATTAATTAATTAAATAATGAATTTTATCCTCTTATATATTCACATTATATACAATATAATTATACAGCTCGGAATTTACTAGCCACATCTTCTAGAGCATGTGGCTAGTTCACAAAACAAAACAAAAAAAATTGCATTTAAGATTTCAGTCGTTAAATAAAATGACCTAATACGCTGATATCGGGTTTCTTCAGCACCCATACTTAAATTTATAAATTTAAGTATTAAATTCTATAAATTTAACTTAAATATTCTCTACAGTTTTAATATTTACTTAACTAATAGAACAGCTGTTGCAAATACATTGAGTAATATAGAGGGGTATTAATCTTCTGTAGATTATAGTAATATAAATAGATTACAGTTAGTAACAAGATAGATAAATAGATTATAGTAATATAGATTATTCTCAGTAGATTATAGTAATCTATCGTCAATACCGATTTTGCTTTAAATAATTTGAGTCTCTGATTTCGCACAGCCAAGATTTAATCACACAAATACAGAGATGCGGCCATTGTCATACCCATACCTAAAACAAAATCCGTATAGAAGATTAAGGAGATGCTGAAATAGATATATAATATAGAAGACCTGCGAGGGTTTTTCACTGGGCGATTTTCTCAGTCAAGACGGAAGCAGGACACTACATATTATATCTTTACAACATTATCATAAACACTGCTGTTCGTGATAAATTAAAGTTGTTATTGTTTCTAAATAACGACAAAAAGTAGGCCTTTATGTCTATTAATTTTTTGTTTTGGTGTTTTTCGTTTTCTTTTAATTACGTCATATTTTAAATTTTGAAACTATTATCCTATTATACGACAACTCGGAGTATGTGGTTGTATGTCCAACTGTTCTCAAAAACGGCTCTAACGATTTTCCATAAAATTCGTATACAGGGGTTTCCAGGGTCTACAAATCGATTGCGTTCGGTCTCATATCTGTAAAAAATCGTTAACTTGCTAAATTAAGAAATATAATTAGAGCAATAGGCTGGGTACAGATGTAATAAACAATGACGGATAATGTAGTAAACAAATACGCGGTATTTTTAATGTAAACTACGTCAGAACTCCTTCAATGGCTTATCTATTATTAACCCATTGTATTACCATTCTTTTCGGAAATCGATCGTATAATGTAAAACCGAGCGAAGCTCGGTAACCAGGTACTTAATATTATTAGGTTATTATTTTAATGTGTAAATATTTTAAAATTTTCTTTAATACGTTAGAATATTTTGGCCGGCCCGTTGACGTAGTGGTTAGCTCAACTGGCTTCTACGCCGCGGTCCCGGGTTAGATTCCCGGTCAGGTCTTGCTTTTTTAGATCACTCACCTTCATTTATCATCCTTCTCACTGTCTGCATTAGCAGCAATTGCAAAAGAGTCAGACGTAAAACAAAAAAGTTATAATATTTAATTATTTAACACCGTTGTATTATTTTGCTTTAATTTATTAATATTTAAATGATATTTCCAAATATAATGTTACAATTTTTATTTCATAATAGGAAAATACTCTACTTCTTGAATAGCAGTATTTCACTTCTTGGAATTTTACATATTGAATTACTAATAATCTAAAAAATTGGTTGTAAAAGAAGAAGTTCTCAATAAAAAAGCTATACTTTATAAAATAAAAACGATGGATCTTAAACATAAATTACCTTCCTCACAATTTCCATCCTGATAAACAATCATCTGGTAAGCATTATACAAATTTTAAAAACAACTTAAAATTTACTTTTGGTAACGTAACCGAAAGTAAGCATTAAGTTTTTAAATTTCCTATTGTGGTATAATTTTCAGCAGCGGAGTTTTTGTGGACTGAGCTTCACAGATTGATTTGTTAATCAAGCAAATTTTTTAATAGATTACAATAAATTAAAAATATAGCTAAACTTACTGTTGACGTAACAGGTCACTGATTGGAAGTCTAATTTAACATAAGTCTAGGCGTTTAAACTTCCTTTAATGTTTAAATTTGTCTTATCCCAAACGAATATGTGCAGGATGTACTACTGTACTCGTAATACATCACTTGCGAATTTGTGTGTACAAGTAATTTGAATTCTCATGATTTACTGCGAGTAATATTTCATATTGATTTATATTATCTAAGTTGCCATACAATTTACAAGATAAATAATTATCGGAAGCTTTCTGAAGCACCTTGTAGCTTTCATACGCTTTACGTAATTATTTAAATTCAGAGCATTTAGTTATTGCATGTAGCCCAATTTCATTTTTTATATCGCATGGTATCACGGATTGCACAAGTTTCTTGCTATACGTATAATCTATATTTATGACAAAATAACTATTTTGTATTGCTTTGTTACCAAACAAATTGGATGAATATTTTTTGAAATAAATACAACACGTAGATAAATGCGATAAAATTGATTATTTATAGGACCTATAAGTAAAATAAAAGGAATCATTTTAAAAATAAATTTGGAATGATTATTTTGTTCAAATTTTCTTTTGACTTCGTTCATTTCGTCCATTTTCAACTAAACCACTTATCGTTTATCGTTACTGGAAAAATCAAAAGGTGAAAGGTATTACAGAACCATCAATGTATTTAAATATTAGTGTAATATATTATTCCAGATTCTTTCGGGATCTAGTTAATTATAAATAAAAAAGTATAAAACCCAAAGAAAAATCTTATGACATGTAGCCTATTTGTTAAAAAATTAATTACTTACATTAAACTACGAGTATTACAGTTTTAACTACTAGTAAATTACAAATAAATTTATTTTCTTAATAGACTAAATTTATTACAAAATTTTTAATAACTTAACTACTTAAACTGAACTTAAGTAAAAACAATGTATATAGCTATTTACAATTAGTAAAAAGTTAATGAATTACAGTATTATACTATTATAAGATTTGTACAATACAATTATTTGCTATCACGAGACGAACCTTTTTCCAAATGTAACAAACTGGTTTATACAGCAATCTAATGTCACTGATTACGTCACAATCTGTTAATTACTAAATAACCGAGTTAATAACAGCTGATTCATAAAACAATCGAGTTTTTAGCTGAATAAAAAGCAAACAAAATAATAGAAACAGTTAGAATAAAATAGAGTAATCCAAAATAAAATAACATATTGAAAAATCAATAACAATAGAAATGCATTATAGAGCTGTCACCGGATGGCGACATTAAGTGGCGAGTTAAAACCTTTAATTTTGGTAGCCCTGAAAAGGGCAGTTTAAGCGATGGTCGACTTGACGTGAAGGGTCGGTCGTAGTCGTCGTGGCGGTCGAAGAGCTGGGCGACACGGCGTGTCGTCGTCCAGCGGAGACATCATTTTCTTCCCTCGCAGTAGTGCGTCGATGGCTGCTTTGTCGGATCCGGTGGGCGTAAGGCTCGGTCGAGAGATCGCTGTGGGCATTGCTCGCATCAGCGGGCGATGACGGTCTGGTTGACGGCTTACGGTGACGAATCGGCGAGCGGAAGCATCATCTTTTCTCTTGCGGGGTCGTTGATTGGTCTTCGCTGGAGTCCTGTAGCCGTGTGCCGTGGTGGTGAATATAGTGGTGAAATTGAATCTCTCGGCTCAGTAAAGCGCTCTTTTTATAGTGGCCCAGAGCGCTGTGGTAGGAGGCGGTTACTGGGTCGACCTTGATGACAAAGGCCTCTGTCAGTGCGCAGCCGAAAAGTTTGTCGGAACGCCGCCAAACGGCCTACCGCGTCGACAAAGGCCGGAAGAAGTTTTGAAGGCCGGCAACACAGTAAATTATTAATTAGAACGAGTGGCGGTGACAGAGCCTACTGAAACTTTCTATTTTTAGAAAAAATTAACAAGTGAATATTAAAAGAACAGTCGGTCATCCGGCAGTAATAAACTACACTGTCACTCTAAACATGTAATAACACCATAGACAAACATTAGTCCGGCTGGCAAAATGCCACAACATTTTGAGTCCGATTTTTATATGGCAAAAACTAAAAGAAAGAATCTGGTGTGGAACCCTCACACAACGTTCTCTTGCCAATGAAAATAATGTACAATATAATCTAATATTAGTAAAAGAACATTAGAAATAAACAAAAACAAACCTCAGAAAACATAACCTTTTTTTAACCATGAGTAAATGATGCAAAATGAAAATCAACCTCAGTTTGGTTTAAAAATTCGGATAGTCACTCTTTCACGCTAAACTAGGCTCTGTAGAGAAAAATGCCCTTAATAAAAGTTGTAGATCTTTTAATTTTTTTATAAATTTGATTATACACTTTTGACGTGATATGTATACTAAGGCTAAAATTTAAAAAAATCAATTTTTACAAATTTTCGTGAAAAAAAACAGAAAATTGCTAATTACCGCTAAAATAAGCGTTATACAAAGGAATATTATTTGAAATAAAAGTTTTCGACTTTTAAATTTTCTACAACTGTTATTATATACATTTTTGCGCTAAAGTGCATAATATTAAAGCCGCAATTTAAAAAAAAACTATTTTTCTGTATAAGAGCACAATAATTTCAGCAGATGTGGCACCTAGCTTATCTTATAGAGCATAAAAAGTGTAGTAAATGAGGTGATTTTTGAAAACATCGTACAAGCCGTTTTTGAGATAATCGCAAAAAAATGAAAAATTACCCAAATAAACTACCAATTTCGGTTGACCGATTTTGATGAAAATATTCGTGTCGGGTTTGGTAGTAGTACCTAGCTTAAGGCTTAAGTTTCAAGTTCGTACAATGTTTCAATCTTGGAATATTTTGTTCACATACACACACACGGGCGCGCGCACGCACACGCACGCTCGCACGCACGCACGCACACACACACGCACGTACGCACGCGCGCGCGCGCACACACACACACACCTATCGTTAAAAACATGTTTCTTGGGTTCACGGTGTCTAAAACTTGTAGATCCGGTGAAAACTCTATTTCGAAAAATCGACATGAAAACAATACTTTCCTTCCTATATTATATTTATTTAGGCAAGAAAAAGTAAAAATAAAATAAGTGGATAAAATTATTTTGCAAATATTTTTCGTTTTATAATTACACAATAAAATTAATAGTTAAATTTAGTACTCGTATTATTGTGTGTGGTTGGTAATTAACAGATACTAAAAGTTTTAATTAACCTAGCCTTTGAATTTTGCTGTTAAATAACGACTTATCCAAATTTATAATGTTTACATTATAACCAAACTTAAACGAAACTTTATATAGCCCTAATTCTTCACAACAATCTATCAAGTAGAGTAGTAAATAATTTAATAAACGACGCAAGACTCGGAAGGACTTTGAAACAGGTTGAATACTGATTAGCGAGTTCATATTGTGCTAATAGCTGTTGAGAGGATTAAGTACTGTACTTCATGATAAGTTTCTAAAATGAGTCATTGTCCTCCATTAATTCAGTTATGCTTACCAAGGCTTCCTTTTACCAACTTTGATAACAAATTTGATTTTATGAACTGGCTACAAAGTGAACTGTTTTCATTAATGTTCATCTCAAATTTTTTAACAGTATTATGTATATGTTTTACAATGTTGTGGTCAGCCCTACTGGTTTCTATACCAGTAGTACCGGATTCGGTTCCCGGTTAGGTCTGTAATTTCTTCATTAGATATTTTAATATATCACCTTTCACCATCTGCATTGGTTTAAACTTACCGATTACATTCAGTTGTAAACCCTCAAACCCCAAAAGTAAAGAATAACAAATTAAAATTATATCATTCCTTTAACCTACTCACCATTTCAAATATATTAAAATGAACTGGTTTTTTTAGGTCCTCATTGGAGCAAATTTAGTCAACGATGGAAAGACGTTTTCTGGGAATTTTTCTCCTTTGCCCCAATACTCTTTCATTCTTTTAGATCTCTGGAATCTCTGATCCTCTGTTATGTTGTACTTTCTTTATGTTGGAGTTGTAATTTTAATTTTAAGAATAGATTTTCATTCTTGTTTAAAATCTGTTCTTCCTTTTTATCTAGCTCTTTAAGATCTTCCTCTATTTCCCGTAGCCAATTATTTTTAACCTTATTTTTCTGTTTGTAAGTTGGTATTTTCTTGGTCAGTTTTTCCTCAGGTAGCCTTACTAGATGACTATAAAAGGCTAATCTCATATTAGTTATTATTCTCATATTGTTTAGTAAGGGTTCGTTCTCCTTATATATCATTACATTAGGAAGAAGTCTGTGTTTTCCATCCTCTATATATGTTTTGTTAACGACCGTTCTTAGAATTCTTCTTTCCACTATCTTAAGTTCTTCTGTTCTATTCTTGCTTTTAATGTGAACGAGTGTTTCACATGCATAAGTTATTTCTGGTTTTGTTACTGTATTGTAAAGCCTAAATTATTGTCATGATTGAGAGAAACTTTTTTTTGTACGTGGGCCAAGTTAGTTTTTGTGGAAGTCTCAGTTTATTGATTCTGTTTTGGATTGCTCGTTTTTCGTTTATATATTTTTTTAAATACAACATTTTTTTGTACTTTATTATGATCGCAATGGATCGATCACTTGAGTCAAATTTCGAAAGCTTCTTCCTTTCCATATTCTTTAGCTTGATGTTTTGCCAGTATGCCTTCATTCGGGCTGATCTTGCTTGTCGAACTTCCTCTGAAACGACCTACTTTGTTTCAAATCTACTTTCCTTATTTTTTGAGATTTTTAATATTTCTGTTTTGTTTTCTAAATCATCGAAAGTTAATCCGAGTTAGATCATATCTTCTTTGACATTTCGGATCCATCCTAAATTTTAGATACTAGATTTTGTTTCAAATCTACTTTCCTTATTTCTTAAGATTTTTAATATTTCTGTTTTGTTTTCTAAATCATCGAAAGTTAATCCGAGTTAGATCATATCTTCTTTGACATTTCGGATCCATGCTCCTGATGTTACCATTGAAAAGAGTTTTCTAATCATCTTGTTTAAAATTCTGTCTTTAGGTGTTCGTTTAGGTGTTAGGTCTTTAGGTGTTTTAGGTGATAAGTGTCCAAGAAAAGATATCCTTTTCTTTCTTATTGTATCTATTATGGGTTCGTTTTCTTTATAGACTTGCTCGTTTGTTAGAATTCTCCATTGCCCATCTACTTTGTTTTTCTTTCCTATGCAGCTTCTTAGGTTTCGTCTTTTGAATTTTAGGACATTGTCTATTACTTTAAATACAAAATTTATAAATCATTTAAATTTAAAATAACAAAATCATTTAAATTTAAATTCAAGTAATATTATTCAGACATCCTTTAGCTAGTTTTTAATAAATTAATTTTACAATTCGAAACATTTTTAAAATATTATTTTATTAAGTATATAAGATCATGTAAGATCAGATGATTGTTATGCAGTAGATCATTATGTAAGATCAGATGATCTTCTACAAACCTAAAAACTAACTGCGCTAGAACGAGAAACCACAGATCCAAACGCAAACTCTCAAAATCTGAAAGCTAGCCCGGACAACTTGAGTATAAATTTGAGTGTAAATTTTTATTACAATTATTTAACATTTTGTTTTTCGTTATAAAATTAATTTGACGTAAAACTTACTCTATTGTTATTAAGTTTCTCATGAAGAATAAAAAAGAAAACCTAAGTTACGTATAACAAAATCTTTATTTCAGCATTTCTTGGTTATCCTTAGTGAAATTTGAAATTATTCTAAAGCTTTTTGGGTTTTCTGTTTTTAAACTTGCGTACAAAAGCATCAAATTAATTCTTTTATTTTGTAATCATCCTCTAAGATACAGACATAAAAACGAAATGAACTGTATCAATGCACAGGATTTTTTCCAATTTAGTTGTATAAAATAAGCCAGATTGATTTTGAATATTTGTAGAAAGCAACATGAATATTTATATTATCGACGAGCATTCGAAAAGGTATACGAGTATTATCAGCATACAAAACATTAAAAATAAAAGTAGGTCTTAAGTGTAACACACGAGTGTGAACAATGAAAATGAAAATAGGGATATGAAAAAATGAGAAAGTGTTTTGGTCGGAAGAAAGGATAAGGAGAGAAGGAAATACGAAGAAAAAGTACAGTAGGTAGAATTGAAGAGTAGGCACAGTCTCAATGTAGAGAGCTTTTTTTAACGTTTCTTGCCCCCTGCCCTTTTGCCTCATCCCACTTCTTAAAACTTCTAGCATACGCCGTTACCGCGCACGTTCCACCCACTTCATGCTCCACACGCTTTAAAACAGTAGTATAGAGGCACAGGAATTCACAAAATAAATTACGACCTCTCCAAGACGGTGACTCGGGCGCGATCAGTGCTAATGCTCCGGCAGATCAACGCGTTTGATTTACTAGCGTACAAATAGAGAAAGCGTACCGGCGTAGGATATAAGCCTGTATATACCGCTTTGCGTTACAAACTGCATGCTTACCCCTTCACACCCACCCTAGTCTTAAACAACAACTACACCTCTAAATTCTACAAAGTACTGTACTGTATTGAGAATAAAACCTAATAGACGTAAAGATTTACTATCCACTTCTCCATTTCTATTCTCTGTTGTTTTTTTCCAATACAAAATATTTCAAAATTCACCTTACCTTGGGGCGGCTATATTTTAATACACTGACAATGGTGACGTGACCAAAATTTTGTTTAGTACGGTACTACATTTTCCATTCATTCCTTTTAAGAATTCAAATATATCTTCAGCAAATACTATTCCAGAAATTTTGCAAATTCGTTTCTAGAACTGAGCTGTGTACTACAATTTATTATATTACAAGGTTTTTAATAAAATTTAACATAAATTATTATGAAAATCACCGGATTATCAGAAAGCGGATGTTTCAGCAGTAATGGCTGTAACAAATTTGTACAAGGATTTAGCTAGTTGTGTTAAAATAGATACTATTTTTACTCTGATAATTTTATTTCAAGCAAATGAGCCAGGCAGGAATTCTCATTAACGTCAGTTCTTTTTAATGATTTTTATGAATTTAGTTCTAAAAGTTTATGCACATACTGGTGTTCTGATGAGAGGGAATATGGTGGTGAACTGCTTATTGAGTGCCGTTGACCTGATAGTACTGCAGGAGAATGAGGATGAATAACATAAAGCTCTTTTCCTCCTGAACAAATTGTGCAAAGAGTATAAGCTTACAGTTTCGACACAGACAAAAGTAATGGCGTTCAGCGGGAAGAATGCAGTCAGAGCAAAATTATTATAAAGAACAATATTCTGAAACAGGTATCACACTTTTAGTACCTGGTTGCAACGTAAAATATCAACAAGATAAAGATACCTTCAGTAAGATGCACTGATTCCAACAAATATGTGGGACTACCCACAGAACCTTGAAAAAACAACAGCAGTAGTGATACGAGGTTGAGATATTTCTGTATTTATTTTATTCTGGACTCTGTATTTCTCGCCTCTCGTATTAACCTTTAAAAAAAAGGTTTGGTCATTAGAGGATTAGGACAGAATATACGAACGGAAAGGCGGTCATTGAATTATAATATAGTTTTAATAACTTTTTTAATAAATTTAGTATGAGTTACACCATAAGCGTTTTAAGAAAGTCAAAATCGATTGTGAAAATTTTGAGTAGACTGAGACAACATATTTAACCAAACCAAGTACAGAATACACATTTATGACTTTAAGGATATCTATTAAAAGCAAAATCAGAACACGGATGAACAGAATAAAACAGTAAAGCCTTGAGTGAAAGAATACCTGGAAAATTAAAGTTGCCAAAAATGGTTTTTAGAAATATTTAAAGTGAGTTAACTTTACTTAAAACTGCCCTAAAACACAAATAAATTTTTGAATAAATACACGAAATTTTCTCAGAAATAATTGGCGCACCAAAAATTTGTTTAGCCGTCCCAGAATCTTGGCTGGGATAAATATAATTTCTGCTTTAAATAACAAAAAAACCAGCTTAATTTTTGTTATTCTACAGCTATATAAAACAAAGTATTTAATTTTGGAAACTAAACTGTTGTTTAATATAATTTAAATTAATGAAAATTATTTTTAAACCATAAATTATGACTATACGAAAAATAAATTGTGAAATATTTTGTTTCAGTCGGTATATTATGAATTTTTAAGTATTGTAAAGACTTGAATAAATAATGATTAATCTAACTTCTCAACCTTCAAAAACATATTTAAGAGGATTCATTATGCAGGAAATATCCCTCCTTAAAGGGACTTTAATATACATTTTACCGAAAATATAAATTTTCGTGTCTTCCTCATATTATGTCCAATGTAATACCTGATTAGAATAGACATTCTCTTTCAAAAAGTTTAAAATCAAAAGAATAAATCAATAGGCGTACGTGTACTAATTATTGAATTGCTCTTAATTAGTGCGCGTATTTTTAGAGTCAGATCCTACTTCATTAAAATGCAATATACTCGCCGTGACAAAAAATTTAATTACAAACTTCTCTTTCTGGTATGGTCGAGGGTTCTCAGAAACATCACCCGGATTAATAGAAATACATTGCTTAATGCTATTTTTTATAAAAGTTCATCATAAGTCTAACTGCTTGTATTAATCTTCAACATTGTTAATGACAACCAGCGTAAGCTTTTTTCTTTAATTAATTTTAATCCAAAATAAACGTACTCAAGTTTTCGAAGTTTTTCTAAAACTGATTTTCCCAATTACTTATAGTAGACTTACAATACTCATTATCAAAACACTTGTTATATGCTATAATGTTAAACCCTTTGGTGAACTTCGATTAATAAAAAACTAAGCTGTTCTTCTAATTTCTAGATCTTTATACATTTCACATCCAACATTTATTTCTAATATTATGACATACAAAATTCTGAGCAATGTTAGACTGCTATTGTATTCTTTTTTGGATAAAAAGTGTTGTTTATTACCTACCGGACGACAACTTTAGACTAATTATTGTGATTTTACTTGTACAGAATGGAAGGTTTCAAAGAGGTATATTGTATTCCTTCATGTTATTTCTATTGTTATTTGTTCACCAAATTTTTCTAGTTTTAATTTTTCGGGTAGGGTACGTATATTTTTTTTACTTCTAGAATTCTAAGGGAGTGTATATAAAAGTGGGCACCCTTTTTGTGCGTGTTAGTCGTAAACAGTCTACAGAGGTAGTAAGTGTCAGTAGTGAGTGTTGGTGTAAAATGAAGTGAGTTAATGAACACCAGTTTTGAACAAAACAAGTGCGTATTTGAAACATATTCCGCGTATCGGGTACTTAAAAGACCAAATTGTTGGTTTTGATCCGTGCACTGTGTGGTGTATCTAGAACAATATGCAACTAATTTTATCAACAGAAAAATATTGAAAGAGCATTAATTAATTTGTCACCGAATAGCGACATTAAGTGGCGAACCTTATAATTTTGGTGGCCCTGAAAAGGGCCGTTTAAGCGGTGGTCGTCTTGGAGAGGCGTCGGTCGTAGTCGTCGTGGCGGTCGAGGAGCTCGGCGACACGGCGTGTCATCGTCCAGCGGAGACGTCATCTTTTTCCCTCGCAGTAGTGCGTCTGCCATAATTTGTTACTTTGTTTGTTAATTTGTAAAAATTCTAATGTGGCAGAACATCTGCTAACGAAAGGGCATAAAATAAGCAGTCAGGAAAATAATTTAGAAATTTTAGAAATATTTTTCGATAGAAACAAATTATGGCAGTTGGAAAAATATTATATTTATAAATTTAAAAATAAAAAGAAAAATTTAATGAACAGCCAGACAGAATTTGATAACGACAAATTATTTCAAATTGTACTTAGTCGCGATAAGAAATAAAACTAGGTACAAATGATTATACCGTCATTCGGCCGAATAACCGCGTGCGGAATGGTTCTTGATGTAGGAAATAATTGACGTGGTCTGCGACCATTGTTTTAATGTTTTATGTTTTATGTGATTCGTGTGTGTTTTGAATTCCTGATGATATCTCCGAGGGAGACGAAAGTTCTTGAATGAATGTAATACTCTGAGGTGAGTTTTATATTTAATTTGTTTTGTTTTGGCTTTTCATTATCATATAATATGTAATCGAGTTTATATACTCGTATATTAAAAAAAAATCCTAATGATTTTTTTGCAATTCTTAGGACACCAAACGTACGGGTTTTGATCTCCTGCTGAAAAATATATACGATTTCTGTACTGTTGCGGTACAATCCGTGCGCTATATGGTGTCCCTAAAACGGTATGCAACTGATTAGTTGCATTTTCTGTAGATAGGATTCATCTACAGAAAAATATTGGCGATCAATAGATCATACATTAGCTAACTAAAACAAAGGTCTTGTTAATTTTCATGTAGTTTGACTTTAATTTAGTTTCTCGATCGCAAATTATTAAAAGCTATCAATATGGAAATGCAAAAAGTCATAAAATTAATAAGCTTTAAATTATCACCATTTATTAGAGAATAATACACCGAAATAATTACAAATCTAATGCAAAAGTCTCCAGAAAAATCAAAAAAACTGCGCACTATTATAAATATAAAATCATAGGCCTGGACTTCCATTTTAGTCGCGCAATTCAACAACAGATTAAACTTTAAGATCATCTGTTGACTACAATAAAAAAATTCAGTTTCGTTTTTTGATTATACATTCTCAGCTGACCATTTAATTTCTGTGACTGTAGTCTTTCAAAAACCTATAGAGTTAGCAATTAATCCGAGTGTAGATTAGGACATTACTGGGTAATGACTAATATTTATTTAAGGAGTTGTTGATTGTGGTAATTCCTAACTTAATTCCATTCACTGATGCCATTAGGAGTTAAAATTTATTCGTATAATTTTGTTAGCGTAGTGTATTGAGAAACCAAATTCTAGTTCAAAGAAGGGTTACAAGAGATCATTAATTAATGATGCAAGAAAGCATTAATGGACATTAGAAAGGGCATCAGGCTATCTGTTAGAAATGCGGTTGAGTTGCGGACAGAGGGTATACAGCTACGGTGTACTTACTCTCAAAGGGACCCCAAGGAATCTGACCAGCAACACTGAATCTACGATAAAATGGCAATGTAAAGTCGGCTTATTACAGACTCAGTTAACAAAACTGTTAATTAATTCAAAACCTACCTGGCCAAATAAGAGGTTTGTTATTTGTCTAGTTTCCTGTGACAAACAACAACATTTTTTACTCATTGTTCTAATCAATATTAAAAATCTCTTTTTTAATAATTCTTTAATTTCGAAAAAAATTAAAAATATTATCTTGGCTCGTAGACTTGTTCCACTTCTAATTCGTCAGCTCATCTCTTTGGTTGCACAACCTCTCCGGCACCATTACGAATGTAAGATATTATTCTCCTCGACTGTCAACCTTCACTCTAAAGACTTAGTCAAGTAAACTCCGACGATGTGTGATTATTTTTAAATTTAAACTATTATCTAATCTGGAAATATGAAGTTCAACTTTGGGGATTTAAACCTTCACACACGAACCGTATTCAAGCGATTCAAAACAAGGTTCTACGAGCGATAACGTGATGCTCCTTTTACGTCACAAACTTAATGTTGCACAAAGACTTACAAATTCCGTACGCAAACTATGTCGCGAAACAACTATACAAGACGATCCACGACAAATTTGAATTATATGATAACCTTCTCATACAAAATATGTATATTTGGGTGATAATCAGAACAGATGTTTAAAAGGCCTTTCCCCGAGGGATCTTCTTGGCCAATTGTAAGACTGTAGTAATGACTGCATGCGCCAGCAAATAAATCAAGTTTTGGAACCTTTAGTGTAATATTTAGAAATTGTTTATTGTAATAACATTTCCTTAATTTCCAATAAAAAAGTGACTAAAAACTATTATCATACTACATTAAAACATAGTATTATGTTAAAAGCTCATTCTCTGTTGCTTGCCAATATTTTGGATTTTGAAACCCAACTTTCTGCTATAAATTATAGCTACAGGTATGCCATTGACGTACAGAACTTCACTTTTAACGTGTACTTGAACTTGACCTTTATCTTGTCATTTTAAACCCAATAATTTTGTTGTATATTGTCGCCGACTGTTCCAGCGCCTGCAGACGCTTTCCAGAACCTACTTGCTTGCCGTGGGGAGCGCTAACGACGCGCAGCCAGCAGTGTCTTCCCTCCACCATGAAGGAGATTCGCCGGAAGGGGTTTTGAGTGGCCAAACTGAACCGTGAGTTACACTCGCTATCCAGCTTCCGAACAGGGAAGAACAAGAAAGAGGAGCCTTCTACTAGAAGAAATAGAAGAAGATGAACAGCCCAGCTGAGACCGGACGCAGCCATCCCTCGTCAACGCTACCGGTGGCGGACGCTACATTTCCGCACCGGTCAGTCGAAGGAAGCCCGTGCGTGTCTACTGACACCACGGTGAAGATAGACGTCAGCGCAGGGCCGTAGAGAACCGCCTCGACCGCGCTATCGGCTGACGGCCTACGCCGACCCGACACTGCGGGGCTTTGGGGGCCACCACTGTCACACTGCAATGGGGACTCAGCTGCCGCTGAGGGAGAGCTAGGCCTGAACCCGGTAGCCGAGCCGCTACTTTTCGGGCTCCGCTTGAATACGCCGGCTCGTCGCTTCCGGGAACGAGCAACGGCCCTTTTCAGGGCCACCAATGTCGCTAAAGAGGCTTTGCCACGTGACGTCGGTCCCGGTCCGCGACAATATTTACATTAATTTCGTTCATGAACAGGCTGTTTAATTGTCATGAACAGGTTCATGAACAGCTTTTACTACCATATTTTTCCAGTACTTATCCCCCAACCCAAAGTACTACTTACACTTTTTAGCTAGATCTGCTAAAATTTTACTGTACAGATGGTACAACATTAGATCAAACCAAAATTTTTGAGTGACGGGTATGTATTAACGATTTCTTCCGTGGCCACAACCCACTTTCCTCCTGGTAATTTTATTACCGTACAAAGTAACACGACATTTTTTTTCATAAAATTTTAATAAAATTTATTAAATTATTTTCGTTAGTGTTTTTTCTCTCTTTTGTTGAGTATCGGTTGATGTGGTTTATACACCCATCTTTTTTTACGTTGCGCTTTTTGCCTCCTAATAGTAGAAATAATGTAACAAAGAAACGCTAACGATATTGTGGGGGTTGTTAGAATAATGGTATTATGTGGCGATACACTTTTATTTTTGTTATTATATTTGACAAGACACCCAACTATTTGCAGATCTCTGTGACCAGAGATTTTGTCAACAAACGGTATTTCAATATCAGTATATCCAATAACCACAACATACTTCCTCTCACTTCATCCCATTTGGTATCTCTTTCTCTCTTAAACACATGTATAAACATACACAAACTCACACCCCTGTTCACTTTGTTAGTGTGTATACAAGTCTATGTGAATTTAAGAGTGAGTGAGAGAGTGCTTGAATTATTACTATTACTATGCACCAGGTTCAAACGGTTAAGCCGTGATCAAAAAACTCGTTTCTCTTAATCCTTGCTTCCCCACTACCACATTTTTGGGGTGACTTCTCTAATGTTTACGCACAAAAGTTTACGTGGTTCGATTTTGTGTGTGTGTAAGCATGTTTATAGTGAGTGTTTGTAATCCATACTGATTTATTTAATCCTTTTGCAGACAGACACCACACCAAACATCGATTTCTATTTTTACGCTTTGTTCCAACCTATCTCACTGGCTTCCTCGTCAATATGAAATTAATGCGTTACAGTCACGTTTAAAGATCGGTAAAGAACTCTATTACTATTTTGTTTTTAAATTAGTTTTGAAATTGAAATGCACTCACCCTTTAAAAAAAATGTATAAAACAGACCGTTCGATTCACTGATAGATTTTAAATCCATAGTTAGTATTCTTGTCATCCAGAAGTTTAAATATTCTAGGAAAACTATCCAGTACTATTATGAAATATTTTGCCTCTTAGCTAGATATACTTATTAATTATATGCTATCTGGTATATCGGGCTGAAAACAAAGTGACAACTTTTGAACGGGATTTATTTAATGCTTCAGGATTTTACGATAATTTCATAATTATTTCCGAAAATATAAAATATTGTGACACTTATCTGTAAGGGGTGTTTTAGGATCTGGGTAAAATAAATAATGAACACACTGTCACCGTCGCTCTCTTATAATTAATCATTTACTGTGTTGCCGGCCTTCAATACTTCTCTCGGCCTTTTTCGGCGCGGTAGGCCTTTTGACGGCGTTTCGACAAACCTTTCGGCTGCGTACTGACAGAGGCCTTTGTCATCAAGGTCAAGCCAATGACCACCCTCTACCACAGCGCTCTCGCCAACTATATAAAGAGTACTACACTAAGCCGAGAGATTCAATTCCAATCCAGACAGGAGACAAGACGTCCACCACGGCATACGGCTAAGGACTCCAGCGAAGACTAATCGATGACCCCGCAAGAGAAAAGATGATGCTTCCGCTCGCTGAACCGTTACCGTAAGCCGTCGACTGGACCGATATCGCCCACTGACGCGAGCGATGCCCACAGCGGTCTCTCGACCGAGCCTTACGCCAACCAGATCCGACGAAGCAGCCATCGACGCACTACTGCGAGGGAAGAAGATGATGTCTCCGCTGTATGACGACACTCCGTGTCGTCCAGCTCTTCGACCGCCACGACGTCTACGACCGACGCTTTCCATCAAGGCGAACACCGCTTAAACGGCCCTTTTCAGGGCCACCAAACAAATAAGGTTCCAACTCGCCACTTAATGTCGCCATCCAGTGACAACACTACATTTTAAAATTATAATTATTTATTACAAACTAAAAATTACAATTGATAATGAGTCTTAATTCTACGAATAAATTACAATTAATATATAACCAACTAATTACAATAAATTGATCATATTAAATAAACTTAATCTTACAGTACTTACAAAGTTAATAACGATTATAAATGTCAATAATATACGGCGGATGTCTTCGCAGGCATACTCGTACACAGTATAACTCACTGACAGATCAAAACTCGTCGATGGCAAATCAAAGACCAACTGACTCAAATAAATTTGGGTTGCGCTTATATAGATGAAGATATTATGGGAGTCACGAGAAGGGCAGAGATTTTCGATATAATAATAAAAAGAAAAGCTTTTACAAAACGTAAACAACTCATTATTATTCAATAGAATGGTTACAGAAAGAACCAATTATTAATAGATTCCCGACTCCTTCAGGTAACAATAGTGCACAACAATAGACCTGTACTATACATAACCCTTTGTGCGTTTTATTTTTATTTCTTAGAAACCCATTTTGTATTTACTACTAACTATTATTATTTACATTAACATCTTTTAAATCTCGGTCTTTCTCGAGAAATCTTGAACACACTTACCTTTTAGATATTGTCACATTAATTGATGAAACTCATGAACAAGTAAGGGAGCTGGAACTTTTGTTGGTTCGTGGGTTTACTCTTCTTTATATTTTCTAAATTGTTGATATCGGATAAATTGGTCAAATCACAGCGCGGTTTCTTCTTCTTAACATTAAGGTATTCATGGATTCTATTTTGTGGATGTGTCGTAGAGTCCAAAGAAATAGATTTTAATACTTTTTGTTTGCCAAAATTCATGCAAAAGAGAAAATAACTTTTAGTTTTTCTTCTTTTTCTTCTACTTTTTCTCACAATCAAGGATTTGTCTCCCACCTGTTCCGACTCAAAACAGCGACAAAATCATTGAATCATTGCCATCTCTTGCGTGGCTTTCCAATATCTCTTCTCCCTTCCGGTCTGCATTTCAAAACGTTAAGGGGGATCCTTTCCTCAGACATTCTCTGTACGTGCTCCCTCCATCGATTTCGACATTCTACAATCTTCCCATTCAAGTTGTAAACATCCAGTTCCGTTTTTATATTCTTTATTTCTTAGTTAGTTTCGTGTTTTATTTATTGGAATCTTTGCAGCATTAAAATGTAAATATGTAAAATGCTACCCTCTTCTTATCCGAGGCGGCGAGAAAAACGAGGGGAAGTAGTGCTGCAATCAATTGAGGCATCCTCGTTCAGCCACAATGAGGCCGCAACCGCCTACCAACCAAAAACCCGCCGCCTGGCCACTTGATCCGACATCAGTAAAGAACCCTCCATTTCCCTCGGAACTGTTTATATAATAATACTAGGGAAATGTCGGGTTAAAAAAGTTATATACTGTCAGCGGGGCTTGGAAGGGAACCGTAGCCTAATTCCCTCTCGCTGTCACTGACCAACACTCACTCTCTCACTTTTATTCAGCTCTTTCATCACCAGCTCAGGAAATTAGTGTGCCTACCTTCTGAGATCGGGACGGGATTGATTTACTGTGTGAGAGGGCGATCCCTCTCATCTCCAGATGTCTCCTCCCTCCGCAGTCTCCCGACCACCCTCTCCGCAAACTGATAGAAATACTACTACCTACTGCAAGGAAACTTACTTTTGCTGATGTTTTAATTTATAATTGGCCTTAATTTTGTTTTGTATTTTCTTACTATAAACAAATTCTTACTACTGTTTATCATATTAGTTTGTTTCTATTTTATTATTTCTTAATTATTTTTTGTATATTTTTTCATATTTATTTAAATAAGTGTTTTTGTAACATATTACTGGACATATTGAAAGAAATCATTGATAAAACTTAAAATTTTCAAGAATTTTTATAGGGGCACCATGATTGTATGGTATCTTCTTGCTAATCATTATTTCAAACGATTTAATAATAGTATTTTTACTGATTGTAAATAAATGTTATTAAAATAATTAAATAAATATTACTTAAGTAAAATTTCTATAAATAAATTAATATTTTCCTATACTGTTAAACATGGATTTATTACAACATTACATTACATGTCAGTATAATTGTATGAATAAATATACAGCTCGTCTATATTTTACAATTAATCGTATTACCATTGTCTTTGAACATGTATGTAAATGTAATTTACTTATGTTTACACTATTTAGATTATTGACGTACTAGAACAATCGTGTTTGCTTTATAGTAGCCCGAGAGTGCAAGTTCGTCCTATACGTTTATCTAGCTGTTTCGGAAAACTGATATGTATATATGTTTGTATGCATACATAAAATATTAGTTTTGTAATAAATAATAACGCTATAACTTAAATTTCAGGAAAATAGAAATGACAATATCTTGAATTATTTTGTTGAAGTAAATATACGGATATATAAATAACTATACCCGGAAATTTTGTTTGTATAAACTATTTATTAAATCTTTGATAAAATATTTGTTATAAAATTGATTGCTATTAGTTACCTTTAAACATATCCAAAAAGAACATGTTCTACTCAAAAATAAGTCGAATCGTTATGGTTACGAAGTATTTTGCTAATCGAAATACCTTAAAATTTATGGTGCGTGAACACGATTTTCAATGAGATACCTAATCACATTTTTTCCCAGTTAGTTGTATAGTAATGTTGCTGTAAGTTTGGTTAGTTATTATGTTATAAAATTAGTTTAATTAGAAAATGTATTGTGTGTGGATAAGTAATTAGTACCTTATTTTATTGTTTCAAAAGCCAATGTAAAATTTGTAACTTGGAAACTATACGTGTAATTAAAAAAAAACCGGCTGTTGTTTTATCTTCATTAGATTTTAAAGTAATGATAAAATGATACAATTTTAATAATTCAGATTTACTCTGTTTAGAATTGAATTTCATAAAAAATCTCATAAGAAAATAAAACCTCATCCGAAAAAACTATTACGTAGTTTTATTAACTTCATGAAAAAGTTTCAGGTTCCAAAATATTCCATTATGAATCACAATCAATTTTTGAAAGATTATAAGAAAATTGAATTAAAATGATAAAGATAAGATAAATTTTAGGATAAAATTGCTGATCCACTAAAAATAAAGTAATTAAGTTTATTCTTGTTGAAAAAATTAACATTTGTCTCAGATTTAAATAAAACAGATAAAAAATTGAGCATTTATCATTTCAAGTTACATAAAACAAATTATTTAACATAAAATTTAATAATCACAGTAACATCACTTAGTATCAGCATGAGTTCCGGAGAAAATTACTGGTACGTTAAATTAGCATGAAGTAATTAAAAATTGACCGGTTGATTAGAGTATATAAATATAATATGGACCGAGTTTAACCTATATGAATTTTCATTGGAATTATTTTACTGACAAACTACCATTTGGTTTTACCATATCATAGGTTTTTATCATTAATTCAGGAAATATTGTGACATTTATTTCAGGTTCTTTCAGGATCTGGTTAACTCTAATTTATTAAACGTCCTTCCAAATTTATAACAAGTATTTGGTTACAAATAATTACGTACCTTAATTATTACAATCATAGCTACTAGAAAACTACAATGAATTACTTGTCTTATAAATAGACCAAATAGATAAAGTTAATAGATGTTTTAAAGGCTTCAACTAAACTAAAAACCTGGTGTTAAACACACACGATTTTCTCTTGCCAATGTAAATAATAAAACATATAACCTATGTCTTACCATTAGTAAACAATTTAAAATTAAAAACATAACTTAATTTTAATCATAAATGAATGACACAAAATGAAAATCAACCTCTGTAGAATTTAAAAATACGGGAAATCAATAATAGACGCTAACTAGGCTCTTCATGAAGAAACAAAAACCTAATAAATGTATCTGCTACACAAAATTACCTGTACAACACATTCATATCAAATGGTACACTCATAACACTATTCAGAGAATAAAATCTTTCAGACACCTACAAATATTGCGTTGACAATATCACTAAAATTGGCAAAACTTTTACATATACCAAAACAGTTTTCACAGAAAAGTATAATTCATGTAAACTAGTGTAAAAACCAATTTTAATCCCTATTTTTTACGTTACTTGTTTTTGCTGTGTTATGGGATCACTAAAAACTAGAAATTTTGATACTACCATAATAAAACTAATAATAAAAAAATCATGGTCAAACGAAAAACTGTATATCTTACTAACTAAAGCGTTTCCTTTTTAAATATCACAGACAATTGGAAAACAGGGTATTATAAATAATGTTAACCTAATAAGTAAATATACTCATTAAACGAAGAATCAGTTTTATATAAATTAATCGATGGTTAATGAAATACGTATTGGAATTGAAAAATTCAATTAAGTATTCGATTCGAGTATTGAATTGGGTGTTGCTTTAAGACAAACGCTCGAAAGAAGTCTGGAAAAGATATTAATTTTCTTTCAAAGTCTCATCATGGTAGAAAGATGGAAACACTGAAGATTTATTTAGGATGGAAGTGTTTGCCATTTTGTAAGAGATGGTTGGGAGGAGACAGTGGAAAGGAAGATGCTTCTGAAGTGTACAATTAGCTTTTATGTCACGTGCGGGGCAGGCTATAAAGCAGTATCTTGCTGGCAACATGTGTGGCATGGCGCGCGCGAACGCTTCTGCTGGATACTGTTCTTCCTTGCCTAAATTGTATGTGTGCATGTGTATATTGTAAATACATAGTACTGTATTTGTGTTTATATACGCTTTGTTCGCTGTTCAAAAGCATACAGGTTCGACCTTACGTCGGTCGGCTCCTGGAAGAAACAGCCGTCTCTCTTATCTCTCTCCTCATATCCTTTCTTTTAGACCACTCAGTTCTTCTAAGTACTTGATAAACTAGCACTACACCTCATAGATATGGTGTGAAGTCTAGTTAGTCTTTTACGTCTTGAATTAACCCACCAAAAAACCTGCTTTAGTACCATTTAAAACATTTATACAAATTCTTACGTCACTTATTCTTGAAAAAAAATGATACGTCAAACCACATTAATTTTCGAGCCAATCTTCTGAGAATACTTCTCAATTTTGTAAATTTTTGAATGATTTTAATGTTGAATCCAACACAAAATCGGAAATTGCATCTTAAAAGTAAGCGCACAACGCAGGCCAACAGTCGAATTCCGACAACCATCGCCGAATGGCTTTCTGAATGATTAACATTCGTGTTATTATTTTATTATGAGAGCGCATACAGTGACGGGATATGACTGTTAATCTAAGTCAGACTGTTCTTCGAAACAAACAGTTCATTTTGGTTTCATTTTATATCGGCGTAATAAATTCTTCGTTTTTGTGTATTTTTTTAAATTTAATTTTTTAATTTTACAGATAAGGTAGAATGCAGATGTGAATACTTTGATTTCAAATGATTTTTAAAATCGGAATTTTGCATCGCTTATCACTAAATCAATAGAAATTATTCACTGAAAACACTTATTAATTAATGAAATATTTCATTTTTTCATTTCATTATTTTTCAAGTTATAAATAAAAATTAAACACATTATTTTAAAAAATCTGGTGTGAAACACTCACACAACTTTATCTTGCAAATGCAAATAATAAACAATATAATCTAATATTTGTAATAAAAACATTAGAAATAAACAAAAAACTATCCTCAAAAATATACCTTAATTTAATCACGAGTGAATGATTCAAAATGAAACTCAACCTTAGTTTGAATTAATAATACGGAAAATCACTCTTTCACGCTAAAATAGGCTCTAAAGTGAAAAATTCGGTAATTAAAGTTGTAGATCTTTTAATTTCCTATATAAATGTGATTAATACACTTTTGTAGTAAAATACATACTAAGGCTGAAATCTTAAAAAATCGATATTTTTACACATATTCGCAAAAAATTAACAGAAAATCGCTAATTACCGCTAAACCAAATATTATACAAAGTAATGTTGAAAATACAAGTTGTAGGTTTTTAAATTTTCTACGACTTTTATTATATACATTTTTGCGCTAAAATGCATATTAAACCCACAATCTTAAAAAACCAATTTCTATGGGAGCCTTTCCTAGAATTTCAGCAGACATGGCACCTACCCTATCATACAGATCATAAAAAATATAGTAAATAAGGCGATTTTAGAAAATATCTTTGGAGCCGTTTTTGAGGAAATTGCAAAAAAGTGAAAAATGTCACAAATAAACTACAACTTCTGGTTCATCGATTTTGATGAAAATGTTTGTGTCGGGTCCGGTACTTAAGTTTCACGTTTCAAGTTCGTACAATGTTCCGAACAAACAGATACCAATTGCTAAAAACATGTTTTCTGGGTTCGAACGTGTAGGTCCGGTGAAAACTCGATTTCAAAAAATCTATATTCATACAGGCAAGAGAAAGTAAAAATACTAAAAATTAAAAACAAATTAAGCGGAAAGAGCAATTATTCGTAGCTTCAAAAAATATTTAAAAAGTTTATAAAAAAAGGTTGAACTTGCCTTAAGGTTAAAATATAAAGTAAGTTTTTTTCGTTTTTTAAAATTAACAGAGATAAACAATTTAAGCAGTTTTGGCCAGTAAAATCTACCTCTACTATGTTATTTCACGTGAGCTAATTATCTTCCTACGGTAAATTGTTATTATCAACGCCAACTTCGGAATCTGACTGCAATTTGCAATAACCTAACAGTGCACTCCGCGCAATGAAATTAACAATACTCTAGTGTTATTTACCTAAAAATAGTAAAAAGGTAGACACACTAAGATTGACATCCATTCAGAAATAATGATGATCAGTTAAAATTCGGATGTCAAATTGTTTACGATCTTCTTAGTTTTTATTATATTTTAAAAATAATCTGAGAAAATAATTCCCAAAAAATATTAAATTTCTAAATCTTACGTAAAATTATCATTTAACTTTCTGATTTTATCAGCACTAACTGTGATTACTTTTTGAAACTTTTGTTTTTATTCCTATTTCTTTAAATATCTCTCTTCAACAGCCTTATGTCATTCACTCCTGGACATTATGGTATTCTTGTTCTTTCTACTCGAATATGCCTGTTAGCGATTGCTACAGCTGCCATCCAAATCGTATGCTGAATCATCACAACACCTTCTTTGAAGTCTTTCAACATCTCTTCAGTACTCTCTAAGCTTCCACTTCATTATTTTCTTCGTCCAACGTGTGTCGTCTGTCTGGTAATAAAACTAACCCAACTCCATTTCAACTCGCAACCGTCTTGACGAGTTCTTCCACTTTAGTTTGTTTATTCCCAACATTTTTCTTTCTATTGTCTTTGTGTCGTTCTAAATTAAAACCGTAACTTGGCTATTATTGTCAACGTTTCTGTACTGTTTGTCCATACCGGGAAAAGTTTAATGTTTTAAAGTTCCAAGACTTTAGATTTATTGGAAGTATTGAATTTCTAAAAACTGCACTTAATCGCCCTGTAGCAGCCCAAGCCAAATAAACTCTTCTATCCAGGTCAGTTATTTAACTTATTTTACCTAGCGTAATTAAAATACCAAAATAAATATTATCTTTTACATTTACATAATTTTATCATCGTAAGTTGATTGTGTAATTTTGGTGATATAATTTTTGGTTTTAAAGATTTGTTTTAAGGTTATCTTTTTCAACAAAAACTCATAACTAATACGAGTAGGGAGTAGGGCTCTTATCCAACATCTTCCTGGATCCTTTGAATAAAAATAACAAAAATAATTAAAAAGTTGGAAAAACATTTTTTATTATCATTATTATTATTAGCCGTAGAGCTCCCGAAGTGGAAGACGCTGAGCATTATTCACGATCATTGATTATTGGACTTGGTGTTTTTCTTGTTTGCCCACCAGCCTTTCATTTTCTGAGAAAAATCAGCTTTTCTTTCCTCATTCCATCTTGTTCCAACTCTTGGAATTTTAACCTCTGGAATAATCTCCCATTCATTAATTTTTGTTCTAAAACTATTTCGATTGGTAACTTCATT
This sequence comes from Catonia carolina, assembly GCA_035578175.1. Lineage (NCBI taxonomy): Eukaryota > Metazoa > Arthropoda > Insecta > Hemiptera > Achilidae > Catonia > Catonia carolina. The sequence goes on from JAQMRL010000001.1 coordinate 353,532,334, forward strand.
ATCAGTAATGTTTGCCAGAACTAGATCTTTCTTAACGTGTCGAATCCATTCCCCTCCATTGACAAGCGAAGCTACATATTTTACCATCTTTTTTGTAACTCTATGATCAGGAAGCCTCATGATATGACCAAAAAATTTAAGACGTCTTTTTCTCATGTCTGTTACAATATGTGAATGTTGCTCAACTGTGTTATTTTTTTGAAATCTATAACCGTTTTCAGTTAATCTTGGACCGAGAATTTTCCTTATTATTAAGTTAAATTTTTTATTAAATTTAAAAAAAATCAAAAACATTAAGATATCAAAAACTTTATCACCAAAATACGATTTTACTGCCAAGAGCACACAATACAATTTTACCTATTCTTATGTATCATCACATCTAAATTTACATAGGTAAAGTACTAAAATATTTTATTTAATAAAATTTTTATCCACAAAGAAATAAAATAATTTTTAAAAACGTTTAAACCATAAAGTTAACTAGCATGCCCGCGCGGCTTCGCACGCAAGAAGTGTAGTCAATATTTTTTAAATAAATATGAAACAGAAACTGTAAATATAGCTGCTAGATCTACTGTAGGGCCTATACTCCAACGTACACGCGCGCGCTCACACACACACACACACAACTTGTTGATAAATTTCCCCGCGTACGTCTCTCGATAGTCTCTATACGTTTGTACAAAGTACTGTTTTCAACAATAGTGTACATACACACACACACACGCACACAAACGACATTTTGATAATTTCCCCGTGTACGTCTCTCACCGTCATCAAAGCCCTTTATGTACTTCAAAAGTAATACGTACTCTCATGTACACACATACACATACAAATTTAAGAAAATTTTCATTAGGGCCCTTAGGGTTATCATTTTTGAAAGTTTAAAAATAAAATTTTGCTGTAAAATATAAATACGAATATGCTGTCAAAATTTCATGAAAATCCGTTCAGTATTTTATTTGGAAATTAGCCTGCTCAAAAAACACGCTTGTCTTTAAAATATTAGTGTAGATTACCTATTTCATACAATTCTGAATTATTAAAAAAACGTTTTGGAAATCATTTGAGTACATCAAAAGCTAGATTTCTAAAAAAAATGCAATATACCAGTGTTCTTACCCATAATTCTTGAACGTGATATTGAAGTTTAAAATTTGAAATTTTCATAAAAAAATTGTTGAATTTACTGTGATATTGTTTTTGCTTTTATTTATATACTAGCATGCCCCGCGCGACTTCGCACACGAAACATTTGTTATCAATATTTTTAAATAAGTAAGTATATGTAACAGAAATTGTGTAGCTGCTGTATACATCGTCTGTATACTCCAACTTACGTGCGCGCGCGCGCGCACACACACACACACACACACACACAAAGTTTTGATAAATTCCCTCGCGTTCGTCTCTCACCGTCATCAAACCTCTTCATCTACTTCAACAGCAATACACACACACACACGCGCGCGCGCGCACACACACACACACACAAACAAACACATACATATTTATGGAAATCTTCATTAGGGCCCTTAGAGTTATCATTTTTGAAAATTAAAAAATATAATGTTACGGTGAATATAAATACGAATAAGCTGTCAAAATTTCATGAAATCCATTCAGAAGTTTTGGAAATTAGCCTGAACCAAAAAACACGTTTTGTCTTTATAATAATAGTAGGCCTATAGATTTTATTTATTTGTCTTTAATGTTATTAATAAAATAAATACAGAATTTTTTTCAGAAAAAAATTCTACAAGAATCGCCGATTTATTTTTCAGTTATAAAATTATTTTCTGAACTTTGACTACCCATTAACAAATATTTTGCAAATTTTACCGATTTTATGTAAATTTATTTTATCTTACAAAGATATAAGCCATAAATGTATATTCTGTTTCATTGAATAACGTTAATGTGAAAGTTACACGAAAAGAATATAAGAAAAAAGAAAGAAAAATCTAAGGAGAAATAAGAAATTTGTGGTATTCGGAGTAAAGGAAAGGAATTGCTTAATATCCTGTGCATCTATTGTGTTTAACTTTATTGATTTTTACTGAAGGAATGCATCCAGTAACAAGAACTGTAATCAAGTCAGGTGTTATTACAAACGTGATGGATTAACGATGAATCTCTGTTGGTTTAATCAAAAGATAAATGCAATCAACTAAATCAAGCATATTATTTTAATTATATAATTTTATTGACAATTAATTATTGTTTAAATTAAATAATTATTAAATGTCAAAGGAATTTGTTACAATATTGTAGAAATCAGTTGTTTTAAATTGTACGTTTAAATATTGATCGCAGTCGTGCAAATATTGATTAAAATAAGAGAAAATTAATATATTGCACCTGGGTTTAGGCTAATCAGTAATCAAAACTGTTTTTGTTGATGCATGAGTTAAGCTAAAATAATGTGGCACTTAATAAGTGCCACATAATATAGATATAATATATCTAAGGTCCGTTTCGGGATCTGGGTAAAATAAATAATTTACACAATAAAGTTCAAAATTACAAACTAAAAATTATAATTATTAAAGTGTCTTAAATCTACAAGTAAATTACAATTATAACAATTAAATTAGTAATTGCAATAAAATAATGAAAATAAGTAAACTTAACTCGCACTTAATTAAACATAATTTTACTTACAAATGATACTAAACGTTAGACAATAATTAACAGTAAGGTTGATCTTCTCTAACGTACTTTTACGCACTATGCAATTCGCTCACTGAATCACTGACAAATCGAAACTGACTAACTTTAAAACAGCGTGCTCCTTATATAGATAAGGCTTGAAAATAACGAGATGGAGAGAGATTTTCGATTAATGATAAAAACAAAAGTTTTTACTAAACGTAAACAACTCATAACTGAAAAGAACGGTTACAAAAAGAGCCAATTATCTTCATAGATACGCGGCTTCTTTAGGTAGACGTGCAAGAATATGCTAACCTATACTATACGTATATATAACTATTCGTGCGTTATATTTCTATTTCTTAGAAACCCTATTTTTAATTTACCTATTACTAAGTATTATTATTTATATTAACACCTTTTAAATCTCGGTCCTTCTCGAGAATTCTCGAACACTCTTTTCTCTTAGATATTGTCACAACTAAAAATATTGATTGTAATTATGTTTTCTGTGATTCTATAAACAAGATCAATGGAAGAACAAACTCAGGAATTTAGAGATCAAATATTTGTTGTTTATTTTTTATTTTTACTTTTATTCAATTGTTTTGTCAAAATTGACGTGCTGTTATCAGTAAGTACATCCAGTGCATTTATAGCGAATTAAGAAAATTCAAATTTGTATTTGATAAGAGCATTGACTTCTTTATTACCCCAATATAATAAAACACGAATCCCACATCCCTTAAACTCTCTTTTAATTTTTCAGTGACTACGCCTACATCCAATATCATTACAGGTATTATCCTAACAGAATCCTCTTTTCACATACTTGGTTTTTTTTATGAACAGAACATTACATAGGACCTAAACATTGTGTCAGTTAAAGAAATTTCCAGATCCGGTACTCATTGTCAAAGAATATTAGAATTACACTTCAACTACCTTGCCTAAGGTAGTGTTATTACATTACATTATGTTAGGTAGTTATTACCACTAGTATGGTTATGGTATATTACTACATTATATTCACCTATATAAATTTACTAGCCAACTCAGAAACAACAAGACGATTATATTGCGAACATCCACACTTGTATTAAATACATTACATCCACTTATATTAAACAAATATTCATCACAGTATACACTTACACGTAACACAAACTCATCATTAATTATTCTATTATCAGCAATTCAAAATTAATACTAAAATTATAACAAAATAAAAAAAAATTCAGAAGTACTTTCCAGGCGGATTACTTCATTCAATAGATAATATAAAACAAATCATGTATTTATATATTTTATCGTATAACTTTTTTTTTATGCATAATCGTTGTATAACAATAAATGCAACTTATCAATTAGAATTAACACATGAACAAATTACAACCCACTGGTGTAATTAACAAATTATAACATTAAAACATTTTTATTATACTGCTCTTAATTATTATTTATAATCAAAATTAGATAGTTTAAAAAACAAATATAAAAAATAAAAATAAAATAACCAAAACGTCCTTTAAAATGAAAAAAAAACAGAATGAGAAGTAATAATAATAATAATAATAATAATAAGCACACAATTCCAAAATATATGTACACCGAACTTTACTGGAGATAATTAAAAATTTTCATTTCATTTTAAAACGCAAAAATCACTTCGAATGTATTTTAAATAAAAATTCTATTAACTTCTAAATTCAGAATTCTACCGAACAGATTTTTATAATATTTGCATGTTTTTAAAGAGTATTCTTTCTTGGTTTGCCCAAAAGTTCTGTACTTGAAATTCTTGCTAATATGTGCTTCATTTTACGAAATGAAAAAGAATAAACTTCGTTTACAAAGTAAGGATAATACAGCGCAATGTAATGCGGTTCTCCCACATTTACCCCCTTCATAGCCATATTCCATGAGCATACAGGATGTGTCATTCTCTTTTCTGACAACACACTCAGTCGGTTTACGACATTGTGTTAACAGTGCTTTATTTAAAGTTTTAGTTTAAAATCGTTCTTTTCAGGACGAAAGTATCGTACTACTGTGCTTTAGTAGTTACTTACCGTTCTTCTAAGAACGGTTAAGTTCGTTGTTAACTTACATCATTTTAATGATAGGGGTTTGAAACCCAACAAAATTGTGGGAATTTATTTGCATGAGTCCACTATGTTGGTATAATACATGTTCTAATTTTAAGTACAGCTTGCAGATTGACTGTGTAAATTAGAAAAAAATGAACAATCCTCTTGTCCATAGTCCTACGGCGGTCCCAGTGCATCCTACATCTGCACTCTCTAAAAGAGCCTCTGGATGATAGAGATAATAGGTCGTTGAGCATTTAAGAAGCTCCCAGTTTATTATTTTTATAAACATGCAGATTATCTATTATTGGAACTGGCGTAATTTCTAATCAAAGAACTCTTAACAAATATATTAGGTAATATAAACTGAATATACATTTTAAACTTCATATGGTAAGTAAATAGAACAGTGATGCACTGATCTTACTTACAGTTATATTTTGTACAACTAAAATATATGCTTTTGTACTACTAAAATACGTATATATCTTTTACATATTGGTGTGTTGAAAATATTACAAATCAAAATGTAGCGTTGTAAAATGTCAGTAAGAAATATTTATACATTCATCTCTGACATTTACGAATGTTCATTTTAATCTATTTTATTAGCAATTTATAGATTATTACTAAGCGACACCGTAGTACAACGAAAGACAGTATTTTCATAAAAGTATAGTGCTATTTCAGATATTATTGGACGTAATACTATTCATAGTAGGCTACTAAGTTTAGATATCAGTATCAACTTGAAAGTAGTCAAGTGACAAGTATGTGTGTGAGTTTGTCTGAAAAGCCCATTTTAATTTGTTTATTTTGCCAATAAAAATCGTTTAATGATAAGGTTTATTACTGTGTTCTGTGTATAATTTTGATTAACATCAATGTTAGCAGATAAATGTGAAAAATGACTCTGGAAATGACAAAATTATTAGAGTGGCACCTGAGAGCTGAGAATTGCTAAAATATATGGAACCTGAAATAGGTGAATATATATGATTTTTAGAGAAAAACATAATCAAATACACTAATAAACAATTGGTTCATGAAGGCTAGAAATATTACTTGTACATAAAATTACCATGCTTACAATTTGGTATGTTTGTAGTATAACTTTTTCTTACACAGCACTAAGAGAGAGCACACTATATACAAAAAAAAATCTACTTTTTTAAATGAACAAAAAATTGAAAGGGTAGAAGCAACCATTAAGAAAAGGAATGCATGACCCTTTTATAAATATTATTACTCACAAAATAACATAATAGTTCTTTAAGTCACATTACTAATATATAGTTCTATTTTTCAAGTTTACATAGAACACTGTGTTCTCCTGTTGGTTAATAACCAGTGACTTAATTTACCATGATTCAGAAATGAACACTGTTGTGTACGAAAAATACAACGAAATAAAAAATATTAAGGCAGACTTGAACGTCATCAAACACCTTTGGCAATTTACATTTTGGATAATAGCGACCACTAACCGAAACTTTGCAAAATTTTGCACTTACTGCATAGACATTATTATCAATTCCCTGCGACAAAACATTTAAGATTTTATTTTAGATAAATGATAGTGTTTAAAAAAAATTGAGTTTTCATATCTAAGGACAAAATTAAAAATCTGGTGTGAAAGATACGACTGTATCTTGCCATTGTAAACAATGAATACTATAATCTAATTTCAATTATAAGCAGATGATAAATAAAAATTAACCTCTGCTGAACTTTCATTTTTGAATAGAAAAATATAAAATCACTAATTGATGCTAAACCATGCAGTGTAAATAAAATGTTTTAAATAAAATTTTCTGGAGTTTTTTTATTTTCTACAACTTTGCTGTAAAATTTTGCCTTCAAATGTATCTTTCATATTAAGGCCTAAATCTAAAAAAAATTATTCTTTTTCCGAGGGTAAAAGAGGTGATTTTAACTAAAATCTTAGTCTCTTTTTGAGAAAATCGATAAGTGAAAAATTGGAAGAATAAACTGCTACTTCCGGTTGACCGATTTTGATGAAAATATCTCCACATGGTACCTATTATAAGTTCTAAGGTTCAATGATTTTCTGTTTTTGAGTTATTTTGTTCGTACTCACACAAACCAATAAACACAATGTTTTTTTGGGATTAAGGGATCTGAAAACGTGTATTTCTGGCAAAAACTCGATTTCAAAAAACTGATACAAAATATAACTTTCCTTACCTAAAGGTTTTCTTTTTTTTTTTTTGAATAACTGTAAATCTACGATCTGCTCTCATAGAACAATGAGTAGATGTGTTGTAAGTATAAATCTTGAGTAAGTAATACCCCTTGGTATTACTCTATAAAATTTCCCATTTTGTTGAAGTGATCTTGCGATCGTAAAATAAATTACACAATCACATATTAAAATAAATCTGTAGGGTGTAGTCTGCATAGTCTTCTGTGTGTTCCACTGTTGTCTAGGAGATTGATGGCTTCTGGATTCTGGTGATTTTCAAGTCTTGTTTGGTAACTGGTGCAAAATTTCTGTATAGCTTCGTGTACCGTGGGAGTGTTCGTGTCTCTGTGCAATATAGTGTTGGATATGTACCAAGGTGAGTCCATGATGTTTCGAAGTATTTTTGACTGAAACCGTTGAATTATTTCAATGTTACTGTGACTTGCTGTGCCCCAGAGCTGTATCCCATATGTCCACACAGGTTTAAGTACAGTTTTATAAATTAATAATTTGTTTTGTGCCGATAATTTGGATTTTCCATTAAGCATCAAATACAGCTGTTGGTATTTAAGATTTAACTGTTTTCGTTTGTTCCATATGTGGGTCCTCCATGTTAGACGCCTGTCCAGGTGGAGGCCAAGATATTTTGCCGTATCGTATTGTGGAATTTGTACGTTGTTCAAAAACACTGGTGAACATGTTTCCCGTTTTAGTGTAAATGTGACGTGCAGACTCTTGTGTTAATTTGTTTTTATACGCCACTTTTTTTGCCAATTTTGTACGCTGTCTAAGTGTTGCTGCAAGTTATGAGATGCAATTTGTGCATCTTCGTGTATTGCCTGAATGGCTGTGTCGTCGGCAAATGTTGCCACTGTAGTGTTGTCATTTTGTGGAAGATCAGAAGTGTAAATGGTGTACAAAACAGGAGACAGCACGCTTCCTTGAGGAACACCAGCTTCAATTAATTTTAGAGATGATCGTTCGTCCTTATATTTCACTGTAAAGTATCGGTCCTCCAAATAAGATGCAATAATTGAGTAATACTGATGGGGAAGATTTTGTTTAATCTTAAAAAGAAGACCCGCATGCCACACTTTGTCAAAGGCTTGCTTGATGTCAAGAAATGCCGTGGAGCAATATTTCTTTTCTTCAAGTGCTTTGTAGATGTTGTTTACAACTCTGTGAATTTGCTCAATCGTGCCATGACCTTCTCTGAAACCAAACTGGCAATTCGGAATGAGATTTACCTAAAGGTAAATTCTTATTCTTACCTAAAGGTAAGGAATATAAAATATATAAAAAACAAAATATAATTTTCCTTACCTATAGGTACCTGAAGGAACCTTCCTTACTCATAGGAAAGGAAGGTTACATTTTCATATACGAGCAATAAAATATAAAAATACCAAAACAGACTTGAGGCCATTTTTGATAATAGCGATCACAGATTCAAAGATTTAGAAATTTTCCACTTATCGTTCAGATGCAATTAAACATTTTCGGTGACAATTTTAAATTTTATTTTAGGTAGATGATAACTGTTTTTTAATTTTGTGATTTCTTATAGTGGAGTTACGCCAGTGGACGTAACCGCCTTCAAGATTTATTTTTAAACGATAAACCATTCACTTATAAAGTTTATTATAATGTAAATACTCTTCCTTAAAGTTAATTTATAAAAGAAAAACATTGTGCTGAAAAATTTGTGGCAAGCTATTTTAATAAGTTGACAATCGAGTTAAATTTTTTCCAATCGATTAAAATACTATTTCTTAATTGTGTAGTTTAAAACAACAGTTTATTTTAAGTTCTTGATTGGTTGTCTGGAATACATAGTTTTCCGATGTTTGCAGACAAATCAGTTAGCTACAGACCTCATGTACTGCGTACGTTTTGAGATGTATGCTATATTCTATGTATGTTCGACAGGTTTATCGTCATGTAAAGTCAAAGGTACTCTCTTGTAAATGTTATTTCAGCTACTGTCACGGCAACGATATACTGACTTACGCCACAGTAATCGTTTTACTTTTAATGAACTCGTGTCACTTGGATTCGTGTAAAATAGAATTTGTACTTTATCAGACCTGCATTTCTAGTAATGTAAATATGGAATAAGCATGAACTCTTTACATTTGACTAAAAAAACTTTTAAGAACTATTTTTAGTCAAAATCTTTTTGTATTTTGCTTATTAGTGACTACTTTAGATATGAAACAATAAGTTTTGATTTACCGGGTGTACCACGAAATTTGAACCATAGGAAAATAGCATTGATATTCATTAGTTTGTTATTGTTTTCTTCTCACAAGTAAATGAAGACTTGTTGTAATCATGAATCATAAGAAAATGTTTAGACCTTCAAAACATATCGATTCTCATAAATTTTAAGCTGTATTTTAGCTTAAAATACATAAATACTTAAATTTGCAAACCGTTTTCTAATTAAGTATTGTATATATTATATGAAACAGTTATCTTTCCTGTCTGGACTAGTGGTTAGCATCATAATGTATATTGATAGTAATTGGTGGTTCGACTCAATCTGCTGTAAAATATTTTTATTGTTAAAAAATTATTGGAAATATTTTTAAAAAAATTATTTTTTTAAAAATTTTCACAATTGTTTTCTCATTTAAAATTATTGCAACAATCAGCTTTTCCTGAAAATTAAATGTTAATAAAACAAATAAAATATATTATTAAAAAAATTACTGAATTTGCTTAAAACAAATTGAGTTAATAACTTAAACTAAGTAAGTAATTAAGTAATTTTTAGTAAATATCTAAAAAATCTAAATTGGTTCTTAACTCAACTGAAGACCTTTTGTTCTTAATCCAACTGAACTGGAGTTAAAACCAAAACAGGGGAACCTAACTCTGTTTTAGTTAAAATTAAAGAAAGCATGTTTTTTTGATATGGGGTATCAAAGATGTACATCAGGTATTTATTCTTGTTTTATTCTACCTCGTATGAAAAAATTTGCAAACGATGAAAATTTATCGCCATGCGTATCTTGAAAAACCATAAACATTTCTATTGAATAGATCATTCAAGTTAAATCGGTAATAAGATCTCACAGTATAAATTATATTTAAGTCGCATCAACTGCTTTTGTAATTAGTGAATATTTTGGGGTCACGGTACGGATTCGGTGGATTTTAATGAGTAGTAATTTCCAAACACTAGTCAGGAATAAAATCCCAGACTTTCCGCTTTGTATTACACAGCACAGTCCAGTGATCTAACCACTAAATAAAATGTTTACATAAAATTCAGTTCACCACATCAATTAGTAGAGGTAGCTACAAATGAAAATTTGTATAAAAGTATCTAATAGTCTTACTAGAATTTTGATGTAGCTAAAGAGGAATTTTATGCATAGCTCTTTTGGGATTTGTGCGTGAATTTATTTTAGATTGCCAAGCTTATTTATAACGTAAAATGTATAATTAGGCCCACAAGTACGTATGTTTCATATGAATATAGATATTGGAAATTTACTAGAATTAATGCAATAAATCATATTTACTAACTCAGTGTAGTTAGCTGAAATGGACACTACGTAAATGTTATGGAACAGTTGTTATTATTTACTGTCGTCACAAGCACACTTCATCAAAATATGAAATTGGTCAGCATAAAATATCTGAGCGACTGCTTACCCCTTCACAATTCAAATAATGCTTTTGTTTCAAATTCAAAATTTGCTGAGTTATTTGTCAGGGTAGTATTTGAAACAAATAGTTATAATAAAGTAATTGAGTCTTGTTTACTGACAAGAAAATATAAATATTTATTATAGATATTTAACAAGAAAATATAGATATGAAAGTAAACAATATTTGGTTTGTAGGTTACTCAGGTGGTGTATGTTTTTAAAGATTCAGCATTTCATAAATTCTAAAGTCTAAAAGCAACACAAAGTTAAAACACTCCGAAATTATTTTAGCCACAACATAAATGCTTACATAAAAGTTAAATTGACTAAAAACAGCTAACAAAATACACAAGAGAAAATAAGTGGTAAGAGAATGTTCAAAATATGGTACAATTAGCTTTATTTAATTCTAATTTAAAAATTCCAGTCTTAAATTGAAACCTACCAGGTTGGTCTAGTAGTAAAGTCGTCAGCTCTTTGACAACTGATGTATAGAGACAAAGGTACCGTAATCGAAATTCTAGAAAAGGTAATTAATTTGAAACAGTGATAATATTCAATAATTAAAAGCAGTAACAGCATTCAATACTTAAAAATACTCATATAGAATAAATAAATACTAATATAACATTTTCATTAAGGTCTTTTCAGGATCTGGGTATGGTAATAATGAACAGACTTTTTTAAACTTAAAAAAATTATTTATTGACGCGATTAATAATTACAAGTAATTATTAGGCTTAAGTAGACCACTAACAAATTACAATTAGATTAAATTAATTACAACGCTTAAAACTTGAAATAAACTCGACTATGAACATGATACTTGCTATCACTTATACGCGTTAACACATTAATGTTATTCCGAACCCCTTCCGTAACGACTCTATTTCAAAACGGTCTGAAAATAATAATTCCATTCGCAGTACAAGTATTAAATGACTCGCTACAAAGGTGCTAATTATTTTTGTACCTGCGGTCTCATAGTTTCTCAAACAATTGAGACCCTTGGAAGAATTTTTAAACTTGACTGGAACTTGTTAAAGGAATCAGAATTAAAACATACCTTTCTTCAAGTTTCGATTACCAAGAATTCCTATTCAAAACATTTCGTTCATCGCAATTCATCCTTGTTCAATACACTATGTAATATCATACAATGCACAATATTTCTTACAGTAAACAATTCATTTTTATAGCAATTTCTAGATCAATACTATTATAAAGTTACACTACTACAAACATATTATTAGAACATTGTATTCAGATATATAGCCTACTTCTGTTCACGTTTGAGAAACGTAGCCAAATATTTTTAGAATCGTTATGAAAGCAATTAAAAATCTAGATTGATTCCTAAGATAAGAAACGTAGACTCAAAACATGTTGCTCTGAAGAATCATTACTAATGTCCTTTTCTAAAATTCGATAAAGACTAAAAAAAGGAAAGTATTAAGGATAAGAGAAAAGCATTAATTGAAAAATTTGAATAATAGCTCAAAAGTTTTATTCATTATTTTAAAACATTAAAAGTTTTGTTAAATACAACTAGGTATTGATATTTTTTAGTTCTTAGTTGAAATAATATAATTTGGCTCGTAATTTCTAATTAATATCCCATACTGCAAGTAGACTAACAGTTATTGTAAATCTGTAATAATAATTCTTACAAATAATATAGCAAAAGATTTAAAATCTGCGATTTAAAAGAAATAGGCCTAATTGTATGAACATTTTAGAAAATATTTGAGAATTTAATTTTATGATAATAATTATTAGGCCTAGTTTTATTAAGATTTTTTTTATTTCTATTTTGTTAACTCAATATTTTGTGTTTTTTAACAAACACTTAGTTACCATAACCGATCAGGCTACTTTATCCAGGATTTTGACGCATCAATTTAAAATTGAGAAGGAGCATTCAAAAGTGTTTTAACTGGTCTGATGGTGTAGTAGTCGGCTGTATTAGTTTCTATGCCAGCGACTCCAAGTTCGAATCAGGCCAGGAATCATATTTTCGTCACTCATTCTCATCTATCAACCTTCTCCACCTTACACCTTGCAACTTATACGCGTGACGATCGGACGTAAAACCAAAACAGAATTCAAAATCGTCTGGTTGGCGCTATCATGTGGTCACCATAATATTTCTTTCATCAAGTATAACGTAGCTACATAACTTGAATAAAATAGACTAGCGGTAATCCAACATAAATACCGGATGTCCCACGGAATTTGAACCATAGTAATATATCATTGATTTTCATTAGTTTGTTAATATTTCCTTCCCACGAATAAATAAAAACTTATTATAATCAGGAATCATTAGAAAATGTTTAGACCTTTAAAAATATAAATTTTGATGCATTTAAAAATGTAGTTTTCCTCAAAATACATAAATTTGTAAACGGTTTTCTATTTGCAGGGGAGTGTGAGGAGACCGTAAAAGAACTGTCAGTGGTTATATGTTTCTTAGCAAACGAACATTCCAACATTTTTTCCAGGATAATTTAATTACCAGAATACCATCTGATTATGTACTGATTTCTTCTGCCCATTTTATAAAAAGTATTAAACGCTCTCTCTTGTCATGTCGCACGCGATCGTTGTTAGCATCCATTACTAAAATGTCAACACTTTCGTTCGTTGGTCTTCACCTACCGGTCCTGCTAATTGCTATACAATCTCTAATACCGACGAATTACTACATTCCCGGATTAAAAAACGATGGATTACTGCGAGTCTACTGTATTTTATCGGATGACTGACTTGGCTAAGATTGACTGCGACCAGTCTTTATAAACAACGGAAACAATATATAACATTGCGGCCTATACATTTATGTAACAGGCAAATGAAATTTATTTATCAAAAATACATATTTTCAAAACATATTGATTACCTAATTTGTTTTCTACCTTCATTTAATCACTTATGCCATGAGGGTGGCCATTGGGCATATTATATTTCACCTCATTGAAACAAATAAATAAATTGAAAATTTCAAATTATGTTTTATAACTCGAGGAAATGTTGCAATTTAATTAAGGATAGCAATTTGACAATTTTGATGAAATAAGTGAATAATAAAATAACTTTTCATACTCTTAATTAAAACATTTATGTCGTTTAAATATTCAATATAATTTGTAAAAAAACGCATGGTAAATTAACCTGTCATATTCGTATTGTAGAGATTATTTAAAAAATAATTTGATTATATAATGCTCGAGTAATTAATTTTTTAAAATTTTATTTTGAGACAGATTTTTATTGGTAAAATTGGAGAATTGTTTAGGGAAAACTATCCGATTATAATCCAGTTTAATTGCAAATTTTATTAATAATATTTTTGATTGACGTACCAAAAATTAGAATAGATATGTAGGTATCTAGTAATATACTAACATTTCAGTCAATAAAATCAAGAAAAAATGATCGATTGCTTTTGGGAATTCGACTGAACGTAATAATTTTAGTTATTTAACAATTGGATAATTGGATTACTGGATAATTCTTACAACATTATTAAACATAAACTATACTACTAAAGTTTCTGAAAATTTCTAGTCATTTTGTCTAGTCATCTCTGTCATTTTGTAGTTACTTCTGGGATATAGGGACAAGTTAATTATTACCCGCGAAGAAGCTTGCTTGTGTTGGTGTCAACCAAAGCAAGGATAAATTTATGAATTGCAATTAACCTTAACTAATATTAAAAATTAAAAAGTTAAGTATTATAGTCAGAAATGAAAGTTCAAGATATTAGAGAAGTTAAAAAAAATAATATTGATAAAAATATAACAATTTAGATTTCTCTATATTTTTTTTTGCTTAGTTTATCCTAAGTATCAAAACTGCTTTAGTTATTACCGACTACTATGGGTTACGGGTATGGAATCGATTAGATTTAACATGTAATAAATTTTATAATTTTGGAATTCGTTCGGGATCTGTTTACTTATAAATAATGAAACTTTACTTAAAATTTAAAACAATATTTATTTACGAATAATTAATTACTTACTTTTTTGCCCTTCTATGTCCTCATTGGATCACTTTAGTCAGTTTTGGGTTGTCTTTACTTCCATCTGGGGTTTCTTCAATTTATGTCCCCAGTATTTCTTTAGTCTTTCAGATTTTTTTTCTTTCCTCATCTGAATAAACCCTAGTCAGTAGTTCCTTGATCTAACATGTAGTTGTTTCTTTTTGTCGTTAATTACTTTCTTGTATTTTACGGATTTTTCTTTTATGTCCTTTATTGTTCGTTAAGTTCTGTTAAATCTTTTTTAATTTCTTTTATCCACTGGATGCTTAAAGTTTTGGAACTATAGAGTTTTTCCACTGTATTCTTTACTATTCTGTCTTCTGGTGCTCTGAGTATATGTCCAAAGAAAGAGATCCTCTTTTCTCTCATCGCATCTGCGATGGGTTCTATTTCCTTGAAGATCTGCTTGTTCATAAGCAGTCTGTGTTGCCCATCAATTATGTTTTTTTTATTGATACAAGTTTTTAAGACTCTTCTCTCCATTTCTCTCATGTCATCAGCTCTTCTTCGACCACTGAGGTTAAAGATAGTTTCGCCAGTAAATAGTGTTTGAGGTCTAAGTGTAATTTTGTAATGTTTTAACTTGGTGTGAATAGAGAGGTATTTCTCATTATACGTATATTTTGTGTAATTAATTACTTAATTTATTATAACTTCGAAGAAACAGCAATTAACACTTAACTTAAAAATAAGCTAAATTGATTACAAATTGTTTTCAAACTAAGACTATAACTAAAAATAAAATAAGGCAGTTTACAATCCAAAAAATAAATAATAAATAAATAATTAATTAATTCTTTACGTCTTACAGTTCTATATAATTATAACAATACACTATTTGTCTGTCACGAAAAATCTATTTTCGTACGCGGCACTCAAATTGTTAAACCACTTCATTACATTCAACACCAACTAACTTCACAATCGTTCACACTATACTCACTACCGACAAGAGTGTAGCAAATTTATTCATATTCATAAACAGAGAACTATAATAACAAAGATTAAAATAGAATATATCCAGAGAAATAAACAAACGAAGAATATAATAGCGTGACGGTACAATAAAATTTTCTACTTTTTACTGGAAAAGATCAAGCGAATGTTTACTTTCCGCTAGATAATAAGGTGATTTATTATATTATACCCGTCAAAACATATACGAAAGCACCAATGTCAAAAATTCATTGTCCGTTTATCGGATGTGTCATAATATACTTAAATATTAGACAAAAGTGACAACTTAAAAAAATAAAAATAAAAAAATAAATAAAATAAATAAGAATAAAAATCATTCTAGAAATCGTGTTATTTTAAAAATATGTTTTCCTTTGATAAAACTCCGGCACGTTAATTACAGATACTGTAAAAAATAAAAATTTAATTCGATTAATATTTTTTATTTTTTAAGGTGGGATAAGTAAATAATTAATACATTTCTTAAAAAGTTGCGGTTATTTTCTGCAGCAATGGATTTTATAACTAAAGTATTTTTATTTTAAAGAGAAACGTAAAATAAATGTTTTACGTTTAGAAGAATGAGTAAGTGGTTTTTAAAGTCAAAAAGAAGAAAGGCAAACGTCTAAGTACATTGGTAACTAACATGCTTACCGTACTACTATTACTAGCACTCGTAAGAGAAAAGTTTGCTGTTTACTCTCTGTCACTCTCTATAAGTTACTCTTTCGCTCAATCTTACATACTAAAAACATACAATAACGATCAAATGTTTCAACTTCTTTTATTGTATCTTCTTATACTGCTTGCTAAAAAATTTTGTTTATTACACGTAGCCTAAAATTTATCTTAATAAAACCTAAAACAGTGTACTACGGTTCTTTTCCAAATAGTATTTAGGTATTTCGTTTGACGTTTCTTTGATTTTTGTATTGGATATATTATCTAAAAATAAATCGTATCTTTTTTTTCCCGTGCTTACTAAAGGAATTAGGATACCAACAATGCATTTTAAATTCTTTATTAAAGGTGTTTTCCGTTACATCCATTTAACAACATGTTTTTACTTTCACTACATTTCTTGTCAATTTAATAGGCGAAAAATTGAATAATTCATTACCCCTGAATTTCTCTGTCTGATTTGAGCCATTTGACGACTTGAGATGTGGTGCTGCAGAAGGATGTTAAACATTTCTTGAGTGGAAAAAGTCAGCAACTCCAGGATAATGGTTTAGATAAGAACATTGAAATTATAGTTTTTATTAAAAAAAGGAAATTGGAATAATTTTTACATGTAATGAGAGGTCAGAAATATAGATTATTGCAGATTACCATGCTAGGTAATGATATAAAATGTGGTAACATGTTTAATATGGTTCAGGTCTAAGAAAAAAGGTCGGCTGAAAATCCTACGGGACTGGTATGGTGTATGCGAGAGCACATTTTAGACTTGGCTGCCAATAAATTGTTAAGTTCTGTGATGGTAACCGATGTTATGAAAAGACATGGTACATAAAGAAGAAGAAAAAGATAAGTTTCGGTCTGGTACAGTATCCCATCGTTATTCAGATTTTGGCAAGAAAATATTTCTACTACAAATTTAACGTCCTGTCACTTGCTAGTAGCTGTTTTACAGATCTGTGTAATAGTTACACAATGCTCACCCATCTGTTTATATTTTATAGTTTGTAGCTAAATAATAGTAATCTTTTTAACAATAAAGAAAGAAAATGGTAAAGTTCTAACCATGTCTAATATAGATAGCTCTACATGTCTCACATATCAAAGTATGTATTTCAGTATGTCTTAAGTATGTCTTATATGTATTTCAGGTGTTATAACTGACATGTCCTATACTCCTCCTGGAGTCTCCTGGACGCAAAAACATGTACACAACCGAATAATAAGAATGAAAGAATCTGGTGTGAAACACTCACACGGATTTCTCCTACCAATATAATAATGAAAAGTGCAGGTATTTGTAATGGTCAGTAAATGATGCTAAAAGAAAACATCATTTATTAGACTTAAAAGTATTAAGAGAGAAGAATAATATTCAAATAATAGTCGTTGAGTTTTTAATTTAACAGAATGTTTATTATCTGTACGTTTATAGAACTTATAACACTGTTTCAGAAGACATATTTCTTGACCTAGTTTTATAAAAAATATTTAGTCATGTTATAAAACATTTCATTTTGAAAACCCAGTTTTTAGCGATTTCAATGAGCAATATATGAACAATGACGAATTGACGCAAAACTAAGCACTGTAGAAAAACACTTGAAATAAAGTTATATGGTTCTTAATTTTCTATAAATTTGATTATACGCTTTTGCCCTAAAATGCATAAGGCCGCAATTTTTGAAAGATACATGTTGTTTAACTACAATACACAGCCCTTTCCCCAACAAATTCCCAACATATTATATGATGCACATTCCAGTACAAAATGTAGAGCAAAAGTATATTCTAGTGAATAAGGAGATTTTCATCAAAATCGTAGTAGCCATTTTTGAGAAAATTGCAAAAAAGTAAACAAAATTTCACAGATTAACTGCTACTACCTGTTGATCGATTTGAATTAAAAAGTTCTTTCTGAGTCTCCTTGTTGTACTTAAGTTTAAAGTTTTAACTTTGTACGATTTCGTTTTTGAGTTATTTTGTACACACTCAGATACAAAGACACACACACAAATCAATCGGGGAACACTTGTTTTCTTGAGCTCTGGGGACCTGAAAACTTGTATTTCCAGTGATAACTTGATTTTGAAAATTTTACGTGAAAATGTGACGTTCCTTACCTATATTTTCATATTGGGCAAGAGAAATAAAAAATTACTAAACAGATTTCTCATAAGTACTTACCACTGTAAGGAAGTTTTCGATGTTTCATTCAAAAAAAAAAAGAAAAGAAAAGGAACAGCGAAATAATTACAAAATTCTAAAAAATCCAACACAAAAATTGTTGAGTTAGTTTCTACTTAACCCTAAACATCAAAATTTCAGAATAAATATTTATGATTTTACATGACGTATGCAATTGCCAAGATTTGTTTTTTTTTGTAACGTTGAACAGAAAAAGATTAGTAATATAACTGGACATTTTAGAATAAGTAACTTCTTAACTGATAAAGCCAAAAATTTTCTGTTTGGTCATTTGCCATTTTTAAGGTCATTTTTTACTCTATTATAATTCCGCTGAATTCTTCTGGTAGGATGCACTGGAGTTATTGTTAGATGACTATCTGATTATTGGTTGAACATAATATATACATTTGAACCCAAATTAAATTAATATTTGATATTTACATAACGAGTAATTACGACATTAATTACCATGTACTACAAACTACATCGCAATACATTGTACAATATTAATATCGTGTAACCTCGATCAATATGGACTGTAAACTTGTTAACGAAACTGATTAACAAAAAACAAATATTACAGAGAATTTTAATTTCCCTTTTAAAATTAACTTCCTACTGAGAGAAACGCCAACAAACTAATAATAAATTAATATCCATTTTAATCTAAAACGGAATAAAAATGCTACGATCTAAAATTAGGATACAGAAATCGATGTTCAAGATAAAAAAGTGTTTTAATAATAAATGTGAAAGCTGCTTATTTACATTTTTATAAATTTTAAAGGAAATTGTATCACATTGAAGAGATTACCCTAAACATTTTTATACACTGAATTTTTTCTTTTTTGTTTGCTTCTAAGTTAAAATCTGCTTTGAAAATTTCGCTTTACACATTCTTGTATGGTTATGGAAAGAACGACGGAGTACATTACATCTGGTAGTATTACCGTCTTACTGAAGATTATAATGAACATTGATCTTCCATTATAATTTTGTCAGCTTATATCGGTCAAGTAGCTTGTCCAACTAATTTCATTTGATAATATTTTTGAGCGTTCATCTAGAAGCTGACTGAGAAAATGTGTTAAATTTGCCAAAATAAATTATCATCTTCTTTAACGTTTCTTACAACTGCGTCTTTGAACTGTGATAACAAATGAGGATAAACTTTTAAAGGAGTGCAGTTTATTCGTGTAAATTGATTTTTTATGAAGAAAAATTTAAAGATGAATCTAAGGAACGGAATAAGATTACTTAACTAGTACAATAATCATGTAACTTAATTTTTACAAATACTATTTACATTAGTCACTAAACAACAAAGTTTTTGTGAGTAATAAAGAAGAGTTTTAATCATCAGGAGCAAATAGTTTTGTTTATGCAACTCATCAGTTTGGTATGATTTTGATTTACCGCTTATTATGTGTTAAATTTGTCAATTTATTCGTGTGTATATGTTCTAAAACTCAAAAACTGCGTTACCTGTGAACGTCATCTGAAAATTATCTCCAAATTTAGAGAGTGATGTATTCTCAGTTGATATACAATACTACTAAATTATGTTTTTAGCTTAAGGACCAGTTAAAATTTCTTTCAACTGTACAAAATCTCTCAAGTAAAACAAGATATTTATAAAAAAAAATCTGGTGTGAAACACTCGCATAAGTTTATCTTGTAGTGTAGATAATGAACAATATAACGTTTAGTCAGTTCATACGTGTAGTCATGAGTAAACAATATAGAAAGAAAAACGTAATCTAATTTTAATGAAAATCAACCTCGGTAGAACATCGAAATACGGAAAACATTAATTGTCTCTGAACTAATCTCTGTGGAGAAAAATATTAAAATAAAAGTTGTAGATTTTTTAATTTCCTATAACTTTGATTATAATTTTACAACTTTTGTCGTAAAATTCATACTAAGACCGCAATCTTAAAAAAATATCTCATTTTTGGCGAGTTTTATCGTAAAAACGGAAAATCAGTAATTCCGTGAACTAATTTCGCTGAACCAAGCGTTGTACAAAAAAGTTTTAAATAAAAATTGTAGGTTTTTTTGTGGTCTACAAATTTAATTTGTTACATCTTTGTCCTAAAATGCATATTAAGGCCGAAATCTTTAAAAAATAAACATTTTTTCCAAGAGAGCACAGGCTTCACAAGAATTATTTCAGCAAACATGAATACCCTATACTATAGAGCATAATAATGTAGTAGATGATGCGATTTAAAAAAAAATCGTAGGAGCCGTTGAAAATATAAACATGTTTTTTTTTGGGTTCAGGGGGCCTGAGAACATGTGAATCCGGGGAAAACTCGATTTCAATAAATCAACTTGAAATCAATACTTTCCTTTTATATATTCATATTAGGCAAGAATAAGTAATACAAGAAAAACTAGATTAAAAATTGGCATACAATTTTTGAAAGAAACAACTTTTGGCAGAATTTTCATTTAATATTATCGTAATCCTAAAACCATTATAAAATATTAGAAATACATTTTACTTTATACATGGCTCAATGCAATTTTTTTAGACTAAACAGATATTGTGCTAAAATAATATAATCTGCAAATCGCATATTTTAATCCTTCGTGAAATATTTGTCAGTTTTGAAAAAAAATTCATAAAAATTATAAGAAATAAAAAAGTTATGCCACATCAATAAATGCTGAATAGCATCTGTTGCCTTGTGAATTAATTAATCTAGAGTTTTATCCTTTTGTTGGAATTTCAGGTAATATTCTTTATAAAAACATTTTATTAAATTTTTAAAAGAAATTTGGCAATTTTAAAAGGACCTGTATTTTATTTAACCATAAAGTATGCGGAATACAATGCGGCATAGAAATAGAAACAATAAAGTAAAATGAAATGAAAGAGAAAGAGAGCGATTTATAAGAAGTAGGGAAGAGAGAGAAAGAAATGAACTGTTAGTTTTGAAGAAGAGAAACAACGGTACGGCTCGTCATTTTCCTTGTTGCTAGAAGGGAAGGGTTGAATGTCTTCCTTGGCTGGAATGAAACATCCTGTTTTATTTCCTTGTCTATATCCTGACCAGTCAAACAATGAATTTCATTCGACATCTCAGACACAAGGTACAGAATAGTACAAACATAACAGTCAGCGTTTTACCTTCACAAACATCTTTGTACACCCCAATTTTTACTTGCACGGTAGAGTTGTAGGCCACAACACTCATCCCCTCGCATTTTATTTCAGTGGCAAATATGTGGTTCAATTTCCTTATTACCTCTCTTTTAATAATTTATTTTATTTCTACAACACATTTATCATTTTTATACTTTATTGTTACCAGTGTCATTTTATACAGGGTGATTCAAAATTTTACAAAATCTTTCAGGAGATGATTCTATAGAGAAGAAGAGGGAATCTTGGTGGCTATTTCCTTGATTCGATAATCAGCTATCCCATTTCTTGTGAAAAAGGCTAGGCTTATATTGGTCGATTTTTTTGGTAGAGTCTTTTGCTTACTTTTTAGCCAAAAAATTATGCAATGGAATGAACTTGCATCTTCTTATGTTTCCTCATCATACTTTCACAAATGAGAATATTGTTAATAGCGTAGTATGTCATTATGAATATTGATCAAATTTTAATATACAAATCCCTTTTGAGACCAATCTGGACTTATGGTGTCTAGGTCTTTAGAGTAGCGGCAGAGAGTAATTTAAAGTCGATCAAGGTCTTTCAATCAAAATTTTTAAAACTTGTTTCTGGCGCTCCTTTTTATGTAAGCAATAAAACCTGCACGATGATTTCAAAATTCCGATAGTAATCTATAGTAAAGTTCACGAACGACTAGATGACCATGCGAACAAACTATCCCGTGATCTAGCTACAAGGAACTTTCCAACTGTGTGGCGTTTAAAGCGAAAATGGAGTAGGGACTTCTTGGTCTGAATAACGGACTACACCCGAAATTATAAACCGAGAATGTACCACTGGGTACCTTTTCTAAATAAATTAAAATTCCCCACTATACTTTAAATATCATACGGAAATTATGCAGCTCAATGTACAGTACCGTAATACGTAAAAATTAAAAACAAAAGAAATTGACATGTTAAATCATGTTATTAATATTTACTCCATACTATATCATTTTTATTTATCATAATAGTTTTCTTTAGTTTAAAATACTGTAATTAATCCTTGTTATTACGAAATAAATGTTCAGTTTTACTTATTTTTGTTCTTATATTTTATTATTTCGTTTTCGTATCAGTCTTTGAATTATCTACTGGGATATTTATATGTACTTTAAGGAAATTTTTCTGTATGTTTTCAAGCCATTTGTTTTTTTCATGAATTTTGTTGAACTTTTTAATGGTGGTACTCCATCGTACAGCGTCATAATAAAGAATTAACGTCATAAAAGGAATACCTAATTATTACCATAATTGGGGAAAAGAACGAAAGAAAAAGATGTTTTTTTTCTTAGAAAATTAGGTGTATTATTTACAAGCTATATTTTTATAAAAGTGGTGTAAAAAATTAAACAAACTACCGAATTCACTTCGATAAAAGTGAGTTTAATTTTTGAGCAGCCTAAATAATTTAAGCCGGTGACCGAAGAACTTACCAGACTCTAGGTAGGTGGATTGAAGTTATGCATAAGAATATTTAGATGCGGATCAGACCATGTACACGTAAAGGAATAATATTTTTAAATGTCTTACAGTACTTCCTTAAAAAAATATAAATGTACATAACTTCCATTCGTTCTATAGCTTTGTTGCTAAACTTATTTTATCCAAATATTAAGTTCATCGGGTTTTATACGCATATTTTATGTTCATATTTTCCTCCCTCTTAGCATGTATGAAATATAAGTTAAAGATGTTTTCATATCCATTTTTTTAAATCGAATTTTCACCGGAAATACGCGTTTATAAGCCCTCTGAATTAAAAAAAAAACAAGTTTTTACCGATTGGTATTTTTATGCTTACCAGTAGACAAAAACGTCATACGACGTTGAAACTTAGAATTTAAGTTAGCCAATATGAGGGGACCCAACAAGGAAATTTTTATAAAAATTGGTCAATCGGAAATAAAAGTTTATACGTGCAATGTTTCACTTTTCTAAAAACGGTTCTTACGATTTTGATTAACGTACCTTTGTTTACTACAGTTTTTTCTGCTCTACAAGATGGGGTATGCGGCATCTCAGGAAATCTTGAAATCTGTGCATGGTAATCTCGTGGTAAAAATTGCTTCTTAAAAATTGCGGCCTTAGTATGCATTTTAGGTGAAATAAATATGCCTATATATATATATATATATATATATATATATATATATATATATATATATATATATATATATATTTGTTTTAACGTCCGACTCTTCTGCAATTACTGCTAATGAAGACGGTGAAAGATGAAATGATTTTTTTTAATAGGTAATGTATGAAAATATGCCATGCCTGAATAGGATTCGAACCCAAGACTGCATGATGAGAGGCGAGCACGTTACCAACTGCGCCTATATAGGCCTATAATTAAAGTTATAGAAAATTAAATTTTTACAATTTTTTTTTAAGTGGTTTTTTCTACAGTGCTTAGTTTAGCGACAATAAGGCTTCTGAGTTTTTCTATATTTTGCTCATTAAAATCTGTAAAAATAGGGTAAAAAATTACGGCTTTAATACCACAGCTTCATTCCCGCGCACAGGCTCGTCCTATGCGGGAATTAGTAAATATGTTAATGTATTTTGTATTTAATAAATAAATAAAATACCCATTGTATGGATTAAGGTATGCGTAAAGTTATAAAAATTAAGAATTTTATAACTTTTATTTTAAATAGTTTTTCTAGAGTAGAGATCAGCGTCAATTAGTGATTCTGATTTCTCATAGTCTGCTCATCAAAATCACAGTCGAACAACGCCTGATGTCATTTAGCGTCATTCACAAATGATTAAAATTATGTTATGTTTTTCCTTTTAAATTGTTTACTCATGATTAAGCAAAGCTTTAAGCTATAGATAAGATATAGATATAGCTTTAAGTATAGATTAAGCATAGTTTTCAATACTTATATCGGCATGAAAAAGTCGTGTAAACAAATATGTCACACCAGATTTTTTTACTACTTCAAATTAAGAAGTATATGTATTTAACGACAATAATTTTTTAACATCCGTTTGCTTTTCTATTGAATAAACATATTTTCTGGCATGCTGACGTTGAAAATATGACTGCTCCTCAGGTATCTGTCAACATCAACTTCATTAAACAGACGAGAAATTTAAATTTGTCCTTTATGTTTCTCTCATGAGCTGAAATAGTGAGATAATCAATACATTTAGAAAAAACTTTTTGTTGGTAAAAATTACTTTTATTTTTTGGTAACGGAATTCTGTTCAGATGCAATTATGTAACTGCATGAGTTTTTCTGTTTTCGAAGACTGTTAACTTTTGTCTAATGAGAAGAAATATTATTAGCATACGCAATAGTAAATATTAATAAAGAATTAATAAATAGCTACCAGTATACAAAAAATCACATCTAATTTAATGTAGGAAGAATTATAAAAAAATCTGTTATGCAGTGACTACTTGTAGCCTCTTACTAGTTCAACATATTTTGACGCCTTTAATAAAACATTTTTACTCAAATGCGGTATGTATAACACGTATTAAGAACTAAAAAATATAAAAATATTCACATGAATTTTCCAAGTTTCGTTATTTATTTCAGAGTATATAACAAAGGAAATTGCTTAAAAACAACAAAATTGCTTAAAATTCCACTGTGGAAATTTTTTCTTGTAAGTTTCGCAAAATATTTTTAAACCGTAGTACATAGTATATGACATACACAGACATTTGGAAAATCGTTAGCTTTCTTCTTTCTTAAGTTGTAGCATGTTGTTTTAGGAAAAAACGATTCAAAATCTTTGTAAAAAAAGATTTTATTTTTACTTAGGTAAAGACCAATCCAAAAAAGACTTTTACAACAACTATTTATTGTATTTCTCCTCTCTCACACATCAGTGTTATAGTTGTTGATTTTTTACAGAGATAATTATGTCATGAGAAAGTATTTTGCAATGAAGATATTTTTAAATAAATATTGTTTACTGATTTTTATGCTTTTTTTGGCTTCAACTATATTTTTATTTACAACTGTACATTTTTTTAAAGGACAACTAGTAAATGAGATGGAATGAATGAGAAATAGCGGGAATGTGACGTGAATGTGAATTGATTCAGTGACCGATTTCGGCGTGAAATTTAGCAGGAAAGTAGTGCCAATATTTTTTAATGATAATGATTTAAAAACTATGATGGATGATTTTTTTATATAAAATGATGTTTTGTTTTTATGAAATGGCACAAGCATGACAGTTAAATTGATTTTTTTATGGTGGTCGGAGAAGATCCCTATTCCACCTTCGTTTCAGTCGTCTGTTAACAGGGAGATCGGTAGTTGAAACAGTTTGGACCTTTGGATTTATGTGGTCAATTGTCTTTGTGTGTAATGAGTTGTATGTTGCGTTGACTATGTCTCGAACCGTTGGTTTTTTCAGCTCTTTGTGAAGGGTATGATTAGTTACTTAAAAAGGTGCGTTTGTTATAAGTGCTTTTGACTGGTTAAATAATATGTGTTAAATAATAATATATTGACTCTAAATTTTGAAGAAAAAAACAATAGCAGAAAAATATCAGTTACTAAATAAATAAGTATACCTGGTGTCTCTGTTTTAGCCTTATACTGTATCACTGGTTTTCAATAAATTCAGTCCTAAATAATGTTTATGACATTCAAGCCGTTTTTGTATTTTATACTAAAATAAAAAGTCTTCTTTAACTGTTGCAATAAAATATATTTGTGAATGTGATTATTTGTTATGTACCAGGACACAGATGTTAAAGCTCGGAGGATCTTTAACTGGAAACGCTGAATAATTTGTATACACTATGAGTTACTGGATGTGCCCAACTAAATAGTAGGTCCAGACAGGTTTTGTAAATTAAAGTGTTTTATAGAAGTGATCATTTTGCTGTCGGACCGTATAGACAAAAGAATTGTTTGAATTTTAAGTCTAACTGTTTTTAATTCTGCTGAATGTGTGTTCTCCAATTAAGGCATCTGTTTGAGTGTAATTCAAAGTATTCAGCTGTTTTTGTGTGTTGTTGAAATGCAGACTACTTGTGGACAATTTTGATGATTAAATGTGAATGTAATCTGTTTCTTAGCAAATGAAAATTTCAACACTTTTCCCTAATTTATTTTACTTGTCAGTATATTACCTGATAATATTCTGTCCGTGTTTTGTTCTACCTATTTTATAAAAGTTAAATTACCTAATTAAAACGTTAAATGCACCAAACATCTCGTTACATCACACAGTTTTGTTTTGCCATCAGTCTCTCGACTGGTTTAATGCAGTTCTATCTTGCGTAAGTCGTTTCATATCTACATACCTGTGACACGTTACATCTTTTGTAATTTGCTATATACATATATTCTAACCTTTACCTCCCCCTACAATTCACTACCTCAATATTACCCCCCAATATTAGTAGACCAATACCTGGATGTCTTAAGATATGCCCTACTACCACATCCCTTCTTCTGGTAAGATGCTTTCGTATACTTCTTTGTTCATCCACTCGCCTAAGAACCTTTGAGCTACTCATTTTGCCCACCCACCTAATCCTTAACATTTTCCTATAACACCACATTTCTAAGCTTCTATCCTCTTGTTTTCTATAGCCCCTATCACCCACGTTTTACTCCCGTATAATGCTATACCCCAAACATGTTTTAAAAAATTTTTCCTAATCTGTAAGTCATTGTAGTCAGTAAGCTGTTTTTCATTCCAAAGGCTTTTCTAGCTTGAGCAAATTCTACTTTTGATATCACTTGTGCTTATACCATCCTTTGTTCTTTTTTTCCCTAGATAGCAGAATTCCCCAATTTCCTGTATGTTTTCGTTGCCTAATTTTAAATTTCCCATCTCTTCTAAACCACTTCTGCTGCTGCGCTACACTTTCGTTTTGTTATTATTGATTTTCATGAAGTAATCCTTTCTCGTGATCTCATCCATTCCATTTCAGATATCCTCTAGTTCTTTTTTTGTCTCGGCTAATACTACTATATTATCTGCAAATCTCAGCTTTTTTATTGTTTCTCCTTAAATTTTTATTCCCGCGTCAAATTTTTCCTTCACTTCTTTTATAGCTTCTTCTATATAAAAGTTCAAAAGTAGAGGTAACAATGAATATCCTTGTCGTGCACCTTTTCTTACAGCAGCCTCTTTTTCGTACCCCTCAATTCTCAAAACAGCCGTTTGATTCTTATGCAGACCGTATATAACTTTTCTTTCTTTGTATTTAATTCCTAATCTTTTTAAAGTTTTACACATTTTGCTCCAGTCTAGATTGTTAAATGCTTTCTCTAAATCTACAAATGCCAAATAAGTAGTTTCATTTTTCTCTATTTCTTCTCAATAATCATTCTCAGAGCCAATATTGCATCTCGAGATCCCATTCTCCTTCTAAATCCAAATTGGTCATCATCCAACACTTCTACTGGATGTTTTATTGACCTGTATATAATTCTTGTCAGTATCTTGAATACATGGCACGTCAGGCTGATGGTTCTGTAACGTTCACACTTCTCCACTGACACCGTACAGTGTATAATAAATTAAATTGTTGACATCACTTCTGCTCATCCGGTATACCCTTACCCGTCCTGCTTATTACTGTACAATCCCAAATACCGGCGGAGAAATAAAGGTGACGGATGAATGAACGACGGATTACGGTGAGTCTACTGTATTTTATATGCGTTATTAAAATCTAGTGTACTACATCCATTTTAAACTAGCAAGATTTAAGGAGGATTACTCAGAACTAGATTATAATCTATCTTTGAATTATTACAATTATATACCTACCATTTTAAATAACCATTAAGTCTTATTTAAATAACAGGTGGGTTCTCATTAGCATATATAGTGTAATAAAGTATGTAGTAATAATTATTATTTAAATACGTGTAAGCTTTAGTCACGCATGCATTCAAGAGAATTATTTATTTACAGCAGAAATGAGTCTTCTGAGTATAATTATTGACCATACTCACACTCAAGTAAATGTGAATGTGCATACGCATGTATAGGTTATAACATGGAAAGAGACAAACAAAACAGTAAACCACTCTGCCTATATAGGCATAATAGGCGTGGGTACACAGATTTAACATTAATAATAAATCTATTTATCGATTATTGTTAATTCCCGTGGGATAAAAGATTTGCGTGGGAGTAAACTGGGTCCAACGGGATGAATCAATAATAAGCATTATAATGTATTAATATATGGTTAATATATGTTAAGTACTCTCCGTTTAATAAACGGCCATATTGATTTCAATTTCGTGTAATGTATTAGTTTGAATATGGTTAAGGTATGAGAATTTACAATTATAAATTTCTGTTTGTAAATAGAAATTGCGCTCGCTCTTCGCTCCAGACGTTTATCACAAAATTGATCCAAAATCTACAAATGATAGATGATGTGAAACAAACGATCTTTCTTATGGGATTTACTGTAACAATTTAATATTATCAAATATTTATTTATTAAAAGTTACCGATGACTCAAGGAATAATTTTATGTTTACGATTTTTTGTTGTAATTGAACGTATTTGTTTCGAAAGTTGTTAGACTACACTTTTAGAATGTACTACTAAGAAATTCTCCTCAGCGATTACTTTTTTATACGATAGAAATATATATACCAAATTTATCGTGCCTAATTAATTTTTTTTTAAATTTCTTTAAGACTACGAAGTTCCGTTTTAATTCAGTGCGTACTTTCCGTTCTCTCTCACACTAGGTAATCACACCCAGGTAATGTATTTTACAGAAAATATGATGGAAAGCATGGCCAATCAAGATCTATAAAATGATTGATATTGAATGTTAAACTAAAACATGGTTTAAGGAATGAGGTTATTCTGTTGAAAATTACAATGAGAGATCTAAAACATCTTGTGGTATCACTAAAGTGATAATAGGCCGGACACACAATAAGGTAGAAGAATGATCGATAGAAACAAATTTCAGCATTGGTATCCCTGGCTGGGAAAGAGAGGTAGAGGTCATCCACAGACACGGTGGAGAGATGACTTGAAAGTGTTTAAGATTTAACTGGACAAGAATAGCGTAGAACGGGAATTGTGGAGGTAAACAGAAGAGGCCTGTATATCCAAAATTTGATGATAGACTGATGAAGAATAAGAAAGAGAAGGATTTTCGTGGTTAAGAACGGGCTTGTTTTTGGTTTTGGTAGTTGTTTTGGAATTAGCCCAAAAATTTTCTTCTCAGTAGATATCTACATTACATATAATTTACTCGATTTATTTTACCGTAGGTTTTCGAAATGTCGTTTAAGTAAATTTCAAAATATTGTTACAAATTCATCCAGTCAGTAAATCCGTAAATTATTAAAATTAAAAAAATTCTATAAAGTCCTTATACTTAGTTTGAAATGTCTGTGATGTCCTTTTGAAACAAGTATCTGACAAACAGACTAACGCGTTGGTCTATTAATCAGTAGAGTTGGCTTCTATTCTGAAGATTCTGAGTCTATTCACGGTCAGTCTGATACTTTTTCACCACACATTTTTATCTACAACTTTTTATCATTAACGTTTACCAGTACAACTTAAAACAAAACATTCTTGACAAATAGTGTTTTACTCCAAGTCATGTAAAAGCTATAATATCTATTTGTAATGTACTTTTCAGACTTCTGTAAAAAGGTTTCTAGAAACCACTAACTGCTTACCTGAATGGTTAACTTGTTCTTGTACCTATAAATCATAATAATTTACCTTCTGTTTCCACTAATTTTAAAACATTTAATTTTAAGGAAAAGGTTAGAAAATACAATGTTTTCCTCAGGCTCAATAAGAACACAGTCGGTAAATAACTGCAGATGATGAAAGAGTCTGCATATAACAATAAAATTAAAGTTCGTAAAACCTGCACGTGACAGTTCAAATTTTAGTAGTGCATTTGACGATAAATTACAAATTGTATATGTCAATCAAATACAAATTCAATAATAATTTAGAATTAAAAATGTATCCATCTCTTTTTTGCATAACTTTAAATATGATCAGTCAGTGTTATTATGTCGCCAAAAATGAAGTACAAAATTCAAAGAAATAAAAATAAAGATAGAGGTGCCAAATGTTACATGTGATACAAGTAACATTTATATGCTTATTTTAAGTTGATTTGGCTGATTAGTAATTTAACGTAAAATTAAAATGGTATTTGGTTAAACGCCAATTAGGTTGGTATTTATAATGCACCGGATGAATCACACCGGAAGTTAAAATAGATGAGGCAGTTTTATAAATAAATTGCACTAAAAAAATAATATTAAATGTGTTTCTTTCTACGGTCCTCAGTAACTAATCGACCAAAGATCAGGATGACGATTATTAATATTACTAATGGTACCCTAAATATATCCTCAACACAGATGAATTAAATTTCGAGATACATGTTCTTACGAGTACAAACTACAACGGTGTAAAACATTATCGATTTTACAGTTTATGCTCTTAGGTAATTTTTGTTGTCAATCTACACACATATCGCGAAAGATGAGTTGAAATTCATCTAGCTAAAGAATCAATATGTGTATTATGTTATCATTATATATTAAAACAATACTAGTAAATAAATAAATGACTGGAGTAATTTTGAAAGCTCGTAATTGAATTTCTCTCTATGTCAAATAACGCTGTTTAATTTCATCACGGATACTTTTGCAATTTAACGTATTTTAATTTATTAAATTTTTCAACCGTGCATGGTCATTTAGCAAAAATAATCACAACATTTATTAAATAAAAAGGAAATAGACTAGTTGCAGTATTTCTTTTTACATTCACAATTTGAAGTCATGAAGTCATTTTATCACTTTTTTTGTTTTTTTTTTTTTGTTTAACGTCTGACTCTTATGCAATTACTGCTAATGCAGACGGTGAATGATGAAATGAATTTTTGTAACGTATGAAAATATGCCGTGCCTGATTGGGATTCAAACCCAAGGCCGCATGATGAGAGGCGAGCCCGTTACAAACTACGCCAATGCGGCCGGCTAATTTTATCACTTAGTGAAACATTTGTGTAGCTATTTCATTCTGCAGTAACTGCTGCTTGTTGTTGACAAGGAAGTTTCAAGTCAACCACCAGTATAAGTACAGTCTAAGATATCAAACATTGTTTGATTAGTGAAAAGGTTGGTCGAATATTAATTGTGGACACGTTCTCTCAAAGAGAATGAAATTCATGGCAATTTTTGTAAAGTTGAACAACATTAAAGAACGTATTGAAACAATTCTTAAGTAATTGAGTGTTAATTATTATCAAATAAATATTAAGTATGACTCATCTAATTTTATTAGATAAGTGTATAGTTAAAAGCGAAGCACGAGGATGTACTTGTACAGTCGTCCATCCTTCGGCGATGTTACTGTTAGTGGTTGTACAGTGGAAGGTATTGTAACACTATAATAGTGGCATTCTAGAATTATTTTAGGTACTAAATTGTTTTCATTGAAAGAAACTGCGTATTTCATGAAGTGGTGTGTATTGAACGAACAAGGATAATGAATTGCAATGAATGAAATGTTTTGAATAGGATTCTCGGAAATCGAATCTAATAGAAACGTTTGTTTAATACGATTCCTTCTACCATATCAAAAGAATAAGTGTTGGAAGGGTCTCGATATTTGAGAAATTATTAGCGCTTTTGTATTGAGTTAGTGAGTATTTGGACAGTGAATTAAATTAGTGTTTTTGTTTCGAATCAGTGTCATTACAGGAACGGTTCTAAATTACGTTAATAGTGCTTGTGCGAACGGATGGGAGCAAGGGGTTGCAGATCAATATATCATTGTTTTAATTGTTACGTGGCAGCATCTTTTTTCCTTAGTCGAGTTCAGTTTAAGCTTTAACTTTTTTAATTAATTAATTTTAAGAATCTAATATTGGGTTTAGGAGCGATGACCTGACATTGGGCACCAAATTACGGCTCCTCAGACCTACGAGTTCTCTGTTCTTCTCTATGGTGTGGAGACTTGGACATTGAACAGGACGACTGCACGCCGTCTTGAGACTTTTGAACTGTACTTTTATAGGAGAATATTGAGCATTTGGTGGACGTAGAAAGTCGCTAATGTCAAGAATAAACAAATAAAGAAAATCACTAATGTCTGAAACTGGTAAAATTGTTAAGTGTCGTAAGCTGCAGTACCTCGGGCATATTATGAGAAATCAAAAAAGATATGATCTACTGCAGAACAATCTTCAGGGAAAGATAGAGGGGAAAAGGAATCCTGGTAGAAGTAGAATTTCCTGGCTCGCCCATTTGAGGACATGGTTCTGTAAGAGCTCTACGGGATTGTTCCGGATTTCAAATAATAAGGTCGAAATAGTCATGATGATCCCCATTATCTGAACCGGATAGGCACGACAAAAAGAAAAGTCTAGTTGTAATATATGTATATAAGCTTAATAATTAATAATTAAATTATTGTGTCGATAAATAATCGTTATAAGTTGAAGTTTTGTTTGTTATTTATTATCCTAGATCTCAAAAGTACCTTAACTGTTAAAGACGTATATTCGGTTGGCGATTCCTCTCATCAGGCCACATTATGCCTTCCCAGTGGGACAGCAATCTACTCCCACAATACACGACAACCGACCTATATAGTTAGGTGAGTTCTATATGCTTAATGTTTACAAGAATATATTATATATTTATATATTTAAAACGCAAAATCACTTCCAATGTATTTTAAATAGAAATTTGATTAACTCCTAAATACAGCGTTCTACCGAACGGATTTTTATAATTTTTACATTTTTTTAAAAAGTTTTCTTTCCTGATTTGCCCAAAAATTCTATACTTGAAATTCATGCTAATAAGAGCTACATTTTACTAAATGAAAAAGATTAAATTTCATTTGTAATGTAGCGGTAATACAGCGTAATGTAATGCGGTTCTCCCACATCTTATCCCTTCCATAGCCATATTTCATAAGAATACAGGATATGCTTATGGAATAAACCCGTTCTTTTCACGACGAAACTATCGTACTTTATACCCCAACGAACTAAAGACAGCAGA
The DNA here is from genome assembly GCA_035578175.1 of Catonia carolina. NCBI lineage: Eukaryota > Metazoa > Arthropoda > Insecta > Hemiptera > Achilidae > Catonia > Catonia carolina. The sequence continues at coordinate 353,566,038 of JAQMRL010000001.1, forward strand.
TGAGGTCTAGCCAATAACAGCCAAGGTCAGGAGTGAGGTTGCTTCTTCGCTAAGTCTCAGTTTGTTTCACCGAATTCCAGCTCACTTTTTGTTAGGCTGTCATCCATAGCCGGACCACAACGTGACAACGCAGGATACGATTAACGAAAGTCAATTGGCTCTGTGCTGTGATCTAGGTCATTATGTTCCGCCTTCATCTGCAGTCTCTAGTTCGTTAAGCTATAGTCGTTACTCGCCGTTCTTCAAAGAACTGTTAAGTTTACTGTTAACCTAAATCATTTATGTAACTATACCTAGGGGTTCGATACCAAAGAACATTGTACGAATTTATTCGCATGGGTTCACTGTGCTACTATTAAAATTATGTTTGTAATAAAATATAAATATATTTAAAAATAAATGTTTGGTATAGCTACATGTAAATAATTTATTACACCAATTTAAAAACTTACTGTAGTTTCCACCGGCCTTAAATTTTCTTTCTAGTGTTGGGTAGTCTGTAGTAGACTAAATATACCTCTGTCCTATGCCAGTGGTCTCGTATTCAATTCTCAGGCAGGTACGGTTTTACATTTCATCAATTATCCTCCACTGTCTGCATTAGTTTTAATGTACATAACAGCCGGATGGGAAAATAAATATTGCTGTTAACTTACTGGAATAGTTTGCACACCTACATACTACCTACACGCACCTTTAGTTTATACACCTCCTACCTGGTTTTATGGCTGATATATTGGGTAAAAAATCTAAACTACAAATTACTTACAAATATTTCTTTAATTTTATTTAAAATTTTATAGTAACAAGTAAAGCATTATAGTAATAATAATAATTAAATTTATAATCTACTATATTATCACAACATTATTAAATATGTATAATTTAATATTTTAATAAAAGTTATTTTATATCGATAATGATTAATGTATTACATTTACAATTTTGTAAAACTTTAAATTAATTATAAATTGAAATTTATAAATGTAAAATTATCTACATATCGTTCAATAAAAATAGTAAAACATAATATATTAGTTGATTATAATACAATAGGGATAGTTTTTATAAATGAATTACAAACTTGTAAATAATATAATAATATTTACAGTAATTTACAACGTATGTAATTTACATTATGAAAAAAATATATATATGTAGATCTACACTGAAATTTGGCGAATATATGTACAAAAGATATAAACATTTACTGTAAATTTCAATATTTTTATTATTCTTTGGAAAGCAAATTCATGATGTGATAAAATGTGGTAATTTGATATGTGTTAATTATTATATACAAAAACCTGTTATTATACTGTTTCTCGCAAAAAAACATAACGTGAAATTAATTTACGGGTGATTGATTTCAGTTCTTTGAAGAAACCATAGAAATATATTCAAGATATTTCGTTGCAGTGATTTTTGTTTATTGGTTGATTAGATTGACTTTGTGTCGTTCGTATTGGTTGAAAAATTAACAAATGAGAAAATATTGTGATTTAAATCTCATAAGCTAATATCTAGTGACTTCACGTTAAGTTTTGTAGTAAGTTATGTAAAAAATATAACATAAAATTATTTCCTTTTCTTTAAATGTGTCAATCGTCCTTCATTCAAAAATGTGATTTATGAATAAAATATTTGTTATTCATCAATAGACGCATAGTATTAAACAAATTTGAATTATATTAAAAACTAGCATAGCTCGAGCGGCTTCGCACGTGAAACATGTGTAGGGCCTAATGAATTTTTTTAAAATAAATATGTAACAGAAATTGTGTAGCTGCTAGATCGACTGTATACTCCAAAATGCAGGCACGCTCGCACACAACGTTTTGATAAATTACCCCGTACTGTCTTCAGCAATTGTATGTGCGCGCGCGCACAAACACACGCGTATACACACTTACGCCCTCTCACTGCCTCTCTCTCTTTCTCCCACACTACCTCTCGTACTCACCCTTCTCACCCTCTCATCCTTTCCCTCTCTATGACCCTCCTCTACCATCATCTCTCCTTCTTCATTTTCTTACTTCCTCCAATCTCACGTCTCTCTCTCACTCTCTCTCTCACTCTCTCTCACTCGCGCGCGTGCACACACACACAGTTTTTTTTAATTTCCTCCGCGTACGTATTATCGCTCTCCACTATCAAACTTCTTCATCTAATTCAATAGTAATACATACTCACATGTACACACACACACACATAGATATTTACGAAAATCTTCGTTAGGGCCCTTTGGGTATCATTTTTTAAATTTTTAAATAAAATTTTGCTGTGAATATAAATACGAAAATGGAGTCTAAATTTCATGAAAATCTGTTCAGTACTTTTGGAAATTAGCCTGCACAAAAAAACACGCTTGGTCTTAGTACAGATAATATTAGATAATATTAGTACAGATTAATTTTTAATAAAAGCAAAATTTCAATCTTATTTTAATAAGATTAAAATAAAAATTTTAATTTATTCTGTCTGTGAATTACGTCTTCATAATTGTACACAGAACAATTCTTAGACGCCTAACATGGCCCAAATGGTAATAAAAATTACCATTTTTATTTTAAGATGATTTATTTTCTTCCATACTTCATTGCTGTACAAATACAAAATTTTTGTGTATTTTTATACACGTTTGTTAAATACTTCTCTAGAAATTGTTCTATTTTCGTGTTCTCTTGTATATTTCATCGCACTCGTTCTCTTGCCTCACAAAAAACTAAAGCTCGTACAAACAACTGACTAAAGTTAATGGGAATTGACTGAGGATAGATTCGCTTTAACGGTATAAAAAATGATGTTTCCTTTCAGAAGTTGAGTAGTACTTTCAGGGTTTAAAAATAATGTGTTTATTGAATATTATTTTAAATTCTAATAAACACGATGTAAAATATATAAAACAAAATTGTATAAATCTATAACTACGTGACTGTATTTGAAACTTGTATAATTTAATATATTTAAAATGTTATAATGGGTAGATGTATTTTTTAAGAAAATAAGTAAATTGAATGCACGAAACCTATTAAAATATATTTAAAAATTTGGTGTGAAACACTGACATGATTTTCTCTTGCCAATGAAAATAATGAAAAAATATACCTAAAATTAGTAGACTAATAAAAAATTAGAATAAACAAAAGAAAAAACTAACCTCATAAACGCAACCTAATTTTAAGCATGAGTGAAGGACCTTAGTTTGGCTTAATAACACGGATACTATTTCTTTCTCGCTAAAGTAGGCTCTTTAGATAAAAATGCTCAAAATAAAAGTTGTAGACCTTTTTATTTCCTATAAATTTAATTTTATACACTTTTGTCGTGAAATGGGCTTAGGCTGAATTCTAAAAAAAAAACATTTTTTTACAGATCTTCGTGAAAAAAACTGAAAATTAATAATTACCGCTAAACTTAGCGTTATAAAAAAATGTTCGGTATAAAATTTGTAGGTATTTAAATTTCCACATATCAGAGTGCGTTACATTTTTACGTTAAATTGCATATTGAGGCCGCAATCTTAAAAAAAAAATAATTTTTTACGAGAGCACAGCCTTTTCAAAAATTTCAGCAGACGTGGCGCCTACCCTATCGCGTAGAGCATAAAAAATGTATTAAATGAGCCTATATAAAAAAAATCGTAGGAGCCGTTTTTTGGAAAATTGCAAACAAGTGAAAAATAACACAAAGTAAACTACTACTGCCGGTTGACTGATTTTGATGAAAATTTTCCTGTCGGGTCTTTTAGTAGTACCTAACTGAAGTTTTAAGTGTCAAGTTGTACGATTTCCGTTTTTGAGATATTTTGTTCACAGACACACACACACACAGACTAATTGCTAAAAACATGTTTTTTCGGTTCAGGGGGTCTGAAAACGTGTAGATCCGGTGAAAACTCGATTTTGAAAAATCGACATGAAACAATAGGCTACTTTCGTTCCATATATTCATATAGACAAGAAAAGTAAAAAATAGTATTTTGTTATAAACATGTGTTTAACGCTGACTGGTTCACCGGGTGGTTATCCGCTGTTATGTTTGCATAATCAATGGACGTGTTAATCGGCATAACTGGGTGTACTGGTCTGATACAAATCCTCATATTGTAATTCAAGAAGAGCCTAATGAGCCTGGTGTTATGGTATGGGGAGTTGTTTCAAGTACCGCACTGATAGGTCCATATTTTTTAATAGGAAATGTTAACTCGAAAAATTACTTACAAATGCTGCACGAAGTAGTATTTCCGGAACTTGAAAACAATCCTGTTTACAATATCCAATCGCTCATCTGGCAACAAGATGGCGCCCCAGCACATTTCAGTATCAAAGTTTGTGAGTTTTAAAATTCAAAAGTTGATGAATGGGTTGGTCGTCGTGGTACAATCGAATGGTCTGAGCGCTCGCCAGACAACACCATGTGATTTTTCACTGTGAGGCAATGTAAAGGAACTAGTGTATTCTTCAAAACCACAAAACCTGCACGAACTAAAAAGTTCAATTGAAATTGCATTTGACTCAGTAAATGACGATAAACATTGAACATTTTTGAATCAGTTTTAAATCGCTGTATGAAGTGTAAAGAGAATCAAGGTAGACATTTTGAACACCTGCTATAACATTTTCAAGGAAATGTATATGTAAAGCTCATAATAGAAATTTGTTTTTTGTCTATAGGTTTCTTATTCCATTAACCTTTCTTCCGAATTCTGTTAATATTCGGGAAACCGACAAATGGGCCACTCTGCAGATTGCAGTGGCTTGTATACATTGTGATTTTAGTGTGGTAGAGTTTAACTCTAAGGCTCATGGTAGCAAAAGCCAACAAAAATTTAGAGAATTAAGTGACTAAGGTTTTGGAAATTAATTTTTTAAAAATGAATTCGATTAATTTGTTTAACCCTCAACTGGTATCATGCGGTCTGTGAGACCGCTGTCATTTTTTACCCCTCCAACACTTCCCTCCCAATTGCCCGACATCACGTATATTTTGTATACCTTTCAACTGTTGTTTGAACTATGCGTGATTAAGATCGTTTTCGGTACAAGCTAACAAGTTGTGAGTTATTTGTATTTTGTTTTCTACTGGCGGTCTCCTGGACCTATGATACCAGTTGTGTAACTTTTTGACGACTTTAAAACCAAGTAGTACATGGATTGTTTAAACTTTTAATGAATATACAATAATTTTTCATACATCATTTCTTTGTTTAGTACTATTATAAAATATTTTCATATGTAATTTTATAAAATTTTCATTATGGATGATTCATTTAAAATTTCTGAAGCGGCTTCAACACAACTAGATCCATCACGTAAACAAGTTGTACGTGTTAATGATGTGAATTTTTATCAGAGTGTACTGCCCAACAATAGACATAAATAGCAAAACTCGGAACCAAAATGTAAGTTGTACATCATAATTTTGTAAATAAATTTGTCTTTATCATATAAATTACTTATTTATTTATAATTATTAGACCACAGAATGTTTCCAAGCTCAACAATTTTATTGTTCTGTTCAAAATGGAAGTAAAATTCAAAAAAATGCTTAATGTTCGTTTTTTACTTTTTTAAATAGTAATTTTGCATTTATGCTAAGTATTTTACATTTACATCTTCGATTATACATGGTTTTATAAGTTTAATATTAAAACAAATTAATTAAATAAGTATGAAGAACTTAAAAAAAACAAATTTGGAGGTCTGTCAGACCGCTGATGCCAGTTATGGCACAAAAAATGATGATACCAGTTGAGAGTTAATATTGGAATGCAAGTTACGTTATTTTTAGTTAATTGTTTATGTTAGGGTTTACCTTTCATAATATTAACGTGTTTATCAATTAATTAGTCAACTAAGATAGAAAACACTGTAATACTCTTCGATAGAACCATTGTTTAGTTAATATAATTAGTTGCTTATATCTGGTAATAATCAATTAGTAATTTAGTTCTTTCAAACAGAGTGTCATTGGTATAACCATGTTGAATAATACCATTGCTACATTAAATGTTATCAGAGTAAGTTCCTTGTCCTATTTTAATATCCATAGTACTTCAAAACAAGTGAACTACAATCCATATGATGTTTACATAACATACCGACAAACATTAGTTACAATTACTAATTGAAAGTTTGGGTAACAAATATACTTTTAATTTATTAATGTACTAATAAATACAGGACATATTAATGTCTATTATCAGTAAACACGAATCAGCACATTAATGCAAAAAGTACAGAAAACGGTTCTATTTATACACGAATTTGGAAACAATAGTTTTATTGAAAGGAACTATGGAATAAAAAAAATCCCGAAACGTAGTAACATTCTCACAAATGTAGAACTTGTAGGCCTATTATTTCGACAAATTTTGATGTGGTAACTTTTTAGATATATTTAAAAATATATAACCTTTAAAATTAAAATACCTACATTAAACAAAAATATTTTATAATTTATAAAATCTAAATTTTTAGACAGTGGTAAATATTAATTGTATAGAAATTGTTTTGTGATTGAGCGAATCAATTTTAGTAGAAAGTACAAAACAAAAAATGGTAAATTAGTATTAAATGTTAAAATTTTAGTTTGATGTTTCCGGGCAATTCCCAAAATTTTTATTATTACCAAATTTTTCCCATTTATCTAAGTTAAAATACGTGTTAATATAATTTTAAATTGCAAATAAAGGTTACTTACAAACTTTGATTTAAAATTTAAAGGATATTTTCGTATTTAACTTTAAGAAGACAATCTGACAACCACAAGGAAACTACAAATTTTTCCACAAATTTTATAAAATTTATGCAACTAGGAAATCACAAATTTGCGTGTTCCCGGGCGCAGTAGCAAAAATATTTATTTTATTTTTTGTTTCTATTAACAAGGGTACATTTTACGAGTTACATTTTTTATGGCAAGGAGCTTATCATCAATGTAGGTTATTGCCTAATTATTATTTTTCAATGAATACAGGAAAATGATTTCCTGTAGAGTGTGGTTGAAAATGTTTTAAACCATAGTGAAAGAAAAAGTGTATTGATTTAATTGGTAATCTACTTTAATTCTCCTGTTTTCATCATACGAGCAGATGAAACAAGAATGAACAATTTCTTTTTTTCAAACAAATTGAGAATATATATTTTGAATAAGATAGAGTTAAATACAGTATGATTTAACTATAATATTATTATAGTTTATATTTAATATTATTAATAAGATAATTGCATTGTGAATCTCCTTTCTCTTAAATTGTCTTTAATAACAAAAATTAACTTTTTAGAGCATAAAAGTGAGAATGAATAATTTTCACTTTAAGATTATATCACATAATGAACACTAGTATTACTATAAATTACAAATTTGTACATGTAAAATAAAAGAGAGATATATTCTTTCATGAATCTATCAAACGTATTCTTTATCGAAATGTGTTGTTAATAATTTTTTTGAGTAAATAAAATCGGGAAGTAATCATACACAATTTAATTATAAATTTAAAAGCATATTAATACAAACGTTGCTATCGTAAACAGATGCAGAAAATCGCCATTAACTGAAACAAAAGAACAAAGTCATGAATTAGTATTATTTTATACATCATGAAAATTATAATACACTTTATAAAAATCTGGTGAGAAACACTCACATACCTTTCTCTTACCATTGCAAATAATGAAGAATATAACCTAACATTAGTAATAAAACATTAGAAATAAAAAAATACTAACCTCAAAAAACATAACCCTATTTTTATCATGAGCGAATGATGCAAAATTAAAACCAACTTCAGGCTTAATAATTCGGAAAATCACTCTTTGACGCTAAACTAGGTTCTGTAGAGAAAAATGATTCAAATAAACGTTGTAGATCTTTTAATTTCCTATAAATTTATTAAATTTATTATAATTTATAATAGTTTATTATATTGATATATATATTTATATATTATAAATTATGCTCTTTTGTCGTTAAATCCATACTGAGGCCAAAATCTTTAAAAAAATCCATTTTTTACCGATTTTCATGAAGAAAAAAAAGAAAATCACTAATTACTACTAAACTAAGCATTAAAAAAAATTTTAAGAATAAAATTTGCAGGTTTTTAAATGTTCTACAGCTTTGATTAATACACTTTTGCCCTAAAATGCATATTAAAGTTGCAACCTTAAAAAAACCATTTTTTTCTACGAGATCACAGCCTTCCTAATAATTTCAGCGTCTAACCTATCAGAGCATAATTAATGTAGTAAATGAGGCGATTTTTAAAAAAAATCGAAGAGCCGTTTTTGAGAAAATCGCAAAACATTGAAAAATTACATGAATAATCTACTACTTCCGGTTGATCGATTTTGATGACAGTGTTCGTGTCGGGTCCTCTAGTCGTACTTAACTTTAGTTTTAAGTTTAATTCTCATACGGTATTCCGTACTTGAGATATTTTGTTCACACACACAGGTCAATCGCTAAAAACACGTTTTCTGGGTTCAGGGGTTTGAAACGTGAATATCTGGTGAAAACACGATTCCTAAAAATCGACATGAAACCAATACTTTCCTTTCTATGTATTTATATAGACAAGAGAAAGTAAAATTGAAAATTTTATAATTGTAGCCGGCTGCATTGGCGTAGTTGGTAACGTGCTTACCTCTCATCATGCGGTCTTGGGTTTGAATCCGATTCAGGTACGGCATGTTTACATACGTTACAAAAAAAATTCATTTCATCCTTTACCGTTTGCATTAGCAGTAATTGCTGAACAGTCTGACGTTAAACCAAAAAAACGAAAAGAAAATTGATAATTGTAATGAAGTTGGTAAGCACTGTACTCTAGCACAGCCTCTTAATCTATTACGTTTTGCTTGACGTGGTTTTCAGAGAGGCTTCTACTGAAGTACTCCTTCAAGTCACATAGTTTCAACGACGCTCAAATTTGTTTAATTTGGTTAAGAAACATAACTTTCAAAAACGTTAAGAAATTGACTAGTTGAGAAAATATTATGCTATAATTAATTGTTAAATTAAAAAATTGAATTATATCTAAAAGCATAGTACTTATTAATACTTTTTGCAAATTGACAAATAAACGTCAAATATTTATCAGTACATTGAGATCTATTTTTAGCTGGAGCAAGCACCAGGTGGTAACATAGACCATTCGGTAGAAAGGCTGGTTCAAATAAAAATGTAACTGAGAATAAATAATAATTGAATGTTTACAATATTCTCAGAAAGGTATAGACCTAGGATAAAGTGAAGAATGGAATCTGTAGAAAGTCACATGTACAATACACCCTCGGTTACCACTTTTTCTATCAAAAGTTGTTTATTGTACACAAAACGCATACAACTTAAATGAGTTTTGTGAATTGTATAAGAAAAAATGTTTCTTTATGCAATATTATTATATCATCGTTTTCAAAATTTCGAATTCACAAAATCTTATTAGAAAAATATTTTTTAAGGAGCAAACGAAAACTTCTTTGCGACTTTCTTTACCTTAGAAATTACTAAAGGAAATGTGTAATTCACTATCATCTACTCAAATAAATTACACAATTTTGTAAGTTACTGTAATTTAAACTAAAATAAAAAAAAGCAAAGCATTAAATTCTAAAAATAGTTGTTTTTAAAATTTAACCTGTATTTCATTTTAAATCCACAAATTTAATAAATTTTCGGAAATTCGAATTTATTTGAATATTTTCGGAATTACTAAGAAAAACGCCAATATAATGTAGGAATTAATTAGTTGTATTTAGTTTTTTGTATTTATATGTAAATCAATTTACAGTTTTAAGTAAATTGGATCATGTTCAATTTTTGGAATTTTGTATCTTTTATGCTTATGGATAAAAATTGTAAAGGGTTTTTTAGTCATTCTGTTAAAAAATATGAATAGCCTATGCATAAAATGCTTTGAGATTTTCCACTACTATAATTAATTGAACTTACTGGTTGTCCAATCATGAACTCAAAATTTGTCCCCGATTTTTGAGAAGTTTGGCAAAGTATTTGGTATTTGTTTTCAAAATAAAAATATGTCTTATAAGCTGGAGAGAAAGATTTTTTTAATTTCTAGACCTTTTTGTCTCAATCAGAAACCTATAGTTTACTTCAGAGCTATGAACGAATGGACGTCCGTAGAAAATAAATAATCGTGAACTTTCTGTTAAGTAATTAATACGTTGGCGCAATTTAATGCCGGTTTGCTTACATTTTGTCCTGACATTGTTTTTCCAAGTGAGTCACCCGTCTACGTAAATATCTTAGTATCTATTTTCTTCCGTCTACGATATGAGTTTAACTTTTACAATCACTGCAGAACACGTTTTTTTATCCAAAATATGTGATTTGGTTTTGCGTTAATTTTGACTTTCCAGTTTCCACGATGAAAACTTACATGAAAACTGTGCTAATCGAAATACGGCAATAAAATAAAATATAACAAGACAGGATTGAACGTTACCAAAACCCATTTGCAAGTGATTAATAATGAGCATTGTAACCTACTTTCAACATTTTAGACTTAGCGTACAAAGAAAATAAAAAATCTGGTGTGAAACACTCACACAACTTTCTCTTGCCAATGCAAATAATTAACAATAAACCTAACATTAATAATAAAATATTAGAAATAAACAAAAAACTAACCTCAAAAACATAACCTTATTTTAATCATGAGTGAATGATGCAAAATGAAAATCAACCTCAGTTTGGCTTAGAAATACGGAAAATCACTCTTTTCCTATAAACTAGGCTCTGTAGAGAAAAATGCTTTAAATAAAAGGTGTAGATCTTTTAATTTTCTATAAATTAAATTATATACACTTTTGTCGTAAAATGCATACTAAGGCCGAAATCTTAAAAAAATCAATTTTTCACACAATTTCGTGAGAAAAAAAACAGAAAATCGCAAATTACCGCTAAACTAAGCGTTATACAAAAAATTGTTTGAAATAAAAGTTGTAGAATTTTTAATTCTCTACAACTTTTATTATATAAAGTTTTGCGGTAAAATGCATATTAAAGCTGTAATCTTAAAAAAACAACGTTTTTACGTGAAAACAGCCTCACCCAGAATTTCAGCAAACATGACGCCTACCCTATCTTGTAGAGAATAAAAAATTGAGTAAACCAGGCGATTTGAAAAAAAATCGTAGGACCAGTTTTTGAGAAAATCGCAAAAAAGTGAAAAATTACACGAATAAACTACCACTTCCGGTTGACCGATTTTGATGAAAATGTTCGTGTCGAGTCCGGTAGTGGTACTTAACTTAAGTTTCAAGTTTCAAGTTCGTACGATGTTCCGTTCTTGAGATATTCTGTTCACACACACACACACACACACACACACACACACACACACACACACACACACACACACACACGCACACAGACCAATCGCTAAAAACATGTTTTTTGGGTTCAGGGGGTCTGAAAACGTATAGATCCGGTGAAAACTCGATTTCTTAAAATCGACATGAAAACAATACTTTCCTTCCTATATATTCATATAGGCATGAGAAAGTAAAAATTAACATTGACCACAACCGCCGGAAAATATTTTAACTTTTTTAATTAGCCGGCTTGCCCATAACAGACAGGTGAGTATCAAATTATTTACACTCAATCTATTAGTTGCTGGGCTAAAGTAAATAGTCCTGTTTCTTATCATATGGTCAGCCAATTTAATGACTGAACCATTTAAGAACAGAAGAGGCAGAGGTGTAAAAGACTCTATTCAGAGTTATCTCCTCTTAACGTAATGAATTTCATTATACAGCCAGACCCTAGGTGAATAAAGTGAAAGTGTCATTTGCAGAGTGGAGAATAAGTGCTTTTCAGAGGACCCAACAAGCTGATAAGCATACTTTTCCACTCAGTTGGGAAGACAATTGTAAACCACCTCACTCCTCGTTGTACTTAGTAAAACCTCTACAGGTTCAAACAAACCTTTTGGCTGATGACCTAAAAAATTAGCAGAGAATTAGTTTGAAAACTTTGCACTTTTTATTAAAATAAAATTTAAAATTAACCCGAGCAAAAGAAAATATCAATTTTTAAATCTCTCTAAATATTTATTTTCGGTCGAAAAATTAGTTTTCCTTACTTTATACATTGTGAATACCCTATCTAAGAGTTAATAAAATAAAAAGAAATACTTCTATGTTTGATCGGTTAATGATATAAGGGCTAATTTATATCGGTTAGCGATAATAGGATAAAAGCATAGTGATGCGTTTCTAGTTTGTGCGATAGTAACATCAAACTAAATTTATCTATGGACCGACTAAATCTGATGTTGTTTGTATAAACTGGTCGTACATCTGATGGCTTACTGGGACGATACTCTAGTTTAGTTAAAGCTGACATAAAGAGAGACTGACAGAAGTGTAGTCCATTCAAATACTAAATACATCAAAGTGGTGTTTCCGGTCATGTGTAACGGAACCGATGATGTACAGGTTATTTTTGTTTTAAAATATTTTTACATATTACCGGACATGACGTGAAAACATGATGCGTTTGAAACTATGACAGCGTGTATAATTTTTACTTACATATTTTTGAATAAATTCTCATATAGAGCAAAATATACATTAAAAACTTCTATGAAGGATAAGTTAAAAACTAGTAAACTAATAAAAATTTTAGTAAATACATACACTAATATTAAAAAGAGAAAACGTTTATTTGTTTGTACGAGGTAATCTCAGAAACTATTTAACCAATTTCAAAAATTTCACAGTTTGAAGGCTTGCTGTAGAGCTTTCTGTGTAACAAATGCTATAAGTAATTTTAAATTTCGAAAAAAATGTGATCAGTAAAATCAAGTCAATTTTGGTTTATTTATTTAGTGTAAGATCCCAAATTACCCTACACCAAACTCACATCTGAAGTATTTTTCCGTACAGGCGGTGGAATGTTAAATTATTTACACTCGATCTACTAGTTTCAGGGCTATAAGAAATAGTTCTGTTTCTTATCACATGGTCAGCTAATTATATGACTGAAGCATTTAAGTACAGAAGAGGTAGACGAGTAAAATACACTAGTCCGAGTTATCTTCTCTGAAAGTAATGAATTTCATTGTACAGCCAGATCCTGTGGTGAATGAAGTGAAGGCGACATTTTGCACGACGGAAAGTAGATGATTTTCAGAGGGTCTGGCATGCTCATAATATGCATAGCTTTTTACTCAATGAAAAAGGCTATTGTAAACCACCTCACTCCTTATTTTATTTAGTAGAGCTTCTAGAGGTTCAAATCAGCCTTTCGGCTGATGACCTAAACAACAACCTTTAAGTATCGGGTATGGTACAGTACCATCTTCTAATAAACATCATCCATTACTCTTTCCCTTATTCGATATTTTTTTTAAATATTTATGGGAAATATGCATAATACTACATTGCAGAAAAATTCGCTCTGACATCTGCATTGAATGTTATGTAAACCTCAAAAATAAAAGAGATCACTTTTCTAGTTGTCACACACGGTCAATTTTGTCACATTGCCTAGAGCTACTAGTGCAGAAAACCAATTTATTTAGCTGCCACAAATCAGCAAAATAATAACACAGACGCTAATACAAAGCAGCACTTTTGTAATCGCTAATGGCTAAATTATAACTTAAAATAAGACAAGAAGTTTCAAAACAATATTTCTAAATTTGTTACCAAAAGAAAAGTATGCTAACAATTTTTTTTGTTATTTAAAATCGTATCAACTGCTTTGGTTATTTGCGAATACCATGGGTTACAGTACAGAATCGGCGGATGTTAACTTGTAATAATTTCAGACCTAGCCGGGAATCAAACTCGGGAGCACAATCTTGTGCTCTAACCATTGAATTACAAAGGGGGACACGCTGCCAAATATAACATATAGTATTATGCAATTAATTAAGTAACTGTGACAAGAAACATTCTATAAGTGAATTTATACAGTATTTAAATGCGCGAAATTTAAAAATTTACCATTATTGTTATAATAAAATGCTATTTTAACAGTATTGATCCCGTTGTTATTTTAATAATTACCTTTAAGGTGACAAAATCATTTTGTCCAAATTTTAAGAAGAATCAATATCTCAAAAAGTGGGCCTTGAAATCTATTTTATGAAATAGTACTAAATACATTTATTCTAAAACTTTAAAAATTTAATTTAGTTTAATATTGTAGTTTATTAAAATTTTTGCTTTAGAACGGAAAATGTTTCAAGCATTTCATTTACAGTTACGTACGTAGAAGAAATTTAATGATTCTGCTCATTCAATATTAAGAGACGTAGTTCATCATCATAATCATGAACATCATCAACCAGTCTTTTGCAATGACTGCTAGACATAGGCATCCCTCATTGGTATCCATTCTGTCCTATTTTGAGCTCTCCGCATTCATCGTCTGTCATTCTCTTGACATCGTCAATCCAACGTGTGGGAGAACTTCCTCTGTATCACCAGTCTTCTCTCAGTCTCCACTTAACCATTCTCTTTGTCCACCTCCCAACCTTCATCCTAGCTATTTGTCCTACCCAATTCCATTTTAACAGTGCAACGTGTGTAACAATATCAGTTTTACAATAATCAACAACAGTTTAACATTAGCGTGATGTCAGGATCTGTTCTTCGACTCAGCTTTTCACATGGTCTCTTTTGACATGGTCTCTTTATAAAATATCAAGCATTATTCTTTCCATATTTCCTTGAGTCACTCTTAAGGTTTTTAGCAAAGCAATGGTCAATGTTAATGTTTCAACATGATATTATGCCATAACCGTTCGCACACATGGTTGAAAACGTTTCCTTTTAAACAGATCGATAGTTCACTTCTACAGATCTTCATAAGTCTTTCGTAGGCTGCCCACGAGAAAGTTGTTCTTCTCTTCAGTTCACACGTATAGTTGTCTCTGGTAATCCGAATTTCATGACTCAGATAAGAGTGTTTATTTACTATTGCTACCTCAGCGTTTTCTGTAGTAATTTGCTCATTTAACTAAATTTATTACAAATTTATGAGACAGAAAAATTTTAAAGGAAGAATAAAATATTGTTGAAACTAGCGATTTAATTAGTAAAATACTTTTTTTTGATGTAACTAATTTATATTTTTAACAACCAATTTTTAACAATTCGATTTACACTTAATCTTCTTTTGTAATGTTTTAAATTGTGTTATTTATGAAATACGATATCCACCTAAATAAAATCAATTCCCATCACCATAACCACTGCTTCAAAAAAAACTAAACTTTGCAACTCTGCCGCCAAAATAGTAGGCACCATCAAAACTTTAATTAAATTATTTTGTTTTTTGCTTCGCAATATCTCGTTACGGCTTTTAACAATTTTCATTATCAGATTGTTTTACAAATTTCCGAGATATCTTCTTTATAAGCATGGAGAAAATGTTTAAATCCATATAATGTTTAAACTTTGGGTTCCAGTTCTCTAAACTGGTATTTGTATTGTGCATTTACAATCAAACAGATCTCCATTTAAATTATACTGGACCAGATTTGGCGTTCTAAATATATTGAAAACTGGAATCGGTGATCTTTCACTTTTTTACTTGCTCTTGCCTACGTGAATATATAAGAAAGGAAAGTATTGTTTCCATGTCGATTTTTCAAAATCGAGTTTTCACCGGATGCACTCTTTTCTGACCCCTGAACCCAAAAACATATTACATGAACATCGTACGAAGTTGAAACTTGAAACTTAAGTTAAGTACTACTAGAGGATCAGCTATATTTTTTGCATTACATCATACATTAAACATTTCCATCAACATTGTCAACCAGAAGTCGTTTATTCGTGTAATTTTTCACTTTCTACGATTTTCTCAAAAACAACTCCTACGATTTTTTTTAAAAATCGCCCCAATTACTATATTTTTTATGCTATACAAGATAGGGTAGGTACCATATCTGCTGAAATTCTTGGGAAGGCTGTGCTCTCGTAAAAAAAAATGTTTTTTTCTTAAATTGCAGCCTTAATATGCATTTTAGGACAAAAATTTGTGTAATCAAATTGTAGAAAATTTTTAAAACCTACATTTTTATTGCAAACATTTCTTTGTGTAACGCTTAGTTTATAATTAGTGATTTTCTGTTTTTTCATGAAAATTGTAAAATAATGGATTTTTTTAAAAATTTCGGCCTTAGCATGAATTTAACGACAAAAGTGTATTAAAGTCAAATTTGTAGGAAATTGAAAGATTTACAACTTTTATTTTAAGCATTCTTCTCTACAGAGCCTAGTTTAGTGTCAATTCCGTTCGTATTGAACCAAACTAATGTTGGTTTCATTTTTCACTCATGATTAAAATTATATTATGTTTTTTAGGTTAGTTTTTTGTTTATTTGTAACCTTTTATTATTATGTTAGGTTATATTGTTTATTATTTACATTGGTAAGAGAAAGTTGTGTGAGTGTTTCACACCCGATTTTTATTTAAATTTAGGCATAGTCATAAGTATGTACTTTAACGGAATATTATTCTAATTTGATATTAAATGTTATTATTTGGTTTTAAATAAAATATTTTAGATATATTAAGGTATTTAGTTTACATATAATAGAAACATATAAGAAAACCACAACATATGTGTGTAAAATGTACTCGTATATTGAACGCAATTTAGAGATTTATTTCTTGTCATCAGAAACTCGTAAACCGATTTTGACAAATGACACGATATCAGAACTTTATATGTTCAAATCATTTACCGTTTTCATTGCAATCCTTGAACCCGTACTTACTTTACAATAACAAGTATCGTAATAGTTTTTATGGACCAAACGATCTGTAATCTCCCACTTTCACAATTTTTTGAACAAAAAATATTCTAGTATATTTTCATGAAAGTAAATTTATGGTGACAAAAACAAACATAATTTAAAATTTGATACGGAACGAGAAAATGAAAGCAACCTTCTTAAAATAAAACTTAAATGAAGTACTTTTTTATACGTAAAACCGGGTATTTTTGTCTTTTTACTTCTTTGATGATAAATTTCAGTTTTGTGTAAAAGCAAGTAAAGTTAATGAAGATGGCTTTTGTCAAATACTCGTAACTTAAATAAACTTTGAATGTAGCCTTGTATTTAAGAGTAATTAAATACAAAATTTTGCATCATTTTTGTAAATTTTCATCCTTGTAAAATATTTACGATTTATTTTTTGGATTGTTCTAGAAAAATGAAGGTACCTAATTCTTTTAGTGACATGAAAAATTATTTTTTCTTTCATGGTTATGGTAGTTTTTATACAGGTTTATTATAATAAAATCAACTTAAAAAAGTTTATTTTTGTCCGTGGAATGTTTAAAAGGTATTAATATAATAATAGTAATAAAAAATAGTCAAATAAGTTAATTAAATTGTTTTATTTTAAGAGATGATAATTATAATTGAGACAAAGTAAAAAGGCTGGATAAAGGGAAAGTCTATGAGGTTATAGAAATGTTTGGTTGGAAGGGGAATGGATAAACGTTCTTATACCCTTTGAAATCCTTTCTTCAAGTCGATTTGGCATTGTGGGGAAGTTAATTTATTTAATAGCTATGCCAAGACAACAAAAGATGAACAGCACTTGGAGAAGTTTTGAAAGAGCTTTAAAGTAGTATTGCACGGTTAGGTAGTAGAACGTACTTGCACTGAGCAAGTTGCCGCTGCTTCTGTACCCAAAGCTTCTTTTGCGTTCTTCAATTCTCTTTAGTTTTCTCATATCCTCGCATAACTATGAGGATGTTTCACCGACTGGTTCATCTTCTTAATATTCTTCAAGAAGGAAATTCAATTCCCTTCTTTCTTTCTTTGATTTACTTTTCTACTTTATTTATGTTTTAAAAGATCTTAAGTACAAATCCAAATAATCACTTCCACGATAACTAACTCGATCCAAAACATGACTGACTAAAAGAATTAACGACACAATTCTGATAAACGGAAATACAAATTTAATCTGCCATTTTAGGTTCATCTCTTGTCATATTTCCGCTAATTTATTTATAAATAAAAACTGATCAATAATCTGCGGTACAATTTATTTATCCCTAACTGAATTATTAACCATATTTTACGGATTCAATGCCATGATAAAGGAATAATTAATCATACGTTCATTTATTTTCCCGCAGAAATTTAGAACTAATATTTTACATTCATAACTTTATTAAATATAATTTAACTTCAGAATTCTAATATTTGTATAAAAGGTAATCTGCAGCTCTTTATTATTTTTTAAAGTTGACTATTCTTTCTAGTTCTGTACTTATTAAAATGATAAATTTAAATAATTTAATTGTTTAAATATTTGCTGATATAAATTAAGCAGAATTTTCTAAACAAATTTAAATTCAATGCAACTTTTAAATATTGTTATCTAACAATATAATTTAAATTCATTTCTTTTTTAATTTACGTTTATCGGGCATCGACTGCCACGTTTATTAGATCTATTAATTGATCTACTTTAATTGCGAACGAAAATAATGATGAGAATTTAATAACTTAAAAAAAGTAATTATTTTCTATAACTGAGGAGAGTGTACATCTTATACCATTATGTAGTGAAAGTTAACCCAGTAATAGGTAAATTCTAGGTTACTATTAAAACTTATCATCACTCCAACTCAACAATAGTCGATCTACTGTAATTTTTTGGTTTTAAAAGGAGGATACACGTGGTCAGTTAAATTATATGGTGGAAAAGAAGTTAATTTAACAGAAATGCTGTCTCAAGTGAAGTGGTTATGGACTTGATGCAGCCTCTGCTGGGTGAAGGACGCACTTTATTTACAGACAATTATGATACTAATATAGTGTAAATATACACTATAGTGTAAATCTTGCTCAAATGTTAAATGATGGCTCTTAACTTAAAAATTTATTGTTATAATTATTAAGTTAATTAAAATACCACAAGAAAAAAAAATTAACATTAGAAATATTGTAACTAGTATTTCTTTACATAAAAAATTAACATGTTTTATGTTTTTAAACGTTTAACTTTTAAGACAAGTTGAACTGTGAGTTTAACCATATTCCAACAAAATTAAAAATGTAATCGAAGGAGTACTGAAAGCAATATGTTAATAAAATAGAATTCAACTTCCCACTAGGATCAGTTAATTTTAACAGGTTAAGACTCACAGTAGTAGATAATCACCAAGCTGTTAATGGAACTTTGAACAAACTAAACATTTCAAAATAAGTAAGTAAAATGAATCAGTAAGAATATTCTGTTGTGCTACGACAAAGTTTTTAAGAAATTTGGAAAAACAATTTAAGCTCTTTCGCGGACAAAAACAACTGGAAAACAGCAAAACCTTGTAGAATGTGCATTCTGTACCAGACTATTTAGTAAAGGTACATTCTTAGACTTCCTTCCTTTACTTTCATGTGAATTTTTGTTATTTAAATGTTTATAATTTAGCAATAATTCCAGACCTTGTTTGAGAGAAAAGATTAATATATTTTTTTTTAGTTTAATGAAACCACATCAACAGCTTGGTCATTTCGGTGGATTATCTAACTTTATCTGTTGGTTTTGACTTGTAATAATTTCCAAATCTGAGCCGGGAATCGAACCAGGAAGTCCGCGTTATATGCTTGTGCACCACCACTACACTATGGAGGCGGCCAATTTTTGTTTTTAAAACATCCTGAAATATATAAATTTTAACGGTCTGAATATATTTTTAAGAGATTGTTATTATTGGAATTAATTTTTTTTAAATGCAAATATAAAGTTTAAGCAAAGCCGATATAAGTCTGAATATAACATCCATAGAATTAAAGTGTAAAACATACTCGGTAGCATGTTTCAAAAGAAGACTGAACTCTGAACAAAACAAAACTAAACGTGACTCTGAATTGTCCAATAATATCTTCGAACATTAGTTAGTTGAAGCTGAAGATGACAATGACTATGTTGGAGATACTAATGATGCCGATTATGAAATGACAATGATTAGTGAAAGAAATAGAAAAACGTAAAAGATTTTAATGAATAACAGAATCGTAAAGGTAAGTCCACTGGTTTAAAACGTTTCAGTTTGTGAGTATCTTCACTGTTGTTGAGGAGGTTAATTGCGCAAGGATTTTAATGCCCTTCTAACTTTTTTTAATGTTTCTCGCTATGTTGTTTAATTTATTTTTCTATTTAGAGCAGGTTTAAATCGTTGTGGAGTATTTTATTGGTTTCATACCGTGGGTCTGCGGTAATCAGTCTCAGACATTTTAATTGAAAGCGTTGTAATATTTCTACATTCAATAAACCAGCTGTTGCCTATACCTCTAACCCGTAAATCCAAACTGGTTTGAGAATTACTATGTATGAGAGAACTTTATTTTTTAGAGAACGTTGACACTTACTACTTAAAAGCCAGAACAATTGACGTAACGTCAGCCCAAGTTGTTTCCGTTTCGTCCAAAAAATATGACTTCTCCCCATGAGTCTTTAATCAAAACGTAAGCCCAGATACACAATTTCTTCTTTTTGGGGTATTAATTAATGTACTGTTCAAGGTGAACCATGGACATATTGGTTTTTTTAAGGTACACGTTACGTGTGTTGACTTAACCTTCAATCTCCATGTCTTAATTTGTTCGTGAATGTTGTAAGATAGTTTTGTAACTTCTTACCGGCACGTGTGGAGAAGCATCTGCCGCTAAAATCCCTGCATCATCTGCAAACGTTGCCGTTATTACAGATTCATGTTTTGGAAGAATGGCTGTATAAAGAGTAGGCATATATAGGAATTGACTCATAACGCTGCCTTGAGGAACACCAGAATTTATTAAGTAGAAATTATAAAAGACATCATATTTCATTTGGAAGAAACAACTTGAAAGATAGTTTTTAAAAATGAAAAAGTAGGCCTATAATGTAGGGTAGACCGGGGCAGGTTTTAGAATATATTATGTATTAGAATATAAGAATATATTATATTTTAATTTTTTATAATAGATCAGATGCCATACTTTGTCGAATGCCTGTTGAATGTCCAAGAACAAAGGTTGAAGTAAACTGTTTCGGTTTTAAGCTCTTCTGTAGAACTTTGACTAGTTTGTATTTGATCTTAATATGAGAACAAATATCAGGGTACTTAACAGTTAATACCGTAGAAGATCTTAATATAAGATCCACGTAATTTCATTGGTACTTAACAGTTAATACCGTAGTAAGATTTATTTTTTTTAATTTGAAATGTTTCCTCTGTTGTTTCAGCAAGAGTTTTCGTTTTGAACTCATCAATTCATATTTATGATTCAGGACTTGTAAAAACACAGTTTTTAAATTTGTGTAAACGTATACGCGTGTTTTTGTGTACGTAACAGGATTACGCATCGTATGTGCTTGTGTGAGTGTGGGATGGTTGAAGAGAGTGGGTAATTAGACGGTGGGTTGAGGTCGAGTGAAAGTGGAAATGCGTTGGGGGATGCGTTGGTTGGTGTAGAAGAGAAGAGCTGCTGGCTTACTCTATGTGGTTTGGTGGTTTGCCAGTCATTTCATTTTATAATTAGCATTGCCATGCTCTACTCCCACTTTAATCATCTGAACATTTCCACGAGCAAGAGGTTAACTTCCTTCCTCTTCCCTCATTTTACTGCCACCCCCTCATCCCTCGCTTTATATTCTATCATCTCTTATGCCCCTCATGTATATGTATGTATATCTATATATATATGCACCTCCTCTGCCGATACCGGTGATGCTGTTCCTCTGTTCCTTTGAGAGCAATCAATGAACTCGGTTCTAATTCTTTACTCGGTAATAATTTCCTTCAACAAAGAGAGTTATATGGGCTGCCATATAAATTTGTAGCATTTATAATTGAAAAGCCTTAACTAAATTGTTTAACAAGAATTCATAACGTGGGTATATCTTATTTACGTAGAGAAACCGCTTTTATATTTTGTGCACTTAACATAATTAGATTAATAAATTTCAACAGGTTAATATTATTTTAAAGTTAACTTTTAAGAGTAATTTTAGGAGAATTAGGTCTAAACTTATAAATGTAGGTTATAACAGTAAAGTAACTCACTGTTATATTTAGTGTAATGGCTTAATTGTAAAGTTAAACTTAGGACTACTCTACACCAAACCAAAAATCAAAATTAAGTCATCAGTAAATTTTCACGTTAAACTTCATTATTTAAGTAACAATAAAATAGTACTAAAAGTACGGTTATTAACTTTATTTTTAGGCCCACTTAAAGTTGTATTACTACGACATTAGAAACTACAGCAGGATACGGAATATGTCAGATTATTGAATCGAAATCTGCTAAGTAGGTTACTCAATCACTTTAGACTGCCAACCATAATTTGTTTTATGTTTGTACAAAAGTGGGGAAGGCATTGGTATACCACCTCACTCCTCATTTTACTTAGTAAAGTCTCTAGAGGTTCAAACCAGCCTTTCGGCTGATGATCTAAACAAAAATAACATGGTACACCACTATTTTGCACTAATTCGTTTTCTGATTTACTGTACTACCTACCAGATATGTATCTAAGTTAGTCTAGTCTACTTCCAGTCTACAGTAGAACTAGTCTGTAATATTTGGAAAGAAACTATAGCCTAAAAAATATTTAAAAATTCAAATATTCATAAAACTTAGAACACAATGTTTTAACTAGGTACCGTACCTATTTTTGAATTTAAAATTTAATTTACTAAACAATAATAAATGTTTAATTACGTTAAATAACTAATTCTGTTTACATTTTAAATTTTAGAACAAATCTTCCTTAGGTTTACAATCTGTGAAGTTGCAAAACTTCTCACTTCTGATAAAATTGTTCTAAAGGTAGCGTCTTTGAATGTATCTTTACAGTAGGTACAGTAATCAGTGTTTTTCTTGCTTAATTTAACTTTAAGCATTAGACTTCAACTTACTTGATTTGAAGTTACTAAGTAAAAGTTGAAACGGATCAATACACGATAATTTCAATATATACTTATACGAACTTAGGTTTCTTTTGTATTTTTGTCTTGTCTTTTCCTAAGTTTAAAAATGTGTTAACGTTTTATTACTAATGAAACCTTAATAAACTTATGTATTTCTGCAAGTAAATGCAAGAAAATTAACTGAAACTTTCATTTGTTTAAAATTTAACGAATATTTATAAAGAGAATATTAATGTTTTAATTAATTTGCATTATTTTTCCTTCGGTAAAATTTTAATCCAAATTGTTTTCTACGCAAGACAGACCAATAAAGCGAAAACACTAAAAGATATATTTTTTATAACTTCGTTTTACACGTTGGAAAAATTTGTTTTGATACTTTCAGAATGTTTACAGCTTAGAAAATATTTGAACATTAAGCCTAGTGGTCCACTTCTACTTCAACATTTGTATCAAATACAGTTTCTTTCTACAACTTGCATAAAAATTAAAAAAGAGATTGAAAATACCAAAAGAAAACTTATTATTAAAATGATTTCTGAGAGAAGCTGTTGCGTTTGTGGTAATAAAATTACTAGATGTAGCATGTATGTACAGGGAAATTA
The DNA here is from genome assembly GCA_035578175.1 of Catonia carolina. Classification (NCBI taxonomy): domain Eukaryota; kingdom Metazoa; phylum Arthropoda; class Insecta; order Hemiptera; family Achilidae; genus Catonia; species Catonia carolina. The sequence continues at coordinate 353,589,582 of JAQMRL010000001.1, forward strand.
ATAGTGAAACGTGAATAAGTGAACGTAATTCTATCTTTAATTTCCTGCTAATCAATAGAATTAGTAAATTAGTGAATTGAGAATTTATTCAATTGAAAATAATAGACAATGCTTGAATTTACGTTTAAAAATATTTATTAATAATTATATGAGAGAAAAATACAAAGTATTGTTGCAAAACTTTGTGCCAAAAATTTAGAGCTTTATAATAATTTCACCATCTCAAAAGAAGTCAGCACATTTTTGTTGAAGTGTGTCATTCAGTTGTTACTTTCTCGTGCCTATATGAATATATAGGAAGAAAGTATTGTTGTCATGTAGATTTTCGAAATCGAGTTTTCACCGGATCTACACGTTTTCAGACCTCCTGAACCAAAAAACTTGTTTTAATCGATTGGTCTGTGTGTCCGTCCTTGTGTCTGTGTGTGAAAAAATATCTCAAGAACGGAATATTTTACGAAGTTGAAATTTAAAACTCAAGTTACATGCCACTGAGGACCCGACACAAACATTTTCATCAAAATCGGTCAATTGGAAGTAGTCGTTTATTCATGTCATTTTAACTTTTTTACGATTTTCTCAAAAACGGCTCCTACGATTTTTTAAAAAATAACGTCATTTAATACATTTTTATGCTTAACAAGATAGAGTAGGCGCCTTGTCTGCTGAAATTATTGGAGAGACTGTTCTTTCGTGAAAAAAGGCGGCCGAAAGATTGCGGCCTTAATATGAATTTTAGGACAAAAGTGTATATTATAAAAGTTGTAGACAATTTAAAAATCTAGAACTTTTACTTTAACTAATGTTTTGTATAACACTTAGTTTAGCGATAATTTGTGATTTTCTTTCTTTTTCATAAAAATCTGTAAAAAATTATTTTTTTAAGATTTCGGCCTTAGATTGCATTCTACGACATTTTGCATTTTACGACAAAAGTGTATTAATAAAATTATAGAAAATTAAAAGATCTACAATTTTGGTAAAAGCATTTTCTCTACAGAGTCTAGTTTAGCTTGAATGAGTGATTTTCCGTTATATTAAGCCAAGCTAAGGTAGATTTTTATTTTGCATCATTCACTCATGGTTGCATCATTCATAAAAGAAGGTTACCTATGTTTTTGTTTATTTCTAATGTTAGGTTATAAATATGGTTCATTAATTTCATTGGCAAGAGAAAGTCGTGTGAGTGTTTCACACCTGAGTTTTTTAATAGTAATGTGGTCGTTATAAGACTGACGTTTGTCTAAGTGGAGTTCTAAAAATTGTCCAGTTTAGAAATAACAAAACTTTGAATTAAGGTGAGGTTAATTAGACGGGGAACGTTTTGATCACTGTTGGTATAAACACCCGCAGTTTGAAGACTGTCTATTATTTACTAGCGTAAGGTAGTTATTTACCCCACTGCTAAAAACTAGTTGCAGAGTATCAATGCCTCAATACATATGAATTTTGTAGTAATTGTTCTATAGATATACAGAAAATATAAAGATACATAATATTTATCTAGTTTCATTTGTTACAGTTTACGTATTTTCTAGAACTGTACAATAAATGCATTTTTCCCAGGTGAAATTTATTTAAAAACAAACATAGAAGACACAAAACAATATGATGTAAAGTTTTCATGTTGTATACAAGAGGGATGGTTATTTTTTGCTAATTTACATATTCTATTTCCAAATGGATTTAACTAAATGGTTTTTTAATGAATAACATTTTTCCTGACCTACATTAAAAGTTTCATTAGTAAAGAATTTCTTTATTAAAGTGTTAGAAAATGTGTTTGAAGTTAAAATGTATAAAAATAACATTAGCATAACACAATTTCTAATATAATGTGTAATTTTTTTATAATTAGAAGTTAAATTAAATATTATCCAGTGAGATATTTTTTATGACATTATGACAATAGAGGTAAACATATTTTTTTTAAAGAAGAGAATTTCATTATGAATATAACAGAATGACTTTTATTTATAACTAAAATAATTTGTAAAATATAATGAACATAGAAAGCGTTTTTTGAGGAACATAAATGATATTAAACTAATGTTATCTGGAATATTAATAAATACATTAGCGTAATTTTAATAAAAAGTTTATTTTATGGTCATTTTGTCCGATGAAAATTTATATAAAAATGTAATGAAGATGAAATTTCATATTTTTTATAAATTGAATACCGTTAGAAGAAAGGCAGGAGTAAAAGGCCGCAGCTACAACGACACACCACGCTTCACCCTCGACCAACGCTTTTCCTTATGACTATCTCCTCTAGAACCGCGACTGGTCATTATTGGAGCGACGTACTTTTTTCACTTCAGTTCAGTTTTTGGAGTGATCGTGTTCCTATCATAATCATCTTTAGAAGAAGATTGAATACGTAACAATAAATACATATTATTAAGTTAAAAACAACACACGTTCATACGTTGATGAAAAAAAACAGTATGGTGAATTTCATAATTTTTATCCAGATTTAAGACGTGATGAAGGAAGATTTTATGAATACTTGTTGTTAATTCATCTGCTAGTTCTTCCACAATACTTTTTAATACGACACAGTTATGGTGGTTTAGTTGATTTTGCATATAGGTGACTGGAGGAAAATTCTGTTGTCCAGTTACTCTTTTGTCAACTGTCTCGATATTTAAATATCCACAAAGAATACTGTAGCAATCTAATAAATATGATTTTCTTGACACAAAAAGACTGAATACTGAAAGCTAGCTGCAAAGTTGCTAAGGAAATTATTCCAAGCTCCATTCCTAGGTGCTGTGGATTAGTTGATTCACTGATAGGGGAGAAAATTAGTGCATGGGAATAAGCTCCGTTATGGCGACGATAATTTATGCGCACAATTTTTGTCTGCAAATGGTTTAATACTAGGGGCTATGTGAGTTTTGATGGACAGTGGTGGCCGCGGCCTTAAGATACTAGTCATCAACGATACTGGTGAAATAAAATAGTTGATTTTAATTATTGTGTATTTTTACAGATTCAAAAAACGGAACCGCTATTTGTAATAGACTGGAAAACGAAAATCTGACTGATATACGAGTAATACTAATCTACAAAAAAAGTATGATTCAGGATGTTCTGAAACAATATAACTGTGTGGCCGATACAAAATATAAGTATTATGTTCTGAAGGGCTATCAAATATCTTCATTGTATCATTGGTATTCGAAAAACTGTATGAAATTGTGTCTATTTACTTAAAATAAATAGTAATATATTGGATGTATTTAGCCTGAATGAAAAAGTGGAGAAGTACCGTAGTCAATGAAAGCAACATTTGGAACGGATGCCAGTGGAGAGAATACCGTTAAAAGTGATGGAATATGTTCCAGTTGGAAGAGGGTAGGTGGGAAGACCTCGAAGAAGATGGCAGTAGTCGAGATGTACGGGTTAGAATATCTCGTGTTTGTGTATAAGTACTGGATGGTTTGTGAGTTCGGAACAGTTTTATGCCTAATCATTGATAGTACGAGAAAGAGAGAAAAGTAATATAGGTTTTGAAATTTTAAATATGAAAAGACAAACAATGGTAATATTGGTGATTGTTAAGAAACGTTAGAATTTAAAGAGTTTATTGTTTCTTCCCTCATGATATTGTATTATGCGACTACGTACATGCATGCAATACTTGGATTGATTGTACTGATAAATTTAATTAGGTATTACATTTGTAATTGTAATGTTTCTACTTAAAAATTGTTGTGACTACTTAAATTCTAATTAGTAAAAAATATTGATGAATACATAATACAATTTTTTTGGCTGACAACAAATTTGTGCAAATATTGGTCCGGATGATAGTGTTACACTTAAAAAAGACTAAATAGCTAAAATTGTAAATAACTTTTTAATAGGCATAACACATATAATATTACCAATTCATTGTAATTAAATTATATTTTTTGATAATCTAATGTACTAAATTTAAAGAAGAATAAACTTTAATCAAATAATATTAAGAGTATTGTGTTTAACTTGAAATTAAATAAATGTAAATTTAAGATATTTTTTAAACATAATTATTAACAATATAAAGAATTACTTACTTAAATTTTTACTTCCGCTTATAACTTTTATTGGTTTTGGTGGAGATGAAGGCATGGGAATTTCTGAAAAAAAAGAAAAATACAAATAAAAAAGCGTAGATCATCGTATAGAAGAAGCGACCTAAAAGAAAAATAAATAAAATATTATATATATATTATATAGGTATATTAAATGTAACCCATTAGATTATTACTTTTATATAATAAAAAAAGGAGTTTGTAGCAAATGGTATGGTAGTAAAGCAAGAAGGAACCTTAGCTTGGCTTGCTTTTCACATTTTAGGGACGATGCAGTGAAAACGCTTTGTATATACTTGTAGTATGTAGTACTGGGTTGGCTTTTACCACTAAAAGATTTTGCTGAGTTGAAAATAAACAGTGGAAAACTCATTTAAGTTTTCACTTTAAGTCCGACATTAAAGAGAAGCAATGATCTCGTCTTGAATTACACTTACTTCCTATTTATACCTATCCAACAGAATCTTTTACTACAATATCCTCATTGAAAATTAATTCTCCTTATCAAATTCACAAAGTTTATAAATTTTTTAATAAAATTTTATAGCAACATCTGTTAAATGATTATACTACTGGTGTTAAATTAGTGTAGGCTATTAATGAAATATAAGTGTTAATAAATTTATTATACTAAAATACACGATGGATTTGTGTGCAGATTCTGATACAAAATTTTGCAAGGAAATGCAATATTATCGAAATTAATTAGAAAAAATATATGAGAATATTACAAACTTGGTCGAAAAGAAACTTAGTGTAATTGAGATTTTAGAATAATGGCTAAATGCTAGAATAATGGTTGAATGCTAGACAGTTGTTACCGGTGTACTTTGATGGTTGGGGTTCAATTAACCATACTCTCTCAGAAATGGTCGGCCTGAGTCTATGCAAGACTACACCTCATTTACACGTCATACATATCATCCTCATCTCATTGGGTTGCTTATTTTTTTGAATTGAACAGATTGCAACGTATACACATTAGGGATTAAAAAGAAAGAAAAAAAGGATAATGGCGGACCTTCCATGTTCTACATGGATCGCAATATTTTGACGCAATCCTGGATCACGATATATAGTCTATTGATTGTGTTCGGTCAAATATTGATGGTATTTGTGGATTACGATATATATCGCAAATTTAAAAAATAAATTGAAATACATCAATATCATCGTCAATATCACGATATGTATTGAGTTTCTAAGGTTTACGCGACCTATTTGGCAACGACGACTTGTTTATAGTCGGTATCTTAACGTATAAGTGTAAGTTTTAGGGGTTAATTTTTCTGACTTGTACAGTATATAATTATATATTTTTTAAAATTTCTGACTGATATTAAAATCTTTATAATGGAGAATATTGAAGAGCGAAAATAATTTTGAGAATTTTAAGTTCTCAAACAATCTTCCCGTAGTGTAATGCTGTAGGCCTAATGATGATGATGATGGTGATTTTCTCATTACGGTGTCTGTTTTATTAAATATGGGCCGACCATCAGAAGTACGGTAAGTTAGTTTTTCAAAACACGCATCAAGCATGCGGGAGTAATTTTTATAATATTCTGCGTTTGTCAATTGAATTTCATTTAATAAATTTAAATGCGTGTACTTATACCGTTTCTGAAACCAATATTTCACCCGGGGCTTACGCTCGACTCTTCTTTTTAACACAACAGCGATCAAACTAGCTGCACAAGCCTTTCTTTTGTTTATGTCCATTATCAAATGTTTAGTTTACTGAGCTGTGATCCGCAGAACGAGAGTATTGATGTGCGATCCATATTGAGTCTGTAATGTCATGCTCGATATATCTACCCATCAATCGAGATACTAAAAAAATTGCGATCCATATTGAATATGTAAAGTCCGCCAATGTATTTACTATTAAAAGTCGTTTATAAAACTAGATAACTTGGTCTAAGATTTATATATGTTAATAACTATTTCAGATATTCTGCAATTAAATGTGTTGTTCTATTGTAATCTCGTAGTTAGTTTACATTTAACATCTCAAAATCTTACAGGTCCACAAGAACATGCTGCTCAGAAGAAATTACAATCTCGTATAAAATATTAATTTTGTTAATTTTTTTCTTACCGGTCAGTCATTTTATTCGTCTGTTGTGTTATCATATTTTGTGTGCTTTTGACCGTGTAATTTATCAACTGACGGACGCAGCCGATATTGTTGTTCTCGTAGTAAAAAGTTTAGAGTTTTATTGCATTCCAGTTATTGCATTATGTTAATTCTATTGTTATTTATTTTTAGAGTAAGTTACTCATTTCTCGATTATTCTATTTATTCAGATTATGTTTTATTTTACTCAGATTCATATTATGATTCTTTTATTTTTATCCTATTTATCTACTAATAGGCTATTTATTTATCCAAAATCCTCTTTACCTTTCTGGAATTCTATTGGATTTTTATAATTATAGACGCAGCCGTCCTTTAGTAGGCAGTTATTATTTTATACTTTTAAAAAAAACTGAACGACGTGACTTGCTCTGCTTTTACTGTTTACGCCTTTCCCCTACTGCTGGTACAGGTTGTAAACATTGCTGACACTACTCCCGTAACACAAAAGGGTAGTTACAGGGGGACTTTTCCTCAGTTTTCAGTTGGCGCATGCACACAGGCAATTATTTTACTATGTTTTTCTGTTACAGTTATCAAAAGTGTTGTAGTTTGTGTTGTCTTGAAAAGTGTCAAGAGAAACAATAGTAAATCGGTTGTGACGTCAGTGTTATTAGAGTTCGTTATTTTTGTTAAGACCAATTTTGTACATAACACGTTGCGATTGTAGCAGTTCTTCGTACTGAGAACTCAGTGTACAATTGTTTTTCGTAAGCAAGAATTTATTCATTAATTGTTTGATTATAAATACACCTATGTATTTTTAGTTAAGTTTAAGTAAGACTTGGTTAATTGTAAAATAATTTTGTATTAAATTTAGTTGAGAGTTTATTGTAATTTTCTTGTTATTAAAATTACTGTAAGTAATTAATTTATTAAAATATTTGTTTTAAGTTAAAAAGGAAGTTTTTTATTCAGAAACAGAGAACCTGGAATAAATATCACAGTAAGTATATAATAAAACATGATTAAGGTAACCTAAATTTAAATTAATATGTTAAATAATAATTTAAGTACTTGAGAGTTAGCTACTGTTGTAATAATTTCATATTGATCTAACAATCAATCTACCATTACTTTAAAGATTTGTTTCATTTCAATATGGGTATACATGAAACAAGTTATATTAACTCAGTTGTCGCAAATAACAATAAAATAACATGATACACATTCGGATTCTGGTATGTGTAAAATTAAGAAAAGAAGAAAAATTTAAAAATTATAAAATGCTTGAGAAAAGCACAATGAAAAAGATAAAATATTAAGCGTGAGAAAAATCTTTAACGTTGTCCTTAGTAGGTCAAAACGATAAAATAAAACGAAACGAGGATTGTTTATACGTAAATTATTTAAGGAAACTTACAACAGTTAGACAAAACAAGACTTGAATTAAAAGAAATGATGGATGAATTATATCAACGTACGGTTGTGAGTGTACTTGCTATGAGGTAGGTGAGGAACGGATACATAAACATCATTTCTAGCCGTGGCAGTGTTCTAAATGGGCAAGTTTTTCTAAAAGTTCTATAATCTTTTACAGCAGTAATTTTATTGTCAGCGTTCATATTTTTTAACTACAAAATGTTTTATCAAGAACAATAAAGTAACACGAGTATTCTTTAAAATCGAGTTGTATTCAAAAAGGAGTATAGTGTACTATTTTCATCAATCGCTTCGAATATCATTTAAACAATTAAATGAAGATTTTTGAAATCCAAAAAATAATAAAGAAAAAAAAATTAATAATATAAGTAATATATAATATACTATACATTTAATAATATAATATAAATAAGAAAAACAATAAATAACAATAATATTTTTTCATAAATAATAAATCCATATAATTTTTTCTAGGAAGAATTTTTCAAACTTGTCATATATTGATATAAAACGTATACATATTTATGGCATTAACAAAACAGATTTTATATGATATTCTGCTTTTAAAAGTAACGTTACCATTCAATAACTTTATTTGTCTCATGAGAAAGGCAATGTACAATAATATTGTCAGTCCTAACATTATTTATTGTTCTCTTTGTAAATTGAAACCCTAGCTTCTGTTTTATAATGAACTAGCACATTATATGTTTCTGAATACCAAAGTGTAAGGTATATTATCTTTGGTGGTCCCTAATTATTAAAATTGATATAAATGTACATAATAATGAAAGTAGCTTAAGATGTGTGTGTTGTTTAGGTTACTAGGCGATAGGCTGGTTTAAACCTGTAGATGATTTACTAAGAAAAAAGAGGAGTGAAGTGGTTTGTACAATTGTCTTCCACACTGAGTGGAAAAGTATGCTTATCAGCATGTCAGGTTCCCTAAAAAACATTTACTTCCCACCCTGCAAGTGACATCTTCACTTTATTCACGCCAGGGTCTGGCTGCTTAATGAAATTCATTACTCTCAAAGAAGATAACTCTGACTAGTGTCATTTACACCTCTTCTGCTCTTTAAAATGCTTCAGTCAAATAATTGGCTGACTACATGATAAGTTAGCTTGTTTATGATGAGCAATTTAAATTCTCTCTGTAACTTCATAAATTAATTAAAATAATAACTACTTATATGTCAAAGCGAAACGTTTTAATATAATTTCAAATTAATGTAAAGAGATTGGTGTTATCCGTAAAACTATTTGAACAAAACATGAATGTATAAAATTATATTTTTGATGTTTAAAGTTATTTATTCTAAAACATAGTTGGTCATTGAACCAGAAATAATAGCAATAAATACGGAATTAGAAGTACCGATAAGTAATTAGGGAGTACCGGTTAACCGGCGGCTCTGCTCAATAGACAATCTATTTGTAGCACATAAGTTTACACAATGTCCATAACAATCAGATGGAGTGTTAAATTATTTACACTCAATCTGTTAATTCCAGGGCTACAAAAATAGTTCTGTTTCTTATCACATGGTTAGCAAATGAAATGTCTGAAGTATTAAAAACAGAAGAGGTAGAGGTGTAAAAACACTAATCAGCGTTATTTCCTCTGAAAGTAACGAATTTCATTATACAGCCAGACCTTGTGGTGAATGAGGTGAAGGTGTCATTGGCAGAGTGAAAAATATGTGCTTTGCAGAGGGCCTGGAATGCTGAGAAGCATTTTTTTCCACTCAGTGAAGAGGCATTGGTAAACCACCATATTCCTCAATTTAGTTAGTAAAATATCTAGGGGTACCACCCCTTCGGCTGATTACCTAAACAACAAACAGCAATACCTTTACATGTTCAGCATCTCTATGGGTTTAATAATTGTCGCCACCGGCTTTTAGTAGCGCAGTCGTCGAGCTCATACGACCGGCCGGGCATCCGGCGGCGTAGTTCAAAAATAAAACATTGAAGGGGGAGGTCGTCTTCACCGCTGCCTAAAAGATTAGGAGCAGCCGCCGACGCAGCGAACACCTTTCACCGCTGCCTCCGAAGAGGAGCAGTCACCGGGGAAGTGAAGCGGGGTCGTCTGTACCGCTGCTTAATCTAATAGGAGCGTGTCACCGACGCAGCGTGCACCTTTTACCGCTGCCTCCGAAGGGGAGCAGTCGCCGGTGAAGCGAGGGGTAGGGAATGGAGGTGCAGATGACGGAAAGAAATACTCAATGTTGAGATGTCAAATCCCCGTATCGATTCTCGCTCACAGAGAACTCGATACTGTCACCTTCTCCTTCTCGACTATTGCATAGCCAGTGCGTAGATACCATATGTTGCCACTTGGTACATGCGCTGTGAGAGGTGTGACCGCTGGCGCTATCTATCGGCAGCAGCAACCCATCACAGCGCCAACAGTAGGCAAAATATGAACTACGAACCGGCGTACAAGTAGTACAGTATCATAATATAAATTATAATCATATACTTGAGAACTGGTTTGCTGGCAGTCATGGTTCGGTTGAACAGTACCACAGTCATTGGCGAAAAAAATTTGATTTTAAAGTTTATTAAACAACATCATGGCCATTAATCACTACTTTGGGTTAAGGAATGATGGGTTTGAACGTGTAATAATTTTCTAGCCCGGGAATTGAACTGCCAGGACTTCCGCTTTGAAGCAAAGTACGCTAACCACTGGGCCAGGAAGTAGCTGCTAAAACCAATTTTTACGTGAACTGCTTACTTTTAAAACTTATGTATTTATACTAACTTTATAAAGAAGCAACGTTTGTCTGTTCAAGGTAATATTTAGAAACTACCTAACCGATTTCAAATATTTTTTCACTGTTGGAAGCTTTTTGGGTAACAAAATTTATTAATCATTACGTAATTTTTAAATTATGAAAACAAATTTGTGATTGGTAGTCAATTTTTATTGTATGGTAAGGTTAGTTCTTTTATAATTTATATTATGTTCTACCATCTATTGTATACAAGGTATTGCAATATTCAGTCAGGCAACAGTGACTGTACAGTATCGCCCTATAAAACGACATCATTCTTTAGTCTTTTCTTTCTCAAAATTTTTTAAAATTGTAATGGAAAACATATCTAAAAAATAAAATCACATAAAATTTCTTCATAGTCCATAAGTTCTGTCCAGAAACAAAGAAATTGTCTACTAGTTAACAATTAGATTTTATAGTGGAGAGATGACTTGAATACTAGTGGAGGTGAAGTACGGAACAGGAAACCTTGTCCTATCAATGGACAAGCCTCTTCCACTTCTTCTTCACTTCCTCTCTTCTCACTTCTCACTCCTCTATTCTCTTCCTCTTCTCCACACAGGAATGCTTCTCACACTAGCATTAAAGTCATCTCTCCACTAATCTTTTCGATATTATCACCTTGGCGATTGAGGCATTTGTCCTATCTATGGACAAGCTTTCCTATTCCCCACTACGTCTCACAGTAGCATTCGAGTCATCTCTCCACTATACTTTTCGATATTAGCACCTTGACAATTGAGACATTTGTCCTATCTATGGACAAGCTTTCCTGTTTCCCACTTCGTCTCACACTAGCATTCAAGTCATCTCTCCGCTTTACCTACGGTTTTTTACAATAAATACTCAGCTACTCTCAGGTCGTATATCCCCTTCAACTTGTGATTCATACTGATGTCAAAAAATTCCGGTTTCTAATAGTCTACTAATTTGTTTTATTTGTAGTACAGCATGATTTGGCTGGAAGAAATTAAAAGCTTTTAGTTTAGGTTAAAGCGCAGTGAGTGGGGGTTTGTTAGTGTATATGAAATTATTTTAAAAGATACCATCGATCTTACTATTATGCCAAAAATAACTATACACATAGTAAACTTTTGTGTAGTTATTTGACTATAAAACTAAAAATTATAAGGAATAATAATTTAATTAATTTGATTGTAATAATATAAAATATTGAGTTGTTTGGCCTACCATATAAACGGACGGAGCCCTCCGTCTCTCCGAGTGAATTTTTTGAAATACATCTGTAGTTACCAAAATCTGTTGGTCGTAAATCACGGATTGTGAGTTTCATATGATTTCGGTAACTGCTTTCTGCTGATTCTAATGAATATTTATTTGAAGGCAATAAAATTACGTTTTCGTGTATCCAAAAATTAATGGCACGTGGAAATGCTTCTGAATGGCAGTCAACTGTTACATCAGTACCTGAAGGAGCACCGACCAGCTGATTCGGTACCCATATCATTGGACCAACTGAAAAAGAAATATAATATATTAGTATTGTAATGGTACCAAACAAAAAGTAAATTGTCGTTACAATGAAATCAAAAGAAATGAATTGAAATTTGTTTATATATAAATTGCTGCTATTGTGATTTTTTGAAAATAAAATAATGTTTAAAAAATAAAAACACACGACAATTGTATGTGGAAGAAAAAATATTTCTTTGATAACTTGCAGTTAAAAAATATTGTACAGGAGTTGGAAATAAAAATTATTAAATTAAAAGTATTAAAACTTTTAGATTTCAGAGAGCAATAACTACTCATAAATGTGTGGCGCCTAATATTTATTTTTGTTATTACACACCATAACATACAACCATACACTCAATAGAAATGGTGCTAAAATAAAAAAATATATAATTGAAGTATAATAAATAATATTAAATTAACTACGTCTAACAAAATTACTTAGCTACTATTTAGCTAAACGTTTTTAAAACAATTTAAAAGTTATGATATTTTGAAGCTGTAATGTAAGAGACCCTCTCCATCATTAAATAAAGAAAAATACAAAACTTAATAATAGTAACATTAATTTGATATACTTGTGCAATAGCAAATATTGTAAATAGATATAGACATACCAAAATGACTAGATGATTCACAACATTACCTACCCACATATAATGATTAGGAAGCGGTTGGCACAACCTATAATTAACTTATGTTAAAAAATCTAAATTAGAATCTCTATTTTCAATAACATTATAATACCTCATTGTTCTAACAAGTGAGTAAAAGTATTACGGCACTTTTCTGACCGGTGGAAACCAATAACAGCTTTGGATCTTTTGTAGGAGGACGGAATATGAAAAGAAAGGAACCTATTAGAATCAACAAAATCAAAAATCAGCCGAACCTCTTAGAAAATGTCCAATACTGACTCAACTAATTAACAACACAGTGTGGTTAAAGAGTATTACTGTATTGAAAAGAGTCAAATATTTTTAAGATAGACGAGCATAGGATTTTTGATTACATCATTTATACGATTTGAAAAAAAAATTAGTTCTGAATTAAGGGTAACACCCAAATTCTTAGCAATACTTACTCTTTGAAATGTATTATTTTCATAGCAATATATGATTGTTTTCTCGAAAAAGTATTTCAATCCATTTTCAAAAATTTCACTTCAATTTATTAAGAGCACATGCCATTTATATGTAATTTAATAATATCATCCTTTTTTACAGAAATGTTTTAATGGTTTATTCAAGGAAGATCTATAGTTATAAGTACTAGGAAAGTTTTAAGGGGTACTCCCTGAAAATTATAAATTTTTCCCTTAGTAGTTATAGCTAATATTTTATTGCAGATTAACTAAGCTCAAGTAAAGTAACTTTCAAAAAAATTTTTTTAATAATATGTAACAACAACCTCTAAAAGCAGGGTTAACGTGAAAAATTAGGGGTTCACGAGAAAGTATATATTTTGACCAGTTTTAGTGATATCTTGCTGATTATTTTTAAATGAAAGAGAAATGTTCAATGCATGATCTAAAATATTTAGTTTTCTTAAAATTTTACTTAAAATAAAAATTGAAAATTTTTATAAGTAACAAATTTTACAGTTTTTAATCAATTTGATATTGGTTTTTGCAGAAAACTAAATACCTCACATCATAGATCTGGAATTTCTAAGTCTGATAAAAAAGTAAGGATTTATTCAATTTGAACTAAAAATATTTACTTTCTAACGCAAGCACAATAAAAAAAATTGCGGCACACTCCTTATACTGTACATTATTATAACTTCCACTACGCGTGCTTTGCCAACCAAAAAGCTAAAAACAGTTATTAAAACTACGTATAATTTTTTTTTTTTTTTTTTTTTTTTTTTTTTTAACAGTAAGAATTATTTACAAACAGTTTAACAAAAACTTTCAGTAAATGTGTTGATGATGAATAAAACTTGAAGAAGACAGCACTCAGCAGCGTTGCTTCCAAGTCATCGTTTGGTTATAGTTGATGAAGGGTTTCTTCTTGGTCCTGGTGATGTACAATTTTTTTTCTTTTTTTTATACGGATGAAGTGAATGAAGGTGTGAAAAGAAGCGAATGAAGACGTGATACTGATGATCTGTGTAACTGATGATAGAAAATTTATTAGGTGATTAATTTTAGATTAATGAGAGTTAGCAAGATTTAGATTATTAATAAATAAGAGTTGACAACCGCAATATAATTTTGTTTCTGATCTTAAAAGGATGGTGAAACATTTTAGATCAGGTGAAACGGAATGGAAGATCTAATATTCTCGCCTTCTTGAGTCTTTGATGTTCAATATTGTCATCGAGAAGATTTATAGCCAAATGATTTGAGTGAGTGTCCAACTTGGTTATATACTTTTCACTCCGACTGCTAATTTCTTCTCCCACCGTAGGTATGCCCAGGTCATGATGGAGTACTTCATTAGGCACATACCAAGGTGCACAGCATATAAGTCGAAGAAACTTCGATTGGAATTTCTGTAATATTTCTACATTAGATGTACTTGCTGTGCCCCAGAGTTCAATTCCATAACTCCAAACTGGTTTTATCATCACCTTGTACAGTGTCAATTTATTTTCCAAAGACAACTGTGATCGCCTCCCAACAAGCCAATATAGTTGTCGTAATTTGAGTCCAAGTTGTTTCCGTTTGGTCCATATATGTTTTCTCCACGTCAATCGCCTGTCTAGATAGATGCCCAAGTATCTCACATCATCTGAATGTGGAATTACGTTGTTGCGAAACGTTACTGGTGAACATGATTCTCGTTTCATCGTAAAGGTTACGTGTGCAGACTTCTGTTCATTTACTTTGATCCTCCATTTTTGGCACCAGTCTTGAATGTCATTTAGATGTTGCTGTAGTTTTTCAGAAGCGTGGACTGGGGAGGCATCAGATGCAATAATAGCAGTGTCATCGGCAAAAGTTGCTGTTGTTACATGTTCATTTACAGGAATATCTGCTGTAAATAGCGTGTATAGAAAAGGACTTAAAATGCTACCTTGAGGTACACCTGAACGAATTAGGTGCAAGGTCGATAACTCATCATCAAATTTCACTTGGAAAAAACGATCGGTTAAGAATGATTTTAGAATAGGAAAATAATTATGATCCAGGTTTAATTTAATTTTGTGTAGAAGAGCTAAATGCCATACCTTGTCAAAGGCCTGAGCTACGTCTAAGAAGACGGCTGAGCAAAATTCCTTTTTTTCTAAGGTATATCGAATTTGGTTAACTATCCGATGTACCTGTTCTATCGTAGAATGTTTTTCACGGAAACCGAATTGATGATCCGGGTAAACACTTTCTTCCAAAAAAGGTTTTAGACGATCAAGTAGTAATTTTTCAAAAACTTTTGATGTGACGGATAGAAGACTGATCGGTCTATATGACGTAATTTCGGTAGGTTCTTTGCCAGGTTTGAGAATCATGACTATTTGGGCAACTTTCCATTGAGATGGAAAGCAACCCGTCCTTAGAATTGCGTTGAAAATGAATGTCAGGAGTAAAATTCCCTTCCTTGGGAGTTGCTTCAACACCTCACCGGTAATTAGGTCATAGCCAGGGGCTTTTTTGGAACTCAGGCGCTTTTGGATTGTAGTTATCACTTCAGCCGGAGTGAAAGATTTGATAGGAGGTGATAGCTGAAATGGGGCTTCAAGATGTTCTAAAATGTCTTCTTCTAATTTTCGATCGATATCATCGTCGTGTGGACGGAAGACAGTGGACAGATATTCCGCAAACGCTTCCACTTTTTCTTTTGTGGTCCTAGCCCAATTTCCATCCGTTAGACGAAGAGGTGGAATTTGTTTCTTTGATCGTTTTATGTATCTTGTAGCTTTCCATAATGAATAGTCAGTAGCTGCCGTTGGAGATAATTGAACCAACCTGTCTTGGAAATAATGATTACGCAGTTCTAGAAGCGTGTACTTTAGATGTTGTGCTGCACGATTGAATCTTGTTTTGTCATCTGGGTGTCTGCTATGCTGCCAAATTCGACGTAATCTTCGTTTGTAGTTTATCAATTCTCGAATGGTAGCAGGACAACTGTTGCCATGAGTGTTTTTGTTGGCGTCTGTAGTTGATTTCCATGCGGCATTTTGCACTACCTTATTAAAATGCTCAACCGCTTCCTCAATCTCGTCTTGCGATTTTAATGATACGTTTAGAATTATATTTTCGGTAACCAGACGCTTAAAGGAGGCCCAATCTGTGTTTTTGTTACACAGAATAGGGAGTGTCTTCTTTTTTTGTAGTTTACAACCAACGCTGGCGATTATAGGAGTGTGATCTGAGGACAAATCCAGGACCGATTTTACTCGAATAGAATTTTGACTTATATTTTTGGTAACAAAAAAGTCGAGGAGATCCGGAATTCTGCGTCGATCGGTTGGCCAGTACGTTGGTTCACCCGTCGATAACAAGCCTAAATTATGTTTTTGTACAACATTAAACAGAGTTCTACCCCTTGGATTACATAAACGAGAACCCCATGCCTGATTTTTCGCATTGTAATCACCTCCCGCAATAAATTTGTTACCTAAACTTTCAAAAAAAGTTTCAAATTGAGCGGCCGTAACGTGATGCCGCGGGGGAGAGTACAGCGCTGAAATTGTTACTTGTCCGCGCACGTCCTCAATGACAATGTTTGTTGCTTGTAGATAAGGTGTTTCGAATTTTTGAAGTTCGTAATGTTTAATATTATTTTTTATTAATATAGCGGAGCCTCCATGCGCCGTACCATCAGGATGATTAGTAAAGTATAGAGAATAACCGTTGCACCTGATGTAACTCCTGTTAGTGAAATGTGTTTCTGATAAAAGCATGACATCGATGTTGTATATGTTTAAAAATGTGACTAGTTCTTGAATATGTTGACTTAAGCCATTGGCGTTCCAGAGTGCAATTTTATATAATACTTGCTCCATTTTAATTCAATTTCGAAACAACGATTGTAAGTAAATTTAATAGTGTCGCAATTTGTTCTGTTTGTTTTTGTATTACGTTTCGTAGTTCTAGAAATGATTGTTGTAGATTTAAAATCGGATCAGTTTGTAACGGATTGGTTGCGTAGAATTGCCCTTTACGGCTCTCGCATAGTCTAAAATACTGTTACTGTTAGGTGTCTGATGTAATGTTTCCTGTACGCTGTTTTTTGCAACAACTTGGGTGACAAATTTTGAGCTGACCGTCTGAGTTTCCGGTGGTGTAACTGTTCTTTCGCGTAAAGGTGGAAATTTTCGTTGTTTAATCTGTTTGTATATTTCGCAACCTTTGTAGTTAGAGGGATGGTCTCCTCCACACAAAGCGCATAATGGTGGGGCGTCCTTCTGTTTACCACAAATAGTAGTGTCATGATTATCACCGCACTTCAAACAACGAAATGGTCTGTTGCAATACGCTCTTGAATGCCCGTACCGTTGACATCGCTTACATTGAATAATATCGTTTTTTTGGTAGGGTGGCTCAAATTTTATTTTGGCGTTTTGCAACAATTCTATTTTATAAATATCTCTGTTATTAGACGCCGGTTCTAAATCCACAAAAAAAAGCGAAAGAGGTTCCTTCGTAATTCTGTGCCGTATGTTCGAGATGTTCCGTACGGCATGGTTATGCGTAGCCAGTTCTTGTATCACGTCGTTGACGTCAACTGAGTAGTGGACGTGACGTAGAACAACCCTGAATGCACGGCACTGTTTTAGCTGGTAGGTGTGGAAGTCAATTTTAGAAGACTTCAGATTTTTTATTATCGTCGAATATGCACGGCTGTTGCTGGCGTTCAATTTCATTTGACTTCGAGAGATAATTTTGTACACATAATCTGTTTTGTTTACACCATTGCTGGTGATTATATTTAAAAGCAGTTGCAGGTTGCTAACGCTGGGAATAAAGACAGGGGGCGGCTTTGGTTCAGTTGTAGATGAATCGTCTTCCATGTCGGAATTGTCTGACAACACATCGTAAGCGTTGCTAAGTGGAAACGCTGTGGCTGTATTATCGAGTCGCTTCCCTGCACGCAAATCATTTGATGACTTTTCCGCCTTTCTTTTATTATTTCTCGCTCTTACAACAGTAAACTCGTCTTGAGGTTTTGATGGTAATGTCGGTCTGTTTTTGTCAACCGATAAATTACGTGATTCATTAACGAGTCTTGGATCCCGAATGAATCGTTTTTCCGATGTGTGATTTGAAAATCTATCAACACATGGTTTAGCAGCGCCTTCCTGATCGGAAGAGGTTGAAAATTTGGCGACCGATAAGTTGTTATTTATAGGCATACCACTAGAACAATCAATATCATATGATTGGGTTGAAGAAGAAGAACCCTGTGTCGACATTTTTAAAAACTTAACCTAATAATGTTCTATTTGAATAAAACAAACAAAAAATATAAATTTAAAAAGTCTTTCACCAACAAATAAAATAAAAAATTACCAACTTACATATTGATATAACATTCACACACAATCACACAATAATAACTGTTGAATTAATAATGTTTCAACGAAAAAACAGTGGACAAATACAGCAGTGCACTTCACAACACACCAATCAAGAATCCTACGTATAATTAAACGCCATAATAATTATAGTATATCCATAACAGACAAGTGGAGAGTCAAATTATTTACACTCAATTAGTTCGTTGCCGGGCTAAAATAAATAGTTGTGTTCCTTATCACATGGTCAGCCATTTAAATGACTGAATCATTTTAGAAAAGAAGAGGTAGAGGTGCAAAAGACACTAACCAAAATTGTCTCCTCTGAAAATAATGAATTTCATTGTACAGCCAGACCCGGTGGTCTGTGGTACCTACCAGTGATATTGTCGTTGAGAAATTCAGTTTACTCTCGTTTACGTACTCGAGTGAGATTTTCTATAAAAATAAAAATTACTACTATATTTTAGCCCACCGTGTTGGTCTAGTGGTAGAATCGTTGCCAAAGTCAGCTGTTTAACAGCTAATTTTCGGAGACGAAGGTTCCGTGGTTCAAATACTAGTAAACTTCACTAGTTAGTTTTGTACGCATTTGAATACTAGACAGTGATTACCGGTGTACTTTGAAGTTGGTTGGGGTTCAATTTACCATATTCTCTCAGGAATGGTCGGCCTGGGTCTGTACAAGACTACATCTCATTTACCCGTCATACACAATATCTCATCGGATCATGAGATTGCTTGTTGTTCTTATATTGAATAGATTGCTACATACACATTAGGAATTTAAAAAAAAAACATTTTGTACGAGTGCATTTCAAGGCGTAAACGGTTACGCACAGTACAGTTGTCAAAAAACGACAGAACTGCCGGTTTGTAATATCTTTGACTAGGTAAATTATGCAAACTTACATTTTTTTGTGATTTTTAGCTAGGCTATAATTTCATCTAATTCCAAACAAAGTAAATGACTAACATTTTAAAGAATGAATGTAATTTTAATCCATAAGCTTAAAATATTATGTCTCTTCTTGCCAGACGTTAAGAAGGCAAAAATAAATAACAAACAATACCTCTAAAAGTAAATATTTAAATGAAAAATATTAAAGTTTAATTTTAAAATTAGAATTTTGTTTTTCAAAGTGTTTTTTTTTTATTACAGATGTCTTTGATATTATAAACATGAAAAATGAATAATAAACTACAGTAAATTAAAAAAAAAAGCAGTTAAGAAATCAATAATTGAGGTGGGCAGAATAGAATTTATATTCCAGAACACCGGACAAAGCATAAATTGTAAAAAGAAACGTATTATATTTTTTTAAATTTTAAATTATACATTTATTTTTTATTTGATGATATTTATCGAAGGTTTCGATGTTATCTTTGTTATCTATTCATGCAAAAATCACTAAGTAAAATGAGATTAAAATTTTAATAAATACCAATGGATTTTATACTGTTTACCTCAGTGAAATAATGACACCAATCTATTCGATGGAAGACAAAAAGTTTGGATTCGATTCCTGATAAGGTTCAATATATTTTAACACGTTAAGATCCACTACATATTTATGTTTCACTATACTCACTATAGAATATTGTCGAATGACCATACACTTGATCTAACTTTAAATAAACTAGCTGTTCCATGAGTTTAAGTTCACATAATGATTTCTAATCTTTAAAAAATTAGCACTATATAACAATCCTACCACCACAAAAACAGCAAAATGTGACTATTTAAAATTCCAAAATATTCATGAGTTAAAATTGTTTAGCAATTTAAATACACAGAGTAGTTTCATATAAAAAATTCTTATTAAAATCTTGAAGGTATTGATGTAACAATCACGTAAAAAGAATTTGAATTTTGCAACGTCACCACCAGGATAGCAGCACCATAAAAACTGTAAATCTATTTTTTTGTTATTTACTTTGAAACATCTTGTTACGGCTGTTCTCAATTTCAGTTTCAGATTTTTTTCAGAATTCCGTAAACATCTTATTTGCAACCATTTAAAGAATATTTAAATACACTTATTAGAACTTTTAGTTAAGGGAAAACGATTCTCTATTTAAAATACATTGACCAGATTTTACTTTCTAAATGTAACCAAAAGAAAATCATTCTTTATTGTAGGATAGTTGTTTTATACATTTGAAACAAATAATTTAATTTGATCACTTCCACGTTTTTGTGAAACTATAAAAATTATTTTGTGCTCTTGACGTAATAAATTTATAGATGGATCTTGTTTTAGCACTTGTTACTTTTTTATGAAGACTTCAGTTGGGCCGTATAAATAATTGCTGTCTTGAATTAAGAGATTCTAAGTGGTGACCTAGTGGTTTACTTAAATTTTATACCAATCTAATTTAAGAAAATCAACTACATGTTTAACTGTTTTGACAAACTACATGTTTTGACAAACGAGCTGAAACAGCAAATTCAAACACACAACACCCGTTTATACGAAAATTATACTGGAACTCTGAACGAGAAGGATGGTAGTCTCTGGCGCAGCACAAAACGCCTACTACGGCATCACACGACATCGATGCCCCTTAGGGTGGGTGACGGACCCTGGCTAATAACTGATGACGACAAAGCTGAATGCTTTGGTAGACATCTTTCTGAAACATTCACTCCCCATAATGACATCCAATCTGTACATCACCAACGCGTTACTCAGTCACTAGATGTACCGCTTCAATTATCCCTTCCGCCGAAATACTTTCACCCCTCCGAAGTAAAATCTGAAATTTCGAGATTACCACGTAAGAAGTCACCGGGATATGATTTAATAACAGCTGAAATACTTAAACATTTACCGCGGAAAGCGCTCGTTCTTCTTACTACAATCTTCAATAGTATATTGCGCACGACACATTTCCCCACTCAGTGGAAGTATGCAGAAATAGTAATGATACAAAAACCGAACAAACCTTTTCATTTACCTTCCTCCTACCGACCAATAAGCCTCCTTTCAGTACCTTCAAAAATTTTCGAAAAACTCCTTTACAAGCGCATTCTTCCGCTGGTTCATGATACACTACCTTCACATCAATTCGGATTCCGCACTCAACACTCCACCACGCAACAACTGCACAGAGTGACTGATTACATAGCTTCGTCTATGGAACAAAAGATTTATGTGTCCGCAGGTTTCCTGGATGTCGCTCAAGCTTTTGACAGAGTTTGGCATACAGGTCTCTTACACAAACTGAAAGAAATACTACCATTTACCTACTACCTTCTCATGAATTCCTTCCTATCTGACAGATTCTTTAGAATTCGTTTGGGATCATCTTACTCAAATTTCTTTCTTGTCTTAGCCGGCGTGCCTCAGGGCTCAATTTTAGCCCCACTTCTCTATTCTGTATACACTTCAGATCTACCGACCCTACCCCAGACCCTCACGTAGCAGTGAGGGTCTGGGGTAGGGTCGAACCATTTTCTCAGTAACATTTTCTCAGTACACTGTGAATGGATTTTAATGAAATTTATGAACAGCCTCTTATACCATAATTTCAATGTAATGAGTTAAATATTACAGTAAAATAATGTGTTTAAATATTTATTTTCCACTTCAATAGGCAAAAAGTTAGGTTTTTCGACAGTGGTAATTTAAAAAAAGTTTCATTTTCCTACAACATATCAAGGTGCTACTAACTCAGTAGGTGTAGAATAGCCTGAAAAGTAACCACAAGAAAATTGACAAGGATAACTGTAACAGTTTTGGAGAAAATGCCCCTTACATTAACATTACGGAGATAGGCATTCCGGGACCCCTTAATCAGGACGTACATCAAATGATGCGGTCAGAACAACTTCACATTCACAGTATGACCATCATTTGAGTTTTTGTATCTAAATCTATTACAGTAAACGCATCAAATGATCGTTAGTAGTTTAACTTGTGCCACTATCTGTAAGTATAATGTGAAAAATATTTTCGTTTTTAAACTCTCCCAACAGTTTTTGTTATCCAATTTGTTTATACGACATCACACGATGTGGATACTTTTTGTTGTTGACGATAGTTTTAAATTATCATTATACACCAGAAGTTGTCGTCTTTTACTAAGCCGTTTCGTATTTTGTTTTACAATATTGTTATAATTTTCGCAATAAAAAGTCCAGAATGGTGATGCAAAAACTTTTGTTACCTTTCACTGTGTGTAATATTATTATTTTTACATCATATGATGTAACTGCTACCTACGCTGACGACACAGCGATATTAGCCCGAGACCAAAACTCTATACACGCTTCACTAACACTCCAACATCATCTCAATCTTATACACGAATGGTGTAAAACATGGAAAATAAAACTTAATACGACAAAATCCCTTCACAAAACTTTCACACTCCGCCATGGTGATTGCCCACCAGTATACATAGACAATGAACCTCTCACAAAGACAGATACGGTCAAGTATCTCGGTCTGACTTTCGATAAACGACTAACTTGGAGCACACATATCAAACGGAAACGTTTATTACTGAATTCCCGACTTAAACTTCTATACTCCCTACTTTACAAACGATCAAAATTACCAATGGCACAAAAATTACGCATATATTGTTCTCTTTTGAAACCTATTTGGACCTACGGATCCCAAATTTACGGTTCAACCAAACCCTCTAACTTGCAACGAATTCAAGCATTCCAGTCAAAAACATTACGCCTTATAGCAAATGCACCTCTTTACGTTAGCAACAAAACCTTACATACAGATTTGAATACACCACTTGTACAAAATTCCATTGAATACCTATACAAACGCTTTCACGACAAGACACACGAACACGAGAACCCCCTGGTGCGTTCACTTTCCTCCGTCCATTTACCTGATAATCCCCCTAGACGCCTTAAAAGACGCTGGAGTAGAGACCTGCTAGTTTGATATACAAATTTCATTCTTGGGGAGGCACCAATGGGGGCCCTACCCCTCTCATGCCTATAATGTCATTTACATTATTATCATAATCATCACATTTGCTTGTTGTAACGTTTTACAGTTGTAAATAAAGAATTAAAGAAAAAAAAATGTTTAACTACCACAGTACAATCAGCGCAGCTCACAAATTATTCTAATGGATGTATAACTGAATTTAGCCACGGTTTGCTGCTATTTACTTCGCGATAGTTAAAATTAATTATGAGTAAATAAATTGTGAAAATACCGTTGGCTAATCGTGTATTTTTATTAAAGAATACGCTGTTTGTATTTTTGTTTTACGTACTTTTATCTTGGATTGATGTTCGTTGATAAATTATTAAGTATAAACATAATTGCATAATGGTGTAATAAGTTGTCAAGTGGCATTGCTAAGTACCAACAAAAGGAAGAAAACTATTCATTAATAAGAATACTGTGGGAAATAATGAAAAATAAACAAATTATGAAGTATCTCACTCACTGCATTGTTTCAAAGTAATTATGACAAATAAATAGGTAGTAAAATTGTAACTATAATTATTACTTAAGTTTTGTATTAGTTATTTTTAACCGGCAACAATTTATTTTTAAATGTTCTTTCAAAAAAAGTTCAGTTTTTATTTGAAAGAACCCCTTTTCTCAGCAAGTATTTTTCTCTATGTTAAAATTTTAGGAAAACATTAGGTTTTCTTGAGCAATGAAATGGTTAGTGCTGGTAATAATACAATAAAAGACGGCTTTGTCTCATCACAGTTTAAACGAATAATATTTTCAATATCGTACACTTCTTCTCTTATTTAACATATTTTTGTATTTTCCACTTTTTTTAAAGTGAACAAAAGTAAAAGGTTGTTCAATAGCAATAATTTAAACCTACCAGTAACAACGTCCGGAAAACCGGACATCGATATATTTTACGTAGTTATAACATCCGGTTTACCGGGTATACGTAAATTATGCATAAAGTGCCAATGTCCGGATAACGAACATTTCCAAAAAACGTTTTAAACAAAAATTAACGGAATAATGTATTTTGAAACCACCTCCGTGGCGTAGTGACTAGCGCGCTAGCTTACAAAGCAAAAGGTCTCGGGTTCAACTCCCGAATAGGGTCTGAAAATTTTAACACATTAAAACCCACGTTTAAACACATTAAGGTACCGAAACCCACAGTAGTTGTTAATGACCAAGCTGCGATGCGACTTTAAATAAACTAAAAAAACTATTTTTAATACTTTTAGTGTTAAAACGTTTTTTTATGAACACAATAATATTAATTTTTAACAGGAAATTTTTTTTCTGTAACGTTGAAATTTTGTTCGGTAATGGCAGGCTTAAGCCTGTAAGTTTTCAAAATAAGGACTATCACTTTTTGTACACCCTTATTAAAATTAAATGGCACTTTACATCAAACTATTAATATTGTTTCAGCACTGAAAGGTTTAACGAAGTAAATAATTACCCTTTTACCGCAAAAATATTGAACCTTACTAAATTTACAAAATGTGGAAAATTGTTTTTTATAAAAACCATAAATATAATTACAAGCGCTATCTTACAACGTGGAGGTTCCGGGTTCGATTCCCAGCTGTCTGGAAATTATAAGAAGTCAAAACTCTTGCGTTTTAATTACATAACCTACTATAGTCGCTTATGAAGAAACTACTGACTTTAAATAAAAAATAAGTAGATCTAATTATGTAGAAATCATAAATTAGTAACGTATACATAAAAATAATCTAACTCTGTAAAATTATTTTTAATTAACAAATATCCGACATTACAATCTGTTCTTAAAAATAAATAAGAACAATAAATAATTTTACTAACAACACGAACTCATATTAATATTATTAGAAGTGTATAGCATCTGATCCAACTTATAAAAATTGTGGATAATTCAGCATATAAATATTACACAATATTAATCTTACATAAAAACAATACAGAACGAGATCTAAAGTTTTTAAAGTAAATCTAATACATTAAATCTTATAAGTCCTTGATAACTAGAGTCTCGATTATTTAGCAAATTAAGAGCCACATAATTTAGATGACAGTTCACGCTATGCTGATACAGTTTACTGAACAATGAAATGTCTTCTTTAACTGTGTTGACGTGTAAGCCATGCGATGTGAATTCATTACTGATGTACCAAGAGATGTCCATGATTTTTTTGACTGGAACTTTTCTAAAATGTCAATACTTGATTTGCTTATCGTTCCCCACAACTGTAATGCATATGTCTAGACAGGCTTAAGTATGGCTTTATAAATTATCAATTTACTTTCTTGAGAGAGTTTAGTTTTCCTTCCAAGAAACCACACAATATTTTTGAACATTAAATACAATTGTTTTCTCTTTGCCGTGATGTGTTTCTTCCAGGTAATCCTCTTGTCAAGATAAATTCTCAGATTTTGTTTCGTGAGTCATTAGTAAAACCTGATTGTTGAAACTTACTGGAGGGCAATTTCGTGATAAATGACACGTGAGTAGATTTTCCTTCATTGACTCGTATTCTGCATTTGTTCAACCAAGTTAGTAAGACGTCAAGAAACTATTGAAGTTACTGAGATAATGTATCAATATTTGTTGTATTCTTATTGTACGTAATATTTGTTGTGTTTATGAAGACTATGGCATTTTTAAAAAAGAGACTTGGTTTCAAACAAACATATTGGTTTTGGTTAATAAGGAATTGGTTGCAGTAATTCTGCGTTATGAAGTCTTTTTTCACAGCTAAGGTAATCCTCCAGCCTTTTACCTTTACATTACATTACCTGTATTCACAAAGAAGTACGGTAGTTAGAGATGAAAAGGAAGGGTTTTCTGTAAAACATACCGTACATTACTATCAGAAGGTTAAATTTCAGATTTAAGGGGGACTGGGAAAAAATTATGAATTTCATTTTATTAGCTCTATATCTGTAATTTTTTGTTTGCTGTAGCAACCTCATGGCCTTGCAATTCATGAAAATGTAAATTTTTTATAAGAACTATTGGGGCCCATATAAAAAAAACTTAAAGAAACCTTTTGTAATATTATGTTAAACTTTAAAATCATTTACTAATTTAACTATCAAGTCAAAAACTAGAAAAACCTATCAGTTACCCACATATCAATAAAAATAACTTAATATGTAAATTGAATTTACAATCTAAAAAAAACTTATGTCATTCTTTACCTTAACTTACGACAAAATTTCTTTTCCAAAAGAAAAACTTTTTGTCTTATAGTAAATATCTTACCAAATTTCGATAACCACATTTTGATAAATCTGCTGGTAAAATTTCAGGGTAACTAAGTTTTATAGAAGTAAATTTATGTTAAATATTAGAAAACATGAATCTACAAAATTCCAAACAAGAGAGAAAATGTAAATTATGCAGATTCAAAATGTTGTTTATTTCGAACATGAAAAACTCAATGCATCGTTGTATAAAAAAGTAACCTCAGTGATAAGTATTTTGGCCGTAGGGGCATAAATAAATTTTTTTTAAACTACATGCCTACATTTTAAAATACACAAAAAAGTATTTTCAAGCCAAAATAATATCAACCAAATTTTCCCCAAAGTTTTCCCTTACAGGGGTATTCTACCATGAAAAAAGGTTGTGTGCTGCAAAATAGTTAAAAATGTTTTTGGTAGCTTGAAATTTAACTATTCGTTTTACTAAATCCTGAACAAAGGATATTCAACTTTTGACACTCATCCCCTAGAGCCAAAATTGAGGTTGAGAAGCAGCTAATTATTTCGTAAATCATTATTTATATTATTATGTATTTTGGCAATGTGCATGAAATTGGTGTCAAATATTGAAGTAAAGACCAAACTCTAGAGCAACATGCATGATTCCAATATTTCTTCAGCTTAGTATACTTAAATTTTACAAATATTTCTCTAACAGAAGCATAAATTCTGATTAACAGAGAAACCAAATAATTTTTAAAAACGTATAGAACAAAAATACCTTTTAGATAAAAGAAGCTCTAAAGATTTTGAGTTATTTAACAAAAATAAGTTTTGGAATTAGTTAAGTTAAAAGGTGTGAAAAAAGTAATACAGCTAAATTCTAGAACGAAATACTGAAGTTTAATTGGAGATTATAACTAAAGAAATTATTGATATTACTTTCATTTTTATTTATTATTGAAGTAAAACATAATTAAAATCTATATATAATTTTGTTTAGACTAATGAACTACAAAAATACAGGATTTTTTAAATAGAATTGTCCCACCGGGTTGTTCTAGCGGTTATGTCGTCAAACCAAATCTTTTGTATAACTGCTGATTTTCGGAGTGGAAGGTTCCATGGTTCAAATCCTACTAACGGTACTTTTATACAAATTTATATAATATGCAGCGGTTACCGGTGTACTTTGATTGTTGGGGCTCAATTAATTATACTCTCTCAGGAATGGTCAGCCAGAGTCTCCACAAGACTTCACCTCATTTGCACGTTATACATATTATCCTCGTCTCATTGAGTCATGGGGTTGCTTAATTGATAGATTGCAACGTACACACATTAGAGATTAAAAAAACTTTTTTTTGAAAGTAGACTCTCAACGTTAGCGATTTGTTGAAATGAACGTTGTGAAACTGACCAATAAGTCTAGTCCTTTTTTGAATTGTTGTTGTTGTTTAGCTTATCAGCCAAAAGGTTGGTTTGAACCTTTAGAGGGTTTACTAAGTAAAACGAGAACGGAGGTAGTTTACAATCGCCTTCCTCACTGAGTAGAAAGGTATGCTTATCAGCATTCCAGGCACTCGGAAAAGCATATAATTTGCACCCAGCAAATGACACCTTCACTTCATTCACTACGGGGTCTGGCTGTATAATGAATGTTTTTACGCCCAGAGTATATAACTCTATTTTCTTTTACACCTCTGCCTCTTCTGTTGTTAAATGCTTCAGTCATATAATTGACCGACTAATTGATAAGGAACAGAACTATTTTTTTGTAGCTTTGGAACTAGCAGATCGAGCACAAATAATTTAACACTCAACCTGTCTGTTATGGGAAAGTTTTTGAATTATAAAATTTTAATTCAAATAGCATCCAATAATTTCAGTTTTTGTTAAATTTTAACACTTTTAATCAAAATTATAAATTTATATAAAATTTATTTATATTTTATCGTTGTTGCGGTAGAAAGGTGTAATTAAAATAAATGTTTAAATTACTGTTGTTTTAGAGTTTTATGGAAAGGAAGAAAAAACAATGGATTAAACGGGAAACGAATTAATCTACCGAGTAAAATACGTATAGAATATTGCCGTAAGGGTTTAGTGAATACTTGAGATGTATCATTTAGTGTACGAGCACGGCGAGTGGTTTTATAACAGAGATGTGTTAACGCTATTGTGGTAGAGTAGTTGAAAAGGAAATGTAGGAGGTGTGAGAGGGTGAAGCTATAAGTTAGGGACGGGTTGAATAAAGACAGTAGAATGTACACGAGAGATTCTGGACCCGTAATGTCTTAACACGATCAGGTTTTGATCAATATTTACACAGCGGTAATAACTGTACTTCGGTTCAATAGAAGTATCTTTTCTAATAAAGTGTAAGTAGCACTTTCAACTTATCGTACTTATACTGTTAGTATACACAACACTACGGGCATTACTTAAAAGAGAAGATGGTTAGTCGAGCACCTGTGTCTCTACAAAACTATTCCAGACTATACAATTTACTACCATTACCACTATTCTAATACATTTACATTTGAAACTTTGTATAAACTATTAAGTGACAATTTGACCTCATTTCTTCAGCCGTATTACAAATTTTCTTGTATTCAAATAGTTTAACATCGAAAAATATTACCGTTTAATATCCTGGATATTTTACAAAAACCTACAGCTCATTGATATTTCACAAAACTTAAATAAGTCACTTTAATTCTAACTTTATAACATATTTTACCGCATTTTAAATAATTAAATTTTTACATCAGATATGTCAGTTTTAGAATAAAAAGTCTATGAAATTTCTTCACAATTATTTAAATATTAATCATAACTAAGGTTATTAGATTTGGTGTAATATTCATATTTAGAATAAGTTTGTACAAGTAATGTTTACTTGATAAAAACAGCTTCATTACCTTTGATTTTGAACAATAAGAGTTAAGATGATATTTAACGTATTAGGAGTTCTGACTTTAGCCGGGAACCAAACCCGGAACCTTCGACTTTGAAATCGAGTACCTTGTAAACCGTTAAATTTCCTAATGACATTATAACTTAGTTATTTTTTCCAAAAATTTTAATGCCTGAGTAAAGTTATAACGTATAATAACATCAGTAAGTAACTTTATAACTGAAAATAAGTGACGCAATCGCTGTTATTTATTATTACAACCTATTACAATATTCGAAAAAACATTTTCAATAAAAAATAAGATTAGGCCCTAAAATAAAAATCTGGTGTGAAACACTCACACAACTTTCTCTTGCCTATGCAATTAATAAACAATAATCCTAACATTAGAAATAAACAAAAAACTAACGTCAATAAACATAATCTAATTTTAATGAGTGAAAGACCCAAAATGAAAATCGACCTCAGTTTGACTTAAAAATACGGAAAATCACTCTTTCTCACTAAACTAGGCTCCATGGAGAAAAATGCTCTCAATAAAAGTTGTAGATCTTTTAATTTTCTATAAATTTAATTATATACATTTTCGTCGTAAAATGCATACTAAGGCCGAAATCTTAAAAAAATCAATTTTTCACACATTTTCGTGAGAAAAAAACAGAAAATTGCAAATTACCGCTAAACTAAGCGTTATACAAAAAATTGTTTGAAATAACAGTTGTAAGATTTTAAATTCTCTACATGTTTTATTATATAAATTGTTGCGCTAAAATGCATATTAAAGCCGTAATCTTAAAAAAACAACGTTTTTACGAGAAAACACCCTCGCCAAGAATTTCAGCAAACATGGCGCCTACCCTATCTTGTAGAGAATAAAAAATTGAGTACACCAGGCGATTTAAAAAAAAATCGTAGGACCAGTTTTTGAGAAAATCGCAAAAAAGTGAAAAATGACACGAATAAACTTCTACTTCCGGTTGACCGATTTTGATGAAAATGTTCGTGTCGGGTCCATTAGTGGTATGTAACTTAGGTTTCAAGTTTCAAGTTCGTACAATGTTCCGTTCTTGAGATATTCTGTTCACACACACACACACAAACACACACAGACACACACACACACACAGACACACACACAGACCAATCGCTAAAAACATGTTTTTTAGGTTCAGGGGTCTGAAAACGTATAGATCCGGTGAAAACTCGATTTCGAAAAATCGACATGAAAACAATACTTTCCTTCCTATATATTCATATAGGCAAGAGAAAGTAAAAAAATCATTGTAGTCTACTAATTGGCGTAGTGGTTAACACCCTAGCCTAATAAGCAGAGGCCTGGATTTGATTCCCGAGTGAGGTCTGGAAATTGTTACAAGTCAAATTCAACCGATCCCAGTCTCTGATGGCCAAGTTGCCAAAAATTTCATTAAACTTATAACTTTAGTTGTAGTACATATACTTTAGTTAGTATAGTATTAATTATATGAATTGTACGTGTACTTTAATACACTTTTTGTATTTTTACTTTCTCTTGCCTATATGAATATATAGGAAGGAAAGTATTGTTTTCATGTCGATTTTTCGAAATCGAGTTTTCACCGGATCTATACGTTTTCAGACCCCCTGAACCCAAAAAACATGTTTTTAGCGATTGGTCTGTGTGTGTGTCTGTGTGTGAACAGAATATCTCAAGAACGGAACATCGTACGAACTTGAAACTTGAAACTTAAGTTACATACCACTACCGGACCCGACACGAACATTTTCATCAAAATCGGTCAACCGGAAGTAGTAGTTTATTCGTGTCATTTTTCACTTTTTTGCAATTTTCTCAAAAACCGGTCCTACGATTTTTTTTAAAATTGCTTGGTTTACTCAATTTTTCATTCTCTACAAGATAGGGTTGGCGTCATGTTTGCTGAAATTCTGGGTGAGGCTGTTTTTACGTAAGAACGTTGTTTTTTTAAGATTACGGCTTTAATATGCAATTTAGAGCAAAAGTGTATATAGTAAAAGTTGTAGAGAATTTAAAGTCCTACAACTTTTATTTCAAACATTTTTTTGTATAACGCTTAGTTTAGCGGTAAATAGCAATTTTCTGTTTCTTTTCTCACGAAAACTTATGAAAAATCGATTTTTTTTCAGATTTCGGTCTTAGTATGCACTTTACAACAAAAGTTTATATAATAAAATTTATAGAAAATTAAAAGATCTACAACTTTTATTTTAAGCATTTTTCTCTATAGAGCTTAGTTTAGCGTGAAAGAGTGATTTGCCGTATTTTTAAGCTAAACTGAGGTTGATATTTATTTTCCGTCTTTCACTCATTTTTAAAATTAGGTTATGTTATTAAAGTTAGTTTTTTATTTATTTCTAATGTTTTATTAATAATGTTAGGTTTATTGTAATTTTTTGCATTGGCAAGAGAAAGTTGTGTGAGTGTTTGACACCAGATTTTTCTGTTTAGTCTAATCAAATGGTTAGTGATTAGCGGCTACAGTGGCTATGATACAGTATCGGTGAGAGTTTTACACATTATTGTTTCAAACTCTGATTAGGAATCAAAGTCCGGGTTATCCTTTTTACAATGCAAGAGCTTAATCCAGCGCTTTAGCCCGCTATAATTTGGAGGCTGTCGTTATTTAAGATGATGACTTACCACAAATAAGAATAATTATTTTTCATAAATGTTGAGAAGGAAAATAATTAAAAAGCCCTTCTAGTGACGAAGCGTTCAAACAGTGTAGTGACATATTTTAAAATCTGAAATTTCTGGTACAGAATATAGGGTTCTTTTATGCTTTTGTCATTTATTTCTGATCATTCCTACCGTTTGTTGGTTGATTGTACGTTTATTTATCTAAAATTCTCTTTGTAATTTTTTTACTTCTAGCTATTCTAACACCGTTTATTATAAATAGAGCAGCCTTCTTGTCGTGCGGTCAGTTATAAACGAAATGAAAGTGAGTCGGTAAGTAAACAGTTAGTGTTTGTGGTAACAAAACCCGTTATGGTTACGATATTGAGATATATTCTACATTCGGGTAACTAATATTAAAATATAACTGTAATTAAGGAGTTAATTATGTATTTGGTAGTAAATGGCCATATTGTCTTTATAGTAAAATTCATTTTAGATCTTAAAATTTTAAAATGGTTTTTAATCAATTTAGTTTGTTATTAGGTTCAAATAGTTCATTGTAATTTACAACTAGTTATTACTGCTATAACTAATGTAAGTAAATAATTTGTTAATAAATACTTTTTGTAAGCTTAGAAGCAAATTCAGCTGTTATTTATATACAACCAGATCTCGGAAGAACCTGGAGTAAAGGATAAGGCAATAGGAAACACAGGAAGTATTCTAACCTTCAAATAATTAAAAATATAGAACGGGAACTTAATTTTTGAAATTGAGATTAAACATACCAATCAAAACAATTGAACGACGACAAATTCTAAGAAACGAATTTTTTTACTCGTCCAGTAAGTAACCTTTTACGTAATAGTGAAGCAGCTACAAAATGGAATTAACTAATTTTATCTAATTAAAGACTCCATTTAAATTTTTAATTTTATTACGTTAATTAAAATACTTTCTAGGTTACTGTCCTAAATTTAATTTTATCATTTTCTCCTAATTATAAGAGGTTATATTCTCCATACAACTTTAGTTAATTAAAAACCTGTCTCATCGTCTTTCTTTTTCTTCTATTTCTTTTGAGGTCCATCATGATATTTTGATAAGAGGAGTTGATTATTTTTCATTTACCAAATTTCTTTCTTTTTAAATGCGGCTAAAGAATATATTAGAAAATTATTTAAAAGATAACTTGTTTCTTAAAATCTTTTAAATTGATTTCTCGTTACGGTTTTAAATTTGTAACACGTTAAAGGTACCACTGTTTTTTGTCTATAACTCACTTATATCAGTAGTAACCAAGAAGTGATCTGATTTTTAAAAAATAGTTAAACTTCATTTCCAGATTCTTTTATCTTAATAATTAGGACATTTATTTTTTAGAAATTGATTTAATTTTTTAACACAATTATTGTATAAATTAACGTATTGTCATAAGCTGATCATGTGGTAAAGCCACAAAAGAACTACTCAATGGTAAATGTTCT
This sequence comes from Catonia carolina, assembly GCA_035578175.1. Taxonomy (NCBI): domain Eukaryota; kingdom Metazoa; phylum Arthropoda; class Insecta; order Hemiptera; family Achilidae; genus Catonia; species Catonia carolina. The sequence goes on from JAQMRL010000001.1 coordinate 353,623,106, forward strand.
AACTCATTCTTTGGCCATTTCTAGAGGTTTTTGATAACTTTATTTTTGAAATAAAATAAAAAATTTAAAAAGTTATTTTATGTACACATACGTTCATTTCTTATACTGACACCATTGGTCATTGGTATACTGACACCATTTTTGTGGGGGGGGGGTGGAAATTAGCATATCCGAGTATGACTAAAAAACCACGTGCCAGGAGATGTATAATCCTTTCGTTCACTAATATTTCAAACTAGTTAGGCCTACCACAAATAGTATGGCAAGTGAAAACACAGAGTTAACTTTTAAGTTTTACTTACCATTATATCTGTGATATCCCTTCCAACATTGATAACCCATTTCTGCATTTCATCCTTAAATTAAATTAAATTTTATTCTCTAATATTTTTAGGTAACGTATAGGTTATATTATTTGGAAGCCAAGTGAATACGAGTAAATTTCCGCTTATAGGAGCAACCTGTTTCTCCTGTGTCTGGACAGAGCATATCTGTGTTCCTTGAATCGTACTAATGGGTTCTCTTTTAAACGTTCGATTTACTCTTATATTAGTTTCTCATGATTCCCGTACAAAGAATTATCTGAAATTCTTCAATTGAAAGTTTGAAAAAAGTTGGTAAAACTGGTAGCAGTAATAGCATCAGTAGGTATAAAAATATGGTTGAAGAGCAGTTTATTTAATAAGTAACGAGACAAACACTGGTACGAGAAAGTCTTTTTACACCTACTAGCATCTTTAATTTTGCTGCATGCCAGTTGATCAAATTTTCTCATAAAATACACCTTTACACTGTATTTCAAAAAAGCACAGTTTTTAATTTTATGCTACAAAAAGTAGAATTTTCAAAATAATTTTATAAAGAATATCTGCTACCCAAATTTAAAAGATCGTACCAAACTTTCAGTTCCTAAACCTTATGGTTCAGGAGATTTTGTAACGAATGAAGGAGTCAGAGATTGGATTCCGAATTCATTTCCTACGTTATTTATTGGCTTGTACATTTGTTTATGTTGTTAAAATGAATATCCTACGGTTAAATTCTAAACTTCAATAATTTATGACTGTGATGGTACCAACAAAACAGAATATTACATTGGATTAACATTTAAAATGTAGCAAATAATCTATGAATATATATTACAACGCACTTCACGGATAATATAGCAAGGAAGTAAATATCAAATAATAATTAATTACGCCTGATTGTAAAATGACATAGTTCAGTGAACTGATTATTGGGGCGCATTTGAAACGTTAAATAGCGTATCAGAAGGAAAGCTCTATTTTTATCTGAGTTATATATTATGTGTTGTGTACCTTACGATTAACCTTTATTCGGAGTGGAATAGAGAAAAATGACTAATTTTCAGTAAATTAAATATTTCAAAGTAAAATTACATGATGTGATAACTGAACTTATAAGGGTTCTTCTAATCTTCAGTTATTTTTATAAATCTGAATAATTAATTAATTAAATTAACGTAAGAACCTTCGATGTAAATATGCAATAACAAAAATTATCTAGTTGTCCATAAAGCCAGGTTACGAACATAAATTTAAATGGACTGTAAATCCTAATTATTATTCTAGTTACCTGTACTGGCATGGAGCGAGGTAACTAGTAGACTGTGTACGTTCCGTACGCGTTCCAAAAGACAACTCTTCTTATCAAAAGCCTGGTTCGTGTAGATTCCGGTCTGCTGCAAATAAGCGGCGGCACTAGTCGAATGCGAGGGAAGCCCGCGAGTTTAAAGTTCTAACATAAACCCCCCACCAAAACAACTGCAAGGGGTTTTCAGTTCACACACTAAATACATATATACAAATAAAACAAAAACTTTTGAGGAAAGGAAAACAATGTACAAAAAAAAGTAACAACTATGTACACAAAAAAAACTAAATAAAACAAAATTTCTTCTCAATGGCAAAAGAATGGTCTAGGCTGTAGTTAGTGGAGCGATATTGACTACCGGTCGACGGAAACTACCTTGGGTAGTTCGTACTGTCACCACTCTCACTCGATTGTCTTTCCCAGGATGGGTGTCTTCAATTCGTCCAAGCCGCCAATGAAGAACTGGAGACCTTTTTTTCAGAAGGACTATTGGGTGTTTAATTTAAGTAGGCAGGTCAGCATGGCGTAACCTATCCCCCACCCTAACGAAACCCAACAGGTCAATGAAGGGGCTGCGCCTCTGAAGGTATGCTGAAACATTCTTGTCTGCTTGAAGGGCTTTTATATGTGACTTCAAAGATTGATGCTGAATTTCCTTAATCCAAAAATTTAAAGCCTTGTTCCATTCTTCTTATAAGGCTGGAGTTCACTCGCTTGCCGGTCTGAAGGATGCTGATAAAGCAGAAACACCGGGCTGTTATCCTAATAAGCCGGGAAAAGGATGAAACCTTGTGGAGTAAATTCGTAATTAATGGTCCTAACTCTTCACTCCTTGCGCTTATAACCATAGCAGATGGTTTACATTCTTCAAGGCTGTCTAAGGTGTTCAGATCGATGTTTTGTGAAGGCCATTGTTCTACTGGAGTAGTCAGCCATGCTGGTCCTGACCACCATAACGAGTTGCAAACTAAATCTTCTGGATAAAACCCACGTGAAGCGTGGTCAGCAGGATTATCTTTAGATGACACATGGTTCCATGATTTCATGATTTTGGCAATGACAGATCAAGTATTTCACAAACTCTATTAGCTACGAAGGTTTTGAGTAGATGTGGTGAAGTTTTCAACCAGGACAATACGGTTTTGGAGTCAGTAAACAAATAAATTTCTTTGAAATTAAGTTTGCTTGATAATATCTTATGCGTGAACTTGAAAAGTCGAGACAGAAGTAGAGCTCCACATAGTTCTAGCCGAGGTATAGACACTGATTTTAATGGAGCAACCTTAGATTTTGCAATTATTAATGATGATTTAACGGTAAAACGTGAGTCTTGGACTAATAGATAGATGACTGCACCATAACCCTTTTCTGAAGCGTCCGAAAATCCGGCGATAGAATAACTGACGTGCTCTTCAGTGAGGACAAATCGGTTGATATTTATTTCTGAAAGTAATTCTAGTCTACTTGCTATCCTCCGCCACTCCTTTTCTAAAGATGATGGAACAGGATCATCCCAGTCTAGGCCTGACAGCCAAAGTTGCTGGAGTAGGCACTTTCCTCGCATAATAACTGGGGTTAGCCATCCCAGAGGGTCAAAAATACGCGCAATCTGAGAAAGAATAGATCTTTTAGTAGGTGTTGCAGTGGTTAGCTCTATTTTGTAAGAGAAAATATCTGATGAAGGTGTCCATTGTAGCCCCAATATTTTCATTACATGCTGACTCTCCAAGTCTAGAGGCACTGATGATTCTATGAATTGTTTTGGAATATCTTGTAGCAAAAAAGGGTTGTTACTAGACCATTTATGTAGTTCAAATCCTCCCCGGGCTAAAAGATTTATGAGCTGGTCACGTAGTTTTAAGGTTTATTCCAATGTTTCTGCCCCAGTTAGAATATCATCCATGAATACATCTTCTTGTAGCACAGCAGCAGCTTGAGAGTAGACATGCTGTTCATCTTGAGATAACTGTTTCAATACCCGCAACGCTAGGAACGGGCTTGATGCTACACCATATGTTAGCGTTTGGAGCTCAAATTCTTGTATCGATTGTTCTTGAGATTCGCGCCAGAGAATATGTTGATATTTTCTTTCATCTGGAAGGATTTGAATCATCCTGTACATCTTGATTATGTCCGCTGTTAGAACGAAAGGATGAAGTCTGAATCGAATAATAATTTCCGTGATGTCTCGCTGTAGCTTAGGTCCAGTGAAAACCACATCATTTAACGACTTTCCAGAAGTGGTCTTGAAAGAAGCGTCAAAAACTACTCGGAGTTTTGTCGACGTGCTAGCTTCACGGATCACGCAGTGATGTGGAATGAAAAACTTTCCATTTGGAGAAAGGCTTTGTGGCACCTTTTCCATGTGACCAAGAGATTCGTACTGGTTAAAGAATTCTTGGTATGCAATTTTAAGATCAGGCTGACGATCCAAACGGCGTTGAGTTGATCTTAATCTGGATTGTGCTAGTTCAAATGACTCTCCTAATTCTTGAACAGACGGCTTTAAAAGCATTGGAACTACAAAGCGTCCACTTGGTTCTCGATAATGATGAGCTAAAAATATTTCTTCACTAAGAGTATCTTCTAGTAAATTTGTTGTCAGGTGAAAATGCTGACGATTTGACAGATTTATTATTCGACGATTTTCCCGTCCAAATTGATGGTTCCGAAATTTCTAGAATTCGAGACTGATTTTGAAGGAATTCTGCTAATAACTCAAAGGTCGGAATGTCAACACTACTATGGTGCATCTCGAATTGTTTTCGGGTTTGATGCGGCAAGTTTCGTAAGGCAACAAATAAGATTATGAAATCTGCTAAATCTGGTATACCAACTGCTTTTAGTGCAGTAACTTGTTCACAAAAATTTGATAAAAAATGAGATAATGATGCTGCTGATTCTGTAATTCTTGGTTGATAATTGAAAACCGCATCGAGTAAGCCGTTTCCCAACACTCTCTTATTATGGTATTTGCTCTTAAGTGATCTCCATACTATATCATAATTGGCATCGGTAATTTGCAAGGAATGAGCTATTGCTAATGCAGGACCAGATAAACAAGATAACAGATAATGAAATTTTTCAATTGCTGTAAGCCCACTATTATTATGAATGAGAGAGACAAAACTATCATAAAATGGAATCCACTTAGTTAAAGTCCCATCGAATCTAGGAAGGTTAATTTCCGGTAAACGGGGACGAACAAGTTTCTTTTCTGATTTGGGCTCGGTTACAGAAATCTCAACTGGACTACAATATTTTTTATAAGCAGCAATTGTTTTGAAATATAATTCTTTAAATGCCGTAGTTGAAGCGACTGTCGGGTCTGAACTCAAATCTTTATTTATCTTAACGGAAAGAGAGTAAATCTCTTCTTGTGTGGATTCAAATTGGTTAAAGGTTTCCTTTAAATTTTCAAATCTTACTTTGAACTCGTCCAATTTAATTGGATCCGAAAGTTGCGCTATTAAATCATGTAAGCTTTGGATTCGGCGGTAAAGTTTTTCCCGACGTGAAATTGCCCCTTTTAAGGCGGCTTCTAATTTTTCAGCCATTTTTTAAGGCAATTGAAATTAAAATAAATTTTTAATTTCCTTGATAGTAAATAAATTTAGTATTTTAATTTGAAATAATATGGTTTAAATGTAATAAATATATTTTCAATAATAAAAATAAATTGATTCAAAACTGTAGTAATAACTTGTAATCTAATAAATAGATATTCAATACTCGGTTATAAACAACATTTTAAATTGTATTATAAATGTATCAGAATAAATTTTAATTAATCGTATTTATTAAAATTATCTATTTTAATAAATTAAATGAATTTGTAGAATCGTTGAAAGTAAATCGTTTTGATAGGATCGTTGCGATTAATAATTTGTTGAGATAAGAAATCGTTGATAAGATATTATTGTAAATGTTTTACAATCGGGCTTGAAAAAACCGGTTTATGAAAATGTACCGATGCGTACACAAACTTCCTTGTACAACCTAGACCATAGATTAGTGATACTGATATGATATATGATATTAATATTGATGACCATATAATATCCAAAATAATTTCTTTATATTACATGAATGCTTTTACATAATATAAAAAAAGAAAAATAATTATTTGAACCCAAGAAAATGACTTATAAACTTGTTTATAAAATAATAAAAAGTTTTTAAGTTGACGACGTATTTAAGCCTATAAACAAATTTTATAATTAAACATTACTTACGTACATGTATTTAAGTATAAAAATACCTTTCCTTTTTATTGTGAATAACTTTGTTTCCATATACGAAAAAATACGGCTCGCGTATTCGGGCTTCCCAAACGAACACTACTAAAAAAATACAATACTAGTCATTGACGGTATACACTGATACGCAATACACTGAATTCGAATCCGGACGTGGATAACCGAAACACTGGTTTCGAACCCGATCGCGGACGACTAAAAACTTTTTAATAGACTGGTTTCGAATCCGGCCGCGGATGATCAAAAAACTATGTCCATAAAGCCAGGTTACGAACATAAATTTAAATGGACTGTAAATCCTAATTATTATTCTAGTTACCTGTACTGGCATGGAGCGAGGTAACTAGTAGACTGTGTACGTTCCGTACGCGTTCCAAAAGACAACTCTTCTTATCAAAAGCCTGGTTCGTGTAGATTCCGGTCTGCTGCAAATAAGCGGCGGCACTAGTCGAATGCGAGGGAAGCCCGCGAGTTTAAAGTTCTAACACTAGTCACATTTACTTCACACGTTAAATATATATTTTCTGCATGAATGCCTCTTCCTATTAGTAAATAATACAATTGATTGATAATATTGATTCTTAAGAACACTTCAATAATCTAATTTTAATAATCGTATGACCACCTCATGAATTTGTTCCATATTTCTTTTAAACTATTTGTTAATTAAAAATTATAAGGTTGTCAAAAATATTTGGAAGAAATTTCCGTCATACGGTAAGAAAATATGTTAAATAATTTGCAATGCTTTGGAAATATTATAACATATTAATTTTTAACATTTTTATAAATGATGTATATAAATATTTTTGGTATACATCTTGACAAACGACTAAATATGAAAACATATACTGAACAGGAAACAGCTGAACACGAAATTCAAAACGTTTCATTGAATACTTGGTAAACGTTTGACAATAAAATTTGGTGTTAAGATTTAATCTTAACAAACGTTGAATTTATGAGTCAATTCTTGAACTAATTTAGACGTACGCTACCGAATTATTACGAGACTCAGCAAGCCATTCCAACATTTAAATCCTACAAAGATTCCAATCGAAATTTTTCCGGACAATCGCCTTAGTTCATAACTAACAACATATTACACAGAAATCCCCCCTTTCCTCAACATCTGCCTCCATATGTCCGGTGCGATCCTCCTCCAAAAGTCCTTTTATCTCCAAGGCCTTATGCCCGTCTGCCTCTCTTACACCTCCCTGGACCGCTCCCACTTTTTCTCAAAATATAGCTAACTCGAACATGTCACTCTTCACTACCATTCTCTTTCAAATTTCCTCATTAGTAACTTAGTTCATTTCTTGTCAGCCCACAGCCTAGAGCTAGTAAATCGCTCTCTATAATAGACCACCATCAAAAATTGTGTACTCATCTACAGCAAATCAACAATGTACATTTTACCTACAGTGTCACATATACAACAAATAATATATAAAAGAAGGAACCAAAGGAAAAGTAAATGAAAAATTATGCAATTAATAGCTATATATTTTTTGGTTTGTAAAAGCAATAACCATAAATTCTTGACAATTTGTCTGTGTTTCAAATTAATTTTTTATGCTTTTAGTTGATAATAGAAATAATCACTATTCTGTTTTTTATGTTTTCTGAAAACCACTTATTTTCAAATTAGAAAGGTTTTTCTGTTATGAATGTACTAAATTTTTCCAACGTATTAAGTCATATGATGTAACATTTTTAAGATCACAAGTTCTAATTGATATTTGTATGTAATAAAATTTATTTTCTCATTACTTCACTTATAAAATTTTATTGTTTGTTTTACATGTCATTCTGTAACATAATATACCATCAACCCATCTCTTTTTTAAATTAATAACGACTGTTCGGAGAATTTTTCTACTCTTGAAATGTTCTCATTCTCGATTTTTTTCTTTGTTATAAAAAATTCAAACGAACATTAATTAGAAATTACATTTTCCCTCGGGAAATGAATTGTTAAAACAAAAATTATATAACATAAATACGTAAGTTAACAAAGTAACCTTTATTTGTCGGAATTGATAATACTGACTGTCATATCAGAGAAATGTAAATTATTTGAAATTGTTTTGTAATATTAAATTTAAATAAACCATGTATTCAATAACTATATTTCGCTGTTGTAAAATATAATAAATAAAGTTTTCTCTATAGAATAATTAAAATTAAGTTTTACATCTTATTCATATCGACTTGGCCGTCATAATTTTTAATATAATGTATATTTTTATACTTTTGCGGTACAGTTTTATTTTCCTGTTCTTTTCTACAAAATATTTCATTTAAAACAGTGGGGTGATTAAAAGTTAAACAATAATAGATTTCGACTGAATCGGCGCAACTCTTTGTCTTAGAATTTTTTTTTCTTTTTATTTAACGTCGCATCAACTACTGTGGTCATTAGCGACGACATTGGGTTGTAACTGTGAATGATGAAATATATTTTTTAGTAACGTATGAAAATGCCGTGCCTGAGTGGGATTCGAACCAAAGACCGTATGATGAGAGGCGAGCAGGTAACCAACTACACCAATGCGGCCGCTAGAATTGGCGTAGAATTTTTTGTTAAAGCTGAAAATACTTTTCTCAGTCGGTTATCCGAATTAATTTTGTTTACGTAAAGTGCCTACAACATGTGAACAAGCAAATATCAGAGATTATAACTATGATAAAACCTGCGTGCCTGTACACGAATGAATGATCTAGAATGCCCAGAAAGGCTTATGTAAGAGAAGCAGAGACATTAGAGAGGAAGTTCCTTCGCAGTTAAGTGTCCCCGATAGTAGTCGGAATGTACAGGTTACGAAGAAAGAGAAAATCTGTGCAAGAAAAACTAGAATTAATGGAAGCTATCAAAAAACGAATATTAAAATCATTCGACACCAGTATAGAGTTTGACGTATCAAATTTTTACGATACTAACCAATAGACCTAAGATGTCACATAAATTGCTTTCATAAAGAACAAAAGCAGAACAACGAATGGATGGAAGGAAGGAGAAAAGCCTACAGTGAACAAATAATTAGGATTTAGGCTGCACTGAGCTTCCAAAAACAAGTTATATTACCTGGTCAAAAATCCCTATACAAAAAAGAACGTTTGAAGTGTAATTCGAAATACTACACCACTAAAGTCATTTAATGAAGCTTCATTATTTTCCACAAAAAGAACAAACAAAAATAAATTTTGAAAAATATTTTTGAAAAGTAACAGTTTATATGTAACTAGCAGACAAATTTTAGTCTTTTTTAACATATTTTTATTTTTCAGTCGCAAATATGGAAGGTACATAAAATTTTGTTGAGATTTAGAATTAAATACAATGGAAAAAATGCAATTTTAAAAAATACAATTGAAGTGATTTTAGAAGAACTGGAAAAAATAAGGTGACAATGAATATAGTCATGTCGTTTCGTAAATCTTCTAGACCAAAAGGATAAAAGAGCAAACCTGTCAAAAGGTTGAAAAACTGGGAAAAAGGAAAAGTTGTCCCTAACGCCTTTTGACTTTATTATTAAAGTGGCCCCGGATTGTGACAAAAAATCGTGAGGGCACTTTGAGACGAGTACAGCAAACACAAGAGAGAAAAAATTGGAACGTGTGAAAACCCCAATTGAAGTGAGGGAAAACGTGGTAGAGAGAATTGTGTAAGGATGATTGCTTTGAAGGGATGGGGAATGATACACACCCCATTTCAAATATATGTCTAGCGATAGATTAACCCCTCCTTTTCCCATTCACAGTACAATGTTATTGTAGCGGTTACGTCGAAATTGTGTAATGTAGGTCAGGCAAGCATGTCAACTAAGTCTCTATTGTTAATCCTAACACTGATGTTTAGGGATGGAATTGTGATCAAAAGTTCACACAGAACAACCATGGAAAGTCAAAACAACTAACATGTTGGTGAGTTCTGATAAGCTCCAACAAGGTCCAAATACACTCAGTATTGGGATAAATAAAAATATTAGTTTTTTAGATATCGTAAACTATATACCGATCTGAAATCAGTTGCCATACATTAAGTACAGTTATATTAAAAAATACAAATCCGATATAAAAACTAAACATTAAAATGGATTGTGTAGTACCATACAAAATTGGATTATAATTCTGTATACACAAGGTAATCATAGAAGGATAAAAATGGCGATAACAAAAGTTACTTCAGGAATTATGTCCATAGTAAACGAGTCTGCTTCATAAAAAATATTTTTTGTTTAAAAATGTACGGCCACGAAAATTACGAGGTTATTTTAAAACATTGATTGGTTTCTTTTTTTTTTAATTACGTCAGACGGTTTTGCAATTTCTGCTAATGTAGACGGTTTTGGCTGGTGATGGTATAAATTGAGTTCTTTATAAATTCAGTCTTGGAGAGAAAAGATTTGATGAAGTTTAGGAATTTCAGTACCTGAGCATAGAATGATCGACTCCATACGATAATGAACTCAATTTGAAAATAAAGCCTACCTTGCCGATGTAAAATTATTTAAGAATAAAATAATAAATGTAGGAACACGAAAATAAAAATCTGGTGTGGAACACTCACACAACTTTCTCTTGCCAATGCAAATAATTAACAGTAAACCTAACATTATTAATAAAATATTAGAAATAAACAAAAAACTAACCTCAAAAACATAACGTTATTTTAATCATGAGTGAATGATGCAAAATGAAAATCAACCTCAGTTTGGCTTAGAAATACGGAAAATCACTCTTTCTCTCTAAACTAGGCTCTGTAGAGAAAAATGCTTTAAATAAAAGTTGTAGATCTTTTAATTTTCTATAAATTTAATTATATACACTTTTGTCGTAAAATGCATACTAAGGCCGAAATCTTAAAAAAATCAATTTTTCACACATTTTCGTGAGAAAAAAAACATAAAATCGCAAATTACCGCTAAACTAAGCGTTATACAAAACATTGTTTGAAATAAAAGTTGTAGAATTTTTAATTCTCTACAACTTTTATTATATAAAGTTTTGCGCTAAAATGCATATTAAAGCTGTAATCTTAAAAAAACAACGTTTTTACGTGAAAACAGCCTCACCCAGAATTTCAGCAAACATGACGCCTACCCTATCTTGTAGAGAATAAAAAATTGAGTAAACCAGGCGATTTAAAAAAAAAATCGTAGTACCAGTTTTTGAGAAAATCGCAAAAAAGTGAAAAATTACACGAATAAACTACCACTTCCGGTTGACCGATTTTGATGAAAATGTTCGTGTCGAGTCCGGTAGTGGTACGTAACTTAAATTTCAAGTTTCAAGTTCGTACGATGCTCCGTTCTTGAGATATTCTGTTCACACACACACACACACACACACACACACACACACAGACCAATCGCTAAAAACATGTTTTTTGGGTTCAGGGGGTCTGAAAACGTATAGATCCGGTGAAAACTCGATTTCGAAAAATCGACATGAAAACAATACTTTCCTTCCTATATATTCATATAGGCAAGAGAAAGTAAAAATTAACATGAGTTGGGTCACTTAGTTATCACAAGAGCTTGTCGAACGTGGACTTTCTTTCTTCAAAAGCGGCCATGAGATTAGTAGCTATATACTCATAAATTCAGTGTTGGAGAGAAAACATTTAATGTACTTTAGGAATTTTAGTATTTAACTATAGAATGAGTGACTCCATACGATAATGAATTCAATTGAAAAATAGAGCCTACTTTGCCAATGTAAAATTATTTAAGAATCAAATAATAAAAGTAGGAACACAAAAATAAAAATAAACGTGTTGGGTTGCTTACTTATCACCAGTGTATGTGGAACGTGGACTTTCTTTCTTCAAAAGCGTTTATGAGATGAGTACATAAATATCAGGAACTGAGTCCTCTCATTGCAGGCAAATCACAGTACGTTTCATAACTGCTCAAAGATTAAGACAATTGGAGAATATTAGGAGAATGGAGTCAACGAAGGTGATTAAGGTGACATTGAAGAAAGAATAGGTCATCCTATGAAGAGATGGGAGGATGATGTTACAAATGATCTAATTTTAATGGGTGCAAGAGAATGGAGGGATTTAGTAACTTGTAGTAATGATAGTAGAGAAACCCAAAAACCAAAAAGAGCTATAGACCTACAGGGTAATGATTAAAAACCTGATCTCTAGTGCTAACATACGTCCGTGAAATAAAACCAGTAAAAAATTCTGTTAACAATAAAAAATGCCTATTCTTTCCTTGTTTCTTTGTATTCTCAGAAATTTTTAGAATATATATTTTTAGATTTATTTATTATAGTACCCAATCAGATTTTACTTTTGAATATAACTTTTCTCATGACATACGTTTTAATAAATGTAAGGTACATAGTTTATGATTCAGTAAATAATTAAAGTGTAGAATTATCAATTAATTTGATAAGTTATTACGTTGTATGATTGTCATGACAACCTCTATTATATTTATTTGATGTATGAAATAGATACATAACATTAATATTTATGTACAAAATCGCGTCATCAGTAATAGGTATTGATATTGTTTTCATAATATTATGGAAGTGGTTTTTGTAATATTCCATGTAGTGAAATCTGTCATAACTGTATAAATTGTGTTAAAACTAGTTACTGCATTACACTATATTATTTTAAATGTTCGTCTGAAAACATAATTTTGTATTTTATATTAGTCAATCTAGGTTTCTGACTGAAAAATTGACATTATCGTGAAGTATTTAAAAAAGGGGATTTTATTATCCGAATAGATTAAACCTGGAAATTATCCAACTTGTAAAATCTCTAAATTAAAAAATACACTAATAATTTTATAACACTAAACATAAAGATTCAGAATATTTTTTACATTGTATTAGCCCGCGAAATGGGTAAGACATAAGTTGGAAACGCCAAATTAACTTTTTTTTTTGCTTTACTTATAGACCATGTGATGTTTCGTATCACATGGTCAGCCAATTAAGTGACTGAATCATTTAAGAACAGAAGAGGTAGTGGTATAAAAGACACTAATCAGAGTTATTTTCCCTGAAAGTTATGAGTTTCATTATACAGCCAGACCTTGTGGTGAATGAAGTGAAGGTGTACAGAGTGGAAGGTATGTGCTTTTCAGAGGGCCCGGCATGCTGATGAGCGTACTTTTCTATTCAGTGAAAAAGGGATTGGTAAACTAGCCCACTCCTCGTTTTACTTAGTAAAACCTCTACAGGTTCAAACCAGCATTTTGGCTGATGACCTAAACAACAACATTATTTTCTATAAGATTCTCGGATTAAACGATATTTACGTGTAACAAAATAACCACCTAAGGTGGGATATTACAAGTTCTATACGTACAACGAATCTCTGGCGTGTTTAATTTACTTGTTGAATATTCTACCTGATTATAAAATTTTTTAATACCTATGGATTTTCATACAAAATTATCGATACATACTTTTTTTTAAAATCTTCAGTATGCATTTCATGATATCAATAATTACCCACAGAATGAAAAATCGTTACTTCTTTTATGGTTATTTCGGTTTTTTAGAAAGTTCTTTCTATTTAAAAGAAATAAAAAATTCTCAACAAGAATATTGTTGTAGGCAACTGAACGTTATAAAATTATTTCTTTTAAATTCATTACTTTGTTTATAAAATTATTCATTCCTACCGAGAATGAAGGAGTGAAGAGGCGATGGTCTTTCGAAGATTCGTACAAGGGTTATCAAAGAATGATTGTCTAAGTAGTAACGGGGAGTTGGAGAAGAAACTCAAGAAGTTTCGCAAGAAAGCGTTCATTTAAGTAATTATTTTAATTCAATTTTCAATAATTCGTTTTTAAGAAAACCAAACGAAACAGCTTTCATTATTCAAGATAAAAAATATTTTTCGTACAAAAACTGTTTAAAATGTACGCCTTTTAAAAATTTATTTTCTTTACATTTCTCCTCAATTGAGAGAATATACTGTTATACAAATAAAAGGAAATTTCATTTAGAATCGCAATAAATCTGAAAAAATTATGTAAAGCAATATATTTATAAACAATTAAGCTTAAATATTTTCTCATAAAATATGCTAAGGTAAACCTCACGTGCCGTGTAATGTTGTATCTAAAACTATCTTCGAAGATTGTTTACAATACACTGAATAAAACCAGTTATTTATATGCATCTCGTGCTGTAGTAGGTGGACTGTTGAAACCGTAACAAAATATTGAAAATTTGAAATTTTCTAAATCTATTTACAACCCAATGGGTTTTGAACGGTTCAAAAATAGTTAAACAAAGATACAAATTTTGCAAATTTTATAATACAGTAAAATTCGGTTACAACGAAGTCAACAATTATTGTAACAAAAATCCGGTAATAACGTATGAAAATAGAAAATTTAGTTGGTTTTACATATTATTAACACACTTAAAGTCAGATATAACGAAAATGGAATCCAGTTGTAACAAACAAATCACCTTCCTTGAAAAAGAAATAATAGACAATTATTATATTCTCTGTGAAATGAGAAACAAACAGTTTTGAGATACGTATATCAATACTATGAAAAATATTACTCGTACCTTTCAGGTATTTCTACGGCAAGAATGGCCAAAGTTTGGGAGTTATCGGCAAATTTCAGTATTATCCTGATTGCCTCGGCCCAGACCTATCGGGAATCAAACCCGCGACATTTTCTACGCCTTAATCAGAACAGCTGACGACTTAATGTCAATAGCCATCGGGCGCGGAAGGGATGAAACATTTTTATTCGTGATTTCTTCTTTTTATTAAATAGTACATTATTTTATCAATTTATTACAGTAGAGTTTTAAGTTATTATATTTATGTAAAGCCCTATATAATTAATTAAATATTAGAAATTAATATTAAAATTTAATTAATTAAAATGTTTAGAAATATAATCATCATCACAGTCAAAGAAAAACAATTTGACAATTTTAATTTTCTTATTTTTATTAAATCAGGCTCACACTCAGTTATGAAACAAATTTAATTTATATGTTTCCAGGTATCATTAAAAAAAGTCATCATCTATCAGTAATTAGGCACAGTGGCCTGTTCCGACATCCATCTCACTTTAGCTCTTCCCAAGCCTCGCATCACTCTAGGTTTACATTTTCATGATTGTAGAGGAAATCTGTGTGCTGGCATGCAAAGCAAAAGGTTTGGCCCATTTTTCTTAATATATTCTTAATGTTTCACACAGTGAGTGAATATTTAACTTGGCGCTTATCGTTTGGTTATGTTCTTTGTCTAACCGAGTAGAACCTTTGACTCGCCGCAAAAATCTCATTTCAGCAGCCAGGATACGAGATTTGTTCCTCTTTAGTGACAGCCATGTTTTTTACTTTTATATTTTATGAGTGGTACAGCCATTGCTCTATAAAATTTTATTTGGATGTCCTGTCTCGTTTTCGTTCCTATTGTTCTGCGGATAGAACCACATACAGTGCTGAATTTTGCAAATTTCTCACTCACCTCAACATCATTGTCATAGGAATCCTGAATTAAAAAATTCATTCAAATAAAATAATAGAACTGTAAACATTCGTACATAAATGTCGTACCATAACAGAAATTCTTATACTTCAAATAGAATGTTTTCATAATCTTAAACTACTCGATGAGTTCTGTAGAGCGCAGATCAAAGGAATACATATGTTTACATTACAAAAAAAAAACACTTAAATTATAATAAATTTTCGCCACATATTTATAAAATCTCAATGTCTCGGAAATTTATTATCATGTATTTTCTTCTTCTTCTTCTTCTTCTGCCGCATACGGATTAGGAGCTGCACATGTTTCAGCCTTAAATCACTTTTTACTTGGTCTAACCAAGCTTCTTCTTCCAATTGGGCAGTATTATAATTCTTGGACCGTTACCCTTTCACTTGGCATTCTTATAACATGATGTTTCCACGAGTTCTGTATCTGCTCATTTTCTCTAGAATGATTTAGTCTCTACCTAGTACTCTCCTGATGTCACTAATATGAATCTGATCTCACAGTGAGCATCGCTTTACTGATCTCATGAATTTCATTTCAGCGGTTTCTATTTTCCTTTATTAGCTTAGCAACCATGTAGCAGCAGTGGAACTGCCATAACGTCACGCGTTCGTGTTCTTGTATCTTTCCATGTTTTCTTTCTAAAGACCATGTTAATAAAGCCTCAAACCGTCTGAAATTTATTTACCCTTTTCAAAATTTCTTTATCATCTAAGTATGTGTCATCGTAGCCCAGGTATGTGAAATGGGAAACTTGTTACAAAATCCTGTCATCAAAAACCATTTTCGAGCGAACTGGGTCTTTAACAGCGAAGTCATTATCTTTGTTTTTCTTCCTGATATTTTCATCTTATACTCCTTGCCACTATTTTTGAGCCGGAAAACAGATTTCTGTAGAACATCTTCTAAATTTGAATTATAACCATATCATCTTCGTACATTAAGGCACTCAGACAGGAATCCTGGAAAATTTCAATACCTGGAGGAGCCTGCTGCTTCAATCGACGAATGGCATCGTCCATATAAATGTTGTATATATGTTATTTTTCTTTTCTGTATAATCTGTTTATATGTGTGCTACCATTTTATTGAGCTATAATAGACTATGGAATAAAATGTGGTTGGTACATATTTTATTGTGGCATAACTTAGCAGTAAAAAAATTACTATAGATTTAACTTAATAACCAAATACAGCAACAAATTAAGCATAATTAAACAATAGCGTTTGTTGTTAATGTGTCTACGTTAAATATAAATTATACAATTTTAGGTAACTAAGGTAAAACCACAGTGAATATTCTGCATAGTTCTTTATGTACATTCAATTAAATGCCTGTTTAATTTTACACTAGAATTAGTGTTTACTGTAAAATCATGTTGTTCTAATCATTCTGCTACGAACGATAGTGACAGATCGGTAAACGACAGTGTAAAGACCGGGTAGTGTACAACTAATTAAGTCAACACGTAAATAAATTGTAATCTACGTACTGCATTGGTTCAGTTTGTACAGTACTTTACCAAAATGCTGATACAAAAACAAGCTAATTTCACCATGATTAAAAATTTTACATATAATACGTTATGTACCTTAGTTCTATTAAATTATCAAATTAATTTGATGGATTATTCTGTAAAGTAACCATATTGCAATGATGAAAGTCCGTAGTTTTTTCCGACTAGGTTCCGGATTAAATCGAATGCAAACTTAATGTGTTGGTTAAAATTTTGAAATTTAATCAACTCTGATGTTTCCTCAAAAACAAAAAATATCAAATCAATAACTGTTTTTTTCGGTAGGTAAAAATTTTAATATAAAAAAATACTAATAAACTGGGGTTCCACTTATGAAATTTGAAATTTTCTAATTAACTTTCATATCCATAGATTTTAGTCCATAACAGGCAGGTGGAGTGTTAAATTATTTGCACTGGATCTGCTAGTTTCAGGGCTACAAAAATAGTTCTGTTTCTTATCACATGGTCAACCAATAATATGACTAAAGCATTTAAGAACAAAAGAGGTAGAAGTGTAAAAGACACTAGTAATGAATTTAATTACACAGCCAGACACTGTGTTGAATGAAGTGAAGGTATCATATGCAGGAAGAAAAGCAAATATTTTTTGGAGGGGCTGACTTGTGATGAGCAACCTTTTCCACTCAGTGAGGAAGATAATGGTAAACCACCTCACTCCTCATTTTACTTAGTAAAGCCTCTAGAGGTTCAAACCAGCCTTTTGGCTGATGACCTAAAGAACAACATCCATTGTACAGTAAAAAAATATTTATTTATTTAATGTCGCATCAACTGTTTGGTTATTAGCGACTATGGTGGGTAATGCAACGAGAACAATGAGTTTTCACTTGTAAAAATTTCCAGACCCTGGTCGGGAATCAAATTCGGAACCTCCGCGTGGTATTGAAAACGCTAATACACATAATTATTTGAGTAAGCAATTGTTACATGCAACTAATAATCGGCTGTTCAGTTATCTATGTATCCAAATATGCTAACATAGAAATAAAATCAAAAGGTACTTACATTCGACGTCCAAAATAATTCTTTTACTGACAGTGGGTGGAACACCATTGGTCGCTATACAGAGGTAGGCACCCATCTCAGTTCTACTTATTCTTGATAATATTAACTGAGGACCATCTAATACAGTAACTGAAACCATAAATACATAATTAATAAACAAATACAGTTATGGATAAGCAGTTAATTAAACAGACTTTTTTTAAAAAAATATCAGTAAATTTTTTAACAAGGTAAATTAGTTTTGCCATCAGTTTTTAATTATAAATATAAATTTTAAGCAAACATTATATAAATATTATTTATAGGCCTAAGATTTTATGAATGACAGAAACAATACTTAATAGATGATTTACAAGTTTAACTCTGAATAAAAACTATAATCTGTACAGTATTATTTTGAGATCGAAATAAATAAAGCTGAATATAATAGAAACCATGATGGAGTTGTTAATGTTGATTGTGATGATGATTATGAGTAGTAATAGTTGTAAATATACCAGAATTAGTTAATTGATTAAGAAAATCGTGAAGGCAATTTCAATATTTTAACACGTTCTAGGTTGTAAATATCTTCGCTGTTGACGAAGGGTTGATTGCTAGAGGATTTTTTCGTTCTAATTTTTTTAGGTGGTTAAAACGTTTTGTTTATTTTGTTTTATAAAGGGTAGGTTTAAAATCTTGTGTAATAATTAATTGGTTACATTTCACGGAGCTACAGTGGTCCGTCTTGGGCATTTTGACTAAAATCACTGCAATATCTTATATCTGATGAACTAGCTGTACTCCATAGCACTAACCCGTAAGAAAAAACAAATCTCCATCCAAAATGTAGCTCTACATCCTCTGACACTCATTAAAATATAATAATCCTTGGCATTATTTTATGACCTCTTCCTAAGATAGTCCTTATTTTCTTATTTTGTATAGTGATTTTTCTACATCACACGTAAATATACAAATCTCTCCTCCCACGTTAGCTATTCTCGTTGAATCTATATTCTCAATATATCCCCAAAAAGAGTAGTTCGACATTTTTTAAATGGACTCTGCCATCAATAAGAACATTCAGTTTCTCATTTGTACGTACTCTCCCGTAATTACTTTTACTTTTTTTATCCGAAGCGGCGATAAAACTCATGTTCACTCCCCTACGATGGGGGAAGTAGTGATAGACTCAATTGAGACGTCCTCGTCCAACCCCAAGGACGCAGCAACCGCCTATCAACCAAAAACCCGCCTTGATTGGGCATCAGCAAACAACCCTCCACCTCCCTTGGAACTGTTTATATAATACTTCTTCTTCTTCTCTTCTTCTTTATCTGCCCCTTCTGCCTCTCAGCGTAGGGTGTGCCATTGCCTCGATCCATATCCAGTCCTGTTCCGAGGCTTTGTGTTGTGCTTTGAATCCGTTTTTAACCAACGTGTGGGGGATTAGCCCAACACGCTGGGTTGGAGTACTTCTTAGTCTGGCTCCTACCCTTTGACCTGTCCGGCTTGGGTGGCCCTACCAGTAGTTACACTACCGCCGGCATAGCTCGCAGGGTCATAGGAACACGCTAGCCCCTCCACCAACGACAAGGTCTCGTACTCCCCAGGAGGGGCTTATATAATACTACAAGGGAAATTTCAGGTTCAAAAATTTACATAATATCAGCGGGGCATGGAAGGGAACCGGAGTCCCCTCTCGCGGCCAGTGACAGCGAGAGGGGAATTAGGCTACGGTTCCCTTCCACACCCCGCTGATGATGTAAAGTTTTTAACTCAACATTTCCCTTGTAGTATTATACAAACAGTTTCAAAGGAGGTGGAAGGTTGTTTGCTGATATCGGATCAAGTGGCCAGACGGTGGGTTTTTTAACGAAACCAAAAATTATTGTTTCCGACCTACTCAACATGCTGCTATCTATTTCAAACAAAGTTCAAGTTTAACAATAATAAGTGACATCTGTGTGCACCAAACAACCGTAAATTTTCATTTTGAGCTCCTTCTTATTAATGTATTTAAAAATAACTCTGTTTCTGCTTTTGTGATATCATTGTCATAATCCCAGAACTATTTAAATTCGTAATATAATATATTATAAAGAGAACATAAATTATGTTTTTCTTAGAGCTCACCTCAGTGATCAGTCTGTGATTAAAACATGATCAAACAAAGTAGATGACAGATAACCTCCCTGGTACATCCCTCAATTTTGACAAATAAATAATATACTTATGAGTATAAAAAATGTGCAATATTTTATGCTTAATGATTTAGTATTCAAAGTGTAAAGTTCAAAATTTCCTAAAGATAGAGTCTTGAATTAAACAAACAAACTACTACACCATTTTCTTGTGGTGTATGTATGTTTGTATTAAACCAAGTACTTTCGTTAGATTTATGGTTAATGCTAGGATAAAAGCTTTCGTAAAATATAAAAGTTTTACGATAAAATATAACAACAAAATCTTAATAAATTTATGAAAATCCTAGATATAAAAGTAGATTCTTCAATAATTTTGACAACTGATATAAAATTAAAGATAATAGGTTTAGGTAATATGCAAGAGTGTAACTGGCACTGTTTTATTATGGTTTTAATCTCATCTAATGAAACTCGGCTTTCTCTTTTTAGTACCCATATACAGAAGAGTCTTGCAATAAATATTAGTGGTACTCTTGTCGTGGTTATAGGGTAAGGTGGACACATAAAAGTCAGGTACGTAATATATTACATTTGACCACCGTTTGTGTACTCCACTTAGCTCTATTCAGTACTTGCAGAAGATTATTTTGATGCTATTACATCACTCGGCTCTGTTTATTTGTTTGTTTCCTTCTGTAACCTAAAAGTATCTTAGTTATGCAGTAACTATTAATTTTATCCACTTAAAAAACCACCATTTACATATTTTCGTACGAAAAACTCGTATTTAATTATCTGTAAGAATAATTTATGTGGTACCCTAAGAATCAAATTTTAAAGAAGAGAAATCATTTATTATCACAATTCGAAAAGACACTTAGATAATTGTTATTTGAAATACTTTTAATCGCGGTTTTGGTTTTATGTGTATTTCTACATTTTCAGGTTTATATTTCTATTTAAACGAACTTTGTTTTACTACAAAAGTGTTTTAATTTTCGTAATGACTTAAAAAAGTAAACTTAAAGTATCATCAAGAATCTTTATACTATAACTTATTCATTTTACTGCAGTCTTTGTATAGAAAGAAATTTGGAATCAGAAAAATGAAAAAAAAAAATAATGCAATCTCTAAGATTTTGAATATTGATTTTTTGTTGATAAAAAATTATTTTCATTAGTTTTTTAATATTCATTAAAAAAAACTGAAGCTTTCATACCATACTTTTTACAGAATCATATTTTCTCATTGAAACTAAGGTTTCTTATTGCGTTATTACAAAAAAGTGAGTTCTTTTTACGTTTGCTTACTATTTGTGTTATGTTTTTGTTAATCCTGAAATACTTTACTGTTTTTATTGCGTCAAACCTGTTTCATCCACCACGGTTTTCCGCTTCGCGGTATCCGAGGGAACACATTAACCGCGATCGGATAGGTTTATATAAAGTAGATATAGATATAGATATAGGTGTATATACAAATAAATCTTTACCTTTTTTCCTCCTGTCCAAAAATATAGGTTGACCGTCTTCTCTCCTCCACATTATTTTAGGATCAGGAAAGCCAGCTGCTCTACATCTTAAGGTCAAATTCTGATTCTCTCGAGCTGCTACCGAAGACGGGGTGCTTTCTTCATCAACTATTGTTGGAGGAACTGAAACCAAGAAAAGAAAGTCCTGATTTTCTTTTATAAAGAACTTGTTTTGAAAATCCAAGTTTTAACAAATGTTTTCTGAATTTTTACCACAAATAAATAATATACAATAATGATTACGATATAGGATAAGTGCATTATCTAGAAAAAAATCGTGGGGCTGTGCTCTCGTAGTAAAAATTATTTTCTTTGAGATTACAGCCTTAAGGTGCATTTTAGGGTAAAAACGTACACAACAAAGGTATAGCGAATAAAACCCCTACTACTTTTCTTTCAAACATTTTTTCGACAGAGCTTAGTTTAGCGTCATTTAGTTATATTTTGCTCATTGAAATTGATGAAATTTTTGTAGGCTAACACAGCTTAATATTTCATATAAAACTAGGTTAAGAAATATGTCGTTCTGAATTTACAGTGCTATGAATTTGGTGAAGGGACAGATAATAACACAGAAAAAAACTCTACATATATTGTTTGATAATAAAATAAAATAAAAAAAAATCCGCAATTTTTTTGTTTTATCTTACTTTGTTTTATGGCAGCGAGTTATTTTATATTATAGTACTGCTCTTCAAGAAATTTTTTATATTGGTAAGAGAAAGTCGTGTGAGTATTTCACACAGATTTTTAAGAACTTCCCACCACAGTTTTTTTACATTTAATTTATTATCAAAGTCTATCAATATTGTTCAAACTTTTATGATTCGTATTGCTCTCTCTGTCATGATTATTTATTATCTATTTTGTATTTTTTTTTAATGTAAGAGCAAATCTTTGACGGAAAATATTAAGTTGACTTGAGTATACGAACACTGAAAACTATTAAAAATAAATAATTGTAATAAATTATTTTAGTATATTGCTTAGCAGTCCTGGTCTACGTTTTCGGATAGTTTTCCTTGGTCACTCCTATCGAATGTCTGGTCAGTCTACTATTTATATTCTGAACAATAGCATAATCTTCCCGTGAAATTAAAGGTTTATTTATTAGTTTAACGTGTAAAATTTACTAAATGTTTCCGCTTAGTCCACATGAAATCTATCATTTTGAGTTGTTCAACAATATTATGAAACTTTGTTAAACTGTCAAATTCAAGTTGTATTTTGAGGTAAAACGAGTATTACTACGGAAACTCTACAAATAATTCATTATTTGTATTATATCTACTAGAAAAATTTTGTAATAATCAGTGAACATGTGGGTCATTATGTGAAGAGGGGTTTGGAATATGTAAAATATTTATATCCTAGTATGGAATTGAAACCTTGACATTATCTTTGCTGAGGAATTGAAATAAAATCCTGTGTCAGGAAAAGCAAAAAGAATATAAAGGTTCAGTAATTCTGTTGAATAGTTTTTAATACGTTGTCATAGATGGTCAAGAAACTACAAAATGCCCATCACGTTCATATTTTTGATATTTTCTATCAGGAAGCATTATACTCGCATCAATACTTTTGTAAGAAGTTAAACAAAGTTACCAGTATTTCATTTATTTCTTGGAATTGAAAAACGATAAAAAGATATGTTATACTGTGATAAATTTCTCAAAGTTTTGTAGTACTGAATTTATTTTTTAACTCATTATCTTCTCTATCCATTTATTCCTTACAAAATTCTTAATTGTTTTTACCATTAACATCCATCTAATGAGATTTCATTCGTAGAGTATCCCAAATATACTTCTAAAACCACACTACGGAGAATTATAAATGATCTATAAAATTGCATATATTAAACGCTGAATTTACCTATTAAATTTTTGAAATCTGACAAAACTGTACTATAACATAACTGCTTCATCACTATTTTAAAAAGCGTTATTCCAATATTTCAAACAATGATCCCATTTGAAAATTCTGTTAAATGTGGCATTTTCATTAAAAGCTTTTGTCCTAAAATTTTATTGTATAAATGTGTAAAATGTCATAAGTGCCACGAGAAGTTACAGTATTTTACAGGCTTACATATTTCAGTTTATTTTGAATACTACATACTTGTTCGGTATGGAACATAAGTTTATCTAAAAGTTTATTTATTTGATTATTTTACATGTTTTAGAGCTGTTGCACATTACGTTTTTAATGAAATTTCATTGTTCCACGTCAGTTTAAAAAAAATTTTCACTGATATAATATTATTTCTAAAGGAAAGTGATATTTGTCACTACATTGAATAGTTAATTCCTAATGCCTAAACCGCAAATAAGTAAACATTTGCATATTTATGTACACGTTGTGTAAAACATGTATAATGACCTATTGTCTACGGTACATTACTACTATTCCGGTATAATTGAATTAAAATAGTTTACAATTTGTTGATAAAATGTTTACAATTTCAAGTTTGTACTTGTGTTATTAGGTATGATATTGGTTCATATCATAGACTTCTTTTTATAATGCTGATTCCATTAGTGAAGATTGACTACAACTCTTGTTAAATCGCTCTCTATCATAAACCATTTTCAAAAGCGAATACGTACTCATTTTTGTTCAGTCTCTAATACTTTTCATCAATCAGCATTTCCTTCATCCAGTTTATACTAGACTAGTTGAAATACCATATCCTAGGACGGATTTATTGATGATTTAGAATTCAGACACACACAGCTGTTTTTAGGTGTATATATAGTACATTTTTTAAGTTCCAAAAAAATGTGATTATGTAAGTAAGTGTAAATTATATTAAGTATAGGATATTAGTCCATGGGAAGGTACCGTACGAGATGACGCAGTTACTGACCGGCCATAAGTATTTTAGAGCGTATCATTTTGCTCGAGCATAAAAGACGACAACCATTTTTTTCTGCTGCGGGAAGATAGACTCAGTGAAAGATAGGGTCTTTGTGTGTATTCGATGGGATTGGGATAGAATGGAATGCATAGCGCCAATCGTGTGATCTGTAAATGTGAGTTGTACACGTTATCGGAAAGATATTCTCGAATCAAAGTTGTTGGACTGTTAAGAGGACGGTATGTCGCGGTCTGGGGCAGAAACCAGTAGAAAAGTTGAGGGGGTGGGGTCAACTCGTATTAGCTAGTTTCAAAATTTTTATTTGATGACAATTTTTGGTACAATGATTAACAACGGAGATGTTCGCTATTATTTTGTTTACCTCCCTCTGTTTATCTCTCTAATCCCTCCTGCCTCTTGGTGTTATAAATCACTTAATAGCCTATCTTCATTTTGACTGTGTCTGGAACTTAAATACAAAAATTAATCGAATTTGGTTTAATGTTATCTACATGATACCGTAACAGACTACCAGACTACCGTAACAGACTAAAATTACAGCGATATCAGTTACTAGATAGATGTGATGTAAAAACAAGATTTTTTTTGTCACTTTATTATTGAAAAAAAATTAGTATCCGTTATTATACGCTAAAGGGTTCAAAACTTGAATTACTTTCTAGAGCTTTCAGTCAACTCTGCAGTCCTACAATTGGCTAAGAAGATCCCTTGGCCAGAGGCGTTTTAAACGTCTGTTCTGAATACCCAGTATCGCCCAAGTGTACATGTTTTGTATGAGAGTGTTGTCATATAATCCAAATTTATCGTGCTTCATCTTGTACAGTTGTTTCGCGACCTCATTTACGTATGGGATTTGTAAGTCTTTGTGCAACATTGAGTTTGTGACGTAAAAGGGGCATTGCGTTATTACCCGCCGAGTCTTGTTTTGAATCACTTGTATAAGTTTCGTGAGTGAAGAGTTAGCAAATCCCCAAAGTTGAACTCAATTATTTCTAGATTGGTCTTATAACTGTCTTGTAGATTGTTAATATATGTGATATGTTTAATTTAGAACGTCTATCGAGTAAGCGTTTCAGTTGAATTGAAAAAACAAAATTGAAGGAATTTTGATAAATTTTTCATACAAAATTACAATTTTACTAACATATATTAACATTAGCATATCCGGATTTATTTAACATAGAGATTATTATTTTCTTTACAAGTTGGAAGTAATTTTAACATCTACTGGGGTATAAGCTAATATTGGAAATATATCAATATGAATTTAAAAGATAAACAATTAAATACAAACATAATTCACTTTATACTTATAAAGCACAGTTTGAAACATTAAATAAATTTTAACAGATGGTGAACAGTATTCCATAAAGTTGGGGTTTTCTCTATATCTGTACATGTGGGTGTATGTATTTATGTGTGTGGTATAAGAACCTAGGGTATGTTTAAAGAGGCTTATTTGATTATTATATTACCATATTTGCCCTATGCTACAATATACTATTGAAAACACATCTGTGAGAGATTCTCTATGCATACAAAAAAGATATACATAGATATCAGTTGTTCCCAAAGTATTCTCATATCGCTGGCTAAACCAATGCACGCTTACAACACTCATAGAATTTTTTGTTATTGAAATAAAATCACTTTTTCTAAAAAAATAAAACTACAGAAAAATCTTATTGAATAAAAAAGGGAAAACCCAAAATATGGTATTCTGTTGGCTTAAATAAATTTATTTTACTAGCAAAAGAAGATAAAAATATTTTATCTCATACATAAGCGTAAACTTTATAAAGGGACTTTATAAAAGGGTTACGAGTCGTTTTTGTTTGGCTAATTAATGCAAAATATTGTAGGATGTTAAGTTCATACCGGGAATAACATTATTTAGATCTTGTTTTCAGATATTTCAGAAAATTGTTAACTGTTAACTTTTTAAAAGCACTGATTTAAAAATTCTAACATTTTATTCACGAAATATGTTTTAGTGATTATATGTTTTAAACATAATAATGATAAAAAAGTATTTTTAATGTTAATATTCATAACAATTGAAACTAAATGTTTATAGTAACATATAATTTTACTATTCAGTAAACTGCAAACGCATTAGTAAGTAAAAGATCACGCATAAAATGAAAACTTGATAAATTTCTGGAGCATGACCTCATTTGTCACATTAGTAAAAACGTTTTCTTTCTGTAGACTACATAACCACTAAAAGTATATTATATTGTATATTTTTATTTCGTTTTTTAGGATTTACGTCCAACTGTGATTTTGTTTTATATTATAATAATTTTACAAAATAATTTCTTTATAACTAAAGTAATAATGGTACCGAATAATGATTTACCTAATAATTATTTTACAGCTATAATTTATTTTAGTTAAAAAACTAACTTGGCTGAATAAATGGAGAATACGAAAGTAAATCTACTTACGTCACATTTTTCTCGGAAATGCCTTCCAGTAAGTTAAAAAAATTGGTTTTACCACAGACTGAGGAAACTAAATATCTGGTAATACATCTTGAAAAAAGGGTTACATACAAGAAACACATCATGCGAAAAAGGAAACATTTGGATTTGGATTTAAAGTTAAACTAAATTAGGTGTTTTCTTGGAAGTCAGAGCTTTCAAAAGAATGTAAAATGATAGTTTGTAAAGCCATACCGATAGTTTACAAAGCCATATCTGAACAATATAGATTACAGTTGTTGGGAACGCCAAGCAACCCAATTCTTGACTTTTAGAAAGGTTCCAGTTAAAAAAAATAAGACAAATCATAACAAACTATCTCTCGGTACATCAGTAAAAAATACATATATCATGACTCTAACACTGTTAAAGAAGACATTTCATTGTTCAGTGAATGTTACCAACAGAGGCTACTAAACCATCATCCTAATTATCTGGCTCTTAATTTGCTAAATAATCAAGACTTATATTTATAATTAAGACTTGAAAGATTTAATGTATTAGATTTACAGTATTTATTTTCGATTTCGTTAGTAATTGTTTTTATTTCAAATTGTTGTTAATTAAAATTTAAATGCTAAATTGATCAAAATTTTTTATCAGTTAAATCAGATTCAGTAGACTTCTGATTCTTTTAACGTGATTTCCTGTTGCTTACAAAATTATTTATAGTTCTCATATTTTATAGAACAGATTTTAATGGCGCAGATTTGTAAAAAAAAAGGTATAAAAGTTTGAAAATAATTATGTTTTTTTTTTGTTTTTTACTCTGACACATGCATTTCCCGCTTCGGAAGTTATTTTGGTATTGACAGTCCTGAACTTTATTTAATTTTTGTTAACGGATATTAGCAAATATTTTGTTAAGGCATATATTTAAGATATATATCAAAGAGCATTTTGTTTGTCTTTCTCAACCGGTCGCATGAAATTTTGCAAATTATTAATAATACTTTTATTATAAGTTGAAATAGTATACTGAAAAGTTATAGGGATGCTGGATTACTTGTCGACCTACAAAAAAGAAGAAAGAAGATTGCCTCAGGTTGTTATTTCTACATGTTAAACTGAACTGCCAATGCCAAAATACTTCTGAGTGAGAATATTGAAATACATAAACAAAATATCTATTTAATAAGTTGATTACCCACAACTTGAAGGTATCCAATTTGACTAATCATCGGATTTGTATTGACTTGGCACATATAGTATCCTCTATCATCTTGTTGAACATCGCTGACATGTAATTGCCACGTCTTCTGATTATCGTGTGATACGCTGAATCGTGGCACTCTGGCGACTACATGTCTGTGAATAGTTAATATCATCTGTCGATCAATATGAATCCAAGCGACCTGAAATAAGAAAAGGCCAAATGAAAATATGGTAATTTCGGTATTTTCTAGTTAAATATTACAAACATAAATAATATTACCAATTTCATTATTACTCTCTTCAGTTTGCCTGTGGTTGATTCTTCTAGAAAAATAAATGAATAGTTCCTACCGTTTTCTATGGTTATCGTTTGAACTCATTAATTTTTGCTATGAATGATTAATTATAAATTTACGTTTACATTGACTAGTCGCACTTAAAAGTTTTAACACTATAAATTTACGTTCAACAATAAATTTTAAAGTTGGATTCAAGTATTTTCAGTTAAAAATTTGTTTCTAATACAGTATTTAGCGGTACAATCTGCATTAAAAGAGCTTTCATTAATACTGGAAAATGCATACAGTATAATAATAAATTGTTAAGCATTATGGTGAAACTAAATTAGATAAATGTACAGACGATATAATTTACATAAAGACCGGATATGATTGGTGCATTGAACTGTGGGCGTGGTTTTGTTTTGACGATAAAATTAACCAATTTACTTTTCTTGAACGTAAAAATGTAACAATCGATAACATATTAGTAGGTTGGAAAATACGGTTAGTACTGTAAACTCGATGTTTACAAATCAGATGCTGTAGTGCAACCCCTTACGGACTTTCCTTGCAAATGATAACTAAAACGATGATTTGGTGACGTTGGATTATTTTAATAAGTCTTTATAAAAGAATTACTACGACCTAAATTTGGCCATTTAAGCAAATCATTACTCTACATGCTCGATGCTAATTCAAGGCCTTGGGTTTATTTCCTGGAAGGAGGCTAAGAATTTTAGACCTTAGGCTCACTCGGTACCCTATCGAAACGTAATCGGTCATGGCCAGAGAAGGGTTGCATCTTTGATGGAAACGAGGTTTCGAGTTAATAAATGAATGTTTACGTTAGAAATAGGAATTATCTAAATGTTGTTTGTATTTTTATAAAATTTTAACAATAATATTTTTAAATGTATAATTATTTACAATAAATTATATACTTTGGGTTAATACGAGTAAAGTATTATTATTATCTTATGGTTCCGTGAAAAAAGAATCAAACGTAGAGACGGTACAAACGTTTCGTAACAAATTCTTTGCCCATAACAGGCAGAAGTGTTAAATTAGTTGCACTCAATCTGGACGTTCCAGGGGTACAAAAATTAGTTCTGTTTCTTATTACAGTATCAGCCAATTATATGCCTGAAGCATTTAATAACAGAAAAGGTAGAGAGGTAAAAGACACTAGTCAAATTGATCTCTTCTGAAATTCATGAATTTCATTATACAGTCTGACCCTGTGGTGAATGAAGTGAAGATATCATTTGCAGAGTGGAAAGTATAAATATGCTTTTCGGAGGGCCTAGCATGTTGATAAGCATAGGCTCTTTGTCCACTCAGTGAGGAAGGCAATTGTAAACCACCGTACTCTTCGTTTTACTTAGTAAAATATCTAAAGGTTTTAACCAGCCTTTCGACTCATGACTTAAACAACAACAACAACAACAACAAGTTTCTACGTTTAAACACATGTAGTCCCTACTGCGTATGAAACTCTATCGTACATTACACGTAGACATAGTATACATGACCATTAACATATAAAACACATTTTTCCATTCAAAATGAACAAATCACACGAATCTAGAGATATGAACATTGTTACACCCACACCTACCACAAAATCCACAAAGGAAATTAGAATGATGCTGGAATAGAAATCTTCTACGAATATGTAGCGATTAGTGTTTACCACTTGGTTGTTTCCTCAAGAGGACAAAAACAGGACATTAAATATGTGTGACATATATATTTTTGCATAAATACCAGTTGTAGTTGTGTCTAAATAAAGCCAAAATAGTCAATGAACTAAACTCTATGTTAGCTAAGTTGGGACCTGGTCAAAACAGTAAAAAAAAAAATATTACGTGGCGCGATCGATCCAAAAAACTATACGTTCGTTATATAGAAAATTTACAGTTGTTAATTTTTTAATAATAATTCATTAACATTCTTATAATAATTATAAACATTTATCTGTAACTAGGCTTGAGGTTGTTAATTATAAACTACAAACTGTAATAGGTTGCCTTATTGTAATACTTTTTCACCCGATAGAACTTCATCAGGCGACACATCATCCTCGTTATCAATACTTGAATTATGTTCCAAATTTACAACTAGTTTTTCTACCTGAACTTTGCTCAAAGAATCTAAACCCCAAGTGCGTTTCGCCTCCTTTTTCACGTGAGCTATTCAGTTTTTCCATTTATTCACCAATACTTAAGAAACCCTAATTCCAAAATTTGTCTTACTTCTTAGATCTTAAATGCTTTATTATTTTGTAGTCATGTAATCCTTCACCTAAGCCCACACTAACTCAATAGCGTTCAGGTTACAAATGATATTCAGGTGACGAATGGTATTTTTATGTAGAATTGAAAGCAGGTGATGGGCGCCAGCCACCAGTTTACACGTAGTGTAGACACAGCAGATACAAACTTACTTCGTAGAATGTTCTTTACAGTAGGTCTCGGCTTAAAAAAAAATACAGTATAGTTACAAAATGAAATTTGAAAAGTTGTTTGGCAACAATCCTTATAGCCTATATTACATCCAATAATTATTTTTTGTGCTATTGATTTCTCCAATGTAAATCTAGAATATGACGACGCTTAAATTGTCTCACATAGTCGCAATTATTTTAAAGAT
Organism: Catonia carolina; assembly: GCA_035578175.1. Taxonomy (NCBI): domain Eukaryota; kingdom Metazoa; phylum Arthropoda; class Insecta; order Hemiptera; family Achilidae; genus Catonia; species Catonia carolina. The sequence continues at coordinate 353,654,154 of JAQMRL010000001.1, forward strand.
TTATTGACAAAGAAATGAAATGCAATTTGTAGTTTTGCTGGAGTTTCAAAAGTTTAAAACAAAAATATATAATTTCAACAATGTTTTCGATGTTTAAGTAATAATTTTTTGGTAAAACGTTTAGTTTTTGAGTAGTGTAGTTCAAAGTGATAGGTTCTTTGAATCTGAACTAGAGTATTTGCATATTTTAATAATGTTATTGAAAGGAACCTATGAAATCAATTTTATTTAAATTTATATTTTTTATTTCTCTTTTCATAATAAAGTTTGGTAACGAATGGAGAACGAATTTATTGAGTTTTTGAGAATCAATTGATACTCAAACGTGTGAGTACAAGTTTTTCAGCATGGCATTTCAACAATACGGAATTGCGTGTTAGAAATATATGGTTTTGTAGGTTGAAGTGGTTGCGTGAAAATATATTCTACCTGTGTAAGCATAATGAACATTTAATGTGGTCAACAACTTTCAATTGTCAAGAGGTATCGGTTGGTTTTGCCTTGTTAGGAAAGTAAGATGTCCTTCCTCCTCCGCCTTTCCTTTCTTCCATCGGTCTGGTGAACTCCCCACTAACCACCGTCACACTTAAATCGTTTTCCATGCAAACGAAACCTTCAGAGCCTCAATCGGGCTTACAGTCATGGAAGTAAGGTATTGTTGAAAGTAGACTTGAATGATGGTGAAGCAGGGGGAGATATAATACAGGTTGCGGTTTAACTTAGACGAGGTGTAGAGAGTTTATATTGAGTTTTGCTAGAAGCAGAGCGTACAATTTATCTGAACTCTTCAAAAAAAAGTCCACACTTGGGATCTCAGTCTGTTGATTTTTCTTTATGTCAATGCTCTCTCATCGTTTTTCTCTTTCCCCTGCATTCTCTTTTGCAAAGTCTCTTTTAGTTTTTCCCTTCTTTATTCACTTCAATTGAACTGTCCAAGTATATATGAAGCCTATACCTCTACCGACTACAATACAATAAAAATATTCTTTATTCTAAAACTTAAATAACCTACCACACCGCTTTTATTCGCTTGTTCGAATTTCAAAAGGTTTGTATTCAGTTTATACAAAAAATAAAAATAAAATAAATGTACCTTACTTTTTGTACAATGCTGCGATACTGTACTGTACAGGTAGAATACTTGAAACTTCCTTTTAAATAAGTTTAGTTGAATTAAAAGGATAGAGGGCAGGCCCTGTATTACTCTTTTTCGAAATTTCAGAGAAATACGCTATTTATTTTTCTATTGTACTTCACTATTTATACAGAAGAAAATTGAAAATAGAGGCACGGTTACACAAACTCATGATTAAACAAATCCTTGTATCTGTTTATTTAAAGCATTAATTTACTAACAAAAATATAAATCATCTTCATTAGTAAATGTTTATTTACCATCTACTTTTTCGTCTATTTTATTTTGTCAAATATTTATCCAATTTACAAATTAGTCTACTACATTTCATACGCAGTTACAAAATTTGTAAACGTTAACTTCATAATACTAGTTTAAAAAGTATTCTATGTTTTTGGATTTTAAAACAATGTCTCTTTTTACCAAGTAGAACCCGTTCTTTTTAATTAACTGCGAGTGGAAATTCATAACATGCAAATAAAGTTATTTACATGTGTTGAAATTAGAAACGGAGTAAAACAAACAATGATTTGCTTATCATGATAATTTTAACAGACGTAATTGTTGCTTTCAAGAATGGTTCAACAAAAAATGTATTTCACAAGTATCGTCAAAAATCGGTTAAAAAAATTAAATTAAAAATTAAAAGTTTAAAAAAATTAAAATTACTTATTAACAGCACTATCATAGTAACAGCTGTTGATATTTTGATGCATAACTTTACGGATGTAGTCTATGGCATAATGAAGACAATGAATTCAATTCTAGCTATACTCTGAATGAACTTTTTGCTCGAAATATTTAACGGAAAACTGAATTTTAGCAAGCGTAAAATATCAAAAATAGAGCATTCTGAAAATTCCACTCCTGTACGCTTGCATCCACCTGCTCTCCAAACTTTCCATTTCCAATTTTTTACTTACAAGACTTAACTCTGAATAAATTTTTGAAATATTTTTTAGTTTCTCTGATAGATTTTCAATACTTACAAAAATTGCTGAAATATTTTTTACATGTTAAAGAGTATGCACAGATCGGTTGTTAAGTTGTTAAAACATTATTAGCAAAATATTACAAATTCAAAATCTTTGAGGCATAGGGTGGAAATAATCGGGTCTACATGGGGAATTGTTAGCATTCACTAATTTGGCTACGTAATTATTCCTGCCAAACAGGGATTTAACCAAAAAGCTGGAGAATCAGGAAACTTATCTTTATTTTTTAGAAGTTGAAAGGAGTTTCATCAAATAACGTTAAAAACTGTACATTTTTACTTTCTCTTGTCCTACATGAATAAATACGGAAGAAAAGTATTGTCTTCATTACGACTTTCCGAAATAGAGTTTTTACTGAAAATAAACGTTTTCAGGCCACCTGAACTAAAAATAAACGAACATGGTTTTACAGATTGGTGTGTGTGTGTGTGTGTGAACAAAATATCTCAAGAAGGGATTATCTTACGAATTTGAAACTTTAAACTCAAATTAGTTGCTAAAAGGAGCCCGGGAAGGACATTTTCATAAAAATCGGTCAACCGGAAGTAGAATCTAGTTTATTCGTGCTATATTTCACTATTTGCGATTTTCCCAAAATCGGTTCCAACGACTGTTTAGAAAATCGCCTCATTCACTACGTTTTTTTCTGGGCAAAAAATGTATGATTAAAGAAGCAAAAAATTAAAAATCCTTAAACTTTTTAAGCACTTTTTCTACAACGTATTTATCTTTATATAGTTTTCTGTATTTTGCTCATCAAAATCGGCAAAAAACAGGATTTTTTAAAATTGGGCCTAAGTAACTAATTTAGGTCTAATTGTATACAATCAAAGTAATAAAAAATTGAAAAAACCACAACTTTTATTTCAATAATTTTTTCTACAGAGCCTAGTTTAGCAACAAAACCACTAATAATTAGTGATTTTCCATTTATTTTTAAGTCGAAAGAGTAGATTTTAATTTTGTGTCATTCACCTGTGATTAGGTTGTGGTTTTAAATATACATTGTTTACTTATGAGTAAACACAGCTTATATGTTTTATTATTTACATTGGAAAGAGGAAGTTATGGGACTGTTTCGCATCACATTTCTCCTCTGTCCAATCAGTAATCAGTTACGGAATTCAGGGATGGGGCTGTACGTATCAATCTTATTTACACCCTCTGGAGAAAGTGTAAAAGCTCATTTTGCGAGTTAGTAACAAAAAGGTCTACTCAATGCTTCTCAACAATTGTTTAAAGCTTTTCAAGTACAAAGATGTTTGTTACCTTTAAGCCTAGGAACAATTTACATACGCTCACCAAAATGCAGCGAACTCCCCGAAACGGATCCACATGTAATGGTGCAATACAATAGAAGTAGTAGCATTTAGTATTATACAATAAGTACAATAGCAGTATAATTATACAAGAAACAAAAATTTCATTCCTTTACATAGAGATAGAGCAACAAAAATCTTTTTCCAAACAAATTTTTGTTATCTGATCCCCAAACTGTACAACGTGTTCCCCAAAATTATAAAAGTATATAAAACATCATAATTTTTAAAGCTGAATTACATAAAATTGCTTTTGTAGATTAATAGGCATTGCACGAACGAAATGTTTACACCGAAATATCTGTGAGCCCACATCCTGATTTAGATTCTGAAATTATTAGCTTCTAGAAATTATTGTGAAGGATGCATCTTCCTTTATCAACGTCTGAATTCAAACTTTGACAAAAAAAGATGCATTCTTCAAAATAATTTCTACAAACGTTATGAATTTACCTGAAGAAACGGTACACACCGCGAAAATGCTCGTCAGAAGTTAAAAATACGTCACTGGCATTTTCTATGATATCAGCTCCGCATTCGACAAAGTATGGCATGATGGACTTCTATTTAAATTGAAACGCATTTTGAGTAACTCGTACTATTTGGTTGTAAAATCATTTTTAGAGTAGCCTCCAGATGTTTTAATGTCCAGTACGGTACTTCTTACTCTCAGTTGCACAAAATTGACGCTGGAGTACCCCAAGGAGCCATACTATCTCCATTTCTGTATAGCGTATTTGCATCTGATATGCCTATGTTGGACACATTAGTAACCGCGACATTAGCAATTCTTATACGGGAAAAGAGCGCGGATGAGGCTTCCAGGTTGGCGCAGCGACATCTTTTATTAATACAGGACTAGCTTACCCGTTGGTGTATTAAGGTGAACTCAATTAAATCAACACAGGTACGTTCACCTTACGACGTCAAACTTGTCCACCTGTGATGCTGAACAACATCCACATCCCACAGGCCAGGGTGGTGCGATATTTTGGCTTATGGCTTGACAGGCGACTAACTTGGAAGCATCATCTGCGTACAAAACCTTTAGAACTTACCCGCCGCTAGAAGCTACTCTTCTGCTTAATTAACCTCGAACAAGATTGAACCTCCGCTCCAAGATTTTAATATACAAATCCTTTTTAAAACCAATCTGGATTTATCGTGTCCAGCTCTTTGGAATAGCGGCAGAGAGTAATTTAAAGTCGCCTTTCAATCAAAATTCTTAAAGAATTGCTTCTGGCGAGGGTTGCTGGAAGGATTGCTTCTGGCGTTCCTTTTTATGTAAGTAATAAAACCCTTCACGACGATTTCAAAATTCCGACAGTAAAGGAGCTAACCTCGTTCTTGTATATTACATTTCACGAAAGAGTAGATGATCATCCAAACCAACTAGTTCATAATCTAGCTACAAGGAACTTCCCAACTGTGCGATATCTAAAAAAAATGGAGTAGAGACCTCTTGGTCTGAATAACGGACAATACCCGAAGTTCTAACGGAGAATGTACCACTGGGTACCTCTTTTCCTTTAAGTGAAATTCCCCGCCCTATTTAAATATTATACCTGGAAGTTGTGCAACTCAATGTACAGTACCTTAAAACAATTAAAGACAAAAAAGAAGTTAAAAGAAAAATAAAGCAGTAAAAAGGTGTTAGTTTTTTTAACCGTTGCATTAATACAGATTCTGCTGCTATGATGCTATGATGAAACTAATCACTTAAATAATCATTTTATTTAATTATTTTGTAAATTAAGTTGATTCAAGATTAAAGAAATAGGTTAAAATGTAGTGATTTGAGAATAATGATGTCGCTAAGTAATATGGACCACAACTTCTAACAAGGATTATTGTTTTGTACCTTGTTTTTGACTTTGTACAGTAGACTATTTGCTAACTGTATTAACGTAATCTTATGAATATCAATTAGTTGAAATACCAGTTAAGTGTTCTTTACATTAAATAGCTTCTAAACCTCGGTGATTCAACTAGTAATTTGACTATCTTTAATAATTTTATGTTATAAAATGTTTATTTTAATAGAAATTTAATGTGATTAATGATTATTTTTTTAAATCCGAATATTTTAAATAACTTTAAAAAAATTTTAAGGTAATTATAATTTGTTCTAAAAATAAAAGAAAGGAAAGTATATTTTCATCTGAGAATAAAATGAAAACGATTATATTAATTGAAACGCTTACTTGATAGACGTTCTAAATTAAACATATCACATAAATCAACAATCTACAAGACAGTCTTAAGACCAATCTAGACATATGAAATTCAACTTTGGGGATCTGGTAAACCTTCACACACTACATGTATACAAGCGATTCAAAACAAAATTCTACTGACGATAATGCAATGCCCCTTTTCCATCACAAACTTAATTTTACACAAAGATTTACAAATACCATACGTAGTTTTGATGTCGCGAAACAATTATACAAGACGATGAACGACAATTACATGAATCACATGACAACCCTCTTATACAAAATATATACACTAGGGCGATACCGGGTTCTCAGCTCATACGTTTAAAACGCCTCTAGCCGAGGGATTTTCTTAGCCAATTGTAGGGCTGTGGTGATGACTGCAGGCTATGGCAAGTAATTTAAGTTTTAGAACTTTAGCTTTATATTTGGAAATTGTTATATTATTGTCATAACAGATACTAAATTTTCAATAAGTGTCAAAAATAAAGAATAAAATGACAATTTTTAGCCTTATTTCATTATCAAGAACTATGTTTGCTTCGGAAAAACCACCCAATTTCATCAAAGTTTGTTATTGGATTTTGTTTTATTTTGGCATGAATTTGAACAGAGACACCCAGCAGTGTTTGTTTATCTACGATTGCTCGTCTGCCTGGTGTTGATTAACAAATTAATTTTTTATTCTTATACTTCTTATGTAAAAATTACAACTATATTAGAGCACAACCAGGAATATATTTATGTTTTTTAAAAATTTTGTACGTCTATAACTAACACACTTTTAACAAAATGAACACAACAATAGAAAACCCTTAATAATAATAGAAAGTTGGTTCCAAATTAGATTCCCAACTAGAGTCTGACAATTATTCTAAACTAAAATAGATCGTTCCAGTTTCATAAACCACCGCAGTCGCTAATGAGCAAGCTTCTCATGCAACTTAAACTAAAAAAAAAAACAATAATAATAATAATGGAAAGTAAGATCAGCCACATTCTAAAGTTTACAAATCAGACAGCTGTTTAAAAAAATTAAATTTACGCCTTTCAAACTGACCCCGACGGGCTGTCTTGAAGGCTATGAAACATTTAAGAAATTTTATTTTAAGTCTTTTCCTTTATATTCTAGATCCAAGAACTGTTTAGCTGGAAGTCTTCATATTAGAGAAAGGAGGTCGTCTGTGGTTTTTATACTAGATGACAAGGGCAAATAATCTGATACAGTTTACTTGATGGTATCACTGCACATTTTAAATTAAGATCAGTGTCATATACTATTTTCTTGGCAATGCCTCACAGTGTATTTTGATTTTGTAAAATCGATTTCTTCTTAAGTGTTATACAATTTAAACACTGGTAATTGGCGTTAACTTTTAAATTTTTTTGTTTTCCGTCTGACTGTAATGCAGATGGTAGAGGTGACAGATAAATGAATGAGGAGTAAAAGTCAGAACTAACCAAAAATCTAACCCAGGACCGCTGGTAAAGAAGTCAAATGCACTGACCACAATTCTAGCAAGCCAGTCAGAAAAAGTAGTTATTATTATCTACAGACTAAAACGTATTAAAAAAATAATAAATATGTAGTGGAGGAGAAAGAGGAACTTAATAATTTTCACACATTAAACTTTCTTTAATGAAATTTTGGTAAAAAAATAGCACGAATTTAATGTAATATTTTCCTTGATAAAGCAAGTAACTGGTTACTTTAAAAATTTCTCTGCTGGTCATGATGATCAAACCCAGTTAGAAACAATCGATCTTTTTAAATGTTTTGTTCTGTAGTTACATTTTTTTAAATTTTACCCTTTATCTCTGTCAATGATTATAATATTAATTTATTTCCCAAAACTACTTTTTTACATATGAACAACTTTACAATACATTACATTTATCTCTACTTTAAAATTTATGTAGGCCTATAAGGTGTGAAATTAACCTATCGAACTATGGTTTCTCCGGTTCTAAGATATGAATTCATCAGTCAATTTAGTGCCTGTTTTAATCAAAAACGACGTCCAGAACAAAATATCAGGATGAAAGGTTAAAAATTTAAAAATGTATTAATTGTCTTCCTGTACCACTTACCAGCTTTCAACTTCATGATGTTCCGTATTAATTTTTAATTTTGAGAAGGCAGATTGTAACGGTTGAAGGGCTAGGTTACAAAAATGTCGTTGGTAAGCTTTTAAATTTATTACCAAATTACATATTATCAAAACGCATCGGATTTCTCTCCTGTCTTAATTACAAACTTAATAATCTCATATTTCCTTGAACTTATTTTTAAAATTGTGTTTTTCGCCACAATTTAAGTGTATTATTTATTGCTATAGCCTTTCTGAAATAATTATCCATTCCTCAAATTCTATAAATTATTTGAACTTTCATCAAATTAACGAAACCAATCAGCAATAATAAAAAAACTGAATCAGTAACTGATTCAGTAACATTCATAAATTGGGTTCAGAAAATTAAGAATATTTATTTTTATCATTAATGTTTTTGTTAAAATATAGATGCCAATATAACTTAACTTGGTTATTAAGTTACTTTCCTAAAGAACAAAAGTAATAAACGATTTCAAAAAAAAAACTTTAAAAGGTTTCAAAGAATTAAAGATTTTGTGAATGAATATGTTAAAAGGAAAGAGTAATAGATAAAAGTTTTTAATTAAAAAAAAAAAAATGACAAAGTACAACGGTTAGGTAAAAGGTTTAATAAAACTATACAAACTTAACTAAAACTAAGAATTGCTGGGGTATAGATTTAGTTTCACAAGTTTTTGCTGGAATGTTGCATCTTCCATTACGGTGAAGTTGCATCCCGTTTTTTTTTTTATTGGGGTTCTTGCATTGTAATAATACTACAGTGCAAAGTTGCTATGTATAAATGTATACACTACATTTCTAGGTAAGGTTTATCATTAAAGAAAACTATACAGGAAGTAAAAGTTTGGAACTCCAATATTTTCTAATTTCTTCATAACATGTTAAACTTCTTTTATGTCGTTCAAAACTTACTTAAGAAACATTTTGTTTCCTTTTTGTAATTAATCCCAGTATTTTTGTTATTATTGCTTTGTTTTATTATAATTATGGTATGCTATTTTTACTGAACAAGAAGTAAATGAGGGGGTAGTCAACTCAAAAAGATGATTTCTTTTTAATTTTTATTGTTTTTGCATTTATTTGAAGTTTAAAATTTTCTGAATCACATTATGTGTTTACTTGTACGTGGACAAAAAGTTATAAAAACATTTGTTTAAAATAAAGCTCACTAGCAAGGCGAGAGAATTATTCCTTAAACTTTAAATTAAGTTTTCCGGAAATGTGTTTTAGCATGATTGTATATTCTTGGGAATTAAATATTCTGGTTTGTATTGAAGCTATTTGGATATTTTTTCTTCAAATGTTTCTAATTTCTTGCTCTATTATTATTATTATCTGTCGAATGATTATTACAAAAAAAACTTAGTAGAGATTTAGTTAAAAAATAATTTGTGAATACACAAAATAAATGTTTCTGAAAATATAGTTTCTCTTAAATTAATTTCTTGTAAAAAAATACATACAATAGCATACAACAGATAATAGACAGTAAATTTCTGCATTTTTTAGCACAAGAATCATGTTGATACCTTTCTTGGTTCCCAAGATATTTGATTCCCGGTAAAAGCCCGCTTTTCTACCCCGACCGTTATATTAGGGGCTGTAATTATTTTTTTGGCCTGGTTCAAGTGGTAGATTATTACTAGTAAATTACTCTTTCATTTAAAATATATAATTATTCATTATAGCCTGCAGTTTTAATTTTAATTTGCTGGGTTGACTACCCCCTTAAGAAACATTTTGTTTACTCTTTGTAATTAATCCCAGTATTTTTAATATCATTGCTTTATTTTATTATAATTATGGCATGATATTTTTACTGAACAAGAAGTAAATATGAGACGCAGCCAGAAAGTAAGTATCGCTTTGAAACAAATACTAAAAAAATTTCAATCCAATTTTGAATTTTAATGAAAGGTCATAAGTTTCCTTAAACTATTTTTCAACATAATTTCCACCAATAATTGGCAAGAATTATGAAACTTTTCCACCCAACGAAAAAATAAATTTGTGTCGTGCCCAATGGGTCAGTCAAATGGAATGCCATAAAACCACTTGCCTAGTGTAGCGAGAAGATACAAACCGTGAGACGTTAAGATATTGGCAGGCCGAAGAAAATATGGGTGCCGGAGAAGAAGAAGAAGAAGAAGATGCCCATTTTATAGCGGGTGATTATTTTATCTAAACCTTTCTTAAAGAAACATTCCGCCAGTGATGATAGCCGTAAGTCCACAGAGTTCCTCGCGTCGTTACTTACCACCAATGGTCAAACAAAACAGTTCAGTTCTCGAAACTCGTGAGATTTTATCCGAAAATGGTAATTTTATTAAGTCGTCTGTTATGACGAGTTTTCTCATCCACATTCCTATAAAATAACTTTCTTTCGAAAAAACGATCATGTATAATTAAGGCTGCCCTTTCCATGCTTCGTCATCAACATTTGTCCGTCCTTCGTTAAACTGCCTAACCCACTTTCTTATCATTTCATCACACATCATTTTTACCGCAAATCTCCTGAATCCTGAATCCTGAATCCTGGTTGAGAGGGCCAAGAAGCCCTATGATGGCGACATCGTGTTAAGGAACACCTGGTCGCTCGTGGAACAATATAACAGAATAATTGCAACCTCAAGAAATTTAGGGGGAATTTTATAGTTTAAATAGGAAATAGGATTCTGGTTCGTGGGACATTGGAACTGGGACTTGAAAGGAGGTAATTCATTTTTAGAAGTTTACTGTGGAAAATTTAAAATAAGGAACAAGTGGGTTTAAGAGCGGCTCTTTTATTTTATTTTATATTTCAGTGGCCTTTTTCAGTTTTGTGGGAGTCCTATTATCTTGGTGAGGGGAAGGCATGCATTTTACTGAACGTGGACTAAAGGTATAATTTAAGGTAGGGGTTTGTTTATGATTTCAGGGGAGACGGAAAGGGTAGAGTTTGGCATAATCACCGGCCTTTTTATTTTCTGAGTGTTTACTAATTTAAAATGGCGGCTCTTTTCACCGTAGTGGAGTGATTATGCATAGGAACATGGGGACAACTACCAACTGGGGGGAGTGAGTCATACAAGTAGAAGGGGCATGGGCAAATAAGAGGAATACAGGGCGGAATAAAAATGTGGCAACTCTAAATTTTGTTAAGTGGGTCATACTGGAATTTAGATAAAGTCGCGGAATGGTAATGGCATAGAGACTTCAGGTGGATGTGGGCGTCGGTACAAGTCCTGAATGATCTGGGGTCCGTCAGTTTTCCCAGCGTCGTGTAGCCGTTTCAAGGTATTGTAAATAAAGTCCTCCATAGAAGGGAAGAGAAGGTGTTCGTGTATGATGCGATTGGATATAAGATAGTGGAACTGTGTGATGCACCGGAGGACTTTGTTCTGGTACGCTGAAGTACGTCTTTTGTTGGACTTGGAGAGAAAGGGCCACCATACCGGTGACCCGTACAAAAGGAAAGGACGTAGGATAGAGGAGTACATCAGAAGTTTCAGTTTTGAGGAGTATGCAGGAGAGAGGAACAAAGGGATAAGTAAAGCGAACAAGGCCCTACCCTTGCTAAGCTTGCTGTCAATGTGCTGTCGAAGTGTCAGTCGTTTATCTAGGTCAACCCCTAGATATCTCACGCTGTTCTGTCATGGGAGGAGTTCCCCTTCCAATCGTAGAGGCAGAGGAACATTGCGTTTTAGTGTAAAGTGGATTGCTTCGCATTTTGTGGGGTTAAGTGATAGTCTCCAGACACGACACCAGCTAGTGATGTCTAGAAGCTGAGTTTGAAGCGCGCGGCAATTGAGGCGGAGGCATCTGCCGTGACGGTACAGAATAGGATCATCGGCAAACAGTCCAAATTGGATTGAATCACGGACAGGAAAATCGAAGGTGTACATAAGATAGAGGATGGGCCCAAGGACCGAGCCCTGAGGTACACCCGCGGACGAAGGGGTCAGTGGGGACATGGCCATGTGGAACTGAGGAATAGTGACAGAGACTTGGAATTGTCTTCCAGTAAGATAGGAATGGAGTAATCGGACAGTTGAGGGGGAAAAATTGTGCCAGTTTGTAAAGGAGGCCAATATGCCAGACGCGGTCAAATGCAGCCCGAAAATCAAGCAGCACAGCCGTCGTGTCACAGTAAGAATTTCTGGCATCCACAAGTGCCGTGACGATGCGGAGGAGTTCGGTAGTTGTGGAGTGTCCTTGACGAAAACCAAATTGCTCGGGGGGAAGAACAGATTCAACAACAGGACGCAGGCGCGGGAGAAGAAGCCTTTCGAATAATTTGGACAGGATCGGCAAAAGGGAAATTGGTCTATAACTTTCGGGATCAGTCGGACGTTTGTGGGGTTTCAGAATAGTAATGACTTTGGAAACCTTCCACGAAGAGGGGAAATGTTGCAGCGCCAACACTGCATTGAAAATTGCCAAGAGATGAAGCTTTAGATCTGGCGGGGAATTCAGGATGGCGTATCCAGAGACATTATCAGGACCAGGGGCCTTACGCGGATTAATCGAGGAAATTACAGAGGTGACATCATCCTCCGTGAAGGGCTGTAAGTTACAGGGCGTAGGGTCAGAGAGCGTTGAGTTGACTTCATCATGAATGAGTTCATCTTGATCATGATGAACGGGCGGAGGGGCAACAAAATGTCGTTCAAAATGCGAAGCGAAAGTGTCAGCAATCGCCTGCGGAGAGTATGTCAAACCATTAGGTGTCATCAGAGGATGCGACTTCCTCTGGGTCGACAACAAACGACGTGTAGCCTCCCATGGTCTTCCGTCGTCCGCTACTCGATGAAGGTAGTCCTCCCATTTACTACACCGGTGATCATCGAGTAGCAGTTTACACCTAGCAGCGGCACCGTTGAATAGATCTCGATGATGTGGATCTCTGGTGCGCTGCCAGAGCCGTCGAAAGCGACGTCTATCGGCGATTGCTGTTTTGATAGGAGCTGGAAGTGACGACCTAGTGCGAGGCGGGCGTGGGTGTGAGTTCTGGGCAATTGAATCGGAAAGTATCGAAGTGAGGGAATCAAGATGGGACTCAAGCTCAGTTACAGTGGTAATAGTGGGGGGTTCAGGTGGGATTTGGGAGGCAACTGAGTCATAGAAGGAACGCCAGCAGACCTTCAGAGAAGGAGGCGGGACAGGGATACGAGCAGTCGAGGACGTGAAAGTAAACAGAACTGGATAGTGATCAGAATTCAATTCAGGTAACACATCGATGTCAGGGACGGAGGCAAGATCGAGAGAAATAGCGTAATCAAGGATATCAGGAAGTTGATAAGTGAACGGGGGCACCCTAGTCGGGGTGTCAGGAAAATGGAGCGCTAACGACAAAGGAGACTGCTCGAGGAAGGACAGGAGTTCAGTACCAGCAATGTTCGTTGTTCGGCAGCCGAGATCCGTGTGTTTGCTGTTCCAATCGCCAGCTGCAAACACAGGTTGACGTTGGTCGAAGAGCATAGCAAGAGCTGCGGGGTGGAAATGGGCAGCAGATGGGGGGCGGTAAACTGAAATGAAAGTAACCAGACGTGAGAAGAGAGGCACCGTAACAGCGACATGTTCAATCGAAGGAATATGGGTCACGTCAAGGAAGTTATGAACATGTCTCTTATGTATTAGAACAGCTACCCCCCCCCTGCAAATCTCCATTATATGACAATTAATTTTGGCCGTCTTAACGTTTGTTAAGCCTTGTAATCAAAAACCGGATATCAGAACACTGTCAAATGCACAGTTAATTCAACAGTCGGTGGGTTTATCAAGTGTTTTAAACATAAAGGATCACAGGAAACAGAAAACACAAGAAAAGGAAAAGAAATCATAACAATTTTATTAGCCTATATCCTACAGTGTTTCCGAGCGCATTAAATTTTTACTTCATTAGTAATCTACGAAATTGTACCTTAAAAATGTAACACTCACAAGCGAACTCTATTTTCAAGACAAGAAGTGTGGCAGGAATCCGTATTTCGTGTGACTTAGTTACGTGGGCTAGACTGGGTTGCGAACAAGGCTGAGTAAAACTATCTAGTCTTTTCGCCGTAGTTATGTACAATATGTGGCATAAAAGGAAAAATGTAGTACTGAATGATTCAAGCCCAGATTATTAACATTAAGGACTGCCATAAAGAGCAATAGCAGACGAATAATGAATGACTGGAAGAAATTAGAAAAATGACTTCAGTGAAAAAAAGATATACAAATATGTGCGTTGCATATACAAAATATTTTACCGTACTACTGAAAGTAGTTGTTTAAATGATTGCAACAACAAAACATGGTTTTTTGTCTTTAATTCTTTATTTACGACTGTAAAAATTATACTACAGTAAAATGCTGATTATCCGAAATAATTAGGGCATGACAGTTTCGGATGACCGATTTTTCGGATAAACGATCACAATCGGGAAAGGCAATAATAAAAAGATAAATATACTTAGTGGTTAAAAATATCAACTTTAATAGTGGAAAAACAATGGCAATTGTGAATTTATACAGAATCGTATTAAATAAAAATAAAAATACGTTAATATAAAAAATAATAAGTTTTTTTTATTTATTTATTTATTTATTATTGCTGAAAAGTACAATGAATCTTATCCTATGTTATTTCCTAATACCCGCATAGGTCTAGCCTGTGCGCGGGTATGAGTTGGTTTATTTTATTTATTCTATTCTAATAATAGCTTTTTATATCTACACTAAATTTACTTAAAAGAAAGAAACAAAAATTTACAAAAAAAACATACAACAAAATTTCCTAACGTAAATATACAAAAAAAAAAACAGGATAATGGTATAAAATATAAATAATAAAATCAAATAAAAAAAAATCATGTAATGGCAAAGGATGAAGTAGACTTTCAATGACAATGTTAACAAAAAAAGAAATTTAATTTTGAAAATTTTTTAAATTAAAAAAAAAATATTTTAAATAGTTGCTATAAGAAATAAAAATCATTTACCTAATGCAGTTCATTGTTTTAAAAAAATCGCTTATTTAGCGTTGTTTAACACTGTTTCATAAGCTTTAATGCTGATAGATCCCTGACTCGTTTGATAGTCAAGAAAGTAGAAGAATCTCTTTCAGGCAACATTTCATACTAAATTAAAGCTGTTTCTAATGCTTCGAATGCTTGACTATTTGTTGGCACCGGAACATCAGAATCAGTAATTTGTACGTCTTTGTTGTCGTCATTTTTTTGTCACCGACCGAGGCCGACGGGACGTGGTGAAACCTTTCTTGTTAGTTTGGTGGCTCTGAAAACGGCCGTTTAATTGTGTTGGTGGCCTAGAAAAGGGCCGTTGTTGATGGTTGGATGCGGCGAGCCGGCTTGGTGGAAGCGGAGCCTGAAGAGTGACGGCTCGACTACCGGGTTCAAGCCTAGCCTTTCCTCAGCGGCAGTTGGGTCCCCCACTGCAGCGTTACAGCGGTTGCTTTCAGAGTCCCGAAGTGTCGGGTCGGCGTAGGCCTCTGCCGATACCGCGGCAGAGGCGGTTCTCTCCGGGTCGGCGAAGGTTGACCGGTGCGGGAACGAAGCGTCCGCCACCGGGAGCGTAGACCAGTGGTGGTGCGTCTGGTCTCGGCTGGGCTTTTCTTCTTCGGTCGGGAGCTCTTCTTTCTTGTTCTTCTCCGGTTGAGAGTTTACTGGAGTGTGTGCCTCGCGGGCCGATGTTACATCTTATTATCTTATCTTATATAGCTAATTGTAATAGTGGCTGTTCTTCTTCGGCCTGATCGTTAGAACTGTCACTTGCAGAATTGTAACGCTTTTTCCAAGACCTTTGTAGCGTAATATTTTGAACATTTTGCCATCCTTCAGCAATCATGAAAGCACATGATTTTAAATTCATCTGTTTTTGAAGTTCAACTCCCTCTTCGTTGTCGCCTAATAGAAGTTTCTAATTTCCTTACGCTGAACTGTAATATAGTATGTACAGTACAGTAATCCACTTACGTTGTAATGTAAATAAGTTCATTAACAGTTGATGACTTGTAGTACACGTAGCGATCAGATCAGATAACGTACCTATCAGATTGAGTACCGTAGTAGTTCGTCTTCTACCTAGAGAATTTGCAGGATAAAAATCCGATTTCGGATAGTCAATATTTCGAATAACCGGGTTTCGGATAGTCGCGGTTTTACTGCACTAGTAAATGAGATGACGTTAATATTACATAATAGGTACGAGAAGGTACAGCGCCTCCATTCGTACCTCTTTAAGAGTTATTAAAACATCTTCTGAATTTTTAATAAAATGTATTTAATTTAAATTAGCAGGTCTCTACTCCAGCGTCTTTTTAGGTGTCTTGCGGGATTATCAGGTAGATGTAAGATGGAAAGCGGACGTACAAGTGAGTTACAGTGTTCTTGTAACTTGTGAAAACGTGCAGTTTACAAAACATGTACGCTACTTATTTAGCTTTGCCATCTTGAAAAAAATAACGGACAGGCTACAATTTACTATTTTTGAAACACAAGTTTTTTATTCTGCCTAGACACTGCAGAAGCAAAATTCTTCTCAAAACTTTTATGTTTGAAAAATGATGCAAAAAAATACTCCCAAAATTAAGCATATATAATTTAATTTAAAATATATATATATATATATATATATATATATATATATATATATATATTTTAGACATCATTATGATGTTCATGACGTCCGGTAAAATAATATGGTTTCCGAAATTTACATATAATATTTGTCAATGAAAATGTTTGTACATTAATTTTAGTACATATCCTACGGTCATTTCTTGTACAAATATTTGCTAAGTGATACTGGTTACATATCATGCCGGTGACATTACTAAATTCTCTCCACTGATTTATGAGGCTAGACATCAAGGCTAGACATTAATATAAATTTAATTCAATAACAATACAATATGGACATTTAAAAAATTGTTACTACTGATCAAACTAATTACGTTCATTTAAAAACATACGGTTTTTTCTTAACAAATTTAATTTTGATAAAGGTTTGTAAAGAAAGCAAAAAACAAATTGATAAAAAATTATCAGAAAAAAGTTAGTTGTTTTTCCTATTGTAGTAAAATTATTTGTTGTTAAAAATTAAAATATATACTGACAAAAGTATAAATTAATTCATTTTGTCCGAATTAAATTTTTGTAAACAGCAGAAGATTTTTGGGAATTGAAATGGGACTAGAGTTTTGTTTTGTGGTTGACCTGTTGGTGTAGTGGTCATTGGAACTGACTTTTATGCCAAGAATTAAGGATTCAAAACCCCGTCAGAGCTTGAATTTTTTCATCACTCATTTTCATCTATTCCTTGTTCACCGTAAATAACAGTCGGAGGTAATATAAAAACAAAGGACATCATAAATGAAATGTATTTCCTGTACGCTTTCTGATCTGTGTAATACCCATAAAAACGTATTAAAATAATAATAATATTAATGTGTAAAAATTATATTGAATAATATGAATAATTTAATAATAAAGTAAAATACAGAGAAAATCACAAATAACACGAAAGGCGAGAAAGAGGCATTTATGAACGGAAGAATAGTTGCTGAGCTTGTTTACCAATGACTATCAATACGCTTACGAACATCCTACTCGGAACTGAACCCGTTGCAAGAAAATGCAATACTCGAGAGGTTTCAAAAAGTGTTCCATTCTAATCATCCTTCAAGCGTGCAGCGAATTTCTAACTAAATTTTTCACCTATATTTGAAGAAACACAAAGGGGATAAAGAATTTAAAATAATTCATTATATATAACTTATTTTATAATAATTTGCTTTAGTACTTTTTTGACAACTAGCGGAAATACCCGTTTTGTGAACGGGCTTCTTGACGTTTTATAGTTCAGATACATATGGCTTTTACTAAATTTCAGATACGGAGTAAATTTTGTAATTTTTAAGAAAGTGATTATGTTAATGAGTTTTAAACTATCTAAATTAAGTTTAAGATATTATAAATACATGTTTCAAGTCATCAATATCTTTGCATATTAGCTACTACGGAGATTGTGGAACTGTACTTCTGTTAACGAAGAGGGAAAAATCGTTTACGTTTATAGGTTGAAACTTGTGGCTTCGGTGTTAAAATCCAGTACTCTGCCACAAAATCACAGAAATACGTACTTTTATCACAGATATACGCATTTTTTTGGAAATCAGTTCAATACTGTTGACTAATTTCGCCAGAAAAATGCTTCATTTTACACAATAATTTAAGTGGTTTTCAATGTAGGGAGCATAAATGTCCAGAAAATTATCTGACGGTATTCAACGTAGAGCTGACCATGTAGGTGTGACCAGTAGGTGCAAAGCACCTACTGAGTTCTCAAAGTCCTGAAAAAAACTGTTATCCTCCATATTTTTATTGATAAACCTACCAAAATAGAATCTGATAAAACTTATAAAAGTGTTTAAAGTGGAAAGAATAATTGCTCAGGATTATAGGAATTCGATGTATGAACACTTATTTCCCTTTGCCATAATCCGTAGAAATTCTTACTTCAATTAGGTTATGACGTACAGAAAACGAAGGTGGGTCCCATAGTGTATTTCTGAGTGTATAATAAAACTGAAATAATTTTAATGAAAGACAATGAATATTACACTTTTGTTTCTGTGACAGTGAAAATTGAACTACGAAAAAGTACTACGCGATTGTTAACCAACGAATTCAGAGCGGCAACTGATGTGTCAAAACTTTTGACAATGCGTCGAGCACGGCTGGGATTTGGTAGGATAAGAAAGTAAAATTACTGATCTAGGATTGATTTTTCTAGCGCAAACTCAAAACACTACGTAATAACGTTGTGGTAAAATTTTGCGATTTAATATATTTGTTTACTGTTTAAAATTAAAAATAATCCGTAGCCTAAATTTTGTTAAAATGAAATATTTTACGTTTCAAGACTTTTTGCGTTTAAATTCTTCATAAAATTAATTTATAATTCATATAGTTTCTTGATACGACTAATTACGGAGTTATTTATAGTTTTTTTGTTTATTCTTCCCTCTGAACCTCCCCACTATTGAATTTATTGAAACATTGTTAATCCTTTGTTTATTTTGATCATTTGTGAACCTAAATACCGATATTTATTGAATTTGGATCAGCGGGGATATTTATTGAATTTGGATCAGCGTGATGCTATTAGACAAACTGCCAAAAATTCAGTTGAACTCAATTTCAGTGTTTACTACGTAGATCCAAAAAAGAAACAAAACTGGGGGCATTTAACAATATGCTACAGAAACATTTACAACGTTATATACGTATATTATTAATATCTCGTATATTATTAATAAACTCTTTAATTAATAGTTATATACGTATATTATTAATATCTCGTATATTATTAATTAACTTTTTTGAAACCTTAATATGTGTACGTTGCAATCTGTTCAATTATGAACAATAAGCAACCCCATATCCCAATGAGATGAGTATGATTTATGTAAACCCTAAATGAGTGTAAATGAGATATAGTTTTGTACAGACTCAGGCCGACCATTACTGAGAGAGTGTGGTAAATTAACCCCAACAAATCAAAGTACACCAGTCTACTGTTTATTATTCAAATCTGTATAAAAGTAACTAACTTTACTAGGATTCGAACTACGAAACCTTTGGCTTCGAAGGTTCCGTCATCTAGTAAACAGCTGACTTTGGTGACGACCTTACCGCTAGATCATCCCAGTGAGTTGTTTTGTAATAATATAGATGATAAAAGTTCGTTCCTTTCAGATAGGTTTAAGAAAAATTAAGTTAATTTTAATACAACAAAATAACCAGTTTACTTTAAAACAAGAAAGAATTAAAAATAATTTTCTTTAATTTTGAAGTAAATGCATTAAGAGAAACAGGAAAAAACACAAATAAATAAAAAGTAAACAATTGACGTAGGAAACATAAGTGAAGAATGAAGAGTTAATTCGTGGAAAGCATAATACGGGGATAGAGAATTTAAACGAAGGGATAAAAGAATAGTAAAGGAAAATGAAGGAAAACAGGATGAAGAGGGGTGTATGTGTAAATCTGACAAAGAAAGACTGATAGAGAGAGGGAGAAAGATTATGTAAGAGAGTGACAGTAATACTCGGACGAGAAAGCGTAAGGAGAATGAACGGCTCGTTCTTCTTTATTATAAAATAAGTAAGGGAAAATTTTGCAGAAGGCAGCTTGCTTGCTTCGACGGGCTTTCCTTCTCTTAGCGTTTCTATTTCCAGTTGTATACCAAACATTCACCCTCCCTGATTGTAACTTTTTCCTTTTCCATCTCACATAAATTTCACTTTCCATTTCACTCGCACTACGTGTACGTCTAAACATATACGTATATCAGAGATAGTAATTTGAACTCAATTAATACATCTTTTGTAAGATGATAGAAGATGTAAGCATCTGCGCTCTAGTAGTTAATTTAATAGGCCTATATTTCACTTCTCGATATTCAACCGGAATCACGCAGTACTTTATGCGTGAACGCGTAAATTTCTGTATTCCATTCTATTTACCTTGTTCATGTTGTTGCTCTTGTTTAACACAGCGTACTAATTAACTCAGTAGGCTACGTTTTAAATGCCAATGTTTAATTTTGGTAGGCAACGTTTTAAATAATGTTGTTGAATTTATAAGGATTGTACGTTAATAGGAACGTAGGTAAATATTTTAGAAATGTGTTTTCATATGTTGGATGATTACTGTATGTTAAAGATATTTCTTATTTTATCAGTACTTAGTTCTGTAATCTGAATTCCACAAGGACCCATACGCTTACCATCCCGATCCTTCGTTACATACGTAGACTACCAATAATTGTTTGCTCAGTTATGTTTACATACACTGAAAATTGATATTATTGTATTGTTTATCGGTAGTATATTACCAGAAAATAAGTATTAACACAGGAGAAAGGTCCAGACAGTAATGTAATTGAATTAGCTCATGCAAAAAGGATCCTACATCATTCCGGCATCATTCTGAGAATAACCGCAAAAATTATATATAGAACCTTAAGTTTGAATAGTTACTGAAAAAATGTTTTTCTGATCAAATTACAAAGTCATATCAACTGAAAAGTCAATTGCTTTTGTCACTGAAGTGCGTTAAATTTAAGAAAATAAATAAATTGGTAGACATAGGTACTTTTTGCATGATGGCTTGAGTGGCTTGCATGGTGGCATAGTCAAAACACAAAGTGATGCTTAAATAAAAGAATTTATTAATGAGAAAGTGAAAATATCGATACAGTAAAAATTCCAATAATATTAAGTTGAATAAAAATTAAGTTATAAAAATAAAACGTTAATAACACTGTTATAAGTTCAAAAAATACAAAATAATTATTCAATTCATCTTCTGCTACAGTCGTAGTGGTAGGTAATTTGATTAATGATTGGAAGTACGACTTGTATTTATCCGGGATGTAGGACTCCAGTTTTTCAAGTCTTCAGTTTTGGCTATATTAGCAGGAACGTATCTCAGTGGATAAACTTCTTGATTAGAAAGTTGGATTAGAATCAGACCTTTTTTAAACTGAATGTCTCTTTATCAAACCCGTCTATAAACTTGCATGAAGTTAATACTCCTGGACATTCTGAAGTCATTGTAGGTGCTGGAAACTACAAATTTCAATGAATATTTTTTTTTTTTTGTGTTTTACATTTGATTTCCAAGAAATAGGACTTTTTATAAAACTGGGGCCTCCAGTTCTTAAACTCTAGAATTTCTCCAGCTGAAACTTCCGTAACTTCAAATTTATGGGGTTTCTTTTTAGAGCTTTCTAAAGTAATTTTTGTAATTTATCTCAGATTATAGATTCTATCAAATTTTTTTTTTGACAAGAATCCCTATCGCAAGGGAAGTAGCTGTGTTCTCTTACAGGGTAATATTACTCAATTTTATGTACACCAGATGAGTTAACATTCCAATACATTTTTTGTCTCTTTATATATTTTCTTTTCTAAAAGAATGGATTAGGTTTTTTCTTTTTTAGATCACTCTTTTAGATCATTCTTTTTATTTGTTTCCACAGTATTACTTGTACAACAATACCACAACACGATAAAACAATAAATAACATAACCTTTAAACTAAACGGACAGAAAGAAACATTGAGTGCGAAGCGCTCTGGTGAGTGATTCGTGCAACAACGAACCCAAGTCCTCGACTTGAGTACCTTCCAGCATGAAACAACAGATTGAATCAATTCACACACACACACACACACACACACACACACACACACACACACACACACACACACACACACACACACACACACACACACACACACACACACACACACACACACACACACACACACACACACACACACACACACACACACACACACACACACACACACACACCTATTTATTGTTGCTAGAAGGACTGTTTTTACATGAAAAGATTGAGGAACAACTGTATATAGAAAATCCAATGCTGTCTCAATTTTTACCAAATCTGGACTTAGGTTCTTTATTGCATGAGCAGGTTTAATTGTATAATGTTTACTGAGTAAATGAATAACATTATATAAATGTAATATTGGGTCTATTCTCGATTAAAAATGCTCCCAGTTAATCAGAAAGTGAACTTTATAACTAGCAAACTTAGACTATCATAAATTCATATCAAAGTTCACACTCATTTCCTAGTAAAAGTATACAAAATGTTTATGTAAAGATACAAAGAGTATTTCTTGAAATTTATTATATAAGTGGTCTTTTTTCAGACTACTATTCGGATTTTACCAATTAAACTTCTTCTGTTTGAAATGTGAGAACTTTGTACTGTTTTAAGTACAATTGTACAAACAACAGCGGTAATTGCTAATTACCGCAACTTCTATTGCTAAGATAAAAACGCTTTAAATAATGCATAGGGAAACCCCCAGTGTTAGAATTAGTTACATTAGAGTAGTAGTCATCTGATACGGAGTAGTATACTTTAGACGCGTGTATTTCTCCCTCTATGTTTGTAGGCCTTTCTTTCACCTTCCACCTTACGGCCAATCATTGGGGTGGTCCCCATCCCGTTGGTCCTTCAGGTTGGTTGAACGGTTGGTGGGAGAGGGTAGTTTGTCAACCAGAGGTTTCCTAATTCGGATCCAGGAAATTAAAATCAGTTTCCTTGGGACTTAAGTAAGGCGCAGTTGGTTCAGAAGGAGCAGTATTTGAAGAAATGATCAGGACGACGAAGAGAAGAAGAAGAAAGGGAAAAATATTTAACTGAGGTAAATTCATTTCGTATTTATTAAGGGTTTCTTAAGTTTTGTTTTTGTATTAAAGTCGCAGCAGCAAAATGGTTAACTAAATACTTTAAAATAGGTTAGGGTAATTTAAGAATAAGTTTGTTATTAAGTGATACATTACATATTGTAGTTGAATCATAACAGCATTGATCATCGCCTAATGTAGTAGTAACAGAAAAATTGACACTGGCCCATACTGGCCGACTCACCCCTAAGTTATTGAAATTATTACTTTTATAAAATATCTGGTGTGAAACACTCACACGAATTTTTCTTTCCAATGTTAATCTTGAAAATATAGCCCATGTTTAACAATGAGTGAATGACATTAAATGAAAATCAACCTCTCTACGATTAAAAAATACGGAAAATCACTAATTGTAGCTAAACTCGGTCCTGTTGAATAATATGCTTAAAATAGAAGGTTGTAAATTTTTAATAATTTCCTATCACTTTGATTACTACTCTTTTGCCCTAAAATGCATAGTGAGGCCGCAATCTTAAAACAATATATTTTTTACAACAAGTCCACAGCCCCTCAAGAATTTCAGCAGAAATAGCGCTTAAATTATCTTATAGAGCATATAAAATGTAATAAATGGGATAATTTAAAAAGTTGTAGAAGCAGTTTTTGAGAGTAACAAAGAAGTGATAAATTACACTAAAAAACTACTACTTCCGGTTAACAAACTTTAGTTAAATTGTATTTGTTGAGTCCCATAGTAGCGGCTAACTTAAGTTGCAAGTTTCAACTTCGTACGATATTCCGTTCTTTAGATATTTTGTTTACACGCACACAGGCACAATGAATATGTTTTCCGGTTCAGAGGATCGTAAAACATTCATACCTGGTAAAAACTCGATTTTCAAAAATCGGGAATGAAAAATATATTTTCTTTCCCTATATATTCATATAAGGCAAGGTAAAGTTAAAAAATATGTCTTTAGTTACATTCGATTGAAAATATTGTAAATTTACTTGAACTATCTTTAGTATCAAAAAAACTACACGCTAGATACAATATTCTAGAATTCTGTACGTTAGTCATATATCATAAATGATTTCGAGATAAAACTACATTGTTATAAGAAATATGAGTTACCTATTGTGGTTTCTTTCTGACAAAGAAAAAGGAATACAATTTTCCACTATTTAAACGTAGTTATTACTATTTCTTGGTATTTTCTCTCATCAGTGTATTGATTTTCTTGTAGGTACGCCAGTTGGTGGACTGCTTATTCGTGACAGCAGTGTTATTGTTTTGTTGTCATTTTCCTGTCATCTTATGTATGCTTTTAAATAAACGTAAACATCAATTTTAATTACAACGGAAAGAGACACGTTCAGAAAAATGTTTTAACAACTAAAAGTCTGCAAGTTTATGAATATATATTTTACAATCTACTTTTGTTTATTAAGCTTTTATAAACACTCAAAAATAGGGTGATTTATTTTTAATAACTTGTTTTAAGTGTATCTTACATAATGAAGAATAATGTGCAATAGCTGTCATGTGAATACTTCATTTTCGAAGTAATAAATACAAACTGTTGAATCAATAAGCTATATTAAAGGTTTGTAGGATATTAGCACTTTTTACAAATAAAACGTTTTTAAGGAATTAAATAGAACAAGACAATCTACTTGAAATTTTCAACAAAACAAAATGCAAATGATCTTGTTTAAATTATAGTTCAAAAAGAATAACGCATTAAAACAAAGACGTACTACTCAAAATAGAAAAAAAATATTGTAACATAGTTTCAGTTCAAGATTATTCTAGGAATGGTTGATGGAATATATTATTTATTAGTGTATTGTATGGGGTAGAGTGCGTTGAACTATGATAGTGAACTGCGTTGAATGAGATGTTTTAAACGGAGTTTGAAGAAATCTAAAATTGTAAATTTTATTTTTAATTTCGTCTATATGTTCCAAAATAAAGGAGAATTTGTTAAAAAAATTCGTTTTTTCTGTTAGAAATCTGTAAGATTGCAGGTATAAAAACAGTTAGCATCTTTGTAGTCAGTAAGTCAATCATTGATTTGTTAAGGAAAAGTGGACAACAAATCTTTCCTTCACTGTCACGGGAACCGGTTCTGTATTACATTAAATAGTGCATATACGTGCGGATGGTATCAAGCGACTGTGGACAGGTAGATCGATTGTTTTGGTTCTTAAGAACAATATTGTATTTTTATTCAGGTTTGTTTAAGCTTATGTTTTGTAGTATTGATTTATTTTATGTAACCTGATTATGTTTGTTAGTAGGTAAATCATTATTTGTATGATATAATACAAATCAATTGTGATATTAACATTGTGTAAATAAATAACTGTTATAAGTTTAAAGAAGTCTGTTAATTATTTATCATACCCAGATCCCGAACGAACTTAGGATTAGGTGCTACATTATCTTTTCAGTTAAACTTCATCGCAAATAAACTCCGTTTAGACTCCATGAGGTGTCTAATGTATAAGCCATTATAAATATTATCTAAATATCTTTTTTTTAAACATTTTTAAGAACAAGTTGGTTTTATTGACACCAAACTACGTTGCAGTCAGACCAACGGCTCAGCATAACATTAAATTATGAAAAATTATTATATACATAAAGTAATTAAGACAGCTTCTTACACAAAGATGTCAAGGCTACTTAACTAAACAGTATGTTCCAAAAAATTTTATATTAGGATTTCATGAAAAAGTATTGATTCGAAACGATTTTCATTCAAACGAAGATTACAGATCAACATCTTTTCAGAAATGATATGAAACTATACAGTTATAAGATGTGATTTTTCTTAAAATCGTCCATTTTTTAACTCGTAAATAACCGATTTATAAAGGCCAGACTGACCATATACACATTTAAATTTTTTACATTTGTGAATGTGTAATTTTTAAATTAAGCACTGCTTAAAAATACATTTTGTTTTCCATTAGTAAAACAAAAACTAACTGTCTGCTTTTTCATGTTGTTCATGTTATCATTCCTATCATTCTCACCTTCAGCGCATTTGTTATTGCAGTCATTGTACAAACACAACTAAATAATTAAGTAAAAATTCACCGACATGGCTTGTCAAATAGTACATGGTATCACTAAAATAGCGATGGACCGGACACAATGAGGAAACCAAATGATCAATGAAACAAAGAGATTTAGCGGTGGAGGCCCTATCTGGGAAGGACAGGTAGTGGTCGTCCACAGAAACTTTAGAGAAACAACTTTAAATTTATGGTGGAATTTAACAAGGCAGGAAAACGCAAAAAAAGAGTTATGGAGCCAAACAGGGAAGGCTTATATTTAAAACTGGATGATGCCGCCTGTTGAAGAAGAGAACAGCAATTTTGCTGTTTTCAGATCAACATCTTTTCAGAAATGATATGAAACTATACAGTCATAAGATGTGATTTTTCTTAAAATCGTCCATTTTTTAACTCGTAAATAACCGATTTATAGTGGCCAGCCTGGCCATATACACATTTGAATTTTTTAAAACTACATCATTAGTCTCGGTAGTTGTTATGTGTGTTCATATTCAGTTCACCACTATTTAGCGGTGAACTGTGTCACTTCATCCAACTTACCATTTACAATAAATGTCCCTGTGAAAAGCTGTAGCGCATTATAGGCCTGTTATAGTCTGAATAAAGAACATTATAATATTAATAACTTACATTCTAAAAAACTCGAACAGAAGGAAAAACCGAACCAATAAATCCATAAATAAATTTAAAATCAAGCGATTTATAAGATCTTCTTTA
Organism: Catonia carolina; assembly: GCA_035578175.1. NCBI lineage: Eukaryota > Metazoa > Arthropoda > Insecta > Hemiptera > Achilidae > Catonia > Catonia carolina. Next base: position 353,680,966 of record JAQMRL010000001.1, read on the forward strand.
AAACGATAAAATAATGAAGAGTTTGTTTTTATGATAATCTTTCTGATCCATTTAAGACATTGTGCTAGACGAAGATTAATGAACTGAACATCGACTTATTGCTTTCTCTTTCTTCTGTATTTAAATCATTTATTATGAATTTCTTATTTTCGTATTGTTATAAGAACTGTATAATTATTTTATTCCTAGTTCATACCTCTTTTGAATAAAATTATCTGGGAATTTTATTTAAAAGTTCTTATAAACATTTATACATATATTCAACGATATGTTTGATTCATGTAATTAAACCCAATCCTTTCTACGCTAGTATTTTCAAAATATTGTAGCAAAGCCCGTTGGTGTAGTCAATTCAAATAACTTTTACCCCACAGGTTATATCCGGCATTTTTTATCTTTGTATCCCCTCATATTATAGCATTCGCAGAAGCTGAAGCCGATGCAGGCATCATAACCAAATAACGCAGTAAACGTGGTCTACCAGTCAACTGATAAAATTTTTTTGTTCACCTACAGAGTAAAGGAATTGTTGAAAGAAACATGCATTCCCAGAAATTTATCCCTTTGTTATTTAAATAGTCATAATAATTAGAAGACGAGTTAATTCAGATTAATTTACACTAAAATGTGGATATTTTCAAAATAAGTAAATAAGATATTTTCAAAATACTTTTCCAACACTAAATCCCCACAAAAACTTCTAATTAAATTTTTCTTGTAGTTCATTTATTCGAACGCTAAGAGATTGTTGTCTCTGCTGTTTTATCGCAAGTATTTCAAAATAATTATTTTACATTTTTTGTTACTGATAACTGTTGCAATTTTAATAAGGAACTAATTCGTTGATTATGTCTCGGTAGTTGTTGAATTGGAAAAGTTAAATGGAACCAGGAAAACTAGTGTAATATTCATGTCTAGTTATCAAACAGTCATACAAATTGTTTCGTATAACCGTTACACGTGGATTTCTTGAAATAACTTTTTACGAGCTGCATCTATTAGTTTAGGTTATATTTAAGTCTTAAAAGTTACAATGCAATAAAACCTTAAAATGCCTTTAGAAATTTTTTATTACCCACGAAGAAATAGGGTAGTACGTTACTTACGTTGCTAAATTATTATATAATTGACTCAAATAGGTATATAATCTGAACGAGATTGTAACTTAGGTAACTTTTGCTGTAAGAGTAAGTGAAATCAATTAATTAATTAATTAGTTTACTAAGTTTTCGGGAAATACATTGAAGCAAAAACAATATCACGTTTTCCTTCAACCGCTGCGATGGTGTTAATATTCCTTGAATCTCTATACTGAGGATAATTTTATTCATGCTATACCGTAAGAAAATTCATGAATTTACGTGTAGGTGAATTTTGTCAAATTCATAACCAAATTAACCCTTTCAGTGCTGAAACAATATTTAAAAGTTCGATCTTTAGTGCCATTTAATTTAAATAAGGGTAGGCCTATACAAAAAAGTGCCAGTTCTTATTCGAAAACTTGCAAGTGTAAGCCTTCCATTGCGGACCAAAATTTCAATGTTACAGAAAAATAAAATTTTCTGTTAAAAATTAATTTTATTGAGTTCATGAAAAAATAAATCGTTCCAACACTAAAAATATTCAAAATAGTTTTTTTTAGTATATTTAAAGTCAAATCGAAAGCTTGGTCATTAGCAACTACTGTGGGTTTGGTAACTTAACGGTGGTTTTAACGTGTTAAAATTTCCAGACTCCAGCCGGAGATTGAAACCGGGACCTTCTGCTTTGTAGGCTAGCGTGCTAGTCACTAAGGTGGCTGTTTCAAAATACATTATTCCATTAATTTTTGTTTAAAAGTTTTTTTGGAAATGTTCGGTAATCCGGACGTTGGCACTTAATGCATTACTTACGACGTCCGGTAAACCGGATGTTATCACTAAATAAAATATATCGACGTTCTGTATTCAGAACGTTGGTACTGAAAGGGTTAATATTCCAATGACAGATTATTTTTCTTGAGTTAGCCGTTTCGTAAGTATACAAATATTCAAGAAATCTTTGTTTAATAGGTAAAATTAGTTAAAATAGCGACATTTTAACATTTTAGTGCGCGTTTAAAGTGTAAATGAATTCCAGTAAAACGACAAAATTTCAATTTATATGAGAAAGTGAGGTTATGTTAGTACGTGATAGAATAGGGCTTACAACTAATTCATGTTGATTTTCGGGGAAAAATAAGTTCACATCCGGATTCAGCACACAAAATAGTATTGATTTCAAAAACATCGTTACAATCGGTGACGAGACTTGACTTTATTTAATTACTACAGATTATTTTTCTTGGGTAAAATTTGAAAATATTTTGACTTACGGAGTTCCAGTTCGTGATACACTCTGTACCGAAACCAGATTCGTTTCCGGGTAAATTTTGCTGTTAATCTGCAGTTGCGATCAAAAAATAAACAGTTCCACAAAAATTTGGTACAAAATGTATGTTCTCTTCTAAAACCTATTTGAATTTTAGGTTCCAGAATTTACGTTTCAATTAAGCATTCTATTTACAACATATTCAGGCTTTTTAGTTAAAACATTAGGCCTTATGGAACAAACTAGTGATGGGGCTTATTTAACACAACAGTATTAATAACATAGTTACTGGATTGAGCCAGTTATCACGATAACAGGTTACTAAAAACACCCTGTTATTTTAATAACACTTTGTTATCTGCTTATAACACCGTGATTCAAAGCCGTTTAATAAACGATGTACTGTCCGACAAGTTTTGAAATAGGATTCCCTCCCTTCCGCACTTCATCCGCGCTACCCCGCATTACGCACAGTCCCAAAAACATTAGCTCGGATAGTCAGCCTACTAGTACAGCTCATTACTACAACAGTATTTATATTCATACTTACTATTACTTTATTATTTATTATTATTTGCACTTATTTAACCTGTACCCGTTTAAATCTCACTTACACTGTTTAATACACTTACACTGTATTTGTTTAATCGAAACAAATTTATCTGAATATTGAACAACCAATCAAACCGAAAACATAATAAAACCAATATTGCACGGTCGCTAACACTGTACAACTGAAGAAAAAGCGTGGTTTGTATTTGCTGCTCTCAAGTAAATAAAGAATAATGCTTACTCCATTTAATAAGTAAATCGTATCAATTATTTACATTAACATTCAACATTATAAATTAAGAACTTGCTGAGTTATATTATGACTACACTACCTAATAGTAAACAAAAATAATAGAAACACTAATGACTTTCTGCTGGTGGTCACATAATCTGTACCAAATGTTATGGATAACAAGAATCTAGTATACGTGATACTAATATTAATTGCTCATTTGTGTTGTGCGTACCGATGTATTCGATCCGGCACGTAGTGCGAACGGGAATGGAAGAAGTGGGTAGGGAGAAAATCCTATTTCGATTGTTGTCAAGCGGTACGATGACGCTTGTCTGATTGTTTAACGGCATAAGACTGTTAAAACTAAATGAAGTTATCAATTAAGTTTTCGTCTAATGACACCACTTTTAAGTTTATCTATATTATAATAATGTTATTAATACAAACACAGGGTGGCAAATCTCACTGAATCTCTCACGGGCACAAAGTTAAGACAAACAGCATGATTTTCTGTAACTAAATACAACCGCGGTAAACCAAACGGAATTTTTTGCGAACACATGGGTGACCAGTCACGCTGAATCATTCACGGGCACACAGCAAGGCTCTATAGTTACTATACATTGTACACCTAGCCTAGAAGCAGCAGCCATGCATCCATAAAGGCGTTGGCAGGATTAAAGCAGTCAATACTCAAAATAAAACGTCCAGAGAGTCATGATGCCGCCGGATAGTTTGTTTTGACTACAATTATCTGTACCAATAAGCCTTTGTACAAAAAAATCTACCTGTTACTTCACTTCTTTTCCGCATGTTTCGTACTATTACGTATTACTACATTGTATTGTAGGCTGGACGACAACAATGTTATTTTAATAACAGGTGATAGAATTATGTTATCGAGCAGGCTGTTATTTCCAATAACAAGTTATCAAAAAATAGCTTTGTTTGCATCACTAGTACAAACACCTCGTTACGTTAGTGAAAACAATCTTAGGGTTTTCTTCCGTCTTCTGTATGCCACTATCAAATCCGAATTCCGTGAAGGTTACACAATTCTCCCACTCCTGCGTCTAGCACGCCAATCTGACTAGCAATATTCCTGCGTAATGTCAACTCCACTTCGGTTTCACAGTAAATTACTACATAAATCAGTCTACAGTGAATTTTGTAGAGTTACTTAATAATATTTGGACGGAGGATGATGCTGCAGAGTTCCTTCAGAAAAGGGGGTTATTGCATAATCCCAGATGTGATAACTAAAAAAATCTGTGTGAAACACTCACACGACTTTCTCGTCCCAATGTAAATAATTAAAAAATATAAAGGAATAGTAATGTAATGATAAATGTAAAATGTAATGTAAATAATTGGAGTAAGTTATAAGTGTACCTGTTACACTTTTACCTGTTATAACCTGTAATTAAAAAAATATAAAATAATAAAACAATCTAAATAAGAAATAATACAACGAACGTGTAACATAATACTAAATACTGGGACTGGAAAGGATGTGCGTGTGTCTGTCTCAGTATTTGAGTATTCAGTAAGGCAGTGAGTGGGAGTAATGAACACGTGTGCCACCCTTCAGCGATTTCGGATTTGATAATGGCACACAGAAAACGGAAAAGACCCAAATCTTACGTCAAGATTTACAAATAACTTTCGTTCAAAATTCCATCGACCGCCTATACAAACTTTTTCACGACAAGTCACAAGAACACAATAACCCCTATTACGTTCACTTTCCACCTGACAATTTCGAAAGGCGTCTAAGGCCGAAAACACACTGCATCAGTCAAAACAGCCTGGGTATGTTCGGGACTGCCTGGAGCTGTTCGAAGCAAACCTAAGTAAGCGGTTTAGTATAGAGTCAAGCGGGGAGCAAACACACTGGCAAGGCAAACGTTTTGTTTGCTCCAGTCTGTTCCAGTCACACCCAGTCATTGCCTGGTGTTGTTAGTTGATTTGCGGTTGCTGCAAACACTTTCAAGCAAAGGTACGTATATCAACGCTTTTATTTTCTTTCAACTTTATTAAGACCAACAATTAATAATTTTATTACTTTATTTTATCTTTTATTTATTTTAATCTTTTTATTTAAAAAAAATACAGAATAGAGAATTATAATAGTCTAATATCAATCAGATGATTTGTATACACATGTATGTACAAAAATATAAGCTACATAAGCTAGGATGTACATACCATCACTCAAAAAATTGAATTTATTGCCTACAACACAATAATACAGTAATATTGTTCATGAACATAAAATTCTTAAAATTTAGCAAACATTAAAACACAAAAAATTTGTAGTACACTGAGGTTATACAGTTTATTAAAGTATTTTATTTTTTCAAAACAAAATTGTTTGAGTTGCATAAGTCTGATCGTTTAAGCACCTGTACATATTATTAGGAATTTATAATCCTTAGATTATGTAGTATAATATTTGTTTGTATTTTTATTTAATAATTTTATTTGAAATTGTATTACATATCTTATTGAATTTTTAGATGGAATGCGATGCAGAGAAGCTACTGGCTTTAGTTGAACAATGTCCACCGATCTACAATTTTAAAATGAAAGAACACTGCAACCGCGTAGTTATTGATAAATTGTGGGATGAAATTTCGCGCGAGACGGGCGCTGTATAATAATGTTCCAATTTTATGCATAAAATAAAACAAATTATAAAATCAACATTTAACATTATTTATTGGTTTCACGTACCTTAATGTCACAATCAGCTTCTCATTTATTTTAATACTATTCCGAAAATTAGAATCTCTGTTTGTAATCCTATGTTGAATGACACTTACTAAATTATCAAAACTTGCAGGACTCATGCTAGTAAAATTACAAAACTTTTTTGAGTAGCCTACTATTTTAATTCACTTAAAAGTGAACTAGTATTATTATCGTAATTTATACATTGATTATAAGGGTGCACCAAATACTTCCGCCTTGATGATTTTGATTGTAGCAATAAGCACTGCCATAAAACAGGTACACAATTTTCCACTTCTTCATCTGAAGACTTCTTAATATAGTACACGCGCATCTATTAATTATCACGGTTCACAACTGACAGTGTGTTTGGCTGCAGCGTGGGTTGGAGCTGATTCAGTCACGTTCAGTCACAAACAAACATTTTTTTCCGGTTTGCTTCAACCAAATTGACTGATGCAGTGTGTTTTCGGCCTAAAAATACGAGAACCACGAGAAGAGACCTGTTAAATTTTTTTGAATAAAGCTTATTTAAAGTTCAGAAGATTTTAAATCATAATCTTGGGGAGGCACCAATACCGGCCTCAACACATAATTATCACTTACTTGTGTCATTTTTAAAGTTTTTAAATTAACCATTGAAAAAAAATCTCTAGACTTAGGTTAATATATCCCCAGTTTTAGATGCAATATAACTGTTATTTTTTGTTACGTCGGTATAGAAATATTACTATCATGCTTTAAATTAATACAGATTGAAAGAACTAATATTTTGGATAAAATAACTACAGTTTTCTTGATAGGTAAACCACTACGCTTCACCAAAGTAATTAAATTTCTATGAGACATAATTTTACTGGTTTTTTTAATAAACAGCGACAGCTGTTTCTTCATACTGATTTAAAATCATATTGTTTTTATATTTATTGTACTGGCACTTTGAACAGTTCCTATGTTTGTAAATACGAGTGGTTCGTCAACAACTGGTAATGTTACCAATAAGTTTTTTTGAAGATTACTATGACAAAAAAACGTCATAAAATTAACTATAAAAAATTTAAAACTAAGAAGAAAACGTGGTTTAATTGAAATATGATAACAGTTTGGTATGGATATGTTTGGGAAATCCTTGTGTCTGTTTGAAATTTGGTAAACATTACAAATCTATTAATTATTACTTAATAAATTTAAAGTTAATAAACGCTAAAAATTTAGGGATACGATACGTATTTATATTAAATTACTATATCGGATGATTTATAAAAGTTCAAAATATTTTCAAGGAATATTTTAAGTTAATAATTACAGGTTTTTAAATAATTTGTTGTCTTTTGTAGGAAATAATTGCAGTAGTTTGAAAATCAGTAGTTATTATTGATTTTTTAAATTTCTCTTATAATTTCTTATATGATGACTACGTACAAATTATATGTTCTTTAACACTCTGTTTGACAACATAAAAACTTAGGTAAATATCGTTTACCAGAGATCTGTTAATTTTTTCTTAAAATCGAAGTAATTTAGTGACTAAATATTGATGACAATAACTAGTGAAATTTATGCCTAATAATATCTATTGTGTTGACAACAGAGATTTTTTACTTGATATTAGGCGCAGTTAACGTCCAAGAGCCTGAGTACTCTACTAATCCTGAAGTATAGATGAATTTCACCTCGTGAATGAAACCCCTGCCAGTGCAGACTTCTTCTAAAAATTTAACATATTTTCATGATCTATGAAATCTATGATCTATTTTCATTAAAAATAACTCGCACTGTATATCAAACTAGGGATAATGCAAAGAAGACTGGTGTTAAAAGAATACATAATGATCTTGGTTATGCTTGGCCCTTGACCAAAAATTAATCAACGATCTGATCAATGATCTGTTATCAATCAACAGCTATCACGTGATACATTTGTTTACTGCGAGTCTCCCAGACTCGGAGAATAGACTATAGGTACCGGTTACAGGCCATATTAATCGTTTATATTGTCTTATTTTAAAAGTTTAATAAATCATGCATTGTTATTTCAGATACTTTTATGAATGTCATCATGTTATTTTTTGTACTATCACTTGAAATATTTAGCCTGGCAACATTTGTATCAAATTATCCAAATTTTGTTAATATAGTTCATGATAATAGTATTATTAATAATGATGAAAGTGAACCTGCGGTATTAACGGGCATTAATGACACCAGTTCTTTTCTTGAGCCGATAGCATATTACATAGGAATAACTACCATATTTGACGAGGTAAAGGATGGGATATTGCCATTTATACCTGTAATAGTATGGGATGATGATCCTTCATTGATAAATACGTTAGTTGATGTTCCAGTAGAACCGTTCAGTTACTACGGAAATTTACAAATACGGGTAAGTACAACAAACATATTTTATAATGTTTATTTTTTAGATTCACTACACTAAGAATTCAAAGTATGTCATATGATTGAATTTCATGTTAAGGGAGTATTTAATGAAGTGTGTTTGGCTGCACTGCATTTTGAATAACTTCCTCAATTTTGTTTTAGCTTTTTGTTGTCAGGAACTGTACATTATTGACAATTACCCAATTTGATCGCTACTTTGCTGTATTTTTTGACATGAACTAGGCTTGAGTTTGAAGAGGGACCCCCAGTAGAGTTTGTTCACGGATGGCTATCAGCTCGTCACCATTCAAAGTCGCTTGCCCATCCGGTGTTACTAACAAATAATAGAGACTTTCTACCAGCTGACTGACTGGGCTGGCCCGAAGGCCAACTTTTTCAATAAACAAATTTTCGTTAATAATTGATCTGTCGTTTTATTGCCGTGTAATTTATATTTAAGTGCAGTGAATTTAAGTACCCGTAGCAATTTTTATAATGTGTAGTTTTCGCGAGCAACGATGCCAGGTAAAATTTTGTGAGAAACTAGAAAAATTTTACAGAAACGTTTGAACATTTAAAAGAAGCTTATGATGATGATTCTCTGAGTCGTACACAATTTTAAGAGTGGTTTTCAAAGCTGAAGTAGTCATTATATCAATTAAAGATGACCCTCGATCTGGATGGCCAGGAACAGGAATGCTCTGTGTTTTTCGACTTTCATGGAATTATGCATTTTGAATTCTCGGTACGGTAATTATTAAACTCAATTACACTTGCTACAAGGTTAATAGGAAAATGTGTTTACTGTCAAGACGATTTACAACGTTGATGTCAAAAAAATTAAAAAATACCAAAATTAGACAACTCATGGTTACTTCATCACAACAATGCTCCCGCACATTCAGTTTTATATATTCATTAGTTATGTGGAAAAATGACTATCCTCCTTCACCCTCTTTACTAGCCAGCCCTGGCTCCTGGGGGCTGTTATTTCTGTTTTATTTGTTAAAATTAGAACTGAAAGGATTCCAATTTGAGGCTGTTGATGATACTTAAGCTAATTCGTTACCGACCTTACAGACAATTTCAAAATAAATTTTCCAGGGCTGTTTCACAAAGCGGGAACACCGCTGGAAAAAATGTATTAATACTGGAAAGAGAGTACTTTGAAAGGAACAAAAACTAATAATCTGTAAAACTATTAATAAAAATTAAAAAAGTAACTTCGGTTATTTTTCTGAACTGACCTCGTAAAAATTGGTTATAGAATTGTGAGCACAAATTGTTGAGTTTGTTATATAAATCAAAAGTTTCTGTAAAAATTCAGAAAAAAATGATTTATAAGAAATATGTCGAAAGAAAAATTCTGGAAATAAGCCTTAAAAAAATACTATGCCTTAAAAAAAAGTACGGGATAAATAAAGTCTAATAAATAATGAAAACGACGTTAATTTTTTCAAAATTTTACATTTAAAATTGTTACGTATTTGTCATCGTTTGTAAGTCTATTTAAATTTTGTCATTTAATGTGTTCAGTAAATTATTTTTGTGGAATTTAAAATGGTTTGAGGATAATTTGAGAAAACGAATGGTTATAGCTTATTCTCCTTATCTTTGGAAATTATAAAGAAAAGTTCTGCTCTAGTATTGGCTGGATGCGTAATTGACCTTACAGAAAAACGCGAGCTATCCCAGTGGCAAGATCAAACTTGCTTCTAATTAAAATCATATTTAACTAATAGCAAGATTAAAAAGTATACATTTTACAATGACTCGTTGTTTTCATGTACGCTCTATCCATAAGGTTTTCGTTTGTATTTGAATGTCATTTTTATTCATTATATAATACTATTACTAGATTTATTCCTATTATTAGATACATTCATCTTTGAAGTAAAAAGAATGAATATATCTCCAAATGTCGGTCTTATAAAAATCGCTACTAATGTCTAACGGTTTGCCCTGCTCTTTCATTTTCATTCTTTCAAAATATTAAAACCGCTGCTTTGGCTGTCGGCTGTGCTATCTGCGGTCATGTTTGATACATCGAATACAGAAATAGCTTTATTACTTTCTTTTAAATAAACAAAGACATTCCTAACTGATTGTCTATTAAAATCTTTTAACGGCGTCCTTGGCTTGTGCTTTTCTGTAATGATTTAATTTTCATAAAATATAAGCTTTAGAAAATACTATAACCGTATCATAAATTTAAAACTAAAATATTTTAACGGAAAAGTAATTACACCCTGAGATTGTTGTTTAGGTCATCAGTTATAAGGCTGGTTTGAATCTGTAGAGGTTTTACTAAGTAAAACGAGGAGTAAGGTAGCTTAAATTTGCCTTTCTCACTAAGTGGAAAAATTCGCTTATCAGCATGCCAGGCTCTCTGGAAAGCACATATTTTCCATTCTGCAAATGACACCTTCACTTCATTCACCACAGGGTCTGGGTGTATAATAAAATTCATTATTTTCAGAGGAAACAACTCTAATTAGTGACTTTTACGCTTCTACCTCTTCTATTTTTAAATGATTGTCATTTAATTGACTGTCCATGTGATAAGAAACAGAACTATTTATTTTAGCTCTGCAACGAAACAGATTGAGTGTAAATAATTTGACACTCCACCTGTTATGTGCAGCCCTGAGATTATAGCTATAAATATAATAATTCACGAAACTCATATGACCTCAAAACAGAAGTGTTAGAAGGAAGAATAAAGCATTGAACACACACAAGAAGAAACAAAGTATTACTATGCCAGAAGCAGATAATAACATAAAAATAATATGTTGATATAATATGATTAGACACTGGCACCTGGCCGTTCTATTTGTATCAGTCCACGTTAGTCTCATTATTTCAACTTAAAGTACGCTCATAGTTTTTTTTACACCAGTCAAAATTACATGGTATAAGGTATACAATATACCTGTATATATATTTGCATGAGGCTACAAATATCTGAAAATGAGTATGGATTCCGTATTTAGATGAAATAAACATTTCTTAGAATGCTTACAGCGTTGAATTTTAGTAATAAGCAGATTCAATATAACTATGTGAATTTAATATTACTGAATAGGCCTATATTGCTATAAATTATTAAAATACTCTCCATTATGAAATCTGATCACGATTTAATATCTTGAAATCTGATCATACCAACTGCCTATAGTGCTTGAGATTAAAGAACCAGTGCACTACCGGACTTCCACTTTTCCCCCACCATTAGTCGGTAGCGACAGCCAACCACTGCCACTACCACAGTAACTCACTCACTTTCTCTCTATTACACCATCTTTCTCTTCTACAATGAGATACGCCTATCGGTTGGGTTTTGAAACATCACATTACGAACAAAAGATTTCGGGTTTGAAGGGGCATTCCATAGTACGTATTTCTGGTTTAAATTTTGTTTATATTCCTGAAGAAAACCAGTAAGCAAACAATTTATTACAAAATAATTTAGCTTTAGGCCTATCTTTTATAATGTTTCCTTGGAGTTTCTAACTTAACTGGGACAGTCAACATTTCTACTTAGGTGTATACAATCACAAAATAGAAGCTCGCTTTAAAAATTATTATAATTATGGGCTGGAAAGAGAAAAAAATACGCATGCGCTGCACGCAGTCCTATTATAACTCATTTGACGTTATATGTGGGAAAGAATTAGAAGAAAAGTAGGCGTCATTCCTCTCCTGCTAGAAATCAGTGGGTTAGTTATTTAAAATTGTATACTGAAGTAATGACCGGGCTAAAGTAATTCTGCGGTAAAACAAATTAATTTAATAAATGTTGCAGGTGCATTTCCAATAAAATTAAAGTGATGCCTTTTTCTCCTCCTCCTTTATCTGCTCCTCCTCCTTCTTCTTCTTCTCCTTCCTCCCCTTTTCCTTCTTCTTCTTCATCACCCTGTCATCATTCAGTGTTGAATATTAGGCCTTGTCTGTTTGCCTTCACAACTTCCTATTCTACGATCTTCTTGCCCAGTTAAATCTTGCCATTACTTTTTGCTCTTTTCCAGCTGTAGCCTCCGTTGCTGAATCTCTACGTAGATATTTACATAGATAGTTCTTTGTACCATCAATCATCAGTCTGTTTTTTAGTGATGCCACGTGCTGTTTAACAATTATTATTTTAGTTTAGTACCGAAAATCCTCAATAGTCTCTATTTCATTGTGAACAAAGTAAAAAATGAGCATATTTGACAGTGATTCATAGGTATAAGAATTAATAAATAAAATTGCAGCACTGATTGATTCGTAATGATATGCACTACTTCTTTCTGCCAACATAATGTGTTCAAACAGTTTTACTCAACTATCAGTTGCCTAATGGCAAATATTTTCTAGAGAGAATAGTAAATAAAGTATATATTAAGAAGCTGTTGCAAAGAAATTGTTAAGGTATGAAAACTCAATCGTAACAGACACAATCGTTAGAAAACTCACACAAAGAGAAAAATTGTGTATTTTTCTTTTCAAACAAAGTAGGCTATAGTACGTTTTGTACGCTTAATTTTGTACTCAGCGTACGCGTAAGTCGCTTAGTATTTTGTTACTTTTTTATTACACTCTGTATTGGAACATTAATACGTAAGTACGTAAATATGAGTTCATCATTTTGTACATTACAAGCGGAGATAAACACGGAACCATGTATATCGCACTCGAGTGAACGCCCGATCGAACTACCAAAACAATAAATTTTAACTTTATAAACATTTTTTCATAGTAATTACACCCAGACCCACCGGATTGGTCTAGCCGTAGATTCGTCACCAAAATTAGCTGTTAAATAGCTGATTTTCGGGGATGAAAGTTCCGTGGTTCAAATCCTAGTAAAGGTAGTTACTTTAATACGGATTTGAATACTAGACAGTGGTTACCGGTATACTTTGCTGAATGGGATTCAATTAATCATACTCTCTCAGGAACAGTCGGCCTGGGTCTGTACAAGACTATGCCTCATTTACACTTCAAACCATCCTCCTCATTTCATTGGGTCATGGGGTTGCTTATTGTTCTGAACTGAACAGATTGTAACGTACACACATTAAGGATAAAAACCAATTACGCCTTCTTTTTTTTTGTATATACATTTAAAAAATATTTAACAAAGAAAGTTACCACAGAAAATAATGACTGAGAAACAAATATAAAAGGTGACGTTTAAAAAATTAATCATTAACCAGAAAGGTTCTTCGTATGTGCTACAGTATTCGTTTGGAAAACCTAATTAGTTGCTTTAATTTGATATATCGTACAATAAAATTGCTTCTGAACACTATTCTATAAAAACAATAATGGTAATAAAACCGAAATCATCCTATTAGAAAACTACCTAAAAGCTTATTTTTGGAGCTAACTTCGACTAAACACAATTAACTCAATTACCTCTTTTCAATATATGTCTGAAGAATCGATAGCAGTTTTATTTACTAATACTAAATACATTTTCTTTGATCAATAATTTTCCTATCGCTCTTTTTTACTAGAAATTTTTATCAATCCTACATCACTAAGTTATTGTATCATACTTTTTTCCTAACCATTCGTCAATAAGATATTTTTCAATTCGTCAATAAAGAGGTTTTATACCCTACAATTTATACAATACACACTTTTCAGAAGAAAACAAAAAACTTCTTTTGAACAAATTGCATGGTTTGAATATTTAATTAATTTTCTTCAATCACATCTAAATCACATAACAGCAAGATGTCCCTTGTGAATTGTTTAGTCATAATGTCCCTAATTAAATTAAGTCATTACTCTGTTATAAACAGGATGAAATGAACACATTTTTTGAACTTCTTTCTTGATTTCATTTTTTTCAGCAGATTTGTCTCCTTAAATTTTCTTAATTATATTACGTACAGAACAATGAAGTGTCAGGATTTTGGCATGTCTCATTACAGGTTTCATTCACTCTTAAGAGCTAAGCGATTTAACTTATGCTGTCTTTTAAATGATTCTTTATAAAATTAGCACGTCATATAGTAGTGCCGCTGTCCAACGTTGGGATTTTGGCTACAGAACATTGAGCTGTACATTTCATCAAAACTACATGAGTGGCCTTTTTCTGAGTCATAACACTTGATCATTAATGGGTTGAAAGAGACCCTTCACTTAGAAATAATTATCAAAATTTGACTAAATGCATTAGCTATAAAATGTATTATTCATTGTTATTTCTAAACATTCGTATCACAGACTACTTTGCCCGAAGGTTAGTACTGTCGCCGATGACACGCGGCGAAACCTTTCTTGCGTAGTTGGTGGCCTTGAAAAGGGCCATTGTTGGTGGCCGAAAGCAGCGAGCCGGCGTGTTGGAAGCGGAGCCTGAAGAGTGACGGCTCGGCTACCGGGTTTAGGTCTAGCCTTCCCTCAGCGGCAGTTGGGTTCCCACTGCAGCATGACAGTGAAGGCGTCCAGAGACCTGCAATGTCGGGTCGGGGTAGGCCGTCGGCAGATAGCGCAACCAAGGATGGTGCGTCCAGTTCGGCTGGGCTCTTCTTCTTGCTTGCTCTTCTTTTGGGAATTCTACTTCTTAGATACTTCGTGAATAACCTGATTTACTCTTTCAAAAACAGGTTTTATAATAAAATTAATGTTTCTTTTAAAATTAAAAGTTACCAACGTTAAATAAATGCCTATTTGGTTGGTTTTATTTTCAAATTTGAAGAAAGTGTATATATGGTAATGGTATATTATATATAAGTTCGTGTGGACAGTTAAAAAATACCATAGCGACTTAATAAGTTTAAAAATAAAACAATAAAAATAAAAATTCATAATTAACACTTTGTGTGTATATTAACATAAATTATAAAATTTAGAACTGAGCCATTATCAATAACTTATAGACAAAAGTTTAAAAAAGCATTCCAAACAAAAATACAAAAGTGACTTATCAAGTTCTTCCCCTGTGGTTCTCAATTAAGATGTTATTATTAAGTATATTTCATTTTTAGCTAAATTTCAAATTGTAATGTTTTAGATTAGATGTCATGCAGATGGAGTGAAACACATAGTATTAAATGCTGATCCCTCTGCATTAACGATATATGCTGACTTGAGTGTAGTGACAACCTTCGATCAGCATAGAATGATGACGATAATAAACCAAGCTATAATTCATAAAAAATTCCAAATTACTTTGTCCGACCCGCTCGATGTTGGAGAATATTTTGTGGCGATTCGATATTCAGGAAAGCTTGAATCGTTTAATGAAAATTTTGGATACGTCTCGTACAAATATTCTGAAGATAGCGAAGAGAAGTAAGTAGTCTTTGTTTAATAACATACGTCTATCCCGTTTTCATTGAACACGTTCACATTTTCAAGAACGAATTACAGTCACAGAAGTTTTTTAGTTTATTATTATTATTTTATTTACTGTAATTAACTATTTATGTATTATCTATATTATCCCTCCTCTTCATAATTTTTAATGTGCTACCATAAGTCTGAATTGACTGAATTTAGTCACTCCCTGGCGCTAGCACTTATATTATTATTTCACCCTTGCAAAGTCTTAACATATTTACAACATAACTCTAAATTAATTATCATCAGCATCTGTCAAGGATTAGGCTCAGTGGCCTGTTCTGGCACCCATCTTTTTCAGGTCTTCCTAAGCCTCGCTTACTTCTAGGTTTATATTTCCATGTTTGTAGAAGATATTATATGTGCTGGCATGCGAAGTAAATAGTTGGGCTAGTTTCTCTTATAATATTTTTAACGTTTCACACATTGATTGAATTTTTAAGTCGGCGCGTATTGTTTCGTTATGTATTCTATCTATCGATTACCTTTGACTCCTCGTAAAAATCATTTCAGCAACCTGGATACGAGATTCGTTTCTCTTTAGTGACACCCATATTTCACTCCCATTATGTTATGAGTGGTACAGCCATTGCTCTATAAAATTTCATTTGAGTGTTCTGTCTCGTTTTCTTTCATATTGTTCTGCAAACAGAACTGCATACAGCCCTGAATTTTTTCACTTTCTCACTCACGCCGTCATCTTTGTCATAGAAATTCCTAAGTTTTAAGTCTAACCTTAAATTTTAAGTTTAACTTAATCTCTTTTATACTTAAACTATATTTTAGTACCTTAATTAAAAATTTAACAGTATCTTTAATAACTTGTATTATGATTTAAATCATATTATCAAACTTAAAATTTATTTATAACATATTTTACAGTTTTATTTAAATTACAGGCTTAGTTATTATCAGTCTCTTAGGGATATTTAGGAAACTTATTTGATTTTGGACATTAGTGTCCAAGAGTTGAAGTGCTTTGATGTTGACACGTTCGTGAAGACGATCCATGGTCTTGACACGCTAACACACTTCTTCAGCTACAGAAGTCACTTGAAAATCATGGTGGTTGTCACTGTTGTAGGCATAACATGGGACATTTAGAATTTTTCTGAGCAATTTGTTTTGAAACTTACGGATGGCATTTAGGTTGCTTACTTGGCTGCAGTTGCTTTTGTTTAGTTCCTGCTTAGTCACAGAGTGAATTATTCAAATCGGTAGTGTTTCTTTGCCATCAGACTCCGCATAACTAAACCCTTATTTCCAAAATTAAAACAAAGGAACCGGATGTAGACGTTGATGTTGCTACAGAAGTCAAATGTCGCTCATCAGGATTGCAAAATTTAAAAAAAGTTTTAACACTTTTGCGAGAGACATTTAAATGTTATATGGACATTATTTGTTTTAGATGGCTAGCTTTGACAAATTTTGAACGCGGAAATCCTAATAGCGTATTTCCCTGTTTTGATCATGACAAAAAGGCGAAATTTCAAGTCAAATTATGGCATGACGCAGAACATACTGTACTCACCAACCAACCACTAAAAGAAGAATTCGATCTGTAAGTATGTACTTATGCTGTGTAACTGCAACAATTGCAATCTTGTTTATTTTGATGAACAAGTTTTTTGACAGAGGTCTCTGTAGTGATAGTTTGGTTGTATGGACGCACCTTTTTAAGTTTGTATTTAAATTGCGTTCTAAGGTCTTATAATACTATCTCAATGTGTTAACATGAAAAATAATCCAAGGAAAATCGAGTAATCTGGGTCAAAATAACACAATAGTTTTAAAATAAAATTCTATCTCACTTCAAATTTATTCAATTAAAAAGTTTAAATTTAGGTTGTTTTCGACTAGGAGATTTTTGAAGTCATGTTCATAGTAGTAATCTTAGTATCATGGATTAAAGTTGTGATCGATTTAAATATACTGCATATTACAAGAATTTGTAGTTACCATTGTAAAATATAGTTTAAGTCGTTCTGAAAACTTTTTATTCTTAAATAAAAAATTAATAATGTAAATACTTTATGCAAGATAAATAAATTTTTTGTTAAAATATTATATGTAATATTTACTACGAATTACAACAATAAAAATAAATGAAAACTTGTAATAAAACAATTTAAAAAAGTGTAGAGGGATTTTTTAAATTTAAAACAGGGATATTGTTTAAAAAATCTAAAATATCCTTCAGGGGAAAAGTTATTTTCATTAATTGAAACAACTGTAAACAATATTAAATTATCATTGGTGTTCATATTATTCCTTGTTACAGAGGTTTTTCTGAGAAATAAGATATAAACGTAGAAAAGTTTAAAACTTACCATAACATGGGAGAGTATGCTATATACACGTCCTCTTTCTTCATGATGAGTAAATATTAGTATCATTGATTGATATAAAACAAAACTAGCTCACGCGTCCACGAGTTAGTTTTTTGGGGATGGAAAAACTGTTTTCGTTGTTTTAATGGTCGATTGTTTCACCCATTAATGCTAATGCAGAATGGTGTGAAAGTGACAGATAAAAACGAACGATGAAAGAATGTTAGACCTAATAAAAAAATAAACTAATAAAAAATTAGAGATTATGTCAGAAACTGTATAGGCTGAGATTTTTTTCTATTTTTTAAGTTACTACTGTAAATAAATGTGCAATTTCCTACCTATAAAAGTTCTTTACTGTACTGCACGTATTAGATAGATGTATTTAAAATCGCTGTTTATAATTATTGCACTGAAACTCAATGAAGTAGAAATTACATTTTTACTTTTTGCCGAGAATCTTACAGATTTATACGCTTCCCGTAAATTAGAGCTCATTATCTTCTTTCTTTCCAGTCATCCTTTTTCTAATTCCTCGCTACCAAAGCGTCTTTGACTCTTTGTATCCATATTTT
The DNA here is from genome assembly GCA_035578175.1 of Catonia carolina. NCBI lineage: Eukaryota > Metazoa > Arthropoda > Insecta > Hemiptera > Achilidae > Catonia > Catonia carolina. The sequence goes on from JAQMRL010000001.1 coordinate 353,699,460, forward strand.
GTGTGGGCGACCTCTTCTCATTCTATGATCGGGATGGTAAAGGTAATCAGACCCTCTTTCTCTTTGTGTTCTCTGTATATTTTCTTTGAAGCAATCAGTCCACTTCCACTCGTTGGATATGCTCATACCTTACTAATTGTCTCATTTACATATTTATATGGTTTTATATGTTTGCTAATGTATTCTCAGAATCAGTCCGTTGCCTAATGTCTTTGATTCTCACATGCTCCACCTTGAAAAACCTCCATGATCGTCATAACTAATCCATCTGTAAGGCCTCTATGTATATTTCTGGAGCTCATTGCTAGCATTTAGTGGCACATTATGTAGTCATAAAATCTAACACAAATGTTGCCACTTACTTCTTTGTTCTCCCCTGTATTTTACTAGACCAGAGCATAGCATTTAGTCTTTGTAGAGCACTTCAACCTTGATTCATGCGGTTCCTAAATTCTCACTCTGCCCTCAGACGGAAAAATAACCCGAGAGATCTAATATACTGGTTACAGAAATGACATTTTAATTCTGTATATATTTAATAATTACTCTAGGGTTAAATATAGTGAATTAACTACTCCTACATGAATTATTATACGTATATTGTTTTTTAGTTCTTCTTGCCCTATATGAATATTATGCGGAAATAAAGTATTGGTTTCATGTAAATTTTTTAAAACCGAGTTTTCACCGGAAATACAAGTTTTCAAAGAACTAAAAAAATTCGTTTTTAGCAATTTGTGTGTCTGTGTGTGTGTGTGTTTTAACAAAATATTTAAATAATCGAAGAACGTACGAATCTGAAACTTAAAACATAAATTAGGATGCATTTTACGATAAAAGTGTGTGTAATAAAAATTATAGAAAATTAAAATATCAACAACTTTTGTTTGAACCAATTTTTTTTACTGAGCCTAGTTTAGCGTCAATTAGTGATTTTCTAATTTTTAAAAAATTTCTACAGAGGTTGATTTTCACTTTGCGTCATTCACTCATAATAATTAAAATTAGGTTATGTTAGCATTTCATACTGTTTACAAAAGATTATATTTTTCATAATTTACACTTGCAAGAAAAATGTGAGTGTTTCACACCATTCTTTTTATTAGCCTTTATTTTCATTAATTAGAAAATTACCGAAAATACACGTGTAATTAGTAAGACAGGATGTGTAGCAGAGTAATATAGACCCAGATGATGAAAGCTTAGTAAAATTGGAATTGAAATCAGTAACACAAATTCATATATGTTTATGTTTTTCCAAGGGAAAATGCTGCAGGATGGGTTTGCAGTTTATTTCATATATCTCCTCTGATGTCACCGAACGAGCTGGTCATAGTGGTCGGTGAACTCTCCGTCCGATCTATCCTGGTGATTGAAAGTAACTATTCAGTAAATATTCTTGCAAGATCTGAAGTTATTGAGAAACTTGATAGGAATAGCAAAGGTGGAAAATTTATGGATATAAATGACAGTCGTGAACTAGACAGCCCACTAAACGTTATTGTGGTACCTAGTAGAAATTTTCCGCATGACATGTCTTATTACAAACATGTTGTGGGTCTATGGTAAGTTTACAAAGAAAATAATTACTATAATAGGTGAAAACATATAGAAAAACCAGCCACTACAATAAACAATTTTGAAGAATAAAATTGTTGATTTCTAGCTGGAAGGGAATGGAGGCTTTTTTTCCTTTAATTTATCTTCTAATCTATAGTAAACTACTGGACAGTGTAAAAATAATACTAAATCAAGGAGTGATAAGGAAGATACCCTTTAAACCTGAAATTTTTTGTTCCCAATGTGGGAATAACTGTCCGGCAGTGTGTTGATTCTTTAATCTCACGCACTATAGGATGTACAATGGGTTATCAGACTTGCCCACGCGCGTAGATCTCACTGATAAGTACCCCATCTACACTTGGAAGTTAAATGAGAGACATTCTTAATCACTGTAGAAAATACATTATCAAAGGGCTGGCTTTTCTTAAGGGAAGACTGTACTTTTTATTCTGCTATTGTTAAGTGCATTAGTTTCAGGTACATTTTTCACAAAATTAGAAAAAGATAGGAAATGAAACTTTGTACTCATATAGTTTTAGGGTTTCTCTAGCTACTGACACTTTTTCAATTTAATCTGTTGGATCATAAAATTTAAAAAAAATAAAAGAATAACATAACATTTAAAAAAATATATTTCTACATTTTTTTGTATATTACTAATTTTTGGCGCATCTTAGGAAGTCATAAAAATTTCGGTATATGAGAACGTACAAGTTGAATAACTGGCAAAAATTGGTAAATTTAATGGTTTCTAAGAAAAATGTGCCTAAGTGTTAAAATCTAAATTTATGGGAGAGGCAAGAAACGAAAAAGTGCGATTTAAAAACAAAATGTACAAAAACAAGTAAATTCTGCGTCAACAGTTGGTTAAAAAGCTGAACCAAGTGAAAATATTAACAGTGATGTAGAAAAACTCAAAAATTCCATTTGCACTAAAACGAGCAATATTAAATTATGTATTGATGGCAGGAAGATAATTTTTCTGGGTAAACTTGATAAAAACTTAATTTTTTAATTAAAATCATTTTTTAAAGAGTTATAGTTTTTTTGTAGCTGTAGGTCTAAACTATTAAAAATCATAAAAACCCGAAAATCGAAATGTTCAGTCAAAACCATCATAAAATAGTCTCCCCTTAAAAGCCAACTTGTTTGCCTGTAAAACAAGTATTGACTGGCATACTGTTCAAGTTCTTTTAACTTTTATTATTATTTTGATCTGTATGTTTTGCTGAGGGAGTTGTATATTAAAGTTTGGTGTCTAGGTTTACTAGAACGATTTGAGTAATTCCACAGTTACTCCCGTTGGGACTTGCTAGTGCACTTCCTACTCCTAAGCAGTACCTAACCAACAACTCATTACTAGTTACTCATAATTTGATACTTATTGCTAGCTAGATGTTTAAATTAGCGGTTATCAAACCGTGGTACGCGTACAACTGGTGGTACGCGAGTATTTGTGTTTCGTCTTTTGATTTATTTCGTTTTGTATCTTTCCGATCGTTTATTCGCGAGAAAAGGATAATGCAAAATTTGTATGTGTGTGTGTGTGAGATTTGCACGTCACACAGCCTGTGCGAATTATTCTTTCTAAAAAAAATAAAAAATAAAAAAACAAAATAAAATAGAACAGCTAATTCAGTGAACGGTTTGGTTCCGAACCGTGCATTCCCGATCAGTGACATCACGCACGATAAAGGGATTCTCCAATTCTTTTGAGACAGAACCACTGGTAGTATGTAAATATGTCAAGACATATCAAGTGGTACGGCTCCAAAAAGTTTGGAAACCACTGGTTTAGATCTTTCCTTAGCAGAGTAACAAAAGTATATCTGTTAGAAATCGTTTTATCACACTTACTGGTCATTATCATAGTGTGGTTTCAAATTTTATTGCAATCTTTTTGTAAAATTTTGGGAATCCTTATTCTTTATATGCTTATATATTGTTTAGGTTAACAGCCGAAGGGCAGGTTTGAACCTCTAGAGGTTTACTAAGTAAAAACGAGGAGTGAGATGATGTACTATTGTCTTTCTAACTAAGGTGAAAAGATGCTTATCAGCATGCCAAGCCCTCCGAAAAGCACTTTCTTTCCACCCTGCAAATGACACTTTCACTTCATTCACCACAGGGTCTTGCTGTATAGTGAAATTAATTACTCTCAGAGGAGATAATTCTGAATGGTGTCATTTACACCTCTACCTCTTCTGCTTTTAAATAGTTGTCATATAATTGGCTGACTATGTGCTAAGAAGCAGAACTTTTTTTGTATCCCTGAAACCAGCAGATCGAGTGAAATTAATTTAACACTCTACTTGCCCGTTGTGGGCATGCTTTTGTATTGTAATAGTTATTTCTCAAGAGATAAAATAATTTTACAACTATAAAGTATCACTGTGAATTTGAAAGGTGTGACTTGGTTTTCAAAGATTATTATTTTTTTTAAACACCTTGGTTAGCTCACTTAAATCAAGAATATAAATTAAGTGCTAATAAATATGTTGAATATCCAAGTTCATTCGGTAATTTAAATTTGTTTCAGGAAAAAACAATTATTAAAAAATAGTTCAATTAATAAAAACCTAGAACAACCAAAACACGGAAATAGTAAAAGTGGGAAAAATAATAAATCATTTACAAGAGTAACTTAGAATCTAACGCTTTCATGTTGCGTTAATAAGAGTGATTTTCAACGGGATCTGATAAAATAGTTCGCATATGTTTATGAAGTAACAGCATTCAACAAACCGAAACAATAACAGTAATTCAAAAACAGTTACTGCATTCAACAATCGAAATTTGGGTTGATATTTGAAAATTAAATTATCAAGCTTTAAACTAATATGTGAAATTCACTAAAAAATTGGCAACCGGTTTTGTAAAAACTGAAAGCAATTTTTTAACGAAAAACATTTTATGAAAAATGACATTTTTTTATCTTTTTTTTAATACAACAATGAAACAAAAAATAAACTGACCACGATTATTGGAGACATTTCAAAAATTAACGAAGGAATATAAAGATGTTTTGTACTTTGAATTACAAAATTAGTTAATTAATTTTATTTGAAATTTTTTAAGAAGCAATTTATTGTAATTTATTAATAACGAGTCACATCATTTTTAGTGATATTTACTATTTCTGAATTGTAAAGAAAAGGGATAATACAAAATAATGAAATGATTCCTTTTAAAATGAAGAGTAATTTCAAAAGAAAAAAATATATATTACGACAATTACTATTTTTTGTAAATAATATAGAGGGAATTTTCTAAAACATATTAAATAATGATGATAAAATTCTAAAACAGAGTAAAATAATCAAATAAAAGTTTGTAATTAATACTCTTTTATCAGCTACGTTAATAAATTTGAGCACATGATATATACAGCGATAACCTCTGGTGAATGCCAAATCAAGTTCTTAAAACGCATGCAACTGAATATCTGAATTCCAGAATAATTGAAACTTGTGTCTAATAAAATATCTTTTTTATATATCACTTGATCCAACAGTTTAATCAGTGATATCTAATGATGTATTAAAGGTGAAATAATTTTTGATAAAAATGAAATAATATATTTTTATTAATTTAATTATATATTTTTGATTTTGTATGCCATGTAAAGTGTTTTATAAGTAAGTCAATAATATATTTAGTGCATTTTTTATATATTATTGGTCTTTCTATGTATCACTTACTGATGAAATAAAAATATCATGAGGACATATCGTTGTTTTCTCTAATGAATTTTTTATTATTAATTCCTAATGTATGTACTTTGCAATCTGTCCAATTTAGAACAATAAGCAACCCCATGGCCCAATGAGATAAGGATTATCTGTATGACGTGTAAATGAGGTGTATTCTTGTACAGATCCAGGCCGACTGTTCCTGAGAGAGTATGGTTAATTGAACGCGAACCATCAAAGTACACCGTTAATCATTGTGTATTATTCAAATTTGTATAAAAGTAACTACTTATACTAAAATTTGAACCAGAAATCTTTGTCTCCAAAAATAAGCAGTTTATCAGCTGACTCGCGGGGACGACTATATACCTCTAGACTACCCTACTAGTCTACTAGTCTATCTAGACTACCCGGTGGGTGTTTCAGTAAATGTAATACAATCGATTGAGGCTTCTTGGTGCCCGGTCTGGAAATTTGATCACGCCAGCACCCCCTCACCGGGGTGGAGTACTACCGTATTTTGGGATGTTACTGTACCTCAAAACACTAAATAAAAATTTAAAAAGAAAAAGTTGTACATTTTTATGGACATAATCATCAGCAATCACCAAAATTCTATTTAAAAAATTAACAACTAAAGTGCTCTATAAAAACACCAATAAAGAAACTTACTGCCATTGAAAAAACCAGTAATGTCAACGTCATTCGAATTCCCAGCTCTCTGACTCTAAAATTTAAACACATTAGTAACACCCCATCTTATTATTCCCCAAAATACTGTAGTATCAAAGGATAAGGCTCTTGGTGTGAATATACTTATATTAAAAACAAATTGTAATACATTTTTCTACATTTCATGAGCACAATTTTACCTACATGCGTAGCCATAGTTATTATCCCTCATCAAAATTTTATTTATAAAATAAATAAAGTACTTTATAAAAACACCTACTGCGACTGTAAAAACCGGTGTTGTCAACTTTTTACTTTCTCTTGCCTATATTATTATATAGGAAGGAAAGTATTGTTTTCATGTCGATTTTTTGAAATCAAGTTTTCACAGAATCTACACGTTTTTAAACCCCCTGAACCCAAAAACATGTTTTTAGCGACTGAACTTTGTGTGTGTGTGTGTGTGTGTGTGTGTGTGTGTGTGAACAGAATATCGTAAGAACAGAACATCATACAAAGTTGCAACTTGAAACTTAAGTTAGGTATGAAACGGCTGCTACGATTTTTTTTAAAATTGCCTCATTTACTACATATTTTATGCTCTACAAGATACGGTAGACGGTGTCTGCTGAAATTCTTGGAAAGGCTGTTCTCTCGTAGAAAAAAAATGTTTTTTTTAAGAATGCAGCCTTAATATGAACTTTAGCGCAATAGTGTATATAATAAAAGTTGTAGACAGTTTAAAAAGCCACGACTTTTATTTGAAACTTTTGTTCTATAATGTTTAGTTTAGTGGTAAATAGTGTTTATCTGTTTTCTTTCATGAAAATCTGTAAAAAAATCGATTCTTTACGATTTCGGCCGTCGTATCCATTTTTCGACAAAAATGCAATAATCAAATTTATAGGAAATTAAAAGATTTACAATTTTTATTTTACCATTTTTCTCTACAGAGCCTAATTTAGCGTGAAAGAGTGATTTTCCGTATTATTAAGCCAAACTAAGGTTGGCTTTCATTTTGCATCGTTCACTCCTGATTAATATTAGGTTATGTTTTTAAAGTTAGTATTTTTGTTTATTTGTAATGTTTAATTATTAATGTTAGATTATATTGTTCATTTTTTGCATTGGCAAAAGAAAGTTGTGTGAGTGTTTCACACCAGGTTTTAAAAATTACATCCGATTTCGCTTCAACAGTTGAAATGGAAAGTTAACACAATTTCCAAGGATGTATCGGGCCCTAAAAAGTTTAAAAAGTGTACATATTCGAGTTCTCAAGGAAACTCTGTCAAACATTAAACATTTAAAGTTCATATATCAGTTGGGAAAAGCCCACCGCATGCTAAAAACACATAATTCCTAAATGAACAATAAATAACTTTATTCAGTTGGTAACGTGCTCGCCTCTCATCATGCGGTCCTGGGTTCGAATCCCACTCAGGCACGGCATATTTTCATACGTTACGAAAAATCATTTCATCCTCCATTGTACAATAGTTACACCCCAACGTCGTCGCTAATGACCGTTGTAGTTGATGAGGCGTTAAATAAATAAATTAAAAAAAACTTTATTCCGTTCATATAAAACTAAACAGTTCGCTTTGTTTCAAAAACTCTAAACTTTATTTCATAATCTAAACCTAGTTTTAAATTGTCTTTAATTCTTCCTTTCACATTTTGGTCCCTCTGAGATTTGTGTATTTGACAACACCTCAAATGAATGTTTAACTATTAAAGATCTCATTTTCCACTCATTTGTCTATCAGTACCAGCGAGAGGACGACCTGATATCTCAAGTTGGTTACCTCTTCAAAATCACTATTTCTTTCCTTGCTAAATTTGTCCCATACCCTCTTTTCACAAAAATGGATTAATGATTTTTAATGTAATACAGTCAGACGGAAACCTAAATTATCTAATCTTATACGGTTCTCTTCTAGCATCATCTGAAGCATACTTTTTACATTTTATAAAAATGGTGTAACATTTCCATTTTGGTTTAATTTGAGCAAAAATAAAATTGACTTCTTTTAAAATACGATAAAGAAAAGGAATTATTTGAATAAATTTTGGTGTTTACGAATTTTTCACAATTTAGAGGCACCACTTTTTTACATTTTATAAGCACAACAAATGTTGTCTTTTGAACATAATTATTTTTAAAATGTTATTAAATATTTTTTATTTCAAGAATAATTTCTTTTTGTGGAAAACCGCTTCCAGAAATAATTTTTCCAGTAATTCGTAACTCACTGAAAAAATTATAAAGATCTATAAAAATTGTTTCAATATTAGATAATATAATGTTTGTTGAATTAGGAGAAAGATTTTTTTGAAAGCATAAAAACGTTTCAGTAATTTATTTGTAGTTCTATCAATAGCAGAGATAATTAGCGACTACTTTAGATTCGGAAAATTTTGAAGGGAAATTACAGTTTAGCTAGTTGGCTTTAGTTGTCAAACGAGCATTGTTTAGTAATTTATCAAACGTCTTCTCTTGTCATTGTCAACCCCTTTGCTTGGCGTTGCCTTAAATCTTAATTTTCTAATTATGTTTGCTTCTGATGTTAAATGCCCTGCAATAAAAGTTACTATTTCAGTATCTCATAAATTGTAAAATAAGTTAAATGATTTTGGTAATAATTGCACTTATCATGGGACAGTATTGAAAAATTACATACACAAAAAAATCAATTTTGTAAAACATCCAATAGATGTTTTAACAATATGAAAAAATTATTTTACTTTCCTGGTCCTATTAAAATTTTTAGTTAGTAAATCTATTTTAATACTTGGACGTTCTAGTAATTTCTCTTAGTGTTGATTCTTTTATACAATATTTATTTCATAGCAAAGTCTAAAAGTGAACACGTGAAAAGTAAGAACGGTTACATGAAATTATGTAAACTATTATGAATAAATGATCTTTCCATTTTGTATTTTTAGCTACTTCTGTAGATAAAAAGTATATTTGCTTTTAACCAAAGACGTTTTAAAAGTATGGTAGGTAGTCAGTCATACTGTGTTGACTATCCTGTTTTATACTTAGGGTCCATAAAAGAAAAGTTGACGGTATTTTTTAGCTTATGGATGCATGCGTGGTTCTGTACAGCCTTACTCAAACAAACATACGAGTTAAAATATAAGTTGACAAACTGATTTACATAACTTACTCCAGGCAAAAAACATACGTTATGTCCGTTCTATATTTTATGGACTTATTCGATTTCATTACCCTTGTGCTATTCCAGTGAAACTTTAAATGTGGGTCAAATAATTATTTAAATATATACTAAAATTTTCTCTATTTATAGTAAGTGAAACAATTTATTATTATCATTATTTGCTCTGAAAGTAATGAACAGTATTTTGTGCGTTTGACTTCACTTTATATAATTCACCATGTTCATAATTTATACAGTAATATATTTTATTAACCTTTGACATTGTGTTCAAAGCAAAAGGTAATTTATACATACATTAAAAGTAATTTGCGCATTTTAATGTAAAGAATTTGTTTTATTAGGTTATCTATAATATTGAAGTTAAATTAATTCAATATTCGAAATAGAAATAGTTTATCACATGTAAAATTATGGTAGATTGTATAAATTAATTTGGTTTTCTATAAATAATTTCATAGTTATGTTCGTTGATTTTTGTATTAAAATACTTAATTGAGCCTTTATTAACATAAATAGTATTAATGATTGAATAAGTCGAAAAAGATAAAAGACACTTGGTGATAATTGATAAAACTTGTATAGTGGTAAATAAGTGAAACATTTAATGTTTTTACTTTTAATTTACAACCTATAAGAACTGAAACACGGAGAAAAAAACAAAGAACAGATTGAGGCAAGCTAGAGCATCAATAAGGCAACTTAACTTAGTCTTATGAGATAAGCACATCACAAAAATCACAAGAATAAGAATATTCGACGCAGTAGGACACAGCATAATGACTTATGGGGTAAACACAATGTAAGGGAAAACAGAGAAGTGGATGTCTTGATACAAAATAATATCCTAGATCATGTGCAAACAGTGAAGTTTCTAGGAGTGTCACTAGATAGGACCCTATCGTGGGATTATTACACCGATCAAATTTGTAGTAAAATATCATCTGGGGTATTTGCATTAAAACAAATTGCCAGATTAAATGATAAAAAATTGCTTATAGCAGCTTATCATGGTTTAATTTTATCTCATATCAGGTATGCCATATTAGTATGGGGTAATTCATCACAGGGTAACATGGAAAGAGTTTTTAAAATACAGAAAAAAGCTATTAGGTGTATGATGGGAGTCAACCACCTTACCTCATGCAGATCACTATTTAAAGATCTGCAATTGCTCACGGTTCCTTCTTTGTACATTTTTGAAGTGATAATGTACGTAAAGAAAAATACCTTTTTACAGAATTTAGATGTTCACAACCACTACACAAGAAACAGAATCGATTATTATGTTGCTAATCACAACACTAAATTGTTTGAACAAAAACCAACTTATGCAGGTAGAAAATACATCAATAAATTGCCTCAAGGTTTAAAAAGTTGTGACAATTTAAGTCATTTTAAAAAAAAGCTAAAACAATATTTGATTGATGAAACATTTTACAGTGTGCACGAATTCCTTTCTAAATAGTTTTGGTATTTAACTTGAATTAAACAAATATTGTGTACAATTTGATACAAAGGGGTTCATGACAAGCCTGCTGAGTTAACCAGTGGTAGGGGGAAATTATTGGTAAGTGATGAATTTATCATTGTGTTTGATTTATTTTTATTATTTATTGTGTGTGATATTTAATTCATTAGGGTTCATGACAAGCCTACTGAAGTAAGCAGTAGCAAAAACTAATTTTGGTGGTAAGTAGTAAATTTATTACATTGGTGATAAACTTTCAGTTCATCAATTTTACCTTAACATGTCCTATACTCCCTTTGGAGTCTCCAGGATGCAAGTAGCAAAAAAAAAAAAAAAAAAAAAAAAAAGTACTGCGATCGAAATGAATTCCCAAAGACAAAGTTGTAGGTTGATGAGCATGGAACATATTACCAATGAATTTTAGAATTTTATTTTCATATCTTACATATTTTTGCAAAAAATACAATGTAACTAACTCTACTTACTAACAATCAGTAAACTCATCAATCTTGTTATAATCATTGTAATAATACCATCTGATAGTTAGGACAATATTACGATTTACAGATAAATATACATACACATATAAGATACATATATTTTTCTTTTAATAAATTTTGAATAAAACCAAGGTTACGGAAATATTTAGGGCCTCTAAGGCAAGAGCCAGATTGGAAGACACCATCACATAAAACTATAAAGAAAAAATAAACTAAACTGACATAATTACTACGAAATAAAACATGACTCCTATACATAATAAAATTAAAGAAAACATAATAAATTTATAAATAAGACAAACACAGTAATAATTATGAATTAAGAGTACTTCTGCCCTGTGTGTGCACATAATGATAAGAAGCAAACACTTTTCATGAAAATTAAACAATATTTACTTATACAAAATAAAATACAGTAATTGATTAATGAGGTAACTAGTTAAACTGAGCGAAATCGTTCAGAAAAATCAAGATAACATTCTAATACCTACAAGTATTCACTGAATATAAACAAATAACAGCAGTGTTTATCTTTGGGAGGTGAGAAAAAATTAAAGCCAAATTATAATGTTTTCAATATCTTTCAATTGCAAAAGCCAATCTCAATGATTATGGTATGAGCTTGTCAGAAAGGCAAGTGGAAGCAGATGGGCAGCGTGAGTAACGGATTGGAATCCAGTGGGTGCAAGAAAAGCAGACTTTGACAGTCTTTAAAAGATAAGTGGATGAGACCATGGATAGGGAAGACTTCGGCAGGAGGATTTTGGAGGAGATCATTACATTGCGTACTATTACTGTTAAATATTCTTTTAATTCATAGTAGCCTGCTGAGTTAAGTTGTAGTATGAATATATTTTATTCATAATACAACTAGTAGCTATATTACACTAGGTATGGATATGTACTACAGTATGAATATATATGTAGGCCTGTATATAAAGTAAAAGAAGATTAATATCAGGAGAATAGATGGGTTTGATCTGTGTATGTACAGCGCATGCTAAAAATACCCTGGACGGATAAAGTACCCAACAAGGCAGTCTTGCGATAATGGGAGTAGAAAAGGAACTTGTTTACACCATCTAAAATATGAAGATGGACTATCTGGGTAACATTAACGTGGACCTAGATATGAAATGCTTCGTTGTATGAAGAATCACGAGTTTGCACTTGTTTGTAACGAGGGGTAAAGGTGGAAAAGCATCAGGCGCACACGCGACTGCTTTAATTTTAGTACAACAAACATGACAACTTAACTATACCCAGAGCATATGCAGTATATTGCGGAACCTTTTGTAGGTTAACTGTACGTAAACATAAATGTTAGTTTCTCGAAAACGTGGGCAGACTATTCACAGTGCTGAACGAATTCTAATATGCAGTGTAATAAAATTCTGTGAAGTTAAAGCTAAACAAAAATACTTTTTCCTGCCTCTTAACAAAACCAATGAGCGAGTCGCTAACTACTGTGATGTTTCTCTTTCCACAATTCGAAAAATAAAGAAGGAAATTAAACACGTGAAGAAGCTGTTCTTTAACAGTTTTGTTGACACCTGGTAAAAAAAGGAAACGGTTAGGCAGATACTAGTGAGACTGATAGTGAAAACACCGGTGACAGCGATAGTAAAAAAGACGATTCATTCGTAGGAAATTTTGTTCCAATGGAATAATATAGCTGGTAATTACAGTACCTAAATCAAACATTTATAGTCGTATAATTAAGCTGTAGGAAATACTACAGGTCTCATTTATTTATTATAAGGCTTATGAAGAAAACATTTTCTCGGAATAAACCACAGCTTACAAAATGTATGCAGAAACTGCACTGTAGTGAAATGTACGAGTAGTGTCTGACAGCACTGTCAAATTTTTATTTTTCTTCCTCACAGCCCATCCATACGCAAAAGGCAATCTCATGACTTCAGTATCTATATTACAAGGCAAGATTCAATGGAAGAGAAATGTGGACAGAACAAGAATTTCTTGTATGAAGAATCTTCGCAACTCGTTCTGTTGTACCTCAGCGGAGCTGTTCAGAGCTGCGGTAAGGTCCGAATAGCTTCATGATTGCCAACCTCCGGTCGGAGAGGGCTCGATCAGAAAAAGATTTATATAAAGTATTACCTACTAATACGTAATTTAGTAGGCATATTTGTGGCATCCATTAGCCAAGGAGATTTCAAAATAAACTTTTTAATATTAATTTGAAATTTAACAATTCACTGGTATTTTTTTCCGTGAAATCGCATGCTTGTCGTAACTAATTTTTCCTTCTGTTGTAACTGGTATCAAAACCATCATATTGACCAGAAACTTATGGTTTCACCGAAAGAAATGCAAGTGAGTCGTCGCATTCCAAGGAGATAATTAACGTATTTTTTATTACTGATTTTTTGTAATTTCATTCAGCAAATAAATTTAAAAATAAATTTTCACCAAAAATTTTTGGTGAAACCTACGGCTTCATTCAAAACTTTTAAAGTTAATCGTGAAATTATAACTTACAAAAATTTTTTTATTTAAAAATTATTAATAACAGATTACCATGAATTAATCGGAATTATTTTGGGAAGATGAATACAAAATTTATATTGAAATTCAGCTTTCTGTTCAAAATTATTACTCAATTTTACTTATCTAATTAAACTCAACCCCTGGAGAATATCGTTTTTGTGTTCTATTGTAGCAGAACCTTCCCATCTCCTAACCGAATTCGACATTATACAGAATGAATGTACGTGGATTTATTGATGAAATGTCTAATGATAATTTATTTTTTTTTGTTACAATTAGCAATAAAAAATATGTCTGAATCAGTCATTTTAGAAAGCACATAAGTCAAAATTTTACATATTTTTCTTTAATGCATTTTAGACTAACTGATTATAAACACACTATCCCTACAAAAATTACATAAGTCTGGCTTTCCTTAAGTAACAGCACTATGAAAAAGCTTATCCTTCAGAATATAAAGTGCTTCCTTCTAATTGAATAATGAAAGTGGATGATTTTTATGCTTAAGCTCTACTTTGTAGTGGACAAGACTATACAAAGTTTATAAGCAAAAATCTTTTTAACGGAGATAACTTCTGTTTGTGACTACGACTAAAAACGTGAATAGTCCTAAAAATCAACATTTTTTTTCTGAAAGTTACGAATGTCAATTTGTATAACTGCAAAAAGCTTTTTAAAGTCACTAATATAAACAACGGAAATAAATAAATGAATACTATTGTACAACACAATTTTCTTCTGATCTTACAACGTGTTTTACAAAAAACCAAAAAAATCAACAACGCAGGTTAGTATTTTACTCCAATTTATTTCAGGAACACCTTAAGTCAAAATCTTCAACTTTTATTTAAACAAGTGGCTTTTCTTTAGAAATAAAAAAGTAAACATTTATACTAAAGGGGACAAGCCACTGAACAAATTATATTTTTTAATATTGTTTTTTAATTGCAATGCAGTTATTACCAGTTTTTTAATATTTGCAAAAAATAAAATTTTTGACTTAAGGGCTTTCTGAAATGACCGATTCATTTAAAGAAACGTCAAAAAATATTGTTAATGCAATCAGGAGAGCCACTTTAAAATGTACAAAACATTTTTACACTAATCTGGAAACTAAACAGTTTTAGAGTTATTTGTAATTTATTTTATTACTTGTGTTTGTATTTATACGACTGAGAATTCAGAACCAGTAAATTTGATAATAACAATGGAAAATGTCATGGAAAATTACTTTGAGGAGAACAGTACTAAACAGTAAAACTTCCACACCCATATTTTCTTAACTCTACTCTAACGTCTAGGAAAATGCCTTCACAGGTTTTGAGATAAGTTGTGTGAATTGAGGTCGATTTTTCTTATTGAGAAGTTTTTCTTTCAAGAGCCTCTATAAGCAAAAGAAATATCGTTAACGAAAGGTATTTTTAGTTTGTTGCGTAAAGTTTCGTTTTTGACATATCAAGGGGCATTGGCAATAATGCACAGCCATTTAGATTGAATACGTTTGAGTTGGTCAGTAACAACAGATTAGTTGAACCGAAGCGCAAAATTTTAAAATGAAATCGTATTACCGCAGAAAAGACAACTTCTATATTGCTTCAAAAATGTTAATTTGTTTTAATTAATAAAACTGCCGACTACAATCAATTTCATAAAAATTCTTTGCAAGCAATTAAGTTGAAGCGTTTATTATTTTCTGAAAAATTCTTAATGAAATAAATACGTGTGACGTAGGTAGGCTAAACTAAAACTATTATAAAACAGAAATTTAAATTTTTACTCCTTTCGGTTGCATAGATAAAGAATTTTACAAAATTTAAACGCGATATACGATTAGTGTATATCATATAACATCATTTTAGGAGTTTTAAGGAAAGTTTAAAGGAAAATACCAAAGGAAGAATTAAACTTATTTTTAGCAGAAATTAAAATAGGTTTTATATTTCATGATAAGTTATATTCATAAAATATTAAAGATAACGAAAACGTTGGCGTTAAATTACTACGGGAAGACTACACGATATAAAAGGCTCTTATTTTATTTACTCTTGCGGTGTTCTGTTATACGCGCGAAAACACACGCTCACACAATTTCAGCAACAAGAATGTATTAGTATCTTCTCGCAGTAAAACTTCGTTCGCTTTTCACTCTTCGTTTTCTGTTTTCTTTTTTTTACTCTTTATTCTCTCTTCTTTTTTACTTTTATTCTCTTTTCTTATTTTCCTTTACTTCCTCAGTACTTTATCCATCCACCCGATCCCTTCTCTTTCTACTTATACTTTGTCGGAAATCCCTGGAGCTGAACGCAAAACTGATATCGTGTCTAGAAAAATTTTAACAAGTAGCACAACAAACAACTACTTGATAACTTTTACTTTATACCTTAGATAACTACAATGACAACCGTTTATGGTGTAATAAAACGACGCTTATTTTCCAAATATAAGCACGATAACATTATTGAAACTTGGTTCGCAATAAACTTACGTTTTAAAAGATCTCTTCTTTTAAAGTAACATCGTATTCAAGTATGTACTTTAAAAAGTGAAAGTATCTCGTAATGGTTTAATAGGCGAACCTAATAGTTACGTTAACATTTTATTTTAAAAGCCTTTAGGTAGGCTAACGTACAGTATTCTGTTATCATAACATTAGCGAACCCTTTTTTTAAAGAAGTTGTAATTCTTTTACAATCAGGTTTTTTAAATGTAAATATAAAGTCAAAGTAAAGACGATTAAAGTCGAATAATAACGTTCTTTGAATCAAAATATAACAAAAACACTCAGTAGTGTATTTTCAAGAAACCTAATCTCTGAACAAAAAACAAAAGTAAGCTTGATCAAACTGTGCATTAATATGAAACATGAAGTAGAAATTGAAGATGACGCTGACAATGATGAAGATGATAGTGGTGACGATTATGAACCCGTCTGTACCCCGTAGCTCTTAAGGTCTATTCCCGTAGCTGTACTAGCTGGTAGTTGACTAGCAGCTAGTTACAGTGAGCAGCTAGCTAAACAGCGTAATGGGAACGAACAACTAGCAGCTAGTTTAGTTTAAGCGCTAGTGACTTCGAACATGTTTGATTTAACTAGCGATAGTAGGGAAGAATAGGTTACATGATTGACTTGCGCTAGTAAGCTAGCTCGGTGTTAACGTTTGGAAACGTTGCTAGTTGCTAGTAAGCTGTAATTTGTACCGCAATACACAGTAAAACTAATTCTTCAGATAACTGACATTAATTAACTAGCTCCGTGGGAACCGTCACCTAAGGGCTAGTAGATGCTGCTATTATTAGCAACTAGTAACTACCATCGTGGAAATAAGCTTTAACCCTATGTGGTTCAACTGGTTATAACTGGTTTGAGTACTATTTTGTATAAGAGAATTTTATTTTTAAGAGAAAGTTGAGATTCACTGCTTAAGAGCTACAGCAAAAAGCTACAAAAACAAACGCACATAACATACGTTATTCCAAGGAAACTTTTTTTGCAATGAATTATTAAGTTACACCAATTAAGAAAGCGACATAAAATGGTGAACACCATCAATTATCATGAACATAATTATTAGGTCTTCCTCTTCAAAATTTTCCGGCTACTTATGTCAAAAAATTCACTAGAATTGCAGCGGCCAAACTGACTAGTTATTCAAAAGAAAACACGCCTTGACAAAAAATACAAGTTAATTTGTTTTGATTAATTTTGAAAAAACGAAGAGAGAAACCCCGCCAAAGACGTTTATTAATTACATTGCATTACCAATAATGTTTTTCATGCTATTTACTATTACAATTATATAATAAAAAAATAACTGCTTGTATTGATTGAATACTCAAGTGGTTATTTAAGTGACTATTCAAGTGATTGCTTTGGAATCTATAAAAATATACTAAATATCTTTATTTTGGCCTTTCTGAAAGAGGTGTTGATGGATGAACTTATCACCTACTAATATCTATGTAGTTGCGGTGGTATATACTAAATTGTTTGGAACTAAAGTGTACAAAACAGGAATTAATTTTCTTGGAATATTATTATACGATAAAAATGCAGGAATAGAGTAGAACATCAATAACGTCATTTTTGAAAACTATGGAATCAGCACATATTCGTAGAAGATTAATCGCCTGCGTTTGAATGTATCGGCATTCAATTTATATTTTTTTGCTTTCTATGTAAGTATAAAATTATGATTAAGTCAGTTTTAATAAAAAATTATTTACTCAGTAAATATTATTTTTAAAATACTCCCGGGGTTTTAAGTATTAATAACATCGAACTTGTATATTAATGTCTGTAGACTATAACGTACCAAATAGGCTACTACTAATATCAAATAAAAATAATTGATATGGGAAACTATTACATTTTTTAAATTTATGAATTAATCTAAAGATAGCGAGTTCAAAGGTTATTTGGAAGTGAGAAAGAAGCATTAAGAATACGTAGAAATGGGAAACACCACAAATAAATAAATACAATAATTTTTATAGGTATATGAACGATTTCAATTTATAAAAATTAATAAATGGTTAAAAATACTTTTATACAAAATTAAATATTGCATGCGTTTTATAAAATTTAAATAACAACGATTTTAACTAGTTCATTATAACATTTTACATATTAAAATAAAAAGCTGTTGTTATTTTGTGATGTACGCGTGTAAAAAAAAATCATATTTTGGAATATTTGAATACCCGAAATAGAACGCACTGTTGTGGATACAAATAATACATATAACGGTCCTCGTAAAGTAGTGGTAGCGCGATAGCTTACAATGCGGAGGTCCCGGCTTTGATTCCTGGCTAGGGTCTGAAAATTTTCACTAGCTAAAACCCATTGTTACACAATCCACTGTAGTCGCCAAAAACCGAGCTGTTGATGCGACTTTAAAGAAAGTAAAAATAGTTAACATCTTGACTATAAAAGAAAACTGTACGATTGTGTTGCAATATTAACAAACTGAATAAACTGACAAATGTGCAAAGTAAGATGTTACACTTATACGATAACTAACAACGTGATGCTGTTATTGAAAACAAAATTTTTTCCATTGATATTGTTTAAAAATCGCCAGACCCTACCTTTAACAGGACTGGACCAATCAGAAACCTTAAATATTTCGAAAATTCGTTAAATTCGTTTAAGTCCATATGTCCGTTAAAAGTAACTTGTCCGTTCAAGTCCATTGGTCGGTGAGTCTGCTTAGATCCGATTGCAAGCACATTAATTTTAAATTAATATTTTTTACCACTTTGAAGCTCTGTCCGCTTGTTTTCCGCATTCATCAACACTTATTACAATTTTATTATTATGTCGGTAGCCTACATTCATTACTTTTATAAAGGTTTTTTTTTGTAAGATAATTTATATTTCACAAATACTTTTACATTTTAACGGTTATTGAACAAATGGATATAATTATAGATTATTCTAGATTTATCTTTTAATGGTGTTATTTAAAATTGATTATTCTCTTTGATTTTTAATAAAACATTAACATTTTAGCTTCATAATTAATTTCATCAATTATCCGCGTTCTATTTCATAATGTTATCAATAGTAAATTTAACTAATACAACAATATATTAGTTTTTACATTATTTCAAAATTGACACAAACCCATAAATATATCGACAAAAACGTTTCACTGAATTCAAAGATTTTAACTCTTATACGCTCTTTCATTCCGACAAGTGGTATTTATTTTAAAAATAACTTTACAAATTTAATCTACCAATAACAATATTTATTTTACTTTTATTAGTTTTCGTTTCGAACAACTAAACGGATTTATGTAAAACCTTTTGTCTTTAACCATTCTGTATTTTCAAATGTTTGATTTTGTAGCCAACCGGTTGATAATAAACACGTTTAATTTTTACCTAAGACAAATAAATCCGTTAAGGATACATTTTGTTTCTATAACGTATTGTAACAAGATCTAAGAAAAGACGAGATTGTTCGCGAAAGTTCCAGAATTCCATTCATAAAAATAATTAAGGAATAATAAAAATAACAATACACAATAAGATCAGTTTTGTAAATGACAGTTGTAACTTTAAAAGTGTGTCTATTCATAAGGGTTGTAATAACTATCATAAAGTTTAGGTATTGTGTACAGCTATTATGAGGGAGGCAGGTTGTTTACGTTTTCCTATTTACAAAAGACCTTTTGTTGACCTATTTACAACGGATTTTTCTAGCACTCATTAAGAGTTATTTTTTGTACTTGAATAAATTTCTCTACTTTGTTCTGGAACGATCGTTGTAAATGATTATAAAAGGAGACCCCCGAGCGCGGTCCAGGCAGTAATCGTTTGATCTTCGACGAATGTCTATGGGACGTAGGCAGGCGCGTACCGAGCATTGTGTCAGTCAACGATTGTAACACTGTCTTTGTGTGTGTATTGTGTAAAGTCTTTTTGTGAGTGTATTGTAAAGTTAAGATCAGTCATTGTGAATTCAGTTTCTGTGTTTTGTATGTTGTGTAATGTGTAAAAGTGATTGTAAGTTATTTATTGTTTATTATCTATTTTAAGTGAATTATTAAATCATTTAATGTATTACTTAATTATAATTAGTTTAATCATTTATTTTGTAATCTTTTAGTGAAATAAATATTTGTAATTGGAAACTTTAGTGTAATAATTATTTAATTACCTAGATCCCGAAACGGACCTTAGCAATAAGTGTCACAGTATCATGTCTCTCCCTTAACCTAAATAACCCTAACGTTCCACAAGATGATGAAGTTCCTCGGTATATAGCCAGATGAACGACTAACGTGAAGAAAACACATAAATTTGAACATAACGAAACTGAATAATAATCTTAAAAAGTTATATCCTTTATTTTCATGCAATCATTGATTTAAGTTTTTTTTTGTCATCAGTCTCTCGACTGGTTTGATGCAGTTCTCCAACCTGTTCTATCTTGCGCAAGTCGTTTCATATCTACATACCTGTAACACCCTACATCTTTTGTAATTTGCTTTATATATTCTAATCTTTGCCTCCCTCTACAATTTACTCCCTCAATGTTACCCTCCATTATTGATAGCCCAATACCTGGATGTCTTAGGATATGCCCCACTAGCCTATCCCTTCTTTTGGTAAGATGCTTCCATATACTTCTTTTTTCATCCACTCGCCTAAGAACCTCTAAATTACTTATTTTGTCCACCCACCTAATCTTTAACATTTTCCTATAACACCACATTTCAAAAGCTTCTATCCTCTTCCATTCTACAGCCCCTATCACCCACGTTTCACTTCCGTATAATGCTACACTCCAAACATAATGTTTTAAGAAATTTTTCCTAATCTGTAAATCAATGTTTGTAGTCAGTAAGCTGTTTTTCATTTCAAAGGCTTTTCTAGCTTGAGCAATTCTACTCTTGATATCACTCGTGCTTCTACCATCCTTTGTTATTTTACTCCCTAGATAGCAGAATTCCCCAACTTCCTGTATGTTTTCGTTGCCTACTTTTAAATTTCCCATCTCTTCTAAACCACTCTTGCTGCTGCACAACACTTTCGTTTTGTTCTTATTAATTTTCATGAAGTAATCCTTCCTCAAGATCTCACCCATTCCATTTAAGGCATCCTCTAGTTCATTCTTTGCCTCGGCTAATACTACTATATCATCGGCGAATCTCAACATTTTTATTGTTTCTCCTTGATTTTTTATTCCTACGTCAAATTTCTCCTTCACTTCATTTATAGCCTCTTCTATATACAAGTTAAAAAGTAGGGGTGACAAAGAACAACCTTGTCGTACACCTTTTCTTACAGCAGCCTCTTTTTCGTACCCCTCGATTCTCAAAACAGCCGTTTGATTCTTATACATACTGTAGATAACTTTCCTTTCTTTGTATTTAATTCCTAGCCTTTTCAAAGTTTTAAACATTTTACTCCAGTCTAGATTGTCAAATGCTTTCTCTAAATCTACAAATGCCATAAAAGTAGTTTTATTTTTCTGTATCCTTTTCTCAATAATCAGTCTCACAATATCGCAATATTGCATCTCGAGTTCCCATTCTCCTTCTAAATCCAAATTGATCATCGTCCAATACTTCTTCTACTCGGTGTTCTATTCTCCTGTATATAATTCTTGTCAGTATCTTAGATGCATGGCATGTTAGGCTGATGGTTCTGTAATGTTCACACTTCTCCGCTCCTGACTTTTTTGGTATTGGAATCATAATATTTTTTTTAAAGTCCGATGGTACCTCTCCACTCTCATACATTCTGCACACAAGTTTGTATAATTTGTTTTGAGCAACTTTGCCACATCGTAATAATAATTCCGATGGTATGTTATCTATTCCTGGTGTCTTATTCATATTCATATCCTTAAGTGCCCGATCGAATTCTTCTCGTAGTATAGGGTCCCCTTTTTGATCTTCTTCAACATCAGTTTCTTGTTCTATCGCATCATATTCTAATTCTTTTCCCATGTAGAGTTGATTTACGTATTCCTTCCATCTTTCAGCTCTCTCTTGGCCATTCAACAATGGTTTACCACCTGCGCTTTGTAAATTAACAGCTTTCATCTTTCGTTCTCCAAAGTTTTCCCTTATTTTTCTATAAGCTGCGTCCACTTTACCAACTGCCATTTTACTTTCAATGTCCGTACATTTCGCTCTGATCCACTCTTCCTTCGCTTTCTTACACCTTTTGTTTATGGTATTTCTCAAGTAGCAATATTGCCTTTTACCTCTCTCGTCCTTTGCGTTTTTATATTTTCTTCGCTCATCCATCAGTTCTAAAATATCATTAGTAATCCACGGTTTCCTACCTCTTCTTTTAGTATGTCCTAACCATTCTTCCGCTGCTTTCACTACCACCTCCTTGAAGTTTATCCACTCCTCCTCTACACTTCCTGTGTCATTACCTCTTTCTTCTATCCTTTTTTGAATACTCTCCTGGAAACCTACCTGGTTGTCTTGTTCTCTTAGTTTGTCTACATCCCACCTAGCATTTCCCTGTCCCTTCTTCAGTTTTTTTAAGTTTAAGCCTGCTATCCATTACTACTAAGTTATGATCACTCCCTATGTCTGCACCTGGATAGGCTTTACAGTTCATAATCTGGTTTCTGAATCTTTGTCTAACCATTATGTAATCTATTTGGTATCTTCCCTTGTCACCAGGCATCATCCAAGTGTATAACCTCCTTTTGTGATTCTTAAAAAGTGTATTGCCTATCACTAAATTATATTTGGAGCAGAAATCTACCAGCCGACTCCCTCTGTCATTTCTCTTCCCTAGACCATATTCTCCGACTATCTTTCCTTCTTTTCCTTCTCCAACTACTGCATTCCAGTCTCCCATAACTATAAAATTTTCATCACCCTTGACATATTTTATTACTTCATCTAATTCCTCATATACTTGTTCTATTTCTTCCTCTCTGTGTGAAGACGTAGGCATGTAGACCTGCACTATAGTGGTAGACTTTGGTTTCGTATCTACTCTAACCATGATAATCCTATCACTACACTGCTTATAGTAAGTCACTCTTTGTCCAATTTTTTTATTCATTACTAGACCCACTCCGCCCTGCCCTCCGATGGCTTTAGTGTTAATAACCCTATAATCCCCGGACCAAAAGTCTTGATCATCATCCCAGCGTACCTCACCAATGCCTACAATATCTAACTTCAACCTATCCATTTCCCTTTTTAAATTCTCTAACCTACCAGTTTGTTTTAAACTCCTAACATTCCATGTTCCAACTCGCAGAATTTCAGAAACTTTTATTTTTTTGATGAAGTCCCTTTAAGTTTATTTTTTTGATGAAGATTTAAGTATAAAAAAAATTATTACAATATATTTTTTGTACGGATTATTTGGTTCGGATTCAAACTCCACGGTGCAGCTAAGAAGAGTGAATCTTCAAAAATGTAACCTTTTCAACCTACATTTTTAAGAAAAATTAGATCACTACTATAGTAAATCATAGCATTCAAAACACCTATCAGTAAGATTTATGTTAACATACCCGTTGTGAATGAAGTTGCTCAATCGACATAGTATTCAACACTTATTAATAGCCGAAGGAAGTAAGGTAATCTTAATTCTTCAGTTAAACAGTTAAGAGGAAGAAACATACCGCTAGCAAGAAAACTAAAAGAAGATTTAAGAAAAATAAGTAGCATATTTGTAATCTACCAAATTAAGAGTAAACAAAACACTCTGAGGTTGCCTCCATAGCGAAGTGGCAGGGCGCTAACCTACCACGCGGAGGTCCCGGGTTCGATTCCCGGCCAGGGCCTGGAAATTTTCACAAGATAAAACCCTACTGTTCATATCCCACCTTAATCGCTAATGACCGAACTATTAATGCGACTTAAAATAAAGTAAAAAAATGAAAAACACTGATACATAAATGTTAATGACAGATGTTATTTTATCCTTTCGAAAATATCATACTAATGTTTGTTCATTTTACAATTACAATACCTTATTATATTCCGTAATGTTACCTTCGTGGTCATAAACTGTATGTAACTTATTTGGTATAATGCTAAATAAAAGCTAAAAATTAACCAAATTTATTAAACTGTGTACTCGTAAATAACGGATATTTCTTCGAAAATGTCTTTAGGTAAATACGCGTAAAACTACTATCAATCTGACTCCAAAAAGGAATAAGAAATGTCTGTATCAAATTGTGTTCATAAATACAAATTTATTTATTTAATTTAAATGATACTGACATAAATAACATACTATCTATGAAATAACAAAAGTAAATTATAAAGAATTTCGTACTCCAATTTCGATTGATCAGAATTTATTACTTTCTCTTGCTCTATATGAATAGGGAAGAAACAAATCTTTTCGCCGGATATACACGTTTTCAGACCCCTTGTACCCAAAAAACCGGTTTTTAGCGATTGGTCTGTGTACGTTTGAACTAAACTCAAGAACGGAACATTTTACTAAGTTGAGAAATTAAATTTTAGTTAAATACCACTAAAGAATCCGATAGGAACATTTTCATAAAAATCGGTCCACTAGAAAACGTAGTTTTTTCGTGTAATTTTTCACTTCCTTCCATTAATTTTCTCAAAAATAGCTCCTATTATTTTTTTGAATAGCTTCATTTACTACTTTTTTTATTATCTACAAGATAGGGTAACCTCTATATTTGCTAAAATTCTTAGGGAGGCGGCCTTAATATGCATTTTAGAGTAAAAGTGTTTAAAATTAAAGTTGTAGAAAATTTTAAAACCGACAACTTTTATTTCTAATTTTTTTGTACCATGCCTAATTTAGCAGGAATCAATGTTTTTCTGTTTTTTTTTTGTCTATCTAAATCTGTAAGAAAGTGGGATTGTTATGATTGCCGCCTTATGATGCATTTTACGACAAAAATGTATTATAAAAATATAGGAAATAAAAATAATCTTCAACTTTTATTTAAAACTTTTTGTTGTGCAACGGCTACTAGTGGTTTTTTAATTTTTTTTTTATCAATAACGGTAAAAAATAGAATTTTTTAAGTTGCGCCCTCAGTGTGCATTTTACTACAAAAGTGTATAAATTATAATAAAAGCTAAGTATATAAAGTTAAAATTCGCCAACTTTTATTTATATCATTTTTCTCTACATAGCCTAGTTTAGCTTCAATTAACGATTTTGCGTAGCCTATTTTCAAGTTGAACAGAGATTTATTTTTATTTTTCGTCATTCACTCGTGTATAAAATTAGGTTATTATGTTCATTTTACATTGTTTTTTCATGATTAAACGTAGTTACATTGTTCATTATCTACATTGGCAAGAGAAAGTCGTGTGAGTGTTTCACACCAGAATTTTTTGTTAGTTTTGACTCCCACAATATTTATTATTATGCTATCATTAAGAAAAATAAATAACTAGAAAATATTAAAGTATACGCAAATATGCAACAATAAAAATAACATTTATTTCTATGGGCTTGTGGAAAATATAATTCAAATTTTATACAAAGTTATTTTGGTGGTTATTTTAACTTACGTTTTGTTGTTTTTTTTATTTAAATGATGTTTCAAGAACGGATTATAATGAAGTAAAGGTAATGGATGTCTACTGTTTTCAAACATTTGTCATGTTGATGTGAGGCGGTTGCCTTATATTTCTATTGTTATGCACAGCACACTGTTTACCAAATTTGAGATTCTATCCTTGAAGAAATTCTTTTCATTTTTAACTTCCTCAAACATTACTTTAGTGTATAAAATCTAAGGTACATTTATCATTTCAAAGACAATAACTATATTAAATATCAATTATTCTAACTGACGGCAATTAATTTAGATGAACCACCGAAATAATATTATTTACAGTTATTTTCATCTTGCTTCTAAAAAATTACTGATATAAAATGGTCAAACTATTAAAAAATTAATAAATATCTCCTTTTCAATTGTAAAGTTATTTGTCGAATACCGTTTGATAATTCAAAAATATATCTAGTCTAATCCACAAATGAGAACCTCCTCATTTTGAAGTCAGTTTAACATTTTTTTTAATAGAAAACAAATAAAAAAAGTAGTTAGCTTACACCGGTGGTTATCAATTTTCAATTTCTTTTAAATATATTTGTTTACACCATTTAATAAACGGAAAATATTTTCAAAACATTCGATTAGATTTTGAATATTTAATATCGTCTAGAAACAGTTTGTATTCTACATAATCAATTCAATAAGCGTTTGGCCTGAAGCTAATTTTCTAAATATTCTGTTATTTTTTTACAAAATGAAATTGTAACGTACAAACTTTTTCTTCTGCAAATATGACCCAAAATTTATTAAATATTTACGTAACACATACTATATAAGCAAATAGGTCAGTTCTGTTTGTGAAAAATAATAAAAAAACCACTGGCTCGTTTTTACAAAAAAAGGAACTTATATAGTAACTTTAATACAAATTGTAAGTATTTTATTTTTGACATCTATTTGATATTTTGATGGTGTTTGAGTAGGAATAAACGTTAAAAATTATAATTTATTTGTTTTTTAAATTAAAATTATGTGTATATTAGCCTTAATATAAAGTTATTGTTACGACAGATATGAAAATCAGGTGTGAAACACTCACAAGACTTTCTCTTGGTAAATTGAATAAAGAAAACCTTAACCTAATTTTAATTATAAGTAGATAACTCTCAATGAATATCAACCTGTTGGACTTACATATTAATGAGCTAAATATGAAAACGCACCAATTGATGCTAAACTAAGTTCCGAAGATTTACGGAAACACACATACACAGATAAATCAGAAAAACCTGTTTTTTTTGCGCTCAGGTGTACGTGTCAATAGATGGTGTGTTATTCAATAGATAACCCTGTAGGTGTGGAAATTAAGTTCCGGGAATTTAGTTATATATCGGAAATTGATAACACTGCGTTGTTCGTAAAAATATTACCGGAAATAGCTAACCTACCATTTGTTACAGTTGACGTTTCAAGTCAATAGCACATTTGATTTGTGTTTTTCGAAAGCAACTTTTTTAGTGGCGCCGTAAAGGTGAGTGACTCACATTACAAGTGAGGTTAATGAGGATTTATTGTTCCGCATTTTAAGCGATGACAGACATTGGATGAGTCAGGTAGTCACTGGAGATGAGATCCGGAGTGTGACCCCGAGACTCGCAACCTAAGTCAGCAGTGGGTGAAAAAGGCTAGGGAGTGGGCCAACAAAGGCGAGGATCTCCAAGTCGTACTTAACTGAAGGCAATGCTTTTTTTAGATATCCGCGGCAACATTCATCGTGAATATGTTCCTGCTGGCCAGACACTTTTATTTTGGCATCGTGGAGCGGCTGCGAGCACGAGTACAGCACAATATATGTGCAGCCCGAACTCGCCAAAGGCGGTCGGATCTTGCACCACGACAATGCGCCGGCCCATTCGTCGTTCATTGTTCAAGAGATTTTGGCAAAAAAAGGCATTCCATCGTTGCCGCACCCACCCGATAGCTCCAATATCACCCACTGCAACTTCGTATTATTCCCCAAGATGAAGTCGCACTTCAAGGGTACTCATCATGGCGGCGTACAGGAGGTCCAGGAAGCTGTAACTGCGATTCTGTATGGAGTAAATTGGGAGGATTACCAAGAGTGCTTCCAATTGCGAGAGTCATGTTGGTGGAATCGTTGTGTAGAGTTAGAGGGACACTATTGTGAAGGTCAATAAACAAATTATCACCTTCAAGAAACCTTGCAGAACTTTGTTTCACCTTCTAGAAAACTCTGAACCATCGTCTAAAATAAGCCCAAACAAAATGTGACAACACTTTAAAACGGTCTCGTTCCACATGTTATCGGCAAGCATTTTGCTCAGAATGCGTACGAGGCTATAAAACTTTATCGATTCAATTTCCGCATCTTGTAATTACAAATAAGAAACATTACATTCCTTGTGGTTAAATTGATGTACCTGTTCCAATGTTTTATAAGATAACACTACTCTGGTTCTTTGATGATGATAAGTACTCCTGAAACACATCACCTCCGTCTCCCTTAAGTAATTAAGGAATTAATATCGCTAAGATGTTAAAATAGATACTATGACCTCTGCAAATCATCGTTAGACTCCTCAAACAGCACCAAATCGTCCGCGAAAGCGATAATTTGTAAAGGAGTCAATTTTATAAAACCCAATTTTTCATTTAGTTATCTCATTCAACAATGAAATGAATAACAAACTAAAAATAATCTTTATAACACTGTAACACCTTTTAATATGTTTCTTGTAGATTAAATTCAGGTTCATATTCAGATGAATTAATGGCATGTAAATTGTGGAAGGAGACTGCATAGAAAAACGAAATAAATCTCAATTGACTAGAGCATTCAGATACTGTATGGATAAAAGTACGTATTTGACAGGTCCATACTAGAACGTGACGCCTTGCTTTAGCTTCTGTATCAATGACATGCACCCATTTTAGGGTTGCTTCAACCCAAGTAAACTTGAAAGTATAGAGAGGGAATGTAAAAAGATAGACGATAGAGAGAGTGTCAGAAAGCCCCTTGAGGGTGTCAACGAATGAAACGGGTTGAGTTGTAAGATAGTGGATCTTACGAGAAGTAGCGTTTTAAACAACGATTCACAACAGCTGATATAAGCTGAATTCAAAATAATCTTAAATAAAACGTCCCTACCGGCGGATTGAACTAGACGAGACAGACGTCGCTTTGAGCTATTTGAATTTTAACTGAACAGACAGTACAATCTAAACCAATGGACGAATTTAAATTCATCAGAACAATAAGATAAGAAAAATGTGTTAGAGGATAAGATTTACTCTTCTTAAGTACAGTTGCAAAAGATACTAGAGTGAAAAAATAAAGTAAATTATTATATTTACCAAGATCATTATTAAAGATAAGATAATTATTAAAAACTTATTCATATTTTAGCACGACATCAAAAATGAAAACAATTTTTTTTCAATCGCTTTACTAATTTAAACCTTCTAAAGATTAATTAATTGCAAAATTTAATATCCCTAAAAACGGTTTTATAATTATAATAAATCTAGTTTTTGTAAGGTTTATTATAGAATTTTTCTAGTGATATTTTAATAGTCTATAAGTGAATTATTGCTCACGAACTTTAAGGGTTTTTAAGTTTGTTTTCGTTACTATATCCGGTTGAATTAATATCGGCGGTAAAGTTGACCATGAAAGTGCAAGATCGCTGCAAATTCTGTAAACTGATCTTATTTTGTTAGGAAGGCCCCAAATTTATCAATATAAAGTTTTATTAAATCATTAATAATAACCCAACTGCAAGATTCTTCAATCAAACCCTGAAGTACTTTCAAGATAAGAAGGGGGCATGGTTTAGTGAGGTAAATAAATTTTTTGAGTTGTGTTGGATTAAATGTCAGGACATCCTGGAATGTGATGCGCTTAAGACGAAACTATAAAAGCTTCAAGTTTCAAAGAAAAACCAAAGCTAAAACATAAAAGACCTTGATTAAGGAGAGGAAAAAGCAACTCAGCCAACGCATGAAGGGAGTACTCGACAAAGACCAAAGCCTGAAGAAGATACGGTTAAAATGACGTCGTCTTTAGTCAGCTAAATCGAAAACCCAACTACAATATTTTTGCTGTCAAATGGAGAGAAGGTTGGTAAAATTATAGTTCGTACACCAGTCTGGATCACTGTGCAATAACCCCTTCCGAAACCCCAAATTCTCTTTTATCAACGTTTTTGCATTGCTTTTCTGAACGGGAGTATCCAATGTTCCCAAAAACTCAAAAAAATTCGCTCAAAGTAGCAATCAAAAGGGATCCGCCGAGTGTTTTTGCAAATACCTGGTTACTTTTTTGAAACTGTTCACACAATCATTCAACAACGTTTTAAAAGCTTAATTTAAAATACATTATTTTAGGCGAAATAACAAAGAGCATTTTTAACGTAAGAAACTTGTTATATAATTCACACAAATGCTTTTAAAATTGTTAAATTTATAACAGTTATTTTCAAAACAATTCCGAAAGATATTTTTAAAACTAAAATAACAAAAAAACTGCTGCATCTGTTGAAAACAAATTATTAAACAAAGGTTGTAGGAAATTTAATTTACCAAAGGAATCAGTATTTACAATTTATAAAAGCAGGATGGGGGACGGCAGTTCCACTTGAAGTGCCAGCAGGAAGACGCTTTTGCGTGCTTGTCTAGCTTCATATCCGGCCGTACTGTCTTGTGTTACTGCTGTTAGTCCACCGGGAAAATTTAGCCTAACTAAGCTCAGAAAGTATTAGATATCAAAAGGTTTTAAATGTTTCTTACATTGTGAAAATAGTAATGTTGGCGGACGCCGATGTAACTTTTTCGACCTTTTAGGTCCAACAGGACCACTTTGAACCGTATGTACAATACGAGTAGTTCATTTTAGCTACTTAAGTCATTGGGTCTATTTACTTATTACTACAAATATGGACACTTAAATACTTAATATGAAACAATATTTTCGTCTGTATAAACCTTAAACTTTGCCATAACTAACCCGATAGGGCTAATAAATCTGACCACATACGGATTCCTATACGAATGTCTTTCTAAGCTGTTATGAACAATTTGTTAATTTACCTATCTCTCTCTCCGACCGAATATTTGGGGAACCAATTTTATTACTCATAAGACCAATGTTGGCGCAGTGGTTAGCGCAACTGGCTTCTACCTCGAGGTCCCGGGTTCGATTCCCGGTCAGGTGTGGCATTTTTTCATCATTCATTTTCATCCTTCTTAAATCACCCTCCTTCTATCACCCTTCTTAAATCAGTCAGATGTTGAACCAAGAAAAAAAATAAAACCAATGTATTCTATTCCTATTAAGCCACTTCACTCACTCCGACCAACGACAAAGACATTTTCTTTTTTCCGAAAACAACCATCAATTTTACAGCCACAAGGTTTGGGGAATTTTCAATACTGTTTTTAGTTGGACACCTACATGGACACAATGTTAGTTGTTTGCCCACTGCTATTCATTTTTAGGTTGGGCACGGAACAATTAGGCTTCTAGAATTTTAAGAATTTTGTTGAAATGATATTTCTGCGTTCTATTACTGTATTGTGTATAGTTCGTCCAACTTTCCATACCTGGGCTGAAAGGGCAGCGGGGGGCGTTCGAATTTGCGAACATGAATTTGTGACATATTTATATATAATATATATATATATATATAGGCCTTATGTTATAAACATACAGTATACATATTTATTTCCTGTTTATATTATTTTTATGTTTTTTTATATACTGTGTATTATTATGTACTAATGTATTTGATTAGTGATAAAAAATACAAAATTACTTACAGCGACTTGGTATATAAAATTAATTAGTTTCAATTCCGTAAGCGCAAAATTTTCGCCATTCGCCTATTACACATTACGTAGGCCTACGTACTTAATAAAAAACCGCCAACATTTCTTCTATAACTCCTATTAAGCGACCACCCCTCAAAAAGGCCAATTTGCTCTTAATAAATTGTGGTGGTCACTTAAGAGAGGTTTAACTGTAATACACATAGCAAATATTTTATTAAAACAGTTCTAAATTGGATGATTCTGACTTTCATTAAAACTCTATTAGTTCCAGTACTTGTGATACACAAAAATCCCTCCAATTCAAACTAATTGGGATCGGGTCTATCAGGATTCTGCAACGTTCAGTTTATCCAAAAAAAGTGTATTACAACATGAAATAATAAAACTAAAACTAAATTTGTTTCTTTTAACAACAAAATGATTGACGGTGGACGTTTATCGTTTTTACTACTTTAGGCGACTTTTGACTACTGATACAAAATATTTAGTATTATTATGTCCGGGAAAATATCCAGATCTAGAGATTCTGTGGAGATGTTTTTCCAAGATACAAGTGATGAAATGATAAAGAATTGGCATGTGTACCTTAAAAAGTAGGTCAACGTCAACAGATTTCAAAACGAAAAGTTAGTTTTCATGTTACACTCATGATAGAACTCAGAATCCCTTTAGGG
The DNA here is from genome assembly GCA_035578175.1 of Catonia carolina. NCBI lineage: Eukaryota > Metazoa > Arthropoda > Insecta > Hemiptera > Achilidae > Catonia > Catonia carolina. Next base: position 353,731,579 of record JAQMRL010000001.1, read on the forward strand.
AGTATTCTAAGAAGTATTAGAAAATATATACACCAATATGTTTTAAACAAAAATGAAAGATTACTTACAGCCCTTTCTCCAGCTGGATGAACATTAACAGCTGGTGAGGACAATTATTAACACTGCCTTCTTAATGCTGGGTTAAAACTTTATGAAACTACTTAAAGATTTTGTTACTAAAAATTTAAAATAATTAACTTATTTTTATAAATTTATGAAATTTTCGACGAAACAATAGAATCAACCTGTGTTGGTGTTGTAACAACAAAAGTTGTAGAACATTGACATGATGTTTATGACGGGTGAACAAAAGATGACATATTTCAGGAATGATTCAAACTAAGTTAAAAGTTTCAATTTTTACAACTTAATTATTATGAATCATTTGAACTTTAACACAACATTAAAAAATCAGGTTTATTAATTAATTGTGTAGTAGCTTAATTTGTTTCTACTGAATAATTTCATTTTTGCGGAGGTCGCTTGATAATAAATATTGCAGATTACTAATTGGATCTAAATGTGGATAAAATTCTTTATGAACGAGTCAATGGCGTAAATGCAATTTGTAAAAGAATTGACAATACCTTCGAAAGGCGTTATATCTATGTGAGTACGGCCTTAAGTTGATAACTTCATTGATAAGACGGTTAAAAGTAGCTCCATGGTATAATAACCACAAGAAGGATTAAATTTAATCATTTATAACAAACAAACTCCTAGATTTAAGCCGCAACGTATCACAAAATATTAAATTATATTGGGGAACTCGACATGTGTAGCATTAAAAAATTAAATTTTAAGAATTTGGTGCTGATAAAAGCAGATAATTTGTTAATTGTGAGGAATTTATGAAAAAAAAATTTCAAAATTTTAAAATATTTTGGAAAACATCAATTTTACATGTAGAAATTAATACTTAAAATGAAAACATAAAACAATTTAAATATTTTAACTTTTTTTAACTTATTTAAACAAAATAATATTAACGTACCTGATAATCGCCCAAATTTGCGACAACACATGGTAATGTTGCATCTCGTCCAACAGCAACTGTTACATTCGGTATAGGTTCAGCAAACCTCGGTTTTTCAGTCACTCCTGAAACAGAGTTTAAATATGCTATAAATTGTTTATTAATTAGGCCTACTACTTTTTTTATTGTAGAAATAAAGTTTTGTTAAAAATACATTCCAATTGATGCGTCGTTGCGTTGTTGCAATATAGGTAATTATAATTCTTTATTCAAAAAATAAATTAATTTATTAAAATAACATTTATTTGATAAAACAATAGCAGTGCCGACCCTACTCTATGGTAATGAAACTTGTATGCTATCAAAGCGAGAGGAGAGAAGATTGCAAGCATTTGAAATGAAATTTTTTCGACATAGGTATGGGTGTAGTAGAGAAGATCGTTACAGAAATACCGCAAAGAGGAAATAACGCAACATCTTTTCCATTAAATGACAGGGTATCTCAGAACAGTGGTTGGAGTATGTGAGCAGAATGAGGGAGGATAGGACTATAGCTAAGTAAATACTAGGCTACAAACCGGAGGGGAAGAAGGAACGAGGACGCCCGAGAAAGAGATTGCCGATTTGAGAGGGTCGAAACAGGCAGAGATGGCTCATTCTTGAAAGGCAAAAGAAGAAGAAAATCTTGCAAGAATTCACTCGTTTATAGCACAATTTTTAATTTCCATATTATCTGATCTTTTGAGAAAAATTAAATTTTAAAGAAAATAAACTAAAGAAAGCAAAAAATAGAATAAAAAATGTATAGAACCGAACTAGTACCTTCCAATATGTACAAGAAAAATTTACAAATTGAACCAAAGCTATTGCATCACGGCAGATAAGAAATTACCCCTGTTTAAACTTCATACAAAATTTCTATTAAAAAATATAACATAAAAACATAATAGAAAATATAAACACAAATTATTAGTAGTATTATACGTTCTTAGCCGAAGATACAATTTAATGAAACCTTTTTAAGTTAAGAAAAATCAATCAATCTCAAAATCCAATTAATTTAACTGGAATAAGTTCACATGTAACGTGCTTAAACTTTAATTAGAAAGTGATAAGTTTATGAAACAAATTTGACATATAATAGAGTAATATTATTGGCTGTTAATGTGAAATCTTAAAAGTTAACAAGTTGATTGAATTTAAGCTATTCTCATTTAACTGATAAACAAACTTATAAATTCAGATTAATTCACCTGACGCTTGTTTTGAAACGATGGTTCCCTGTTACAATACTTAATCCAAAACGAAGATAAACTTAACTTACACTGATATCCATTTAAATTGAAACAACTTTGAAGAGACTTAATTTGACACCTTATATGATACACCAGCAAAACACGAGAAAGTTTGAGTCGTAGAAAATTTGAACCGTATTAATTAAGATAGAACTTTAATATATTATTTAACTTCTACCCATATCAATTTATTGTCATTTCTTTATAACTGAAGTTGAAAAACCTTTTGATGAATATGAGGATCGTTAACCTCGATCATTAAGGATTGATAAAAAACTAAGTGTTTTAAAAAAAGAAAATTAATGAATATACCTTGGGAATTCTGTACATCATTATTTGAATACCTAATACCATGTTTCTTTCACCGTATATATTATGTAATTACTTGTGTAAAGTTAAAAAACTGCAATAGACTAAATTTTGAATGTGTTAGTAGTATACTACCAAAAGAAGTCTCAAGTTTAAAGATTTTTAAGGATTTTTTTTCCCTCTATTCGAAAAAAGCAAGGATAACACTGTGTACACTGAACTACCTAAAATATTCTTCATAACGATTGCTTGCTTAAAAATGTGTTAAATCATTAAAAATGTATCAGGAAATTGTTCTTTACAATCATTCTGTAATTTTTTTTATTACTGCTGAATTTTACAGTATTAAGTTATATGGTATGTAGCCAACGGTATGTATATGTAAACGATGAAATATTGTACAACTTGTACAACAATCTAAACCTGCCCTCCGTAAAAGAAGAAATTAAACAACGTAGCGAGAAACGTATAAAAAGTTAGAAGAGTATCAAAAACCTTCACAATCAACCTTCTCACAGTAAAGATCCTCACTGACTGAAACGTTATAAAATATTAGAATTACCTTTACGATTTTGTTAATAATTTAACTCATCTAGTTTTTCCTAAATCTACTAATTATCGTCATCTCATTATCGCAATCATTATCATCTCCATCATGGTCCAGCCTTGAAAGCGTTCGAAAAAAATTTCGTCAGATATCTAGTGTACAGAAAATTTTCTGACAGACAGTTATGAAGGTTTGTGTAAAACATGGAAATTTCACCCTCTGAGTATGCATCGTGGATTGGCGGCGGCATTGTACCTTTACAAGGTCCTGCATGGATATGTGATGACGATGTTTCTAGACTGAGTTTAAAGGTTCCCCAAGCAGGAGCGAGGAGATATAGATTGTTTGTTGCATTTGACGGGATTAAAGATGCCCGTTGTATTGGTATTGCGAATGACTTTGGAAACGAAGTAGACTTTATTAACTCAAAAATTGACATTTTTAAGTTAGAATTATTGAGGAGTATGACGTGATGTAACTGACTCTGATAGTGTGTTGATATAGTTTATATTTTTATTTTTAAGTCCTTTGTACATACGTGTTATGTGTGTCTATGTTCATGTCTTCGTGTCTTTAGACGTTCTTTCTGTATAAGTATGTGGATGCATGGTTTGGTAATTTGAAAATGGTAATAGTAAATAGGAATGGTGTAATATCATTATATAAAATTAAGTATATAATGATTCAATATAGCAAGTATATTAAGGCTGTTTGCCATTCTACGTCTTGCTGATGGACTTCCGTACCTGGGTGCACACTGTTCTGTAGGAGGAGATGGCAGTGTGTAGGGGACTGTGGAAGCCCTGACAAAAAAAAATGGTTATCATCATCTTCAGCTACAACTACTTCATGTTTCATGGTATTATTGCGCAGTTCAAAGTCAAGTTTAGTTTTGTTTTTTGTTTAAAAGTTTTATATTTTTCTGAAACACACTACTGAATGTGTTCTATATTTAAATTCTGCGAACTTTATTGCCCAGATTTTTATCAACTTTCTTTAAAGTTTATATTACAAAAAAACCGATTGCAAAAGAATTACACTTAGTTAAAAAAACAGTTTTATGGATCCAAAAAAAAACGGATTGATGTTTTCCTCAGTGCTGTCTAAGTTAAGATTGGCGACTGCTATAGCAAAATTCTCTCTACTATAAACCTGATTAAGTAAGATATTTCCATCTATGCGGGTTTATTTTTTTAAGTTTCGTAACCATGACTTTTTACCTACTCCTCGTTTTCTATCAACTTTACCAACCAATATCAATTGAATTTGTTTAATTCCAGTGGCGAATGATGTGACTGAGATAATTATGCGGCCTTCCTAATTGTTACTGTGGCATTTAGATATGGATATGTATTAATTTTCGATTAGTACCTCTTTGTTAGTTGTTATATTGTTCATCTTATTTTTAGTAAGCTGCAAAAGCGCCATATTTCAGATGTTTCTAGCTTTCTTATGTTGTTTTGTATAAGAGCTCATGTCTCACAAACATTCATTAATTAGAACCAGATATAACAAATCAAGATTCAAGAAAGCTACTCTTTCAGGGGATATTATCAGTCTGCATATTTTCACAAACCTGTTCTTGCAATTTTAATTCTTCTCTAACTTGATTTAATTTTTATTTATTTTTACGAAATTTTCTGCATTATTAAACTCAAGTTTCATTTCCTTTGTTTAAGGGGAAAATAACAATGGGTAAATAAGTAGTAACAAAAAAATTAAAGTTTGTGAAGAACATAAGGATAAAAATTGTGTAAAACATAAAAATATTATTACGCTTAATCACTTTGCAGTCTCAAATTATTGTTAACGCGTTTGAGAAACTAATGATTTTGAGTTCAAGTCTTTATCAATGTCTGAAAGTGCTTTAAAATTTTATATTCAGAAAATTTTCTACACCCGATACGATTGCTAGATATATTCGTATATGAGTTGATGGTAGATTTACTACTCTATTTTAATAAATATATAAAACTTTAAAAATATTGTAAACTAAATGTGATGTACAACATTGAAAGAGTATATTATCGGAACATTTCCAATTTTTAAGGTAAGTTCTTTATAGGAATTATAAAAGTAAAACTTTATTGTATACTAATTTACTTACGTAATAATATACTTACTTACATAATATACTTACGCGTTGCTTACGTCAACGACACATATCTAAAATTGTACCGCAGGTTCAGAGAAATACTTCAAAATCATAACATTCCCTTTATATGCAATATGAACTCTGCAGACTTATCAGAAATCGTACAAAGACGATTGAAATTCTGATGGAGTAGAGCCATAGTGCATTAACGCAACTAACATTATTATTACGTAGTACACAAAAATACAAATTAAAAAATGAACACATTTATCGTTTTCTGGAGGGCTATTGCTGGGTGTTGTCCTCCTCCAAGACATGAACGCGGTTCTTTTTTAGTTGTGAACAATTTTGCTGGTTGTTTTTTATACAGTTGTAAAAATAAATAAAAAAAATTAAAAATAATAATATAATAAAATTTATTACATTACGTTTGATCAAATAAACAAAGTAGATTTAATGAAAAAAAAAAGTTGTTGGACGACAATGAACAATATAGATTCGTTTTCCACATAATAAACGTTATTATTTTACAGTGTTTTTTTCAAATATATAAATGTGAAGTAATTTCACAGAAAAAACTGCTGGTTGCACCTCATCTCTACTTAAAATCCAAATTGGATTTTGTTTCCAAGATATATTTTCCAATATAAAATATACGAGAAAACGAAACGCGACAATAATATAAATTCCAACCTCAGATTCAATTTTACTTTTGAACGCTTCCTAATTGAACACTCTGATGTACTGCCATTTTATTACTGCTGGGTGTTATTGGGAATATGTTGTTGATTGCAAATACAAAGTAGATAAACATTTAGAAGACTATTATTTTTCTAAAAATGTGTTATCCTGTAAAGTATAAAAATTTACAAGTACCGATCTTTTCAGTGAAAAAGTAGTTTTCCCACCGTAGTTACCAGTTTTTTGCACCCAATTAATCTGTTTACGCGTTTGGTTTTCACTTTATATTGATCAAATTCCCCTAAAGTCAAATCATTTAGTAATATCTTCAACAGAAGATGATTACGTCTGATAGTGTTTTATTTAAGAAGAAGAAAAAAGGATAGATACTATCGAGTGCACTATTATTTCGTATCGTAATTATTATAAAATTAAATTTCTTTGTGGCTGCAATTGAACTGAAAGATTCGGCTAAATTCAAGGCTACATACGGAATGAGACTATTAGGTCTAATCTTTACTCCTCTATGTTTAATTTATCTCTATCTTTACAGAAAACCCAAGTTTCAATTTGTAACAAGAAAATTAAACTGCAAATTGTCATTGAATACATTTTCAACTAGCAATACAGCAATAGTTCATAGATTGTTGAATAAATATTTTTAAATCAGTCCAATAAACGTTTTAAAAATTACATTACGTAGTAGTTGAAACATGAACCAAAACTCATTAAAATATAATTAAATACAATTATAGTATCTTGTTTATTGTTAAGGGAGATCAGAAATTTTCGTGAAGAAATATTACTATGTTTCGGGGAAAGTTGATGAATTAGTTTTTTACCCAGCCTTTGGAAAAGTTGTAGAATTTGCATTTAGTTGTTTTATAAAATAAAAGATTTGAGTGATGAATCTATTCTCTGCCCAAAAATAATGATTTATTGACAGCAAAAATATTATAATTACTGAACTCTCTGAACATCACATATCCAATATCTAAATTGTTTTGTGTCCAAACAAAATAAAATTTTAATTTTATTTTAATTTTAATGTTATATAATTAATATCTAAAATTTTAACAATTTAATCAATTTACACATACCTTTTTACTTTTGATAAAATGTTTTCCTGATCAATATGAAACGGAAAATTAGTACTTCAATTACATGTTTTTATCTAGGTGGATTTATATTAATATCCTTTTCAATAAGATCTTACTGCGTAAATTACATTTGACAAGTATTCACCTTAGAGTGCTTACAGCTATAGTGCGCTGACATTTTAGTTTGCACAGCTATGTGCGGGTACAAAGTGACAATATAATTCCCATGCGATACTGTTTGACTTGATGAAGTACTGTAATACCAGAAAATTATCAGCAGAATTTCAACCTCCCTCTGCATCCGTACCGCCTTTCTACATAACACACTTCAATGAATTTTCATTATATCTTTAGTAAAATTTCCGTTGAAGATTGCTAGTAAATTTTAAAATTAATCAAAAATAGTAATCAAATTAATGAAAGGTAATAATCAATTAGTAAATTGTAATTTTTCAACTTTAATTTATAAATGATCTTTTCACGTACTGCCACGGACTGAAGGACTTTTTATTGAACTTTTCTTAATCGTCAGTTTTTAAGACTTTAAGTAAACGTGTATGAAAAATATAACACAATGGTAGATACTCTCAGAATTTTAACTTCTATTAACATAACACAATATTATTATAAATCAAATTTGAAAATAATGTAAGGATTTCTAAAACTAAAAAGTGAACAATGTAACAGTTGAAGAATTAAGTAATATGTCTTAACAAGAAGAATATATTGACGCACAGTACTTGTAGTGGTAATAATCTTTGAACGTTTGATTAAATTGAAAAGAAACAAACAAAAATTTTAAAACTAATACAACGAAATTTTGGAGATATGGTTACTAAATTTTGACTACCACATGATGTAAAATGTACAAGAATATAGTATCTTTAAAAACAACCTTCTTTTCTCTTTAATTTTTGTTACGGTACTTACAATGAGATGCACAATTTCCTTTATTGATATTTTATTTAAATGACCGGTGGGGAATTTTACTTTTAGGAGAAGTGGTGCCCAGTGGTACATTTATCGTTAGACCTACGGGTGCTTTCCGTTATTAAGACCAAGAGGTTTCTACTCCGTTTTCGCTTTAGACGTCGCACAGTTGGGTAGTTCTTTGTAGCTAGGTCACGGGCTGGTTGTTTGGGATGGTCATATAGTCGTTGCAAAATATACTTTGGAAAGATGTGATTAGTTTCTTTACTGTAGCAATTTGGAAATCGTCGTGGATTGTTTTATCGCTTACATAAAAAGGAGCGCCAGATGCAAGTCTTAAAAATTTTGATTGATAGGGCTGGATCGATTTTAAGTTACTCTCTGTCACTTCTCTAAAGACCTGGACACCATAAGTCCAGATTGGTCTCAAAAAGGGTTTCTAAATAAAAAGTTTTAATGGAGGTTCGATTTTTATCGAGAGTTAAAAACAACTTAAAAATTAAACTTAAATATCATTACTTTTAAATTTAAAACTTAATAGGATTGAACTATGAACACATTCTGCAAAAAATTTGAAATATTTTCATGTAACAACAAACAAAATGTTTGAACGTAGAGGAAATAAAAACGCAGGAAAATACAAATACAAATGCAAATACAGGAAATTAATTAATAAAAATGGAATAACTGTATCTTAAGAATTGAGGTACAGTATTAATTATTAAACTACAAGGTTTAAATGATCATCATTAACAAGACATATCAATTAGTAAACACACAACAACAAAAACACTATGGTTTTTTGTAAAGGATAGAAATTAAATAAACATACTGGAATTAAAGTCTTCTTTGTATACGAATAAATAAACATTTCTTATTTTAGGCATTCACAACAGACATTATTTACCACCCTCAAAATTTGTATTTGAAGACTAAAAGTATAAATTACAAGGCATATATAGTAAGTTAACAAATACAGTACACATTGTGTATTTACACAGACAAAATGGTGAGCAAATGGGAAAGAATAGGTTCTGTGGGAATAGATATAAGGCACCCACAGGAGTACATAAACACGTTACTATTCGCAGATGATCAAATTCTCTTAGCTACTTCTTCTGCCATTACTACTTCTACTATTCAAAGATAAATTTAATTTTCAAAAGTATATTTACTTACATCAGATGTGACTGGTTCTGCATCGTGTGGTAGCTGAAATTATATTTTATCAGTTTCTTTATAAAATAAACGCCAACAAATAAAATATTGCATCCCCAGTTTTATTTAAACTGGAATTAAGTACGCATATGTTTTGTCACTGTGTGTTTGTGTATTGGAAAACCTTAGGGGAAACAATTTAAAGAGAATATTCCCTATTCAGCACCGTATACTTATTTCTTTTCAATTTAAATCTTTCATTTTTCATGATTTATACACTAGTCTAATATTATACCTGCAAAAGTGTAGTACAAGTTTGCAATACTTTAAAGCTAATGGAAAATTTTGCTGAATTCATCCTGATAAACGGCAAGTATTTCATATGTGGGTGTTTTCTAGACATACTCGAATTTGTTGGATTTATAAATTAATTCTCTACGTTAATATCTTAAAATTTGATTCATAAATACTCTGGCAAAAATTCAAAATGTTACCACAACAAAAATATATCATTTTATTTATTTTCTAATATGCACGCTATTGTATAAAATGTCTAACTATTAAAAATAATTGATACCTCTTCGAAATGTTACTTCCCATTGGGAATTTCATTAGTCATTGGTAAATTAAGGTATCCATCAGAGCAGCGTTTTCTAGAATTCAATACACTTGATTTCGCCAAATATTTACAAGAGAAGCTTTTATATACAGTTATTGAAATTTGAACTACTTTATTACAAGAGAACGCAAATATAAAACAAGGAACAAGGATCCTTACTTTTACACATGACATCAAAAACTTTATACCAAAGGTATTTCTGCTACTTAGCATCTTCTCAATCTACTTCCCTTAAAAATTAACAATATGCCGGACATCATAAAGGATGAAAAAACAGAAATCTTTTGGCTATTGGAAGTAGGGAGAGAAGCCACAGAAACATTGGTTACGCCAGGAAACAAATAATTTTGTGAGCTCGTCTACCGGTTTCGATAATTAGTTTTCTAGTAAATAATATTTTGTTTTGGAGTAGTTTAATTAGTATTTAATTTAGTATTTAATTAGTAGTTTAATTAGTAGTTAATTAGTGTTTAATTTAGTATTAAATTTAACTAACTTGTAGTTATAATTACTAACACACTAATAGATTACCGTAGTAGTTGCAGTGGTATAATGAACAAAGAAGCACTAAATTTATCTACACTTGAATATTGGAAATCATAGTTGGGTGGATTAATTTTCTTACCACGAATTAATATAAATAGTTTTAGATTTTCAAAATATAATTAAGGAAATTAACTTTCATATTGTAATGATATTTTTTGTAAGTTAAAGGAAAATAAAAAATAAATAGAAAGAAATGTTATGATGGGTAATAAACTTAAAATAAAATTTAACTCTGCCAACAGTGTTTTTAATACCGCCGGTTGCAAGCCCGGAGCCTCATCTTTCAAGTGATGAGGAAGGAGGAGCAGGAGGAGTAATAACCTCGTTAAAAAATCTGGGTCCATCTGGCTCCGGATGGTAGCACCTAGTTATAGGACCCCTGCCTAGGTAGAGGTGACAGAATGGTCAACGTTCTTGAAGGCGAATGAGGAAGTTCCCAACGGAGGAGAGAGCGGAACAACCTAAGTAAGTAAACTCTAACAGAAAATCAAGCAGGTTTGGAGGCTTTGAGGTAGCAGCCCTACCACCAAGCTTAATTCGCGCAGCGTTAGTAGCACGGCCGGGAGATTTCACAGTTACTGGCAAACTCACAACTAGCCTCAGAAAAAGGACAGGATTAACTGATACACTTAATCGGAAAGTCAGAAAAGAAAAGCGATTGGGGATTATGGATAAACTAAATCCATAAAAGACGTTCCGTCTTTTGACATAGAACGTAAGGGGACTGGGAACAAAGGAAGTAGATTTAAATGGTATTCTCAAAGAACGGAATGTGAATTTGGCGGTAATTACCGAAATGAAAAAGAAGCTCAAAGGAACGAAGGATTTGGAGGATTATTGTATGATTTACAGTGAGGTTCCACAGAATCGCCGAGCAATGGCTGGAGTGGCGATTTTGGTGAACATGAAGTAGAAGGGAGGATTCCTGAGTACTCATATATAAATGAACGAATAGTTTCTGTAAGGTTAAAGATTTAGCGAGGTCATTTTACATTAATAGGTTTAGGCTACATGCCCTAGAGGAGCGGAAAAAGGATAAACACTTAAGGTTTATGATGCACTCCAGGCAGCTTGGCAGAAAATCAATAAGATAGATCAAGTGACGGTTGTAGGAGACTTGAATGCTAGAGTTGGGAATATTCCTATAGCAGGTGTTGTTGGCACATTTGGAGAATTTGATAAAATATATAGCTATATAATATATGATTTGAGTCATTTTCTCTGAAAATTTAAAATTTTCAAGTTTATTGAGTAACCATATCAACAGGATAAATAAGGAAATGATGGTACGGCAAAATAATAATTTATTGTTTCTCTAAGCACATTCTTTCCAAGAGTCCCCAACAATCCGATTCGTAGTAAAACATTAGCATCTTTTTTGTTATGTAGAATAACCGAAACATTAGGTGGGTTTTAGGGTCACCTCCGAAACTTGGCGATCAGAGTGCTAATCTGCACTACACGTTGAAAGCGGAAGGTTCCACAGTTAACAGTCTGGAATTATTAATCCTTACCCCACCGTTTTCGTACGCTAATCAATAGTAATCTTTTAGTCGTAGATGTGACTTTAAATAAACTAAAATAAATTTTAAATTAGAACGTACAATTTTTAAATTAAAATAATAAATTTTTAAGTAAATTATTTATAAATTGTTTACTTATAAAAGAGTAATTTTATATCTTTAGTAATGTCGGTAAGCAGTATATATATATTTTTATATTCATATTCTTCAGAACAAAATTTTAGTAATAATTTAACAAAGCTTTCAGGAAAATATCATAATGTTTAAGAAAATTATATTTTACAACACCATAAGAATATCTATAAATTATTGCAAACCCACATTTCCAGTGGATAATACAAATGGATCGATATATATATTAATGGTTCTCAGTAAGCATTATTTATTAATAGATATGTGCTTTTCAATAACATCATTAAATTGAATAGGCTTACATCTGACACCATATTATTATAATACAAGTAGGATGAGTATGGCCAGGTACATAGCGTATTGAATGAAATATATTTTCTACGTATGATAATAATACGCTTCAAACATTATCGGTTGTATTCAAATAAGTTTAGAATATAATTTGTATGCCTGCTGCATATACATCACGAACATGAACTGTCAGTCCTTGTGTGTAACTTATGCCTACAAAATATTAGTTTATATTTTAGATACATCGGTACGTTACGTTACATTGCATGACCAATGCAATTATTAACTATGGTACTTTTAACTGTAAAATTTATATCAGTATATCAAAAAAATTGAGTTCTGTATACCAGGTGTGGCTATTAAATAATGAGACTGACGTTGTAAAAATATTTTATTTTATACATAATCACTTATTGTCACCTTCAATATACACTCCTTCTCTATTCCTACAACGCATTTGATAGTCATACCGAAGGATTATGAGTTTGAACTGGGTAGATCTTGCGACAAACGAACGTGTTATAAAAATGTTAGAAGAAGGAGAAAGAAGTTGTTAAAACCATTCTTAAATGCAGAAATAAGTTTGTTAGGCCATTATGTTTTAGAACTATTCAGAAGTTAATTTTAGGCTTATTTAATTGAATTAATTAGTTATCGCCTTCAACGATTAAAACCATTTATCTTTCGTGGTTCTACGATACCGTTTTCTCTCTCCCCTTTTCCGTTTTTCTTACGCCTTTCTCCTTACTTCAATTTCTTTGTACTCGTTAAACTGGACGGATGCCCGTATTATTTTTTATGTTCACCTGTGACGTCATAAGGTGTTATTAATCGTAAATACAGTTTGATCGCTCGATATGTCATTATGTGTTTAAAAATTAATATTACATGTTTCGTTGGTATTACTAACATGTACAACTGCCGTAATAAGTAATATTTTTATTTATTTGAGTGTATCTTAAACGTTTTACTCTGTTGCTGTTATGAACCCCGCTGTCGTGCCAATCCGTTGATATTTTAAGGTTTATGAACCTAAGAGCATTACAAGTAAGTGCCACACTTGCTTCAGTTTTGATTGCATTGAAAGTGACCTCCTATGTTGTATTCCCTACCTTCTTTTGTGCAATACCTTCTTGACTAGTTTAGAATTAATCAAGTGGTCCTCCAAAGGAGTTTATTCAACAGTTAATGGTGGTTGACTTAAAACCATGTTCATAACCAACAACCATTAAAAATATCTGTATCATGTGATGAGAGCCGAAAATAATGCTTACTTCTTGTAATAATTGAGGGGAAAAATTAAAGGCTAAAGAGGTTAAGGTACAATATATGTATTCTGGCTGAACAACTTGAGAACTTTGATTCACTGATTTGTTTAGAGCTGCAGCATCCAGAACTAATGGTTGCAAAAATATTTTTTTAAATTCTTAGAGGAGAGACTTAAAGAAGAATAAGTTTCAACTATCTCATTATGAAAGTTAATATTTGTTAGTATACAAACAGGATTTTAAAATTCACTCATGTGGATACTTTCACTATTATGAACAAAATGATAATTTGACAAACGTGTTATTAATACAAAAAAGTAACAACATAAAAACCCCGTTCCATGCCTGATGAAACCAAGGATGTAAAAATTTGTTTCATTTACATCGACATCTAAAAGTTATGTGAAATTGGCTGCATGTTACATTTATTCCACTTACAAAAATATGGATGTTATAAAAAAAGATATAAGAATATAAAAATAAAGAAACAAAGAAATTTTGGATAGTATAACTTCACGTTTTCGTAGATTATTAAAGAACATATTTTTTTGTTTGGTAAGTCTTATGTGAAATGTCACGTGGGTTTAAGTAAACAAAAAGGAAAGGGAGTTTGAAGTACAGAATGATAAAGAAAAATGTATAGCGTGTAGATATTTGTATTTTTTGAAGACATCTACGGTAGGTCGTTGAAAAACTGTACGTCTATATCAGAAGGGTGTACGTGTAAGTGTAACACAGAAGTAAGTCCAAGGATCTCGTTTAAATAAATAATTTCTCAGGTACTTAGACATTCATAAGGTACAGAAAGAGAGAGTATGATGATACTAAGGCAGGAGGGAATTTACGAAGAGGAATGGGATAAAAGCGGTAGTTTCTTCATTTGAGGGCGCTATACCGCGTCTTCTCGGCCTACTCTTCTGTTGTTCAGCGAAACGCCTGCAAGCATCCTGACTACCGCGCCTCACTTCTCTTATTTCCCCAGGCGACCATTTCGTACAACTTCTCTCCTTTCTACATCCCATGTACTTCAATTCACCCTTCCTATTAAACAACGACCTCCTTCTAAATTACTTACATTTTTTATAATTATTAGTAGAAATTTTATTAATTTACAAAAAATTTAAATAATAGATCTAGTAAAATTACCAACTGTCCATTACAGACAGGTGGAGTGTCAAATTATTCACACTCAATCTGTTCGTTACAGTCTAAAATAAATAATTCTGTTTCTTACCACATGGTCAGCCAATTAAATGACTGAATCATTTAAGAACAGAAGAAGTAGAGGTGCAAAAGACACTAATCAGAGTTGTCTCCTCTGAAAGTAATGAATTTCATTATACAGCCAGACCCTGTGGTGAATGAAGTGAAGGTGTCATTCACAGAGTGGAAAATATGTGCTATTCAGAGCGCCCGGCATGCTGATAAGCGTACTTTTCAATTCCGTGAGGAAGGCACAAGTAAACCACCTCGCCCCTCGCTTTACTTAGTAAAACCTCTACAAGTTCAAACCAGCCTTTCGGCTGATGACCTAAAGAACACAAAAGTACTAATAAAATATTGATATAGACTAATGAAGATGGGTCTTTAAGGATGATTGAGAGACTCAACGATTATCTACATTGAAGATTTAAAACACCTTAAAAAATGAACTGTTTGTACTTTATACAATATACTGAATGATTAAATTGATGCAAATATTTCACGTACAGGGCTGGTAGTACCGAATTTAAACAACAGACGTAATTGGTCTGTGACACTTAAGACTTAAATCTAATGGAGAGATGAATTTCAATAATAAATAGTGAGCCGACATAATTTTATTGACGTTTTTAAACCTAAGTTGGGTGATTTTAAGAAGGCTATTTTAGTGAGTGACTATATGTCATGAAGTGTCATTTGTGTTTAAATGCGTGTGGAAGTGAATTTGTGTGGATTTTTTGGTTGTATAATAAAATCAGTAACGAAAAACAGAAAATGAAAATGATTAAGTATTCATTGTTTAAATTTGGGTTATTTATAATCTTTTAAATAATGGCCTGGGATTGGTAGCCTTTGAGTTAGGTACTAGTCAATCAGGATAATTTTAATATTTCGTAAACGTTATGACAATTAGTGTTAGACTTTGGGTTGATATTTTCGTCCCCTGTTTGATCAAGAGAATTACATTAAGATTCCCATACTATCCTGCTGCACTTTTGTATAAAAGACATCTTAAATAAACGAATGCTATTTTATAGGCAATCTGTTCAAAAAATTTCAATAACCGCAGAACTAGCTCATTCAGTAAGTCGAATGAAAATTTGTTTAGTTTCAATGATTGCGAAAGCAAATTAGCAAGAATAAATTGATAGAACAGACAAACCTTCGATTCCCATTGTAAGTTTAACGAAAGTGCCGATGGTATGAGATGTTTTCCTCTTTAAATCATAAAATTAACTAAAAGTTTGAATTATTGCTTTAAAAAAAAAGAAAAATACGAATCAGTAGATGCTAAGACTTAACCTCTTTAGTAACCATTAGTTGACTGAATTACGATATTCGTATAGTAAAGGCAGAAATAGTTAGTTTATTCGTGTGAGATGGCATAATATCTTGTTGCTATTTACACTGCTTAATGGGTAAGTTACCAAGTTGTTGAGTGAGATGATTAGAACATTTCCAAAGTTTACATTTAACGACAGGAGACTAGATAAATAACTACTGTATTAAGTGAGTCAGTTAAAAAGTTTTAACTAGTTGCAAATTTTACTTATATGAAGTTTGCGACATATGTATCTATTTTTTTGCGTATTATACAGATTTGGATTCAAATAATTTTAACTTCTTGCCCTTAAAACGTTACACACTGAGATCGTAAAACTTACTATTAACAATAATGACTTTTTAAAAAAACTAATTAATTGTTACAAATAAATATAATTTCAGTAATTATATCATCTGTCTACAAAACAGACTAGTTTAAGTTGAAAAATTTATGATAAATATAATTTTAAACTATAAAAATTTCCTATTAATTTATGATTTTAAAAAAATTTATATTTTGTATTATTCAAGTAAGCAACGCATTCTCAGACCTAATTATTTTCCTGAAACACAAAATTTTAATTTTTTTTTTTTTTTTTGGAACAGAACAATGGTTTGTTTATATCTTTGAAAAGTTTGCAAACTTTTTTTTGAACTAAATGCCTATACCGATATAAAGATTTTTTTACCGTTGAAATCACTTTAGATTGGAAAGTACGATCATCTGATACCATTCCAAAACCTTTTCAAAATGACATAACATTCAATTTATTTTAAATAAGTTTACCATTTCGTTTAACACTAGACATGAGTGTATACTAAAAACAATCAGTGTCAGAGAAGGTGAAATGTATTAATTACCTGTATTTGTTCACTGAACAAAAGAGGCAAAGCATATATTTGTACAACCAGAAATAAAAAAATCAAATGTTTTTTCTCATGCTTATAACAAACAAAATAATTAAAAATGTCTGTAAAAATTCAACTCTTGATACGGTTTGATTGAAAAGTTTAGCATTCTAGTTTTTTTTTGTGTAAATTACGAATCCGAAAACCATTTTTTCTAGCTCTTGTAGTTTCTGTTATCTGGGTGTGACGGACGGACGAACGGACATAGGAAAATAGATGAAAATTTAAAAAATTGCCTCCAAATATTTAACATACACAATAACATTTTTTGTGTATGTTTTGTTAACTTTTTTTCTAATATGTCTTTGCAGTTTTTATTAAAAAAGTAGGTATAATAATATAATATCTAAAATTTTCAAAAGGGATCCGTTCTAGCTAATTTTATTTTCTTACGTCTGATGCTGGAAGTATCCTATGCTAGGCAATAGTAATCATTGGTTAATTTAATTATTTATAGAGTTAAATTTAATTTTATTTATTTTTTTATAATAAAGCATGTAATAAAAGAAACTGTAGAGATACAAGAAGGTATAACTATAATGACGAAATCGATAAAAATATCGGAAATCCTTATACTGAACACAGGGCATCTGTAATGTATTGCAATTGGAAGAGTGTAGGTTAGTGAATTATGGCAGGTACGTGTACCCAGAAATCACCAATACGGTTTCCATAATGCTACCATAACGTAATGCTTCCATAACGTACTAGTGTAGCACCTCTCTAGCTTGAGCGCTGTTGGTCGTTTTCACCGCGTTCCACTTACCCCTTACCTACCTGTACATGCCCGTTTCTTTTCAACCCTTCCCGATTTCTAACCCCAAATACCGATTCGATAGTGCTTAAATTTTATATATTCTTTCTTTTCTGTTTTCGTAGACTAGAAAAGATTTTTTCATTTATTGAATTGTGTTTTTCTTATATAATAAAACGTTATATCAGTCGCTTGGGTTTGATAAAATTCATTTTACCTACCTTTTTGTTTCAATATGTCACAGTTAAAACTACTGTCTTTTGATTTCAGTTCAATTTATTAAATTAATATTACTTGCTAATTATATAATGTTTATATTTATCATTATAATATAAACAATATGGTTTGGCCCCTAGCTTGTAACAGCTTCAAATTTAGTAATCTACTACCAATTAAGGAATTTCGGATGATCATCTCTTCCGAAGTCGTCAAATACCACGCTGGTAAGTTTGCTTGTAAGTAAACGACTGTTTGGGCCTTCGGTCATAAAATCCTAAAATCTAACATGTTCAAAGTCATTAGCGCGCTAGTGAACACTAGCGCTTTAACTAAACTAGCTGCTAGTTGTTCGTTCCCACGACACTAGTGCTAGTTGCTAGTAAACTAGCATCGTGGGAATAGTGCCTTTAAAGCAAAATATTTGTTTTTAAGTGTTCTATTGTAGTATAATATCCACTTCCGTCAAACTCTGATTTGTTTTCATTTAAGTTGTATACTTGTCTCATGAACAACTTTAAAACTCAATCGATTTTTGAAAGAGATTTCCATGTAAACTAATACCTTGATTATTTAAAAAAATATTAATAATAATTATATTTTAATTGAATAGCAAACATTATAAATTTAATAAATTTCATATTAGTACATCACATTTAAAAATTTCACACGCAAAAGTTTTACTTAATTTATTGACTATTGAATGTATTAGGAAATAACTTCGTAATTGTTGAAAACATTTTCGTAAATCGTTTAAAACTAAGCATGAGAATTGAAACAAAATTGATAAAGAAATTTTACCTCAAGAAAACTGGAATATTGGGTAATTTCCAAAATATCATTGTTTTATAGACGATTGATGAATTTAAAAGTACATAAAAATGTAAACCTTTATGTAATATATAAATTTATTTATCCATAACCAATTTGAAGTAATTTAAATGCAGGTGCAGAAGGACGCTTTACAAGTTATATCTTCTCGCTTATAATTTATTCCGTTAGAAAATTTAATTATCTTGTAAGCTATATAGAAATAGGAGGTGAGGAGTGTAAAGCTTAAATTTAAAGTAAAATTGCAGTTTTCTTCATTCAAATTGCTTCATCAGACATTTAAGAGGCTATAAAAGGGGAATAGATTCCTATTATCGCGATCGCATGAAGTGGTTGAGGTGGGAACGATACTGCGGTCGCGCTTTCCGTATCTTATGCCGTTGTCGCTTTGTGCTCTTTTCACGCCCCCTTCCACATCTCCGCATATGTCCTCCGGTTTATCAATTCTCCCTCGTACTTGCTTACTTACTCCTTAGTTTTCCTATTTTCCTCTTCATTTTGCCTCAAAAGCTCATATAACGTAACAATTTCTAAACGGACCAAGTCATGTTTCTTCACCACTTCGTGCCTTAAGATTAAAGAGTTTTCAAAAGCCGTAATCGTATTAAAAACCATCGGGCGGAAAATCATTTTTCGGTAGTCATTTCAACATTAGGAACTGAATTTTCTTTCTCTAGATGTAATTTCGGTATTTATTTTCCTTTTACTTAAATGGTAACCTATTCGAATCCGTTCTCATCGAATGGAAAACTACTATCTTAGAAACCATCTTACTGACTCTCTCTCACTCTTTTCAATCTCCTTTTTTAACATAACCTCTTTGTCATCGATCAGTTTTCGATAGAATAATAAATGGATGGATAATGGAAAACATTTCCTTCAATAGTTCCCCTTACAAATACTAACATCATAATGTTTGCACGTTCAATTTTCAAACATAATATCATTTCATTTCCTATCACATTTTTTATCTCGGTAAGTTATACAACATTAAATAAATGGCAACCGTTTTATCGATAAACTATTAGGTCATGCAAAAACATACATAAGTTAAATACTAATGGAAAATGCATAAATACATTACGAAGTTTAAAAATGCAATCACGTATTTTTGAGGGAAAAGTCATTCTAATAAATCTGTAAAATATTTTATATTCCTCTACCGTAATTAAGAAAAGTTACTTAATTTTAATTTTAATATGTTTATGGTATAATTGAAAAATTGGTTTGAAGTAATAACTTTTTTTACTGAAAATAAACCACTTAATGATATTCCTTTTTAATGTTATGGTAGTAAATTGTAAAAAATCTGTGATACTTTATTATTATAAATAGTAATGGGAGTTCTCTACAGTTGTACATGTACAAAGCACTAATTACTGTAAGGTTCATCCATTGAATCCTGAGAGTACACAGTTCATGGAAGTAACTGTTTCACCCAAACACTGAGGCTCTGTTCACCTAAACAACTGACGGTTTTCATACCAGTTCACATATTGTTTATTATAGTGATATCTTTCAACCCATAAAGTAGGCCTATATACTACGAAAATATTATTTATTTAATACAGCCGCCTGTGACTGATACTAGGTACAGTTCTAAAGCCACGCACATAAGCCATCATCTCTAGATGTTTTTAACTTTATTTATTAACAACTACAACACTGTATATATGAAACCAGCTGCATTTATGATGCACTGTACGTTTATTGGGACTGAAGCTAGCGAAGGGGTATGCTGCACAGTAGCGGGACCTTGTAAGTGACGGGAAAGTTGGCTATTTCTTTCCAACCGGCACCGCTGCTCTTTCCAACCGGCCTCGAATACAACACGCTACTAGCAAATCTGAAAACATTTTTACTTACCACAAGTCTATCCTTCGATTGAATTGAAATGAAATAACACTTCCGAACCCACTCACAATTTTAACTAAGCGCATAGAAGAAAGTTATATGAACTGAGCCAACTGTGTTAACTACTAACTACGTAGATAAAGTTTTAAGAATAAACAAAATTTTAGCTACGTGACTTAGTGTATGATTGTATTCAACTTGAATAATTGGTAAACTGTTGGCTTAGTTTGTTTATTCTTATAATATCAACAATTGAATGGGTCAATGGAAAAACTTTGCAAGTAACAAAACAAATTAGCGCTGTATAATGATTTTTCACCTTCTAACGATTTTGTTTCAAGAATTTCAGAGATTTTAGTTACAATTCTACCCTTTAGAATTCACTATTATGATCAAAAAGAGGATTATAGAGCGTATCCCACTGAAACTTCACTTTTGTAAATTTTGTCAGTTGCAACGTTTCTCTGTTGAGCAATTCAATTCGTACTCCACTAACAACGAAATGCAGAACCGTACTCGTATCTTTGTTATTATTCATTGTTTACTTATTCTGTCATGAATTGGTTATATGCTATTAATAAATAATTTAACTAATCGATGAATTAGTAAGAAGTACCTAAATAACATATCGGAGACCTTTCAGTGGATGGTGCTCTCCATGCACGTCACTCCTGTCATTTCATTCAGTCTTTCACCCACCATCATATGCAATGGTTGTTTATCTTGTAATAGTTGTGGATTTTATTAATAAAGTTAATAAAAAAAACTTATTCTGCTTAAAGCAATTCTATAAAAGCGGATAATGTGTTTAGTTTTTACATACTGCAGCTGTTATTTTGACAGAGTCAGTGTCAGAAATGCCACGGCGGCATCCCCACCTTTACAAACCGACTTCCTTAAAGAATTCTTTATGGGCAAGCATCAGGTCTAAACGTCTCGATTATACATATATAATGTCCTATTTTGGTCTTGGTCGAGGGAATCACCCAGTGGTAAACCGTTGTTTTATGATAAGATCTCTATTCCAGAATTTTTTTAATCTGTTTTGTGGTAGGTGTGAGTGTGACAATGTTTTACCTCTGAACTGTGCTGTATAAATTTAAAATGGAAACGAATATATATTGGTAGCTGAGTATATTGTGTCTACGTTAAGGTCTCGATGTATTATAGAGTTTTGTACATAGTAGAGACTACAATGTAATTAAACGTAAAAATTTGTTTCGAAAAGTTTGTATCCTGTTTGACGATGTTTGTAACCATCATCTCTAGATGAATGAATTATGCAACAATATTGATTATTAGCCAATAAACAGACGGTGGACTCACGATAATACGGGTAGCGGCAGTATTATTCATGTGGACTGAGAGGGCAGATTCACTCGCCGTATAAAATGCAAAATTTGAACTTCAATTTACGTAGCTAGAATTTTTCAATAGTATACTTTTTCTTTTATAAGATAGTCTACCATATCCAGAAGTACATTGTCATCCGAAGTTAATCCACTCTAATCACAATTGTAATATAGTACCTAAACTTCATTTCAAACAGGAATTCACTATAATAGAGTGGACGCCAAAATAAGCTGCCAGTGTAGCTGAGCGGACAATTCGGATTCAGTCAGTAGATTTCATTTCTTAGTACTAAACTGCCAACTAAATCGCAGGCGCTGAACGATGCAAATTATCATCTATTAGCGACGTTAAAAACATTTAGTTATAAAGATTCTATACCACAAAATTAACGCTTACCACATACAACACATTACAGACCATATCAGGTCAGCTGATATATAACGTTGCGAGAGCGACGTGACTCTGATGACAGTTGGTACAGCATTTACCCCCACCACTTGCTGAAGCAACTGAGCGTGCCATTACCAAAATAACCATTCTACACACTTCAGAAAACCGGTAAGCTTATTTTTGGCGTCCGCTCTACCCCCGTTAATGTTTCTTCGTAATACATACACAATTTGTTATAATTTTTCAAAAATCTGTACGTTATTTTACATATTGATATCGTTTACAGTCTTCGATCATTTAATCGATTGCAGAAATTATTAGACATAAAAAAAGAGTAGTTTAGTTTCATTCCATAATATGAGAAATGCCCGTAACAGCCAGGTGGAGTGTTAAATTATTTGCACTCGATCTTCTAGTTCCAGGGTTACAAAAATAGTTCTGTTTCTTATCACATCGTCAGCCATTTAAATGACTGAATACCAACAGAAGAGTTTGAGGTATAAAAGATACGAGTCACAGTTATCTCCTTTTAGAGTAATGAATTTTATTATACAGCTAGACCCTGTAGTGAATGAAGTGAAGGTGTCATTTGCAGGGAGGAAAGTAAAGCATTTCAGAGAACCTGGCATGTTGTTAAGCGTACTTTTCAACTCAATGAGGAAGGCAATTGTAAACCACCTCACTCCTTCTTTTACTTTCAAAGCCTCTAGAAGTAAAACCACCCTTTTGGCTGATAAACTAAACGATAACCTGAGAAAATAATAGTATTTTTATATTCTAAGAAGGGCATAAAAAACATCTTCCCGTTAACAAGACTCCTCCATTTTTATAGTCATCTGAAATTATCAGTATTAACAAACTTAGAAAACAGAAAGAATTACAGTTTTCTGCGGTATTTTTATGTATAGCATGCTTTCTTAAAAGCTTTTGTCAGATTAACTAAGATCTCACTTCGTTGATTCATTAAAGAGCACTTCAATGCCAACCTGTAGTAAAAAATTATTAAAATTCGTTGCGTTCATTTGACGAGAGTAAAATATTACTTTTGCTAGAATACTGAAAAATTGCGCTTGCCACAGCAGAGCTTCTAATTGGTAATCTGTGGCAAAAACTTATTTTTCTTCTCCTTCTTCATCTTCTTCTTGCAGGGACGACTCCGTCACTGAAGACTGGCTACAATTCTGGTAAATAATTCTCTGTCGTAAACCATCCTCAAATGAGTGTGCGTACGCACATTTGTCCAGCCTCTAATATTCGTTAACCACAAGCAATTCCCTTCTCCAAGTATACGCTTTGACTCAATGTTTCTCTGGAGAATACGTCTGAGAAACTCATACTTTTTACCCCTGTACATCGTGACTAAGGTAAGGCGTCTTTCCCTTTTTGATTGAGTTCTTTAACTCACGGTCTACACCAACACGTCTAAAAACCTCAACAATTGTAATTTGACCATCATATAATGAACTAATTATATAAAATGATTTATAGTTTTTGACTTTAATCAGTTTTCTTCAATATTTTCTTCTTGAAAAAATTTACAGAATACATGCTGATTAATCAGTTTCACGTTTTAACTGCCGAAAGAAAGTAGTGAAAAAACGCTTAAGATTATTTTACTATCTAAAAAATTAATGTTCATATAAACATGTTGTATAAACAAAAATCAGTTTAAAACCAATATATACAGGCCTAATAATTTAAATAAATGGTTCAAGCCGGAAACATAGATTGAAATAAATTTCATTGTCACATACAAAGCATCATTGAAAATATATAGGCAACTCTTGGATTTTTTTAAATGTTATTACAACACTATTACATTTGGGTCCACAGCTGCTGAGACATCAAGCAAAATCACCAAAATTTTCAGATGATGTAGATGTATTTGATAAAGTCACTGTTAAAAATCTGCACTGTAAAACATCTGAGAGGAAGAGTGTGGTTTACATAAAGTGGAAAGAAATAAAAAACCAAAAATAAACGCAAGCTTTCACAAATTCAATTTCTGTCACCAAACTTGATCACGCAAAAGATAAAAATTAACCAGTAAATTTTTAAAACAAATCTTCTAAAAATGATCAAACGTTTATTTGTATTTTAATATTGGGTGTAGTCTAAAAATTACAAATCATATTGGATATCAACAGTGGACAATACATACTTTATTACAGTTATTCTTATATAATTTGTTCTTTCAGTCATTAATTACTATAGCTAATTACAGAGCACTAGTGGGAGGTATTAACGTGTTAAACATTTTAAGCTTAACTAGAAACTGAACCCATATCCTCACTCTTTACAGTTAAACACCAGAACCATCTTCTAAACCGAGGAGACAATATCATTTTAGTTTTGTACAAATACACGTAGTTAAAATCATGAGGAATATTCTCGATTTGATTTTTACTCTGAGAACAAAACTGGTATTAAATTAATTATTGTAGATTAAATTTTACAAGTAAGCCGTAGATTGTGGCCTTTAGCTTTAAAGTGCATGTTCACATTGAAAAATCTACTAGAAAATCGGAATGTTATTTCCAATTATTTATTTAAAATTTCGCTCATATAATTGACGAGATTTTACAAAATAAGAGATATTTTACTGAAAGAGTAGAGCACTTGTTCATCAAACCTGATTTATCAAATTTTAATGAAGTAAAAAATGAAACTTGGATAACAGTATATTCTGCAGTATTTGTTTCAGTCAGGTATAATAATTTTTATTATATATTTAGCTAAAACATGTAAATAATCATACAAACCATCATTACACTTAACAAAGTATAAACCTATAAACGCCTAAAGCCTTAAATTTATAATGTTTTTGTGTAAGTATTAAAAGGAAGAATGAGTATTTAAAAAAACACAATTACAGCCCTAAAATTGTAAATTAATTAGTTATTACAAGTCATTTATAAATAGACAACTTAAAGACCTATAAAATGCTTAAAGGATTTTTGTTATAATTTACTGGAAAGTAACAAAGGCAATGCAAAAATGCAATGGCGGGAATTTAACAAACTGTTCTCGGCAATTGGGAGGGAGCCATTAATATTAAGTCTTTAAAATCATCTGATAAGAAGAATTTAACATATTTTACTGAGAGAGTTAATGAATGCAATAATTGTTTTGTTATTGTAGCGACTAAACTGACCAAACATTATTCTACACAGATTGAATTTGTTCATCTCTAATGTGTATTTGTTCCAATCTGATTAATTTAAGAGGAATAAGTAATCTCATGAACCAATGAAATAAGAATGATTTGTATGATATGTAAATTAAGTGTAGTCTTCTACTGACTCTGATCGACCATTCCTGATCCCATTGAACCCCAACCAGCAAAGTACTACGGTAATCACCGTCTAGTATTCAAATCGGCATTAAGTTAACTATATTTACTAAGAATTGAACCACGGACTTTCGTCTCCGAAAATCGGTGACGACCTTATCACTAGAATAACTCGGTAGGTTCAAACTGGAGGTAATATCTACAGAAACTACCTCTAATTGAATATTTTGTCACTTATTTTAACTTTGAAAATATTGAAAAATTTTTATGTTGATTGTTTGTATTGATTGTATTGTATTGTATATTCTAGTAATGAAATAAAAGTAGTATTATAAACTATCATTAATTCTAAGCCGGTTTTTTACTTACCGATACAGCATCAAGATATCGTCACCGATACCGATAATCCAACAAACGGGGCACCCGCAATGTACTGACGTACATAGGACCGGTTTTACATTTTGCCGATATCGGTCCGAACAACATGTCGAAGTCATCACATGGGACCCGACATATTGGTGGCACAGTCATCTCCGGTTGACTCGGAATGACAAAACTGAAAAATTTTGTTTTTATAAATACCGATATCGGGGCTGACAATTCGTATGAAAAGTATTGTCGGTATCATGTCGGCCGTAACTCCGAGATCGGCGAAAATATATCGGTATCGTATTATCAGTAAGTGAAAAATCAACTTTAAGGTACATGGTAAAGTGCAATTTTTTTCAATATCTTCCGTTAACACAAAACGGAGGAGGAAGCTGCCTCTAATACAAAGTCTAGTCTTGAAGCACCTAATTTTCTAATCTCATAAAAAAATTGTGTACCGGTTTAAGGTACTACCTATACGTTTAAAAATTCAACTCCATATAAATTTTAAGGGAGATACCACGTGAAAATTCAACTAAAATTACAAAAAAATTAATGATTACATTAACTTCCTTAGTAAGTAATTCATTGAATATCCATATATGCAAAAGCGGAACATTTTTATATCATATACTGTACTGAACTGGCGTGTTATAAATTCAGAATTATGACCGTAAAAGTAAATATTTAGGACAATGGCTATAATAAATTAAACAAACAAAATGATGAAATTAACTTCTGAATAGATCAATAGCTGATTTAATCTGATCGGTTAATACAATTTGTCTAATTTTGTTCATTGTCGTGAGTCACGGAATACCATCCGATTCGGCTTTCAAATTATTTTTTCTGCTTACCATGAAACAAAACTTATTTTTTATTGTAAAACAGAGTCCATAATTATTAAAATATATTAAATTTTTTAGTAATACTTATTTTGCCTGGCTGACATCTTTTCAGTACAAAAAAACTTAATTTGTTTCACAAGTATTTCTTTAAAATTTATTCTAGGGTACTTGATTAGACCTCACAAACCTATAGCTCAAAGTTTTTTTTTTATTGATTAAAACTGCTTAGTTTTTTCTCGGGAATTACTGACCTAACATTTAAAATTGATACATAAGATTTAATACTAGCTTTGGTCGCCTTTAAGGCACAATGATAGACTGCATAGCAGAAAGTCCCGTATTCGATTCCGGGAATCAAATCAAAGAGTCTAGGAATTTCATGAAGGATAAACTTTATAGCTGATAACTTTGTTATGCAGCGTACTAACGAATACATATATTTTGGGCAAGACATTAAATGCGGGAAAGTAAGTCACACAACTGAAATAGAGAGGCCCATAAAATCAGGAAGGTGTACTTTCGGAAGGAAAAAGTAATACTAATAAATTAGAAATACCTTTAAGACTAATAAGTTCTGTTTTTAAACAGTGTGTACTTCCGCTCTCTCATATGCTGCTTTTAGTCCTTCAAAATAACTTGATGGAGAGCCTACAAAAATACAAATATCCATGGATCGAATAATTCTGAATGTAAAATTGAAAGACTAAGTTAAAAATGAGGACATTAAGCAGAAATAAAATAATAAACGTAAAATAGCGTCACTAAATGGCGATACGGCTGGTGGATGATCGATGAAATGAGGAAATTTCAAAATGAAAGCCCTAAAATAGAGATGTAGAGGTCTTCCCAAACCACGGTAGAGAGATGACTTGAAACTGGGTGTTGCATTTAGTTGCATAGGTAAAGCGCAGAACTGTGAATTGTGGAGGCGAAAAGGGAAGCCCTATATCCAACATTTTACATGATGAGAGGTGATGAAGAAGAAAAGAAATATAATCAAAATCGGTCAAATAGTTTTGGTACTATCTCCTAGTAAAGCAAGAGCAAGAGTTAATTACTTTATGGAAACAAGAAGTCAATATAACAGACTTCTTGTTTTTACGTAAAATCATACATAACTTTCTCAATAGAGTAATGTAAGTTTATAGAAAGAACGATGACCTGTCAAAACAAATAATTTCGATTACACCAATTTGAATAAAACAAAATTATTTTCCGATTCATTATTAATGCATCATAAAATTATAATGGTGTATACATCAAGCGATAATAAATTGCAACTGTGTTTAGAGAATTGCGGCTGATGCCCTACTATTAGTAGGCAACAACAATGGTTTTACGTCATCCATTGTGGGATTATAAAATAATTCCATAAGTATAGCCAACAGCCCATTGCCTGTAGCTTACTACAGAAATATTAAATACGTTCGATATTAATATTTATTTCATTTATTCTAGCATTTACATAATATATTAAACCATCGGTTATATTAATTAGTTATTAATACACCTGAATTATATTATCGCTGTACAACATATCTTTTACCTTTATTCCTATTTTAGATATTTGGTACTTTAATCAAAACTGTAGGCCGTATCATTTATATTGAATTTGCTACTAAACACAAAATGAATCCTTGGCTTTCCCCTTTCTACCTACTACAATTTACCTATATTTTAATAGTTTTATTGATGCGTGATTATTTTTTAATCAGGTAATAATAATAATAATTTTTATCAGTTGTTAAATGCAAATATAAACTTTAAGAAAATAAAATAAAAGTCTGAATTACAAAATTTTTTGAACGAAAACCAACATTCTGTATTGTGTTTTAAAAAACTTCACTCTGAACAAAATTTATGTATAAAATTAACTCTAAACTGTAAAATAATTATTTGAAGACATGAAGTAGACGAAGCTGAAGAACACGATGACCATGAAGGGGATGATGATAGTGCTGGTATCGACGATGATGATTATAATCTGCATCACAGTAATGCGAGCATTCCTACAAATGCGGGGCTGTCAGGTTTGTCACTTTACACGATTTCTTACATTTTTACTCGGGCTGAATTGCAACTATGCTAAATCATCATTAAGGCTCCACTTGTTTACCAATTATGAGGACAAGAAGTTCAGTATTATAATGTCCCTTTCACTGATACTTTTCCCTGTCAGTACTATTATAACCACCTTTTTTTGTTATGCAATCAGTTTTTTTGTTGTTGTTCTTCTCCTTCTTTTCATGGGTTAGGCATTTCTACCTGTTCCGGCACCCATCATTTCTTCGGCCTGCCAATATCTCTGCTTCCCACTGGTTTGTATCTTCTCGCTACACTAAGCAAGCGGTTTTCTGGCATTCTATTTGAATTATCGATTCATTGGGCGGGCACGATACAATTTTATTTTTTGTCAAGTGGAAAAATTTCCAATCATTGCCATTGATACTCTCTAGTCTTGTGCAATTCTTGACAGACCTTAAGAATTTCATTTCGACAGTTTGAAGGTTTCTTTCTTCCCTTTTTCCTCATCAGCCATGCGTTACTGCCGTTTGTCAAGGCTGGAACTGCCACCGTCTTATGAAACTTAAACCTTGTTTAGATCTTGTCTTTTCAATTTATTAACAATTATTAATCATATAATTTATATTTACTTTCAGCAAAAGTAAATAAATAAAATGGTACATTATTGAACAACGAGATAAGTTTATGATACCCATTTATTAAAAAAGTATTTACTGGTTGGACCAATCATAGAAGGTAGTGCAAACGTTTTTGCTGTTGAAGAAAATAGATTGTTATGTTAGTCAGAAGTTTGGCTGTAAATGGAATTAGTGTTGTCAGGCCGTTTCGAAATAGTGCCGTCGTGCGACTGGTTCTGAATTTCATTAATAGTGCGTTGTGTACAGGTGGTAGGCAAGTTGTTGTGGACAGGTAAACCATTGTTTTGATTGTTAAGTGACATTATCTTACTTGTAGTCAAGTTTATTTCAAGCTTAAGTTTTATAATTAATTTAACGAAAGTAATCTCATATTATAATTGTTAGTAGTTTAACTTTAACATTAAAATGTCAATAATTAATTAATTTGTTTTAAGTTTAAAGTAATTCTATTTATTTTTATCATACCCAGATACCGAACGAATCTAAGCTTAGATGCTACAGTACGCAAGTTATTAAAAGGTAATATGGGTCGCATCTTTTTGAGAATTTACTAATAAACATATGCTTAACGTTTATGTATTTTCCAAAATGTTTCCTTCAGATACACGGAGTTGAAAGAAATACCAGTACATTTTTTAATGTTTTCTTTTGTGAAGTGAAGTTGTACATTGATGTGCAATACTTCATTGGTTACATGAAATGGGGTTTCAGTGATATAGTAGGTCTCAAGTATTTTGAATGAAATCGCTACAAAATTTCTAAGTTTGATGACGTAGCTGTATGACGATTTCCAGCCTGTACGACGTGACGGATTCAAGTAGTCTTAATAATGATATTTTGTTAAATCCAAGAGATAAAATTTTTCAGTAAAATATAATTTAATGCTAAATCAAAGAACGATCAAAGAAAAAATCAGAAGATTTAACCAAAGTAATCAAAATCGTATTTACAAATATAATAATTTAAATTTGCCCATTTTAACAAACAGGTAAAGTGTCAAATTGTTTACACTTAATCTGTTCGTTGCAGTCTAAAATAAATAGTTCTGTTTCTTATCACATGGTCAGCCAATTAAATGACTGAATCATTTAATAATAGAAGAGATAGAGGTGTAAAAGACACTAATCAGAGTTATCTCTTCTGAACGTAATGAATTTCATTATACAGCCAGACGCTGTTGTGAATGAAGTGAAGGTGTCATTTGCAGAGAAAATATGTGCTTTTCAGAGGGCCCGGCATGCTGATAAGTGATAAGCGAACTTTTCCACTCAGCGAGGAAGGCAATTGTAAACCACCTCACTCTTCGTTTTACTTAGTAAAACCTCTACAGGTTTAGGTCTACGACCTTTTGGCTCATTACCTAAACAACAATAATTCAAAGGTTATGAACTTGTTAATAATAATTATTAACAAGAAATCTCCTTTCAGTATTACAATTATTGTAATAGTGCCGTCGTTTTTAAAGAATCCATGATTTAGATTTAGTTGAGAAAAATAAAGTGTTTTCATTTTACATTTCTAGGCCTGTAGGAAAATTTGCAAATAATAATGTTATGAAGTTGTGGTACAATAAAGTGAATATAACTTAATTTTAAAAAATT
Organism: Catonia carolina; assembly: GCA_035578175.1. NCBI lineage: Eukaryota > Metazoa > Arthropoda > Insecta > Hemiptera > Achilidae > Catonia > Catonia carolina. The sequence goes on from JAQMRL010000001.1 coordinate 353,762,655, forward strand.
ATATAAAAGTTATATACATAATTTATAATGTAATTACACCATCTTATACGATGATTTTTTAAATTAAATATCAACTTTGTTTTCTAGGTACCTTAAAATTTAAATAACCTTTGTTTTAGTTTTTTACTTTGTTTCGTTTGTTTACATTTCTGTGCAAATATTAATTTTATGTTTTCTTTAATTTTATAACTACCACAGGTAGCAAATTATGTGTCAATCTTGTTTTTATCTTTAATTTTTAGAGGAGGGTCTCTGGAAACTATTCTACATACGGCTGCTTTATTAAATTATTTCACAGCTATTTAGTAGGAGTTTAATATAGCTAATCGTAAATTTTGCCTGAATATAATAAAATAAAAAATTTAAACAAGCCTGTTTGGTCTATCACATTTTTTTCAAACCAATACAAATAATCTGAATTGGAGTACTCTAATAAATGAAGTATGTTTCATGTTATTACAGCCAGTAACTATTGTTTTAAAGACGATTTTAATTGCACTTTATCTACATTTATTTATTAATTAAATTTTATTCCCGTGTTCGTTCATGCGTGCTTGTACGTTTAAAGTAAATTGCGTTAGTATTTATAAAGTCGAAATTTCGTTGTATTAACAATAATCAAGGAATTTACTCTTATTCGCACACTCTGTCTCTCTCTCTGTCTATCAGAAGCATTCACATAGCTAAATTTGTTAATCTGTTAACCCTTAGAATAGAGCACGGCCATAAATAAATTAATTTATTCAAACCGGTCTAGCTACTCGTTTCCCCTTCTGTATCCCCTTCAGTACGATTTAGGAATACTAAATGAAGTAGACCACACTTTCCCCATTCCCCGATTCCACCTCGGTCTAACCCGTAACACTTTTGTTAACAGATGAAGTGTAGAGGAACCGAAGGAGCGGGAGGAAGAACAGGTAAAAGCTGAATAGTGTGAGGAAGAAGTTTAGGGATGGAGCTGGCTAGAGAGAGATGAGATCTCAAACAATTACTGTACGAAACCACGTGACAAACACAGCGAAATTGCGTGAGGTTCTTTCCGTCCCACGACACCACTCTTCTCCTCCCAGTTACTCATTTCCCCCTTCTTTTCGTTCTCAAATCCACCCTTTGGCAGTTTTTTCTGCCCTTAGATTTAAATAAAATGAAATTTCAGGATATTGTTACCGAGATAGTTACACTTTTACCCAATTTCACTTCTTTGCGTCTACTTTTTTACCTTTACAAAAATTAAATCTATTAAATTGATACAAAAATTCACTTTGTCAGTATCAAACATGAATATAAAGTTATTTTAAATTAGTTTATAATATACCTTCTATTAGTTCTGCTCTATCAATCAACGTTAAATAATACTTTTATCAACTCTTCGGGTGGGCAAATATTAATAGGTTATGATAAGAATATTCATCTAAAAAAGAAAAAAATGAGTTATGAATGTTTCACACCAGATTTTTTAACGATAGTTTATTAATTTTATTTGTTTACCCAACTTAAGCAATAAGTGTCACAGTAAATATATGTTTATATTTACTACTTAGGTTTATTACATACATTTACATTAGTTAACGAAACACCATTATTTATTTTAATTATTGATAAAAATATTAAATTATTTGCTGTTATTAATTTAAACACAGATATTCAAGTTAATTAGGTTCACATCATTAAGATAAAATGTAATTAAAACAAACGTGAATTAAATTTTCTAATACATTCAAATATACTCGTATACATAGCTAAATATATATATATATATATATATATATATATATATATATATATATATATATTCATATAATGCTTTAGTAGCTTACAAATCGACGGTCATGTTAATAGGGGTATTCATTAGCAATGTTCTACATTAAACAAAAATATTGTGATTCCTTTCACAGTGTTTTATTTGTAAATAAATACGAAATTATAAAATAATAATCATGTGAACTTGTAGAATATGGATTAGAAGATAGGGTGGTTTAATTAAATTACTGTGCAGACTACAGTATTTCATCTCGATACGTTGCTCCGTTTTAGATCTAATTAATAATTAAAGCCGTTGTTTCCAATTTTCAACGGCGTCTGATTCTAAAGTGGATCATTCATAATTTTGAAATATATAAGATGACATTAGAAGCATAAAAATTCGTTAATTTTAGGCTAATAGGCTTACTACATTTCGATATTGTGGTATTCTTCCTGCGTATTTACTTCTAAATATTAAATAATATTTTTATTAAAAATATTCTGGTGTGAACCACTCACACGACTTTCTCGTGCAATTGAAAAAATGAACATTATTACTTAACATCAGTAAAAATACATGAGAAATAAATAAAATAACATAACCTAATTTTAATCATAAGTTTATTAATTATGCTAAACGAAAACCAACCTTAATTTGGTTTAATAATTCGGAAATCACTAAACTAGGCTCTGTAGAGAAATATGCTTGAAATGAAAGTTGTAGGTTTTCCTATAAATTTGATTGTACAATTTTGTCGTAATATGCATACTAAGGCTTAAATCTCAAAAATCAATTTTTTTTACACATTTTCGTAAAAAAAAAAAAAAAACAGAAAATCGCTAATTACCGCTAAACTATGCGTTATACAAAAAAATGTTAGAAATAAAAGTCGTAGGTTTTTAAATTTTCTACAACTTTTATTAGATAAATTTTTGCGCAAAAGTGCCGCAATCTTAAAAAAAAAAATTTTCTACGAGAGCACAGCCTCTCCAAGAGTTTCAGCAAACATGAACTATCCTATCTTATCGAGCATAAAAATGTAGTAATGAGGCGATTTAAAAAAACGTTGTAGTAGCCGTTTTTGAGAAAATTGCAGAAAGTGAAAAATGACACGGATAAACTACTACTTCCGGTTGACCAATTTTGATGGAAATGTTCGTGTCGCGTCCTCTAGTAGTACCTAACTTAAGTTTCAAGTTCCAATTTCATGATATCCGATCTTGAGATATTGTGTTCAAACACACACATACCAATCGCTAAAAACAACATGTTTTTTGGGTTCAGGGGTCTAAAAACAACTATATATCCGGCGAAAAGTCGATATCGAAAAATTGACATGAAAACAATACTTTACTTTCTATATGTACATGTAGCCAAGAGAAAGTAAAAATAAGGAATTTGGCCGCCTCCTAAGCGTAGGCCTACTGGCTAATGTTCCAGACTACAACCCTGACGTCCCAGTTTCAATTCTTTCCCGGTTAGGGTTTGGTAATTATTACAAATTCTACCATTCCATTTACAAAATCCAACGTAGTCGCTGATAACCAATCTGTTGATGCGACTTTAAATAAATTTTAAGAAAACGAATTTAATTTGTAAAATTTTTTTAATGCTAAGAATTTCAGATCATTTTTTTGAGAATTTGATTATCTTCCTATATATTTACGAAGACGTTATAAGTAGTCTACATCCATTAGAAATCTCGCGAAGAAACTACGTAAGATAAAATTGTGTATGTTTTCAGAAACTAAACTAATAAAATATGGGCGCAAAATCGTTGGTATTTTTTTAGAATAATTCTAGTTTTTTTAATTGTTATTGCCTAGCTTTTTTAAGCTACTTCAAAAAAGAGGAGCTTATCAATTCGACACGTATATATTTTTTTATGTACGAGTATATTCATCCGACCGTTAGGCCACTCTGGGACATCTTCATTTAATTTGATGAAATTTAGATTACGCGTTTAGAAAAACCCGGTGATTCTATTTACTTTGTATTCAAATCGGGTCAGTATTTTTTATATTTATTAGCATGTGGTTTTAATTTGTTTAATGCACAGCGTGTAAAGTAATTCACCTTGTAGGCCCTACTTTCCACACCGATTCATCATTTTTTTAAGTACCTAGATTCAATTTTATAAACAAATACAAATTCTACAGAAAAAAAAACAGAAGAATCGGGCAGAAAAAGTCAGTCTGCAAATCTCTTTTAAAAAAAACTAAAATAACGTGTTCAGAATAAACGACGTGAAATTCCTGAAAACAAAATAATTACACCTTTGGAAAAATTAATTTTACTTGTAAATATATTTAGATACTTACGAACATTAATCAACAAAATAAATAACACAAAAAATACTGAAAGAAACAACTAGAAGGCTCGAACAATCAAAAAAAAAAAAAAAAAAAAATAGCGGATTGAAGAATTGAGCTAAAAATCACGATTTTTTAATTCCTGAGAAGTATATAATAAGAAAAATATTTCCAAAAATTTTAAGACTAGACATAACAGTTATTAAATTTGTGGTTTTATTTTGGAATAAAAACAATCAAATCAAATATCAGTCATTATAAACAAAATTGAAAAAATAAGAGAAGAATCCTAGAAAAATTTACATCACAGAATTTGGAAAATATGAAACAAATCCAAAAATTAACTTTACAAAAATGTAAATATGATGGAAGAAACAACGTTTAAAAGAGGAGAAATATTGTATGGATACATTAAAATAATTAACAACTCCAGATTAAATAACACAATTTTTAACATTTGCAACGTCAAAATCAGAATACATTTCAATCACAAACACCACTCAGAAGTGAACAATTAAGCTTTAGTGACAACGAATATTTAAACAGAAAAGAATTTAGAATCAGAATATTTGGGTTGGAAATTCCTTCTCAAGTTAAAACAACAGCAAAGGAAGGAACACGAGGGCGAAAAGAAGAAATAAAGAAGGCAATGTCCGAGGGAAAAACGAATTTTGAGAATGAGTATTAGACAGAGAAAAGGCAAATAACACAAAGGCTAAGAAAACACATACGAACGCAAGAAATAAATTGATGTAAGTTATTTACAACTAATCTGTTCAAATTTAATTCTTAAAGAAAACAGTAATTTTAATTATTAAAATACTGTACTTCATTAAATTTTACAGGAAGAGAGCTAATTTTTATAAATGTGACTTATATAAACTAGAAAAGGACTGAATACAGTTTGCTACGAATAAATACTTTATATTGTTTTCCTGGTCTTGGTTTTTTATACAGCTCTCACTTTTCTGTAAATGCTGTTCATTTTAACTTTCTCTCTATCTCTCTCTCCCTTCGACTCTCTCTCTCTCTCTCTCTCTCTCTCTCTCTCTCTCTCTCTTTAGAAGTAGAGATTTCGGGCGCTATTCAAAGCAGGAATCTAATTAATGGTGGATTAACACGGTAGCGTTTGGTGATGTAACAAAGCTGCGTACACGCTAACATGAAGAACAAGGGGTTCAAGGCGCAGGCTTTATTTACGCGGTACAAAGATGGACTTGTCTAAGTAATCTGGTCGTGATTCTTTAATTGCAAGCTTCGAAGGCTGCAATAGACATGGCTATCGGACAGATTAACTTGTGAACCACACTCACACACGTCTCTTGGTTTTTCTGTCACATGTACACACTGTCTCCCTACTGGAAAATTAAATTAGTTTTCTTTATTTTTATTACCGTTGGTCTGGATGAAAATTATCCAAAATATGCTCATAAATTTAACAACCCATATCAATTATATTTTTGTAATAAAGTAACATCTGTGGAATTAGCTCCTAAATTTAAAAAAAAATTATATTACATCAATAATATTTTTTATACAATAAACATCATGGCCGCCTCCGTGATCCATTAATTAGCCTGTTGCACTGCAAACTGGAGGTCTCGGTTCGATTCCCGACAATCGTCTGGACAATTATTACATGTTCAAACCCTCCATTCCTTGACCCAAAGTTGTTGCTCATGACCAAGACGTTAATGTGAATTTAAATAAACCTAAACAAATTAACGACTTATAAAAATAATTTTTTTTTTTGTAAAAATTAACATCTTATGTCAAATAACCTTTAGCTGCTCATGTTAATGTGATATAAATCGACCCATCCTTCACCACAAGCTAGACCTAAAAAGGGATACAACTATTTAAATAGTTTCTGTTATTTTGATAAAACTTAATGATAGGGCTATATTTCGTATGTATAGAAAAGGAAACTTGTACTGTTTAGTTGGTAATAAGCTTACTTCTTATTCTTAGCTGATGCGTGGGAATTAAAAAGTATACAACCATACTACACTTTATTCTGGACAACCAATTCACAATTTATATTAATATTTGTAGCCTTATTTCGCTATCTCTGTAACCATGTTATTTATGAGATAAGAAATTCAACTAAATAAAACCCGTCACCACAACGCCCTTCAAAACAAACTGAACTTCGCAACGTTACCACCAAAACTGTAATTCCATTATTTTGTTATTTACTTTGCAAAATCTCGGTTTTTCCTGTATTCATTTTCGGATGTTTTCCGAACTCAAAAGTGGCTTCTTTAAAACTATACAAAAATTATTTAAATTCAATTGGTAGAAATGTGTATTTTAAGGGCAAACAAAATTTCCATTTTTCAATAGTAAAAAATTTTTTTCAGTTTAACAAAAACTTTCAGAAAATGTTTTAAATTTTTTCGAACATATCTTGAAGGAGACAGCACTCAGCAGCGTTGCTTCCGTGTGATAGTTTAGTTATAAGTGATGAAGGCTTTCTTCTTAGGTCCTGGCAATGTACAACTTTTCATTATAGGGAAAAAGTCGTAGTTGTAGTTTTAAAATTAATAGACGAGGTGAATGAAGATGCGAAAAGGTGAGAATGAAGATGTGATACCGATTTGATGAGTTTTTAGATGAATGAGCGTTATTAAGATTAAGTTTATTGAGAAATAAGAGTTGACCATTTGTAATATAATTTTGTGTTTTTAATCTTTAAAGGATGGTAAAACATTTTTGATCAGGTGAACAGGAATACAAAATCTAATATTCTCACGTTTTTGAGTCTTTGATTTTCAATATTGTCGTCGAGAAGATTTATAGCCAAATGATTAGAATGAATGTGTAACCTGTTTAAATATTTTTTATTTCGACTGCTAATTTCTTCTCTCACCGTAGGTATGCTCAGGTCATGGTGGAGTACTTCATTAGGCACATACCAAGGTGCACAGCATATTAGTCGAAGAAATTTCGATTGGAATCTGTAATATTTCTACATTAGACGTACTTGCTGTGCCCCAGAGTTCAATTCTATAACTCCAAACTGTTTTTATAATAACCTTGTACAGTGTAACTTTATTTTCCAAAGACAACTGTGACCGCCTCCCAACAATCGAATACTCTTCTTCTTCTTCTTCTTTTTACTATCAAGAATTAGGCATAAGCCTGTTCTGAACTCACAAACCATCCTTTACTTCTACACAAACACGAGATATCCCAACCCGTACATTTCGACTGCTGCCATCTTCTCGAGGTCTTCCCACTTCCTTCTTCCAAATGGAACGTATTCCGTCACTTTTAAGGGCATTCTCTTCTCTGGCATCCGTTTCAAATGTTATCTCCATTGATTACGGCACTCCTCCACTTTTTAATTCAAGCTAAATACAGCCAACTCAGGTCTAATTTTCTCGTTATGTATTAGATCCAGCCGCGAGCAGCCCTTCCATTCTTAAAAACCTCATTTTAGCTGCTTAAATCCTACTTTTTTGGCATTTCGTGGTAACCCATTTCTCATTTCCATTGAGAAGGACTGGGGCTGCCATTATCTTGTAGAACTTCACTACTGTCTCTGTTCCTGCTCTGTTACCCAGTGTCCTGTTAATGGTACCACAAATAGCTTGAAATTTATTTATTTTATTTTCGATATCAAAGTCCCTATCAAAGCTCATATCGCAACCCAGATAGTTACAATGAGACACTTGATCTAATACTACATTGTATAAAACCATCTTCGAACGAGTGGGATACTTCCCTCTGAATGTCATAACCTTTGATTTAACAAACGAAACTCGTAAATTATACCTTTTACATAAATCATTTAAAACATAAACTGCTCTTTGAAGTTCATCTTCATTCTCCTGTATAATTCACATGTCACCTGCAAACAGCAATGCACTGAGGTAATCATCAGTACTTATTTTAACCCCAGGACTAACCACACTTTTCCATTTTTTAAAAACGTAGTCATATTATTAAATAAAGTAGGTGACAGACTGCACCCTTGTCTCAACCCTTGATCTACGAGTATTTTATCTAAACGTTTCATACCTGTATTTATTACTATTTGCGTACCTTTATACAGACTCTTAACCAATTTTCTTCTTAACCACTAAATGAGAAGGATACCCCCTTTTCCTCAAGATTTGCCAAAGAGTATAGCGGTCAATCCTGTCGAAAGCCTTTACAAAATCTATAAAGGTCATATGCGTCTCCTAAGTGAATTCCTAATCCAATACAGTTGTCGTAATTTAAGCCCAAGTAGTTTCCGTTTGGTCCATATATGTTTTCTCCTCGTCAAATTCCATTTAAAACAGATTTTTTGTTTTAAACGTAGACTATGATTCGATTGATTTACCTCACTATTCGCAACAAATATTCAAGAACAGATAGTCTACATTCTTTTTAAATTATTAACACTCATTAAAATATTACTTAAATTTTACAATAATTTTAAAGATTATTTATAAAAGGAGAAACTTATATAAATAAGAACTTAAATATAATTTATACAGTACACATAATATTTGACCTATAACTATTATAATATAATGTATTTAGTTTCTATATTATAATCTATTAAATATTTGAATATTATTTATTCATATATGTACTTATAATACGATTCTTTACAACAGATTATAGAACAACTGAATGGAATTATACTACATTTACTATTAAATTATATTGTATTGTACGGTGGATAGTATAGAATGAATATTACATTAAATAGTCTTGCGCAGTTTACATTGCACAATATATTTAGTGCTGTAATATATACTGTGTATAATCATGTCAGAATGTAAGCGCATAAGTAAATGCAACGTTATACGGTAGTACGTAACTTACGTACAATAGTAGTGTTGCATATATTTAGTAGTCTATTACTGTTGATGTTGAGGGAGAATAGTGGATCGGGGGATTGGGGGATCGAGGGATCGTTTAGTTTACCCTCAACAGGTACGCTATCATTATCTATTCCAGCAATTTAAACTACCACAATAATTTATTCTTTATAAATTATTCCCTTGTAAATTAACTTAAAACTTTCAAAGTACTTTCGTTACACTAAATTTACTTTTATATTTTGTACTATTAACAAGTTTTGTTCCATTTAATCTCTATCGATATTATTTTATGTAAAAATTATAGATACTTATTTAGGTAAAACGCTTTGAGTTTAACTAATAGTAAATTTGAATAGACCCATAATTTTTATTTATTTTATTATATAAAAATGATACTAAAATTAAACAAATTAAATTAAAAGATGTCATAGTCAACCGTTATGGTTTAGAATCTATTTACAAACTTCTTCACCGGACTTAATAACAGTTTTTTCCAAACATCTGAGATTATCTACGATCAGTTTAAAAACAGAAACTATAAGTACATGAAAGTGTTCAGATGATGAAGACAATACTCAATGGTATTGCTTTGAAAAGAAAAACAAAATTATTTATAATTTTTGAAAACATTAACTAAATAAATGATGAATAACAGTAAAAGAATAGGTAACAAAATTAATAGCGGTGATAGTAGAATGCGTAGAGGAAGAAGATGATGTTAATAGAGATGATGTTGATGTTGATATGGGCTTCAATTATTTACAATGTAGGTTAGTCGGTAAATCTAAACGGAAGGTCAAGCAATTTTATTCGTTTTAGTCGTGTTACATCTTCGCTATTATAAAGTGAATTAAGCGCCAAAGAATTTGGGCGATCTTCTAATTTTTCTTGATATTTAGAACTTAGCTGCGTAATTTCTTCTTTCTTGGTGTTGACACGTAAGTCCTAATGCAACGCATCATTTGTCACATACCATGGATAATTTGTTATAATCCGTAATTTTTTGACTCAAATCGTTGGATGATAGCAAGACTCTATTTGGTTTCACAGTTGATCCCCAAAGCGGGAACTCATACACAAGTCCACAGCAGTTTCAATATGACTTTGTACAGAAGTAGCTTGCTCTCTAATAACAACTGTGAACGTTTGTTCGTTATCCAATACAAATCTCTCAGCTTCAATCCTAGTCTTTTTCGTGTCTTCCGAATATGTTTGGACCAGATAAGGCGTCGATCTAAGTGCATTCCTAAGTATTTCACATCATCTGACTGAGGAACTGGTCTCATTTATTCGTATCGGTGGACATGTGTCTTTCCTCAAAGTAAATGTAATATGTAAACAGTAATTATTATTATTAATAACAATTTTAATTTCATTTTTTTGACAAATATATTTGTAATATTTTAAAGATATTTATTTTCTTCTTCTTCTTTTTCTTCTTCTTCTTCTTCTTTTTCTTATTCCTTCTTTGTTCTTCCACACAATGAGCTCAACTTCTTCTCCCAAGAGTATCTTCTTTGCCCAAGGTCTCTTCTACAGTGGACTTTGCTTGGCATTATGAGTCGCAGTAATGAGTACTTTTTGTTGAAATATTCTAGTTTTCGTGTTTTAATAATACACATTAGTTGGAGGTCACAATCCTTTCCACGGAGGACCTACATGTTTTCCATCCTCTTTGTCCAGTAAATCGACACATCCATCTGTATGCCCACATTTCTAAGCAATTTATAAGCCTCATTATATTTTCTGTAAGGTTTCATGGTTCTTTCCCATACCATACGGTTGAAAAGAGTGACAACTTAATATTTCTTTCTCTATATCAATTCTCTCTAAACTTCATTCTTCTCTATTAGCTCTCTATACTTCAAAAATTTGACTTACTATATTTTAGGGCCACTTAATTAATAATTTGTTAAGAATTATGAAGAAAAAATCATTCATACAAAAGTAAAAATTTGACTTAACACCAAAAAATATTTTATCAATGTTCTAAATTTCTGAAGCCTATTTGGAGCTACAGGTTACAACTGTAGAGAACCAGTTGTAATCATAACTTAGAAATCCTTCAGTAGTTTCAACATAAAGTAATGTACAACATCAGTAAAACCAAGTAGTTAATTAATAATAGATAAATTTGGAAATTGTGAATATGACAACGATCATAGAAGAAATCAGAAGGTTTAATTTAACTAATGCAATCATTTCCACAACCTCAACAATCCGTTAATTACAAATTTGTTCAATAACAATTATGATTTTATAAGTTAAATGAAATGAATTATGTTTTAGATTTAGTTGACGGACATTAAATTTCTTTCTTTAAGTGTTTAACACAATTATCATCATCGCATTTTCTAGTTATGTAATTTATAAAATCATAAATAATTCATTAAAAATTAAAAATCTGGTGTGAAACACTCAAACTATTTTCTCTTGTCAATATTATTTACATTGTAACAAAATTATTGTTATAAAATATATGACCTTTGTTTAATCATAAGTACAACATAAAAAGTAATATAAAAACCATAACTCAATTTCAATTATGATGCTAAATGAAAGCCTTTTTTCATTCGACTTAAAAGTATGAAAAATCACTAATTGGCGCTAAACTGAGCTCTGTAGAAAAAATACTTGAAATAAAAGTTGTAGGTTTTCTTATTTCCTACAATTTTAATTACATGCACTTTTTTCGGAAAATGCGTACTAAGGACGTAATCTTTAAAATTCTAATGGTTTTACTAATTTTAATGAACAAGATTCAGAAAATCACTAATAGACGCTAAACTAAGGATTGCTAGAAAAAAGTGTTTGAAAGAAAGACTATAGATTCATCAACTTTTTACAAGTTTGATTAATACGTCTTTTCTGACCTAAAATGAATATTACGGCCGCAATCTTGAAAAATCATTTATTACCAGGAGGGTACAACCTCCCCAATAATTGCAGCAGACCTGCAATTAAGGGATAGGGTGGTTACCCTACTTGTAGATAATACAAAATTTAGTAAACGAGGAGATTTTTTTTAAAATTGTTGCAGCTCTTTTTGAAGAAAATCGCAAATAAGTGAAAAATTTCACGAATAAGCTACTACTTTCGGTTGACAAATTTTAATAAAAATTTTTGTGTTGTTTCCTAGTACTAGTACCTAACTCATGTTCAGAGTTTGAACTTCGTACGTTATTCCTTTCTTGAGATATCTTATTTACACACACACACACCAATCGTTTTTCTTGGGGTTCAGGAGGCCTGAAAACGTGTAGGTGCTTCCGATGAAAACTCGATTCAAAAAATCAACATGAAAACAATACTTACCTTCCTTATTCATATAGGGCAAGAGAAAGTAAAAAGGTGTTTTATACAGGTTACAAAATACATATCCTTAATACAAAAATTATTATGAGTTGAATATAATGAAGTGGAGTAAAACTGTATGAAGTAAAAATGTATTAATTAAAATTTTATTTATGCAAAAGTATATATAACTACAAATTTCGTAAATTATAATTTTGAAAAATTAACTTTTATATCAGTTAGTTATTTCTAGTTTCTCTTTAAAAAAATAACATTTATATATAGCACAAGTAAAATATCAAATTATTGTTTAATATTTAGTTTTTCCATTCCATTTAATTTTATGTAAGTATCAAATTAAGTATTGTTTTTTTTTTAAATTTTATATAAGACTGGTTGTATTTTTTGTACCGTCTCTTTGCTTAAATTTGTAGGGTCACTACTCATATCATTATTATATCGTTCTTTTCAATCTATTTACTGAAAGTGAAAACAAAACTCACCGTAAACATTGTTTTAATAAAACATTTTGATATATGCCTATTCGGAATACAAATTAAAAATATAAAGTTTTTATTGCTTTCGTTTATTAAACATTTTTACATACGACTGATCAACGGGAAAAATTGTTTTCATTTAAGGTGTAAAAATCCCTTTAATGAGACGACGCGTCTCCTGGTAATTTTTAAAAAGGCTTACCTTTGATTTATGGAAAAAACCATCAGTGACTTTTATATCATCTAAGAGGAAATTAATAACACTATTTTTGTTTCCAAATCCCAAATTTTATTTCTTGACTTCCAGTTTTGGACCACTTCTGGTCAAACCCGGAACTTCAAACCCAATGATTTCTGTATCTACTTTTTAAGAGGAATCGAATGACACTGTTTTTGTTTCCAAATTCCGACTTTGATATCTTGACTTCCGGTTTTGGGTCACTTCCGGTCAAAACTGAAATTTAAAACCCAATTCTAGCCCACTAATTTTTGTGTAGATTACGAATCCATAAACCGTTTGTTGCTATTTTTGGTAGTTTCTGACATCTGGGTGTGACGGACGGAGAAAACAAAATGATAGATGACAAATTTTTGAAATGCCACCCATAAAATTAAAACTCTGTTAAGACTGAAAAATAGAATTTTTCGCTGCTAGCATACTTTATTCAACTACTATAAACATTTTTCCAGCGGCGCTTTACGCCAGTGAAACTATTTTCCAAATTAAGAATAAACTGACCAACTTCTTAAAACAGAACGCAGAATAATCAGAACCTCCTTCAACAAGAATTATTAAAAAAACTGGGGTATGGCTAATTCCTTCTAATAAAACTGTTTATAAGGAAATTGATCCGCTTATTAGCGTTATGAAGAAAAGGAGGATTTTTTCCACATTTTAGGAATACCGAATAATAGAATATTGAAACAACTGATCCTCAGGAACTTGAACAGAAAGATTACGGGAAGATACATCGAAGAGATTACGAGGGATTTCGATGAAATTGAACTGGCAATTGAAGACGCGTTTGACAAGAAAAAAATAAACAATACTCTCAAAACATACAGATTTTATTTGGGAAAAGTAGAAAGACGCACGGTAGAGGTTACAGATGTGATAGGGAAAAAAAGATCGGACCGTCTCAAAAAGTACTGGAAAAACCGAAGGGCTAGACCACTAATACGTTATCCGAAGAACACTAGAAATTGATATGCTTAGTAGTCCAATGTGGCCTCAAAATATAAAGAAAAATATTCATTTTTCTGTCATATATAAAGTCACATAAATTAAAATTATCTATAAAGGAAATTTCAAAGAAAAAAGAATTATGGAAAATTGTTATTTCATATAACTCATAAAATGATACATTTAAGATATGACATTGGTAATAGAAACCCTAATAAATTTTTAAGTACTTATATATTTGTATAAAATACGTGGATATTTTTTGTGTAACAAAATCTTTTTGTGGCTCAATAAAATGATAGACTAAAAGATTCCAAACGCAAAAAAGAAAAAAGCAAACATATTTTATTCTTATTTATCTCTGATAATTTGGATTTTAGACAGAGAAGACAAAGAAATAAAATATATTCTCTTATATGGCCTACCATTACCTACAGGACGGCTTACATTTGTAAAAGTTTCAGTAGTCGTTATCCATCAAGTAAATTTGTGTAGGCTGCTTTTAAAACATCTATTTTTTTATAAATATACGTACTTTCATAAAGTGTAATGGATTTGGACGATATGTTGTAGATTTCCTCTCTCGAATCAGACATTTTATAAAATTTATTACCTTAGGAGTGTCATATTGTGTATCGAAAGAGTGAGTGTAACGATGCTCATACGTGCGCGTTGATTATGTGCATTCGTTAACAATACGCGTCCATGAATTGTACAGAAAAGAGTGTATTTTTGAAAACGTGGTGTCGGTATTACTGCTCATAATTTTTTAATATATTTAATGCATATTTATGAAATCATGAGCGTTGTCTAACAGTAACTAACCGAAGGGGGTTACGAATTGCAATATATAATTCAATGACACGTATAAATTGTGTACGTTCAGTATAATCAGTGTGTGCAAGATTCATTATCAATGATAGTGTGGCTTACGTATTGTTCACATAGAGATATACTGTACATGTAGGAAATAACGAGGGAGAGTGATGGAGAAGAGGGATAGAGAGAGAGTGAGGAATAATAGTTAACTACGTTATGCATTGCCTGCTAAACATACCCCTGAGTACGACCTTTACGTAGTCCTATCTATATTACATTACTTTGCACTGTACGATAACTTGAAATTATTTACAAGTGTCGAGGCAATTGATGTAAGGAATCTCGTACGCATTATTATAATATTTAATAAGCCTACTGCACATATAATTAATATAATTAATATATTTGTTATTCATTTTTTAAAGTCACATCAACAGCTTAATCATTAGTGACTACAGTGGGTTATGGAACGTTGGGTTGTGACTTGTTATAATTTCCAGACCCTAGCCGGGAATCGAACCCGGGACCTTTACGTGATAGGCCAGCGCGCTACCATTACGCTACAGAGGCGGCCTAATTAATACTTTTGTTATGTATATATATCCATTCAAAACCATCATACTCTCTCTACTTCGTTGGTATTAACTCAGGTTTAATATTACGAAATTGTTAGTGAAAGGGTAGTTTTCTGTTTTACATTTGATGCAATATTCATCGTATATTTTTTAGGGTGACGGTTAATTCATTTATATCTTCCCAGAAAGATATTTATTATAAATGAATCATAATTTGAATGAATTATTATATTTTGTTGTACATATATAGTGAGTGCTCCAAAGGTGGCCCATGCTTCTAAGGTAGCCCATTTCAATTTTCAGATTTTAGTTGCTCTACAACTAGCTAGATGCAGGTACTAACTTGAACAGAGAAGCAGTCTAGCGCCATCACTATAAAGTAACGTCTCTAGGAGGAACGCCGGCCATATTATTGTTGTTTGTGTACTCAAAGTTGTCGGTTGGCTTCGTACTACAATATTCTGGTAAGTAGAATTTCTTTGTTAGTTTAAATAATTTATAAATTTATAATTTATTAACCTTGAGTATTATATACCATTTTAAACTGCTGTTGTTTTTGGCTTTTATTGCGAATGTTAACACGTTGAAGTTTAACCTTACGGTTAAAACCATTGAAACCATTGGCCACCTTTGTAACACGGTGTTCCAAAGGTGGCCGCTGGTAAAATAAGAATTTTTAATTGAAAAATAATAAAATAACTATTGCAAAAAGTTTAAGTACAGGCAAGAAGTAAGTTCATGGGACCAACAATCGATGAGAAAGTTTATAAAATTTAAAACGCTTTATAACTATTTGTTTTAAATTTTTAATCCTTAACTATGGCCACCTACCTTCGGTAAGCCACCTTAGTAGGTAAGTACACCTACCTTATATATATATATATATATATATATATATATTTGATAAAATGTAATATAAATTCATAATGTAATATTCAATATGATATAGGGAATACAATATGTTATAAGGGAATAGTATAGGTAAAGATTAATTCTCACACATTAGTGTCCGTTGAATATCTCGGTTTTCCTTAAAGTTTGTTGTTTCGATACGGTGTTATTATCAAAGACTTAAGTTAAAATCAAATTTTAACCTAAGTTTTAATTTTAATTTTAAAAATCTAATTTTAATTTTTAAAATCAAATTTTAAATTATGATCGATTTTAAAATTTATTTCTGTCAGATACCTTTTTATATTGATTGAGCCATGAATAATTTTTGGATGGGGACCAACCTTAACTACCATTGTTGAATTTTTATTTAAATATTTTAAAATATTGCGTACAAACCAATTTTTGTAGTAGGAACTTTTTTATTGATAACTACTCAATATTACAACTAGGTTATATTTTGTTACTTGAATGACATATTGAGTGGGCTGTAATTGAATAATGATACACAACACTTTTTGATATTTTTTGGTTCTTTGGAAAGTCGTTATTTTTTTAATTGTGTGATGATTTCTACATAAGCCGTGGCTAGAGTGCAGGTAATGTATATGAGGTGATATGCAGATGAAACAATATCAGGTCTCACCGGGAATCGAAGCAGGGACACTGGTATAGACATCAGTTGTGCTGAGCTCTATGCCAATGGGCCAGGTCAACACATAGTTGCTAGTTTTGCTAATGTAAAATACAATGTGATTTTCATAGCAGGGGTCGGACTGCATTGGCGCTGTCTTTTAAAAATTTTATTTCTTTTATCTTTCTTCAGAAGCAGCTACAATTGTAAGTTAAAATAACCAGCAGTATTTATGTAAATGCAATTGTATTATGTTCTGTTTTTAGCTTTGGTGAGGAAATATCCTAGTGGTAAACCCTCATCAGTGTTTTATACGGAATCCCTGTTCAAGTATCTCTTAATCTGTGATTTTGAAATCTTCTTTGTGGATTTTGTAGTAGGTGTGGGTGTGGAAATGTTCTTATTTCTATACGAGGGAGTACCCAAAAGAAACCGGAATTATTTTTTAAAACTATTTATTTTTAATTTTTTTACAAAAGAACCTTATCCCCTTCAAAATACTCTCCATTACAACTAATACATTTGTCCCACCGGTGCTTCCACTGTTCAAAACATTTTTTGTACTCCTCTTCAGTGATGGCTGCCAGCTCATCCGTCGTTTTTTTCTTGACATCATCAACGTTGTTAAATCGGAGACAAGTCATGCCCCTTTTCATGCGTGGGAACAAGAAAAAATCACACGGAGCCAGATCGGGTGAGTACGGTGCGTGTGGTAGCAAAACCATGCCGTTTTTCGCCAAAAACTGGGTAACCGAGATTGCCGTGTGTGCAGGCGCGTTGTCGTGGTGGAAAAACCAGTCCCCTGTCTGCCACAAATTAGGTCTTTTACGACGAATGCTGTTTCGTAGTCTTCTTAACACTTCAAGATAAAAAGCTTGATTTACCGTCTGGCCTGGTGGAATGAACTCTGAATGGACAATTCCCCTCACATCAAAAAAACAAATCAGCATTGTTTTGATGTTCGATCTGACTTGACGACTTTTTTTGGTCGGGGTGATAATGAAGTCTTCCATTGACTGGATTGTTGTTTGGTTTCTGGGTCGTACCCATAGCACCAAGACTCGTCACCCGTAATGATCTTTGACATGAAATCTGGATCAGTTTCAAGCTGTTGTTTCAAATCACTACACGTTTCAATTCGACGTTCCTTTTGAGTGTCTGTCAGAACCGAGGCACAAACTTGGCAGCGACTCTTTGCATTGTCAAGTCTTCTGTTAAAATGCGTTGGACTGAGCTCCAAGATAACCCACTAACCTGTGATATTTGGTCAATGGTCTGTCGTCGGTCTGTTCGTACAATTTCTTTCACTTTCACAACATTTTCGTCTGTTCGGGAAGTCGACGGTCGTCTAGAACGAGGTTTGTTCTCAATCGACATGTCGCCATTTTTAAAGCGCAAAAACCACTCGTACACTTGGGTTTTTCCAATAGCGTCGTCTTTGTAAGCTGTGTTCAACATTACAACTGTTTCCGCGGCGTTTTTACCGAGCAAGAAGCAAAATGTCACAGCCGCACGTTGTTCATTAAAACTTGCCATCATGAAAAACGACACGAGCACAAAACAGCACTAGCGAGAACAATCACTGCACGAGAACAGAACAAGCTAGATCAACGAACAAAATGGCATTGAACTGGCAATGAGTAGCGCTACAAGCAGCCTAGTGGCGGGAATTTGTACTGCACAAGCTCCGCCCACAGCAGAGCTATTCCGGATACTTTTGGGTACCCCCTCGTATATGCGTTGTTTAGGTCAACAGCCGAAAGGCTGGTTTGAACCTCTAGAGGTTTTACTAAGTAAAAACGAGGAGTGAGGTGGTTTAATATTGCCTTCCTCACTGAATTGAAAGATTATGCTTATCAGAATGCCAGACCATCCGAAAAGCATATCGAACCCGGGACTCCGGCGTAGAAGCCAGTTGCACTAACCACTACGCCATCGGACAGGCCGTTGCCTGCCTTGAAGATTATTTCATCTTATGTCAATAAAAATCATTTTTATGTTTTTATAATTTTTTGTACAGAAAATATTACAATAGGCTATATATGTTTATAGGGGAAAAAAGAAAAAACTCATACCTGCGTTCAGAAATAGTTTCCTTGGCAGGTATTATTTTTTCCTATAAAAGTATTTTATTTTTATTTTTATATATATATTTTTGTTTTGTTTTACGTCTGACTGTTTTGCAAATTCTGCAGACGATGGAAAATTATGATAGATGAAAATGAATGATAAAAAAGTGCTAGACCTGGCCGGAATCGAACCCGGGACTCCGGCGTAGAAGCCAGTTGCGCTAACCACTACGCCATCGGACAGGCCGTTGCCTGCCTTGAAGATTACTTCATCTTATGTCAATAAAAATCATTTTTATGTTTTATAATTTTTTGTACAGAAATAATTACAATCTGCTTACTTTTGGAGCAGTGAGTAAAAATTTTAATAATATTTAACACATTAGAAAGAGAACTACCTGAAGTTATTCCAAAATACTATTTACAGAACCAAGAATGAATATGTAGTACTATTGATAAAAAGTAACTATTTGCAAAAATATTATGTTCAAAAAGTTTACAAAAATTCTGTTGTATTTTTCTTTTTAATCGTCTTCGTGTTTCACTGTTAATGGTAAGTTAATGTCAAGTTAATGGCGAGGTGATAATAGTGACTTCCTAATTTCTTTTGATATTTTGCATAATTTTTTTATTAACTCTCTATGTACTTTTGGTATATTGGTGTCTCGGTGTATTTTAATAATTAATGAAATTTTCTGTAGAAAACTTTTAAAATTGTTTTTATCGAAGGAATTTTATTTACAGATTATTTTCAGTAAAACATAGTTTATTGTTATCTTTTATACTCCCGATCATGGTTTGGGCACTATAGGGTTCTGTTCTGCCTCTCCTTCTTCATACTCTGAATACATCTTATTGTGAAATCAATAATGATTGCAACACTGTAACGTTCACTTTTCAACATTTCTAAATTTATCTTTTCACTGGTGTAGGTTGTTGAAAATTATATAAAATTAAGAAAATTACACAATATTACGTTTACCACAATATCGGGAAACTTGACTATCCATATACTACTATAATACTTATCCAACACCTCACACTGACAGACAGATTTAAGAATTTTCAGGCTTTACATTAGCCAGGAAATGGGTATGGAACAACCACTCACGACAAAAATAAATTTCAATCTTGTTTTTCTTTTTTTGGGTTTTACGTCCGACTGTTTTGCAATTACTACTAATCCAGACGATAAGAAGGGTAATAGATGAAAAAGTGCCAGACCTAACCGGGAATCGATTCCAGCACCTCGGCATTGAAGCCTTAGCACTAACTACTACCCTTATTCATTGGGACCTCAACTCCTATAGCCTACGCATTTTACACAACCATTAAAAAAGATTATTATACATTCTTTTTTATTTAAAATTCTGAATCACGTATATTCAGAAATTTGGCCATAACGGGCAGGTGGAGTGTTAAATAATTGCACTCGATCTGCTGGTTCCAGGGCTACAAAAATAGTTCTGTTTCTTATCACATAGTCAGCCAATTATATGACTGAACTATTTAAGAACAGAAGAAGTAGAGGTGTAAAAGACACTACTCAGAATTATTTCCTCTGAGAGTAATAAATTTCACTATACAGCAGACCCCGTGGTGCATGAAGTGAAAGTGTCATTTGCAAGATGGAAAGAAGGTGCTTTTCGGAGGGTCTGGCATTCTGATAAGCATAATCTTTCAATTCAGTGGGGAAGGCAATATTAAATCACCTCACTCCTCGTTTTTACTTAGTAAAACCTCTAGAGGTTCAAACCAGCCTTTCGGCTGTTGACATAAACAACGCATAATATAGAAATAAGAACATTTCCACACCCACACCTACTACAAAATCCACAAAGAAGATTTCAAAATCACAGATTAAGAGATACTTGAACAGGGATTCCGTATAAAACATTGATGAGGGTTTACCACTAGGATATTTCCTCACCAAAGCTAAAAACAGAACATAATACAATTGCATTCACATAAATACTGCTGGTTATTTTAACTTACAATTGTAGCTGCTTCTGAAGAAAGATAAAAGAAATAAAATTTTTAAAAGACAGCGCCAATGCAGTCCGACCCCTGCTATGAAAATCACATTGTATTTTACATTAGCAAAACTAGCAACTATGTGTTGACCTGGCCCATTGGCATAGAGCTCAGCACAACTGATGTCTATACCAGTGTCCCTGCTTCGATTCCCGGTGAGACCTGATATTGTTTCATCTGCATATCACCTCATATACATTACCTGCACTCTAGCCACGGCTTATGTAGAAATCATCACACAATTAAAAAAATAACGACTTTCCAAAGAACCAAAAAATATCAAAAAGTGTTGTGTATCATTATTCAATTACAGCCCACTCAATATGTCATTCAAGTAACAAAATATAATCTAGTTGTAATATTGAGTAGTTATCAATAAAAAAGTTCCTACTACAAAAATTGGTTTGTACGCAATATTTTAAAATATTTAAATAAATTTCAACAATGGTAGTTAAGGTTGGTCCCCATCCAAAAATTATTCATGGCTCAATCAATATATAAAGGGATCTGACAGGAATTAATTTTAAAATCTATCATAAAATTTGATTTTAACTTGAGTGTTTGGTAATAACACCGTATCAAAACAACAAACGTTAAGGAAAACCGAGATATTCAACGGACACTAATGTGTGAGAATTAATCTTTACCCATACTATTCCCTTATAAGTGAAAAGTTGAGTCAATTTAGGAATGGTAAATTAACGCAGACCTTCTTAACTTAGTCTTTCTCGAAATTGTTTATTTTGCTAATAAAGGCTTACAGAGAAGTTTACTCTGAGCAGAAAATCCTCTTCTGATATATTAACTGGAAAACCAGATAGTAGGATACAATTTAACAGACTCTATTACGGTGTCTTTCATAACAAGTTTTAAACCTGTCGTTTAAAATTAAAAATACCTGAAAACTGGTTGGTATTTTTCAGTTATGAAGATTTTATTAAAACTAATAATATAATTTTTTAGCATTATTTAAAAATTATTCTTTGTTAGGTTAAGATAAGTTTTCATGACATCATTTTGGTCATAAATAGTAGGCTGATGTTGTTTAGGTAATCAGCCTTAGATCATCAGGCTAGCTTGAACCTCTAGAGGTTTTACTAAGTAAAACGACGAGTAAGGTGGTTTACAATTGCCTTCCACACTGAGTGGAAAAGTATGCTTATCAGTATGCCAGGCCTTCTGAAAAGCATCTACTTTCCACCCTGCAAAGTACACTTTCACTTCATTCACCATAGAATCTGGCTGTATGAAATTTATTAATCTCAGAGAATGTAACTCTAGTGTCTTTTACACCTCTACCTCTTTTGTTCTTAAATGCTTCAGTCATATAATTGGCTGAGCATGTGATAAGAAACAGAACTTTTTTTGTAGCCCTGGAAGCTGATCGAATTTTAATAATTTAACACTTCACCTGCCTGTTATGTGCACAACAGTAGACTATAACTGTTATCTTGTATTTGTTTTACATTTTTTAATTTATGTAAATACTGTAAAGCCTACTATGTTTTCAAAACACTGTTTTGTTTGAGTTTTCCATGAAGGTATCATAATTTTACTGTTTTCCCGCCCCGAATAATAATTTATTTTTAAAAACTTCTCTCCCCCTGTCTCACTACCCACTCACTACCCTCACTCACTACCTTTATCTCTAATGTTCGAAATATAAAAAGTTGATAATTATTTATTAATTTTAGTTTAGTTTCTACTAAGAATGAATATTGTAGCAGTGTGTTCTTTACCTAACCAATATTAACTCTTAACCGAATTGAACTATATGTCTGCTGGAAACCCAGCTGGTAATAAAATATTGTCGACATACATTATTTTTAACTTCATTTATTTACTTGATACATGTCCGTGAATTTTTTGATACAATATTTAATATTTACATTCAGTATAAACTTTATGAGTAGGTAAAGAGTTTGAAAGTAATAGCTAGAAAGGGGATAGCATCCAAATGATGGTGCCCCTGCGACAATCATTTTTTCACTTAATTTATTTTTATTTATAACTGTGTGGTTTCTCACAACCAGCAAATATGCATTATATATATATATATATATATATATATATAATATTAAATGACGTTATACGCTAAAGGAGGCACCACTCATAGTAGGGCTCCCGCAGTTAATTACTACAGTTAGCCTTTTCACAATTTAATCATTAAGATTATTTAATTTATAATAGCAAATTTAATTATTTTGTTATTAAGCGTTATTAAATTTGAACTGTATTGAATAAAGTTAACCCAAGTCTCTGCTTCACCTCCTGCTGAGCTTACTATATGGATTACCTGGTAAATGTGGATAACACGAATCAATGGGTTGAAGTTGTAATTTTAATCTTAAGCGTTGATACATTTCGTGTACGGTGGCATTAATAAATAGGATTTTTAGGTCCAAGTGAAGTGTGTGATTCGACAGAAAAAACTGAGCATTAACTAGTGTACGAAGCCATTTTGATTAAAACCGTTGAAGTTTAGCTCTGACTGATGGTTTTGATGAGCCATAGATCTGACAACCATATATTCACATTGGCTTAATTAAAGTCTTATATAACAGCTATTTTAGAGGAATCGGCAATTTTGATCGACGAGATAGAAGCCTGTATACTTGTTTTCGCCTACCATCTAATGTTTTATGTTTAATGGTTACATGTTTCATGTAAGCCGTCTGTCTATATGTTGACCGAGATACCGAATTTTGTCGGCTTGAAGTAGAGGAGACAATTCTTAAATTTTAAGTTTATCGATGATTTTTTTATACAGTCTAGTAATACGTTACAAAAACACTTATTTAAACAATGATAAAACCTACAAAAAATTAATGTTGAAACAAAATTTTATATAATAAACAGTAGTAAGAAATTATTAACAGTAAAAAATACAAAAAAAAATTCATCAAAAATAGAAAGTTACATGCAGTAGAATAAGACTTTTACAAAAGAACGTTTAGTAAGTTGTAGTGTGCCGAATTGACTGAACACCTGGAATTGTTTATTTTCTGAGTTTATTAAAATGATAAACATCTCCAGCTGATTATTTTTTAAGAATTATTTAAAATTATTTCACATCAACAAAATTATTTCAATGAAAAGTTATTTATTTCAGTTGCTAGGCGACTAGAGAAGAACAAGATAAATTTTGTATGAAATTATTTTTAGTGAGGGGCAAGATGGCGGTATAAACGGGTGTCCCTCACTCAGTCTTTTAAAAAATAGTGATTAAAATGTAATAATTAGTAAAATTAGATGAGAATTAGTATACTATAAAGTGTTTATCGTATAGTGTTGTTTAATGAACAGATAAATGAGATGTGAGATAACATATAAAACCTAAAAATAAAATAAACAGTGAGTACATAAAAAACTGAAAGATATATTCATAACAGAATAAATATTGTAAAAAATAAAGTATTAATTGTTTACTAATTTAGTTCTTCTACAAATTTTCAAACTCTCGTGTGAATAAAATATAATTTATTTAACAAATTGGCATCCAGCTTGTGTGGAGTTATTTTATTCAGATCATTAAAAATTGTCCATCCCTCGTGGGGAATATCGTGGGGATTATTTTATTTCTCTTCAAAGTTTAGACTACATACATACTACCATCTTTTTAAATAAAACAAAAAATGAGAGTAAAGAAAACTACAAATAGAAAAGTAAATAAAGCTACAAGTCCAGAACATGATTTCTTTTAATCTCTTTAATCTTTTTAATCTCTTGCCTGTTGTCTAATAAGTTAATTACAAGTAAGTTTTGATGACAGTTTATACATTGTTGATACGCTGCATTAAACCTGTGGATTTCATATCTTAACTTAAGGTACGACCACGTATTCTTCAATTTCGCTATCTTTTCGAACAATATAAAATTATTTCAAAACTTATATCATAAAATTTAATATTATAGTTAAACTGCAATAAAAACGTAAACTATCATGTAATAAAAAAATAAATATTTTTAGAGGTAGGTTTTCATTAAATTAGACCATAATTTTATGTTTTCATCATTAGAAATTTTGTCACATTATCAAATATGCTCTGATTTATATAAACAGGTATTTACTGTATAAAAATACGAATAAGATAAGAAGAAATGTTTTAAAATGTTTATATATTTTTTGCTATTTTAAATTTCAGCGATATTTATACTTATTGCCAGTAAAATTATGAATGTTTAGTATTACACTTCATACTCGTATATTATAAATTTAAGAGTTTAAAAAAATTAATTGATTAAGGAATCGAATAAGCTAAATTTGTTTAAAATGTACTTTGTATAGATTAATTTAATTTTATTCTTAATTAGTAATTATTGTCCTTTGTGTGAATTAACACAATTTTTTTTATCGAGTCAATTACATAGATGAAAAATTTGGGAATTGTTAATATAAAATATCTAAAAAATTATTAAATAGTAAATCTGCAATACTAATTAAATGTTGGAGGATCTTTTCGTAAATGGCTACTAGTATTAAAAATAATAATAATAATATTTTTACTAATCTGATAAAATGGTTTTTCCAATAAATGTTTCGTTATTTGAAAAAAAAAGTTAATAAGTTTTCATGGTACTAGCAAAATATTTCTCGCTGAACAAATTTGATTTGTTGGTAATTTTTAGTGTTAACAAACAGCAAAAAAAATTAACAATAATTGAATCAAAAACGATTATTAAAAAAAATATATTGTCCATTAATACATCAGTGTTTGTCCAAATATGTGTTTAAAGTGTAGTTACATGTAGGCTTACATATATATAATTTATTTACCGTCGCATCAACTGCAACGGTCATTAGCGTCGACGTTGAGGTGTAACTGTGTGCAATGGAGGACGAAATGATTTTTTGTAACGTATGAAAATATGCTGTGCCTAAGTGGGATTCAAACCCCCGACCACATGATGAGAGGCGAGCACGTTACTAACTACCCAATTGGGCCGGCGTAGTTATATTTTTGTTTGGGCCCGGTTCTAGGTTTTAACATATCAGTAAAGCCGGGCGCATTGGCGTAGTTGGTAACATGCTCGCCTCTGATCTTGCGGTCTTGGGTTCGAATCCCATTCAGGCACGGCATATTTTCATACGTTGCAAACAATCATTACATCCTTCACTGTCTGCATTAGCAATTGCAGAACAGTCGGACGTTAAACAAAAAAAACATATTAGTATTACAATGGCTCTAATGTTCACTCAAGGTATTATTTCTGGTTTCTCCGGAAATAAAAATACTAAATTAATATGACCAGCAGTATTTAAATTAATTTAATTAAGTATTCGATTTCCTGTTTTTGTCATGATTGCTGAAATTACTCAGTGGCAAATTCTTATTGTCCTTTTATGCGAGAAAACTATTCCGGCATTTCTTTTGTCTACTTTGTGTTTTTTGGTAATGTTATTTTTATGAAGTCCAAATCTCTGGGTTTGTGTAATTTTGAGTTTAGTAGGTTGTACAATTTATAGCGGTTAATTTTTAATGTTTTTTTTATATTGTATATATGTTTAGTTTTCGAATTACGAACGTAGTGAGGACTACATGTGACTGAATATCAAAATTTATTCTGAAGTGTTTGTTGCCACTTCATATTTGTTTTTACCTGAAGCGTAGATCAAAGCTCCGTGTATACACATGGGACAAATCATTTGATCCGTTTTTATGAACTTCAGAAGATCAATTCAATTTATTACGCACAAATTTTATTTTCAGTGTTTTTTATATGAGTAGGTTTTCGTTTAGGTTTGAATATGAAATTGGGATGCTTTTGTAAAAGTCAGTTTTCATAAGGCAATTTTGATTGATCAACTTTGCTTGTTCAACTAAAATTGAATGATATGATTCTACTGGAACGCATATATTGGTTGACATTAGTTTTTTAATGAGTCATCTCAGAAAGGGGACAAATGAATTGCCAGTGCGTTAATTTACTATCTAAAATTCTGATTAATGAATTTTTGAAAAATTTGGTACATCATAAACATTTTACAAAACAATCACGCATAAAGCGCCGTTATTGGATTCGTAATAGCAAAACTGTCGGACGCAAAAAAATTATTCGTTCATCTTTGTTTTTATAAACTATATTTTATAACGTTTTCGAAGTCATTGAACGAGGGTTTATGTTTACCATACAGATAAAATTTATTAACCTATTTAGCTTAAATGTATTATGTTTCAATAAATTATTTTCAAATGTCATTCACGAGATAAGCTAAATTATTAGTTGTACAGGTGTACTAGTGAAGAAAAGATACATAATTAATTACTAGTACGTAAATAATTTACATGAAAAAAGATTGATTTTGACAAATGTTTCAACGCTTTAATTAAATTCCGACAAAGTACCCCTTACGTATTTGAATAATTAAACGTCATTATGTTGTTATTTTAATATAAATTTACTGCACACAACAAAAGTTAATTTTCCTTAGATGTTACATACGGTACTTTTTTACTTAGAGTTACTGTAAATGCTTTTTAAACATTGTTTTAACACTAGATAATTAACGTCAGAGTTCTTTAACCAGATTCCATGTTATCTATAGCTACTAAAAATAGAATTGTTTGTAGTAACAGGAATAGTTTTGTTTTAAATCTACGAACTTGAGTAAAGTACTTACATACTCTTAGAAAACAATATATTTTCAATAATTCAAAATAAAAAAATTACTTATTTGATTAGTACTTCAGGTTAGCAATCTTCAAGTTGTTTGTAAATGTCTGCGTTGGTACCAGATTTATAATAAATCAATAATAAAGTTTCTTATAATGTCATTACTAAAAACGATTGATTTTTAAACATTTTTATCATTGATGAATATGTTTTGTCCCATAATTTTAACAGTTCGAATTAACTTTTAATTTCATAAGTTTCCCAGGAGTTTTTTCATTAGATAATTTACATGTTCTTTTAAATTCATTCCTAACTGTTCTATTTTAATAATGAAATCGAAAATAATATTGGTAAAAACGACTGACTTTAAAACAACTTATGAAGGTATAAAGTCAAAGCTGTAATTTACTATGTTGAACAGATATTTACAGGTAACAGGTAATATCATATTTACAGGTGATATCACTTGGCATTACCGTAAAGTTTAACAAATTAAATAAAGTTAATATTTCTTGACAGTCCTAACAAATTTACATGAAAATATTTATAAAATAATGCATGCTGTTTTGCACGATAACCTATATAAATCTGAAAAGGTCTTTTGTTTATATTAAGTAAGTTATTTTAAGGAATTTCAGTAAAAAAGAACAAGGAAGTTTTATCGATTAGAATACAAGTTTACTTTTTCATCGAGAAATTTTAGTTATGGAAATATTGTTGGAGGAAATTAAATTTATCCAACAATATGTATCTATTAAAAACATAAAATAAATACTGAAAATTTATAATATTAAATTTTAATGACACAAATAAAATTTTAAATATTTATAAAACATGTATTAAAGTTTGTGAAAATATTGTACAGACCACGGCACATGACAGTGAGCAGAAAATGCAACCAAATTGCTGCGAGAAGTGCAGTAGACATGTTTCATATCACATGATGCGGACGAGCGTCGGAACGCAACTGGCGGGAAGATCAACACATTCATTCGTACACCAAGCGCCGCGACGCCTTCAAAGAACTTTAGTAATTGATCATGCGCCTGCCCACGGCTATGCACCTCGTAAGTCGTCGTCATTTCACTCCCACAATTAAATAAATTAACACTAGTACCTTACTCTCGTTTAAACTACACATTTCATAAACGCAAATCGAATGAATGAATGAGTACACGAATGAGTCAGTTATTTCTGTCTCTTGTTTTTCTTGTTACTTTACTAATCGACGTAACTTTGAACATTCTTAACCATTTAACAGTCATTGCAGCTATTATATGCAAAAACTATTATCAAACTACTGTAATTATGAATCATTAGAACTGTTACATAGTTATTAATTTATTATACTAATTAATTCACTAATTACTGTTACATAGTAAGAATAAGTTGCTTCTAATTACATCCTAACTACTTGTACAATATATTATACGTTTAAATAAGTAGACTATAAGTGTACTGTTTTTTTTTAAGTATGGGTGCTATCAAAATTAGGCAACTTCTACTAAATGACAAAACTAATCTATATTAACATAACGAAGTAACGTTTGTAGCTTACGAGGTAAAATTCGCGTCTATTGTTTTCTGATCAATAGTCGTGTGTGTAAAATAGTCAGTTTCTTTTTATATTACCTTACGAGAGGCGTGAGTTCAAGTCCTACGAATTAAAACTTCTTTTTGTTAATTGATATTGATTATTAATTTAATAAAGAAAAATATTTGAAATTATTATTGTAATTTTTAATGCAATAGAGTATAACTAGCTAACTTACAAGTAAATGGTTTTTTATTTAATTGGTGTAGTTGGTAACGTGCTCGTCTCTCATCATGCTGTCTTGGGTTCGAATCCCATTCAGGCACGGGATATTTTCATACGTTACAAAAATCATTTCATCCTTCACCGTCTGCATTAGCAGTAATTGCAGAACAGTCGGACGTTAAACAAAAAACAAAAATAAGCAAAAAAAATGATAAGTTAAAAAACTATTTATAATATTTTAAATAAAATTATCAGCAAAACAAAACAATAAATAAAAATAAATATGCGTAGGATTCGAACTCACAGCCTCTCGTGCGGTAACATCAAAAGTAAAATTCAACTTTCCACTGTACACGTACGGCCAACGTTAAGACAATAGTGTGCAAATTTTTGTCTTATGTTAAGTACCGCGCTATATTGAAATTTAATAAAACTTTTTTCTTTATTTATTAGTTATTATCTATTAAAATCTTTTGAAGACTCATGTTTATTCTGTCTCCAAACGACTGGAATAATAAAAGTAAGATTAGGGCCTACATTCTTGTACAAAGATTAATGTTGACAGTTCATAGTTAAATGTTAATTTACCTGTATGTTAATTTTTTTGGAAAGCGCGATATATTTTTTATTGTATACAATCTATTAAAAACAATGTATTGTACCTATTACGCGGGTATCAGGAACTATACACTACCGCTTTACGATACATCAACCCATACATTTTCCTTTTTAAAATTCATTTACGGAATAGCTATCAAAAAAATAACTTCACATCCGATTTTTGCATAACTTTAAAAAAATCGAAAAGTCCATGTCATTTTTACTTTCTCTTACCCTATATGAAATATAGATACACAATGTAGAAAAGTTATGTTTTCATATTGTTTTCCCAGAGTCAAGTTTTCACTGGAAATGTACATTTGCAGGTCCACTGAGTCCAAACGCATGTTTTTATCGATTGATCTGTTTGTGTACAAGTGTTTGTTGACTAAATAACAAAAAATGTTAAAGTGTAAACCGTTGAAACTTGAAATTAAAGTTAGATATTATGAGCGGACCCGACATGAAAGTTTTTATCCAAATCTGTCAACTGAAAGCAACAGTTTACTTTTGAGCACAGTTTTTTCAATTTTTTGCAATTCTCTCTCAAACAAAAAACCGGTTAGGATGATTGTGTTTGAATTTATCACATTTACTATACTTTTTGTGTTCTATAAGATGAGCTAAGTGACGTTTCTGCTAAAATTTTTGGAGGCTGTGCTTTCGTAAGTTAGTAAAAAATTGTTTTTATTTTAAAATTGCAACTTTAATTTGCATTTTAAGGCAAAAATTATTATTATTATTATTATTACTACTACTACTTCTAAAAATACGTCACAATGACCACGTATTAGCCAAAATATAACTTTCACTTTTTCTTCCTTCCAAAAGAGATGTGTCTACTTCCTTGATTGTTTTCAAAGATTTCTCATTGTTCAAACCTATTTTTCCCTTACGTCATCAAAAATTTTTCTAGGAGCTGATGCTTCGTAACTTATAGGAACTATTCTACGATCATAAATTGTCTTTCTATTATTGTCTCAATCCATGCAATCTGTATCTTTGATTTATCATACATTTTCTCTTTAAAGATGTCTGGCATCCTTTTGATTTATTTAAATGTGTAAATTGTAACGTTTATTGGGAAAACGTTACAATTCAATTTAATTATTTCTTTTCCTGGTTCAGTTCTGTTAGATTTATTATTTCGTTATCTTCTTATGTCATCGTTAATTAGTTATCTCGTTTCCGAATTGTTTTTCGTTCCGACTTTGTACTACCGACTGCTGCTATCTAATTTATCTGGGGTGAGATCCGTTTCAACCTGCCTTACTTGTTTTTGGATTATTTGTCTGGCGGGGTGGAAGGGGTCGATGACGTCAGATCCGAGGTTTCCTTCTGAGAAATTTTTGCTTCTCTCGCTCTCTTGCAGCAAATGGTCATGTCGATGGACGTGCTTTTATTCTTGTGTTAGTGCCGTAACCTTTTGAGTTTTTCGGGGCGTCGTTATGTTGCCTTACGTATGACCATTTTGCCTTCCCGTATTCGGGACCAAGTATGGGCGTATGTAACCAAGTATGGGCGTATGTAACCAAGTATGGGCGTATGTAACCAAGTATGAGCGTATGTAACCAAGTATGGGCGTATGTAACCAAGTTTGGGATGAAAATAACCAAAATGTAATCGACTTTTGGGGGAAGATTCTCCTTATGTTTTTTGAGTCTGTGGTACTAATCCCGTTGGCTAATAATGAATTTTCATACGTCACCCGGAAACTTCGTATCTCATCTATTCAAATTTACTTCTCTAAAATGAACTACTTTTAATGTATCTGCTATAAGACGAAAATCCATCATCATTAAGTTTTTGCAAATTATAAAGAAATGATTCAACTTTTGTTAAATTATGCTGTTATGCATAGTCTGGTCAAGACTTGTCTTGCATCCATCTAGTTTGCTTACTATAGTATTAAATTTTTTTTGGGCTTTCCATAAAAATTTTTTATTTTACTGTAAAACTTAATTTATTTAAGCAAAAGCTGCATAAATGATTATTTTGTAAAAATTTGTAAACTCTACTTATTCTAGTTAACTTGCTTTTGGTTAAACGAATCTAATTATTTTTCTTCTTAAAATTTATTTTATTTAACTGGATTATACTTTTAATGCAAAGCTAATTATGTTTTCCTATTAATTTAAATTTTTATTTTAAAATATTAATCTGTTATACGAAAGGCCTAACCAAATTAATTTTGATTCTATTGTTTCATTTTAAATAATAATTATTATTATATCGACATGATCTTCTTTCTTAAAATTAAATTTATTTTGTTTAACTGGATCCAGTATAATGCATGCTAATTTAAATTGAGCTCATTTTTGTCTTTAACACATAATTTTGGCTATCTATGATTTTTAATATTTAAACGCTTGTGTAACTTTTATTCTGCGTTAACTTAAAATCAATATGTAACTTTATCTATTAAGTATTCTCACTCATTTAATTTAAAATTTTATTAAAATTTTTTAACTAATTTATATTTTTGTTAATTTTTGCACCACATCACCGCAGTCTCTCCTTTTGGGGTGTTTTTTTTTCTTTTTTGTGTCCCCTGTGCCAATTTTGCTTTGTAGCGATTCTTGGGTTGTATCGCTCGGGCAAAAAGGGGTTACAAAATTACCTACCTTTTTTTCCATTCATTCGCGCCATATTTATAAAATTTAAGACGTCTTTCGATACTGTTTCTTCAAGAGTTTCTATGCGTTAGTAAAGTTCCTTATTATTTGATAATTTCTCAAAGCTTGGTTTCCAACCTAGATATTTTACAGGGCCATAGATTTTCCTCAGAATATTTCTTCCTATTTTAAAAAGCTTGTTTAATTCACCTTTAAATTGTAGTAAATACCAATGAAAGTATAGAAAATTAAAAGACCTGAAAATAGTTTTATTTCAAGCGTGTTTTTCTACAAGGCTTATTTCAGCGTCAATTTGTGATTTTTCGTATTTCCCTATCATTATATCAGTCCGATATCAATCTTTCATTAAAAATCCCTCCCCATTTCGTTTAAAAACCTAAACCAAGAGCTAAAACCTTTTTTCGCTGTACATACACTGTAATATGTTAACAGGTTGACTGCTGTGAGACATATTTTTACTTTCTCTTGCCTATATGAATATAGGAAGGCAGTATTGTTTTCATTTCGATTTTTCGAAATCGAGTTTTTACCGGATATACAGGTTTTCAGACTACCTGGACCCAAAAACATGGTTTTAGCGATTGGTCTGTGTATATGTGTGTGAACAAAATATCTCAAGAACGGAACATCATAAAAAGTTGAACCTTGAAACTTATGTTAGGTACTGCTACAGGAACCGACAGGAACATTTTTATTAAAATCGGTCAACTGGAAGTAGTACGTAGTTTATTCTTGTCATTTTTCATTTTTTTGCGATTTTCTCAAAAACGGCTCTTACATATTTTTTTAAAAATCGCCTCATTTACTATATTTTTTATTCTCTACAAGATAGGATAGGCACCATGGTCTGCTAAAATTCTTAGGAAGGCTGTTCTCTAGGAAAAGTTTTTTTTTAGATTGCGGCCTTAAATTGCATTTTAGGGCAAAAGTGTATATAATTAACGTTGTAAACAATATAAAAATCTGCAACTTTTGTTTCAAACTTTTTTTTGTATAACGCTTAGTTTAGCAGTAATTAGTGATTTTATGCTTTTTTTATGAAAATCTGTAAAATTTCTAGTGATAACGAACGCGGTACAGTAATAAAAAATTTCCCCCTTTGCCAACTTCATACGTTCCCTACCTATTTAATCAATACTGTCTTAATAAATTGAACCTACTGTATATTGTTGTATATTGTATTGTATTTTATTATGTATATTGTATTATGTATTGAATATTATTTTGTATATAATGTTCATATTGTATTGTAGTATATTGTAGGTATTCGTGGTGTTCGTCAAAAACCCTTCTCCAAGCTTTAAACACTGAAACATATTTTAAGAGGTAGAAAAGTGAATACTACTAAAACTTGGAAAGATCATCTCTTGTTCACAAACAGCACAGCATGTGGCTCACATAATTAAATAAAAAAAGCTATACAACAGTATGTACATACATCAACAGGCTTGAAATTATACTATGCGTACATTCGCTACGCAATGCTTATTTACATAAACACGCCGGGTACACGGACAAAACTTACTTACGCTATATATACCATAGCTTACTATCCCATACGCTATTTATACCCACGTAAAACCAATTGAACATTTTCGCCGCATTACACTAATTCTAATTCTACCCTCGTCCTTGATCCGGAAACTCTGCCGTTCCATAGCAAACTGGTAGACACAGAAAATATTTATAATTCACCGGGTTTGTGAACGAGCAGATGACACAAACACGGTCAATAAGCCTTCTACTTGTAGCTACTATTCTGCCACAGTATATAACAGACCTATCGTCGGAAATACGTTATCTACTAAATTTAGACTAACAGTTTCTAACTTATTTTTTAAAAATTATGACACGCATAGCTGATCTCTTCTCATAAGATTGGTTCAGGTGATGTGGAAGACACAGAATTTTTCATTTCAGTTTCCAAATCAACGTAACAACAGCTCTTCCAGAAAAAAACGCCTATTGCTGCCTACCAGTACAGCAATACTACAGTTCTACCACCTCTTGAACGTAAAATGAATCTGAAACATTCTTTCTATTAACTTTGCCTCTCGTACATGTAGCCAGAATTTCGATTAAGGGCTTTTAGAGGAGATTGAATCTAAAGATTTTTATTTTTGTGGTTACGTCCGGGTGTTATGCACATGAAGGGTGATAGATAAAAGCGACTAACACTGTTCAATTGATAGTACATGTAGGAAAAACTGGCATGGTGGAATGTATTTTTGGTATCAGCTTCCTTGCTAGTGATAATTAGGTACCAGCTCTTTTTTATAAACAAAGGTTCGTTAAAATGTTGGAAAATGGTGAAGAAGTAACCATCCAAGCACTTAGAAAAGAAATGGAAAAGATCTGGGAAACTGAGAAGATTCCCAATGAATGGAAAACGGGACTGATACATTCTTTGCATAAAAAAGAAAATATAATGGATGTAAACAATTTCTGCGGAATTTATATTTTGTTCGTAACATATAAGTACTTTCCAGAGCACTTTTGACTAGAGTAGAAGAACAAGTAGATCAGAAACTGGGTGAATGTCAAGCCGGGTTCAGGAAAGGAAAATCCTTTAAAGAACAGATATGGAACCTAAACAAGTTCTGGAAAATTATATTTCAAGAAATATAGTGTTAGTGTTTGTTGATTTTAAGAAATATTATGATTCAATCGACCAAGTAATACTACTGAATATTTTATAAGAATTTGGCGAGGACATAAAAAAAAACGGTAATTATTAAGGAAATATTAACACAGTCAAAAGACACTGTTGAAAGTAAAATTTCTAAGAGAAATCTCCAAAGAGTTTGGAATTAAAACTGGCATTAGACAGGGTGATGGACTGTCACTGGTTCTTTTTAATTGTGTCCTGGGGAAAGTTATTGAAAAATGGGAAATGGAATTTGCCAATAAAGGATTGTTAAACCAAGTACACATTTGAGGATCAAAGAATGGCATAAAACTAAACTAACTGTCAAACTAAATAACTGTCTTGCTTTTGCAGATAACACAGCATTCGTTTCTAGGAACACTGAAACAACAATAGAACAAATCAACAACATGAAACTGTTGCTGTTAGAAGAACAAGCAGGAAAAGCCGGGCTACAGATTTCTTTTGAGAAAACTAAATACATAATATCAAAACAGCCCTGCATCACTAGAAAACACAATATGGAAAACTTGGAAAAGTTAATAAAAAAAATACTACAAAAGACCAGCGAAAAGGAAGCGATCACCAAATGATGAGGATAGATGGCCGGTGCACTCTGAGGAACTCACCACTTTTATAAGAAGAATGCACTTTTAAGACAAGCCAAGATAAGACATTATACAACTGTGATAAAACTTGTGGGTCTGTATATGAGTGAGTGCCTTAGAATGACCAGGAAGACTGGTTTGAGAGAAGCAGAATAATTTGAGAGAAGGTTCCTCCACAAGATAATGGGTTGAATATAGTAGATGGATGATATATGTTACGAGGTTAAGAAGAATTGAGCAAGGAAATTTAATGATTAATAGAAATGATAAGAAACAAAAGACTAAAATTTAATAGACACCAATATAAAATGGATGAGAACTGGTTGGCAAAATTTTTAAGATACTAAACAGTAGACCAAGATATTGGATAAATGGTCAAAAGAAGTCAGAAAGGATATTGAGAAAACCAGAATGAACCAAGAAAACTTATGAACCGAGGCAAATTCAGACAACTAATTACGGACTTTAAGCTCTTCCATGAAGATCAAAAACAGAACACCGCGTGGAAAAAAGAAAGTAGAAAAGCATACAGGGAATGAATGCTGAGAATGTGGGATGCAAGAGATTCCAGAAACGTCTAAAGTCACCTTACAAGGTCCAAAATTGGTCTAAACACTACAAATTACAACAGGGAAATATACAACAAAATGGTTTCACACCCAGTAGGGTGTATACATGTTCAAAAATTTGTTGACTCCTGCAAAAAAGTCCTGACTTGAGAGTCTGACTTAGCAGTCAGAGCCACCAAGGCAGCTGAAATAGCGGGGTTGCCTTATCAGTTTCAAAAAAGTGTTTTCTAAAACATAGCCTGCAGATAGCGTTACTTGTTATTTATTATACAGTTTGATTGGAAATCATAGCTTACCTATGAAGGCTGTAAAAAAGTTTATGATATTGTTAAGTGATACAGGTAAACTTTCTAAATATTAAGAAAAATTAATGCATGCCCATAACATCCAAATGAGTTCAGTACAACTGTGTAATTATTGAGAAATATCTTATTTACATAATTTATTAAAATATTATAGCAAATTAATTCTTGAAAAAATATTTATTAATAAAGATATTAGAAAACCACCAGAATGGTCAAAGAATAAGCAAGAACACTTACTGGCTTTTGTGGTTTACAACATCCTCAGCTCATTATAATATTTCAATTACACAATTAAAATTTTTTTTTTTTTGGACTTAACCTACTCTGTGCCATGACAAAAACAGGAAATCTTATTTACTTAATCTAATTATTTATGATATTTGGTAAATTTGAGAATGGTGCACAGTAGTGTTTGTTTGTAGCTGTATGTTGGTAGTCTTACCAAGTCTTTTTTTTTTTTTTGCGCCCTGGAGACTCCAGGAGGAGTATAGGACATGTCGTCAGATATAACACCTGAAATACATATAAGAATCACACAATGTATCACTACTATCAAGAAAGAAATTCTTGTACGCTATAAAAAGTTTCACTGATCAAGTAATTTTTAAGATTTTTTTTAAAGGAATTCAAATCCTCACAACACTTTAAAGATTGGGGTAATTTATTCATGAATTTTCTCCCTGCATAAGTAGGTTTTTGTTCAAACAAATTTGTGGAGTGATTAGCCACATAATAATTATTCCTGTTTCTCGTGTGATGATTGTGAACATTGAAATTCTGCATAAAATTAATTTGCCTAACATACATAATCACCTCAAAAATGTAGAGGGAGGGAACTGTAAGCAATTTAAGCTCCTTAAATAGTGGCCTGCATGAGGTTAGCTGGTTAGCTCCCACCATACACCTAATAGCTTTCTTTTGAATTTTAAAAACCCTATCTATATTACCCATGCTAGAATTACCCCATACTAAAATACCATAACGGATATGAAACAGAATGAGGGCATGATAAGCTGCCATTAGTAATTTTTTATCATTTAATCTGGCAATTTGTTTTAGTGCAAATACCCCAGATGATATTTTACTACAAACTTGATTGAAATAAAAGTCCCAAGACAAAGATCTATCTAGAGATACGCCCAGGAACTTCACTGTTTCTACATGCTCTAAACTATTATTATGAATAAATAAATCCACTTCTCTACTTTCTTTAACGTTATGTTTATTTTTAAACTGCAAGTACTGACACTTTTTCCTATTAACTGTTAATAACATTTGATTCAAGAACTGTACTACGGACTCTATGTTAACATGTGTATTTACTTCAAGAGCATCTACCAGTAAATATTTGGTATACCAGTGGAACTGAACATTTTGAAGTGTGGCTTCTACTATTTCACTAAATGGGTTATTTTGCAGGTTAACTAGAAAAATTT
Source organism: Catonia carolina (assembly GCA_035578175.1). Lineage (NCBI taxonomy): Eukaryota > Metazoa > Arthropoda > Insecta > Hemiptera > Achilidae > Catonia > Catonia carolina. Next base: position 353,800,705 of record JAQMRL010000001.1, read on the forward strand.
ACAAACTTATTTTTAAACCATATTTTTAATACAATTTCTAATATTTACCCAAATTTTCTTGTCTAGTGTACAAGTTTTATCACTATTGTCGCTTGTGACAAACTTTTTGTATCTGAATAAGTTAAACAAAAATAAGCTTATAAAAAATATTTGAACTGTTCTTTGAAAATGTGTTACAAATCATAAGAATCAACACCAAAGTGTCCTATTGATTAAAATTTGGGGCCTCACTCATAAACTACTCTGTCTTTCTGATCTAGAGATTCCATGTTTCTTATTTGTAGTTACCAATATTACTGAAATTAAACAGTCTACAGCATAATTAGTAAATTAATCTGCACATGATACTTATTCACTGGAATGCTTTTGACACTTTCCCTACTATGCTGCATATTTTAAATTCAAACCGTAGGCTTATGTGTGTTCTAATGTCATATTATAGCAAGGTTACAGACCAAAGTGAAACACGGAGGGAGACGCTATTCTCTGCCAGCAACTCGCACATGCGCAGACCAGTGTCATTTTACCAGTTGCTAGATTATAGTTACTAATACCACACCATATCCACACCTATATTGGCCTCACCAGTCCATATATAGAGAGGGAGAGTTGTCCACAGTTATTGCAAGTTCTACATACTTGATCAGTGGTTGGCCAATAACACACACTAGACTTGTGAACAGAAGGGGTCAGATTCACATGCCATATGAAATGGCACTATCTGTGCCTAGTAATGTATTAGTTAACTATGTTAAAAATATAAGAAGTATAAACAGGACCTTTATATTTTTAAAAGGTTCAAGAATTTGTTCTCCTTGAGAAGATCTGCTTTTGAATCCATCCGACGATCTATCAACAAAATTCCAGTCATCATAAAATTTCTCTGTATAAAGTTAACTCAAATATTGTTATTTCACATTGTTATTGTAAGTTCATAAATTGTAAATGTTGTTAATTTTTCCACAGTTGTTTCATCATATTAGATTCAATATGGCACTAATAATGTAAGTAGTTTCATTCAAAGAAATTGTATTTTATTAAAGGCCAAGCTGCTGTAAGTGCTGGGCTACGCATGCGCATACTTGACTTGACCCGGCTTACCCCTCTGACCTACAGTTAGATGTACAGTCAGAGTGTTGTTGAAAATTGACAACACCCATTGTATTTTGTAGGCATGCTGATACATTGTTGATTACATACGCTGCACTATTGCAGTACATACAAGATTATACTAATACAGACGCACATTTTGCCCAGCGCTCTCCTCATGAAAATCAGGCTATATCATTGAAATTATCAGTTATTTTTATCTCTTCAATCTGTGTTTCAAGTTTTATACCATGTAATAATTTAAAGAACTACATATTTTATCGAATATTTAAGATTTGCATTTAATAATCATTTTAGTAACAGACTATATTACAAATTATGGGATAGCTATGACATTGTAACCATGGAGGAGTATTATTCAAAACAATTGCAAAAACAAAGTGATAGACATCTTGTGTGGTCGAATGGTCAGTACTACGCTAAGCAGCTGCGTATTGCAAAGAGGTAGGGCCTAAAAATTCAAATTCCTTATTAAAAAATTTTCTTCAAAAATTTATAAATACTAAATCAATGAAGAAAACTATAAATATTTTGTTTCTACTATTGAAGTTTTTTTAATTTTTTGTGCTGTTTAATCAGTAAAGAAGGCTAGCCATTTTTGTGATACCTACTTAATATTTTTTGTCTTTTTTAAATGGTAACTCAAAGAAACTGTCTTGTAGATAATAAAACCTTTAAAATTAGAAATTCAAGTATTTTAATGAAAACTTTCATTTAATTATTGTACTTCTTTTCTCTGTCACTGGTTATTGTCAAACTTTGCATTTGGTTGGGTTAGGTGATTTTTTTAATAATGTTTGTGGACTTAATATTAAAGTTGATCCACTGATGCTTAATCATTTTTAGCATGTGAAATTTTATAATAAACATTTCTTGCATTTCAGATGTTTTTGCTGCCTTTTGAGATATCCTCACTGTGCAAAAAAATTGTTTTAAAAAACACAAAATGGAACTGATTCAGAACTGTCTGCCTGTAGATAACATATTTTAAAATTCAGCCCATGGAGGTTACCTAAGAATTTTTTAAGAAAACATAAACTTCTAATAATAAAGAGTAATAATAATGGTTTGTTCAGACGAATTGAGAAAAGCAAGATACGACAGAATGAAAAAGTATAGGCAAGAAAGAAATGAAAAGGAAATAAACTGCGGAAGAAAATGAACTAACCAAAGAGTCTAAAGTGATCCTTTGTGGTCATAAAATGAAAAAAAAAGAAAAAAGTAATAAACTTCTAACAAAAATGCTGGTCTTTATTAACATTTTTTATGCATAACTTAAGCATAATTTATTGAATTTCATTCCTTTTTCATAAACCATAAAGTATACTAGGCAGTGATTATTTTAGTTAATCAATATGATACTATAGTTACTTGAGTCACATGTTTGCCTGGAACAAGGGGTAAAGGGGGAAAAGTATCAGTGCGCAACTGCTTTAATTTCATTACAACCAACACAACAACATACTATATACCCAGAGCACATACAACATATCGCGAAACCTTTTATAGGTTAACTGTACGAATATAACTGTTTGTTACCATAAACAGAAATGTTAGTTTCTCGAAAATGTGGGCAGACTATTCACAGTGCTGAACGAAATCAACCATGCAGTGTAATAAAATACTATAAAATTGAAGCTAAAAAAGAGCCCTTCCCAGCCTATTAACAAAAAACCATGAGAGAGTGGCTAACTACTGTGATGTTTCTCTTTCTAAAATTAAAAAAATTAAGAAAGACATTAAAGACATGACGAAGCTATTCTTCAACAGCTTTGTTGACACCTGGTAAAAAAAGAAACGGTTAGGTAGATAGATACTAGTGAGACTGATAGTGAAGACACTGGAGATAGCGATAGTAAAGAAGGCAATTCATTTGTAGAAAATTTTGTTCCAATGGAATGAGGTAGCTGGTAATTACAGTAAATCAGACATTTCTAGTTGTGTAATTAAGCTATAGGCAATATTACAGGTCACATTTATTTCTTATAAGGTTATGAAGAAAACATTTTCACAGAATAAACCACAGCTTACAAAATGTATGTAGAAACTGCACGGTAGTGAAATGTACGAGTAGTGTCTCACTGTTGAGGTTGGTAGCACTGTCAAATTTTCACTTACCTTTTTCACAGCCATCCGTACGCAAAAGGCAATCTCGTGACTTCAGTATCTAAAATAATAATTTTTTTGAAATGGCTGTCTCTCTGGTGCAGTGGTTACTGGTAGTGTGCTAAGCTACAAAGCAAGAGCTTTGAAATTACCTTGAAATTACATAAATTCTGGTATATTGTGTGTTTCGGGTACATGAGGTGTGTCCGGGAGGTAAGCTCAGTTTTATTCTAACATCGCCGCAGCACTCCGTTGGCACTCCACACATGCGCTTTACTTTCCCTATTTCATTAGCTTCAGATTGATACCATTACGGTTGATTAGTCATGATTGTGTTTTATATTACTGTGGTCATATGCAATGTTTAAAACAATTGATGAACCTGGTGACTGTAAGATCCATTCTGTTACTGGTTTTTGAATGCAAGGAACATTTAGAAGCCAAAGTTTATCAGCAGATAACAGGGATTTATGGTGAAAGTAAAATGGTGTAAAAGTGGGTTAGGCAGTTCAATGAAGGACAGACAGATGTCCAGGATGTACCAGTGGGCTGCCTTCTGTTGTCAATGATGACTTGGTCAGTAGAGTGGATGAAAAAATTAAAGAGAACAGACAATTCACAATGACAATGCTTTCAGATGAATTTCCACAAGTCTCAAGAACAGTTTTGCATGATATTGTAGCTGACCGCTTGGGATATCACAAGCTGTGTTCCCACTGGGTTCCAAAACTGCTCACAGATGTTCACAAAACGAAGGGACTTGACAGTGCTCTGACATCTCTTACCCAGTACAATGATGAAAATGAGGAATTTTACCCCAAATCAGGACTGGTTATGAAATTTGGATTTGCTATATTACCCCAGAATCCAAAAAACAATCATTAGACTGGAGGCACACAAGATCACAAGGTTTACACTGGCAGGATGTTTCATTGAATTAGGTTTAGATAAGCTGGTCAGCCGCTACGATAAGTGCCTGAATAATGGTGGAAAATATTATGTAGAAACGTATTTTAAGGTATTATCTTTCATGTAAAAATAAAATAGCCTTGAAAAAACATTTTAGTAGTCTTATTTATTTTTCGAAATAGTACCGGTACTTAGATTTTGGACATGCTTTGTACCAGTTGCTGCATAACTTTTAATTATGCCAAGAACTTAAATTAGAAAGCCTGGTTCTTGGAAATAAATTACTCAAGTTATTTTGAAGAGACTCTGTTAGAGGCTCTTAATTGTGTTCTAGATGGAAGTAATGCTTCCAAAAAAATCCAAAAGTCTGCAGAAGATGTTGAAATTTTATTGATAGACTCATCAACATTGTTCTTGAAATAGAAAAGATTTCCCAGTGAAGGTCAACCACAAGGAAGACAACTAAACTAAAGTGAAGCAGTAAAAGTATGAGTGCCGCAAATGGGAAAGAAATAAGCAAAAGTTAAGATGAAGTTAAACTAGATTCATCTTCAAGCAGTAGTGAAAATGAAAAAGATGAAGTAGACTTAAATGATGTTGACATAGCTGAGCCCAATGATGAAAATGTGATAACTGATGTTGATGTCCTTGTTCAAGTTCTCTCAGAGCAGAGCAAATGAAATATTTTATGTTTGTTTTCTAGCATTCAAAATAGTTCAGAAGATAAATTTGAAGTAGTTGTTTTAAAATCCGTTGACACGAGTTGCACAGTTTTTCACAAAATGGAAGATATTTACTTTGTTGTACACAAGAATGACATTTTAGCAGTGCTGCCACAACCAGTTCTAGAAAAAGCAATGGATAGGCCTAAATATAAATTTAATGCAGTAGTTGACCTTAAAGAAAACCAATGCATGCCTTTTTCAATTACAATTTTAAACATGTTTTTATTACCTCTAGTACTTGTACGTATTTTGTTTGTACTTACTTGTACTTGTACATGATATCCATGTTTTAATCTAGGTAGGCCTATGAAATTAATATTTTTGTATCACTACTTCCTTAATTTATTTTGACATCCTAATCATAATAAATTTAATTTAGGTGAATTTTTGAGACATTTAATATTTATACACCACCAATGAATTTTCAGTCACTCCAAAAACATATTACCTACCTATATAATTTTTTTGATGAAACTACGTATAATATCTTAGTAATGATGGAGACTGATATTTAAACATCCAATTCACACAGTTTTATGCAGTTTAAATCAAGGTATCAAAATCACTTTAACCAGTGGGGTACCTTTAAGAAATCAAATAAATATTTTAATTTATTCTGTGTATTTGATGATAAGTGTTGAGCTGTGTTAATACTTACCATCACTAAACAGGTTTTATAACAACAAAATTATAACAAATTTTATAACTGATAACTCTTCTGATAATAACTAATCTCTTCTGTAGCCAAATTATACCAAAAGAAAATTATTTTTTGTAAATAACAAAATTATAAACTTCAACCGATTCTACAGTTAGTAGTTTTGTCTAAGAATGAATAAAACACCAGTAGATCAATCAGTAGAAATCACTTTTTTTATCTCATGGAAGACCTGAAACGCCAATGTCAGTTGGAAAGGTACAAAAACATCTCAGAGAAGTTCAGTGCTAATTTAAAAAAACTTACTGAAGTCCTTTACATATTTTATAAAATTTAATTTCTAAAATGTAGGAAATAATAAAAAAAGAATCTAGGTGGAGTTAGCAACTAGAGCTTTACAGATATAAGTACCAAAATTATTACCTAACACTAATAATGAAGTTACTGAGAATGGTCCAGAAATTAATATTGCAATATTATTTTAACGAGTAGGCCTATTATCAAAAAGTAGCTTCAAAACTTAAACAACAGATTAAGGAAACATTGGGATGCTATGAAGCTAAAGGTAACAGAGAAGTTTATCAATTCCTGTTCAGCCCAATTTCATATGAGGAATTAGGAACAGTGATTGATAGTACAAAAAGTAAGAAAACGATTGGGTTAGATGGGATTTCAAGTATTGTTAGAGAATATAAACAAATTTTAATTACAGTACTCCTCTTCTTCATTAAGTTAACTTCTCACTCAAGATAGGTACTTTTCAAGGAAACTGAAGGAGCAAAAATATAGCCTAATTTTAATAACTGCAAAACCGAGCACTTTCCAAGGAAGAATGAAGCACTGAACTACTCACAAGAAGCTTTGAGTGATATTTCTATGTTGAAAGTATACATAAAGACAGTGTGTTGATTGTAATAACCATGAGTCGTAACAGACACCAATCAAATTCTTCCGGCCGTACCTACGCATAAGATTTGTTTGTATAATTTATGTGTTATACCTACCGAACAAAACAAGTAAGCTACTAAAACATTTTAAAACGAAAAGCAACAATTTGATATTTTGGCTTTAATCAGATATTCCATTTATCTCTGACCGAGTCAATTTCATTATGAATGGATCGTTGGTAATAATGTAATCTGTTTTAAAATAGATTAAATCTGTACAGTACAATAAAGATTTGAATTTGGTAGAAATACGTTGATGAAACGTCGAAATTATCTAGAAGGCGCCAAGTACCTTTGAAAAATAATGCCAATACCGAACTGATGAGGTCTAATGCAGAATATGACAAGTCGTGATTAAGCCCAATAAAATGTAAATAATGCGTCTACACAGTTTTATATTTAAAATTTCTCACCCCTAATTTGAAAATACCGAAAATAGTATTGTTCCAAACTAATTTTTACAAACAACTTTCCAATATTCCTTCAATGAAAAATTTTTGTTTTTTCGTTTTATTTTACTCACAGTAAAGATACACAACTTCCGGAATCAGTAATTAAGTCTAATTTATTACTTTTGAATAATAATTTTAACATTTGTGAATGTTATCTTCTCCTGGGTTGTATATTTTACATGATTATTTTTTTACATCTATGACGTCATAGACTACATTCTTAGGCGTTGAATAGTATAGAGTATCAATATACATGATCAATTAAACCAAAAAAAAAAAAAAAAAATATGATATTTTAAGGAACTACAGAATCAGCCATTTTTAGGAATTGAGTTGATTGTAAAGGCAGTGACCATAGAGTAATAAAGCTTTATTACTCTATGGCAGTGACTTATTTTGTCGTGTCAATATTCAGTAATCCGTGGTTGTATCAAGTTAGCCATTTGTGTACCATGAATTTATGCATTACATTGATTTGAGGTTAAGTTAATGTTATGGCGTTTCAAAGTGGTGGTTTAGCATCGCTTACTGCAACTTATACTGATTCAGAAGGTGAAGAAGACGCCGTTGAAATTGAAGAAAAAAGTAATTCGTCTGATAAAGAGAGGGATAATTACACACCAAAGTCTTCACCTAAAGTAATTACTGAAGTTGGAGCAGCAAGGAATACTTTTGCTAAGTTAGTTTCTTATAACGATGATTTAGTTTTATCTGAAGATGAGGATGGAAATGAAGCCGAGCCTCCCAAGGATCCTGTAGAACAAATTTCAGACGAAAACGATGTACAGTTACCGCCCGAGCCAGTTGGACGTTGCTCTAATGAACTGTTGGAAAAAATTTCTAAACTTCACGAAAAGGTTGCCAGTGGTTTGGATATGAATTATGTTATTCAAGAGAGAAAAGATTTTAGGAATCCGAGTATATACGAAAAACTAATTCAGTATTGTAGTATTAACGAATTTGGAACAAATTTTTCACCTGCTATTTATGATCCTTTAAGTTGGGGGAAAGAATCTTATTATGAAGAATTAGATAAAGTTCAGAGAGCAGAAATGGCTCGCAGAGAAAAAGAACGGAAAGAGAAAACAAAGGTAAGCTGTACAATGAATAGTATTGTGTCTTTTTAGGTTAGGTCAGGTTGGTTTTAAGAATGTGTTCTGTAAAATTAAGCTTACTTCGGCCGACTTGTCTTGTTAACGTAGGTAAGCTAGTCATAGTTATTGATTATGTTACATAGTGATTGTGGATAGCTTTTTTGTAGTTGGTTTTTCATATTAAATTGAACATACTATTCTAGTATGCTATTGAAACACATTTCATTTTAGTTTGAACTTTCCAAACACTGTTTATTTGTTTGTATAACACAGTGTTGGAATAAAATTCAGTTCTTAATGTTATTTTACATTAAACATTTTAACGTTTAGGTTATGGTTAGTCTTTATTTTTTATTTTATTATTTTCCCTACATTATAAATTTAATTTAACAGTTCTTAAGTCAGTACGATGACATATTAATTTGCAAATATCTTCACAAATTTCACCAATACCTACTGATTACTTGAATTTTCATTTTATTCACTAGTAAAATAACAGTAAAATGTGTAATTAGATGACTATTTAATTTATTTCAAATTTTTTAACCTGTTTTGCAATAAATACTTTGTAGGCGCAGAAGTATATGAAAACTTCAATTAATTCTAACCTAATACTATGGTGAATCAATGAAAGTAAAGCGTTTCTTTCCATAATACTATTGTTTAGTCCTCTACCCGTTTAAATTATTATTTTTTTTCTTACAAAACATGGTACAAAGACATAAAAATACATGCTAATTCAAGTTTGTAGCAGTCATATAATTATTGTTATATCAAACTTAAGTTTTTTTTTTATAATACATTGGACTAACAGTTACATTTAATAAAGGGTATAAAACCATGTTCGTTTTCTTACAAAGTAGGTGTACATACCCTTCTGAATGTACAGTAAATTGATTGTTTTTCTAAGGTGTCAAACTAAGTTAAAAGAATGGTGTGCTACCTATCCTGATTTCATGAAACTTCTAAGCTTTTTCCTATAATGAATTTCTTGTTTAAAGATTGTTTTCATTCTATATTAATTTTTTTTCTATTATTAAAAGTGAAATTACTTTTAAAATGTTCATAGAACATTGTTATATTGGTATACTGTGGACAATTCGAAGTGGCACAACTCTTGCTCTACGTGTACACACAGTTCCGTTTAAAGTATATTCATAACCTATTTTTTCAACATGGTCTACAAATTTTATTGTAAGCAAATGCCTACAACCTTATTACAACAGACAAACTTACAAATAATTATTTTATTTAATAAGATGTATTTGATTTGTCCCAGAAAAAATTTAAATTATAAATTATAGGAACTAAACTACAAAAACTTACTAAACTGCACAGACGCACACAACTAATTAAACAAATTGGTCTGAATATATTATAATGAACAGAAAATCATATACGAAAACAAAATATTAGTTACATCATTATGTCGGACAGATTATTATTAAGAACAACAGTGAAAGCAAAGCGTAGTAATCGTGCGTGAGTCATTACAGTAGTGATTGTTTACTTTTGTGACTGTACCGTCATTGCATGGTGAGGGGCGAAAAGTGGAGTAGATAAACATCAAAGTGGCTTGTGCCAATTCGAATTTCCCAAGGTATACCTATTCAGTTTAAGGTCTAAAAGTTAACAGTATAAGAATATCGGTTACAGGCCCTCATAATGTTAAAAAAAATGTTGAATATTAGTAGGCCTATTCATTTACATTTTGTTTTGAAATAAAGTAAATTTTGGACTATTTAGGACTACCATAAAAATGACTAGGCGTACTGGTTTTTATGTGTGTTATGTTTGTAATAAAAGTTTCATTTTCAGCCGTTTTTTTCGAAAGCATAGTAGATGTGTACTGCATTAATGTTCTATTAGTTCTAATTTAGTTTATGACGTAGTGTAGGCTACCTATCAGCAGCCATAACCAACGACCATGGAATAGATGTAGGCCCTACATTGTAACTGTGTATAATCATTTATAAAAAAAATCTTTGTAATAAATCCTGCAGCCTATATTCAATCCTATTGTAAAAATCTGGTGTGAAACACTCACACGACTTTCTCTTCCCAGTGCAAATTATGAACAATATAACCTAACATTAGTAATAAAACATTAGAAATAAACAAAAAACTTAACCTAATTTATATCTCGAGTGAATGATGCAAAATGAAACTAACCTTAGTTTGGCCTAATAACGGAAAATCACACTTTCATGCTAAACTAGGCTCTCCAGAGCAAAATGCTCTAATAAAGGTTGTAGATCTTTTAATTTCCTATAATAATGATTATACACTTATGTTGTTAAATGCATACTAAGTCCGAAATCTTAAAAAATTCATTTTTGTAAAGATTTTCATGAAAAAACAGAAAATCACTAATCACCGCAAAACTAAGCATTATATAGAAAAATGTTTCAAATAAAAGTTGTAGGTTTTTAAATTGTCTACAACTTTGATTACACTTTTGCCTTAACATGCATTTTAAGACCTCAATCTTAAGAAAACCATTTTACTTCTATGAAAGAACAGCCTTCCTAAGAATTTCAGCAGACATGGCGCCTATGTGTCTTGTACGAGCTGTTTTTGAAAACATCGGTAAAAAATGAAAAATAACAAAAATAAACTACTACTTCTGGTGGACTGATTTTGATGAAAATGTTTATGTCGGGTCCGCTAGTGGTACGTTTTAATTTTGTACGATATTCCGTTCTTGAGATATATTGTTGGAGATAGAAGCAGTTTACCAATGTCATAGCTAAACTAGTGACTTTATATTTTTCACAGAAACCAGATGCTATATCACGGCTAGTTAATAAAGATTCATATTTATATAATAGTAATAATATTTATTTATTCCACTTTATACAAATACAAAATTATGTCTTATCTACTAGGAATAAATAACCACCAACTCAAGTAAACGGTGGTTATATAAAAAAAACAATAAGTACATAAGAACAAGTTTACAAATTAATTACAAATCAATGTCGTCATCCACTACAAATGACAATTCAAATTGTAGTGGTAGCTACAGCGCATGTTAACTATATTATTTTTTTAACAATAATATTAACCAAGCCGTTAGTCTTCAGAGCAGATATTCACCTGTACATAACACTAAAATCAGTTATTATTGTTATATTATGTACCAAGATCAGTTAATTCCTACAAGGACTGAATAGCAAGCACTGCAAGTCAGCAATGGTAAAACACCAACACTAACCAACAATTCTTACAAGTGAATCAACATCAGTTATGTTATTGAGCCAATCTTTAACCTTTCTTGAAAATTTTAACATGTGTAAGTGATTTTTAATTTCAATTGGCTACATATTAAAACACTTCGGACCTAAATAAACAAAAGTTTTAGCAGAAAAGGATTTATTAACTTTCGGTCTTATAAAAAGTTGTTGGCTTGAACCTCTAGTTCTGTGATATAAGTTTTCAGTATCTTTGTTACCACTTTTTTTATAAAATTGTTTTAAAACTTTAAAAATAAATAAGTTTTTAATGGGTAAGATAGGTAAATTTTTAAAATCATTAAGAGCACTGTCTCTCTGACGTTTAAATAATAATATTTTAATGAAATATTTTTGAGTTGCAAACAATTTATTTATTAGTATATCATGAGTACCCCCCTAAAATTCAATAGCATACTGAAGACGAGATTGAACCAAAGAAAAGTATAAAGATCTCATAGATTTAAGCCACAAAGGTTTCTTAAGAAATAAAATGCCCGAATTGATTTACTGATATCAGAATGTAGCTGATTTACATGATTCCTAAACGAGACTCAACATACTTTGCGTAGAAACAGAAATTTGATTACATTTGTAATTAAAATGCAAAAATTTGTCTGTTAAAACTATTGAATTGTTAGTTGAATAATATAATTAATATTGTATTGATAGGTATTAGAACGACTTCCATTATCCATTCCTCTCATCGAGATGGCTAACCAGGTTGACTGCGTTTACTTTGACTTTAAAAAAGCTTTTGACAGTGCCACACGATGTTTTATTGAAAAAATTAAGGGATATGAGTGTTGGCAGCTGTCTTCTTAAATGGTTGCAGTCTTATCTTCATTAGTGAAGGTTGGAGGTAGAGTGTCGGATGAACATCTGGCTACTTCAGGAGTTCCTCAAGGTTCGATTCTTGGTCCTTTGCTTTTTGTATGTTTTGTCAACGACATTGTTTATAATATTAAATCAAATATTTATATGTACGCAGATGATTTGAAAGTTTGTGCCACATCTAATAACGCAGCTGAGTGCACAGTACTTCAGAGAGATATTGATTTAATACAGCTATGGTCACTGCAAAACAGGCTCTATTTAAACTTAACTAAAACTTTCGTTTTAACTTATTCAAGAAAAACGATGAGCTATGTACACAACTACACCCTTGGCCATGAGGAAATCATAAGAAAGATCAGCACCACGGACCTTGTTGTGTTTTTGACTCCAAGCTATTATTCCGTGAGCAAGTAGCTTCAATAGCTAGAAAAGCTCGAAGGAATTTAGGACTCATAGCTTGGATTAGTCTTGGTTTCAAATTTGAGAAGTCAGTACTTAGACTTTATATGAGCTTTGTGCGTCCTGTCCTCGAATATTGTTCGACAGTGTGGGACTATAGAAGAGACGTCACAGAAAAGGAACTAGAGAGGGTGCAGAAAAGTCTAATTTATAATTTGGAATGTAGATCTGGGAGAAAATTTGATGGCTATGAGGATGCCCTCTCATTCTACGGGCTTCAGAGTCTGAGCACGTGACGTAGAGTGATGGAAGTTCTATACATTTACAACATTTTGCATTCACGAGTTGAAGTTCCAGATATCTCGAAGATTTTTCTGAGGGTGCCTTGCACAGCTTTAAGAAGTTTCAGGCTGTTTGCTGGAGCCACAAAAAGTAAAATAGCTCCAATCAATAGATGTATAGCTACAGCCAATGAAATAAATGGAGAGGTAGATCTGTTTCACAGAGATGGTAAAATTAAAGAAAAACTGTACAGGATACTGTGAAGGAAGGCTGTAAATACTGTGTGATCTTTATGTTATTTGTGTCTATGTGGTGTATGTTAAGCTCGGCGGCTGACTATTTTTTAGTGAAGAAAGAATGACTACGTTAAGTTATAATGGTGCGGTATACTGAGGCGATATTCTATTGCTGTTCTACTGTACCACTTCGCATCCTTGCGACCAGCCATAGTAGTGGGTGGAGACGGCGGGGTGTAGGGGAGTTTGGGAGCCCCCCAAAAAAAAAAAAAATTATTTTATGTATATGTTAACTTGTAATGTGAAAAGTTATGTAAATTTATATTTATTGTAATATTTGCTCTTGTTCGTACAGGTTGAATTTGTTGTTGGAATGGCGAAACGAACGGGGGGTGGAAGTAATCCTGGATCAGGTACAGAAGATGACTCGAAAAGACGAAAATCTAAATGGGATCAAGTTGGTAGTAATTTAACAGCATTACAAGCAGTACGACCAGCAACACTTCTCCAACAATCTGCTCTAACGACTACCGCTACTGGCACCAAAAGTACAGTTATTTCAGCGTTTGGTTCTTTACCCAAAAAACCAAAACTGTAACGATTAAAAAATATTTTATTGTGCCCATTTTATAAAATATTTATTTTTGTAATTGTCTTCTGTATATATACTTATACAGAGTGATTTATAAAGTTTTACTGGTGCTTTCTGACCTCACTCTACAAACCAAAAGAAAGAAAAAAAATTAAAATAAACATATGCCCTAAAACGCTTTGGTAGCAAGTTACGGCTTGCGAATGATTTCACCCGGAACTCAGTACCCTTGGTGAAATTGACCTTTACGGTAAGCTCGGACAGCGCCGGTAAAACTTCATGAATGATCTTGTATAATATTTTAGTTGGTGCAGCGTATGTTATTGTTGTCAGTTTGCTACAAAATGATTCCAAGTCTGATTTTTCATTAATATTTTCTCAAAATTGTAGTAGGCTACAGGGGTTTAGTCTGTCTCATAGGGCAATCTACTTTAGGCCACTTGGAATGTCCGTTCTACCCTTTTCTGTGACAATAGATTGATTCTATTGTTTGGTTGTTTGACACTCTTTTGTTGGTGTGTCCTTACTGTGTGGCATCACCACACAGTCTAAGGGACTTTTTCTGATTTGAAATAAATTGTTGTCCTGTATGCGTCGTCGAACTGAATTATTGAATCCTTAATTGTTGTTGATATTACAAGCCGCTAACAGAAAATGAGTAATCATGGTTTCCCCTGGAATTTAATTTCATAGAACCTCCACATTTTACTGTAGTCTTGATTTTTAGGAATCATGTGTAGGTTTGTCAGTGTTATTTCTAATCCTGTGTTTATTACACAGTTTTTAAATGAAGAAATGCTTCTCGATTCCATCAAGAGCAAGTACACAGCAATGACTGTAGTCAGAAACCAAATGAGTACAAAATCCTCGGTACTACTATCTTTAAAGCAAGTGAAACATAAAAATGTCTGAATCTGTGTAGTGGGTATACATTTGTGTTTCCATATGTGTTTAAACAACAAAAGAGTGTCAACCAACCAAACAATAGACCTAATAGTAGAGTCAGTCTATTGTCACAGAAACGGGTAGAACAGACTTTCCAAATGGCCTCAGGTAGGTAGCCCCATGAGACAGACTCAACCTGGCCAAAGTAAATTATTTCTTATACAGAGTGTTTTTTTAGGTCTTTTACCCAATTGTTAATGTCTGGTAATTTTTTTTGTAAAAAGGGAAATTTTGTTTTGTGGCATGAAGTTGGTAGCCCTGCTCAATCGGTACTGATATGGCAGTGTGAGTTGATTTACCTTGAGCTGTGTACAATTTTGTGCCGTTTTTGAGCCGTGTTACAAACAGATTTGTTCTTACCCTAGAACAACGGGTTTTAATTCTTGAACAATATTTTACTATAAAATTGTACACGAGTGTAAAAGAATCTTTTCAAATTAAATTTGTTGGTGTTCCTCCATCAGAAAAACTGTCAATTTCTAGGCTAACAAACCAATTTTGAGAGACAGGTAGTGTTTGCGACTGAAAACATAGTGGTCGACCAACTCTCTTGACAGATGACGTATTAGAGAATGTGAAAACCCTACCTGTTTCTCGAAATTGGTTTGTTAGGCTAGAAATTGAGATTTTTTCTGGTGGAGGAACACAAACAAATTTAATTTGAAATGATTCTTTTAAACTCACTTATGATTCCGTTGTAAAATATTGTTCAAGAATGAAAACCCGTTGTTCTAGGGCAAAAAACATTCTGTTTGTAACACGACCAGAAACGGCACAAAATTTTACTCAGCTCAAGGAGTATTATGTACACATTATTACATATTATCTGAAGTGAAAACATTCCCTCATGTTTATTTCATATGACCATATAGGCTCAGGTGATTAATAACTTTCTACAAATGTAAATAATTTTTTACTTTGTTAAGCAAATATAAAGAAATATTACATTAATTTTTATACTAAACCTTAGAAAAAAAAGAGATAGACCTGATTTATACGTTTACGTAAATAAAAACGAAGAATATGTGATTGTTATTAATTAAGGGTAATAACAGACGGATGGCCCATTGACGTGCCCGTAACTGCACATCCTACGTTGATCAGTAGTGCACATGAATGACGGTGTGTATTAACAACCCCTCAAAAATCTGACGTTGCATCACCGGCATGGTACCGTTCTATCTTCGGTCCTTCACCATCTGACTCATGTATGTAACACGCTGCCCAGTGGTAATGCCGGTCTAATGCGCCATCCGTCTGTACCCGGCCTAATACATCATTGTTTATGATTTTCATAAACATTATTTATATTTTCAACTATACAAAATGAAATGTTATACTTAAAGGGTAATAGAATGACGGCTGGCAGATAACTCGGCATTACAACGGCAAGTTTGGAAATTCATGGCGCAGCCACTACTTTGGTGTTACACCTGCTTTATGTTACTGGTTATAATATACTCATTCAAAGGGTTAACTGAAACTGTTATTTAGTATTCACATTGTAAAATATAATAGTACACGTTAGAAATTTCTATTCCAGGTATATTGTAAGAAAGTTTAATTTGGTGAAAACACCTGTTTTCCCCAACTGTATTGTGTTTTTTGTTTAGGTCATCAGCTAAAAGGCTGTTTTGAGCCTCTATTGTCAATTTCTTTCTTATAGATACCTGAGTTTAGGGCCTTGTTTCTTCAAAAATGCTTGTTCAATTTTAACAAACTATACATCAAAATTTAGCTGATATTAATCTGCGTTGTTAGTTGTCAGTTTCATATTTTTAGTATTTTTTAATATTGCAATATCAGGATGAGAAGAAAAAAGAACCGGTTTTTTGTTGCTGCTACAGATTGGATGCGTTTAGTGGCTTGTAACTCAAACACCGCTAGATCGATTTACTATAGATTTCACCGGAATATAAATTTGTATGTTGTTATTGTATGTACGAAATTTCAAACTTTTAGCGTATTTAAATTTTGAGTTATTAGTAAAATTCTGAACCCCTGCTAACTCCGTAACTGCTCATTAATTAGGCAATTTCAAAAAAATCATTGTATTCAGTATAATAAAATGAATACATATTCATTCTTATTCTGGAACAGCGATTGACCAGTTATTTGGCAGAATTTTTTAAATATCTAAAAATATAGTTGGTAGATGATGCGGGGGCTGGAAGAAGCTTAACCGTGTTGACATGTCTTTTCATCGGTTCTGTTCTTTTCCCTAGGTGCTAAATTGCCTTCCAATGTAACATTAAACTATTTTATTGATAATGAACAGGAAGACCTTTTCTATTATTACAAAGGTGGCAACGTGGTTAAACTTCTTCCAGCCCCCGCATTAGCTACCTATTATTCAAATATTTAAACAATTCTGCCAAATAACTGGTCAATCACTGTTTCATAATATTAATGAATTTTTGTATTCATTTTGCTATACTGAATACGTTTATTTGTGAAATTGCCAAATTAATGAGCAGTTACGGAGTTATCAGGAGTTCAGAATTTTACTAATAACTCAAAATTTAAATATGCTACAAGTCTGAAATTTTGTTCGTACAGTAACAACAAACAAGTTTATATTCTGGCGAAATCTAAAATAAATCGGTCAAGCGTTATTTGAGTTTTAAGCTTCTAAATGCACCCAATCTTTAGCAGCAACAAAAAAACTGGCTTTGTTTCTTCTCATCCTGATATCGCAATATTAAGAAACACTAAAATTATGAAACTGACTTGTGTAACCACACAAATTGAAATCAGCTAAATTTTGGTGTACAGTACGTTAGAATTGAACAAGCGGTTTTGAAGAAACAAGGTTCCTAACTCGGGTATATATAATAAAGAAATCGACAGTGGAGGCTTTACTAAGTAAAACAAGGAGTGAGGTGGTTTACCATGCCTTTCTCACAAAGTATAAGTTAAAATTTGTAAATACTTTATATTCACAAGGTCAAGACCTTTCTCATATTAATTGGTTGGAATTTCAAAACTATAAATAAAACAAATGGTTCATTTTATTCCTGTAGTTTTTAGTTTTAATTCTCACATAATACGTTCCACCTGATCGGCATTGTAATCGGAACCTTAATAATAGACAATTTAGGCTTCTACTGATTGTATTACTACAGTGCCTTCGCCATCTCGTCCGTTATAGTGTTGGCTTCGAACCTCTCTTTTAGGCTGGACAACCACTAGCGCTTTTGTCGTGCGACACAAAAATCACAAAAAATGAACCACTCATTTTTAAATTAAAGTGCAAACAGATTCACACTTTAATTTAAAACTGCATAGTTCACTTTTGTGTTTTTCTGTCTAGCTTAATACATACGCATGCATAATAATAAGCAAAATATTGGTTATTAAATTTATCCTAAAACAAAAATAATTGTTTAATGATTCATTATTAATTTAAAGTATATTATCAGACTCTGTATGTGTATGCCACTGGAGGCGGAAAAGTCAGATACGGCTAGTGTAGAGTTGGATGTACATTTGTGTACTAAAATGTCGATTGACTTGGCACTTGATTTAAAACATTTCTTTGATAAAATTCCAAGCTGTCTTGAATTTGGTGTAAATCTCAAGCCTATTAAAAATTGTTGTTTTCTGTAAAATATTGTTTATATGAACTTTTCAAGTTTGATTTATTCAGAATTAAAGAGAATACATCTGGTTCTTGATTTGTTGCTTTGTTGTTATCTGACAACTGATGAAAAATTGAAAGCATGATTCACTGTAGATAAAAATATTTCTGGCCATTTATATTACATACATTCTGTTTTACATAAATTTATATTTTATCCTTAGATCTATTCAAATGCTTCTAATAAAGTAGGAATTTTATTTTCTTGTTCACTTTCTATTGATGATGAGAGATTTTCTTTAGAATTGTGATTGTTTTAACTGTTTATGGATACTACTTAAATTGGCTTCAAGTAATATTTTTAAATATTGGGGCTTCAAATTGGTGGTATAAACTTTTCATGATTGATTAATGATAATTTTACAGTTGGTAATATATGTGTATCGGTCGATTCAAAGAAATGGGAAATTTAGAAATTTTTGTTGGTAGCCATGGGTGAGTGTTAGCAATTAATAACTTACGTCAGCCTGTCCACAACACCTTGGCATTTAGTTAACAGGAATACTATGAGTGGTGCGCAATGTGCTTTTCCAATTAAAGCTTTTTACAAGAAAAACGACAGTGTGGAGGTGCCATGTAGAGAATTTCGCCGTCATTTTAATTTAGGACACCATGATTGTGTTTTATCAGCACATACATGACACCTTTGTTGTGCAAAACATACAGACATTTCCATAAATTATTGACACTGCCTGGTTCCAACAAGACGAATCAAGATCTGACGCTGCACGAATATCAATGGCAGTTGTACACCAATTGTTTGGCGAACGTGTAATTTTGAGAAATGATGACATTCCATGGCCTCCCAGATCCCCTGATCTGTCAGCTTGTGATTTCTTTTTGTGGGGTCACCTTAAAAAATATAGTGTACTTAGTCGACATGCTACAATGGAAGGATTGGGAGCCAAGATCCGAGAAGCAGCTGTCAAAATTCCTGTTGAGATGTTACGTCGAAACATGCACAATGTAACAAAGAAACTGCAGGAATGTTTGCGTAGAAATAGAACCACCTGCAAGATGTCATCTTCAAGAAATAAATTGTACTGAATCTATTCTTAAAAGGCATTATTTTTACTATTGAACTTTCAAAATTTCCTGTTCCTTTGAATCACCCGGTAAAATAAATTTTGTTCCTCAAAATACAATAATTTTAAGTTTTAAAATTTTTTTATGTGATAAAGCACTGAGATTATAAGCTGTATATGTTTGAAAAGCTAATGTCTTGTTGATAAGTGCATTAATAATATTGGTTCTTTTTCTGTGCAACTGTTATTAATGATATGGAGTTAAGCACTTATTATACTGTGTATTGAACCTTGCTTCGAGAGCAAGTTCTGAATAGGTATGTCAATGGTTTTAGTAACAAATATTTTTGCTATAAACCAGATTTTTGTGTTCATTATGCAGTTCCTCTTATGGCGTAACATTTCATAGTTCATTATTTATTTGTTGGTAGTATAAGAACCATGTGTTATCAGTAATCATGGTCACTACTAAATTTTTATGTAAAAGTATTATTAATATGGTCATCAGTAATAATATTCAACTGTTCTCTTTGGACATATTTTCAAACTTGATAAAATTAATCTTTTCAAACGTTAAATGAAATTGTGTTATTATTTTATTTCTCATGGTGTTTCTTAGTCCTTTACAATTAAGTGATCACTTTTTCAGATAGCACCTTTTTTCTTTCTACAGACCATAGTATGCAGGATATTTTGGATGTTTATTATTTGAAATTCCTTTAATCCACTACTTCACTTCTAAATGTATTTCTGTCCCGAGTTTCATTTTCGTCATTGACTCCTCTGGAAAGTCTTTTTGTATGTTTTTCAACCAGGCATTTTGTTTATTATTTTTTTTAAGAAGTTGAAGACCCTTTTGGTAAGTCTTGTCATTCATTCTTGACATGTGCCTGTAAGACAATAGTCTTTTTTTTCCTAATAGAGGTTTGATTTTATGTGATAGAGAGATTTGTTTATCCAAATGGATGAAAAGATTGAAATGTGTTTGTGTATGATTTTAGGTAAGAAATTCTATTTAATAAACATAATTGTAGCATTTATTTAAAAATTATATTGTACATATTTTGTAAATGCAAAAAGACTTAAATAAATTTTTTTATATTAACAATGTTTGTAGTTTTTGTTTTAAATGTAGGATATTGCTGATTATACCATATGACTGACCATGATCTACAGGATCAAGTATAATTTAAATTTAGATATTTATTGGTGAACTTTTTTATCATTATATCTATTCTCATTTACCAATTTGCATCAGCAAATGAATTATTTATACTACTATTTTTTAAATTTGTTTAACTGTTTTGTAATTTTTAAATTTAGTTACACTTTCTCGGTAAGAGTTCTTCAGAAGTTAAGCAGAGTAGGCTTTTGCTTCATAGTTAGTTCACTTGAAAATATAGAAGCACTGAAAGACTTTAAGTACAGAATTTGCTGAACTAGAACAAAAATTTTGTTGTGGGATTTGTGATCTTATGAAATTTTATTATACACAATTGGTCTTTGTTAAAGGTAGGTGTAGATGTGAATGAAAGAAATAGGCCTACTTATGATTAAAAAATATATGACTGAAAAAACTTAAGTACATATACTCTTTTGAGGGTACTTTACGACAGAGAATGATTTACGAGAATTGTGGCCTATCTTAGCAATGGAGCCTATTTTCTAAAAAGATGTCTAGTTTTAGTATCTATAGGAGATCCATCAGGACTACAGATGTAGGCTTCTATTTAAAATTTCAACAGGTTTAGTTCATGACATTTACATAACTATAGTGCCTGCCACGAAAGAAGTCCATTGTGTTTAAAGAGCTCTATTTCAAAAACGTCCCAAAGGAAAATGTTTAATGCTACAGCAAATTAAAGCTTGTTCTTCCCTGTGTTGATTCATTTGATTTAAATTAAAATTTGTTAAAGATACAGCATTTACTAATAAAAAGTACCCAGTTCTTACCTGTTTTCAGTTAGTGTGCTTTTTAAACGTCTGTTACTTCGTCCAGGCTTCACTTAAAAAATCAGGCTTTAAGTTTGTTAAAGATCACAGCTTTCTGTATAATGTGAATATTTAAAAAATAAAATCTGTTGTTTTGTTTTATTACGGTGGGTATTTAAAAATAGTGTTATTTTGACTCCATGTAAAGATTGGGAAATTATTTTTTGACTGGACCATTCATTTTTTCAACATTATTGAGTCTAGTACAGACTTTTGCATTTAAAATTACAAATAAAACAAAAATGGGACTTGTGATTTTTTTCTCTTTAATTCTTTATTTACAACTGTAAAATTTTACAACAGGCAAATGCGATGATTATGATAATAATGTAAATGACATGATAGGGATGAGAGGGGTAGGGCCCCCATTGGTGCCTCCCCAAGAATGAAATTTGTGTATCAAATTAGCAGGTCTCTACTCCAGCGTCTTTTAAGGCTTCTAGGGGGATTATCAAGTAAATGGAAGGTGGAAAGTGAACGCACCAGGGGGTTCTCGTGTTCGTGTGACTTGTCCTGAAAACGTTTGTATAGGTATTCGATGGAATTTTGTACAAGTGGTGTTTTCAAATCTGTATGTAAATCTTGTGATTTAAACAGAAAAATTCTATTAAATTAGTTGAGGGGAAACTGGTCTTTACAGGGGACTTCTTTCGTGGTGTGCACTATAACTTAATTCTTACTTGCCAAATATTAATTGTCAACGTATGCAGAGTAAATCAACTTGTATTTACGCTTTAGCTTTCTTGGCTCTCATACAGTCTTCAGGAATAACTTAATAACATTTAATACATGTAATTTAGTGACAAGGTTATGATTGTTCATGCAAGCACAAGATTGTCATGAAAAACATATTAATGTCTCTAGGCATCATCCATTTAAACCAGTGGTTCACAACCGGAGTGCTGCAGTAGTAGCTGACTACGTGACAATTTTGTTAAAGCAGCCAATTTAAACAGAAGTCTGCAAGCAGAGAAAAAAGGTAAGGTAACAATTAATCGTAAGAAAAAAGTGAGAAAATGGATGGAAAGTTAAACTGAAGTCTTAAATACTGCATGCACATGCAGGCAGTATGGGTGCGGGAAGCAGGCAATGTGATTTGGCAGTAGTGTGTAAACTAAAAATTGTTCAAACGTACATTTATTAAAACTTTTTAAACCTTTATTAAAACCTAATAGCTAATTAACTATGTATTATTACAGGTATTCGGGTGCCTTTATGGGTTTGTTCCATTGGCAAGAATCCCACGAATAAAAAACGTTGCTCACCACTGATTTAAGCATAGGCAATCTTTTTATTTATTCAGCGATTTATCAACTAAATTTATGTTTTATGTATCTGTTGGTTAGTTAAGTTATGAGTTGAAACAGGATTTTTTTGTTCCTAGTGTCTGGTGATTCAGAAGAACCAACTGAGTGAAAAAGATTGTTATTCCTTCTGTTCTTGGTTCTATTGGATCTAGTGTCAAGGAGACTTGATAGAAGTAAATATTAGGAACAGAATTGCTACTGCTCTTTAGCCTGCTCTCACATCGAATCAACAACACATTATTTTGTTTGCCTAACCTGGGGTATAGTAAGTGTGTTCTGCAATAATTATTTTTAGAAGGGTGGGTGAGTGTTTCAACCTTTAGTCTTCCTCAATTCACCTTCCCCATTAATCTACCAACTTTACTGCTGCTTTTACTGTTGTCTTTAAGTAGCAACTACTTAATTCAGGTGATGTGAATGTATGGAGCTCTGATACAAGGTTCAGGAAAAATGAAATATTAATAGGATACAAGCTTTTCAAAACAAAGTTTTATGTTTAATCAAAACTTGTAATACATTGTTTTAATAAAAATTAATTAACCACATTAATCCAGAGATAAAAACAATGTCACACCCACACATATCACAAAATCCATTGAGGAAGATAAAAATTGGGTATGTATTTTTTTTTACATAATGATATTAGGATAGAGATATATAAAACATGGGTAAGGGTTTGCTACTGGGTAATTTCCTCAGTCAAGATGAAAACAACACATTACACCCATACATTATTACAAACACTACTGATGGTATTACTTTACAGTACAGTTGTTTCTATATAAAAAATGTTGCAATTTATTAATATTTGTCAAGTATTTAAAAAAGATTCCTGAACAATTTTTGAAAAATTAAAATTACAAGTTATACAAATGGAATTAATTTTGCATTTGAATGGTACAGGGGAAGAAGGAGGAATGTCAAAAAAAAATTGAAAATTTGTTTGTAACGCGATCAGGTAGCTGGTATTAGAAACTATAAAATACAGTATTCATAACGGTCAATAAGGAGTATAGTCATGAAATAATTAATGACTTAGATTTCCTATACAGGCAAAGAAAGAGGAATGTCCATGCATCACAGGCTAAGAAGGGGGGATAGTCATAGTGTCGCGCACGATAAGTACTCTTGTTTGTTTCTATTCCTGCCTGTTTTCTATTTACTTAATAATACAAAAATGGGTTATATACTAAAAAGTATAAAAGTACGCCTGTATCAAATGAAACCTATAGGACAATATTTTCCAGTGAATTTAACATTTTATTCAGTTGTCTGAGAATGGATACTTGTAGCACCTGACGAATTTACTGTAAAGTAATCAACTGGAGAAGAGTAAGTTATCTGCAAAGAGTGAAGGGTTAGAGTTAAAGGAGCTCAATGAAAAAATTTAAAAAATAAACTTTTAAAAAAGTTTTTAATGAGAATGCTCGGCAGTATTTTCAGTCACTGCCGCATAAAGACTAAATTGTACATATTGTACTTCTTCTTCTTATAGTGCATCTCCTATCGGAGGTTTGCTATCATCACAGCAATCCGGACCCTGTCGACTGCAGCTCTGAACAGTTGAACTCTGCCACAGTTAGACCAATCCCTCAGGTTCTTTAGCCAGGACACACGGCGTCTTCCGATGCTCCGCCTTCCACTAACCTTTCCCTGGACTATCAGTTGAAGAAGCTTGTATTTCTGTTCTCTCATTATATGACCCAGATATTGAAGCTTTCTTCTTTTTATGGTGTTAATGATTTCGCATTTCTTCTGCATCCGGATCAGCACTTCGGCATTACTAACTTTATCCGTCCAGGTATTTTACTATAAAGGTGTAAACAGAATAAAAATCTTGTTTATGAAAAATGCAGTTACCTATTTTATCAACACATACCTATAACATTACTTTAAGGGCTAGTGCACTTTCTCATAGGACTGTTGCTGTTAGTGAATTTTTGGTAAAAAACATGTCTTGTGTGCTTCTACATCCTCCATGTTCTCCTGATTTATCTGTGTGTGACTATTTCCTGTATCCAACACTCAAACTGGCCACGAAAGGAATGTTTTATGACAATGTTACAAAAGTCCAAGAGGTTGTGATGAAAGTCATGGAAGCAAATTCTGAAAAACTACATAAAAAAATCTATGCTAGCATTGGTTGAACATGCCAAGCGGTATATTGATGGGGAAAGGATGTATTTTGAATAAAAAGAAATAATTTCAGAAAATTTGTAAGTAATCAAAAGGGGTCATTAGAAAATCAAAAGGCAAAGTGAAAAGTGAAGAGGGAAAGTGGCTTGTATTGGAAAACATATAAAAAAATCTAAATACATAGAGTGACTAAAAAACCTACAAAACTCTTTGATTGGGTCAGTAAACAGTGGTAGATTCCAGATTTTTAAAATTGTATAAATTTTCTGAAACCAATAAAACATTCATTTAACTACACTGCATAGTGCATGAAGGCCACAAAATTAAGCATGGCATTAGTGTCGTCTTATTAAATCTCATTAAAACTGGGTTATAAATAAACATTTAATGTTTTATTTGCTGTGTTAATCAGGTTTGGGAGTAGTAACAATGGGTGATGGAAAATATCCTCACGAAGCGCTACATTTTGTAGAAAAGGTTGACTGGAATCAGTCCAGTGGGGAGCTGAGACCGAAGTCGTAAAAAGTCTTATTATTTTAATTATTTATTTATTTTAATTGAATTTCTGCAAGTCTTTTGACCAAATATATATATATATATATATATATATATATATATATATATATATATATATATATATATATATATATATATTAGGAATGAGACCCATTTGTTATGTTGTCAGGGAATGCTTATAAGATATTTTCAAACAACCACCCATTTTTGAACACCTGTTTGTGTTTGTTGTTGAATTGTAATGAGGACAACTACTGAATTTTTGATCATGTATGACTCAACTGGTCACCATATGAAGTCACTCATCCATATGGTGTTGCTAAACAGTACAATGAGACTATGTACCTACTGACTGACTGGGCTTGCCCTCTTTTTTGTGACAAAGTCAATTAATTTCATAATTATAAAATGATAGGCTGTTAAAGGAGAAACAGACTAATTATTTTTCCTCAACTAATCTAAGATAAACTCATACTGGTTTTTTAATTAGGAGGCACTGTACGTACAGAATTTGACAGTGATATAATTTGCTGATATTTATATTCATGCAAGGATTTACAGACCCAGCCGTATCTTGCTTCCTAAGCACCATATTTCTTTGTCTTGCCAGTCACCATCGGAAAACCACCGTAAAGACATTGCCTTCTGCACACTTCCAGCCTAACCCTCCTTCTACCGGCTGGCATCCACTCACATTCCCTCTTTGGCCACCTACCATCCTCCATCCTCTGCAAATGGCCAAACCATTTTAATTGCTTCTGAGATATGGTATCCATGATATTTCCTTGAACGCCAATTCTTCTCTTGCCGGCCGCGTTGGCGATGTTGGTAACGTGCTCGCCTCTCATCACGCGGTCTTGGGTTCGAATCCCATTCGGGCATGGCATTTTTTCATACGTTACAAAAAATTCATTTCATCCTTCACCGTCTGCATTAGCAGCAATTTGCAAAACAGTCGGACGTTAAACCAAAAAAAAAAAAAAAAAAAAAAATTCTTCTCTTATTTTGGAATTCGATTGACATGCAACACATCGCAGCTCCACCTCCAGAAATCCATCTCCACTGATTTTAGGCGATCCTTCTGCCTCTTTGTCAATACCCACATTTCCGCACCATAGGTACATACACTCTCCAGTATAGCATGGTAAATATTTATCTTTATCTCCTTCCATACTTTATCATTTCAAAGGACAGAATTTAACTGCCTTATAACCTGTCGCCCTTGTGAAATCTTGCTGTTTATTTCTGCTGCACTTGTTCCACTCCTATCATAGGACTCCCGGGTATTTAAAAAATAAAATAAAAAGGCAATTGCTTTTAATTTTTTAATTTTACTTTTATCTTTTGTGGAGTCTTTCAGGTTTCTCCACTTCCTGCTTCCTAATATAGCCTACTATTTTCTGTTTTCCCAGTCACCCTCCCTGAGATACCTTGCTACCATAGCAACTTGGAACTCCTGTATTTATGTTTTCCAAAAGATTTCTTCTTCTCTTTCTTTCTGGATGGAAAAGGACTGCAATTTGGAGTCCTGTTTGCTGTTATTCTTTGAACATGCTTAAGTCATACCAATTGTATAGTCTCTATTTTGTCTAGTATGATATCCTGACAACCATTTTGTTGACTAAAGTTTTCATTTATCATATGCTCCACTCTGGAGACCCTGCTTAATTTTTGCAACCAGTCAATCTCTAAGGCTTCCACCTTTATTCATTCCTCAAGCATATGTACCAGTTAAACCATACATAGGACTCCACTACCAATGAAGCTATTAACTTCTTCATCCTTATCTGCATTTTACTAGATCAGAACACAATAATTAATTGTTGCAGAGCAACTCTACCCTGATTTATGCAATCCCTGATCATTCACTCATTACCTCAGATAAAATAAATTCAAATTTTTGTAAAATTAAAAAAAAATTAATGAAATGAAAATTACCAAAATTTACACATATATAAAATTTTGTGAGAAATATGATACTGTTATCAAACACCAATATTTATCAATCAAATAAAGGAAAAACATAACTGAGGCCTTGCTTGAAAACGTTTTTGCTATTTTAGAACTTAAGACAAGTAAAGAAAGTTCTTTATTTTTGTACCGTGGTTAGTTGTATTAGTTTATATATTTTGCTCCAGTTATGTCCAATAAGATCTTTTCCTAATCTGCTCTATGAGCTTGATTCATTAATGGTTTCTTCCACAATCTCAGATTATTATCCAAAATCTCATAGGAAGCCATGAATCTCCTCAGAGAAAATTGTTACAATCCGAGAAAAAATGTTCTATTAGTATAAATTATCATACTTGTATGATTGTTTTAATCATAATAAACATAAAGGAAACATACACGTTTGCTTTAAACATGTTTGCTTAATACAAACATGTATGTCTGACAAATGCCTCAATGTTGGTGGTGACTATGTTGAGAAATAGTTCATACTTATATGTGCAAGTAACTCCTACCTATAATAAGACTTTTCTTATATTTTTATTTATTTTTGTCAACTTACTGGAGCATGAAAAAATTAGCTCTCATATAGAAATGGGTTCTCTATGGTTATTGCTGCCTCGACCTATTCCAATCCTCCTTCCAAAGACATCTTCTCTCCATAGTATTGTCCATCTTATCTGTTAAAGATAGTCAGGGTCTGCCTCTCTTTCACCTTCCCACTAGAGCCCATCCATTTTAGTATTACTTAAATTTTATTTTTGAATTAAATATTAAGATTTCTAGTAATATTAACAGGGTAAGAAATTTAATACTTTGACATAAAATTACACAAACCAGAAGGTATGGAATTGTTTTATAACAAATACATTAAGAGAAACAAAATAGTTAGGGCTTACTACTGTATTTAAATACCAGATGACTAAATTAAAAAATGAAGAGTCCAATTTAATAATGCTTATAAAAAAAAGTCAGAGAGATGTACCAACTGGAGAAGGAGAGGAGTGTTTGCCTGTATCAAAGGAATGTTTATGCACATTCCATGAATTAGTCAAATCATAGAGTGGCCTTCTAAGGAGAGTGGGGGTACAACAATGCAATGTGTTGGGGATACTCAAGATGGTAGATGGAAGGAGGAAGAGGAGAAAGATGGCACATTAATTGGAAAGCATGAGCTACGTTGGCTACATGCTCCTGTTGAAAGTCCACCCCATCTAAGTTAATGTGCCCTTTGTTTACAACCGTCTTTTGTTTCTTCCATCAAAGACATTTCTCATTATTTAAAGCCATTTTCTTCAGAAAAATTCACTACTCTTCTTCATCTCCTTATACTTTCTATTTTATTTTAGGTTTCTTTTATTTGTTAACATAAAAAAGCGTTATGAAAGCACGTGAATGAATGACGTCGGAAAAGTCTCTTTTATTAGAAAAATTATTCATTTACTTCTATCTTCGATAAAAATTCTCTTTATTGTATGCAACATAAATAATATGTACACTGATGTAATAAAATTATATCACAACATGCTTTTTTACAAAAAAAATTGATGTAAGTTATCTTTAATTTCTTTAAAAATTATGTGTTGTAAAGACAAGTTTTCTGAATGAAAACACTGTGGTTCCATTTTGTATTGCAATAATGTAATTAATTATTTTAGGTATTCTTAAATAATATTTCAGCTGAAAAATATGCCATATTACATTATTGTTGTTTTTTTTTTTTCAATATTTCTAGTTATTATTAAGCAACCCCATGACCCAATGAGATGAGGATGACATGTATGATGTGTAAATGAGGTGTAGTCTTGTACAGGCTCAGGCTGTTCAATCCTGAGTGAGATAATTGAACCCCAACCGTCAAAATACATTGATAACCTCTGTCTAGTATTCAAATTCATATTAAAGTAACTTCCTCAAAGAGTAGAAACTGATTTCAGGTGTCACTTATCAAAAAAGATTCATTAGTGACAGCAAATATTTGTAAATACTATCTTTAAAACCGGTATAAAACTGAAGTAAAGAACTAATTATCTTATTTTATTGTAAATGGTCATATTTTATTTTTGGTTAAGTGCCGTTTAAGTCTTAAGTTTTTAATAACATATTTGTAATTAATTTAGTCTATCATTAAGTTAAGTAGTAAAAATGTAATGTAATTAAATAATTTGTTAAAATGTAAATGTTGTGTAAGTTTAAAAAGGAACTTTTGTTTTACATCATCAATAGCCAGGTCCTGAAAGAACCTGGAATAAATGTTCTAATATTTTACTTTTTGGAGAGTTCATTTCAAAATTTTGTTACAAATGCACCAACAGAATAATTTAGCAAACATGTAAAATTTGGCTGGCTACTTCCGGATGATACAGAGGTTTGAAGGAAATGTTGTGCTTTGTCTTAAGAGGAAAGTTTCCATAAGGTTTGTTTTGCTCTTCTTGACTTTTGATGAAGCATACACTATTTTTATGAAAAATAACCAGAAGCTCTCAACCCTCTGGCACATACTCTGAACTGTAGACTAATGGTATCATATACACACTGACTTAGTCCAATAGTGATTTTTTTACAATTAATTTTTTAAAGAAATTAATTTATTTTGATTTAGGCAAAGATCTTTCTTGATTTAAAAATAATTTTAGAGATTTTATTGTTGAAAGTTCTTGCACTGAGGAATGTGAGCCATAATGCAAAAAATTGTTAAGGATTGAATGAGTTATATACAATGCTTACTTTGTAACAATACTAAATTATGGAGCATATTCATGGACAGATGGATGGAAGGTGGAGAGTAGAATTCAGGCAGCACAAAATAAATAAGAGAATTATGCTGGGGAACACCAGAAAAGTTAGAATAACAAATTATACAATTGAGAAACAATGGGAAATGGACACCCTGTTGAGAAGGGTTGGACAGACAAGGGTACGATAGTCATGTCAGTAGGAAGAAGGAAAGTAGACTGGTAAGTAATTAATTTGTCTAATATACTTAAAGATGTGGAGATTTATTAATGTTCAATTGTAAACACAAAGTTGAGAATGTTTTAAAACTTATTTCAATATCATTAAATGAATTATTAATAATTTTTGATTTCATCCAATCGGAAATAAAATTATTAGTATGCATAAGACAATGTTATTTTGCTAATGAAGGTAATAATTGGAATTTTATGAATACAACATACTATTAAATATTATTATTATTACATTGTATGGAATTGACAATGACTTTCATGAGCAAAGGATAGTTAGCGCCAGGAACATTTTGGTATATAGTTCACAATGCACAGTTAAACGACGGTACGACTCAGTAGACTTCTCATAACTTACCTACAGTAATTTCTTGTAAAATTGCTAATGAACTTGAAGATATTTTTTTAATCAGAAAGCAATTTATATTGTAAGTATAAATAAGTATTCCAAATTCTATTAAGAACTTGGATATGTTCATTTTCTATCCTCAGTTATAATGTTTATCATTTTTAATTTAATTTTTATGTTTAGAAGCCTATTAAAATACTTTTTTGGTATAAAATGACTTAGCTTTTATTTTAAAACCTGTTGTTGTTGTTTGGTCAACAGCTGAAAGGCTGGTTTGAACTTCTAGAGGTTTTACTAAGTAAAAACAAGGAGTGAGGTGGTTTACTTTGCCTTTTTCACTAAGTGGAAAAAGTGTGCTTATCAGCATGCCAGGCCCTCCAAAAAGCACCCACTTTCCACCCTGCAAATGACACCTTCACTTTATTCACCACAGGGTCTGGCTGTATAGTGAAATTCATTACTCTCACAGGAGGTAACTTTGACTCCTCTACCTATACCTCTTTACACCTCTACTTCTTCTGTTCTTAAATAGTTCAGTCATATAATTGGCTGACTATTCAAAATATTAAATTTTAAATTTTTTTTATTAAATTATTTACATTTTTAATTTAAAACCTGTCTTGTACATGAAAAGTATGTGAAAAAAATTAGAAATTAGTTTGAATTATCCAAAGTTTCGGATTAATGGGGTAGTTGTGTACATTATAGTCAGCTAAAGAGATATTTTGGTTCCTAGCAAGGTATCAAACCCAAGACCTTCAGCTTTGCAGTCCAGTTATCAATTAATGTACCTCCACGGCAACCTGTACTGTGATTCATCTGACTGAATATAAATGAATTATACTGAGGCTACCCCAGGTTTCATTTATATGTTGAATTGTTATAGGTAGATTGTGCTATATTATGATTCCATAAACATTTTATTCATGGTACAACAATACAATATTTCTAAAAATGGATTTGTGGAATTCTGAAAAGATTTTCTCTATTATTAGATTTCTCTATTCTTCATGTTCCTGTATTATTAAAATGAGGGAGCTAAATTTAAATTATTTAAATTAATATTTAACAATTTAACTTGTTTAGAAAATTGAATGAAGTAAGTAATGGAATAAACTTTACAAGTTTTGTATCAACAATGCAGGTATGCATGCATGAATCTTATTCTGCTCTAGTACTACATTACTTGAATAATTTAAATTTCCAGTAAATCTTTGAAGCAGCTGTGTGGATAATGAAAAGTACATGGTGATCCAAAAAATCAGTGATGCTTACTATTTACGTACTTTATTGCTACTAAATTTTTAATTGACTTTTACTGCTGCTAAACTTACACTTTACTTACTGATTCTTTTTAGATACTACAAATCAATGTTTATTATAAGATGGAAAATCTATCTTATTAATTACTGTACTTATTAATTTTCCTTTTAAATTCATTTTATTTTATAATATTTTTGATGCTGAAAGTCACGAACAACTCAGTTATTTCTTATGAATATGACTATTCAAAATTATAAAAATCCTGTTATTCAGTTCACTGTTTAATGAATTGAATACACCTGTAATAACAGATAATAACAAGTTGTTTGCAAATTGGAAGGGTCTAGATCTGATTCATTGCTTGTAATTGGATCTTCTGTAGGTTAAAGCCCAATGTATTGGTTAATGATCAAGTCATTCATTCAGTTTTAAATAAACAAAAAAGAAAAACACTAGAGATGTGTGTTTAATAATAATAATCTTGTTTTTATTAAATAAATTTTGAAAATCAGGGATGAAATCACCCTAATTTCCTGTCTGTCTGTTGGAAAATTTCTCTGTTGCAATATTTTATCAGAAAAAAATACAGTGCACATTTTTTTTGTTTCTTAATAACATCAATACTTCTTGATTATCAGTTTTATCAATATTGTTTTGTTAGCAATAACTTATATTTTTCGTGATTTAAACATTATTTTTGATTTCTATTATTTTATTTTCATAATGAGACATTGATAAAAAGATTATCTCATTGGCTAAATTTTTTTTGGTAGCAAAGATAGGAAGCTTATTTTTAGAATCTTCTTCTTCTTCACGTGCCATCTCCATGACGGAGGTCGGCTATCATACTGGCGATACGAATTTTGTCGACCGCTACCTTAAAGAGTTCGTTTGAGGAACACCTGAACCACTTTCTCAAATTACACAGCCAGGAAATCCTTCTCCTGCCCACCGATCTCTTCCCTAATATTTTGCCTTGAATGATGAGATGCAATATTTGATACCTTGGTCCCCTCATAACATGACCAAGGTACCTTAATTTTTGTACCTTAACTTCCTCCATGAGTTCCAGCTGCTTTCCCATTCTACTGAGGACCTCTTCATTCGTGACATGCTCAGTATTTATGAGATCCTCAACTTTTTAGAATAAGAAGCTTTATTATGAATTCACATTCACTTCATGAACTCTCCATGAATTCGCTTTTGTTTATTAATAAAAAGAGAAAAATTAAAATTGTATTGTCAATAAATTTTTGGTTATTTTCTCTTGTAGTTACGAAACACTAAATGACCGTATCCGAATGGAGCATGTATGTATACTTTGCAAATTAAAAATACTCTAGTAATATTACTAGTAACAGTATATGGAAAATCATTTATATTTAAATCAATTAAAATTGAAATATATATTTTCTAACCACCAGAATACGGTAACATAAAACACTTACCAATGTTTATAGCGCTTTCGTGTATCTTGTACACATCTTCAGTAAATTAACATTTATTAGAAGTCAAAATTTAAAACTTCCTGCTCCCACCATGGTAGATAAGGAATAGTCGATTCTTGTATTTAAAACAGTCTTGCCAACTTAATCAGTTGATTGTCGTATTCAATTTGTGTGTTCATTAATTTTTCCCTGCTATTGTATTTATAAATATAATATTTTTCCAAAATTTCAATTTCATTTTGTTTGTTATTTATTTCTAATATTTCTAGATTATTTTTTATATTCGACATATTATGTTTATTTTTTATCATGTGTTCAGTTACATTGGAGAATTTTCGATTTCCTTTTTTATAGTTAGAATAGTGTTCTGTAAACCGTTTTTTAAAAGATCTGGTGGTTTTACCTATATATATTTCATTACATTCATTACATTTAATTTTATAAATTCCACATGAATAAAATTGATTATTTTCTTTTTCTTTATCATTTACATTTGCCTTAATATTATGTTTTTGTAAAATAAATTTTATAGGAAACTGGGGTTTATATGCTATTTTGTATTTATTTTTATCGTATATATTGGTAATTTTATGTATTCTATGATTTATGTAATTATATGTAATGTATTTATTACCATTTTTGTTTATTTCTTCTTTATTGTTTAATGGTAATAGATGTGTTTTTTTCTGATTGATTTTATGTAAATATTTATTTATTAATCTGTTTATGAAAATATTATTGTAATCATTGTTTCTTGCTATTTCTTTAATATAATTTATTTCTTTATTAAATCTTTCTTTATTGTTATATGTGTATATATATGCTCTGTGTATCATGTTATTGTACGTGTTTATTTTATGTATCCATGGGTGATTTGAAAATCTGTTTATTGTGTTATTTGTAACATGTGGTTTCCTATATATATCAGTTTCTATTATATTATTTATTATTTGTATTTTTATATCCAGGAAATTTATGTTTTTATCTTTTTCAACTTCACATGTAAATTTAAGTTTTTCATAGTAATTATTCAATTTTTTATTTATAATATTATGTTCACCCTTTATTTTTTCATTATAAATTACCAATATGTCATCTACATATCTTACCCAAAGTAAAATGTTGTGTGTAAAGTAAAATAATACGGCTGTTTAAAAATCCTACATAGGATGTTTAATAAAATTAAATCAATTAATGTATGTATTTCACAAAGGAACAGCTAAACAGTAGAAACCCACATTTTTTACAGATTGTTTCTTTATGAATTTGACATTGTAATGTTTATAAGATCTTACAGGGTCCCCATCCTACATTACATTGGAAATTTTTGAGAAAGCCAAGATCCATTTCCTTTTAGAAGCACTGCTGGAAAGATGTGAGTATCATATTTATGTAAAAGTTTTATTCTCTAACCCTTCAGAACCTGTGCTAAATCTGCATCGATGGTGTCAGCACACTCAGTCTGCTGATACAAATTTTTGTTTCATTTGCAAAGAATCTTGTAGGCATGAATTCATTTGATTTTAGAACTCTCTTTTTGTAAAATTATTTTACATATATGTAGGTACTGCTGATAGTGCAGGAATTAATTTTTAGTTTGTTATTTATTATTTTGATAGTAGTGGTATCTCAACACTTATTTTTTGTCCTCCTGTGTCTCACACACTTTGTTATAGTAATTCAGATTTAATTTTTTGAGATAAGAAAAAATATGTTTAAATAATTGGAATACTTCCAATAATTGGAAGTATTTTTTCTGAATTATTAACTACAATGTACAAAAATTTACTGAAAAAATAATCAGCAACAGTAAGAGAATTCCAGCTGGGATGTTGGTCTAGAGATAGGAAAAACAAGAAGCTACAAAGTGTCACAGTTTTCAAAATGGCTTTACCAACATGGTGCAGCAAATATACAATTTTGCAGACTCTAGTACTGTAGTTGAAGTGTTAGAGTTAAGTCTATGTAGTTTTTATGCAGTGTGAATATCGAATAACATAAAAATTGTTTTTTATCAGGCACAAACCAAAAAGATATTGAAAAATGGTTCAGTGTACCTTTATACACGTAAAACAATCAAAAATTGTTTTCCCTAGGAACCGTGATAAAATAAATTTTTAATTAAAAGTTCATGGGAGTATTTAAACCAGTAGTAGAACTAGTTATAAGATTATAGATTTTATGCTGAAAAGAGATGTTTGCCATTGTTTAATACATATGCGTTAGACTGTGATGGTATAGTAGGCATACAAGTATAATACAGACAAAGCTTTCATAAAACTCAGTACCTACAGAAAACAAAGCATATTAAAGGTATAGAGGTACGGAAAGGGAAAAAGGATAATCTGCTACTTCATGAAAATTACAGTCTTCTAATGTCTAAGTTTTACATGTGTTAAATTTGGAACCAAATTTCAGATATTCACTCTACTTAAAATATAAAATTTTACTTTATCATGTATATACAATAAACTTTTCAATTAATCTTAAAATTTAAGATTGAAAAATTTTAACAAAGTAGTATTAAAAAACATAAACTTTGAAAAATTATTTAGAATAATGTAAAATTTTAGCTCTCTTGTGTGAATAAATTCACACAATGAATCATGAGTGGTATTATTATCTAAAGAGTAGATTTTTGATGTGATGACTTACAATGATGAACTTATATCATCTGATTTATCCAGAAATGTTCATCATAAAATTGTTTTCAATCAATAAAATGTATTAAATTTTAAATATTGTGTGGTTGCAACAAAAATTTAATGTCATTGGCATGGTAGTCATATGTCGTAAAGAGAGGTGGGTGATTAAGAGCATCAAAATACATAAGCTTCATGCAAAATAAATTACTTATTTTTTTAAATACTGGTTGTATGTAGGTATACTGTTATTCAGGTCATCAGCAGAATGGCCGGTGGAAACTCCAGAGGCTTTTACTTAATAATACGAGGAGTGAGGTGGTTTACCATTGTCATTCTCACTGAGTGGAAAAGTATGCTTATCAGCATTTTCCACTTCATTTACTACAGGTTCTGGCTGTATAATGAAATTCATTACTCTCAAAGGAGATAATTCTGATTAGTTTCTTTTACACCTCTGCTTCTTCTGCTCTTAACTGCTTCAGTCATATAACTGGCTGACAATGTAATAAAAAACAGAACTATTTCTGTAGCTTTGGAACCAGCAGAATGACAAATAATATAACACTCCACCTGCCTCTTATGGGGAAATAATAGGAGTAACCAATGGATAAAGACAGTTGCAAGAGAAGTTTGTCTGTGATTGAAGAGCTTAGTGGATGAAGGTGCTATGTAACAAAAGTATAGATTAGTGGATTTTGAATTTTGTCTTATAAAATGTTCTTAAAATTTTACTTCTCATTGTCACTTGTTTTATTAGATTTATCGAGCATCGACTACAATTGTCCTATAACATGTTACGATACACTCTTACGCATTCAACAGTTTCATCAACTAAAAGTCTTTATTGTGCACTATACCATCTGTCAATGGATTAATGGTAATTAATTAATACAAAATACTCGTAAAGATCTTTTTATAAGAGACATTTTCAAAGGACATGCACACGATGCATATTAATGATGATGATAAGTGTTCATTTACATTTAACTGTTATTACTCTAAAAAGATGTCTATAAGGTTGTAGTGAACTCTAGTAGAAGAAGGCATCAAATGATTTTACCATCTTAATCCTTTACAAACCTTAAAATTAAGGGGTGCAAAGTCCGTTCATCCCCTAACATTTCCATAAACGGTAGATAAACAGCGTTCTATGTCATCTACGTAACTAAGTATGCACTTAACACATTCAGCAATCATAAAAAATAAATTTTGAAAAAAATGTTACGTAGCACCTTCAATTATATTAGATATATGTGACTTAGTAGAACTTAGGAAGAGGTTGTGTCGCAAATTGAACTTTGCCACATTGCCAAATTTATAATAAAATTATTAAAAAATTCTTTTTCAAATTTTTAATGAGTTGCCCAGATTAATGGTACTGTAGCACTTATTGGCAAAACAACATAGTATGAGAATCCTGTCACTGCAAGAATTGTAAAAGTTTACTGGTTAGAACTCCAGAAAAAAGTATTTTGTTAAAATTGCTTTTAAATGTAAACTACATACTACATTATAGAGTAGTGTCTTGTATAAAAGTCTGTTATTTATTTCTCAAAATCTTGTTAAAGTTTTAACAAATTTTCATTTTCAGATTTTTTAGGAATGGTGAAAGTCCCTGAATCCTGTGTTTTTCTGAGTGTTCCTGAAGTGTGAAAGTGTTTTATAACTGTGTAATAGTTATTTACTTCTGTTCAGTAGAAAATAATATTTTAAGAGTAAACAGAATCTTTATTTCAAACACATTTAAAAATATTCTATGTTATAAATAAATTATTTATACTGGTACCCCAAAGCTTAAAACCAGATTGTAAAACGTTATTAACATTCACGTTTTTTACAATTTGATGTGCAAGATAAAACAGAGATTACTTTGTATAATTCATTAATATAGATTTTCTTTAGTTATTTTATTTGAATTTAAATAAATTTCAAATAGAGACAAATTAGAAAAGTATTTCTTTCTATTTGAAAAATTATTTTTTAAGAATACAGAATTATAATAGTCCAATTGACAAAAGAAAATGAATAAATATTGATATACTTTTAGACAATACTTCAGTGACAAGAAGATTGCAATATAAGAATAAAAACAAATTAGTAAATTTTGGTGTTTTTGGGTGTGTAGCTGTGTTATTGTTTGTGCAAAGTGTCCTCCAGCTGAAAAGGATTTCCTTTGCTGAAAAATAGAATTAATCAACTGAAATTAGAAATTTATGCGTATAAGTATTTTGTTGTTCTCATGTAGCACTGTAAATAAGTTAAACAATATTGAGATGGAAGGTGATGAATTTTAATTTTATGGATCATAAAACTGAGGAAATTTATTTTTCCAAGGAATGAGAATAAGAGGTAAGTACCATGAATTCCATTAATTGCAAGCAAGATGTACGGCTTGTTATGGAATGTTTGTTGGGTATACATACCATACTAAGAATTCTTGTCAAATCATCTTATCAATGTCTGGAATTGTTGGTATGACTGTGAATCCTGACCTTTAATTTAATTAAAAGTGTTGCACTTCCTTTACCTATAAAATATTTTTTAAAAATCCAGTATGTTCCAAGACACTAAAAACCTGTTATTAAAAAAAAATCAGCAGTCATGAAACTGTCTGACAGAAGTGACTACTTAATTATTTAATTAAATTAACAAATTAAATAAAAAGATTTTTGTAAATTAATTAATGGTAATTGTTTCCATGAAAAATGTTGATAGCCAAACGTAACTTGATGGTAAACCAAAGATTTTTCTCGTGCAAGAAACAGTCAAAACACGCCAAGAAAAGTAGTCACTTCAATAACAAAAGGTGACTATTTAATTTATTGCAGAAAGTTCAAGAAATACAGATTGTTTATTACTGGGTGCACTTGAGTAATACTCTTGGATGTTAAAGGGCGTTTGGAAAGCTTAATTTATTCCAGTAAAGAGGAAGTTAAGTAATTTTGATAGGCCTTTTACATAAATATTCTTTTTAAAACTAACTATTATTCAATTGTTGGCTCTGCCTATCTGGCCATATAATATTTATGGTTGTATTATATATATTTTGACATTTCAATCAAAGCATTGAAGGTCTTGGCATTAGAACTACTTTGCTTCTTAGATGATCACCCTTGAAGCCTTTGTCTTCTCAAAAGAAATCAGACATTATATTTCTGAACAATCTTACCCTACAACAACTAAATAAATAATGACCTTTGAAAATCAAACTTGGCGTCCACAAAAAACATCAAATAATCAGTAAAAGAGAAAATTTTCAAAGAAGTTGAACTCACAAAACCCTTTTGTTGCAAACAATTATTCCATTATACAATGATAACATTAAGATACAAATTGAACATATTGGAGGTAGAGGGCATCCCTGTCAAACAGCTTGCGGTACACTTTGTTCACTTTTACCATTTATCATCTTTGTAACTGCGTAAGAATACATTCTCTGTATTACTCTAAATAAATGTAAAGGTGTTCCTTAATCCATCATCGCCGGCCGCATTGGCGTAGTTAATAACGTGCTCGCCTCTCATCATGCAATCTTGGGTTCGAATCCCATTCAGGCATGGCATATTTTCATACGTTACAAAAATCATGGTCTTCATGGTCTGCATTAGCAGTAATTGCAGAACAGTCGGATGTTAAACAAAAAAAAAAGAAGTTAATCCATCATTACTTCCCGCAAACGAGTTCTGTGTTACTTAAACAGAGGCTTTCTGCAAATCCACAAATTTCATGAATGTAAATACTTTAAATTCTCTGAGTTTTTCAATTATATAACTGTGAGAGTGTAAAAACATTATGAATACAATAACGCCCAGATCAAAAACCAGCCTGTGTTTCTGAGAGAACAATGTCTGTTTTTTTATTTAGCCTGTGTGGAATTATTTTGGCATAAATGTTATACCCACTGTTTAAGAGACCTCTGTAATATTGGTTGGGTGATTCCTGTCCCCTTTCTTGCATAGAGGTTCAAGGGTCGCCTCCATCCTGTCGATTGGAGC
Source organism: Catonia carolina (assembly GCA_035578175.1). NCBI lineage: Eukaryota > Metazoa > Arthropoda > Insecta > Hemiptera > Achilidae > Catonia > Catonia carolina. Next base: position 353,840,462 of record JAQMRL010000001.1, read on the forward strand.
ATGTGCTTCATTACAATCATTGTTGAAAAATTAGTGTCGTACCACTTATGTACTGTAACACCTCCTCATCGCCGCCGACAACACATACGGCAAACAAAAGCGACAGGTTGGTAAAGGGTGTTTACAAAACATAAAAAAACAAATAAAGGAAGCTAAAAACAAATACTCAGGTGATTCACCGCACAAATGAAATAAATCTAAAGTAAAATGGTAAAAATTATTTAATTAAAAAAAAACCAGAAATAAATATAGTTAACAGCAAAATTACAATACAATTTAACCTTGAATGACTGAGTTTTAGTACAAATTAGGTCCAGACAAAATATTCTGAGTTAAATCTTATAAATTTTTAGCAGACAATAAAATTAAATACATATATATATATATATGTGTGTATTTTTATATGTTCATCCAATGAACAACAGAACGTAAAAATTAATGGCCAAATACTTTTATTTTAATTAGTCTTGGTTTAGCATGCTAGCAGCCCTTTTATAAACGTATTTCTTTATTGTAATTCTTAGAAATACAAAAAAAAAACAAATTGACATTTGACCTTGTCGATAAGGTGTAAAACAGTAATATTACAAGATTTTAAAAAAAAATTTTTAAATTATCTTTAGAAAAATTTAAGTAAAATATAAGTATACAGTTTCGAATTGAATTTTTTAAATGAGAGTGAAATAAGAGATTATTATAATCATATTATGCAAATAATAGAATTTAAATTTTATAGTAAAAAAGTTCCTGGTTGGTTATTTCAACAAGATGAATAGACATGAAAATGCTATTAGGCCTAAAACAGGTTACTTTCAAATCGTAAATTTTCCTGCACCTAACAAGTAGTAATCAAAATAGATCCAAAAATCGGATGAGTTCTTTTCCCAAAAAGAAAATGTATCGGCTGCCACAAAACACTTCAGGTAGCTGGACGAAATCCACACATTGAAAATAAAATGTACAAACATACCTTTGGTTGTTAACACATTTAGCAGTACCACTAATGCTTATGCCGATCTAGAAGGATCCCTGACGAAAACCCTCTTTCAAATTGAATTCTGAATCACACTAGGCAACCAACACTCAGGTAACGTCAGACATCAAATTACAGGATAATTACGAGATGAAAATTTACTCATGGTCAGGAGTCGAAACTCAGTGAACTAAGTTGATTTTAGGTTATGACATATTAGTAGAACGGATCATTACATTCCGGGACTCGAACCCTGAAGAAAAAGATCGAGTGAGAGATAAAAATAAGCAAAATAAGCAACGATCTTAATCAACAGCACAAACGTATAAGTAATACAAAGTAAAAGAAATAAATAAAACAAGGTTATGAATTTAAAGAATAGAGATTTAACACGAGTTGTAAAATACAATTATAAAGCTTTAAAAGAACTAGACAAATGAAATAAGCAAATACTATTGCAAAAAAAAGTACTAGTTACTAAAAAAATACTATTGCAAAAATTCCTTGCAAATTACCGATGCCAATTATGATATAGTATGGAGATCACTTAAGAGCAAATACCATAATAAGCGAGTGTTGGGAAACGGCTTACTCGATGCGGTTTTCAACTATCAACCAAGAATTACAGAATCAGCTGCATCGTTATCTCATTTTTTATCAAATTTTTGTGAACAAGTTACTGCACTAAAAGCAGTTGGTATACCAGATTTAGCAGATTTCATAATCTTATTTGTTGCCTTACAAAACTTGCCGCATCAAACCCGAAAACAATTCGAGATGCACCATAGTAGTGTTGACATTCCGACCTTTGAGTTATTAGCGGAATTCCTTCAAAATCAGTCTCGAATTCTAGAAATTTCGGAACCATCAATTTTGACGGGAAAATCGTCGAATAATAAATCTGTCAAATCGTCAGCATTGTCACCTGACAACAAATTTACGAGTAGCAACACGATCAGACCTCGTCCTTATAATCCAGTCTCGACTCATACGTCAGCCGTAGTTAAACAACAAACACAGAAAATTCATTGTCCGGTGTGCAGTCAGCCTCATACCGTTTTCAAATGCCCAATTTTCTTCGCCTAGGTTTGCCTAAACGCAAGGAGCAAGTTACAAAATTGAAGCTTTGTTTTAATTGTTTGAAAAGTTCGCATCAGATCGCTGCGTGCCCATCAAAAACTAATTGTTTAAAATGCGGTGGAAGGCATCATTCATTTTTACACTTTGAAACCACTGTACCAGAATCTATACTACCTGTAATCAATACTCCCGATCAGCCGAATAATTCAACTTCAGTCATTCAGAATAATACTTTAGCATCTTCTGTTAGAGCCAATGACTTGACTTCGCGTCACTCCAATGTGAATACGGACAAAGCAAAACATTCAATTTCAGTTGTCCTCGGCACAGCAATTATCGGCATAAAGGAAGCAAATAATAGTTTTCAATATGTACGCGCACTTATTGATTCCGCGGCGCAAACCTCTTTCATTACGTCATCGTGCGCCTTGCGCTTAGGCCTACCGCAGAAAACGTGCAATATTTCTGTCGCTGGCTTAGGGCAGAACAAAATTTCCGATGCAAAAGGAATAGTTACGTGCCTTTTCAAACCAAGCGACTCTGATCAACCTCAGTTCAATACTGAAGCTATTATATTGCCGAAGATAACGTTAGACATGCCCTCTACAAAGATTCCAGAATCAGCCTGCAATCATTTTAAACATCTGTTCTTGGCAGATCCCAATTTTGATAAAGCTGCTGAAATAGATTTCCTGATTGCTGGAGATATATTTCCTTATGTTTACGATGGCCAGACTATAACTACGCCAACTGGTCTTTCAGCAATGCATAATGTCTTCGGCTGGGTAGTTACAGGAAAGATACAGGCTCTCAAACCTTTAACTACTTTGATTTCAACTTGTTTGACTTCATCCAATAGCTCGTTAGATAACTCGTTGAAAATGTTCTGGGAAACAGAAGAAATTCCACGCCAAGTTCCTCCAAACCCAGAAGATACTCTCAGTGAAGAAATGTTTTTAGCTCATCATTATCGAAAACCAAGTGGACGCTTTGTAGTTCCAATGCTTTTAAAGCCGTCTGTGCAAGAGTTAGGAGAGTCATTTGAACTAGCACAATCAAGATTAAGATCAACTCAACGCCGTTTGGCTCGTCAGCCTGATCTTAAAATTGCATACCAAGAATTCTTAAACCAGTACGAATCTCTCGGTCATATGGAAAAGGTGCCACAAAGCCTTTCTCCAAATGGAAAGTTTTTTATTCCACATCACTGCGTGATCCATGAAGCTAGCTCGTCGACAAAACTCCGAGTAGTTTTTGACGCTTCTTTCAAGACCACTACTGGAGAGTCGTTAAACGATGTAGTTTTCACTGGACCTAAGCTACAGCGAGACATCACGGAAATTATTATTCGATTCAGACTTCATCCTTTCGTTTTAACAGCGGACATAATCAAGATGTACAGGATGATTCAAATCCTTCCAGAAGAAAGAAAATATCAACATATTCTCTGGTGCGAATCTCAAGAACAATCTATACAAGAGTTTGAGCTCCAAACGCTAACATATGGTGTAGCATCAAGCCCGTTCCTAGCGTTGCGGGTATTGAAACAGTTATCTCAAGATGAACAGCATGTCTACCCTCAAGCTGCTGCTGTGCTACAAGAAGATGTATTCATGGATGATATTCTAACTGGCGCAGACACATTGGAAGAAACCTTAAAACTACGTGACCAGCTCATAAATCTTTTAGCCCGGGGAGGATTCGAATTACATAAATGGTCTAGTAACAACCCTGCTTTGCTACAAGATATTCCAAAACAATTCATAGAATCATCAGTGCCTCTAGACTTGGAGAGCCAGCATGTAATGAAAATATTGGGGTTACAATGGACACCTTCATCAGATATTTTCTCTTACAAAATAGAGCTAACCACTGCAACACCTACTAAACGATCTATTCTTTCTCAGATTGCGCGCATTTTTGACCCTATGAGATGGCTAACCCCAGTTATTATGCGAGGAAAGTGCCTACTCCAGCAACTTTGGCTGTCAGGTCTAGACTGGGATGATCCTGTTTCATCACCTTTAGAAAAGGAGTGGCGGAGGATAGCAAGTAGACTAGAGTTACTTTCAGAAATAAAAATCAACCGATTTGTCCTCACTGAAGAGCACATCAGTTATTCTATCGCCGGATTTTCGGACGCTTCAGAAAAGGGTTATGGTGCAGTCATCTATCTATTAGTGCAAGACTCAAGTTTTACCGTTAAATCATCTTTAATAATTGCAAAATCTAAGGTTGCTCCATTAAAATCAGTGTCTATACCTCGGCTAGAACTCTGTGGAGCTCTCTCTGTGGAGCTGTGAAGTTCACGCATAAGATATTATCAAGCAAACTTAATTTCAAAGAAATTTATTTGTTTACTGACTCCAAAACCGTATTATCCTTGTTGAAAACTTCACCACATCTACTCAAAACATTCGTAGCTAATAGAGTTTGTGAAATACTTGATCTCTCATCGCCAAAATCATGGAACCATGTGTCATCTGAAGATAATCCTGCTGACCACGCTTCACGTGGGATTTATCCAGAAGAGTTAGTTTGCAACTCGTTATGGTGGTCAGGACCTGCATGGCTGACTACTCCAGTAGAACAATGGCCTTCGCAAAACATCAATCTGAACACCTTAGACAGCCTTGAAGAATGTAAACCATCTGCTATGGTTATAAGCGCAAGGAGTGAAGAGTTAGGACCATTAATTACAAATTTACTCCACAAGGTTTCATCCTTTTCCTGGCTTATAAGGATAACAGCCTGGTGTTTCCGCTTTATCAGCATCCTTCAGACCGGCAAGCGAGTGAACCCAAGCCTTACAGGTGAAGAATGGCACAAGGCTTTAAATTTTTGGACTAAGAAAATTCAGCATCAATATTTAAAGTCAGATATAAAAGCCCTTCAAGCAGGCAAGAATGTTTCACCATACCTTCAGAGGTCCAGCCATTTCATTGACCTGTTGGGTTTTGTTAGGGTGGGGGGTAGGTTACGCCATGCTGACCTGCCTGCTCAAACTAAACACCCAATAGTCCTTCTGAAAGAAAAGTCTCATGTTCTTCATTGGCGGCTTGGACGAATTGAACACACCCATCCTGGGAAAGACAATCGAGTGAGAGTGGTGACAGTACGAACTACCCAAGGCAGTTTCCGTCGACCGGTAGTCAATATCGCTCCACTACCTACAGCCTAGACCATTCTTTTGCTATTGAGAAGAAATTTTGTTTTATTTAGTTTTTTTGGTGTATATAGTTTTCCTTTCCTCAAAGGTTTTTGTTTTATTTGTATATATGTATTTAGTGTGTGAACTGAAAACCCCTTGCAGTTGTTTTGGTGGGGGGTTTATGTTAGAACTTTAAACTCGCGGGCTTCCCTCGCATTCGACTTGTGCCGCCGCTTACTAGCAGCAGACCGGAATCTACACGAACCAGGCTTTTGATAAGAAGAGTTGTCTTTTAGAACGCGTACGGAACGTACACAGTCTACTAGTTACCTCGCTCCATGCCAGTACAGGTAACTAGATTAATAATTAGGATTTACAGTCCATTTAAATTTATGTTCGTAACCTGGCTTTATGGACAATACCCTTAATTGCCCGATCGAATTCTTCTCGTAGTATAGGGTCCCCTCTTTGATCTTCTTCAACATCAGTTTCTTGTTCTATCGCATCATGTTCTAATTCTTTTCCCCTGTAGAGTTGGTTTACGTATTCCTTCCATCTTTCAGCTCTCTCTTGGCCATTCAACAATGGTTTGCCACCTGCGCTTTGTAAATTAACAGCTTTCATCTTTCGTTCTCCGAAGTTTTCCCTTATTTTTCTGTAAGCTAACTGTAACATAACATTATTTTCTGTAACATAACATAACATTTTCTGTAACATAACATTTTGTAACTTATTACTCACCAGTTCTGTGTTGGTCCAAGTAGAGGAATTATTTGTGAGGTAAGAATAAATCTGCTGTTGCCCTAATTTATGTAAGCGATTTGTGAAAAGTGATGATTATAATGAATTATTTACGTTTCCTGTAAATATTTTGACTTTCTTTTGAATTTCTAGGTATGTTTCGGACAAGAATAACTTTAATACTGGTTGAATAGTCAATAAATATAACGTCAGAATTACTTTTAAATAATTATCGAGAATGTATACCGTTAACCTTTCATACAGCGAGTGGGTACTCAATACTTCAACACTGTGGGTTTAATAGTACTTCAGGTTTGTTTGTAAAATAATTTGCAGTATATTTACAATATTGTTTATAACAATATTTACCAGAATTTTATTTTAAAACATTCATTCATTACTTTATTTGTTAAAGTCTAAACCAAAATTTTTCATGTATATATTTTCATAAAAGTTTGAGGTACAAGTAAATACAGTTTTATTTTTGCAGTTGTGTAGAAAATCAGCCGAAAGGCTGCTTTGAACCTCTAAGAGGGTTTACTAAGTAAAACGATGAGTGAGGTGGTTTACCATTGGTTCCTCACTGAGTGAAAAAGGATGCTTATTAGTAAGTCAGGCCCTCCAAAAAGCATCTACTTTTCACCCTATAAATGACACCTTCACTTCATTCACCACAGGGTCTGGCTATATCATGAAAATCATGACTCTCAGAAGACCTAACTCTGACTAGTATCATTTACACCCTTACCTCTTCTGTTCTTAAATGCTTCAGTCATATTGGCTAACTATGTGATAACAAATAGCACTTTTTTGTAGTTCTGGAACTAACAGATTGAGTCAAAATAATTTAGCACTCCCCCTGTCTGTTATGGACAGATGTTTTCAGAAACATGTCATAAAAAATGAAATCTGCATATAAATACTTAACCATGCATGTAATAAATTATCATTGTTCTTTTATGTGATAGCAGAACATCATTTACATATTTTCTATTACACCCACGTCCCATAATTTTCCTTAAGACATCATTTCCCTACAGTAATAATATGTTTTACACTGACTCAAACACACAATAAAAGAATATTTAAATATGCGTAAAAGTACCAAGTAAAATATTTTGCAAAAACTTCAATTTTATTGTGAGTATAAAATCTCTCACACAATAATTTATATTAGCATAATTATTATGTAAAATGAATGAATACATCTAGTTTAAATTATTTATTTTGAATTGAAATAAATCTTATTCAGAAAGTTTATGGAATAAAATTTACTACACAAAGAGTAGTTATGTGTGCTGAATAAGGAAAACCAAATAGAATTTATTAGAACAATGCAATATATTGCGAAGTTGAAAACAAGTACAGTTAATAATTTTATTTGAAGATGAAAAATTAGGTGAATGTTATATATGCTAAAACCAAAGCAATATATTTCAAAGTTGAAAACAAGTAGAGTTAATAATTTGTAGAAGAAAAATTATATAAATGTCTACAATAAAATATCTAACACTTGTTCTGGAAAAAATAAATAAAATAATTGAAAATGAATTTTCATTTATGTTTAAATTTAGATACTGATATAACTCCTGAAATCAGGGAGAGTAGCCATCTGGCTGATAAATTAAGGGAGAAGGCATCTGAAGGTTTAGTCAGTTCTATATAATTATAATAATTATTTGAGCTTATTTTAAAATGCACTTCTGCATCTATGTCCCTCTTGACATTGTATCTTTGTTTTGGTCATAGTATTGTAACCAAAATCTCACTTTAAATCTCATCCTCGCAACTATATGTTACTTGTTATGATAATAATTTATTTCCTTTGAACGAAAAGAACATAATTTGTACACTTTTGTGAACATAAAATCTTACTTTTAAATTAAATAAATAAACTTTTATTGTCATATAAAATAATATACAATGCATCATAGGTAAATTCATAACGTGACCTATCTCAGTTTCTTTAATTTTTCAGGAGAGTTCGATAAAGTTTTTGACTAATTTCTTTTTCTTGTATCTCAATAACAGTAATTAATATTGTCTTAGATTTTTTTAAAATACATTTAATTAAAAATTAATGAAGGGGTTGGCGGAAGAAAGCGCTAACCCACAAAATTTTCAGCATGATTTGTCTTACGTATGCTGTAAAAATAAAATGTATTGGACGTTTTAAACAGGATGCTACATTTACGATCTTAAGAACCTAGATTAAGAGAAAAAACAAACGTTTAACAAAAACTTCCAAAGCATGATTTGTAGATTTCAGTAAACTTTTAAAATGACATTGCGCAAACTTATGTTGATGTGGGTTAATACTATCTTCTCCTGAGCCCTTTCATTTCATTGTTTTGTGATTATATTAATGGCAAGAAAAATTTTTATATTTTGTTCAATACAAACTGCTATTTTTTTATTCCTAATGTCTCTGCAGTGTGAAAGGTATAAATAAATGATGTTTAGATGCTGTAGTGTTCAGACTCAGGTTAACCATTCCTGACAGATGGTTAATAAAATTCTAACCATCAAAGATTCAAGTCATGCAAGTTAGTTGTTAAATAGCTGACTTGCAGTGATTACCTTACCGCTAGTGGTTGCTATTATTCGCATTATTAACCAGGACAAAGGAAAATAAATAGGTAGATGCAAATGTTCCAATAACAGCAATTATTTTTGTCAATAAATTCATGGTAGGAATTTTGTCAACTAATGGCAGGGGTATAAAATATTAACTAGCTACGAAATAGGAAATTTAAGTAAGATTCTGTTGAAAATGTAACAAATTTGTCTCACTAGCTATACAACTTTTTGCAATAACGATAAATACATTTAAAAAATTAATAATAAATATTACTATGTTTCAGAAATGCATAAATAAGTGCTTTGTGTTATGGTAAAATATTAAAAATGTGATTAAACAGAAATTACACTGGTCTGCATCAAAAATTCCCTTGAACTTTAATAGGTGATCTTTATGTATTTTGACCCCTTGAATCCGAATCTGACCTCCATTTTGCTCCATCACCCACCATCACCCATTTAGTGGGCGGGCCACTCCTCCTTATTTGGGAAATTTCAACTTTTTATCAGTCTGGTGTAACTATGATATGAAATTGTGCAGTTGTATCATGTTTTTTATGGTTTTTCAAGGCCTACCTAACACTGAAAGAGTACAATAAGAGAGTATTTATGTATTGATACATTTTGTGCATTTTTACTTATACAATTTTTCTGGTTCAAGATACTTATCATTGAATACATATACTTAAAGAGAGTGGTTTTATTTGAAGGTAGCTTTTCTCTTGTACTGATCTCTGGGAGTTTCACGCAAGAGTGACCAGCAGTAGTCTGCTAACATACTTGAGTTCCACTTCCCAGAGAACAGTTTTCGAAGAGTGCAATGTCTTGGTGAAACCTTTCTCCGTGTGCATCGTAAACTGCTCCCAAATTTTCTGGGAAAAAGTTCAAATGCGCGTGTAAAAGGTGCAATTTTAATAACATGTTGCAACCCATTGACTCATACGCAGATAGAAATTCTTCAACGAGTTCAACATAATTTTCACTTTTGTTAAATCCTGAAAAATTTTCACACATGTCCTTAAATGCAGCCCAAGCACTTTTTTCTTTTCAATTTAAGTGATTGATGAACACTGAATCTTTAAAAAGCTCTCTAATTTGTGGACCAACAATAATTCCCTCTTTAATTTTTGCTTCACTCAAACGCGGAAATTTGCTCTTCAAATACTGGAATTCATCTCCTGTTTTATCGATAGCTTTCACGAACTTTTTAATCAAACTGAGTTTGATATGCAAAGGATGCAAAAATATGTTTTCACTCGGAACTAAAGGCTCATTGGCAACAGTTGTTTTACCGGGAACTAAACTTTCGCACGAGGGCCAATTTCGAACAGTATTATTTTTATCGCAGGCTCGACTGTCCCACTCACACAGAAAGCAACAATGTTTGGTGTATCCCGATTAAAGTCCTGTAAGTAAAGCCACAATCTTAAAATCAGCACAGAGCTTCCGAGGATGATCTTTATAACCAATTTTTTCAAGGATACGGCTGATAATTTTGGATGTCTCATTCATGTTGACCGCGTATGCAACCGGAACTAAGGGTAAATCATTACCATTTGCCAACAAAACAGCTTTTAAACTGGTTTTAGATGAGTCGATGAATAGACGCCAATTTACTGGATCATCTGGCATGTTAGGTTCAGTTCACTAATTCATTTACATTATTGCAGTACACTAAGTCACCGTCCTCCAAAACAAATTGTTAAACCGAAGCTAGCCGGGATCTAAAAACAGAAATTTTCACTTCTTTTTCCAAGAGGTTCCATTGCTAAAGCTGAGACCTGAGCAGTTGGGCTTTAGTTTTAAGGAGATTTAAATCCCGAATGAGATCCTTAAGCTCCTCTTGTGTGACAAGATGAGGCTCTAAGCGTAAAAAATGTACTGAAAACATTTAATCGTTGCTAAGCTTATCACTTGGCCCGGCTTCCCACCTTGGCAGACACCCACCCTGCTACACCTCTGAACTAACGGTGATGTCACCCCTCCCCCTTCAGTCTACATGCATAAATGTGCATGCACTGAGATAACATTTTCTATGGAGGGGAGGATGGGGTACTTACAACCTCTTCCCGCCCCTCGCTTTATTAGGAAAAACCGCTTTTAGGTGTTTTTTCGAGAATTTCGAGGGGGGACCTCAAAAACGGAGGGTGATAGAGAGAAACGGAGGTCAGATTTGGATTCGGGGGGGGGGGGGGTCAAGATACATAACAATCACCCATCAAAGTCCAAGGGGGAAAACTTTCTTTGTTTTGCAGACCAGTGAGGAGTAATGTACGTAATTGAAATTAATCTAGCTCTTTGTAATTTTTCACGTTTTACACACAAAATTATCCATTATTATTTTACGATATTATATTATTAGACTCTCTGTACAGCTAACGGTTTATTGTAAAATTTATAATAAAAAAGTTTTACGTTAGATCCTTGAGAATGTCGGATAAATAAATTATTTACCTTAATCCGACACGATTCAATTTTATCATGTAACAAAATTTTTTTATGAAAACTTTTGTATATCTCTATTTGCAAAGCTTAAAAATCCATATTTAAACCATAAAATTTCAAAAGCCAGACCTCCGCTGCCATGCAGAGTGTTCCGTACCGCCGGTAGGTTTGAGTGTACCGGATTTTTTCAGGAATAATTTGGCCATCCTAGGTTAAAGTAGAACAGAAATTAGTGGAATGAGGAAAAGGGAATGTAGAATAGAGGATGAAAAAGAATGCTTGAGCATAGTTGCTTCAGTTCAAAAGTATATGAAAAAAATAAGAAAGAGATAAGAAAATTGTTTATGCAGAAAATAATACTAATAACTCGTTTTCGATGAATAAATCGGTAATTGTGACCTGAACTTAGTCTTGTATTACTTTTTATATTAATGTAAATGTGTGTGTAACAGTAGCTACGAAGTATTGTGGAGCTACCCAACATTTGTGAAACTTTGAATGAGAAAGTTTCCAACCTAATGTAGAAACAGGTTCTATATAAATTCGACATTATGCAAACAAAATTTCAATTGCAGTAACCTCTCTTATATGGTTGGCCTACAATTTAGCCTCCCTTATCCATTCGTTTGGTATTGTAAAGCCGTCGACCGAACATCAACCGCTAAACCAAACTTGAAACAAACATAGAGTGGGAACTAACCTGTTCATGGAGCCCTGTTATTCACACTAAACAAGGCCTTTAATGTTACTGTTAGTTACGTTTTAGTTACATTATAATAGTACATACATCTAAGTTCAGCCTCGGCTAATATGCATAATACACTACCTACGCAAAAGCAACAGAGTTTCGTCAGTGAACACAACTTTGTCTTTGTGGTATTACACCTTATCCAAATTACTCACCTTTATTTCTATAATTTTATCTGTGATCCTTTTCAAATACCTACCAAAACGATTTAATTTTTTATTGTATCTGATGCAAAATCTAGATAAATTGAAGATAATTGTTCTTTAAATTTACGTTGAAAAATATTAGATTAGGCCTGACTGAAGAAAGACGTAATAGACCAAACTAAAAACTTTACAAAGATGTTGAGACTGTAGAAGATACAATCGTTAAGAGAAGAACACGAGATATTAAAGACAACTGTTTAAACAAAAGGATTTAAAGAAAGATAATTCAAAAATATTTTTCTGCAAATCGCTGTCCGTAGTAGAGAATTAGGATGGGCGGGAGTTGGATGTCAAAGAACAGAGAAATATAGCGGAGAGGTCATATTGGCGAGAGGGAAACAGAAGACTGAACAATGCCGACAGCCGTAGTGATGTCTTCATAACAAGAACGAATAAACTGCATTTTTGTTCGAATTTTTAATTTCTCTTGCCTGTATAAATATATACGAAGGAAAGTATTGTTTTCATGTAGATTTTTCGAAATTGAGTTTTCACCGGATATACACGTTTTCAGACCTTATGAGCCCAAAAAACGTGTTTGTAGCTATTGATATGTGTGTGTGTGTGTGAACAAAATATCTCAATATCAGAACATCGCACGAACTTAAAACTTGAAACTTAAGTTAGATACCAAAACGAATCCACGCTTACTACTACCGTAAGGACTACAACTACTACGGGTCGGGGTAGTTACTGCTACCGGACCCGACACGAACATTTCATCAAAATCGGTCAACCGGAAGTAGTATATTTGTGTAATTTTTCACTTTTTTGTGATTTTATGAAAAACGGCTCCTACGATTTTTTTAAAAATCGCTTCATTTACTAAATATTTTATGCTCTACAAGACAGGGTAGGCGTCTGCTGAAATTCATGGAAAGGCTGTTTTCTCGTAAAAAAAAGTTTTTTGAAGATTGCGGTTTTAATTTGCATTTTAGCGCAAAAATTTATATAATAAAAGTTGTAGAAAATTTAAAATCCTTTGACTTTTATTTCAAACATTTTTTTTGTACGTGTAAAATATTGATTTTTTAAAGATTTCAGCGTTAATATGCATTTTACGACGAAAGTATTAATATATATAAATAATATAATATATATAAGTATTAATATATAAAATAAAATTCATAGGAAATCTTGTAGGAATAAGATCTACAACTAGAGCATTTTTCTCTACAGAGCCTAGTTTTTAGCGTGAAAGAGTGATTTTCCGTATTTTTAAGCCAAATGAGGTTGATTTTCATTTTGCATCGTTCACTAATAATTATAATAAGGTTATGTTTTTTGAGATTACTGTTTTGTTTATTTTTAATGTTTTATTACTAATGTTAGGTCATATTGTTAATTATTTGCATTGGCAAGAGAAAGTTGTGTGAGTGTTTCACACCAGATTTTTATTTATAATTTTAAACTTCGTTTTTTAGAGTCCCGAATAGTATATTGTACCTGTAACACTCATGCAGTGTATAGCAGCTAGGAACTTTATTCAGAAATTTTATTCGAATAAAATATTTTTACGAATAGAAATTATTCTATAATGAAAACAATTCATTCGTCCCATGTAACTAGTAATTACGACTACATGTAACTAATTGGCTAATTAGGCTGACTCCAAAACTCGGCAAAAACAAAAGAAATAAGAACGATTGGCTACTAAATTACTTCATAACTATGAATTTCTAAATTTTTAATTTGAATAAAATAATAAATTTTTAAATAATATTGTAAAACGACCAGAGATATTAAATTGAAAGTGAGCTGAACACTTTAATAACATAATTGTTTTAGAATTTCAGAAATAATAATTAATGACAGTAGGTAAGTAAATTAAATATTCAGAGATCGTGTTGTAAAACCTTTTTGGTATAAACTTATTTGTGACTTTAAAGGAAAACATTTAGGAGTAATGTTTGTTCTGAGTAGCAGACGCGAGTGGGCGCAAACCCCACCTGTAGGTCTTTGTTTTAATATTAAACATTGTCCTGCTGTTTCTCTTCTGCCTGCTTTAGTTAACAATAACGCGGGTCATCACAATAATAAAGGTTAATCTGAATTTCTAACCTGTTTATTAAAACATCTTTCTTTACTCTTTCGTAAGTCCTACATTCATTAGTAACTAACTCATTATATTCTCACCTACACACCGAAGTAATTGCTTGAAGCTACTAATGAACTATTGTTAAGACGTTTTTGTATTTAACTTAATTACTCTAATCAAGATAAATGTAATGTTCGTATAGTAAATATATTACCTGCTACCTGAAAATTTTATGAAATTAGAAATAAGTTTTTAAAAATATAATATGGTTCAATTATCTTGATTCATGAAAGATAAATGTGATCGGGATGTATAGAAACTCAAATTATTGGGATTTTCATGAACATGATTTTTGTTAAGGTAAAGTAGAAATTGTTTGTGGCCTAGGTGTTTGGCTAAGTGTTGAGATCAGCTGCGTTGCAAAGAGATGACTTCCTCTAGTCTTTCGCGTACGTTTTTTTGTCTTATTCAGAAGACGACTCTCTGGCTTTACCCTCGCCAAAAACAATCGCATTGCTATACAAACTATTAAGTCACCTAGATAGTCTGGAGCTCAAAAAAAACTTCACGTATTTTAACAAGCACTTCCTCTCAAGTTACGCGACGTGTTAACACAAGGAACTTTTTTACTTTCTCTTGCCTATATGAATATATAGGAAGGAAAGTATTGTTTTCATGTCGATTTCTCGAAATCAAATTTCACCGGATATACACGTTTTCAGACCCCTGAACCAAAAAGCATGTTTTTAGCGATTTTTTTGTGTGTAAACAAAATATCTCAAGCACAAAACATCATACGATATTGCAACTTGTAACTTAAGTTAGGTACTGCTAAAATACCCGACACAAATAATTTAATCAAAATCGGTCAACCGGAAGCAGCAGTTTATTCGTGTAATTTATCATTTTTTTGTGATTTTCTCAAAAACGGCTCCTAAAATGTTTCATAAAATCACCTTATTCACTACATTTTTTATATTCTACAAGATAGGGTAGACACGACGCAATGTCTGCTAAAATTCTCGGGAAGGCTGTTCTCTCGTAGAAAAAAAATGTTTTTATTTTATAAGATTGCGGCCTAGTGTGCATTCTAACGAAAAAAGAATATAATAAAAGTTGTAGAAAATTTAAAACCCTTCAACTTTTATTTCAAATATTTGTTTTTTTCTTTATTTAACGTCGCATCAATTGCTGTGGTCATTAGCGAGGACGGTGGGTTGTAACTGTGAAGGATGACGTTTGTTTTTATAACGCTTAGTTTAGCGGTAATTAGTGATTTTCTGATTTTTTTCATAGAATGCTGTAAAAAAAATGAATTTTTTAAGATTTCGGCCTTGGTATGAATTTCACGACAAAGTTTAGTAATTAAATGTAGCCTATACGAAATGAAAAGATCTACAACTTTAAAATTAAACATTTTTCCCTACAGAGCCTAATTTAGTGTCAAAGAGTGATTTTCTGTATCATTAAGCCAAACTAATGTTGGTTTTAATTTTGCATCATTCACTCATGATTAAAATAAGGTTGTGTTTGAGGTTAGTTTTTGTTTATTTCTAATGTGAAATTATATTGTTAATTATTTGCATTGGCAAGAGAAAGTCGTGTGAGTGTTCACACCAGATTTAAAATAAATACTATCCCTTTCAAATTATTAAGCGGTTCATTGGGATATTTTACATAAGTTGAGTTTTTTGGCTTGATAAGTTTTACAGGACCTCAGAATAAAATATTTTTGATTTGGTGGTTTGAAAATACAAATATTTTTCTTAAATTACTTAAACCATTTATTATGTAGTTTCATCATAATAAAAACTTATGTGCGTATAATCAGTTGCATACTGTGTAAAAATTTCAGGAAAACTAACACAGCAGATTTGATAAAATATTTCTTTCAGCCTATGTTAACAGAAATCACACAAAGCAGCAGAAACCTATGTAATCAATATTGAATACTAGATGAACCGTAAAATTACATAAAAAAAGTGAAAGCTGACGGTCAGTGACAATACAAATAGCAAACAATAAAATAGCAAACACAAAATATCAAACAATTAAAAATCATGAAATCGAGCAAATGATTCCGCAGTATTCTTTGTGTACTTTTAGCTGACACTGATTTAAAAAACAAAACGAATAATGGGTAATATCATTTTAAAACTGAAATTCCTGATGAATTTAATTCATATATGGACTGCAATTCTTTCTGTAAAATTATCGAGAGAAAAAATTAATATCAAATTGAAAATAATTTACTGATAATAATCAGTTTTGAAGTTAAGTCAGATATGAGAGTAAACGTAATTAACTCTTTAAAGTTATTAATATAAAGTATTAATTTATTAAAAATATAGCATATATCGTACGTTTAATGATTTTTTAAATTTTATTAAATAAAATAATTAAAATCCACCAAAACCGGTCGAAGAATGAGTAAGAAAATTTACTGATTAAAAATTACTTTCGTGGCTTTACCACATCAGTTCTTCACAATATATAAAACTACACAATTAATAACAATTTATTTTATTAGTGATGTAAACATCCTCTGTATGTCATGATAATTACAAGAAGGGGTTTATCAATTTAATTTTAAATTATTTACCAAGTCAATTCTACCAAACTAATTTGGTCTCTGATTTCGTATTTTCATTTCCATTTTGTTAATTTAAACTTCTTTTTAAATGTATTTATATATATTTATGTAAAACTTTTCCAATATTGACTTTCAATTATTGTTCATTTGTAATAATATTTTCAAATTATTTTCTATATTACTTGTAGTGCGTTTTAATTTAATTAAGTATTCAGTAACATTGAATTATCTTTGTTATATATAAAAAATGCGTTAACTGATTTAAATTTTATGTAAACTTAAAATGGTATTTTTCTGAAAATAAATAAATAAATGATTTGAAGGGCTATTTTATAAGATAGTTATAGTACTGCAGTGCAGAACTATCAATCCAATGCTATTAGTAACAGCTGCATCCAATCGCTACTGTAATTTTTTTGCAATTTTACCGCCTGCTAAGTCCCATTTATAATGCATAAAAATGATCATTTATTAACTTAAAGTTCATCATTTTATTCGTTCAAATACTGTTTCATGGGATTTAAAACCACTGCATCGGGTCAAAGTGCATGTTAAAACGTAATCTAGAATATCATCAGGAAATTTACAAGCTAATTATTGTAAAAGTAAAGTGATACAATATTATTTATTCATTTTTAAGTTCTGTTACATCAATAGTACAGTCATCAACTGGCATTTGTTAAAAAATAATGACGTATCTTATTTTATTTTTTAAAAATAAATGACCCGTAAATAAATGTTTATTTTTGGAAGAATTTTACATCTATTTTTGTATGCTTTCAAACGATTGAGACAAAATTATGAACTACCCTACCATAATCCCAAAATATACAATTATTGTTCAATTTAAGAACGATAAGCAACCTCATGATCCAATGAGAAGAGGATGATAATGTACGAGTTGTTGTCTTGAACACGGACTCAGGCCGACCATTTCTGAGAAATTGTGGTTAATTAAACCTCAACCATCAAAGTACAGTAGTAACCACTGTCTCATATTAAAATCCGTATAAAAAAAGAAGTATATGTAGTAGTGTAGCACTTCTACTATAAGCGCGTCAGCTCGTGATCCGTGTGAGGAATTTCTGTTACGGCATGCAGTGAAAGATTATACTATTCATAAAAAAAACATTTATCATAATGTTCTTGTCATTATAAAGTAACCTTTTGTTTTATTATTTCAATTTATTCTATAATAAAGTAACTCTTTTACTTTTCTTTCATTGTATTTATTAATATTTAGTAATTATTTACAGTTTGAGTCAGGCAGTCCTCAGGAATTAAAATATGCACGTAGCATAGAAAATAAGAAAATAAAAAATATATATTTCATAACATTAATTTATAGTCCTAAATAATTAGTAGCAAATTATGATTATGATTTTTTTTACCTCAGTCAAGTGGTTAAGCCAATTCCGAGTCCTTTACGCGATTCTTAATCACAGTTTTTTATAACTGATGCAATAATTTGTCGCACTTCCGAATGAATTACCGCTTTATTTTTTCGGGAAGACATATTAAAATAAAACAAAAGATATGAAAAATACACGTTGAAATTTACCTAACACAAAACAAAAAACTTTTGGCACGTTAACACACTTTAATTTCAAATTAAAAATCACTTTAGTGATTAAAAATCATGAATAATGATTAACACATCCGAGACGCATTAGCACAAATGTACAACTGTATATTGTGACACGTGTATCCGTTGTGAAAAGCAATAATACGTAGGCCTATAATAAATAAATACATAGACATAATAATAATATTATTTACACGATGACTAAATGTTTTTGTACTGCACGATAAGACAAATATATTACTCACATTCTATTACGCCACCCGCCCCACTTCCCCAGGTGACAGAGATCATGAGCTGGCGCGCGTATAGTACTAGGATTTGATCCAGGAACTAAAAAGCGACGACTTTACCACTAGATCAACCCGGTGGGTTAAAAACAGTTTTGAAACACTTTAGCGTATCTCAAAAGAGTCTTGAAGACTTAAGTAAAACTCAAAAAAGTTTTGTTTGTGTTTTAAATTAGTACATTCTAATTAAAAAAAACATCTGCGTTCGTTCTTTGAGTATTTGAATTGTCCAGTAGAATACAGCTGGTTATCAAAACGATCCTCTGTCAAAATCTACAGTAACTTTTTTATTACTTTTTTAGCTTTTATTTCACATCCGGATCTATTCAATATTAAAATCTACTAAATTTGATCATTGTTTTCGGTATTTGTACTTGGAGTTGACATGATTTTGAATAGGAAGACCCAGTGAAGTGTGTTCATGGTTCGTTGTTGGCTGATCACAATAAAAAGTTGTTCACTCAATCAATTTTGTTCAGTACAAAAGTTTATGTTGACAAACTGACTGACTGGCCTAGTCCGAACATATTACTGATATTATAAGAGTGCCGAATCATTAAAATGACCTCCGATTGATCTGTTAACACGCTAACGTGATTTACTTTAGACAAATAATAATATCCAATTTATATTTTGCTTCTCTAAGTAATAACTAGTAAAGAGGACAACGTAAGTTAAAATTGACTTCGTTATTTCCAGGCACATTTCTCAATATGGAATAGTTCTATTAACTAGTTTAGTATGCGGAACACGCCCTTTTCTTAACAGTATTTAATTAAGTATTTTGGTCTACCTTATTATAAAGTCCGAGTTAGGTTTTAGTCCAAAGTTTTTAGATTTTTCAATAATCTTTGAAAAATCTTTTAAGGCTGTAGGTTTCTTTACAAACTCCTTGTGAAAGTCTCTCTGCCAAACAAAATTTTTATTTCTTTCTGCTAACTTGATGATTTAAAAAATTGCTTACATTGTAAAGTAGTTACTATTTTCATATTTTGGGTGTTTTTAGAAGAAGATAACTCTGAATTTAGTACCAAAGATGAATTTTGGAATTAAATTCCTAGTATCTCCTTGTAAGTGAAAAATTGGACGAAAACTAAAACTAAATTTCTTATAGCTCTAGGGGTGACAATTAAAGGAGTAAGAAGAATTTCGCAATTTAAGGTATTCAATTTATTTATTTATTTTATCAACATAGGTACCGTACGTTGGGAATTATTTTAAAACATTAAAGGAATTTGTTAACCATTACAATTTGTGAATGATTAAAACTTTTATGTTCTGGGCCTCCTTTAAATGGTGTACTATAATGTAGGTATACAAAAAATTGTAATAGGTGCGGAATTTTGAATCTAATAAACAATCAGAGAATTCAAGAAAATTTAAATTAAAAAGTTAAAACAGATCTAGTTTAAAAAAAATTTAATGGAATGATATAAATATTTTTATTACTAGGAAAATGTTCGAAGGTATTTTCCAGCAGACTATGTAGTAGTGCTCCCCCTATTCAGAAAATCAGGGCAGTAAAATAAATATTTATGGAAACATTTAACTTAACCACCTTCATAAAATTTAAAATCTATAACACATTGAAAAAAACTTTAAAATATTTTAGTTAAGGCAATAAAAAAATATTTCTGCAATTTAACTCTAAAAATCTATTAGTATCATGCTGTAAACGAATAAAAATATTTTACGTTAAAGCTAAAAACTTTTCTTAAACATTCGAACAATAAAAATAAAATAAGATTTTATAAAAAAGGTATTACATTTTAAAAGCTAACTTTTTACAATAATAAGGTAGTAGAAGTATATTAAGTATTGAAATAAAGGTAATCTGAAGAAAGAAAAGTAAGTGAAAGACTAATAAAAAGTAAGAACAAATAAATTACGGAATAAAGAGATAATAATAAAAAGGTTGTTGTATTTGATAGTTGTATTAGATTACGTCACTTTCCGGAGGGAGCGGGAGGTTAAGTTGAGAAAGAAATAAGGAAGCAATTCAAAAAAATACAACAATGCACCTTAGGAAAGAAGGTCTCAGAAATAAGGATTGAAGTATAAGATTCTTCTGTATTGAGGATAATGTTTCCTTAAATTCCAAATAGCCTAACTCGTATAAATGGCTGCCATTGACCTATAGAACTATTGATGTAGGTTTATACATCCAAAAACCTCTGAAACGTTATTCAAAAGAAAACAAATTAAAGGCGAGTTGAAACGAAGAAAGGAAGTTGAGATCATTTGTTTAACATCAAACATTTAGATAATACGAAACTGGGAATAGAAAAGGAATTGAACGAGACGTTATCTGTCTCACTTTTTCCCATTTGCTTTCGTACTTATTCAATCTTTCCTTCTTTATTGCACTTTATTTTCCATCCTATAAAATAAAAGAGCTTGTGAATGGATAGGCTGAACAAAGGGCCATTATTACAAATGAGCGAGTTTTGTTATTTTACTTTTGGTTGTATATAAATAGAAAACGTGGAAATAAATAAAACACAACCATTACGTAAACGACTCATTAACAAATTTACTAATTTGGGCTCTAAAATATAACAAATAATATATTCACGTTAAAAATAATTAAAGTATCTAACGCATTTTGGATATTACAAGTAACCTTTTCACTCTGACATTTGTATTTCCTTGACTCTGGTAGGTTAGATAAAATAAATAATTATCAGTAAGTTCATCTTAATTAAATAAAAAATGCAACGATAAATTAAAAAATATATATTATTATTCTGCCCATAACAGACAGGTGGAGTGTCAAATTATTTACACTCAATCTGTTCGTTGCAGGGCTAAAATAAATAGTTCTGTTTCTTATCACATGGTCAGTCAATTTAATGACTGAATCATTTAAGAACAGAAGAGGTAGAGGTGTAAAAGACACTAATCAGAGTTATCTTCTCTGAAATTAATGAATTTCATTGTACAGCCAGACCCTGCGGTGAATGAAGTGAAGCTGTCATTTACAGAGTGGAAAATATGTGCTTTTCAGAGAGCCCGGCATGCTGATAAGCGTACTTTTCCATTCAGTGAGGAAGGTAATGGTAAACCACCTCACTCCTCGTTTTACTTAGTAAAACCTCTAGAGGTTCAAACCAGCGTTTCGGCTGTTGACCTAAACAACAACATATTATTATTATTATTATTACTATAGGTTATTGATACTGTGAACTGAATGCGATATAAGGAACAGTTTTTTAACTCAAGAATGGAATCATCTGGACTGAGCTACTGAGGAGTGAGAAATGATTTATACTACTTTTTCACTTCAATGTGTATACGTTGCAATCTGTTAAATTTCAAACAATAATTAACTCCACGACACGATGAGATGAGGATAATAATTATATATGACGTGTAAATGAAGTATAGTCTTGTACAGACTCAGACCGACCATTACAGAGAAGCGTATAGTTAATTGAACCCCAACTGTCTAGTGTTCAAATTCACATAAAAGTAACTACCCTTAGGATTTGAACCACGGAAACTTCGTCTTCGTACATCAGCTGTCAAAAATTTGACTCGTGGCGACGATTTTACAACTAGACCAAAGCGGTGGGTTATTTGTAAATAACTGTGATTATTTGTGTCACCGGATGGCGACATTAAGTGGCAAGATGAAACCTTAACTGTTTGGTGGCCTTGAAAATGGCCATTTATGTATGTGTACGTAAGGGAGGGCAGAGGTGGTTGATGGCCCTGAAAAGGGCCGGTGTAAACCTTAACGAGTTGGTCCTGAGAAGGACCGGTGTAGGCAGCGCGTGGCTGCGGCGCGAGACGTGGTTCAGGTTGATGGCCCTAAAAAAGGTCGGTTAAAACCTTAGTAAATTTGTTCTGAGAAGGACCGTTGTGCTGGTCTCGAAGAAGACCGGGGTAGGCAGCGCGTGGCTGCTGCGACGGTTGCTGCGTAGCTGGCTGCTGCAAGTCCCAGAGCATCTTCCTTCTTTATCTCGTGGATGTAGTCGGTCGATATTCGTTGCAGGTGTAGAGCGTAATCGTTGTGGCGGTCAAGGAGCTGGGCGACACGGCATGTCGTCGTCCAGCGGTGACATCATCTTCTTCCCTCGCAGTAGTGTGTCGATGGCTGCTTCGTTGGATCCGGTGGGCGTAAGAGCCCTACGCCCACCGAGCACGTCGAGCCACGTCGAGCCGCGACGAGCTTACATCGACCAAACCGTTTGAGGGACCGCTGTGGTCCACGCTCGCGGTAGCGGGCGATGACGGTCCCAGTCGACGGCTTACGGTGTCCGGTCGGCGAGCGGAAGCATCATCTTCTCTTTTGCGAAGTCGTCGATGAGTTTTTGTTGGAGTCCGGTAGCCGTGTGCCGATGGTGGACGTCTTGTCTGCTGTCTAAATCGAAATTGAATCTCCTGTGTAGATTGGAATTGAATCTCTTCGGGCTCAGTGGAGCGCTGTTTATATAGTCGCCGAAAGTACTGTGGTAGGGGTATAGATTTGCTAGTCTGGGAAAGAAGTGAGACATCTGAGGGACTGAAAGCTGGAGACGCTACAATGGCTCAGATAAAGAGAGAGGCAAGAGATAGCCTTCTCAGTAAGTGGCAGGAGAGATAAGATGAAGAGGTGACCGGTCGATGGACATATAGATTGATTTCGGATCTAAAGAAATGGCTGAGTATGGGTACGGCGAGATTGGTAATTACCTCACGCAGGCATTGACGGGACATGGTAGCTTTCGGGCGTATCCACCGGTTCAGACGATCAGATGAAGCAAGCTGTCTGAATTGTGAGGCGGAAAAGAACGACGCAGAACCCTGGAGGTCCTGGATATTGGAGACGGAGGTTCTAGGGACTTTGCTGGGATCACCAATTTTTCCCAAAGCTCTCGGAGAGTTCATGATTGCAGAAGAGAAATGCTGGAAGGAGTTCATAGCTGGGTACCGGTAAATTCGGTTTCCTCTTGTTAGAAAGAAAATAAAAAAAACAATGGTTTTGATAAGAAAAAGAATGTAAAAATATAAACATGAGAAATAAATAATTAGATAATAATGATAAAAGATTTAAGAAAGTATATTAAAGGCTGTTTGCCATTCTTCTTGCTACGGATTTTCAAGCCTGGCCACCGCTCTGTGGGAGGAAAAGTGAGGGTTGGTGAGTGTGGAAGCCTAGAAAAAATTACTGTCATTAAAGTAATTATTCTTGCAGTAATTACTATTTACCACATCCAAAATGCCGATAATCTCGCTTGAACGTGTCGTATCCTTTAGATCCTGTTTCTCAATGTTTCTTGTAACACATTTTGATTATCTCTAGATTATTCTCGCTATTTTTGCTTCGGAAACGATTGCAAAAAATCATTCTCCTCGATTTATCGTCGATCATGTACCAGAAGAATTATCCTTTATCAATTTTATCATATTATAAAAAAATTATTTTTTCTTAACTCATTCCAGTACGGTCAACTCTTGTGATACCATCTCCAAAAAATCATTTTTGCAGCTATAATTCTGTTTTTAAATAAACAATAACAATATTAGTATTATAAAAACGTTCTTTTACTTGCTACATAAGTGCACCTACCTGAGAAAGAGCGACCGCTTGTCAGTTTAACAAAAAGAAGAAATTCTTTAAAATATTATTGTTATAAGAATAAATAACGTTTTAAAATGTAGTTTATAATATACATTTTCGTCCCGTAATTAGGTTTCATTTGAAAGTCACTAAAAAAAACCTTTGCAGCCATCTTAGAAAAGATCGAATTTCATTTTATTTTTGAAGTAAACTGTTTCTGGTGCAAGGACGGTAACCAGAACTTTTTTAAGGATAGTTTGGTAGATTCATAAAATTTTCACTGAAAATTCCTCTACATTGTGTCATCCCTTTCGAATGGAGAGAAAAATATAGACGTAATGTGGTATCAACATTTTTGCTTCTGTATGTTAAAGTACGTAAAACTCAGTAAACATTTTAAAATATATTTTTATATACCATATTAAAATTTTAGTTTACACTAATGCTTTTTATTGCTTAGTAGGAATAAACACCTTATGTTTTCTGGAGTGTTTATAAAGGCTAGAAATAAAATCCAGGAGAGTAGATCCAATCAATGCTTAAATCCACGAGTAGTTATTTAGCTGTCGACAATGCCCATAAAATCTAAAAGGAGAACAGAACGGTAGTAAACCACGTAGGTTTACAGTCAACTTTAAACCCATTGGTATGTTTTATTAATAGCTAAGTCAAAAAATGAGTCCATAATCCAGAATTATACTAGTTTTAATATATAAAACAAAATTACGAACTGAAAAAATAATATACAAAAAATAGTCTAAAAGATTAATTTTTCGGATTAATACTTTGTCAGGAATAAATTGTGATCGTCAATCTAAATTTTAAAAACCTAGAGATAACAATATTACTATCATTACGGATGTATAAACAATATTAATATTACGGATATTACAATAACAATATTACGGATGTATAAAAAATAAATATTAATAATAGTAATTAAATAAATTTAAAATCGAATTTTTAAATTCAGTTCCTGTTTGTCAGTTACTTACATGCATCTTGTAATAAAGTATAATTTAATTTTTTATTCACCGAAATTAAAAAAAAGTTCGAGAGTATTTTTGAATGTAAAATTTGAATTAATAAACTAAATTTGAAATATTTTCTCAATATATTCGAGAAGTTTTCTCCGCTTTACACTTAACTTTATTAGGCACCACTTTAAGAATACGCCTTCCTATTTTCAGAATTGCAGGTTTTTAGGAGTACAATATTTGTTTATTTGGGTTTTTTTGGGGTCAGGTCGGACTGTTGTTCAAATTAATGATGATGCAGACGGTGTAACTTGATAGACGGAAATGAGCTATGAATAAATGCCAAAATGGGAATCTAACCCGGCACCTCTAGTGTGGAAGCCAGTTGCACTGATCACTACGCTACAGACAGGCCATTTACGTTATTGTAGGCATCTGGGTATTTATTTAAGCCATTTTTTACGGTATTTGTCCGCTTTCTTTCCCGTAGGAGCAAGAGGAGAAAATACAATTTGATGCTGTATTTTCCTGGAATCCATTTGAAGAATAGATAGCCAATATTCGGAATTATAACTTTTTTGGTAAGTATAGAAATTTTATTCATTGCCTCAGTAAAGTTACCTGCTTTTTACTTTTTAGGAGCAACTAGTTGACTTTAATAGTATAATACTTTTCGGGAAGTAAGAGAATTAGTGATAAGTGAACAAGTAAATCGAACAGTGAGGGGCTTTTACATTATTGTAGAGATAATGACAGGTACATTCTTTTGTTTTAGCTACTGTTGTACTGTGATGTATTATATAGTCATGATGATTTTTCACAGTTTTTGAAAGAGCTAATGTCCATATATTAATTGTTCAGTATTTTAATGTAATAACATCGTCGTGTACGCAGTCATCAATGTAAGCAAATTATCTTAATATTGATAAACTTTAAAAATACCGAAAGAATATAGATTTTTAAAAAATAAAGAGAATGATATGTTACATTTAAGAAGTTATGGATGAGGGATGGAACGATCATCCAATACAAAAGGGTAAAAATTGCCGAAAGGGGTCTGTTGTAGTATAGGGAAGCAATAAATATTTTTTAGACTATATTATTTGAAAGGAATTCACATTCAATGTCTCAAACACACAAATAAAGTCGCAAAAAACAATAAATATATTCAAAAATAAAAAAAATGGAAAAAGGAAAACTTGTCCTTACTTTATGAACATTGGTGGTTACTTGTGTGTGTATTTTTCAGGGAAAAGATTATTTGTTGCTGGGTTTGTTGTAGGTGTGTGTTTTTGCTGGAGTGAGAACGAAAATGTGGAAGCTCTTTGAAAAGAGAGACCGAACTGAGTTGGTAACTGGTAACATGCAAGCCTACATTGCTTGGTCTAAGAATCGATAACCGATATACTACTACTTTCAGTCAGCTTTCTCGTAGAGGACGCTCGTTCTGAAACCCCACGCCACCGACAGTTTCTATCCTGCTTCTTCCTTAAACATATATATTCCTCTGGTGAACCACCACTCCTCTGCTTCACCACCGGCTCTGTCAGAGTGCCCCTGAACACCCAACATCCACCCTTCGTTTCTTACTAAGGCCATATATATCCCGCTTTGGTAGGCTTGGTAGGCTTGGTAGGTTACGCTTACATTCTCATTCCTGTGGTCGGTTTGCACGCTCCAAGCTTGTGACTTAGTTTTGCGTACTCTTCCCATTTCTTCCTCAGGGACCACCAGGATCTTTCTGTTGAAATTTCTTAGCATATTTTTTGAAGTTATAAACGTGTAAGATTCCTTAAAAATAAGAACAAAAACTATTTAATGAATCTTAAATTGACTTACAAAAAGTTTAAAAATAATGTCCTTAGGAATATATGATTTAAATTTTTATTGTTGTAAAGAAAATTGTAGTCTTGTTCGTTCTTCCAAAAAAGCCCTTTTCTCTTTCTATTTAATCACATAAGCATAATCTTTGCTGAGCGGAGAACAGAATTTATAAAATACTCTATTAGTTATATGTACGTGAATTTCAAAATTCACGTTGACCGCGATAGCTTCAAGTAACTGAAAAAAACCCAATGGAGTAATGATAACCAAGATCATAACATATTACTTATCTGTAAGGTCAAAAGATTAGCACTTTAATAATTTCTTGTTTTACGCTCATAAGCTACAAACATGTCTTTTCCAAAGGGAAAATAATACATGGGTGAGCCGATGCTCATGTTGTTGTAACATTGTAGAGGACCATTATGGTCATATATATATAGACAGTTATCATGGGTCTAATGTAGAGAAATTCAAGAAATCTAAAGAAATAAACTGTAATTTACGTTAAAAAAAATAGTTAATTGGTGTTTAAAAGATATTTTTTAGTCTATTGAAAGTCGCATCAACAGCTTGATTATTTGTGACTATGGTGGGTTATGCAACACTGGAACAGTGGGGTTTGACTTTTGAAAATTTCCAGACCTTAGCTGGGAATCGAACCGGGAACCTTCGCATTGTAAGCTAGCGTAGCCTACTAACCACTGCGCTGCGGAGCCGGTTTTAAAATATTTTATTTAATTTTTTATTCAAGAAATTTTTTAGGATTATACACGTGTTTGTATTAATAAAATTACAGTATTTTGAAATTTAAAATTTCAAAATAAATAAATATGGTTAAAGCAACCAACAAGATCTGATTAGCCATGATGATCGCAAACATCTGAAGCGGAAAGGTACGCTAAGAAGAAGAATTGTAAAATAGGATTTCGTAGCATATGAAATTACCACACGTTATTCGCAAAAATGCAGTTGCATTCTTGAAGACAACTCCAAATTTTTGTACGGAATTTTATCTACCTAAAGATAGTACCTATAGTTCGGAGCTTTTTTTTTTGTTTAACGTCCGACTGTTCTGCAATTACTGCTAATGCAGACGGTGAATGATGAAATGATTTTTTGTAACGTTTGAAAAAATGCCGTGCCTGAATGGGATTCGAACCCAAGACCGCATGATGAGAGGCGAGCACGTTACCAACTTCGCCAATGCCAGTTGGGAGCTGACTTGTTTGCTAGTGCGGAATGAAGTCCAAGGGGGCCTGGTACTACAGTAGTTATTCGGAATGGTTTGTGACTAATATTTTTACAAGAGCGCGTACTAATGGTATTATTACTACTACTAGGTTATAGGTGGAGGGAAGTTGTACAAACATTCCTCTCCACCCGAATTCCTTACGCTAGCAATCAAGTGAGTTCCCATCAATAACTTCTCTTTAGTCTGGCATTCTATAGTTCGGTACTCCTTGAGTTCAGATCGAACAAAAATATTACTACTTATTTTCCAGTAATATAAACTTTGTGGTAATATAAACGTTGCCGAACCAAACAAAGTTTACAATTCTGCACAACTTTTAAATTTACGTATAATTAAAATGATTTTTTGAAGAAAAAATTAAAATCACAAAGACAAAAAGCCATCAGGCTTTTTTAATTAAGGTTAAATACGCCTAACCTATAACAATAACCTTAATACACACACAATAATGTAAGGGTAATTTATTATTTTTTTAAATATAGTTTTTAATTTTAATTTTTGACTAACAGAACTGAAATTTCTTTTATCCAATATTCATAGAGATTGTATTTTAAAATTACTCAATATTTTTCAAATAAACAATATAACAAAAACAAAACAAAGCAAAGGGAATTAAAAGATAGTAAAATATTATACTTACTTTTTCCTTTGTAATATCAACACTAGTATAATAAAATAATATTTAAAATTACAAAACAAATTTTCTTTTAATAATAATCACTTATTTTCCAGAGATGAGGGACCTCATTAAAAAAAAGTTAACTTAACCGGGTGGTCAGCGCAGACGATTGAAGCGCCTCTGGCCAAGAGATCTTCTTGGCCATCTGTAGTGATGACTGCACGCTCCTTAAAGTAAATCAAGTTTTGGAACATTAGCTTCACATTCAGAAATTGTTGTATTAATTTAATAACAGATACTAAATTTCAATTGAAAGCGTCAAAAAAAAATTGACTGTTTACTAACTTCTATGTTACTGTATGTCTAATCTTGCAATTTTTACTTTTTCAATATTTTAATTAATTATTCGTTTAAATCTACTTTACTGTGTTCTAAAGACAATAATAAATAATTAACTATGCAATAAATTTAGTGTTTTTCGTAATTGGCTTGAATGGTAAAAACGTTTGTGGTCTGACCGGATATTTAAAATCTCCGTGTGTTATAAGAATGCGGATCGAATATTGTAAATACAGTAGGCCTACCTATATTGTACTCGGTTGACTGCTCGTGTTCTTGCTCTTAAGTTGCCTCATTTATTGTGATTTTTCATTAAAATAACTCACATTTGGTAATCCGGCATCAACCGAGTCCGGAAAGTGCTGGACTAAAGAGAGATTTTTGTATTTTAAAAGTTTGCATTAGAATCTGTTTATTACGTTCAGTTTTAAGTGATAAACATATTCTGAACGTACTGAATATTTTGCATTTTACAATAAAAAAAATTATAATAATTTACAAACCGATTATTTAAGCTGAATGTTGTATTATGTACCGTTAAAATGGACCAGCAAACTTTATTCACTGGAACAGACCGTAGTTTGAAAATTGTTTTAAACTCATAAAAGCTATCAAATACAACTACGTGAACCTAATACCCTTGATTTTAACGAATATACAATTACGATGGTGTAGGCTACGAGTAATTATTTTAATAGTCTTACAGTATTTAAGGAAATGTGTATAAACGTAGTCTAAACCTTTATTACATTACATAAAACTCTTTTTAGGGATTAATCTTCTGTGTACTAATTTAATGTTAATAGTATTCAGCAATATCGCATTTCAATTTTTATTTTTATATATCGGTGATATTCATAAAACGTTGTCTAAGTTTTTTTGTCATGAGTCTCTCGACTGTTTTGATGCAGTTTACCAAGCTGTTCTGTCAAGCGCAAGATGTTAGCTACACCTGTAACAACCTAATCTTTTGCAATTTGCATTAAATAATCTAACCTTTGCCCCCTTTACAATTCTTTCCCTCAATACTATCCTCCATTATTGATAGAGCAATACCTGTATGTCTTAAGACATGCCCCACTAGCCTATCCCTTCTTCTTGTAAGATGTTTCCATAAATCATGATCATCATCCAAACGTAACTTACTAATACCTACAATATCTAACTTCAACGTATCTATTTCCTTTTTTTAAATTCTCTAACCTACCAGTTTATTTTAAACTTCTAACATTCCACGTTCCAACTCGAATAATTTCAAAATCTTTTATGTTTTTGATGAACTTCGTTCCGATAATCTTCACCCAGAGATCCGTACGAAGGACTGGTTAACCTCCGGAATGTTTTACCAGAGAGGACGCCATTATATTTTGTAGTTTGCAAAACTCTTGAAGACCTGCATACTAAGTAAGCCTAACCAGAATCATACATGAGGAAGTTTTCCCACGATAATTTAAGTCAGATAGAAAAATCTGTAGTTTACTCTTGGTTTCAGTTGTTTGCTCAGTAGACTGAATGCCCCAACCCACTGTTCGCCAGGGTGGGTTGGGTAGCCCTTCCAGTTCGGTTCATAATGAGACGGTCATCATGCTGATTAGCGGTCACACAGCTACTAACTGGCCATACAAGGTAAATGCATGAATAGGACACAACCTTCTATCCTAGCCAGTTCCCTTCACCTTTTATTAAAGGAATTAAAGGGTCTCCTTCCAAATAATGACAGAAGTCTATTATGGCCCGTTGTCTAAGTAAAAAGACTTAAAGATCGATTTTGTTTGCTAAGTACAGCATCAGATAAGTCAGACGGGTTTATTTTGGTAACCAGTTAAATTGAATGAGTTATCCAATTTAAATTTAATGGTAGGCTTAACCATTAGACTAACCATAAAACACTAAGATTATAATTCCTGGAAGAGTTATATGGCACGGTAGCTTGAACGTTAAAGAAGGTGAATATCAGGAGAATAGATGCGTTTGAAATTTGGTTGTATAGGAACATGCTAGTAATACCCTGAACGTAATGTCGGTCTTTTGGAGAATGGGAACAGAAAAGGAGCTTGTTTACACCATCCAAAAAAGGAAACTTGAGTATCTGGTTCACATTATGCGTAGAACAACATAAATGAAATGCTTGATAATACAAGGCAAGATACAGGGGAAGAGAGATGTGGGAAGAAGAAGAATTTCTTGGTTGAAGAATCTTTGCGACTAGTTTCGTTGTACCTCAGCAGAGCTGTTCAGAGCTTCAGTGTCCAAGGTCCGAATAGTCATCATGATTGCCAACCTCCGGTCTGAAAGGGCACGATAAGAAGAAATTAATTCCCGGTCAGATCTGGCATTTTTTTCATTTATATTTTACCTCATATTCATTACCTACGCACGCACCAAGCTTATGTAGGCAGCATCACTCAGTAAAGAAAAATTAAGTAGCTACTTATAATAATTGCAAATTTATTGTTAGCTTACTAAAAAAGAATAATTACAATATTAATAATTAATCCAATGGTTTAATACTTAATTTACGGGTTTAACTTGTGATACTTATAATTTAATTAATTTTAAAATTAATAAATTAATAAATTATAATTTAATCTTAATTTTAAAATTAGAGATCGTGTTTTTTCTTTGGTTATTCTGTGAGTAAGTACAAGAATTAGAGTAGACCAAACTGTAATACATTTTATATAGTTTATAAAATAGTTTTAATAAAATGTATATAAGAATAAATTAAATTAGAAATGGCTAAACTCCTGCCATGACTGCTATCACATAAAATACCTTGAGGGTAACCTTTACGCTGCACTGTAAAGAAGGTACTTATTTACAATGCATCACTATGAAACTGGGGTAATACTATTGTGGAGTATATATACAAAGTGAATCTTTTATACTTATTATTTTTCTACGATGCACCATGGAATACATTCATTCAGTTATTCAAATAATCAATCTTTCAGAATCTTTTTAAAATAAAATAAAATATTTCAGCAAATATATTTTGCTTTTATAAAATAATATTTGGTGTGAAAATTCAACAGAAATAATTTCAATCATAAATCATGAACATGCAACAAAACACTATTTTTTGTAGACAAATCCAGTAGACTTAAGTATGAAACCAGGATACATTGCTGTGAAATAAAGTACTACAATGAAATTAATTCCAGTTGAAGGAATGATTACAACAGATTCATTAATGGTTCAAAAGAAGAATTTAATGAATTTAATGACATGCTGGATAAATCATATTGTTAGTTTATTTAATCATTTCAGTCAACATATTCAGTGCTAGAGACTCGACTAGCGGACCATGGGTAGGTGTTCCCGCTGACGTCTCACCTAGCGGATTCTGTTTTGTTATCATTTTAAGTAACTGCAAAGAGACACCGCCTGTTGGATATCAGTTTATTGCTATTATGTAGCCCTCAGAAAGGCTTTTTCTTTGTAACTGTGCAGTTTGTTTTTGAATTTTCGTCATACGATTTTCTACCCTCGTATAGTACACTCGTCCAGTATTTTTAACGGGTTTCAGGGTACAGTTGTAGCCGTGAATGTAGTATCTTTGCAGGTATCGATTCAAAATAGCTTACACTTTGTATATTATTTGTAATTTAAAATTATATAACAAATTACGCGTAAATCGTAACGGTTTTTTTGATCCTTTATTTTGAATCTTTAACTGTACTATGTAGAACAACCAAAAGATGATAAAACATTGATATTGAATTACAAATAACAAGAACAGGCATGATATAAAATTCAAAATTCAGTAATGGTAAATTTGGAATAACAATGAACGTAAAATATACTAAAAGTAAGAAAAGAAGAACAAAAAAAAAATCGTAACGGTAAATTGAAAAATTCAAACAAGGAATACATTTATTATATCAGGCGAAAATAAACCAAAAAAAAAAACAAACATTGAATTGTTTACTTTTATGTTATTAGTGAACATAAATTAATTTATAGGTCGCAAATAAAATAAATCTATAAAAACTTTGGTAACATAACTTGTAGGCCCTACATAAAGCAAGTGGAGAACACGCTGCACGAGTAATCACCCCGACGGGAGAGATACCTCATAATTGCTCAGCATTGAATGTGTTAAATTAGTCTAATAGGAATTTAGTCATTTTTAAAAACAAGCAATCTAAAAATAATTACATTACATTAAATAACTATTAAATAGCCAATTCCCTAAACAGGGTCAAAAGCTGAGTGTAAAATGAATAAATAATATCGTAAATAATAGTTGTGAGGAAGGCAATTGTAAACCACT
This sequence comes from Catonia carolina, assembly GCA_035578175.1. NCBI lineage: Eukaryota > Metazoa > Arthropoda > Insecta > Hemiptera > Achilidae > Catonia > Catonia carolina. The sequence continues at coordinate 353,873,724 of JAQMRL010000001.1, forward strand.
TCACTCCTCAGTTTACTTATAAAAGCCTCTAGAGGTTCAAACCAGCCGTTTGGCTGATGATATAAACAACAATAAATAAATGTTAACTTATTAATCAATTATGTCCAAGCAGTTGACGCCGAATTAAATTTTCAGAAAACATGGATGACTAATTCTAAATTATGTCTTGATTAAACTACGAACTAACTATTAAATATTTTATCTAACAATTCCATAAAACTTTCAAAATGATTTCAATTCATAGTAACAGGATAGCTTTCAATAATGAAAGAAATAAAAATGATATGTACTTCAGTTTTAGGGAAGGTGAAGTTCATGATTACAAATTCTCTGAAGAAATATTTCTCTCTGTACTAAATATTTTTCGTGTGGCGAAACTTTTAAGAGTGTAATGTGGGTGAGAGTAGAAACACCGTAATTTCCTATGGTGGGATATAAAGTTTTGATTTAACTTGATTTGATAAGGTTTCGTTGAAGAGAAGATCTGCTTCCTTCTGAATAGCGAAACTTATAAGAGAAACTGTAAATTAAGTTACAGAATATTTTCAGGCCTACTTAAGAAAAAGTGAAGGGTCAGAATAGGCCTATTTTTGAGGGAGAGTTAGTCCGTGTTTTTCATTTAACCCAACAAAAATTAACTTTATTACTCTTCACTGATAGCAATTAATTATGAAGTTACAGATTAATTAATTTAGACAAGCGGATAAATTTAAGGAAATTAGTAAAAAAATTGAATCTAACTACAGGAAGCATTTAAACTTCGTCCACAACTGCTATTTTAATAAAATCCTCTTCCTCGAAAGCAATATTTTTTTCAAACCATCTATAATAACTACGTTATACAATTAAGTAAGTTACTTCATGTTTGTTTTTAAATCCTACTTCTTCATGTACAAAGTCCTTTCAGAACATTAGTAACCATCAGCAATTTGCATTTAATGCGTAGCTAGTCTAGAAAGCGCACACGTATCTAAACCACATTGTCGCATAAGTTCTTTATCTGCGGCATTTTTTCTTCAACCTAGACCACGTTTACTCATTATTTTAGAATAATATTATTATGTTTTATATTTATGTATATCATATTATTTATTATTAATTTTTTGAATACTAAATAAAAAATGTAGCCTATATATTTTATCATTAATCTGAGTTCGTTCAATCTGTTCAGTTTAAGGACAATAAGCAACCTCATGACGCAATTAGATGAGAATATTATGTATTACTTGTAATAAGTAGTACAGTCTTGTACAGACTTAGGCCAACCATTCCTGAGAGAGTATGGTTAATTGAACCCCAACCGTTAAAGTACATTGGTAACAGCTTTTTAGTACTCACATTCGTAATATAAGTAAATATCTTTACCAGGATTTGGACCACGGAACCTTCGTCTCAAGAAACAGATGTTAAACAGTTGATTCGCCGTGATAACTAACCTGGTGGTTATTATTATTATTATTATTATTAAACTAGTCCCCAACTAATATATATGTATTGACGCTGTAAATGAGTTAATGACAAAATTGACATTTTTAAAAAACAAAATAACCTCAGTAAGTCATGAAATAAATGTTTTGTGTGGAGATATAAAATAATTTGTTGTTCCTGTTTTCATATTTACATGTTTGTATACGAAGCTATGTTGTACCGTTATAAAATCTGTATGGTAACATACAATTAAAAACAAAATCAAAACTTAAGAAAACAATACAATTCCAAATACGTGACTTCGGTCGAATAATTGAAAGGAATGGAAAATTCATGCAATGCAGAATAAAAATGAAAATAACATATTAAGTTTAAAATACATAAATATTTTAATTACTTAAACAATGATAAGGACAAGATAGAAAAATATTAACAATTCAAACTTTATATGATTATTCTATAAAAACCTGATGTAACATTGATGTTCCCCGCAGCTCACAATATAAATTATTAACATACCGCCTTTAATTAACTTTAAAATAAATAATAAAACAATAATGATTTAAAAACTGTTTCACTTCACGCCAAACTATCAAACTATTAAGATTAACGACGAACTCTGATCTATTGAAATTAACAAACTTTGATCCATTGAAATTAGTGAACTCTTTAACTCAAGCCATAATCTACTTGTTAAATTAACGATGAACTCTCTCTATTGAAATCAATGAACTCCACTATTGAAATTAAATTAACAAACTCCTGAAAAATTACAATTGCCCTCTATATATAAACTCGGTACAACCCCCTCTAAGTATGACGTTGGACCAATGAGAACGCTTCTTTTAAGTTTCGAAGGTCTTATTTTCCGTTAAAAAATTACAAGACACGTGTAAGCAATTACTGCATACAATACAAATTAATATTATGGTGTAGTGATTGCTTACTTAAACATCGACACATTAATTTTACTTTTAATGGGTTATTTAGACAAGTAACGAACTTCTCCCCAAACAAACATTTACCAAATTTTTGCCGACACAAACATACATAAAAATGTATCACTATTATGTCGGGAATATTAATATATATTTATGAGCTTGCGGTTACATTTTAATTGATTGTTCTCTTTATTTTTATAACGAATCTTACTTTTAACGGATGTTTAAATAAACTATTTCCTTTGTTAATATAAAAATACATTTATTTATCAGCAACATAATTAATGACTAATTATGTGCGATACAATGTTTCTTGTTGTACAAAATTTGAATATGTCTTTTTGTTATACATATTCAAGATTTGCGAATTTATGAAAATAAGAAAAAAGTAAAATAAATCCTTGAGAGATAAACCGTTTATTTGTTATTATATGATTATGCACAGCATTTGAAGGCTGTTTTTTTATCTATTTTACTACCTCTGCACCACATACCTTGCACCAATTGCAAAACAGTCAGAAATGAAACAAAAAAAAAGAAATAGTACATACCTTGCACCAGTCATATTCGTGGGAAGAAATGGACGGTTGTAGAAAAGTGTGAGGATATTGTCAATAATAAAATATAAAAAAAAATTAATATTAATAATCTTATTTTCATAATATTCTGTTATAACTACGTGTATTTCTAACCTGTAATAACGCGCCAAAATTATTACAAATTCCTTTTCTAAATGATGTATATTATTTTAATGCTCTTATCCAAAAGACAGACTATCTTGGAGTTGGAGACATTTTCCAACCAAGAAACTTTTAACATCCTTCTGTAGCATCACATACCAAACGTCTAAAGTCATTTCACATCGTCACAGTCAAAATTCATGCCTCTATACCGTTCAGCAGAATAGAAAACATCTACCAGCGAAGTGAACAAACTCATAAGGAAATTTTTAAGCCTCTACTACATTAAACTCTGTTACAAAAACTTAGTACTTAAAATTAGTACTTAGTACCAAAAGCGTCGTTAATTTTCTTGAACAATGTACGAGCTTGTTTAATTCATCTTACATTTGTTTAATGGTCACCATCGTTATTTACCAGTTAACCGATATATTTAAATCGATGAACATGTCTCAGGTTTGTTCCTTTCGCAGTATTATGAGCCCTCACATTCTAATGTTTACTAATTACAAAGTTCTTGGTCTTATACAAGGACCTAATTACAGGGATGTTATTGGTAAATAGAATAGGTGTATTAAAGGTAATATTAATTCTATTTTGATATATTTTCAAATTTTCTTTGAATAACTATTAAACTAGATTGGATTAAAATGTTAAGTTTTTAAGAATAAGGTAGGCTACAAATAAATAAATGTATTGCTAACATTTCTCTTTCATTTCGTACGCCTAAAGCTTAATATGCTTCATTACATATAAATTTTTTACAATCTGTAATAAAATATTTCACACCAAAAAGCATTTCAAAAAATGTTTTTCTTGTTACTATATCAATGAATTGCAACACTTGTTGGAAAATACTTCTGTTATTTATTTCATTTATATTTTAATCAGACCTTAAAGTATGAAAAAGTGCTACAGATTCAATGTTATTTATTTGAAGAAGATAATGAGATAGAAATAAAAATTAAATATGTGAATAAAAAATGAATTCTTATTCACAATGTGAAACGTAAATCAAATCATTCAAATAAATTTTGTGAATTTTCATTATATACATTAAATAACCGTGTAATTTAATTATTACATTGTGATTTTTTTAAATAATAAGGCTATGTTTATTTTTAACTGATTATATATATACAGTTTTTGCATTATTTGCTTGACTTTTGGTTCACCGCTAATTTTCTTCCTGCGAAATAAAATATTAAATGAATGGTTAATGGTTTGAAGATCAAAAGAGAAATTTTAATGGCCATCACTGCGGAAAATGTCAGTTTGGAGGCAACGAAGTGAAAACTACCCTACCTCTTACCTATTATTTGAATGGAAAATTCAGGTTATTGAAACAATTTAAAAACTTAGAGTAAATAAAGGAAAGAAATCTAAATTAATTAGTAGTAATATAAATGTAGGTTTACCTTTCTCACAATCGTCCAGAATCCTTCTCGTCAGTCTTCGATTTATATGAGAGCGTTTTCACTACCTATTTTCGTACTTAAAATTTACTAATTTACTTCATATTTGTATAAAAATTTATTAAGTATTTACTATGTGTACATTCAAGAGGCTCTGTCACGTAGCTTATTAACTTCATAAAAAATACGTGAACTGACTGGGTATCGAACCCGGAACCCCAGCGTAAAAGCTAGTTGCGCTAACCACTACACCAACGGAGTGTCCCTTTCCTTAGTCTACACGCCCTTCCCGGAGTCACCAGAAATAAAAACTAATATACCTGAACATTGTTGTTTAGGTCATCAGCCGAAAGGCTGGTTTGAACCTGTAGAGGTTTTACTAAGTAAAACGAGGAGTGAGGTGGTATACAATTGCCTTCCTCACTGAGTAGAAAAGTTCGCTTATCAGCATGCCGGGCCCTCTGAAAAGCACATATTTTCCACTGACACCTTCACTTTATTCACCACAGGGTCTGGCTGTATAATGAAATTCATTACTTTCAGAGAAGATAACTCTGATTAGTGTCTTTTACACCTCCACCTCCTCTGTTCTTAAATGATTCAGTCATTTAATTGGCTGACCATGTAATAAGAAACAGAACTATTTATTTTAGCCCTGCAACCAACAGATTGAGTATAAATAATTTAACACTCCATCTGTCTGTTATGGGCATGCCTGAACATTATATTGTGATAAATACATTTATAACCTTTTTGTTACGACTACTTACTTGCTTCAATATCATCTAACAAATTTTACCATAACTACATAATTTATCACAGTATTTACTCAAAACTTTACTTTTAAAACAATAAAAATATAAATATAACCAAAGGAACTCTTATTTACTATAAAATGTTTCAACAATCAAACACTTTTTAGGTTTTTTAAACATGTATGTACAGATTACCATAACTTATTAAAGCTTGTGAAAGTTTATTAATGTTTTTTGTACTAGCATAAGTAGGTTTTTGTTCAAGCAATTTATTGTTATGGATAGCAATGTAATAAGCAATTATGTTTTTTGTTGTGATTATGAGAACTTATTGCTTTACATAAACTATCGCTTAAAAAATGTAACTTTAAGCAATTTCTCCTACCATACCCACCCAATTTATTGCTTCTTTTATTTGGCCTTTAAGTTTTATTAAGGTACTATACATTGAGCTGCAAAACTTCCGTATATGATATTTAAATGGTGGTGCCGAATTTCACTTTAAGGAGAAGAGGTACCCAGTGGTACATTCTCCGTTTAAAACTGTGTCCCTTATTCAGACCGTCAGACCAAGAGGTCTCTAGTCCATTTCTCCTTTAGACGTCGTACAGGTGGGAAGTTCCTTGTAGCTAGATCACGGGCTAATTGGTTTGGATGGTCATCTAGTCTTTAGTGAAATGTTCTATACAAGGACGTGGTTAGCTCCTTCACTGTCGGAATTTTGAAATCGTCATGGAGGGCCAGAAACAAGTCTTAAGAACTTTGATTGAAAAGCCTGGATCGAGTTTAAATTACTCTCTGCCGCTACTCCAAAGAGCTGGACACCATAAGTCCAGATTGGTCTTAAAAAGATTTGTATATTAAAATTTTGAAACTGGGGTTTAATTTCGATCGAGGGTTAATTAACCAGAAGAGTAGCTTAATCATAACATCCTGAGCAGTAGGGTTCCGTTTTATGGGTGTAGAGGATTCCCAGGCAGCTTTTTGTACTTAAATTTTATTTAAGTACAAAAAAATTTTAAAAATTCTTTCCATATTAACCTGTGAAGAATTACATCACACAAATTTACCATAATATGAGATAGTTAAAATTAAACCACGATAAACTGCTGTTAGAAATTCTTTATTATTCAATTTGGCAATGGTTTTTTCGCAAATACCGCAGATGATATTTTAATACAGATTTCTTTTACAGAATATAACAATTTATTATAGATTGCTACATAAATAGCTTTAGAAGTTAAGTATAATAGCTGGGTAAAGAACATGGCAAGTTTACCAATAGCTTATTTGAACCTTTAGATATATTAAAAGTTATATTAAAAAAAAAAACACTTATATAGCAGAAACTAGAAAAATGTCTGGTACTAACAAATGGGTCACGGTTAAGTTAAGAAATCTAAACTAATGAAAGTAAAAGATACAAATGTATGTTTTAATGCGTGAAAACAAATTTTAAATGAAACCTTACCTTTTGACAGACGACCCATTTTCAATATTTTTACAGTTGTACTTAATTAAATTTTGTGATAAAAGAAAGGATTTAGCATTAAAGTAGCGTGAATAATGTTGTAATAAAATAAAAGTAAGGCAATGCAACTATACAGAAGAGTAAAAATGGAACGCTGCAAAATGAAAATATTTTCGATATCAGTTTGCTGTGTGACAACTACGTGAGCAGGCAAGGACTAAGTGGTGAGTACGGGGGCTTTTGGGTGAGGAGGAGATGAAAAGAATTTTAATATTAAATTTATATAGTAATAGCTACACCTTGTAGGAGACGCTTCTCAAAAGAAAAATAGGAGGTCGAGGAGAAAGAAGGAGGTTCCTTTTAAAAGTTCATAATAAAATATTGTAAAATAAAATACCGGAAACTTTGCTTTTATAAAGATGTATCACTGAACAAATTATTTGCTGATAATTTCAAAAAAAGGAAACATTCTCTTGTTTTATTTTTTGATATATAAACGAACCCGATAAACCAGCAAGAGAAGTTGTTATTTTGGTTTTGAACAACATTTAGCTATTAAAATTATAATTTTTATTAAAACATTTTTAGTGAAAAATAGTTAGAGTATCAGATTCAATATTTTAAAATTTTTGTTGAATGGCTATGCTATTGAAACATACAACAGATGCAATTGAAACAACAGATTACAAGTTTTGAATTTACATCTGCAATGCGAAAGAAAGATTTTACAACGTCCTGTTTTTGTTTTACTTCTTATTTGATATCATAAATTAATAGATCTTCCGCTGAAATTAAAAGTTAATTATTTTTATCTCTAATGTGTGTACGTTGCGATCTATTAAATTTAAAACAATAAGCAACCCAATGAGATGAGGATGGTAATATGTATGACGTGTAAATGGTTTGTAGCCTTGTAAAGACCCAGGCCGATCATTCCTGAACGAGTATCATTAATTGAACCCCAACTATCATAGTACAGCGGTAAACTCAGTACAGTATTCAAATCCGTATAAAAGTTACCTTTACTAATCGGACCCGGTACCTCCAGGTTTTTTGTATTAAATTTAAAAAAATACAATGCAGTAGAAAGTAAATATAATCGATGAAAGACAACGTTTTTTTTTAGTGAGAAATCATGAAAAACAGCAGTAAGATTTGTAAAATATTATACTCATCCAAAATTTGTAATTAATTTTCAAGATTAGAAACGTACACATGCGGGAGAATGAATAACGTAATATACTATTTTCAGAAGATTTATTAGTAAATTATCTGTTGCGCGCAATTAGCAGTTTCAAAACTTATTTGTCAGGAAGGTATTGTAAACAAAGGCAGTTTTATTTCTTTCTTTTGAAAATGAAGGAAGAATCCTGATAAACAGAGTTTAGCGTCGAATTGAAGGTACTAAAACAAGATTCTTGAGATCCGTTAGAGTGTTCAAGACAATATTGCAATAAAAATTTCAACATTTGTCAGGGGTAAATATCAGTCTTTCAATATTTATGAATAATAAATTGCTGTAAAAACCACGAACTAATATCAGCAGGTATGATTCCAAAGAAACAATTTTCCAGTGCTCTGGATGGATCCATAATTAGAAGCAGACATAAAAAACGACAGCAGGATGGTCTATTCGTGACGATGAAGATGATGATGAAATGATGATTAAAATTATCAAGGTAAAATATTTACCTGTGTTAAGTATACAAGTTAACCTAATGACACTCTGTATTACAAAAAAGCGTAAAAAGAAAATTAATGAATTTATTTATCTGGTGTAATTAACATAAGTTATTTAATAACAACCGTACTCTACATAGAATGAAAATATATATTATAGTATGACTAACTTGTTTATAATATTTTAGTTTGCCTTGCATTACTGAACTTATTTTATTAAATGAAACGCTCGTTGGAGAAAGCTGTTGTTCTAGTAAAAGCAACAAAACATTACGTAGAATCGGGTAGAAACTCGAAGAGTTGGTAAAGCAAGGGTGCTGAGCGCATAGTTACAAAGCTTGATCGGGGTGTAAGTGGTAGCCGTCTTAAACAGAGAATAGAAGGGGAGGTCTCTTTGCAGTTAATGCCTCCTAATTGCTGGATGAAGGAAGCTTTTGTCCATTACTTTGTTGTACAATGTTCATAGAACCAGGAATACCACCCGGTTTCAACCCATCTCTCTCCATCCCTTTTCTCTCAGTTTTAAATGAACACCTCATAATTTTCTGGATAAACCACCGCTTACTTATATTCTCAATTCCTGCCTTTACTTTACCCCCACTGTTTAACTTTTCTCTTTACCGCAGGTTCTTTGAATTATGCACACTACCTACTTACACAGATTTGATATGCTTCTGAGATTATATTTTCTAAATGATTAACCCTTAGATTCTGTTAATAACAAGAAGACAAAATTGAAGTGCCTTTCAGAGTTCTCCTTATATAGGTAGTTGATTTAAAAACTGTAAGCTTATATACTTTTAATAATCCAGAAAATAACTTTAGGAAAGTTTAATGGTTCAATAATACATTATTATTATTTTAATGAACAACACCCATATTGATCTAACTTATACGACTTTCTTCTAATAGTAAATAATTTCGTGTAAATCTCTTATAAGAAAGATAAATTTAATTTGATAAAAGCTTTTCAGAAAAAGTAATTTTAGATCGTTATAATTTTCTAGATTGGTTTTAATGTAAATTTCTGTACGTTTGGAAGGCTATACTCTTTAAATTGTAATGAACATATCAAAGTAATTTGTTACCTGTTAAATAATGTATATGTTAAATATTTTATTGGTAGTAAGTTAATTAAATATGAATTTTTAATAGACCTGTATTATAAGTAAGAATTACGGTATAACTGTGAAGGGAATCTGTATTCCCTGAAAGCCTTTGGTAGCCCAAATTCCAAGTCGAGTTTAAGTAATATTGTATAGTACTATCTCTCTCGTATACTTCATTTTAAAAAAGATCTTATAGTTTGCAAACGTTCATGGTGTTCATAGGGTTTAATGATTATTCATAGAAGTGGAATTAATTACTGCGAGAAAGTCCTATTATTTTCCAAACATGTTGGAATCATCAAAAAAAAAATTAACTTATTTCGCTAAATTATCCTGCCGGTTGTAAAAAAAAATAAGTCCTTGTTATAATTCAATTTTATTCTAATGTATAATTTTTATGCAACGGTTAACTAACAAATTTAAACTTAAAAAATACTAAACACGTAATACAGCTCGATTATAGTCCTGCCAACCCACAGCAAAAGAATTATCAAGATTCCCCTTGGTGCGAGCAAAAATTAGACTATACACAATGACCTACAAGACGCTTACATATCCAACACAATAAAATAGTACTATAAATATTTTCACAGAGAATTAGCAAGATATAGAAATAAATTAATCAGGAAAATTACCTTACCGGTCAACCTTTCCAGAAGGCTAAAGGGAGCTTAGAACCGAGATTTGTTGCTACCTTAAAGTTTAGATGTTTAAATTATATCTTTAAATACTAATACAATTTATTTAACTTTATATCTTAATTTGGAATTATTTTACAAAAGCATAACCACTAAATGTTAAAATTTTTTTTTTTTGGTGTTTAGGTCATCAGCCAAAAGGCTGGTTTGAACCTCTAGAGGCTTTCCTAAGTAAAATAAGAAGTGAGGAGGTTTACGAAATTGCATTCCTCACTGAGTGGAAAACTATACTTATCAGCATACCGGGCCCTCCTAAATGCATCTACTTATCACCTTGCAAATGACACCTACACTTCATTCACCACAGTGTCTCGCTCTATAATGAAATTCATTACTCTAAGAGGAGATAAATAATATGAGTATTGGAGATAAATACAGAAACGACATAACATGAACAACGTGAAGAAGATGTCCATATACCATATTATTAGAATTATGCAAGTAAATTATTTTCTTAAAAAAGTCCAAAATTAAAAAAAAATATTATAACGTTAATAAATTAAAAAATTCACAGTAAATCTCTAATCCACTGGCGATTAAGGCGTTATATTTCAGCCAAGTGCCTTAAAGAAAACGTCTTAATTAGTTCTTTGTCGTTGTTTTTCAGTTCCTGATAAAATTTATTTTAGTAACATTGGAATCTGAGTATATGGTTTCATTCGTCACATAGAAAGGTCAGTTTATTGCTAAACGGAGAAATTTCGGTTGAAATGATAAAAAACATTATAAATTCAATTTTTGTGGAACCGAACAGTTATATTCCATAAGTCCACATAGGACTATATACGAGTTGTGGCAATTAAATAACTGAACTGTTGCTGCTACCGGCAAATAGCGAGCACGCCCGGCAGGTTTGAACATGTCTGTGCCTGTTGATGCATCCGCAACCCCGAGCACAATGGGCAAGTTTTACATCACTCAGCATCACTGTAGAAATCACCCGTTCAAGTCTTCGCACTAGCGTCTTGTCGAAAAAATGGAGAGTGTTCAGATGGAACAACGAGTTAACCTCAAGTTTCTTGTGAAACCGGAAAAAATCGCTGCAGAAGTTCATGCCATCTATCTTAAAGGCAGGAAAAATTTTCGTAATGGGTAGACAAGTCATTAGGCTGCTAACAACAAAAAATTACTAAAATAACGCTTTTTTAAGATAAAATTTGTAAAATTGACAAATAGGTCAAAATAAAATCGAACAACTGACGTTTAAAACTTGTGAGATGTTTAAAATATTGGACTTTTGGCAACAAAGTCAATAATTAGAACAGCCTTTATTGAATAGTTTGTTCAGGAATAATCAATATAAAGAGGATAATCCTCTGTTACGGCAGTTGAGTGATGAGGCAGGGGGATGAGTGAAGATTGCAAATTATAACCTTTAATATGTCTAATTTTCCATTTTCAAAGAAAGATTGGGTTTTCAGACAATTGGTCTGGATCTGTTTCATGTATTCTAATAAATATTCTAATAACTTCATGTATTCTAATAAATGCAGTCTATTGACCGATTTGCCATTTTACCCTTTGGCACAACAAACCATTCAAAATTGAACATTTAATTTTGAATATATATTAAACTGAATAAGTAAAATCGAATTTCAACAATAGAGATACCCTAAAATTACAAATTGGTTATCATTGAGGTTGAGCTTTAAAATTAAGTTAATCCTGTTCGGAAATTAAAAAGATAAATCAGTTTTTATAAGAAAAAGATTACTTTATCATAACATTACACATTTTTCAACAATCAACTAAATTACATAGTATTCTGTTTGATTCTAAATCCAATATAGATCTAATCGTACAATGACTGTAAACTCGCCAATCAGCCTTCAGTAAATTTCAGTAAATCTACCAAAGACCTTACTAATAAAATTCCAACCTAAATTATCACAAACCAATCATAAACCAGAAAAGAATATTCCTGCTTCCCTAATATACCTTTCACCATTTACCCTTCACCATAACCTAGCAGCACAAACAAAACTAAAAATGAATAAAAGATAAACTCAAAAAGGGTTTTTTTTTAAAATAGGTACCTCAATTCTGTGAATATTCTTAAATATAGCGGCTAGTTTATTAACATATTATCTGTAAATCACATTAAAATATACAAAATTTTTTAAAAGTCATTCAAAGTTATACTTTCATCAATATAAATATGTCGAGAACTGCGGTCATTTTAATGTTTTTTTCATTAACACTCAAAACCCCAATAAAACTAATTACCTACAGAATGAAGCTTGGAACAAAAGCCAAAAGCAAAAGGAACAAGACCAATGCAATTTTAACCAATCAAAATCTGAGAAACCTAATACTTGACAACAAATACCGGGTGAGCATAAAGTCTTGCCCTGATTATAAAAATTTATTGCAGAATAACTGTTTGACATAATAATTTAAATTTGATGCTGTTACATAGGTTAGTGTTAATAGTTTTTTTTAAAGATTACTTACATTAGTAAACTTCAACGTGTGCCCCCTTGGTAGCTCGGAAAATGTCGAAGCGGTATTCCAGTTCCCGCCAGGTGTTTTGTAACATGTGTTCTGTCACAGTACCCACAGCAGCTTGTATCCTAGCCTTCAGTTCGTCAACGTCAGCAACTGGTGTGACGAAGACTCTATCCTTGATATAGCCCCAGAAAAAAAAGTCAAGGGGAGTAATGTCTGGAGAGCGGGGTGGCCAGGGTGTTGGACCATCCCTTCCAATCCACCGATCCGGAAATGTTTCATCCAGGAAATTACGCACTATCAAAGCCCAGTGGGGCGGTGCCCCATCTTGCTGGAAAATTACCCATGGTTGATATTCTTCTAACTGTGGTGCAATGAACTGTTGCAAAACATCTAAGTAAATGTTAGCGTTAATGGTGTTTTCCGTGAAGAAAAACGGCCCGAAAACCTTATTATGCATGAGGCCACAACAAACATTCACATTTTTGCTATCTCGCTGTAACTGTACAGTAGCATGTGGATTTTCTGATCCCCATATACGGACATTATGCCTATTTACCATTCCACTGACATGAAAGGTGGATTCATCGGTAAAGCATATGCGATTTAAGTAATCGTTAGCGCCGTCAATCCTGTTGAGAATCTCAGTTGCGAATTCTGCACGTCTCAGCAAATCATTCGGTTGCAAGGCCTGCACGATTTGCACTTTATAAGCATGCAACCTAAGCCTTTTATGATAAATTTTCACCACACTTGCTTGCGGTATTTGAAGTTCACGTGATGCTTGACGAGTTGATTTAGACGGACTCCGTTGAAACGATTCCCGAACAAGATCAACAGTTGCTTCACTCACACTAGGCCTGCCACTTCTAGGAAGATCTTCAACGCTGCCTGTTTCTTTAAACCTTTCATACCATCGCTTTATTGATTTATCATCAGGAGGGCTGCGTCCATAAAAAGCCCGAAAATTACGCTGAACACTGATGGGTGATTTCGTTTCGTGAAACCAAAGCACGCATTGTGCTTTCTCCTGCTTCAACGCCATTTCGCCAGCAACTAACGTGAACTAACAGACCATGTCATTGTTGAGGAGCACTAGCGCCATCTATTGGTCACAAAATCTACTAACAATAACCTATGTAACAGCGCCATATTTGAATTATTACGTCAAACGATTATTCTGTAATAAAATTTTATAATCAGGGTAAGACTTTATGCTCACCCGGTATAACTCTTACCCAATCATACCTTTAAAATTGTGATAGTTACAAAATTCCCACAAATTATTCGGAATTTATCTTGGCGAAATAATATATTTATCAGCCACCTCATTTAATTTGTTACGAAATAACTTTCAAAAAAATAATTTTACAATTAGACCGATCTCTTTGGTAAACTAAAACATAATAACCAAACAGCATAAATTATTCTTAAATACCGACGTAAAATTAAAAACTACGGGGGAGAAAAAGAAAAAGAAATAGGCCTATTTTAATAATTTTTTTAAAGTTTGAGAATTATCAAAATTATTAGTTGTCACATACTAATCTATCATTTTTTTTAGTTGGCCGGCCGCGTTGGCGTAGTTGGTAACTTGCTCGCCTCTCATCATGTGGTTTTGGGTTCGAATCCCATTCAGGCACGGCATATACGTTACAAAAAATCATTTCATCCTTCACTGTCTGCATTAGCAGTAATTGCAGAAAAGTCGGACGTTAAACCAAACAAAATATATTAAAAATTATGTATTTTTTTCATTATTGTAATATTATTTGGGTGTTTTAAGAACAGTATACACAAAAATGTTTAAGAATAAAAATTCCTGACCAAAGCCCTCAAAAGCTTAGAGGGAAACACCAAATAATCTGTAATTTGTAACATATTTTATCAACAAAGATTTAGCAAAATATTTACCCTCAATCTAAGATGTTTTTGTGATTGTTTTGTTTTATTTTTGTAACTAAATTTTTGTAAAAATAATATTTATTTAACTATGGTCGCTAACGACTTTATTGTTGATGTTACTTTAAATAAGTCCCACCGGGTTGGTCTAGAGGTACAGCCGTCGTCAAAATCAGCTGTTTAACAGCTGATTTTCGGAGACGAAGGTTCCTGGTTCAAATCCTAGTAAAGGTACCTAGTTACTTTTAGACGGATTTGAATGCTAAACAGGTGTTACCGGTGTACTTTGATGGTTAGGTTTCAATTAACCATACTCTCTCAGGAATGGTCGGCCTGAGTCTGCACAAGATTTAACCTCATTTACACGTCATACATATCATCCTCATCTCATTGGGTCATTGGGTTGCTTATTGTTCTGAATTGAACAGATTGCAACGTACACACATTAGGGATTAGAAAAAAAACTTTAAATAAATAAACATTAAAAGGAATGATTGAGTCAATGAATGATGATTGAGTCATTAGTATTATTTGAATAAAATTCTATAAATATAATTAAAGTATTGTATTACAATCCTGTTTATAAGGAAGGCTTATTTTGTACCTTAGTACATACGATAGGCTGAACAGTTATTTATAGTAACAAGTTGCTAAGATGGGAGAAGAAAATATATAATAATTTTCATAAATTTCTTTAGATTTTCAACAACAACACGGGAACAAAAACAAAACTTTTGTTAAATTTTCAACAATATAAACACAAAGCAATCATAAAGTGTCAGGACAGTATGTGCCGTTGTTTATAAGTACAAAACATTCTATTAAAGTTTTAGTACAAAAGCAAATTAATCAGAACTCTGTTTACCTTGTAAAAGGCCATACAATTTTAGAAAGTTTTATTTTCATAGATAACGATTACAGGTTTTATAAACTTCTTAGCGAGCACTGTTAGACACTACAGTACACAAAATAAAACGTGGTTCTTGTTACTAGACAACAAAAAATAGAATACCATAACAGAAAGATTAATTACATTATTAAACGTCCAGAACAGTAAAACTCGTAAAATAAATACCTTTATTTAAAACTTCTGTTGCACTAAAACCCAAAAAGAAAATTTTGTAATCTATTTTGCTGGAATCTTTTATTTGGTATCACTAAATTTTTTCTAACTTGCTTTAACATGAAACACATAATTTAAATTGTAACTTCGGAACGATTTACATAACTTACTATGGAGCAATCTTAAAAAATACTCAACAAATCATTCAGGTCTTATTACTGTTAATTTTTAAAAATGCAGGAGTTGATTGTGGGTTGACCTGTTTAGGTAGAAAGAATGTTATAGTATGGTAAACACAGCGCATTACACCTGTGCTATGTTTTCTAACCTTATAGTCTTCTTATGCTTAGACTCGGTTTGTTGATTAGAATGGATCTTTTGTAAAAGATTTTTTGTTATTTAATGGAATATGTTATATTGTTATAAAATTATATTGTTATACTGGTCTCTTGTTGATAAAAAAGAAGGTTGCTTACCCCTCAGATCACTTCCTGGATCTTTCCCATCTCGAATTTTTTTTTGAGCTCTAAAAATCCTTCCATCAGAAACCATAAAAGTTTGTTTGAAATACTCTTTGCAAACATTGATGTTTTTTTCTGGCAATTGCAGATAGTACTTAACAGTCGTACTTTTTAACCCTCGACTGCCGTCTCTAGGTCTGCGTGCTTTTGGAGTAGATCGCTGACATAAACCGTATACCGAGATTGAATTCACGGTCATACGCTCAGATGGCTGCTCCTTCCCTTCGGCAGCAGCCATCTCATACTCGGTCATCTCAGTTATTCCAGCCCTCTCAGCAGCCATCTCAGCCTTCCATGACGTTCTCTACTCTTTCATCAACAGATCCCTTAACGACTCAAAATCCTTATGATCATTTTACAGCCACTCTTAGCACTTTTTTTACACGCTTTCAGGACCTTTTGACACCTCTCATTACTACGCTTAATATGGTCGTTAACAAGTTGCTAAGTCATTTTAATGGCTGAAACCAACAGGTCCCTCGTCGTTGCTCTCTGGAACTCAGCAGGTCTTGTACGTCATGTTCACGAACTCAAACAATTTTTATATGACAATCGGGTAGACATTGCACTTATTACAGAGACACACTTTAAGGACACAACACACTGCCATATCACTGGTTACACATTATATAGAAGTACACATCCAGATGGAACTAGCCATGCGGGGTCGGCTATTTTCGTTCGTAATAGTATTAGTCATAATTCGTTCCCTCCGTACAGAAAATCGTACATTCAGGCTACCACGGTAGAAGTATCTTTAATCACTCATTCCCTTACCCTTTCTTCTGTGTACTGCCCGCCTAATCATAATATATCGCGCGAACAATTTACACATTTCTTCAATTATCTAGGAAAAATTTCATTGCAGGTGGTGACTTTAATTCAAAACATCAACAGTTTGGATGCTGAGTTACAAACCCGCGGGAAAAAACTTTATGTTTTAACTCACAAAAAATATTTTTACTATGCCCCTGCAGAACCCACTTACTATCCCCACAATAATCGTTGCCTCCCAGATATTCTAGATTTCCTTGTATCGTCTAAATTCTTCCCCTACTACGAACTTGAAACTCTTCCTGATCTATCATCTGATCATACACCCGTATTAATTACGTTAAACTCTCAACCAACCAAATTAAGGTACAGGCATTCCCTAATATCTGGTAAAATAGACTGGAATAAGTACCAATGTATATTGTCAGAAACAACAAACCTGGGAATTTCCCTCAAAACCCCTAGTGAAATCGAGCGTGGAGTGGAAATCTTCACAAAGAATCTACAAAGCGCAGCTTGGGACAGTTGCGAAGGAGAGAACATGGAATTTAAACACATACCTAACGTTCCTTCTTACATCCGTCGAATGATAGTTGCTAAGCGCCGATGTCGTCGTTTGTGGCAGAGAAACAGATACCCCAGCGTTAAAGCAGAACTTAATAGGCTAAATCGTCGTTTACAGGTTGTCCTTTCGCGTTACAGAGCAGATAGATTTATGGCTTTCACTGAGACACTCTCTACTCAAAACAAAACACTGTGGCACACGACAAGACGAATTCTTAACTATAACAATCCCTCATTTAGTCTACAACGACCTGATGGTTCTTGGGCGACCACCAATAAAGAGAAAGCAGAAATGCTTGCTCAGCCCTTGCATAACACATTCCAACCACACAACCTACAACACAAAGATCATCCGAACATAGAAAATTTCCTTAATGTTCCTCTGCAACTTAGCCTTCCCCCAAAGCCAGTTTCCCCCGGGGAACTCTTCCGAGCAATTCACGACCTGCCATTTGGCAAAGCACCGGGATATGATCTTATTACTTCAATACTTTTGCGCCATCTTCCTAGGAAATCCATCATACTCAACTCACATCTACAATTCCATTCTCTGAGTCGCTCACTTCCCTATTCAGTGGAAGTACTCTATCATAATTCTCTTCTTAAAACCAGACAAACCACCTCACCAACTAACTTCTTACAGGCCAATTAGCTTACTCTCTATTCTGTCCAAACTATTTGAGAAACTCCTTCTACCACGCCTAGTACCGTTTATCGATGCTTCAAACACAATTCCTGATCATCAGTTCGGATTTCGTTCATCTCATTCCACGCTTCAGCAATATCACCGACTAATTGATATAATCTCTTCAGCTCTTGAAAACAGACAATATTGTTCAGCCGTGTTTCTTGATGTATCTCAAGCCTTTGATCGGGTCTGGCATGATGGACTCCTATACAAATTGAAACTAATACTTCCAGATAGCCTGTATCTAGTAATAAAATCGTTTCTAATGGAACAAGGTGACGAACTTTCTGGAATGTACGAAGTCAATGCTGGTGTACCACAAGGAAGCGTACTTGCACCAAGGCTGTTTTCTGTAAGCGCCAGTGACATACCAAATTGTATCTATACAACTATGGCTATGTTTGCTGATGATATGGCAGTTCTTGCGGTTGATGCCGATCCTGTAATTGCAACTCGAAAGACACAAAACCATTTACACCAGATAGAGTCATGGCTTAAACTTTGGAAAATTAAAATTAATGAAAACAAAACACAACAAATGACGTTTAAAAATCGGGTTGCTAGGCGGCTAGTAAGTTGTTAAAGAAATAGGTAGGAATATTGAGTGGGGCCTGGAGTTCTAAAGGAGGTGGAGGTCATCACATTCATTCCTAATTATAAAAATAGATATACATTTAAATAATATTTATTCATTACGGTACAAATTGTCGTAATTATGAAAATATATATGAAATGAAGTAAAGATTGTTAAGTTTGATAAAGAGTTACTATTTGAATATTTCTACGCTTCAAATTTGGCATATCTAAAGGAAGTGGAGGTTGGAGATCTTAAAGGGACGGCACGTAATCTTGTACGCGTAATTAAATAGAAAATATTTTAATAATTGGGACAGAAAATGAATCAATATGATAATAAATATAAAGAATACTGTTGTTTTTAAAGTAAAATGTCAATTAGTTAAATGAGATTTATTTGTTATATTTCACCCTTTTACATCACAAACTCAATGTTGCACAAAGACTTACAAATGCCATACGTAATTGATGTCACGAAACAACTATACAAGACGATGCATGACAAATTTGAACTACACGACAACCCTCTCATACAAAACATGTACACTAGGGCGATACCGGGTACTCAGCGCAGACGTTTGAAGCGCCTCTGGCCAAGAGATCTTCTTGGCCAACTGTAGGACTGTGGTGATGACTGCACGCTCCTTCAAGTAAATCAAGTTTTGAAACATTAGCTTCACATTTAGAAATTGTTATATTAATTTAATAACAAATACTAAATTTCAATTAAAAGTGTCAAAAAAAAAGAATTATTTCATTTGAGAAAAATGTAACAACGATGACAAAAAGTTTACTAAAGAAAGTCAAACATTCATCGATGTTTAACATCTGCACAGGTCAAAATATTGTCAAAAAATAGGTTGTTAGTAAATTTTTATGTTGTTTATTCAAATATGTTACACTGAAATCTGAAAATTTTTGTTTCACTGTTTAAGTTTAAACGTCTCCAGAAGTGATCGTTTTTGTTTATATAAATGAAAAAATCTAGGTTATATTTAAGATGGTTTTAATCGTTTCTTACTGAATAGTTCTAAATTTTGGTGCTGAAATTTACAGAAATACCCCAAAGTTGAATTCCATACGTTCAAACGTGTTTTAACATTGACTTGTCAGTTATTTTGGTTGATTTTAACAGGACAGACTTATTTCCTAAAAGCCAGTACGTTTTACGAAAATGTAGATATTATTGTTTTCTTACAATACATGTGTCCAGTTTTTATTTAAAGTCTAAGCGTTAGCCTATATATCAGTCAGTTTCACATATGGAACAATATTGTACAACTTTATCTGTTGGGCAAATTAAATGTTAACATTTATTTATATTTTCTTCTAGGCTTTTATGGCCTGCATGGATCCATGTTAGTCAATTCCGTTTAAGGTTTTTCGGATATTTTCTTTCTCTGATGTTGTTCCATTCTCTCGGGTCTTTTTCCTTTCTTCGTCTAAGAATACCTTTCTTACTTCTGATAAATTTATAATTTGTATAGTATCGTTTTTTATTCTGAAAATTTTCTAGATTAGTTTTATTTTTGACGTTTTACAAAGTCATGTTCAATTCTTTCATATAATTTTTCAAATTCCACTATCCAATAATTTGACACTTTTTGATTCCATTACTTTTCTAAAATTTTTCTTATTATTTCGTTTGCAGGGGCAGGATTTAAGTGTCTTACAAACGATATATAATCTTTTGCATTTTTACACTCGTTATTGGTTTTGTGTTGTTTCGATATTGCTCATTTGAGGCAATCTTTAGACTTTCTACTTTGTAATTTGTTTTTATTGATGCCACTTCTAATTATCCTTCCTTCTGTTTTTTTATAGTTTATCATCTGCTTCCATTGTGTCAGTTGTTTTGAAGATCGTTTTGTTTGCGTACATTAATATTGGTTTTACTATCTTGTGTGATTTTATTTAAAACGTTATACGTACGTATTTTTCCCATAACAGGCAGGTGGAGTATTAAATTATTTGCACTCGATTTGCTAGTTCCAGGGCTACAAAAAATAGTTCTGTTTCTTATAACATGGTTAGTCAATTATATGACTGAAGCATTTAAGAACCAAAGAGGTAGAGGTGTAAAAGACAATAGTCATAGTTATCTCCCCTGAAAGTAATGAACTTCATTATACAGCCAGACTCTGTGATGAATGAAGTGAAGCTGTCATTTGCAGGGTGGAAAGTAGATGCTTTGGAGAGGGCCTGGCATGCTGATAAAAATACTTTTCTGTTCAGTGAGGAAGGCATTAGTAAACTACCTAACTTCTCGTTTTACTTAGTAAAGCCTCTAGAGGTTCAAATCAGTCTTTCGGCTGATGACCTAAACAACAACCTTCGTATATCTATAAATGTACATGTATTTTCATTTGTTATACCAAAGCAACTGAAAGAATTCAAGGTGTAATAATATGAAAACTAAAATACTAAAGTTGTTTTCTTATTTAAGGCGGGGCTGATTAATCAGAAAATCGGTAGAAATGAAATAGAGTTTATCTGTAAAATAAATATGGAGTTCACTTTGATTGGAGTTCTACATTGATATATTTATAGCAAGAATATTGATATATTTAATGATTTCTTATTGATAGAATGTCTATTTTAAAAAAAATTAGCGGTAATAATTGAAATTTATGTGACACTCGCAAACTTATTATTTCTTTTCAGATGAACTGTCACTATAATTGGAAAGTTTTTAAAATCAAAAATGAGTGACAAGACAACATTTTTATTGTGACAAAGTAAAGCTGTAAGATTACGAATGAATAAAAAATGAGTAATCTGAAGACATACTGTGAATATTTTTCAAAGAACAATTCTAAAGACCAGTAAAATTAACTTGCAATGTTTTAAATTTTTTAAATCTATGAGTAATATATAAAAGGAAATTTTAACAGATTCATTTTATCGTTTTTGGCATTATGTTTGGGATATTTTGATATTGTAAGAAATAAAAAACAGAATAAATGTTTTTGTACTGTTTTTGGTAAAGTAAGGAATAAATATAAATGCGGAAGTTGGTGATGAAGTTGATGAACAAGAAGAAAAACAAAGTCAGAGATGGGGTAGATAAACGAAATAAGAAAATGTGGGTGAATGAAAACACTCAATCTGTGTTCACTCAAACGAAGGGAATATTGATTATTTATTTGCCTTATAACTAAAGTCGTTTTTACGTGTTCACTTGCGATGCGCAAAAAAGGAAGAATAAACGCAACTGCTACGAAAATACGGAATGTATTTTTTCAAGAATGCAGTTTATATTTCAAATAATTTACTAGTTATTATTATTCATTGATAACTTTATCAATGATATTAAAACTAAAACTATTTCTTCTAAATTTTATCTCGATAAATAATTCTTAGAAGACTTAATTACAAAAAATATGTCTAAATGTATACTGTATTCCATTTTTAGTTTACAAGTAAAGCAAAACAAATTTAAACATTTGTTACAAAGTTTTTATATAATTGTTGTTATAATAATTGTAATAGTTGTTTCAATTGTAGTGTGCCGAATTGACTGAACATCTGGAATTGTTTATTTTTTCTATTTATTAAAATGATAAACATCTCCAGCTGATTACTATTTAAGAATTATTTAAAATTATTTCATATTGACAAAATTATTTTAATAAAAGTTATTTATTTCAGTTGCTAGGCGACTAGAGAAGAATAAAATAAAAATTTGTATAAAATATATTCCAGTGAGGGGCAAGATGGCGATCTAAACGGGTGTTCCTCATTCATCCATTCATATATTTTGTTTTATTATGATTGACTTGTCATTATTTATGAATGCACTAGCTAAGCAATAGATATGCGTGCAGGCTCGTAAAATAATAAAAGAAATATAAATAATAATGACCATGTGAAAGTGAGTAAGTGCTGAAATGTTGTATGCAGCAACCTTATATTAATTATTCATTAATATCTAAACTTCCATTAAAGAAGTACAAAAGCCTAGAAGAAATTGTGTGTCTTTTTATTTTTTGTTGTGATTATTATTTTTTTTTCAAGGATTTTAATTACGTAACAGAAAGGATGATGATGGTAAATGTTTTAACCACACAATATAATTTAACTATCTCGTAAAATTTGGCGAATCCCACGTAGAGGCATTATTAATTTTGTTTCAAATTGTCAATCCCTTGTGGGGAATATCGTAGAAACATTTTTATTTTCGTTTCAAATTGTCACCCTGATGTGGGGAAACGTCCACGACCTTGGATTAGAAAAAAGAGAAGTAAATATGCATAATAATAATAATAACAATAATAATATGGATAATAATAATAGTCAGAACATTATGATTGCAAATATGTTTCAGGAACTTATGAAACAAAACAGTGAACTAGGGAATAAAATTGATAAGCAAAACAGTAAAATGGATGAGCATAAAAATGAACTAGGCCGTAAAATAGATGAACAGGCACATACTATAGATCTACATAGAAAAGAGTTAGTTGAAAAAATAAATAATTTGGATTGTAGGTTAGACAAGCAGGAGAAAAACATAAAAGAAATGAAAGAAGAGATTAAACAGCGTAATATAAAGATAATAAAAAATATAAGGAAAACTCAACAAGATGTTAGTAAAAATATTAAACCAGATGAAGATAATAATGTAGTAAAAACAAAGAAAAGTATATTAAAAAGTGGATCAGTAAGTAGTAAAGATGATAAAATATTAACTGAAAATATTAAACCAGATGAAGATAATGTTGTAGTAGAAACGGGTAGTTGTGTCAGTGCTAGTCAGAATGTTTTAAGATTGCCGGAAGGAGAGAGAAGTGGTGTAAATCGAAGGGTGTCAACTTTGGATGAAGCAGAGGATGATGAAGAAAAATCAGCACAGGTTGGTACCAGCAGCGGTTCAAATTATGATTCTCATGTGACGGGGAAGGGAAGCAGCCATTCAGCCAGGAGTGATGTACAAAACAAGAAAAAAAGAAGTACCGTAAAAGTTAAACAGATACCTGGACTAATAGAGGAAATAGAATATGAAATTATATTAAAAAATGTGCTTTGTAATATAAAAAGTGACGGTCGTGATGAAGGTGGAGGTTTGTTATGTATATATGAGGTTTGTTGTGTGTATACAATGTTTATTTGAACTTTTATTTATTTTATGTATATGTATATTTGGTAGTCCACAGTTCCTATTTATTAGTTTGTTTATAGTTGGTTATAGTTTGTTTATAGTTGGGTATAGTTTGTTTATAGGTTATAGTTTAGGTGTTATAGGTTATATTATGTTTATAGTTTATAGTTTATTTGATCAATGGAATTGTAAGGTCGCTTAGTAACAATTTTTAAAACATTTTGGAATTAAATTTATCAAACAAATTCAAAATTTAGATTATCATAAAAATTTCTTTTTGTTTTCAAAATTGAATTGTGGGGATATTTGTAGTGTGCCGAATTGACTGAACATCTGGAATTGTTTATTTTTTCTATTTATTAAAATGATAAACATCTCCAGCTGATTACTATTTAAGAATTATTTAAAATTATTTCATATTGACAAAATTATTTTAATAAAAGTTATTTATTTCAGTTGCTAGGCGACTAGAGAAGAATAAAATAAAATTTTGTAAAGAAATATATTTCAGTGAGGGGCAAGATGGCGGAGGAGTAGGCGGGTCCCTCATTCGCTCATTAAAAATGGTTTTTAAAAATGATATACTAAACTAAATTGTTTTTATTCTTGTTTTAAATGTGAACTTTAAGAAAGTTATTTCAGATTAAATAATTGATTGATGGTACGTTGAATGATTCGTGATTTAATTAAGATTTAGTTGATTTCTGTTTGTGTAAACAGACTGTTGTTATAAGACTTTAATTTGGCGAATCCCACGTAGAGGCATTATTAATTTTATTTCAAATTGTCAATCCCTCGTGGGGAATATCGTAGAAACATTTTTATTTTTGTTTCACAATAAAACTTCTTATTTCTTAACTTAGTGTTTTAACATACCACTATATGAGAATCCTCTCCTTCCCATTATCCTCCTGCTCCTTTTTTCACTTATTTCTTCTTATGGTTCTACTTCTTAGTCTCCTTCTTTTACATCTTCTCTTTCTCATTCTTCTTTATCCCTTTTTTTCTTCTTCTCCTCCTCCATTTCTCCCTCTTCTTCTTCGACTATTTCATCTTTTCTTTCTACTTCTTCTTTTTAATTAATTCCTTCTTCTTCTCCACCACCACCTCCTCCTCCTCCTCCTCCTCCTTATATATTTTTCTTTCTTCTTCTTATCATTTTACTTCTTCTCTTTCTCTTCTTTTCGTCTCCTTCATCTGCTTCAACAGATAAGTTTAAAAAAGAAGTATTAACAATGTGTGATATGAAATACCTAGGTAATTAAACTAAATTAAATTACAAGTGCATAAGTACAATAATAAATAATTATTACATAAAGTGTATAACTTTTAATGATTACAAACTTAAATATTAGAAAAAAGGAAGAAAACATAAATGTAACTTAGAAATGAAGGTTAAAAAATGGAAAAATATTTAATTATGTAGCCTTAATATGTGTACATAATACAAGCTATGTATTAAATAAATGTATTAAATATATGTAACAAATGGCGTGCGTAATGATAACGCATAGGTATGTAAATTGCAAATCTAATTCATTGAATAAGTTTTTTAGATTGCGTAAGAAAAATTAAAGACATACTAGTTACAGTATAATTGAACACAATATTCAGCAGATGACCTGTAGTGAGTTGCTACGTATACGAGGTGTGGTTATTAAATAACGAGATGGACTTTGTAAGAAATTTCATATTAATTTTATACATAATCACTTATTGTCACCTTCAATATACACTCCTTCTCTATCCCTACAACGCTCCATGCGAATTTTCCATGGTTAGAAACAGTGCTGGATATCATCTTCTGTCAGCTCCTTCAGGACATGTGCCGCTTTCTCTTTTACAGCTTCCACAGATTCAAATCTTGTGCCTTTAATGCAGATTTTACCTTAGGAAACAGGTAGAAAATAATAACATGTGATCAAACGTAATTTTTTTACTTATGATCTGTAAATGAAGCGCCAATCCATGAACTGGAAGAGTCAAACTTCACCGAGAGCCAAAAAAGCTCGAATGAGCAAGTCATAATTTAAAGCAATGATGATTGTTTTTTGATATCCATGGGATTCTGTACCTTCACTGGGTTCCTGAAGGTCAAACAATCAATATTATTATTGTTAATATTACTGAATATCAATATTACTGATATTAATCAATATTACTACCTTCAGGTACTTTCTACTTTACGTCAAAGAGTAAGGAAAAAACGCTCCGAAATGTGGAGGGACAAATCATGGGTTCTCCACCAAGACAATACGCCAGCTCATTCCGCGTTATCTGTCAAGAGGTTTCTAGCCAAGTACAGCATCTCAGTGTTAGAACATCTACCTTATTCACCAGATCTTGTACCATGTAACTTCTACCTGTTCAATAAGGTGATATCTGCATTAAAAGGGAGAAGATTTGAGTCTGTGGAAGCTGTAAAAGAGAAAGCGGCACGTGTCCTGAAGGAGCTGACAGAAACTGACTTCCAGCACTGTTTCCAACAATGGAAAATTTGCATGGAGTGTTGTAGGGATAGAAAAGGAGTGCATATTGAAGGTGACAATAAGTGATTATGTGTAAAATAAAAATAAAATCTTTTACAACGTCAGTCTCGTTATTAAATAGCCACACCTTGTAAATGCAAATCACTCTGTTCGAAAAGGATAAATTTATTGTTAATACAATCCTGCATTTTAAAACTACAGCTTAAAAGTAACTGTTTATTTTGTATGATGTATATGCAAGAAATTGTACTTTAAAATTTTGATCTGATCTTCTTTCAGCAACTCGGTTGAAACAGCGACATTAAAACAACATTTGACTAATGTTGCTACGCTATGATGATCCTGCGCTCTCGTAGGTCAGTTAAGCTTTCCAAGAAAGTGTAGCGAATACAAATTACTTATCGATTTGAGTTGTAAAGTTCTTTCTGTCAGAGTGCGGAGTAATCTTTCTGCTGATATTTCTTAAAGTTTCGTGTTAAAAAATTAGGTCATTATTAACTTTCTTTAGAAACATGAATTGGAAATTCCCTTGGTACGATTTTAACCTTTTGACACCAGGCGGGCGGCGGAGGGAGCGAGGAGGCTCTCAAAGAGTCGTTCGCCGGCCTGAGTCAGTGCTGGGTAGCGGTTTGCAACCTTGGTGAGCAATACATTGGTGGCCCTGAAAAGGGCCGTTTTATGATGGTTAGATTGTGCAGTGACGGTGGGTGACGGAGCCGGCCTTGGCGCGACGGTTAAACTAAGTGATGCGACGGGGCGAGGAGATCTCTGCTGCAGTGACGGGGTCGTCCGTTCGGCGAGTCATTGTTGTCGGGCTCGGCGGTGTTGCTCCTTTTTACCTCCCCGGCGTCTTGACATAAGCAGGTTGGAATCGGGAAAAAATTATAAAATAAATTAACCTTAAGGATGACGGCCCTGAAAAGGGTCGTTTATGTAGAAAGCTTAGGTCGTGGAGGACTGTTCGCATGGGTGCGAACCTCCGCTATTCCCGAGAGAAACAGCGAAGCACCGCCTGGGGCGAACCCGGCGAAGCGACTAATTGCCGCTGGAACAGCGGACGGCCCGTCGTGGGCAAGCAGGAGACATCAGAAATAAAGCGAGAAGACTTGGTTTTCCTTATAGAGTTTCTTCGGCTGGAGCTGTGTTGTCTAGTTGTGTCCCTCGTGACTGCTGGTGTAAGACTGCTCTGTGTGTGAAAACTACCTGCTTATATACTGTTAGGTTGTCCAACCTGTAACCAATCAGAGAGCAGCATGGTGAGCCGGCTCCTGATTGGTCCGAGTCCGGACAACTTGTTACTGTAAATTGCATGTGTGTTGTGTGTGTGTTAGTGCGTATACTGGTTAGGCTTGACTGTGTTGTATCAACTCCCCCCTGAGTGAGAGCAGCGACAGCCGAAGAAAGTTTATTGAATCTTTAAAAGTGTGTTACAATGTTTGGCTCTTAGGTCTAGATTTACAAGGACTTATTGATCTATAAGATACATAGTTGGATGAGAATTCTTAACAGCTAACTTATGGTCTAACAGAGAAAGCAGGGTGCGTAGGCCCTGAAAAATGAACAGAGCAAACAAAAGGTGTAGAGCTCGCAGGCCCCGGGCTTTAGATTTTATGAGAATCCTTACAACTAATTTACGGACTAATAGAGACAGCAGGGCGCGCAGGCCCTGGAAAATGAACAGAGCAAACAAAAGGTGTAGAGCTCGCAGGCCCCGGGCTTTACATTTTATGATTTTACGACTACTTAAAACTATACACATGAGATTCCTATTTACAGGTATGTGTATATTATGCACTGCACTAAAGGTCCAGAGGTTCGATGTAAGGGCGAACGTCGTCTTGGTGCACTTTAGTCTTTTCGTTGTCGATGTTCACCCAGTATACGGGTCCAGCGCGATGCACAATTTGGTATGGTCCCTTCCAGCGGGGAGCAAAACCGGCGTGGAACCCAGCTATTTTCTTGGAAAGGGGGTGATGTCGAATGTACACCTTTTGCCCTACCTCGATGGCTGGATTGTCGGTGGGAGGGTCACTCCGTTTAGCTTGGTACCGTTTGTGTTGGTCCCTAGCTGCCTGTTGCCGTTGAAGGGCGCCAGCTTGCCGTGTTACCGCAACGTCTTCGTTGCTTTCGTGTGCCTTGAGGCCCCAGTCTCCTGGTCGGTGCAAGGTTTGACCGAATAACAATTCACTCGGGGCGTAGCCTGTAGCGATATTTCGCCGGTTTCGTAAGGAGAAGAGGACTGACGGTAAATGTTTTTCCCAGTTTCTATGTTGGCCGTCTAATCTTACTCGGAGGCCTTTCTTTATTTCCTGGTTTCGGCGTTCCGTGGGGTTTGCTCTGGGGTGATATGCTGGCGTCGTCCAGTGTTTAGCTTTCCATCGGCTACAGGCATTCTTCCAGGAATGGCTGGTGAATTGGGTGCCGAGGTCAGTTAATATTTTGGCCGGGTAGCCCCATCGAGAGAATACTTCGTCTTCCATTTTCTTGATTACTGTGGGTGCGTGAGAGTTCGGTAGTGCGAATGCCTCGGTCCATCGAGAGAATAAATCGGTAGCCACCAGTAAGACGCGTTTTCTGTTCGGTGTTAGTGGGTATGGTCCCATTAAGTCCACGGCAACTGTTTCCCATGGGCGAGTTGGTTGTCTTGGGCGTTGTCCGGCGGTCCTTGGATGTGTATTTGCCTTGAACGTTGTACATATGTAGCAATTTCCGACGTATTTATTGACCTCGTTCCTCAGGTTGGGCCATGTAAAATGTTTCATAATTTTATCCCCCGTCTCATCAGAGCCTGGGTGACCGGCAAGATCTTCGTCGTGGTAGTGATACAAAATTCTATCACGGTAGCTTGCCGGTACTACAATTTTCCAGTCTTCAGACTGGTCGCTATGTCGGAATTGTAATAAGTCTTCTGACACTCTGTGGCGTTCCAGGAATCTCTTCTCGATCCTAGATCGGCTCGCCGCAGGTAACTGGGAAAGCCGATCGATCTGCTGTTTCTTCTCTTCGATCGCCGGGTCTTGTGCTTGGATTTGCTTGATCTCTTCGACGAGAGTGTTTGGTTCTACGTCTATTTGTTGGATTGACGGGGGTTCTGGCGACGTTTGAGGCTGCTCCGGTGGTGTGGCTCGGTCAGCGAGGTCAAATTCGTCGGGGTCTATCGTCTTTCCTGTAGGCTGGCGTGAGAGAGCATCGGGCAGCTCGTTCTTTTTCCCTGGGCAGTGTTCTATTCGGAATTTAAATTCTTGAAGTAACAAGGCCCACCTTGTTAGCTTGGCCCGGGAATCTTTTAACGTCGACAGCCATGTTAGGGCTTGACTGTCCGTTCGGAGAAGAAATTCCCGGTCCTCGAGATAGGGCCTGTATCTTTTCACTGCCCAGATTATTGCTAGACACTCCTGCTCGTTCGCATGATATCTCTGCTCGGTGGGACTTAGCTTAGCGCTCGCATAGGAAATAACTTGTCTCTGCTTTTCTTCGTCTTCTTGGTAGAGTACGGCCCCGAGGCCCAACTTGCTGGCGTCTGTTTGAAGAATTAATTGCCTTGTTGGGTCGGGGCGGTGTAAGGTTGTAATTTCCTTGACTGCGTCTTTTATCTTCTGGAAAGTGAGCGCGGCTGATTCGTCCCATCGCCATCTAGAGTTTTTGGCCAGTAGGTTGGTTAGTGGTGCGCTTAGTTCTGCCATTCTTGGAATGAATTCACGCAGCCAGTTTACTACTCCGAGGAATTGTCTCAATTGTTTCTTATTTGTAGGAGGTTGGGCCTCTTCCACAGCCATGACATTCTCGGGGAGCGGTTGATTGCCTTCCGGGGTGACAGAGTGCCCAAGGTAGTTTGTACTGTCTTTACCGAAATGGCATTTTTCCAGTGCGCAAGTTAGATGATATGCATCGAGTCGTTCAAGTATTCTAGAGAGATGCAGTATGTGTTCTTCCCAGTCGTTGCTAAAAACGATGACATCGTCGAGGTAGGCCGAACAGAAATCCTCTAGACCGCTGAGGACTGAGTTCATCATTTTCTGAAAAGTACTGGGAGCATTCTTTAGACCGAAAGGCATAACGGTGAATTGGAGCTTCTCTCCCTGCGGTGTCGTGAAAGCCGTATACGGTCGTGATTCAGGCTCGAGCGGTACTTGCCAGTACCCGGTTTTGAGATCGAGAGTTGTGAACACCTTAGCTTTTCCGATGGCCTTCAGGGCATCGTGAATATTTACTTGCGGCGGCGTCTCGTTCTCGGTCACCTCGTTTAAACGTCGGTAGTCGATGCACAGTCTATTGGCGCCTGATTTCTTCTTTACCACCACGATCGGGGAATTGAATGGTGTATCGGCCGGTTCTACGTAGCCCTTCTCCTTCATAATTTTAACCTCTTCTTTGATACTTTGTAATTTCTCTGTTGAGTATCTGTAGGGTCTGGTATAAATGGGCCGTGTGTTTGTGAGAGTTATTTTGTGGGTCGCAGCATTTGTCGGTTGGGGAGGCGAGACTTCGTGAAATACAGAGCTGTAGGTTTCGAGAAGCTCGATCAGCGGACCCACGTGTGACTGGGGCGCGGAGTGTTGAATATTCTCCGTGTCCAGTGTTGTTTCCTGGGCCCGTGATTTTGGTTGCCAAAATACTGCTTGCCTTTTCTTCTCTCCGTAGAGCAACCGACTAGCCTCGAAATCCAAACAGGCATGTTGGTTCCGAAGCCAGGGCTGCCCCAAGATCACATCTTCTCTTAGGTTGTCCACGATGTAGAAGTTAACAATTGTAGGTTCTCGGTTTATTTTTATTTCTATTGCTGCGTCTCCCCGAATTTCGCACACTGCATCAGTAGTAGCGAGGTGGATGGCCGCATCCAGTGGGGTTGGAACAGCTTCTGGTGGCAGGTGTCGTGTGTTTATGAAATTATGTGTTGCGGCGGAATCTAAAAGTGCGTGGACTGGTTTCTTCCCGATGTGGATCGTAATCCTTGGCAAGGGAGTGTTAGATTCGGCCGTGATGTGTGCAATACCGATCGTAGTGGGTGTTGTAGCAATCTTTGGAGTCGTTTCTGTTTTTACTTCGGTCGCCCCTGAGGCTGGCTGTGGATCGGGGCAGAATTTCTCACAGCTCCTTCGTTTCCCTGCTCTCTTTTCGCCTGGTAGACCGGGCAATCACGGTGCCAGTGCCGCTCCGGGCAATAGTGACACTTCGGTATGTTTTGGCTCTGCGGCGTCGGGCGTGTTGTGTTTTGCGGCGTCGGGCGAGTAGCAGCAGGTTGCGTCGTACGGGTGGTATTTGTTTGTGCTAGGGTCATATTGTTGCCGCTATGTTTCGTCTGGTCACTTTCAAATTCTGTGGCATACATTATGAGTTCTTCTACATTATCGGGCCTCGCAGCACGGACTAGAGATTTTATTTTCGGTAGGAGCTGGTCGATTAGTAGTGGGACCAGGGAATCTTCTTCTCCGTTCGGGTTTAACTTATAGAAAAGCTGGACCTTTCGTCGTATGAATTTCTCTATTTGTTCCCCGGTCCGCTGTTCCGTGCCGTATAGTTCTTTGTTGGCCGCTGTGATTCGGGCGGAACTCGCAAATTTTGCGGCGATTCTCGCCTTGAATTGTCCCCAGGTTGATATGAATTCGCCGTAGTCCGTCCACCATCTCGCGGCGTCGTCAAATAGCTGTTTTGACGCTAGGAGAACCCAGGCGTGTTCAGGCGTATTGTGGCCGGCAAAGGCGGTTGAGCATTTCTTTGTAAAAGCTTCCGGGTCTTCGTGTAACTGGCCACGGAATTCAGGGAGTACTAGGATTTGAGCTGGTGGAGGCATTAGGTACTGAATGATTTGAGGCGGTGAAGGTGAAACCGGGGCGGTGATGGATGACGTGCTTCCCCCTGAGATCGGAAGGGCGAGGATACAGGGCTGGCACAGGAAAGCAGTGGTGTCGCCAGCTTCCCTTTTTAGGCAGACGTTGTGGTGCGGTTTGGCGCAGAGACGGCAATCAATGGAACTGATGTCGTCTTCTGGTTCTAAACAGGTTGCGCAATTACATAGCTGTCCCCTAGTGAGCATAACCATGATGATGGATGATGGGCGCCACTGGTTTATACTTTCCAGAAAGTGTTGAAGGCGGCTAGCTGGTCGTGGATCCCTCGTAGGTCGCTACGAAGTCGAGGCCCCACGTTGGGCGCCAAACTTGACACCAGGCGGGCGGCGGAGGGAGCGAGGAGGCTCTCAAAGAGTCGTTCGCCGGCCTGAGTCAGTGCTGGGTAGCGGTTTGCAACCTTGGTGAGCAATACATTGGTGGCCCTGAAAAGGGCCGTTTTATGATGGTTAGATTGTGCAGTGACGGTGGGTGACGGAGCCGGCCTTGGCGCGACGGTTAAACTAAGTGATGCGACGGGGCGAGGAGATCTCTGCTGCAGTGACGGGGTCGTCCGTTCGGCGAGTCATTGTTGTCGGGCTCGGCGGTGTTGCTCCTTTTTACCTCCCCGGCGTCTTGACATAAGCAGGTTGGAATCGGGAAAAAATTATAAAATAAATTAACCTTAAGGATGACGGCCCTGAAAAGGGTCGTTTATGTAGAAAGCTTAGGTCGTGGAGGACTGTTCGCATGGGTGCGAACCTCCGCTATTCCCGAGAGAAACAGCGAAGCACCGCCTGGGGCGAACCCGGCGAAGCGACTAATTGCCGCTGGAACAGCGGACGGCCCGTCGTGGGCAAGCAGGAGACATCAGAAATAAAGCGAGAAGACTTGGTTTTCCTTATAGAGTTTCTTCGGCTGGAGCTGTGTTGTCTAGTTGTGTCCCTCGTGACTGCTGGTGTAAGACTGCTCTGTGTGTGAAAACTACCTGCTTATATACTGTTAGGTTGTCCAACCTGTAACCAATCAGAGAGCAGCATGGTGAGCCGGCTCCTGATTGGTCCGAGTCCGGACAACTTGTTACTGTAAATTGCATGTGTGTTGTGTGTGTGTTAGTGCGTATACTGGTTAGGCTTGACTGTGTTGTATCACTTTTTTATTAAAATTATTAAAATAGCGCATCAGTATTTTTTTAATTAGATGTAATTTATAATTTAATAATTGCAATTAATCTCAATGTTAATTAATTATGGATATAAATACTAGTATTATACGGGGTCCGATGCAACCGGGTGTCAGATGAGCAGGGCTCAAACTTATCAAGTTTTAATTGATTGTCATACATTGTAATATACCAAAATACTGGTACAATTAAACATATCTATATTTTGGTCTGTCAAAACATAATACTGTAAACACAGCTGATCCAAGCAATGTGTTAAAAAAAAATATTATTTTAAAAGTAGTAAAGAAGTTTAAGCAAATTTGCGTTACTAGGTAACTCAAGTAACAAGAAAAGAAGAAAACTATATAATTTTTCTGAAGTTGTGTTCTGGGTTCCAAGATGAGAGGACGGACACAAACTCATCATATTTAATCTTGTATAATTAATAGTTATATTAAAATATATAAACATGTAATAATATACAATATGCAGATAATAATAATAATATGACGACACAAGATCTTGATTTTGGAGATAATGATAAAAATTAACAAAATACATTCTAAATAATAAACCATATATAATTTGTTTACATTGCTAAAAATGGTTAAAAGAAAATGTACTACAAATTGTTAAATATATAAAAATAAGAATAATAAAGAAGATAAAATATCATATATGAAAAAGAATAAAAATTAATGCAAGAATGATGATAAATTGTGTATAACTTATTTATAATGTTACAAACCGGCGATCTCTTGTGTGGATGATAAGTCTACTACTCCACAACATAAATCCAAGTAAAAAAATACTATTATTATCTACAGCTTTTTAGTTATTGGCATAATCTATTCAGTTATGACGATGAAGCTTACCTGTACAAGACAAAAACCTTCAGATTTCAACAGGTATAAGTTTATGATTTTTTACTTGAGTTGAAAGCAAATATTTTTACAAGCATTTATAATTTTAAGTGTTTATATGATAGGTTTATATTGACTTAATAATACGAGGTGTGGTTATTAAATAACGAGACTGACGTTGTAAGAAACTTAATTTTATACAAAATCACTTATTGTCGCCTTCAATATACACTCCTTCTCTATCCCTACAACGCTCCATGCAAATTTTCCATTGTTGGAAACAGTGCTGGATATCATCTTCTGTCAGCTCCTTCAGGACACGTGCCGCTCAAAAATGTTCGAAATGAAGCTCGCAAAAATGTTTGTACTGACAATTTGTACGTTATTGAAAATTACCCAAATTTTTGAAAACGATAATAACATGTGATGAAACGTGGTGTTTTACTTATGGTTTGGAAACGAAGCGCCAATCCATGTTCTGGAAGAGCCGAACTTCACCGAGAGCCAAAAAAGCTCGAATGAGCAAGTCAAAATTTAAAGCAATGATGATTGTTTTTTAGATATCCATGGGATTGTGTACCTTTACTGGGTTCCTGAAGGTCAAACAATTAATTAATATTACTACTTTGAGGTGCTTTCTAAACTACGTCAAAGAGTAAGGGAAAAACGCTCCGAAATGTGGAAGGACAAATCTTGGGTTCTCCACCAAGACAATGCGCCAGCTCATTCCGCGTTTTCTGTCAAGAGGTTCCTAGCCAAGTACAGCATCTCAGTGTTAGAACATCTACCTTAATCAACAGATCTTGCACCATGTGACTTCTACCTGCTCCCTAAGGTGAAATCTGCGTTAAAAGAGAGAAGATTTGTGTTTGTGGAAACTATAAAAAAGAAAGCGGCACGTATCCTGAAGGAGCTGACAGAAGATGACTTCCAGCACTGTTTCCAACAATGGAAAATTTGTATGGAGTGTTGTAGTGATAGAGAAAGAGAGTATATTGAAGGCAACAATAAGTGATTATTATGTATAAAATTAAAATTACATTTTTTACGACGTCAGTCTCGTTAATTAATAACCACACCTCGTATACACTTAATA
This sequence comes from Catonia carolina, assembly GCA_035578175.1. Classification (NCBI taxonomy): domain Eukaryota; kingdom Metazoa; phylum Arthropoda; class Insecta; order Hemiptera; family Achilidae; genus Catonia; species Catonia carolina. Next base: position 353,908,976 of record JAQMRL010000001.1, read on the forward strand.
GGTCAAAAGTTGTGCGTGTGCGTGTTCGAAATTTATAATAACTAATCGTTCATCACTTAATCTCAACAGTTTATGCAGAAAATATATTAAAAAATAAAATGAAATAAAATAAAGTATCTCACTTACGTGCTTTCCACTGCAGTTGTAATCTGCTGATAGGAATGGGATCAAAGGGTTGGACAAACACATAAGGACAAAGAAAAAATAAAATAAAATACCTGCAGGTAAACTTAAAGGAGATTAGGAAGAATGAATAGAAATAAATTTCGGCGTATCAGTGGACTGTAAAAAAAGGTGCGCGTAAAAAGAAGTAACGAAGCGAATTATTTACCGTAAAACGGATATGCGTAAAGGCGTTTTTAAACATAAAAAAGTCACTTCAATAAATAACAAATTAAACACTTTAAAATGTAAATTAGCGGTTAAGCGTCCAATAGACACCAGTACTCGACAGCGATTCAACAACAACTGTGTCTGTTGACCACCAGAGCACGGCAACGTCGAAAAGTTTGATTAGAGACACAAACATTCTCCCCCCCCTGAAAAGGTATTTTCAGCAGTTTTGAAACTAGCGCAAGAAATTACTATGTACACTATTTAAAATTTTTTTTTATTTACAAGAAGTATTATTGCTGTGGCAAATGACAAAGCTTTGCACTGGACGTTTAAAAGAACCGCTACTAGAACGAACTAGAGCGACTCTAGCGATATTGTCAGATCCAGGGTAAAGTTCTTCGATTATTCCAATTTGCCAGCGAAATGGTGGTAAATTGTCTTTATTTATAAGAACGACAGTACCCACATGGACGGGTTTCGAAGGCGTATTCCATTTTTCCCTGGTCTGAAGAGTATGCAAGTATTCCAATCGCCAGCGTTTCCAAAAATCTTGCACAAGTTTGTCAATTAATTGATAGCGAGTTATCCTATTTACAGGAATAGAAGTTGTATCTATGGCAGGAATATTCGTAAGCGGTTGTTGCAGCAAAAAATGAGCAGGCGTAAGCGGTGCAAGATCGTTTGGATCCGAGCTAAGAGCGCAGAGAGGACGTGAATTGAGAAGAGCCTCTATTTGCGTGAGTACTGTTGACATCTCTTCAAATGTTAAAATTTGATTGCCAATTACTTTAAATAAATGTGATTTAACAGATTTTATGTTGGATTCCCAAATGCCACCAAAATGTGGCGCAGACGGAGGATTAAATTTCCATTCTATTTTACTGCTAGTCAGTTCGTTGTTTAATTTTGACTTGTATACTTCGGAGTCCAAAAGGTCATCTAAATTATTTCGTTCAATTGGGACTTTGCACCAATAAAATTTGTCCCGCAATCCGAGTACAATGTATGTATGGGACCTCTTCTTGCAAGAAACCTCTTTAATGCACACATGAAGGCGTTCGTAGACAAGTCAGAAACCAGTTCAAGATGTATTGCTTTAATTGATAAACAAATGAAAATACAAATATATGATTTTTGAGAACGCACTCTTCTATTTTTTGACATCGTAATATAAATGGGTCCAGCAAAATCAGTTCCAGTATGTAAGAATGGTTTAGATTCTGTAATGCGTGGTGTAGGCAGGTTTCCCATAAGTGAAAATGTATTCTTAGGTCGATATTTAAAACAAAAATTGCAATTTTGTAGGTGATGGCGGACTACTCCTCTACCTCCAACAATCCAATATTTCTGGCGTAGCAAGGAAAGAACCATATTGGGACCTGTATGAAAATTGACCTTCTGAAATTTATCTATTAATAAATCAACACAATGGTCATTCTTAGGTAATAAAATCGGATGCTTATGGTGATACTCCAAATTTGAATTGCGTAGGCATCCTCCAACTTTAATAAGAGCGTCTTCATCTAGAAAAGGATTTAATTTTCGAATTTTAGGTGAAGTAAATTTTCCATTTTTCAAAGCAATGATATCTTTATTAAAATATTTTCGTTGCAGGTAGTGAATCAAGGAGCGTTCTGCATGTTCAATTTCAGCTACAGTGATCCGATTCCCATTACAGTGACTTCTGCGTATGAATCTTCAGACGTACGCCGTGGCACGTAGAAGTTTGTCGTACGAAGAAAAGTAGTTTATCAGCTTCTGAAATGGATGTTCCTCTACCGTTGCAACAGCGATGACGGTGCGTCGTTCTTCTGGGCATTCTTCTCCAGCGTTGTTTCACTCGGCGGTAGGCCAAATTAGCGGGTCTTGGTGAAGCCAAGAAGGTCCAGCGAACCATAGCGGATGACTTATCAATCCCTTGGGTAATAATCCGCGTGACAAACAATCAGCTGGGTTTTCGGAACTTCTGATATGTCTCCAGTTAGATGCAGGAATTTTGTCTTAAATTACGGCGACTCTGTTGGCGACGAAGGTCTTCCAGCGTGCCGAAGGCGATGAAATCCACTGAAGGACGACGGTGGAGTCAGTGAAGGCGAATATCCTTTGAAATTTAAATCTAGTGGAGTACGTTCGACCAACAAAGTGAACGAGCCGTGCGAGAAGAACAGCAGCGCATAACTCCAAGCGAGGTATGGACATAGCTTTCTGCGGAGCGACACGAGACTTAGCGCAAAGTAGAGAGACAATAACATTGTTATTATTAAGAATAGAGCGTACATACAAGACAGCTCCATAAGCCTTCTCTGACGCGTCCGAGAAACAAATTAAATCCACGTTACAGTTGTGTTCTACGAATATATGTCGTGGTATTCTTATATTAGCAAGTAATGGAAGTTCTTCTTGAAACTCCTTCCAAATTTTAACAGCTGGAAACGAAGTTGGAGCAGGATCATCCCAATCTAATTTCGAGTTCCAAAAATCTTTAATTAAAATCTTGGCAGTGATCGTAAGCGGTGCTAAGATCTCTAGTGGATCGAATATTCTTGCCAAAGAAGAAAGAACGGCACGTTTGGTGCAAATTTTCTTTGGCGAATTAACTTTAAAGGTGAATTCATCAGAAGACGAGATCCACTGTAGGCCCAAGATTTTTATAGAGTCATTCTCTTTAAAATCAATAGCACAAGAAAAGCGTTTTTCTGCGGGAATTTTTTCTAAAATTTTAACCGAATTAGTAGCCCATTTAACTAGCTCAAAACCACCGGCTTGAAACATACTTTCCAATTGCGAATATAAAAGCATGCAATCCTTTTCTGATTCTACGCTAGTTGCTAAGTCATCAATGTAAAAGTCTCTATCAGCTACTACGGCCGCGAACGGGTAATTATCTTTTTCTTCTTGTGCTAGCTGTTTTATTACTCTTAACGCTAAAAAAGGCGCAGGTTTGACTCCAAATGTCACGGTATTAAGCGTCCAAGAACTAATTTCCTGGTCAGCGGAAAAACGCCATAGAATTTTTTGAAATTTTTTATATTTGGGATGAATGAGTATCTGACGATACATTTGTCGAATATCAGCGGTTAACACAAATGGAAATAGTCGAAACCCTAGAAGGATAGCCGATAAATCAGTATGCAACTTAGCTCCCGTATATAAAATATCGTTTAGTGATGTATTGTTGTCAGTTTTTGCGCTAGCATCGAAAACAACCCTCAACCGGGTACTAGTACTGTCTGGCTTCAAAACACAATAATGAGGTAAAAAGCAACCATCAATAGTATCATCACATTTAGACATGTGCTCGCGATCAATATAATCTTGCATAAATTTGTGATAGTCGATCTTTAATTGGGAATTTAATTCTAATCTCCTTTCCAAATTTAAAAACCTCTTTTCACATAAGAAACGAGAATTTCCTAATACAGGGCGATTGTTCTTAAAAGGCAAAGAAACTATAAAGCGACCAGAGTCGTTACGAGAAAAAGTATCAACAAAAATTTGCTCACAAATTTTTTCATCTTCATTAAAATGTTCGACCTTCGGAATTTCTTCTAAATCCCAAAACTTAGATACCAATTTTTCTAGTGGAACTTCAGTGGTGGTACAAAAGACTTGACTGTCAGGAGGTGTAACAGTATCTTCAATTTTTCCCATGACAATGTACCCCAAATTAGACTGAAGAGCTATGGGGGTATTAGGAGGGCCGATGATTTTTCCTGGTCCTATGAGATACGGAAATAATTCAGCTCCTATAAGCATGTCAATTTTTCCAGGTTTATGAAAATCTTCATCAGCGAGTGTTACACCTTGCAAGTGTGAAAGTAAACCTAACGGAATAGATACGGTAGGTAAGTTATCCGTAATTTTATCCACAACAAGAAAATTCAGAGAGTAGCGATCTTGTGAATTAGAACGAGAAGAAAAGCTTGCTTCAGTGCAAAATTTTACAGATTGTGCAAACGCACCGATTCCCCGAACAGAAGTTTGAATTTTATTTTTTACTAGCATCAGTCTTTTACAGCAATCAACAGTCAGAAAATTAGATTGGCTGGCAGAATCTAAAAGAACTCGGACCACATGAGGATTCCCTAAAGTATCATAGACATTTACTTTAGCAGTTGATAAAATAATAGAGTTTGAAATACGTTGGCCTATGTTAGCACAAGCCAATGTTTGCGGACTGTCTGATGTTTTATTCAACGATACTGAAGAGTTACTTGATCCCTGAGCGCCAATAACATTGGACGACAATAATTGTAATGGTGAAGTTGATACCCGTGGGTTTGAAGACTCGACACTAGATTTTAAAAAATGAAGCGTAGTATTATGTTTTTTATCACAGACGGAACAACTATTTCTTGACTTACATGCGGTCGTATTATGCATTTGAGATAAACAATTAATGCAAAGGATTTATTTTTTGCAAAGTTATACCTTTCAGGGGGGCTTAACTTCTTAAATTCAGAACATGAATAAACAGCGTGGTCTTGAGATTTATTGCAAACAGGACAAGTCGCCTTTGAATTTGATTTAAAATATTTTAAATTAGGTGATTTATTCACAACAAATGAATGCGTAATCTTAGATTTAGGGTGAGCAATTCGTGATAATGCATTTGAATGTTTTTTAATAAAATTCACAAGTTGAATAAAAGTTGGTATGGTCTTGTCAACAAGAGTCATTTCAAAATCATGTACAGTTTGAGAATCAAGTTTATTTAGCGCTAAATGCACAAATATAAAATCATCAAGATTATTAATATTAAGCCGTTTAATAGCTTCAATAGGTGCAACAAAATTTTGTAAAAATGTGTCTAAATTATTAGCTGACTCAGACGTTATAATTTTAAATTCAAAAATTTGCTTTAAATAAGCCATAGCGAGACTTCTTGGGTCCTGATATTTTTCTAACAGCGTTGACCAAATAATAGTTTTCCGCCAACGGAGGTATTCCAGAAACTAAAGCTAAAGACTTTTTTGTGAGCTTACTAGTTAAATAACGAATCTTGTCAGCTTCTGTTAACCGTGCGTTATCATGAATTAAAGATTTAAAACTTTGATAAAAAATCGGCCATTCTTTATATTCGCCCGAAAATGACGGTAATTCTAGCGTAGGTAGTCTAACCTTTGGTTTCACAAGTTTAGTTGAAACAGCTGGTTTTTTATCTAGTTTTTGTTTATTTATATTATTATAAGAAACTACAAGAGCATAATACATTTCGTCAAATGCATTTATGGGTTGAAAATTAGGGCTAGCATCAGCATTAATTTCTAAATTCAGTTCATTTATTTTATGAATAACTTGTTCAAATTCGATTTTAGTCGATTCTAGCGACTGAAATAATATTAAAATATTATTTCTTATTTTACTGTCGTTAAGATTCTCTATCATATCATATAAGCGTTGAATTCTTTGAAACAAAGTTTCCTTTTTTGCCTGAAAAACTTTCAAGTCCTGTTTAGTTGACATTATGAATATTTAAGCAGAAAAAGCGATAAAAAATTATTATAAATCTTGTATGGGTTGTGACCACTTGAAATAAAGGTAATTTTATTCTAAATATGAATTTTATATTCACAAAAACCTCAGTAATAGCACGGGCCGAAAATGTAAAAAACAAATTAAATGAATTAGCGTTGATACAAAAGTTCATTAATATTTATAGTATGAAAATATTTGACAGTAATAATTTAATTTAATTTGTAACGAAATTAAAATAATTTTAATTTGCATCGGTAGTAAATGATAACGAATTTTAATATTCCACAGTAGATAGATAAGATAATGTAATTCAGTGCGGCGTACTTTGACCAATTTATAGATTGAAAGAATAATAAACGTAAATTGTTTTTCAAAACTTTCTTGAATAAACCAGCAAGAAATTTTGCTTGCGTAAAAGTAGAAAAATAATAAATTACTTCTTTTTTAACCATATAAAAAATAGAATCCGGTCGGAGTACCAAAAAAATAATGCGTGTGCGTGTTCGAAATTTATAATAACTAATCGTTCATCACTTAATCTCAACAGTTTATGCAGAAAATATATTAAAAAATAAAATGAAATAAAATAAAGTATCTCACTTACGTGCTTTCCACTGCAGTTGTAATCTGCTGATAGGAATGGGATCAAAGGGTTGGACAAACACATAAGGACAAAGAAAAAATAAAATAAAATACCTGCAGGTAAACTTAAAGGAGATTAGGAAGAATGAATAGAAATAAATTTCGGCGTATCAGTGGACTGTAAAAAAAGGTGCGCGTAAAAAGAAGTAACGAAGCGAATTATTTACCGTGAAACGGATATGCGTAAAGGCGTTTTTAAACATAAAAAAGTCACTTCAATAAATAACAAATTAAACACTTTAAAATGTAAATTAGCGGTTAAGCGTCCAATAGACACCAGTACTCGACAGCGATTCAACAACAACTGTGTCTGTTAACCACCAGAGCGCGGCAACGTCGAAAAGTTTGATTAGAGACACAAACAAGTTGAAAGACAGGAGTTCTACAGGTTACGAAAACGAGAAGAACGTTACAATCAAAACTAACGATTAATGGAAACGATACAAAAATGAAGACTTAAATTCTACGGATACCTGTAAGGAATATAGGAATAAAGGATAAAAACACATACAGTGAACGAATGCTGAAAATGTGTCTTGCAAATATCTTCCAAAAATGTGTAATGTCACATTACGTAGTTAAAATTGGCCCATACAAAAAAGTAAGCCTAGAATCGAATAATTGTTTAATGATGTAAACTTCATAAATGATTTACAGCACGTTTTAAAAATATGTATTTGAATAGATTAAGTTGTACGTAGACCGAAATTTTAAATGCATTTACATACAAATTTAAATAGTGACCAATTGGTAAATTCTTAGCATCTTAAGAAAAGAAGATATACGGGGTATTTGGTACCCCTTGACTTGTTGTATAATCTGATACTGGAATTATTTTACAGTTCTAACATACTTACACTGAATTAACAATCTACTACATGCAAATTGTGGGATTTACCTCTCATTAAGATTCAACTCAATTTAATTCAAGATCAATGTCAATAATATTCAAATTACTACTAAGCCTAGTTTGGTATTATTGACTCTACGTATGATCCAAATATTCCAATAAATTAACTTTAAAGAAATAATAATAATTATTGTACACATATTTCTAAAAATGCAATGAATATACAAAACGACTAACTTGGAACTACGTTAACATCAGGTTTAAATGACCATTAGGTCTAAATGTAACCAATTTGGACGTATGACAGTCAGATCTAGGGTTCAGGCCAGGCACGTAGCTTAGAGGCTTGAGAACCTTCAGCCACCAGACAGAAATTCAAATTCCATACCAGATTAATACGTTGCGAGTCTCTGGTTCAATTCTTCAGATTCAGCCCCTCCCGAAAAAATCTCTAGACTCAACTCCCCAAACAACAATCCTGGCTATGTGCCTGGACTCAGCAAGAAATTCCGTAACAACTCACGTACGAATTCAAAAATTCCAATTTAAATATCTACAGTAATTTCAGATGATAATTACGTTTGAATGTAACGTTTTGAGTAAATCATTACCCAAAGATAACCACGTTCCTTATATCAACCAAACCGTTTTAAAGTATTATCGGCAATTGAAAGATAAGTTAGACTCAAACCAGAATCCGCTAATTAGGAAGCTGAATTCATAGAATCCACTACGAAGGTCTGAAATAAAGATAGAGTAGTGTATGTTGTAGTCCTTAAATCAATAATTTAAAATTTATGTACGAATATATGGAAATAAATAACAATTGTAAAGTTAGTCAATTGTCAGAATAAAATTTAACTAGCAAGAATAAAAATCAAGCAAACATTTAAGCTAGTATCAGAGGGGTAAGAAATAACAAAAGCGTTGGTAAAACCAATGGAGTTGTAAAACAAATTTTATAAATAAGGCTATAAAAAAAAATTGTAGAAAAATAATCAGACTATTACAAATGTAATCAAAAGAACCCTTGTCAATCATCCAAAAGGCGGGTGTACGTAGACTACATTACGAAACAAAAATATATAAGGTATAGAAAACTAAAAGCTACAAACACTGGACAAGTTTCAAACACAAGTTAAACAAACTAAAATTGTACAAATTAAAAGTTTGGCTGCCTCCGTAGCATAGTGGTTAGCGCATAGGCCTGCCACACGGAAATCCCGGCCAGGGTATGGAAATTTTCACGAGTCAAATCCTTAAGTTAATATTACATAATCCACCGTAGTCGCTAATGAACAAGCTGTTGATGCGACTCTAAATAAATAAATTTAAAAAATTTTATAAACTAAAAGTTTAATTATTTCACTAAGGTTGATTAATTTTTGACATAGATTCTGAAGATGAGATTGTCAATCGATACACAGTATCTCCGAAATTAATAAGATGATTTGAACTTTTTCGGTCGCACTTTTTACGTTAAAGACAAAGTATGGGCTCGGCAGGCAGAATTACTTTGTTTTCGAAAAAAAACAATAAAATTCCAAACCTCTAAATATATGAGCGAATGCCTGACAATTTTCAGACATTTAAATACGATTCAATTTCAATTGAAACATAGATAACTTCTGAAAAACTGCACCGCTAAGTCTTCTTGGAAGCCACTGATTGATTGACCATGGAAACAGTTCTGTAAATCTTGAGAACACCGGGCATAAAAAATATTAATTTTATATTTTCTGCGTTAATCGGGAATTTTGAATACGTAACATGTGTGATGTAACATCTGCACATAGAGAGCTGAATTTTAACAAACGGTTGACCGATATCAGTCCAGTGAAGCCACGACAAAATTCGACTGATAAACTCTTTAAACAAGATTTAATTTCATTTAAAACTCTGCTATTGATTGGTGCTCTCCTGTAAGTAATTTAAAGTCATTTTTTAAATCTTTATTACGTATTTGTTTCACTAGTTTTATAATAAATAATTTATGTAATAAACGAAATTAAATAAGTTCATAAGATTTGTTCTATGTATTGTTATATCTCGTTCTAGTAAAGTAACATTGTAAACTTTTATTAATTTCACATAAATTTTATTCAATAATAAAATTATTTGAGAAAAAACGAACCAATGAAAATGACAATTGAAAAAAATAGTTCAAGATAAATATTATTAAACGTTTAAAACAAAGCAATTCACGAAATTTATCAACAATTAAATAAAGCAAAACTATTCCTTACCGAATCAATCATAAAATATAATGTGTATCACAAAATAACAAACTTCATATTATCGAAAAATCACGTACAATCTAGGCCACTAACACATCAGCCATCTCAAACCGCGGCCCCACGATCCAAAATGTATATTTTTATAATTAATCAGCTGTTTATGAACATCTGATTGTATTTTTTGGAGGCTTCATTATAACAGTAATGACAATTATTGTAGAGTATTATGTGGAATATGAGATATAATAGAACATATTGTACATTTCTCTACTTACAGAAAAGTAGCATACAACTTTATTATTTTTATAATACCAAAGAGCAATAATATTTCAAAACGTTTATTTTATTGGTCAGTATTGCATGACATAATAAATTATATTTTGTTGAATTTGTTGAGTGATTTATTTTTAGTTTTGTATAATTTGCATGTCATGACGTAATATAGTTAGTAATTGAATTACATGAATAGTTTGGGTTACTATAATTAAGGGGTACGGGTAGAAGAGCAAAGAGAATTGAATATTTGTTAAGGGGGTAAGTGAGGGTATTTAGAGATGGTGGAAGGGTGTCATGCTGTTTGCAGTTTCCGTGTGGTGCGGACTTCCGTCGATAGGACATAGCGCAGGAGGTCGCATAATTCACGCTCTATTGCTACTCAGATCAGATACGCTAGGTTACCTAGCTCTATATCTACTACGTTGATATAGATATAATATATACATACACGTAGAGTTAGAACGTATCTACGCTACTATACGGAGTCGCTCTAATATGCTTATTCACGAACCGTAACCTACCCTCTTCATACATATACGCTACATTATGCATTAGTGAAAATGGAGCTTTAGTTCAATGACATTAGTATACGGCTAACAATCGATGTACTTCTATAACTATAGATTGCTAGTATATTGTAATGGAAGTTGCTTTAAGGATGAGCAATCAAAAATTAAATTAATTTCTTGATAAGATAAAACAAGCACTAGAATGTATTTCCTAGTCTTTACTGTTTGTGATATAGAAGGATGATAACGGTATTTCTCGTTATAAACATAAAGATATTAAAACAAGAAGAAAGAGAAGAAACGAGGAAAGAGGAGAAGGAGAGTAATGCGAGAAGAAGAAGAAGAAGAAGGAGGAGAAGGAGAAAAGAAGAAAAGTAGCTGAAGAAGATTAAAAAGCAGAAGTAGTAGAAAAATAAGAAGAAACAAAATAAAAAGAAGAGGAAGAAGAGAAACGAAAAGTAATAAAATGAACAAAAGAAGAAGGAAGAGGGGGAGAAGATAAAATGATGAAGGAGGAAGAGGAGCAGGATAACGAAAAGGAGAAGGAGGAGGTGGAGATGTGGATGAGGTGAAAGAAAATGAGGAGGAGAAGAAGGAGAAGGTGAAAGGCGAATGAGGGGAAGGTAAGAGGAAAAACGGAGAGGGTGGAGGAGGAGAAACTGGGTGGGTTGGGAAGAAAATAGAAGAAAAAGGAGGAAAAAGAGGAGGAGGAAAAATAGGAGACATTGAGAGGGATAGGAAGAAAATATAAGACAAAGAGGGACAATGAGGAAAAGAAGAATGTAAAACTGAGATATAAAGGACAGGAAAGGAGAATTTTTGTATTTAAATTCAGTATTATAATTTTATAAGTAATGGGTGAAAATTAATGCTTTGTTTTATTGGGCTATTTAATTAAGTAAAAATAATATCTTGTTTAATTTTTAATTAAGTGTACAATCCGCTTAACCCACTCATACACACCTACGCACACCTACTTTTATATTATGTACTTAATATTAAATCGTTAAATAAATTACCAAAAAAAATCCTATAAAACTAGAGTTTTTTAATACTACACCCTGCAGAGACTGCCTACTAAATTTGTAATAACATTATAGTAGATATAGGTATTGGATTGTTTCATATTAAGAATAACTCAAGAAATACTATCAAAATAAATTAGAACCGGTACACAAGAAGAGCGTGCACACACAAACGCAAAGATGAAAAAGAAAGGGTAGGAGAAATAGAGAGGGTCTAACGAATTCAAACATAAAGTATTAAGTCCTATACATACGTATGTAGGCATACTTCCACGTACGTAAGTATGTAGTGATTTTAATTTTCACTTTAAATCGTAAAAGTTAAAGAAGAGTGAGCGAGAAGAAACGATAAAAGAAAAAGAGAACGCAGGGAATGACGAAGAAGTAAGGAATAAATTAGTACAAGCCACCAATCCATTGCAGCTTTAATTTGCATTTATATTGTTTCGTTGTAAACTAATTTTCTCAAACAACTAACTTTGTGTATTAGACAGAGAAAGTAAAACAGAAGTAATGAAAGAGCGAAACCAAAAGCGACGAAATCAAGGAGGTAGTCTTATGCACAAAATTTGATTGATCTTATGCTTATAAACAAGAGATATTTCTTGTGAAATTACTAAAATTGCATTAAAAAACGAAAGTGAAAAAAAACTTCTTTGTAACATATTTTCCCGGTGATTTTTTTTACCGTAAGTCGTTCTACTTCTTTTGTTATTATTTTTTTGTTCGATGTGATACGATGGAAAAAATAAAATAGAGAGAGAAAATAGGGAAGCCTAAGTAAGTTAGGGGGAGCTGTTTAACTAAATTGCCTTGTTAGGGCTTGTTAGACCTTCCGACGTCGACATCTTCATCGTCGTGTCGTCATCATTGTGGATGCGGAATAGAGAAGATGAAGCAAAGTGAAGGACAAAAGTATTTACGGGACCAAAAGAGAGTAGAGTCCGTTTTATTTTGCTTTTGCTTCTTTTGTAAAAATCCTGGAGGGTGTTTTAAAATTGGAGAATACCAGACCTGCTTTGTTAGAAGGTGTGTAGTCTACTTTGCTAAACTACAAAGAAGTAACAAAGGAATGAAACAGAAATATCATTAAAAGTAATTTTATCAAAGTGTAACTTAAATGAATCATGAGGTCTATTATCAACTTTTTGTCTACTAAACTGAATGAAATCAAATACAGTATACGTATATTAGTTTTGCTGCAATATCCATCCCAATTTGATTTATTTTACATTGTTAATAACAATATCATTATAATTTATATCACCAGCATTATTTTTGTTTAACATGTTAATTTATTATGATAAATAATAATATTATGAGTCAAAAATGTAATTACCAAGTTGCAAGTTTTTTTTTACTCAATAATTTATAATTATTTTAATTACAGTTTAATTTGATTTCATTATTTAATTAATAATTTAGGATGGTTAAAACAGCAATAAACATTTTACAAAGCAAAATAAAGAGATAATTATTTTACTCCTATATTTCTCATGTGACGCGGAATTTCTGTTGCTGTCACTAGGTCAGGCCTTATGAAATGCTACTATTCCATCTACTTTCAATTGTCTTTATTTAATTTTTTTTTAGTTTATTTTAAATCAAATCAACAACTTGGTTATTAGAGAATACGGTAGGATATATAAGCCGGGAAACGAACCCATTGTTAAAGATAGCGTATGAAAATGAATGCTTTCACATTTTCTTTAGGTTTCTCCAGGCCAACTGTAGTTTCTCCCGAATTCTCTTCATGCGGTAACTACGTTCCTTCTTTTTATTGTCCATTTACTTCTTCTCCTATATGATATCTTTGAAATTTTCGTTTTTCTAATTTTTTTTTGATTTTGTATGATTGTTTATGTCACTTTTTGTGATCCGTTATTTGAAATTTTCTTCTGTTTCAGTTTTCCATTTTGACTTATTTATGCTGGTGTTTGTTGTTGGAAATTTGTTTTTTGTTTCTGTTTTTTACTTCCTGTGTATTTGACTATAACATCTTGCTCTTTTTCTTCTGAACGTTTCTGTGTGTTTGCAGATCCGTGTTTGTTAACTGGCCCAAATATTTTCCTAAAGACTTTTTCTTTTTGTTTCTCAACTCTTTACAATGTTACTTACACCTTTCTTCTTGTATTTTCAGATGACTTTATCATGTGTCTGTGCAAAAGAGAAAAAGAAAATATTGTAATAATTATATTTAACTTTTTTAACTAGCCAATCAAAACCAGGTGTTTTAATATTCCACCTACACTAAGTGTGAGCTCTTAGGTTTTGCTCTTTTTGTAAACCGATTCAGAAATTGTTATATTAATTTACTTCTACATACGTCTTTACGAATGAATGGACACTACCACCGCAGTTTACAATTTACACTAATATTTTTTATATTCTGAATACCTACTGCAAACATTTTTTGGACGGAGAAGAAATTTTAGCTTCAAATTGCGTCATTTTCTAAATAAAAATAATAAACTACGAAATTTTTATTTTAAATTTTCAGTTAAGGTTGAGAAATCAATTTTGTGGATTTACTTAAAACCTACTTTCGTTTAACCCATCATTATTTACGTAAATTTAAATGTTACTAAATTCTATTTTTCTTGGTTAACATGGTAAGAAAAGGATCTTCTGAACACCAAACATAGGTATTTATCAGACTCTTCCAATTCATATAGTTTATGGACCCTACGTAGCATTTAAATAATGTCAACGATTCTTAAAGATAATGAAGGAAATACATTTATTCTTTTAAAGTGAAAATTTATATAAAGCAATTAATAAGATAAAGGAAATAAAAAAATTGTTTTTACTGTTTATTTTTTCAGAAAACCCGATAATAGAATGATTAATACAACACAGTCTTGTATAATGCCTGGCAAAATGAAAAAAAACAAATAAAATTTAACCCATGGAAATACCTTACTAACGTATTACAGTTTATTTCATAATACTGATGAATACACAACCTAAAAACCAAGATATTTACATGTTTTTAAGGAAAAAGTACAGTAGGGATATTGAAGCATCCCTACTAGTTGTAAAGCATTTGGTTATAGACTAAGTTAAAATTTGTCAGAGAGTCTGAAGCAGGTCTACAATGGTTAGACAAATATGTACAGAATCAATAACACGCTCGTAACTTTGCTATGCATGAATTAAGTGTAGCGAAACATTATCAAACAGAATTCATTTGTACGTCACCAAAAGAGCATCCATTAGTTGTAAATATTGCCGCCCGCCGTTTACAGTCTTGCTCTTGCTCCAGTTTGTACAAACACAAGTAACCTAATTCACTGAACATTTAATTGGGTGGAATAGAGAGAGTATATTAAATGAAAGAAATAAAAATGAAAAAGGAAATTGTTTAAAGTTCACATAGATAGAAATTAAAAAACAGTTCACTTCTATAAAAATATTTTTCCCAAAAAGATTATAAAAATTAAAACATGAAAAGTAGATAAATTTAATTAACTTTGTGTAACTAACTCTTCAAAAACGTATATAAACTCAATGAATGGATTAAACGAAATGTTCATAAAGTAACATTTAAAATAAAGAATTATAACGAAAGGGAGTTTCCTTTAAAAAAACGTTGGCAATACTTTTCACGGTAGCACGTTATATATGGCTACTACACAAAAATGTTTTTTCAAAGTGAAAGTAAGCTCATAAATTGACTAATTAGGCACATGAATTCATTTCAATTCAAACAATATACACTCAAAAAACCTTTGTAAGTCCATTTAACAGAGCACAACTGTTTGCATTATTGTACTGAAGTTTTTAGGTAGGATGCTGCAGGTTTCAAATAATGTTTCTTATTCAAACGTTTCCTATTGTAATGCACAAAGTACAGCAATAAGTTTGGACCTTCAGATATAAACATTTAATAAAAACTAAAGGGTAAAACTTTTACTTTCTCTTGCTTATAAGAATATAATATAGAAAGTAATAAACTGTTTTCTTGTCGATTTTTCTAAATTGAGTTTTCACCAAGTATACACAAATTCAGACCTGCTGAACTCAAAAATCATGTCTTTATCGATTTATCTGTGTGTATGTGTGTGTGTGTGCGTGCGCGTGCGTGTGAGTGTTTGCGCGCACGTGAACAAAATATCTCAAAAACGTAACATCGTACGAACTTTCAACTTGAAACTTATAGTTAGGTACCACTAACGGATCCGAAACGAACATTTTCATCAAAATCGGTCAACCAGAAGTAGTAGTTAATTCGTGTCATTTTTCACTTTTTTGCAATTTTCTCAAAAACAGCTTCTACGATTTTTAAAAACCGCCTTATTTTCTACATTTTGTATGCTCTACATGATAGGTTAGGCACTATCACTGCTGAAATTCTTAATGAGGTTGAGCTCTCGTAGAAAGAAAAGGTTTTTTAAGATTAAGACCTTAATATGAATTTCACAGCAAAAGTGTATATTATAAAGTTCAGGATATTAAAAATTTACAAGTTTTATTCCTAACATTTCTTTGAAAAACGCTTAGTTTAGCGGTAATTAGTGATTTTCTGTTTCTTTTTTCATGAAAATCTGTAAAAAATGGATTTTTTTAAGATTTCAGCCTTAGTACACAATTAACGTCGAAAGTGTATACACCAAATTTATAGGAAGTTAAAAGATCTACGAGTATTATTTACGTATTTTTCTCTACAGAGCCTAGTTTAAAGGAAAAGAGTTATTTTCCGTATTATTAAGCCTAACTAAGGTTGGTTTTCGTTTTGCACCATTTACTCATGATTAAAATGAGGTTATGTTTTTTGAGGTTAGTTTTATTTTTTATTACTAATGTTAGGTTATATGGGTCATTATTCGCATTAGAAAGAGAACGTCATGCGAGTGTTTCTAGATTTTTAACCTTGTAATGAAATTCAATAACAGCATTAAGTCCAATGTGTCTTCATTATAACGATCTGATAAAGCCTCCTTGCCTCTTTCCACTTAAAACTTAGTAATCTGCTGTTGTGAACAGAAGATGCGATGCCCATCTCATCGGGGATTGTCCAATATCACGTTTTCAGGTTATAGTTGTGGGTGTGGTAGGTAAACATCTGTTAGAATGTCCAATCATTAGGCATCCGCAATAAATGACTATACCAGTCTTGTCTGCATTTCTAAAATGTTAATATCTGTTCTAAGGAACTTTGTCAATTTATACATTTCTCGTATCCTCTGCGCAGAACAGTTGAAAATTGTTAGTGTAATACTTTTATAATACTCAGGGTAATTCTTAAGTATGGAAACGGCTTTACCTTGCGTAACTGAGACGCACTTGGCGAAAGAAGGTTATGGAGATCTGATAAATTTTAAAAATCCAACTTTTTGGTGGTTTTGAAACTTTTGTCGCCCTCTTGGATCCGCCATATTGGATTCAACTTTATGATTTAAATACGATGGTAGCCGTGTAACATGTCATTTCAATGTGAAATTTCAAGAAAGAACCAATGGCGCAAACCGTTTTTATATAGATACATTCGTTTTTTTATTTATAAGCATTCTAATTTGCGATAAGAAAATTGACTTGGTAATATATTTTCATAAAGTATCTTATAAGTAAGTTTAAACGGTGGTAAGACCTGATAATAATATGAAAGGAATAATAATAAATAAGTAACACAACTTAATTAATTATGTTAATTATTTAATAACCAAAATTCAGCTACCGGTGTTAATAGGCCTATCAGTCAATAAGTATCATTAGTAAAACAAATCAGCTAAAACAATTATTTAAAAAATTTATTATAAATTTTGTTGACTAAATCAGCTGTTAATTTATAACAATGCCGATTTCTTACGTTGCGACAGTACAACTAATTAACTCAATTAATCTGAAACTTTAGAGTTTTTATGGTAAAATTCGATAGTGCTAGTAAAGGTTAAGTTGTCGGCCTAGTTCAAATTTGTTATGAAAAATTTCTTATTACTAGATACTAATAAAATTATTGTACAAACCTTATGATTGAAAAATGCAATAAATTGATTTATGCAGAGCGTTTCACTTTTTTTGTTGCTAACACAATTTTCCCAAAATTGCAACTTTGAATGACAAAACAAACTCGAAAACGACGGCATTTATCGTTTGCGCCATTGTTTTTTTCTTGAAATTTCACATTCGAATGACGTGTTACATGACCACGATCTTATTAAAAAATATAAAGTTGATTCCAATGTGGAGGATCCAAGATGGCGAACAAAAATTTCAAAACCACCAAAAAGTGGATTTTTAAAACTACCAGATCCGCATAAGCTTCTTTTATAAAGTACGTCTCAGTTACGCAATACCGTGTCCATACTTAAAAATCACTCTCTATAATACTCGTATATAATCTTAATAATATTGTACATAAATTATAATATAAAAAATTATAATACAATTACTATAATAAGTTATAGTAAAAATTATAATAAATAATCATTATAGTATAGTTCGTTTGTTTTAGGAAGAAGCTTGTAAGAGGAGGGTGAGTAGGTAGAGTAGGGATAGTTTCAACGGGGCAAGTGTTGTCTCCTTCTCACTTAATGATCATTCCCTCTCTTTCTAACCGTATACTATGTTACAACTACGAGGTGCTTCCCCCACCACTAAACAGAACAGCTCAGTGGCACAGAGCGTTGGAGGGAAAGCTTCAAGCTAGAACAAATGACCTGTACCTAGCTATAAACATAATAATAGTGTAAATGGATATGGCAACAATACGCAAAGTAGTATAGTAACTGTGAAAACGTACTTCTTTTAGTAGAGAACGCCTGATAGTAATGCGTACCATTTTTAAAACTATTGGTTTCCTGTTGCTACGTTGTCTTGCTTATGTGAATATTGTGAAGGAAAGTATTGTTTTCATGTCGATTTTTCGAAATCGAGTTTTCACCGGATCTACTCGTTCTCAGACCCCCTGAACCCCAAAAACATGTTTTTAGCGATTGGTCTCTGTGTGTGTGTGTGTGTGTGTGTGTGTGTGTGTGTGAACAAAATATCTCAAGAATGGAACATCGTACGAACTTGAAACTTAAGTTAGACACCACTACCGGACCCGACACGAACATTTTCATCAAAATCAGTCAATCAGAAGTAGTAGTTGATTCGTGTAATACTTCATTTTTTTGAGTTTTCTCAAAAATGAGTCTACAATTTTTTTTAAATCGCCTGATTTATTAAATTTTTTATGTTCTACAAGATAGGGTATGCGTCATATCTGCTAAAATTCTTTAAAAGGCTGTTTTCAAGTAAAAAAATTGTATTTTAAGATTGCGGCTTTAATATGCATTTTAGCACAAAAATTTATACATAAAACATTCTAGAGAAATAAAATTCCTACTACTTTTAATTCAAACATTTTATTTTATAACGCTTAGTTTAGCGGTATTTAACAATTTTCTGTTTTTTCTTCTCATGAAAACGTGTGAAAAATCGATTTTTTTAAGCTTTCAACATTAGTATGCGTTTTACGACAAAAATGTACGTAATCAAATTTATAGAAAATTAAATGATCTACAACTTTTATTTGTAGCATTGTTCCCTGCAGAGCGTAGTTTAACGTGAAAGAGTGATTTTCCGTATTTCTAATCCAGACAGGTTGATTTTCATTTTGCGTCTTTCACTCATGATTAAAATTAGGTTATGTTTATCGGGGTTAGTTTTTTTGCATATTTCTTATGTTTTATTACTAATGTTAGGTTATATTGTTTATTCTTTTCATTGGCAAGAGAAAGTTGTGTGAGTGTTTCACATCAGATTTTTGAAGGTTATAATCGAGTAAGGTACAGGATTAATGTTCATGTAAATTGTTTTTTATATATTATTACAATAAGGAAATTATGGATACGATCAGAAATTCTACGAAATACGGAATTCTAGGGACACTTGACAACTGATTGAAAAATTATATCGTTGAGAAATTAAACAATAGACCTAAGGTGTCAGATGATTAAATTCCTTCTCCAAGATAAAAAAGTTATTCGATTCGGATTTTATAATTTCTATTAGCATCAAAAACACGGAAAATCTGGTTTACAGGCAGTAGAAGATAAATATAAGTTAGATTTATCATAATACTGAACTATCTTCACTAGATAGCAGCACCGATTACTAGTAGGAAAATAAAACAATACCATGGCTCGTAAAGCGTTCAAAAGTGAGAAATTTACTTCCCCCAGCCCGTTAAACGGGAAGGTCATAAAGGAAATAGGAAAAAACTAGATTAAACTGAGAAAACATAATGGACCGAACCTAATTCAGATTACTGATTATTGGCCTTCAGGGCTTCCACAATGAGCAACAGAAGACAGCAGGGTGGCCTAAAGAAAGGGGAAAAGTCTTCTGTGAAAAAAATTCTGAGAATTTGGGCTGCATAAAGAGCTTCTGAAAATGCCGAAAGTTATTTTACGTGTTGTAAAATTAGTTCAACGAGGGAAAACATTCCAACACTAGTTCGATTTTCAGTTTTTGAAAGGTAAGTAAAAGTTATCGTCAGTAATTGTTTGTTGTTTCCGCTAAAAAATAACGAAATCAGCTAGTCTTTTGGCATAGTGGTCGGGCTACTGGCTTCTATACCAGGGATGATAGGTTCGAGTATGGTCAGACTAAAGAATGTTATGTGCGAATATCTGGGATTTTCGCCCAATAATTAAGTAATCATTGATGTAAAGCAATGAATGATAATTTATTATTATATGGAAAAAGAACAGTATTATAATTTTATCCTTGGAGTATCTTGCAAAGCTTCTTTTATAATCCTTTAAAACATCTTTTCTGGTATTTTTAATTTCCTAATTAATTAATAACTTAGTAGGTATTGACAATAAAATAAACGCTTGCTTGCAAAGCTTCCGAGAAACCGGCAGTTTTGAATAAAACACAAACGCCTTTCAGTAAAAAAGGCTTTTATAAAGATTCTGGTTAGCAATTCCTTCCGTTGTTGTGTAAGTGACCGTTTGGGAAATAAATGTAGATGTTAAAATGTTATACTCGTATATTGACCTATAAATTTTGTAGGCTTCAGTGTTAGCACACGTGCATGTACACATGGAAATTATAAATATAGGAGAAGGAATTTATGTACCAGTATTTGTGTGTTTATAATAACATTTGAAAATTATAAAATCTACCATAAAAACTTTGAGGCAGTTCAAATTTCAGCAATATAGTGATAAAACGAATATCTGAATTTAACATATGTTTAGGCCAACATATACACTAACAAGTTGAGAGAAAGTTTTAAGTAAATAATAAAATTTAAATTTTACTTACGTCATCAAATATTAACTAACATAGAAGGAAAGTTAATTTTAAACAACCGAGCAAGCAGTTACACGATTTACAATTAACTTTAATATCTTTTATCAATTCACTTGTGCAAACCATTATCACTTTCCTCTTTATGTTAGTTTACCCACAATTTATACTTAGTCAACGATATTTACTTAGCTGTACAAATCGTAATTAATTTTGGATGTGTATTTGTAAAGAACATTTCAATTAAACCCAAATCTTTGAATTTTATTATGAATTCAACATAAGTCTTCAAATATACATATACGTACTGTTTCGTTAAATAACTATATATTTATATACTTGAGATTTCGATATAAGTATATTTGTTGCAATAGCTTATGTTTTTGATATGGTAGATAATTTGAAACTAAATACTTATTCTGAACCACTTTTTCGTTATGTTAGCAAGGTCAAATAGAAGTTACCTTGTCTCTTTTGATTCTGTGATGAGCTTTGTTATAATTACTTTTCTTTTGTTCTAATATCTTATATTTAATATAATCCATTCATACAACAATATTAAATTTCTACACGCTTTAATTCTGTTTTACAAAATTTATTAGTATCGTTCATTATTTACTTTAAAACGTACTTTAATTTATTCATCAATACATTTTAAATGAAGTTTACATTTAAGGATTAAAGTATTAGTATTCTGTTACGACAAAGTGTAAACAAAAAATTATAAAGAAAACCTACTGCTTTTATTGTCTTAAGTTAGATTTTAAGTAAATTTCTTCCGTTTCCTGTTAGCCCAGTTCCACTTCTTCATTCTCCAGATCTTAAGTTTCTTTCATTGTCTGAAATCCGTCTTCTTGTATTTTTGTTAACCTTGGCTTGTAGTCTGATTTGCCGCTGAATAAGGTTGTAGCTGACAAAATAAATTTTTCACATATTTTACTCTAAATTTCAAACTGTTTTTGTAGGTTTTGATCTACATAATATGATGACTTGCTCTAGAATAGCAACGATATTATTAACTAAAATTCAGATGATTTTACATTTTTCATGTCTCATTGCTTAAAGTTTTAGAAAAACAAAACAATCTGGTATGAAACAGTCAAACAACTATCTCTTGCCAATGAAAATAATTAACAATATAACCTAACATTAGAAATAAATAATAAAACTAACCTCAATAATCGTAACCTAATTTTAATCATGAGTGAGAGACGCAAAATGAAAATAAAGCTCAGTTTGGCTTACAAATACGAAAAACACTCTTTTCCGCTGAACTAGGTCTAGAGAAAAATGCTCTAAATAAAAGTTGTAGATCTCTTAATTTTCTATAAATTTAATTATAAACACTTTCGTCGTAAAATGCATACTAAGGCTGAACTCTTAAAAATCGATCTTTTACAGATTTTCAGGAAAAACAGAAAATCACTAATTATCGCTAAAGTAAGCGTTTGAAAAAAAATTCACAACAACGGTTTGAATTAAAAGTTGTAGAATTTTAATTTTTTTACAACTTTTATTATACATTTTTAAATACATTGTTAAAATGCATATTAAAGATGAAATCTTAAAATAAACAATTTCGTTACTAGAAAACAGCCTTTCCAAGAATTTCAGCAGATGGCGCCTACCTTATCTTGTAGAGCATAAAAAATTTAGTGTATGACACGATTTTAAAAAAAATCGTAGGAGCCGTTTTTGAAAAAAATCGCAAAAAGTGAACAATTACACGAATAAACTACGTACTAATTCCGGTTGACCGATTTTGATTAAATTATTTGTGTTGAGTCCTCTAGTAGTATCTAACTTAAATTTTACGTTTCAATTTCGTACAATGTTCTTTTCTTGAGGTATTCTTTCAAACACACACACACATACACACACACACACAGACCATTCACTAAAACATGTTTTTTTGGCTCAGGTGGTCTGAAAACTTATAGATCCGGTGAAAACTTGATTTCGAAAAATCGACATGAAAGCAATACTTTCCTTTCTATGTTTGTATTCATATAGGCAAGAGAAAGTAAAAATTGAATTTACAAAATAAGGTACAAATAAGAAAACTCTAAGTGTGTTTCTAGTCTATCCTACAAAATATATCTCTGATTGTGTTAAAAAATGATTCCAGATGTTGGACCGTACGGTTACGACTTCTAAGAAAATATTTGGCTGTTTCATAAACTCGTTACAGAACTGTAATCTTAAACAAAGACGGATATCGAGCTGAAATAAAAGGGTCCTACTCATGTAGTTAAAGAGTAACCAAGAAGAAATGAAATATAACTGATAAATCATAATTAGTCTATTATAGATTTTATTGTTTCTGTGTAATACGATATTATATGTAAAGTATATTAAATATTATAAAATTTAAAAATTTAATGAGTAAAAACTGGACAAATCATTTTCAAAAAATAAAAATGTAAAAAATAAAAGTAATACTTATGAGTATTAAAGACTTTATCACATAAAACAGAACCTTAAATGAAATTTCTTGTTTTAGCAACCCTTATTTTTCAAGTAGGTATATTAGCAGTAATCCGCATTACGGAAACATTAAATTCAAGACGTTTTAAGAAAAAACGTTATTCATTTCCAAGAAGAGAGATTTTTTGCAATGTAGGCAAAATAAGAATAATTTTACTAAAGTTTCTTGTTCAGAATTAAACACAAGTTTAATTTATCCCAATTTTTTCATATATTTTATTATTTTTTATAATTGTTATGTAATATAAATTTATGGTATACAATTTATATATAAATATTTATTTGAGAAAATGAAAGATATTTCACTCTTTTATTTAATATTTTACGTCCATTAATTTTGCATTAACGCTAATGCAGACAACGAGGAATGACATGTGAAATAAGTGATGATAACATGACCGTGAATCGGAGTCAGTGACCCCTGGTGTAGAAACAATTTTGCACTAACCGCAACCCCAACAGAGCAACTTAATTCATTATTATAAGTAATAAACACAGACGTTAATTTTTTTATACCTTGTTTTGAAGTAACTGCAAGTAATGATAATGCTACTTCAAATTTTTGTATTCATTCAAACAAAATTAATAATATCGGTTGCTTGAATTTTTTAAACGGCTAAGGCAATTCTTTATCTTGCTGAGCAAGACATGAATAATTGCATTGTAAAATTGACCGTTATCTTAAAATATGACCATTTTTTAATATTTAAAATTAAATAAACTGTATAGCCTACAGGTTGAAAATATGACATTACTTCAACACACGTTTATCACAACTTGAGCCAAAAAGTGTCTATTAAATAATACAATCAGCGTAATAAATAAATAAAATAAATAAATCTTTATTTATCAGTGACCAAAAAAGGAATAGACGTGAACAAATACTGTTATACGTACGTTTAAATCTGTTTTACCAAACAATTTTTGTTTACAATTAAGTGAATTGAAAAAACGAATCAGCTGTGTCGACATAGTAAATAACATTCAAAATTTATTTTTTCTGATTTTCTGTGAGAAACCATCGAAAAGTAATTTCACAAGAAAAAAAGACTTTATTCTATTTGAGAAAGAGAAATTTATTTTAAAATAGAGTGATAATAGAATATCACACACGGAAATTGTGCATATGCATGAGGTTCCCTATGTTACTGTTTCTGTTTACATTGATTTTTTGTAAGTACTTATCATAAACTATTGTTATATGTATAATAATCCTCCCTGTTTCCATTGACTATGGAGCACGGAGTTATGGACAATCACGAAGAGAACTTGAAGGTGATTAACGCTCACCTGGATGTCTCACCTGAGGCAACTGGTACGCAGAAAATGGCATGAAATAAGGTCATGTCTAGTAAAAAACGTCCGTTGGATACGGAAAAGAGTTCCGCTGACTCGGAATTGCCTCCTTCTAAGTTTCGAGTCCCAACAACAAATAAATACGGACCTTTAGAATCGTTACAAGAAGACTCTTGCAAGTCTCCACCAATAATTGGTGGAGGCTTGAAGTTAATCTTCAAAATTGGTGAA
Organism: Catonia carolina; assembly: GCA_035578175.1. Taxonomy (NCBI): domain Eukaryota; kingdom Metazoa; phylum Arthropoda; class Insecta; order Hemiptera; family Achilidae; genus Catonia; species Catonia carolina. The sequence continues at coordinate 353,933,589 of JAQMRL010000001.1, forward strand.
AAAGTTACCGTAACTTTTATAAATTTAAAAAACGTAGAACTCCGCGACTACAAAAACTTAATGTCTCAGTTGAAGAGTACAGTAACTGGTGACTTTAAATTTCAAGCGACCAATAACGACGGGGTGACCATTTACCCAAAAACATCCGAAACGTACCGTACTCTTGTACACTGATTAAGAGAATTTGGATGCAATTTTTATTAATATCAGCTACCTCACGAAAAAGCGTACAGAGTAGTGATATGCCATTTGCATCCTAGTATCGATCCGTGTGACATTAAGGATTCGCTGGAACAACTTTCTTTTAAGGTTAGAAACTTTGTCAATGTTTTACAGGCTGGCACATGAGTGCCCTTGCCATTATTTTCGTTGATCTTAAGCCTGACAAAGATAACAAAAAAGCATTTAATGTTAAATCCTTGTTAAGCACACGCATTAAGGTTGAAGAGCCAAAAAAGAAAAGTGACGTAGTTCAGTGCAAAAGATGTCTACGATTTGGACACACCCGCTCATACTGTAATCATCCGTTCAGACGTGCACGCTGCAGTAACTCTCATCCAACTGCCGATTGTCCAAGAGGTGCCAACAGACCCCGAGTCTGCGTTCTTTGCAAAGGCAATCATTCGTCCACGTACAAAGGATGTCGATATTATAAAGAACTGAGATACAAAAGAAATGTTACTTTTGCTTAATATTCTGTTAATAAATCTCAAGTAATGTTGGAGCCTCTAATCAGTGTTGCAGTCCCCGTGAGTACCTCGGTAAAGTCAAATCACAGTGCACTCATACTAACACCGTCCCCCTTTCTCGTGACCCGAGATTGAAATCACGGTCATACGCCCAGATGGGTGCTCCTTCCCTTCGGCAGCAGCCATCTCATACTCAGTCATCTCAGTTATTTCAGCCCTCTCAGCAGCCATCTCAGTCTTCCATGACGTTCTCTACTCTTTCATCAACAGATCCCTTAACGACTCAGAATCTTTATGACCATTTTACAGCCACTCTTAACACTTTTTTACACGCTTTCATGATCTTTTGACACCTCTCATTACTACGCTTAATTTCGTCGTTAACAAGTTGCTAAGTCATATCAATGGCTGAAACCAGCAGGTCCCTCGTCGTTACTCTCTGGAACTCAGCAGGTCTTGTACGTCATGTTTACGAACTCAAACAATTTTTACATGACAATCGGGTATACATTGAACTTATTACAGAGACACACTTTAAGGACACTACACATTGCCATGTCACTGGTTTCACACTATATTAAAGTACACATCCAGATGGAACTAGCCATGCGGGGTCGGCTATTTTTGTTCGCAATAGTATTAGTTATAATTCTTTCCCTCCATGCAGAAAATTGTACATTCAGGCTGCCACGGTAGAAGTATCTTTAATCACTCATTTCCTTACCCTTCTTCTCTGTACTGCCCGCCTAACCATAATATTTCGCGCGAACAATTTACATATTTCTTCAATTATCTAGGAAAAAATTTCATCGCAGGTGGTGACTTTAATTCAAAACATCAACAGTTTGGATGCCGAGTTACAAACCCGCGGGGGAAAACTTTATATGCTGTTTTAACTCACAAAAAATATTTTTACTATGCCCCTACAGGCAATCCCTGACATCTAGTAAAATAGACTGGAATAAGTACCAACGTATATTGTCAGAAACAACAAACCTGTGAATTTCTCTCAAAACCCCTAGTGAAATCGAGCGTGAAGTGGAAATCTTCACAAAGAATCTACAAAGCGCAGCTTGGGACACTTGCGAAGGAAAAAACATGGAATTTAAATATATACCAAACGTTCTTTCTTACATCCGTCAAATGCTAGTTACTAAGCGCCAATGTCGTCGTTTATGGCAAAGAAACAAATACACCAGCGTTAAAGCAGAATTTAATAAGCTAAATCGTCATTTACAGGTTGTCCTTTCGCGTTACAGAGCAGATAAATTTATGGCTTTCACTGAGACACTCTCTACTCAAAACAAAACACTTTGGCACACGACAAGACGAATTCTTAACTATTACAATCCTTTATTTAGTCTACAAAGACCTGATGGTTCTTTGGCGAACACCAGTAAAGAGAAAGCAGAAATGCTTGCTCAGCACTTGCATAACACATTCCAACCACACTACCTACAACACAAAGATCATCCGAACATAGACAATTTCCTTAATGCTCCTCTGCAACTTAGCCTTCCCCCAAAACCAGTTTCTCCTGGGGAACTCTTCCGAGCAATTCACGACCTGCTATTAGGCAAAGTCCCGGGATATGATCTTATTACTTCAATACTTTTGCCCCATCTTCCTAGGAAATCCATCATACTCTTAACTCACGTCTACAATTCCATTCTCCGAGTCGCTCACTTCCCTATTCAGTGAAAGTAGTGTATCATAATTATCACAATAGTTTAGTAATGTATGAAGTATGTTTTTGCGTATAATACAATAATTTTAGTTGCATATTCTGCTTGTGTTTCTCTGTTGAAACTACGCTGTGCTAGAGCTAAATTTGATTATTCCTTGGTTTTAATGATGTGTTTTTGTATATATTTTCTTCAGTTTTGAACACAGATTCGTTTTTAGTTTTATTTTGAAATAAACATTAAAAGTAATTATTCGTATATAATGAATTTTGAAAATAGAGCTTAAGGAAGTTTTAAACAGTAGTGTCATCTGAAATTTTAGAAAAATATGAGTCTAAAAATTATTTTCAAATAGTTTCAGCATCCCTTACTGTAAGATAAAAATTTCAGTAATGTATTAATTCTATTTTCTAAGTTTTCTTCTTATTTTGATGTCAAGTGAAATAGTTTGTGATTTATAGCAAATTTTTAATGATTTCTTTACGGTTCAATGACTAGAAATTCTCTGCCTGGCTAGAAAAATGATATTGCCGGCTGTAGGGGATTAAGGGGATTAAGGAGTCTTATTTTAGATATTAATCTGTTAAAACATCGAACAGAATTGTAGTGAATTCCTTTTGAGAACTTTGAAGTTCTATATTTTTCAATTCTGAAGTCATCATTGTGTCGAGTTTCATAATTATGATTATACATAATTTTTGTAAATAACACAGTGTTTCTTTTCGCAAATTTTAAAACTTTATATACGAGACGGTAAGGAGAGAATATTGTATTTATCAAACAATCCTTTGCAAGAATAATGTCTTGGAATGTTTGCAAAAATTCTAATCGCGTATTTTTTATAGGCGAAAAATTTTAAGATGTTCGGTTGGGTTGCTCCACTGCGTAAACCCATGGCTGAGTACAACGTGGAATAACGCAAAATAAGTAATTATCTTCTGACAAGATTTTCCGGAGATTTTGCTAAATAAAAGATACTGAGCTAAGATGGTTCAATAGGTAAGATATACGTGATTTCCAGGTTACGTTCTCATCTATGTAGACGCCCAAACACTTAATATCTGATACTTTTTTAAAACAATTCCGTTTAAATAGATATTTGATACTGGAGTTACTTAATGTGGAGTACAAGAAAATTGAGTGTAGTTAGTTTTGTCTATATTTAATATTAATTTGTTACAAGAGAACAATTTTTACATCTCTCATTTGATAAACACTATGTTATAAAAATTTTAGCTAATACTAATAATTTTTCTAGATCCCATTTCTCAATATTATGGCGTTAAATTTAAAGGGTAAAATTATATGAGCTTATACAAAGTGAATTGGAATGCCACTTAAAGAAATTAGGTAGAAACACCGTGAATATTTATTGTTCGTTTTTTGCAGCAATATTTTCAAAACTGATGTATAGTGAGATAATGTTGGTATTAGGGAATCTACATAAATATCACTAATAAATAAAATACTTACCATAAATTTTGGTAAGCTAATTATTATGTTGATGTATACGAACATAAATTTAAGCCAACAAAACTCATAAATTATTTTACAAAACATATGGGCGGATAAAGTGAAAATAAAAAAAAGAAAACGAAATCTTTTGTTGGTATACATATTTCAAAACGTGGGTAAATAATGTTCTACCTCTATTTAGTAACGTTTTGTTAATTTGAAAAGTTTTAGGTTAAACAGAATAAATTGATGGTGTATACGAACAGTAGGTCAGAGGTGGGATGTGGTATTGGTAAAGATGTTTTTTAAATTCAGTTAAAATAATGTTGTAGCCATATAGGGCGGGTTGTGGTAGCGCAATTAATTTTTAATTAATGGCTTCAATTTTTTGTTTTTATAAAAAAAACAAACAGTACAATGATTAATTTAGTGTACTGAGTAATAATAAATCTAAGCAGGCTTAATCATTAACAAATAGAAAGCACGGGATGACATGCTACACAATATTGGGCTATTACATTTTATTTATAGCCGTCACACAACAGAATAATTGTTCGAGCAAAGCGCAAAAGGATCCAGCTCGTTTTACCGTCGCTTATTATAAACACAAAACAAACTCCCTTTCACACAATAAAACACATACTTAACAACATACTCACACACACGTGAAAAACACACAAATTTCAAACCACTTTTCTCACGCACGCGATCGTAATCAAAACACGCACATACTTTTGGCGTGTTCTTCTTTCAACCGAACAACTAAGGTAAAACCCATTTATAGTTATCATAAATTTTATTATTACTGTTGCTGCTCTGTTGAATTCAGAAATTTAGTTTATAAAACTAATCAAGTCATAACGAGGAACTGTACGCATTTATTCCTTGCTACAATAATTATTTGTTTAATCTACAACCCTCTAAGTTATTTTACGTTAATAAATATCACGGAATGAATAAACTAAGTGCGTTTATTTAAAACTGTTTATCTTATACAATCAACGTCGTTGAATCTAGTAGACAAGTCAGAAACATTTATGATTGTTACTTGTATTCCAATTCTTAAATAATAAAATTATTGTCAAATTGCACAGTAATTGTGAACATTTATATTTTCCTAAACTTATAGGTTTGTCCTTGGATTTTTTAGATCACAAGCTGGTGATGTTTAACTGTATGTATAGAACGATATCTAGGACCCTTAAAACCAAAACTTTAAAAGACACGGTGATGATAGTTCTACACATCAATGGTTGTCGTTGTAGGTGTTTATGGCAGCGAAACGAACATCCAACATATTAACAGACTGTAAGCAGCAGTGTTGTGCATTTTAACTAGGATCCTCGGTGTTTCAAAGAGAGGCTATCTGAAGAATTCAAACAAATGAAAATAGACTTGGCATATCTAGTTTAAATGCAAGGATAACTATACACTGTTAGGAATGGTTTTATTGTGTAAACAGAATGGAAGATAGTCAACTGTAGAGTAGAATAATGTTAAATATTTATGGTGGTGCACGAGAGGTTGGAAGACTGTTAAAACATTGGGATGACCAATTAAAAGTCGTAACAAGTCTACAAGCCTAATGCTGGAAGTAGAGGTACTCGTATATGTCGTGACGTTCTTACAGTGTTACGAAAATATTTAGCTCATAATATGAAGACCTATTACTTTTCTATGATCTAAATTTTGTACAAATAATCTGAAAATTTGTTCTTTTTTATTTACGTCCAGCTGTTTTGGAATTACTGCCAATCCAGTCGATGAGATGGATGATAGATAAAACTGAGTGATAAATTAGTGCCGCCAGGAGGTGGAGCAGAGATTTGTGTTAACCTCAATCAATACAGTTGAAATTTAACTACGCCTAATATAAAAACAATCATCCAACTTACTATTATTAATTAAATAATCTTAATAATTAACTTGTGAAAAGGCTGACTGTAGTAATTAACTGCGGGAGTCCTACTAATGAGTGTTGTCCTCCTTTAACGTGTAACGTCATTTAAAAAATATGTATTTTACGCACAATTGCTGGTTGTAAAAAACTGCAGTCGTAGATAAAAATAAATAAAGTGAAAAAAATGCCAGACCTGACAGGTATCGAATCCGGGGTCCCAGCGTAGAAGCCAGTTGCACTCACGACTACACCACGGGCCGGTCAGGTTGTGGAGTAAGGACTAGGTAGAGAGATTAGAAATTAGATTTTTTTTTAAAAACACTTTGGAATATTGGTTCGATTTTACAATTTCCAGAAAAAAATCGAGTGAAAAATTAGGAGGTTATAAGTCTTTACTATTCAGGATACCATAAAAATTCCATACAACACTCATGAATTGCATATAAATTCCATACACCATTGCATGCATACAATTTTTTAAAAGTGATTTTGGGTGTTTTATTGCATCCAGCCTCAACGTGTCTATACTTGTGAAAAACTGGGATTACTTTTTTATATAAGTATTGATTTTCGTATGTAAGGATAAAAATATACAAGGATAATTACGACACAAATACAAGATACTGTACTGTACAACACTATTAAATTTTTTACATTTTGTATTTGAGTTTTTCTTTTGAGAGAAGATAAAATATTTTATACGTTATTTTTCTCTAAAATCCAAATCCAGACAATATAAATCTTCTTTTAAATTAGTTTATATCCGGTAATATCATTGTATGACCTTATTGGATGAAGCTATACAAAATAGAAACCTTTATCAACTGGATTAAAAGTGAAGTCAATTCATCCTAAAGGTTAACTGTTCTTTGATAAATCAAAAGTGCTGAAAAAGAAAGGAACAATGAGACAAAAGGCGGTAGGTCATTCATAATGTTGGGGGTTCTGAGAAAGAAAGGACATTCTATGGGGGAAAACTACAGTAAATCCCATTTTCCCTTCCTTTTCCTTCTTTTAACACCAAATCTGACCTAAACAGTAAAAAGAAATGTCACTACCGATAAGAATATAAATTTATTATCATATTAAAAACTAAATTTACTGTTGGAACTGCTTTTATATTATGTGCTAAAATAGGAAGGTTTGTATTAATTTAATGAATGGTAAATGCAACTGGAAACAGCAAAATATTTTATTTTTAACTTATTTTTGGTTTTCTGTACTAGTAAGAAAATATTAGATCATTTCTATGTCTTTGTACTTTTCCTTTGTTAAATTTATGAAATTACCTAATTCTTGTAACATTTTATTTGATTTGAATCATTGCTTAATACCTACTGTTTTACTCGTGTAATCTACATTGTCGTTCAATTTGAGGAAATTTTCTTTCAAAAACGTAACAAATCTTTGCAGTTATTGTTTAATGTAGCTAAAAGAATAAATTTAGTATTACATAAATCTGATAATAACGAAGTACAGTACTTAAAAAGTCTACTTATATACCTCTATTCTATATTAGGAAATATTAGGTTAAGTTACAGCGGAATTAATTCATTTTAATGAGATATTTATAAGATATATTTAACCACATTTTAATTTTATTGACTTATTAATACAACTTTATGTTCTCATTAGTTAACGACACAGTATAATTATTGATATTTTGGTAAAAACAAAAATAAAAATCAGTTCAGAAATGGACATTTTTTTGTGGTTTACATAATTTATAATCTGTCAAACAATGAAATTTAACAAATTTAAAGTGTACGATGTAAAATTACTTTTTTTTGTAGCCTTGGTATTGACACCGCCGCAGCACTTACACTAGTCTTTGAGGAAAGGTCTTATGGTCATCGGCGTTATAACTTTCTCTGTGGATTACCTGGTATGCTTCTGCTGTATGTACGGATATATAAATGTACGAATTGACTGTGAAATAATTACAAAAATTGTTTTCTAGGTCTCTGACGTGGTAAAAGTAAATCATTGAGTAAAGCCCTGTTGGCAATGAAGTAGGCACATTTTTATTATGCGAAGTATTTTTCTTTCTGTATTGCCTGAATGCATTTTGTTTGTAAAAGTTTAACTGAACGCCACAATTTTAAACTTCGTACGTTTAAACAATCTCATACCTGTTTTGCATATTCGTATTAAGAACAGTAAGCAAATTCTTGACTCAATGAGATGAGGATGATTATGTATGACGTGTAAATGAGATATATATATATATATATATATATATATATATATATATTCTTGGACAGACTCAGGCCAAACATTTTTGAGATGATATGGTTAATTAAATCCCAACCATCAGAGTACACTGGTAACTATTTTCTAGTATTAAAATTCGTGTAACATTAACTACATTTTCTGGAATTTGAACCATGGCACCTCATCTCCGAAAATCAGATATTAAACAGCTGGCTCATTGTGACAATTTTACCACTAGACCAAATTGGTGCGTAAGAAAACAATGAAACATGAAAAACAGTTTCATTATATTACCAGAGAACATTGACGTGGTCATTTCTTGACATGCAGGACATTCAATTTAATATTCAGCAAGTCTTTTCATAGATCTCTGTGTTTTTGCCAAGCTCTTTAATATTCCTTTTGTAAAGGACCATGATTGCGCAGCGTATTAGAGAACGGGAATTACACATTGATTAAAACCAATTATGATTTTTCCTCTAGCGCAGATGAAATGATATTGCAACTCTATGGCACTGCTGGAAAACGGAGTGATAAGTTTGAAATCCAAATTAAAGGTTAGCATTGATAATATGTTTTGACTTTAGGTAAGTATGTTCTATGCGCGATACGATAATTCTGTAAAATACTTTAAAAAGAACAAGATCAAGGCTTAAGGGAAGGTATGAAAATGGCATATGATGAAGATTATCAGGTTTTACTTAATTTAATTTATTTTTCATGTTTACGAGAAGCGGCTTTCTCACATCAAAGTACGATACATATCAAATTTTCAATTAAAGTTTATATTTAGCTTTAAAAGCAGTTATGTTAGCAGATAAATTTACCAACCTAACAAAAATATTTTTTGTCTTGTTTTGCTAATATTGAGTAGGTATATTTTATCTCAAAAATATTTTTTTATTGGTTAAAATTTATTCCTCGGTGTTGATAAAACTGAATTACTTAATGCAAGTAAACTTTAAAATTTAAGCAGTGAATATTGAATGGCTGGGGATATGTGTATAATAATTTAATCAACTTCATGATGGGCGATGTAGGCTTAACTGGAAACGGAATGATCGGTTAAAATGTTATTCTCTCGTGAATTATTAATAAAGCAGTACGATGTGCGCCGCGGTATTGAAGAGGGTTAAGTGGGAACGCAATGTAGTCGATGTCAGAAAGAGAGAGAGAGTGAAATTGAGTGAAATGTGTATTTGAGAGAGATGAATATTGTTGTATGTACTTCACCGATATTTCTAACCAATAAATGGACATTTTAGAGTACCATAACAGGCCAACTTATATGCAACGCATGTTTATAAGTACTTACTCTGTCGTTACGCTCATGATTTCGAAATCGGTTTATAATTATATCATTATCTAGTAACAATTGTAGTAAGCCTACTAAATACTCAACTAAATTTATTCCTAATTGAAAATCAGTTGGCTAATACAATAATTTTTAAGAATTGTAACCCTAATACAGCTTTCATTACATTTCATATTCATGTTCTATGCGCTTGCTACTGTGATTAACCTATCAAATTGTACAAATATTAAACATTTTCTGCAAATCGGTAAATCGTTGGTATCAAATATTAACATTCAAATTATGGGCTATTGCAATTATAATAATTGTGTTACAATATCCCGGTTACAGATTACGCCATTTGGAAATTGGTTAACAACTGATTACACACGTATTTGAATTATACAACTGTTAGCTAAACTTTCATAACATTAATGCTATGGATTCAATCCAGATTCTGTTGATGTAGGTTAAATTTATAGGATGTGTGCCTACAGCACAGACATGATGAAGTGGGTTGCGGGAAAATTCAATTTGAATGAAGTTTCTTTTAAAATGACCGTAAAAATTAAAACAATATTCTAATTCTATTTTTTATTTTACCAGCATCTAACGAACTGGTAATCACAAAATAAAATCATGAAAGTCTTGAGTATTTCATAATAATATATAGCAGGTAGAATTTTGAAGTATTTGTAATTTTGTTTGAAAAAGTTTATTTAAATTATTTTAAAATTATTTATTTTTTCGTAAATTTAATTAGTAGGTTAGCGCGCTAAGTGGAAGGTCTTGGGTTCAATTCCTAACTAGGGTCTAAACATTATTATTGTCAAAACACATTGTTTCATAGCCCTAAGTAGTAAATACCTAAAATGTCGATGCGACTTAAAATAAACTAAGAAATAAACATAGTAAAAGAGTTTAAGATTAAAACAAATATATATCAATTTATGTTCCTTCGGCTATACAGAATCTTCCGTGACATTTTTCGTACAACGATGCATTGAACCTTGATTTTCTTATTCACACTTTCTAATACTTTAAAATGTACATAGTTTTACAAAAGTTATTTATTTAACAGGAAACTTTTACCGTAGGTTGATCACTGTAGTTATCAAAACTAGATATTGAATTTACTATAAGACAAAATTGCTTTTTTAAATAAATTTTGTCCCTAGGTACGTGGTAGTATAAGAAATTTCGAATAGCAACAGGTATTCTTTTGTTTGCATATTTCAATTTCTGTACCAAGCATTGTTTGTTGAATTAGGCCATGAGTAAATTATATTTTATCTAAAATTTTTAAATTAATAATTAGAAAAATTGGGTATTTTAACTTTTTCCAAGAAATTGCGCAACTTTTTTAAACGTTTCATGATTACATCCCAAATAATTAACGTAAAGAGTTGCGAATTTTTGGAATTGAAGGCTCAGTTATTTTATAAACTAAAAAAATTATACGTATATGGCTTTTATTATTTTTATGTTGATATTTTCATCTCAGTACCTCCTTAACGGCTTTAAAATAACTTCATCAAATTTTATAATTATTATCAGTTAGACCGTAAAAATTGGTGAAGTTAAAAAAGAGCATTGTCTTACTTAGCATAAAAATTACTTATAGAGAAATCAAACTCTGATAATTAAACAATTTCAAACTTACTTTCTTTTTGGTTAAGGTAATAATTATGAGGGCTGGCGTAGGAGTCACGGTAAATATTATTATAAATATAATTATATTGTATTAATAATCTATAATTATAATATATAAATGTAATAAACTATATTAAAGGAGAACATGCAATTTAAATATAAATTGCCGAATAAAATAACCGGTTAGGTTATGAAAAATGTTTACATCGTACAAAATTTCCACACCTCCTCCTATCAGTAAAAACCAGCGGTAAAATCATTTTTATTAGAAAAAATATTGAAATAAAAATTTTATTTCATTTTGTTTGTAAATAAACGTAGCTTCATTACGAATGACAGCGGGTTTTTTAAAAATCGCTCCCCAGTTTTAAAATTTATAAAAAACTTAAGTGAATGAAAGAACAAATCGTTTTCAAAATCAACTATAAGGGAGGATGAAAATTGTTCTGCTGATGATTCAAGTGGACGGAAACAACCTAAGTGAAATTTATGGTCAGTGGTAATGTGTGCTTGTTTTCCCGTTCGTGCAGGCGCATTTTATGAACATTAGATAGTATTTTTCAAATGGCAGATGCTCTTTTTACGTAGGTAATAATACTATTTCTCGAAAAAATCAACATATATTTTGCGCGTGTTTTGTTTATTACTAAGAGTTTAAAATTATCTGTTTTATAAATGTTTACGTGGCTTATTTTCTAATAACATATATTTCCAGCATACCTACCTCTCTATTTCTGTTTTTATATATTAAAAAATGTAAACGTAAACAAAAACATAACTAATTCTTTAAATAAAACTAATTAAATTTCAAAGAAAAACAAACAAAAATTTAATTTTTAAAAAGATATTTCAAGATTGAAAACAATAACTATTATTTATTTTTTATAATACAGCGAAATCTTCAATTTAGTCTTAGGCAGAGTAATGAATATACAAGTATTCTTTTATAAGTGTCATGATCAAAGAACCCCCCCCCCCTAATGGGGGGAACTCCGTGGATTTAATTTATGAGCAGTCTTATCACCATATAAATATTTTGTAGGATGTCTTTGCTTCAGCCGGCGAGTGTCGAATGAATTGTCTAAAAGTTAGATGACAATTCAAGTCTTCTTTGGTATTTTGTATTATATTTGTTGAATTATAAAAATGTACAGATCTCTGTGCGATATATTATTAATTATATATAATTATAATTTATATGGTACAACATGAGAAAATGTTACAACACAGCTCTCGGACATGTTCAGCTGTAATTTGCTGTTTACTGGCCACTTGTTTATCCTACAACCATCTCGCTAAATATCTCACGTCCTCGGAGATAGATAAACCGGCATATAACTTCAAAAAAAATTGTCGGCGTATATTTATACATTTGTTATTTTCGTGGACGCGATGTCATAATAATTAATAAATAGCAATAATCTCAAAATTGATCCTCGTGGGACTCTGAAATTACTAAACAGATGGGTATGAATAATAATTATTTATACCCATCTGTTTAGTAATTTCAGAGTCCCACGAGAATAAATTTTGAGATTTATCAAAAACATCTTAGAGAACACGCATAGGATTGATGTGGAACGGTAGTTCTGCATACAATGTAGATTTCTCTTTTTGGGACCGGTGAAACTTTAGGACTCTTACACACGTTAGGAAATTCTCCATTACTAGGGCTCAATTACTAGATTGTTGAACAATCTAGCCAGCACCGGAGCAATCAGCTCCCCAATTCCGTTGACAATTTTAAAGGTTGAATTTCTTTCTAGAACGGCAGACGCTGTGGGTCTCATTGGTTCAATTGCAGAAATCACTTCTTCAGTCGTAATTCAGGAATTACTTGATCTTTGATTTTTTCTTCCACTTCAAACATAAAGTCATTCGGGACAGCAGCCAGTTCAAAGACAGAACTGAAGATTCGTGCAAAATATTAACAGACTGGACGCCTCAGTCAAAGCTCTGTTAGTGACGATGACAGTTTTGACACCTCTGCCTCTTTCAAGAAAGGCCTAATAAAGCGAAATAATAATAATAAAAATTTCCATTCAATTTATTTCAATTGTATATAATATAAAGTTAATATTCTGTAGATGACTGTCTTGTTTGAGTGTGAATGTTGTATATAACTGAATGAACATTTTAAATTATCTCTATTAAAGTTCGGTGTACATATTTTGGAATCATGTGCTTATTATTTATTACTTCTAATTTGGTTTTTTTCCGTTTTAAAGAAGGTTTTTGGTTATTTTTTAAATTTTATTTTAATTTATTTGAAAAAATAACACTATTTATTTAATTTTTATTGTAATAATAATTCAAAACAGTATAATATGTTTTAATGTTATAATTTGTTAATTACACCAGTGGGTTGTAATTTTTTCACGAGTGATATCTAATCGATAAGTTGCATTTATTATTGTATAACATATTATGCATTAAAAACAAAAGTAATATGAAGAAAATTATACATTTCAAAATGTTCTTTATTGTCAACAATTTTACAAGTTTAAATGAATCTTTCGAAGTTAAATGTAACTAATTTGAGAATTTTTTTCACTTAACTACATTAACCAGTATAAGTTGTTAGTTTGATCTGATAATAATTATAATCTGATAATAATCTGATATAATTTGTGATCTGATGAGTTTCTCAGTCGATCAGTGGTGATAAATATTTAACCTCCATTTTTACATTTTAAAGTTATATGGAAACAAAAGAAAACCAAACAGGAAACAGCAGCCTCTGTGTTTAAATAGTAAATAGTAAAGTGTTTAAATATAATTTAAACACTTTCGCGAGCGCGCACACTTGCACACCATTATTCACATTATCAAAGCACTAAATAATTGCAGTAGAAGTTATTATTTACGGTAATAAAAAAATGTTCTTTTAGTCTTCTTTTAAATTCTAAATAAGTTGCAATTTGTTTAAATTGTGTGGCATTAATAATAACAGTATTAATAAAAATTATGCGGACTATTATTTACTATAATAATAATAATTAGCTCTGCATTTACATTTGTAATAATAAGATTCAACATACGTATTGTTAAGTAGTAACTTAAATCATAATATTTTCATGTAAATAAATAAGTAAAATAAAACACATAACTAGCATGAAATAAAAAACATAACATAAAATAAAAAAACATAACATATAAAACATAAATTTAAATATATCTAAATTGTAACTTTCAAAAATAAAAGAAGTATCAGACGTGCTTCGTTATGGTATATCATTAAGTTAATTTATTCTAAAATAACCTATATAGAAACTAGACAAAAAAATCTTAATCAAAATTCAATCAGCTAGTGGTTTTTTAAATTTATTTATCAAAAACGGATTTACAGAAACATTTAACGTACAGGTTACATAAAGCAAAATTAATATATAGATTATTATTGTTTATTTTGATTTATTTATCGTTATTAATATAAAACGATTTTATGATGATCTGAATATAAAGTATGATATCAGCACTAAGAGAATAAGTCATTAGGTTGTTTTGAAGTGAAGCGTATAAAAAGGGTTGATGAACGATTGTGGATTTTTGTGTGAGGTTTTTTAGAGGGTAAATCATGTGAGTTTGTATGACGAGAGATTTTTTGTTTGTATTTGGAATTGTAGGGTATTTGTAGAGGGGGATAGTGGTTATAAAAGAGGATATAGCACGTTGCTTGCAATCTAAATGCATTAGTTATAAATAATTCAAGGGGCGTTCTAGGGAGACGCATGGTTTAGATCACCGCATGCTTGCAATAGTAGTAGTTCTCTATAAAGGCCGACCGGACAAACGTGGCGGGGAAACAAATGCATGTGCCACCACCGACCGCTGGACCGATAACCCAAAAGGGGTACAGGAGTGGCATTAACCTAACCGTTCAATGGTAAGGAAACCAGAAACATGTTGAGTTTGAGTGAATGTATACGTACGAGTCAAACGTAATTACCGCAGCCTTTCCCATAGTAACAGTCACCGCCTTTTAGATCGACAACATCTAAAATAGTAGAAGAGAGAAAGGGTAGAAACACTTCGTCATTTCCCACCCTTTCTTCTATCTATCTACATCCATTTTACCCTTTAAGTCTGGTCTAAACGTTTTCGTTCGTCTGTACCAACACTACCCTAGAAAACGCCTCACAATCATACTCTTTCATTGTATATAATATAGAATAGAACACTGAAAGAGAAATCTTCTTAATGACCCTCCTCCTATCTCCTTTAGAAACCGTAGAATGAACCGCTTAAATATAGATCTACACTTTCAACACTACAATAATATGAGGTGGAAATGGAAAGGACTAATGACATCAGATATTGTTGTTATTATTAGAAGGCCTATTGTTATTATTATTACTATTACTATTATAACACCAAATGTAGTGTTCATCGTTGACTCTTGTAAGTAAAGTATAGAAGGTTTTAAAGAAATTGTCTTGTATTTCTTGTAATGGTATTTTTATTATCTTCTATAAATTCATGAGTCAAATTAGAAATTGCATTTATTATTTTGATATTAAAAAAGGGATGGTGTTTAAAAAGTAAACGGTAAACATACACAGGCAACCCATTGTTGATTCTTTGCAGTGTATATACGCTGTAAAAATAAAACGCTAAAAAAATCTTTAAATATGTGTTTTTTTTATTAAGAAACAAGTAATATGAACCGATATTACGATATAAAATAATTGAAATTTTCAATAATTGATTTAAAAAATTTATACTAGAATTTGTTCGATCTGTTACAGATGTTTTAACCAGCGTTGTGTTTTAATGAGCCGGTAATTGACCGAGGTTTTTATGAACCACAAGTAAAAGGGAATGCATTTTCCTGACAAATTACATGAAGACCCATTTGTTTTGAAAATAGATAAATAAAACTGGTTAAAAAATGAACTAAATTTTAGTAATAATCCACTGGAGTAGCGACCGTAATTTTATGAAAATAATTTTCTTTAGTGATGTTTTTTATTGTTTTATTTAGAAAATTCACAATCTGTTGGAAACAATCAGTGAATGGGATAACACAACATTTGGAAAAAATTAACATGGTAAATCAACGTGAGTGGAGACACAGTCCAGTGACAGAACTCCGACGTGAAGTGTAGCTTTAAGTGCAGCATTTAGAACATTGTAATGGATAGTCAATTACAATACTACGTTAATAGATGAGGTCCCGGCTCCATCGACGTTTTAGACGTCTTATTGGATTTTTTGGAAGAGTCTGTGTAGCCAGATTTGAGATCAATGGGTTATGGTGGTTCACGAGTTTCTTCCTAAATTTTGTATATAGTTTTAAGAAAACATCATTTAGGGCTATGTAGGGTACGTTTAGCTCTGAGTAGTGTTTTATTGGTTACATAATAGGGAGAGTTTACTATCCTTCGTAAAAGCTTTGATTGGAAACGCTAAATCTTTGCTAATACCGATGGTTTTGCACACAAATAAAGCTGACTGGCATAGCTCCATATTGGTTTTGCACACCAATAAAGCTGACTGGCATAGCTCCATATTGGTCGAAGTTAGGAGTTGTAAATGGTTAATTTGGATGTAGTTGGTAACTTGGATTTGCGTGAAGAAAATCTGCACAACTGTATGAACTTTTCCTGAAGTGCCTTTCTCGTTTTATTCACTTGTACATTTCATGTGAGCCTCTTATATAGATATAAACCTAGATAACGGATAGATTCAGAAGTGTGAAGTTGAATGTCATAAAGATACAATGGAGGACAGACTCGTTTACGCAGAGTAAATATAACGTGACACGTTTTTGTAGTGTTGACTTTGATCCGCTATTTGGTAAGCCATGATTCTAGGCGAGAAATATGCCGTTGAAGGACATACGAGACTTGAGCGGGGTTATTGGCAGAGTGCAATATTACAGTATCATCCGCGTACGAAGCAAGGAGTGTATGTGGATGGGACGGTAAATATCGGGAATGTAAATAGAATATAAAAGTGGTGCCAAGATAGATCTCTGAGATACATCAGCTAGTAGTTGGCAGTAATGAGAATCAGCATTGTTTTCAGAGATATAGAAGAAACGTTCCATCAAAAACACCTGCGACATACTCATTACGTTCTAGAGCTTCAGCAACATAATCCACCACTCTATGCAGTTGGTGAATTGTAGAATGGTTCGAACAGAAGCCAAACTAATGATTATGAATTATATGGTTAGTTAACGGCAGTAGTCGTTTCAGAAGTAGTTTTTCAAAATATTTGGAGCGAACTGGCAATAGGCTAATCGGATGATAGGAGGTTGGGTTATCTGGTAGCTTTCCTGGTCATTTTAACCTCAGAAAATTTCCACTGAGCTGGAAACTTTGTTGTTCGTAACACAGAATTGCATAAATATGTAAGGAAAACTACTCCTTTCCTAGGCAGCTCTCGGAGGACCTCTGCAGTAATAAGGTTATAACCTGGAGACTTTCTTAGCGGAAGTTGGAAAATGTGTTGTTTAACTTTAGCAGGGGTGAACAATTTTGGTGGCAATTGAAGTGGTAATGCCTCAGCTATCTGATCCATAACTAACTGATTATGTTGCGCGTCAAGAACTTTAGTGATATTTGACAGTAAACTTCTAAAAATGGATTCTGCATTTTGCGCGGACTTATTGCTAGCCTCAGAGCGATTATGTAAAAATTTGGTTTGTAAACATCATTAAGTTAAAAAAAATTACTAAAAGTATTAAAATAAATATCACGATTTTAGAACTATTATAATTTGGAAAATTATGAATGAAGAAGGAATGAATGCGGTGCCCAACCATTGTTGAACACTATAAGGACATACAAAGAAAAGTGGTCAGAGCATGTGTTAAGAATGTCCCAAGATCGCATTCCATTAATTGCATTGATCCATAATCTGACAGGTAAAAGATGTATTGGTAGACCGAGTAAGAGATGGACGCCGGAACAGGCTAACGCACAGCCTAATCCATGAAGACGACGACTACGACGATAATTTGGAAAAATATAATAATAATATCTATTGTTGCCAGGGTTTATTATACTTTGTACCCCTTATGCAAAAGTGATTTTAATTAAAATGCTTTAATTTACCTAGGTATCACTTAGAGTGATACTTAAATACCTAGACAGCTGGAGTAATACCGTGCTAATTTTCAGATAAATATAGCTCTTCGGGAATACATAAAACAATGTGTATAGATTTAAAGTTGGCATCTCTTTTTTCCTCTTAGGCACAAATGGTTAAAAAGTGTATATGTTTAGTTTTTCTTTTTAATCCCTAAGAAACAAACGTTACCTACCGATTTTGGCTCTTTACGTGGTAGCAAAATTAGAGAATCAGTTTTGTTAGTGAGCCTAAGAGGGTTTTGACAATCATATTTATCAGATGTTCTTAGCAAAATACGTCTAACCATCGTTGCGTCACTTCCATATTTTTGTTTTTAACAACTAGAAGTATTATGCAGGTCAGTAGGTTTTATGCATGTAATAAACCTGCCAATAATATCGTACCCATCGCGGAATACTGTAATAACTCAAAAATTGTGAATTGCGAGAAAACAAAGTTCAAAGGTTTGGTTTTAATTCGTTTAATTTGGTTGGCTGGTATTGTTTAGAAATAACGATCTTGTGATGCTGCTATAGGTTCTTTCCCTGAGGTTACTACTAATGTTTCATAAACATCAGTACCGTTAACTAGGTCGAGGAGAGGAAAATAATATTACCCCACCACTAAATTACATGGGCGTTACAATATCCTTGGACAATATGTTTCAAACAATAATGTTTGTTTTTTGATTTGTTACAGTATTCTACGAGCCATATTCTTAGATCCATTTAGGTTTGCTATTTGCAATAGCTGCTAGTTTACACTCAGAAATGAACTGTCAATTAGGTGATTTAATAAAAATACAGTTATAAATGTTGAGATGGGATTCTCGGAATTGAGTTTATGTAAGATCGAGTATCGTCTCTGACGTTTTCTGGGAGCTTATGACGCTTTCCATGTTTACCACGGCTATCATTCTCAAGTACTCCATCAACCGACTCTGCTCTTACTGTATTAATAGTCATTGCAGAAACAAATATGCAATAATAATACAAAATACAATAACAAATGGGTAGACAGTGCTTAAACGTCCGGGGAAAACTGTAAGCAACCGAAACACACAACAGACCGGTACCGAACTCGAAGGTTTTTGACTTGTTTACGTTATTCCGCGGACACTGATTGAATTCGCTGACTAGTGGAATACTATTACATCTGCTCTCTTGTGGTGAAAGGTCAAACTACGGTCAACGCAGTATTCTCCAAACAAAGTATACGCTTTCTAAAGTAAGATCCCGCAACAAATACAAAAGAAAATAAATTTCCAGATTTTACAGTATTTCGCGACGGGTGCAATATGTATAAATATACTCGTATAACTAGTTGGTCATAAATTATGACATTAAACATCAAAGAGTTCTTTTTAAAAATGTACTTTGTACGTGTACACCACCAGAAATTGTTGTGTATTATGAATATTAAAGTCGGTAGAATAGAAAAATATAATTGTAGAAGAAATAGGCCAAGTAGGGATAACGGGTTAAGTCATGATACATTTTATTTCCAACTTTTTGAATTTATTTTCCTTTACCGATTTCGTATGGTTAAGCTTTTTTTCAGCAAGATATCACGCATCTAGATCGTTCAGCTGTTTTCACATAATTTAATTTTGACTACAGAAAATGTACGGATTTTCGTAAGGGAATTTATGTATTATCAATCTCAAAATACATAAAGGATTTGACTCCCAGCTGCGGAAACAGACAAATATTTTTCCTTAGGTACAACCTACTATGTGTAATATTATGAAATAGCTTTGAAGCATGTTTACTGATAAAATGTTTGTTAAAAGTTTTAAAAAGTTTTTAATGCAATGAATAATAAAGTCATATCGAATTGTATAAAAAGAGTATTAATATGTTATTATAATCTAACATACTCGTATAACTTTATTTCCGGTTTTTTTGGTGAAAGGAGATTTTCAATGAATTACCCATAAAAAGTTAGTTTTTTTCTGAGTTTAATTTCATTTAAAAATATTATAAAATTATTAAAAAACTTTTCTTTACTTTATTAATGTTATTTACAACACTGTATTATTAGATCTTTCATTCTGGTTCACCTGATATATATATATATATTTTTTTAATTTTATCTATTTATTTTATTTAGTTAAATATAATACAATTTATTACTAGATTAAGCTACAAAAAGTATTGTAAACTAACTATACTTATACACAAAAACTCTTCTTCATAAAGAGTTCTGTCCACGCTTAGGAGTATACAATGTTTTTTTAAATCGTACTAATAACCACTATAAAAATACTATTATAAAAAAATCTAAAAAGAGCACAGGGATATGTTTAACAGTTAAAAGCAGTAGCAGTTTAGTTAAAAGCATTGAATATAAATGATAAATACTAATAAATTTATATAAAAATATCAGTAATAATAATAGTTTTAATTACAATAACTTTTTTTTAATTACTTTAAGATTATGTACGTTTGTAATAGTAGAGAAAAAACTTTTAATACCTATCTAAAACTACTTTACAATATATTTTAGGTAATAAAATTTGGATATTTTTATACTTTTTCTTTGTATTTCTAACCATCGTTTCAAAATTATAGAAATAAAATTATATAGCAAATGAATAAATTTCCAATTAACGCATTTAGCAATAAACTTAACATTAATAAAAGTCCTTATGCTAAAAACAAATTTTAAATTTTAAGTTAAACACATCTTCGTTTTCTACATTTATCCCATGTAACACTTCATCCATTAATTATAAAATGAAATTTGACATTATAATGGCCTATGAAGAACCCCTTTTACACTGAAAACCAAACGATTACATGGAAAAACGCTGCTAAATGCTGTCTTCTTCAAGATATATTTAAAAAAGTTTAGAATATTTACTGACAGTGTTTGTGAAACTGTTGGTAAATAATTTTCAACAGTTGAGTTTAAAAAAAAGTTACATTTGTATGTACATGTTCTTCTTCAGGTGTCTAACCGTTCCGAATCTTGGCAACCATCACAGCAATTTTCACTTTGCTCATTGCACTGCCAAATAGCTCTTTTGAGTTTTTTCCAAACCGTATTTTCAGGTTTCAAAACCATGACACCCTTCTTCCGCCAGGTTATTGTTTTCCGTATATTTCCCTGCAGAATCGCTTACAGTAACAAATATCTAGATTTATTTTTTATGTCGTGTACCAAATATTGGAGCTTATTACACTTGATGGTGGAAATGATTTTTATGTCTTTCTTCATTTTCCTGAGAACCTCTATATTTGGTCTTAGAGAAATCCTCAATATTAGTCTGTACAACCAAATCCCATTTGCCTACACTTTCTTTGTGATGGCTTTGTGTACATATAACTAGTAAATTTGAGAATTGCTATATACGATAGTCGGTGAAAATATGAAGAGAAAGACTTAATAAAGAACAAAACCCGATAGTAAGACACCCACGGGTAATTTTTACAACGTTTTAAAATTAAATTTTTCTCTCTATTTATTTTTATTTAAAACTTCGCGGTTTTGTACAACCAGTAAAAATATGCATACAATATATATTTTTAAACATGACATTAGACGTTAGAGGAGGACACCACTCAGGTAGGGCTCCTACAGTTAATTACTAAAGTTAGCCTTTTCATATTTTAACCATCAAGACAATTTATTTATAAAAGTAATTTTAATTATTTTTAATTTTTTATTAAACTGTTTTATTAGGTTTAATTTTCTTTTCTTTTTCAATGTGTAATTTGGATTATATTAATTTAAGTTAACCAAAATCTCTGTTTCACCTCCTGCTGAGCCACACAGATACAGATGACCTAGTAATTACCTAGTAATAACACCTAGTAATTACCTAGTAATAACACCTAGTAATTACCTAGTAGTTACTAGTAGTTAGTAGTAGTAGTAGTAGTAGTAGTAGTAGTAGTAGTAGTAGTAGTAGTAGTAGTAGTAGTAGTAGTAGTAGTAGTAGTAGTAGTAGTAGTAGTAGTAGTAGTTGATTACCTAGTAATTGTGTAAAACTTAGTTCTTGATCAATGGGTTGAAGTTATGTAATTTTAATTTAAAACGTTGATACATTTCGTGTTTGGTGCCATAAATGAATGGAATTTTTAGGTTTGAGTGAAGTGTATGATTTAACATAAAAAATGGAGCATTGTGTACGAAGCAATTGGGATGGAAATCGTTTATGTTTGGCAACTACTGATGTGTTTTATGAACTATAGATCTGGCACCGTACATCCACATTGGCTTAAGTAAGGTTTTATATAAGAGTAATTTTAGAGGAATTGACAATGTCGATCCACGAGATAGACGGATGGCTGTATAGCTGTTACCACCTACCATCTAATGCTTGTAGCAGAATAATAATTAATACGTCAGCTGGACACGGTTACAGGTGTATCACTACATATTTCTAAAAACATAAAATTTAACGTATTCAATACTGACTAAAAATTGTAAACGTCATTAATTAAACTCTTTATTATGTAAATTTATTAAACTGGCTAATATCAATTATAAAATACCATTAATTAACAATCTCAGCTTATTTAAATAAAAAACTAGCTGTATTTAAGCTTAAAAAGACGACGGAATCAAGAAATGACTACGTTGATGGATTAAGTGTTTAATAAACAATCATATACATTAAATAAAATTCAAAATTAAATCAAATGAAATAAATAAATACATCGAAAGCTAAATAAAATAAAGGACATAATTTTAATAGTTCATTCCAAATTTAACAACGGTTTATAAATAATTGAAATTATATTCAATATAGTCAGATGTAATGCTGACTCGAGGCTCTTGTCTGAATTAGGAAGACAGGCACACAGGCAACACCACAAGTGAAGCTTCGATAAATATTATAAATTCAACAAAAGAAATAGTGTTATTATGTGGAGGTTTAGTAAAACTTCTTCTTCTTCTTCTTCCTTCAAGGTTTAGGCAGTCGCCTGTTCCGAACTCACAAACTTGAAACTCCCAGCTCACATCCATGCCTTGCGAGGTCGTCCCACATCTCTCCGTCCAACCGGTGCATAACGGTGTACTTGGAGAGGTATTCTGTTATTCGGCATTCTGTCCAGGTGTCCCCTCCATCGCCCGCGATACCTCTCAATCTTCTCATTCAGGCATTAGACTTGGAGCTCCTTTCTTATATCGGCATTCCGCACTTTATCCAACCGTGAGCATCCCTTAACTCGTCGCAGGAATCTCATCTCCGCTGCTTGGATCCTTTGAATATTTCTCTTCGTGGGCACCCACGCTTCACTCCCATACATTATTATGGGAGTTGCCATTACCTTGTAAAACTTCATAATTGTGTCAGGTCTGGCCCTGTTATGCAATGTTATATTGGTTGTGCCACAAATCCTTTGGAACTTACTGATCTTCCGCTCGATGTCTAAATCCAAGTCTACTCCTACGTCACATCCCAAGTAACTAAAATTGGATACCTGCTCCACGATCGCATCGTTTATGACAATTTTAGATCGGACCGGATATTTCCCCTTGAATGCCATTACCTTGGTTTTCGTGGCGGAAATTCTGAGATTGAAATCTTCACACAATTTACCCAGGATATATACAGATTTTTGGAGTGCATCCTCCGATTCCTGAACCAACCACAGATCATCAGCAAAAAGCATTGCATTTATGTAGCAGTCTCTGCCTAATCGTACACCCGGGTCAACGTTGCGTTTCCAAATTTTAAAAATGTAGTCAAAATACATATTAAATAATGTAGCTGATAGGCTACACCCTTGTCTGACACCCCTATTAATAACAAATTCCTCTAAACGTTTCACCCCTGTGTTAACGGTTATCCTCGTGTTTTTGTATAGAGACTTGATCACCCTGATCAGATGCGGTGGGCACCCTATTTCCCCCAGAATCATCCAAAGCTTGCTGCGATCCACCCTATCAAACGCTTTTTCAAAATATATGAATGCCATGTGTGTTTCACGGTTAAATTCCCGTTGCTTCTCAATTATTCTCTTTACCGAAAAAACACTGTCCATACACGTCCGGCCCACTCTAAAACCACACTGCTCTTCACTCAGCAATGCTTCACCTATTGTCTTGAGTCGATTAGTAATTATTTTTGAAAACAGCTTATATCCCACATTCAACAGGGAGATACCTCGGTAGTTGTTGCAATCCCTCCGATTGCCTTTCTTAAAAATAGAAATGACCTCTGCCGAATTCCAGGAATCCGGAATCACACATCTCTTCCAGCATTCATTCATAAGATGCAGGAGTCTCAAATGCAGGAGCACGCCTCCATATTTCACTAACTCCGCACTCATACCATCTAATCCTGTAGCTTTCCTATTTCCTGTTTCCTTGAGCACCACCTGCAGTTCTTCCATAGAGATTAGGTCTACAGAGCCACTCGGAAAGTACAACTCGTC
This sequence comes from Catonia carolina, assembly GCA_035578175.1. Lineage (NCBI taxonomy): Eukaryota > Metazoa > Arthropoda > Insecta > Hemiptera > Achilidae > Catonia > Catonia carolina. The sequence continues at coordinate 353,957,951 of JAQMRL010000001.1, forward strand.
CTCTTCCTGACCCATGACCCTGTTTTCGCACCATAACGTCATGTAATGTCTTCTCCACTCTTCGTCCTCAATCACACACAGTGCAGAGTTATCCTTTTCATCCCTATTCATCAGTCTTAACACCTTATAAGCGCATATCTGCCGGCCGTGAATATCATTCCCTATTACGCTCACGAACCTCTCCCATGATTCTTCGTGGGCTTTCCAAACCAACCTCTTGGCATTATTACGATGGATCCTGTACTCATTATAAGCTACCTGAGTCCTCATTCGTAAAAAGTTAAGATAGGCCTTCTGTTTCCTCTCTAATGCTATTTTTATCTCCTGATTCCATATCTTCAGACCTCTCTTCCTCTTTACCCTTCTCTTTGTACCCAAGGCCTCCTTTGCCGCATTCTCGATGCAAGCTTTAACATTACTCCATTCCCTCTCTACATCCTCAGAAGTTTCCGTCCTTGCTAATTCCTTCTGCAGTCTGTCCTCATAGAGTCTCCGAATGCTCCCATCCTGCAGTAGATGTACTTTGAAGACCCCTTCTTCCTCCCTTTCCTTCCGCCCTTTGCAGCTCATTTTCTTCCATTTTGCAAGAATATTCAACCTACCCACCACCAGGTAGTGGTCGCTGTATATATCGCATCCTCTATATACCCTTAAATCCTGCACCTCTCTTCTCAGCTTATCATTCACCAGAATGTAATCTATCAATGACCTCGATCCTCTCGCACTCCATGTAAACTTATGAATTTCCTTCTTCCGGAAGAACGTATTTGTAATTCGCAATCCATTGAAAGTAGCGAACTGCCGCAACTCCTGTCCATTCCCATTCAAAGTTCTCTCCCCAAAACTGCCCACTACATCGCTTATTGGTACATTCCCCACTCTTGCATTAAAATCTCCTGTCACTATTAGATGATCTGTTTTATTTATTTTGGTAACTATCTCTTGGAGTTGGGTGTAAAACTCCTCTGTCTTGTCCTTCCTACCTTCCTCTGGGGCATAAATTCCAACCACCGATAAGTGCCCCCTGTCTATCTTGAATCTTACAGTGACGATCTGTGGGCTCACAAAGGAGTATTCTGTGATTTTTCTCCTCCATTTCTGATTCACGAGCACTGCCACTCCCGCACTCGCTCTCTGGGTCTGTGGAACTCCACTATAAATCATGCAGCAATCCTCCAGATCTTTTGTTCCTTTTAGCTTTTTTTGGTTTCCGTTATCACTCCTATGTCCACTTCCCGCTCCTTCAGAATGTCATTCAATTCACATTCCTTATTAGAGAGACCTCTTACATTCCATGTTGATATAAGCAGTTTGTCCATTATTCCAAAATCTTTTTTCGTGTTCCTTTTCCGATTATTTATTCCAATTTGTGCTGTCCCTGTTCCGAGGCTGTTTGTGAGTTTGCCAGTAATTAACCTTTCCTCCGGCTGGGTTACGGGCCCCGCGCAGAGTAAGCTCAGTGATGGGGCTGCCATCTCACTGTCTCCGAGCCGACAGGGCATTTTGCTTCAAGATGCCACTCTAGGTTCATTCGCCCTCTCCGCCGTTCGGAATAACCATTTCCTCTTCCGCCATTGAGACCGTTGACCATTTCCTTTTTCCTCAGTTGATCCGCGGGTGCTTAGTTTGCAGACACGCTCGCATTATTCGCACCTGTCCTGCATATCTATAGGAAACGTTCCCTATCAGCCATTGGGACGCGCCGTGTCGAGGTTGAGGCCACCCATCCCAGTGTCTCACACAAGGTGAAGTCCAGCTCCTACTCTATTCAGAATCGGACCCTCGTGTGAGCTGACCAGGCACAGGTTTAGTAAAACTAAAAACATTAATCTAATCTCTATCCAAATAATAATAATTATTATTTGGATTCAATTTACTATTACACTGTTTGTTTAATTATTAAACAAACAGTGAAATTAGTAAATTATATTAATTCTTTAATAATTGAGTGCACTTTAAACCTTTAAACGACCCCCATAATAAGAAAGCAGTGTAAACGACCAGAAACCCGGTAGTTTACAAAATTTAGTTTCAAATACATCTGAGAAGATATTTAAAATAATTTTTTCTTGATATTTTTTCTAAATTAGTTTCAATATTAAATCTTTTAAAAATTAAAGCCATTATTCCAAATTCTATTCAATATCAAAATTCAATTGTTTTTCTTTATAGACTGTCAATTATTTTTCAAGTGTATTAAATAAGAAGCAATTAAGTTTTACTATTAATAAAACAATTAACAATATTATAAAAAAGTAGTAAATTAAAGCCCTGAGATATTTTCATTTGTAATTTTTTAATTTAAATTAATTAAACGTCTTAAACTAAAATATTTGTAACATTATTTATTTATATAACCTCGTTTTAATCCCATTATAATTTAGTGTATGCGTAGCGTATTCCTACATGCTTTAAAATGAAATTAGAGACAAGAAATTTGTACGTTTAATACAAATTATAAATGGTTAATTTAATAAAGATCAGATACAAAAATAACCTTAAAACATATAATATTAATTAAACATAATGTTTTCTATTCTTAGATATAACACTATATCGTAAATTAACATGTTGTAAGCACAGTACTAAGAGTATTGTTATTATTTAATACAACTTTATATGTACTCACTATAGGAGTACTAAATAAACAAACTAGTGATACTGAATAAACTGAACGAGATAGCTTTACTAAGTTGTAAGTATTATGAGGAGTATAGTGAACAAACTATGATATTTATGCTTACATAATGTAGCTAAAGTAAAGGTTTGTTAAAAGGGTAGTAGGTACTTTGGCTACTACACAAATGACAAGGTGAATTCTGATCTTTAATGCAGTGTTGACTGTATAGTATTACGGTATAAAATGAGATGTTTATGTCATCAAGTGCATAGAACTAGTCGTTGTCGGTAATAACATTGATTAGAAAAGCAGGGAAGTAATGTATTAATGTTACTAAATACCAAAGCTCTTTCACAAAACTAATAATCAAATGACTGTTGTTTGATTTACGAAGTATTTTAGATAATTAGTATGAAGTAGACTTCACATTTACTATCTTCATCATCGATATGGTTTACGCCTCCAGGCTTATTTCAGCTTCAAACCAAAATAATCTCTAATTTCTTTTCAAACCGTATTTACTTTTTTATTAACTCCATCCAGGAGACTCCGTAAACCAAATACAGAATTTATTCTAAAAGTAAAAACTGATAGGTCAAAATATTATTTTATATAAAATCCATTAATTACCAATTTATTACTTTTATTACTTTATTATTTTAACTTTATATTTTTATTTTTTACTTTATTATTACTTTTTTGTTATTAGGTCTTACTTAGACCTATCTACTGACTTAATTAAGTGTGTCATCTATTTTTTTAATTAACAAGACTTAATTTACCACTGACGTTTTTAGTATTTAAAATCACATCGACAGCTTGGTAATTAGCGATTACTGGCTCTTTTGGTACTGCAATGGTCGGTTTTATCGTGTAAAATTTTCAGACCCAAGCCGGGAATCGGACCCTGGACCTTTCGCTTTTTAGGACAGCGCGCTAGTCACTACACCATGGAGGCGGTCACATCTGGTTTTACCTATAAATTTATTTTTAAAACAAACAACTTTTGAAATGAACCTTTGTATAACATAAAATATTTCATGAATCAAATATTTTATTAGTTTTCAAGTTGTTTCAACATCTTGGTTATTAGGACTACCTTGGGTTATGGAACAATAAGTTTTGACACGTAATAATTTCCAGACTCTAGTCTGTAATCAAACCAGGGACCTTTCGCTTTGTATTCAAGCACGCTGACCACTACAACACGTATATGGTCAATCAATCGAGTATTAATTTACCATTTAAAAAACGTAGATTACGACAATTGGCGGTAATATATTTATAATATATCTTCGTGAATAAAATAGGTTATCAAACAATTTATTGTTCTGATTAGCGATATAATAATCTTAATGTTAGGTGATTTTCTCTTTTTGACATTTAGTTTATGAAAAATGCTTTTGCTTTGTGTTATAAATTATTAGTTAAGAAATTTACAGTAGAAGATCTGTAACCTATAATGTAATGAAAAAGTAATTGAGACGGATAACGCTGGATAATATAGTATGATCGCTTAAAAATAAATTAAATATAAATATTATTTAAAAGATAAATTGTAATTATTTGTGTTAGAATAGTAGATGGATTTATTTTGAATAAGTATTAAATTATATTTTTGAAAAGTATGTAAACTCTTTTCAATTTTGCATGTAATATTTAATTTAATAACTAGACCATTGCTCTCGTCCGTACCTCAACACGATATTCCACAAATGATGGTATAAGTCTGTGGATAACGCGGGCGCAACGTGTAGTGATAGAATACTAGAATCTAGAAAACCCCCTCATCTATCCGGCACGCACACAACCACGTACTGGGTTTAACATTATTAGAATTGCAAATGGATTCATCCGGTCACTCACTTTGTCTTCCATTAGCAGGCAGACACATCTAATCTCTCTCTCCTCTCCCAACCCTCTCCCTTAAAAATAGATCCCTGAAATCCCTACCTACCACCAAAATTCATGATCCACACTAAAAACCGACAACCCGCTACCACGACTAACCCTCTTTCATTAATTAATTCAGTTACTGTTAACGTTTCACGTCATTTCCCGCCAAAAATCTAACATTAAAAACATTCGCAATAGCTAAATTTAGAGTTTGCTCGTGCATATCATATTTTACTATTCACATTTAACAATTTATCATTCCCATTAATTATAATTTGATATATGAAAATTTTCAAAACTACTTTACCTCGAATAATTATAGGGTAGACTTATTAAATTGAATTAAAATTGTTAATTAAGTAACATTTAGAACGCGTACATCATGCGTACATACGTGTTTCCAAAATTTAGACTTATTTCCGTATCCACATTGTTTATCAGTCAACTCTGTTCATCACAATTTCATTATGAAAAAGTAAAATATGTCAGTCTCTAAAACCTTTGTCAGCAGTTATAAGCGAAATTTAAGTATTAATAGAACTTTAAAATTTACTTTTAAAAAATTGACTTAATCCAAATTGAAACTTACAAATTTTTCACACCATATCTGGGACCGATGGTACTCCTTTTGTAGTAAAACGTTGTTTTGACATGTAATAGTTTTGGGAAATTAAAAAGATAATTTAAAACTGAGAATTTATTTTATTTTTTAAGCAGTTTTGGCTTGTTTTGGGTAAAAGAAGTATTTTGACTTTAGTCAAAGTTAATTTTGTACCGCTCTGAGAAAGAGCTATAAACTGCAACGAGAAACATCCAACTACAGGTGGTCCGAATTCATTGACCTCATCATCCTACCTTATAAATGGTTCTTTAAAATAGGTTTTTTGAAAGCCTGGCCAAGATATAGATGTCTATAGAAAAGCTGATGATGCATATTAAATTGAAAGTCTCAGTAAGAAACACCATTCACAGGTAAATACAGTAATAGGTCTGAAACAGTGAGTGATTTCACTGAATGGTGATGGGCCGAACACACACAATAAGGCTAATAAATGATAGGTGGAAAAAGGAGATTCAGCAGTGGAGGCTGCAAAAGAGAGGTAGAGATTGTCAACGACCACCTTGAAAAAATGACTTGTATACAATGGCAGGATTTAACTGGGTAGAGCGCAGAGTAGGAAATCGTGGAGGCAAAGAGGTTAGACTTATTTTCAACACTAGATGATGAAAGTCTAATAAAGAAAAAAAGAACTAGATAGATCTAATAATATTGTAGATAAAGGGTTTGTCTATGAAAGATCATTACTACCACAAAGTCCAAGTTAAAATCCTGCAAGTATCGCATATATGTGCGCTTTTTGTATGTGCTATATTATATGAGCTTTGTGTTATATCGAGCTACGTATAGTTCGGAAAATATAACATGTTATAAAAGTAAAATATGAAAAATGACAGTTTTAAATGTTACATAAAACCAACTTTGTTTGAAGTTAGTTTGTAATAAATATTTCAATGTAGGGAAACTATAATAAAACCAGCAACTGCTAGTCTAGTAAACGACTAAACGGAAATGTAAAAAAAGAAACTTAAAACAAAATAAAGTTTTTAATTTAATAAAAAATGATCGTATAATGTATAACATAAAAAGCATAAGTAACTAATTACACTTTTAACCATTAAGTCAATACTAATAAAATGTTTTAAATTATAAAAAGAGAAAATTTATCACTAGAATATTAAGTAAATATTGTATTAATTTATGTGAAAAAACACAATTTTAAAAATAGTTATATCTATTCATCAATAATAATTTATTAATTTTGCACAAGAAATTTATATTGAATAATGAGCTAAATTTTATTACAGTAGGTTTTCGATTTACCGTACTAGTCTTATCGGACACTTACGTTAAATCCGAATCTTCAAAACAGGGTTGGGGGAATTTTTGTGTTCTTATAATGCACAGTAATCCTATTCACTTCGTTAGGATTTATAATAGGACATTAATCAAATTATAGAGATGTTACCTACTGAATATTGTTTAGGTCATCAGCCGAAAGAGTGGTTTATCAGTATGCCAGGCCCTCTAAAAACCACATAACCACCCAGCAAATGACTTGAACTTCATTTCATCACCTCAGGGTCTGGCTGTATAAAACTTCATTAAGAACAACCTAAAATAACGTTAACATTCACAACTAGACAATATGAATACGCTGCTTATAAACTGATAAATATCGCTAAGTTGCTGATCAAACCTCCAACAAATCCAATCCCACAAAGTAATCTTGCTCTTCAAATAATTAAAAAATGGGTAGATATCAAAAAATTTGTACTTTCATTAACATTTTCTGGAACAATCGTCTTTTAATTAAAAAGTCATCATTTAAAAACATTTAATTAAAATCAACCCCATATTTCTTGGTTGCTTTTTATCCTTTTCCGTTTTCTTGGTTTGGTTTCATATATAATTATTAGTAGAAAATAATGGTTATGACGTGTAATGGCTGAATGAACTCGGCAGCCAGAGCCCAAGCCTCGTTTTTTGCTGGTTACCTATAATGCAGGATTAATTAATATGTTATACTACATTCAGTATAATGTTAAATTGAAAGAAGTGTGTATCATTGTATGAAATAAATAAATTAATTACTCTCAGAGGAGATAACTCTGACTACCACTGTTTTTAAATTCTTCAGTCATATAATTGGCTGAACATGTGATAAGAAATAAAACTATGTTACTTAATACAGACAAAAATATGATAAATAACCCATAATCCGTAGTTTATTAATACAACTCATATTTTCTGGAATCAACAGGCACTATTGTTAATTCTCAAACTTTGATTTAAACACTATTGTTTTTGATGGTATTCAGTTTACGTTTATTTATTACATTTTGTAGCCTACACATTCTCAGAAGGAGTATTTACCACTTGACCAAAATAAATGAACAAAGTGAATAATTGCGTTAGAGTAAACGTTGCCGTATTAATGCATTACCGCAAGATACATTATTTAATCAAAAGAAAGTGACGTAAGGGGTGAGACTTACTTTATTTTTCAAATGTGTCACGTTAAATTCAAGTCACGGTAAATGCGAGATCGGTTAATCGAGTACCTACTGTAGTATCTACAATGACCTTATGTAATACACTATTATTATAACGTACTGAACGAGTAATTGAACCCAAAAAAATCATCCACTATTTATGAGATTTTAACGCAATAAATAAGTAAATGCGTTATTCAAGGCATTAATGATCTGAATAAATAACAAGGATTAATCTGGTTTAACTAGAACAGATCGGAACGTTCCAGTACGATCGCCTGAAGGGACGTATTCAACAATATAGTTACACCACCTATGACTCGATGGGTTAATTGCTTTATGTAAGTAAACATAACCTGGAAATCAACCTAATTACAGTTAGGTTGGTGTCTAGTTTGAACGCGAGTTCCAATAACTACTGTATTCTGCGGAAATCAATAAAAACTAATATATTGTGACATGCTAAGAAAATTGTTATATAGGCCTAATACGTATATGTTTTATAGAATCAAATTGTTGTTTAGGTCATCAGCCGAAAGACTGGTTTAAACCTCTAGAGATTTTTTAAGGAAAACGAGGACTGAGGTGGTTTGCCTTTGTCATATATAGGGCCTACCTTTGTCATAATATATGTATATACATATATTTTTTACCCTGCCAATGACACCTCACTTCATTCACCAAAGGATTTGGCTGTATAATGAAATTCATTACTCTCGAGGAGATAACTTTGACTAGTGTCTTTACACCTCTATCTTTTCTGTTCTTAAATTATTCAGTCATTTAATTGGGTGATCATGTGATAAGAAACAGAACTATTTTTAATAGCCCTGGAACTTACACATTCAGTACAAATAATCCAGCACTTCACTTGTATATCATATAAATTTTTTATGGCCAAAGATTCAATTTACCTTGAATACAATACCATGTGTAACTCATTGAGGTAATTTTAGCTGAAAGGAAACGTTAATTCTCTGAACTTATGATAAGAAACAAGCAGACGATTGATATTTTTACTATAAAACGATTGATTTAAAATGTTGTTCGGTAAAAACAATATAAACTTATGCCGTGTGCGGCAGAAGTCGCTACCCGTCCCTAGAAAATTACATGCTCACTTACTGAAGTGTTGGGGGGTAACCTTGAACGCCAGAACGTTTACACATCTGCCGTTTCAGTTTTACTCATGTATTCGTGTTAGTTGCTACCCCCACTTATTCATTTGTTACTGTTAAAGACGTCTTTCATTATGAATAAATAGAAAACTGTCACTTCAACAGAGAGTATTTATTGTACAGCAGTGGAGAAAATTTTATTGTAATTACGATTAAGTACGTGATGAGTTCTGCATAAAATTTCCTAATGTTTCGCCGCCGAGTAGGAAAAGTAAGTATAACTTAAATAAACGCTTTGAAAGCAAAGGTTCAGTCAATGATTTACCCAGATCTGGTCGCCTTGTATTCGTTACTACTGAAAAAAATTTACACCAGGTTGCACAATCATTTGTCAATTCTCCAAATAAATCAGCATGATGTGCTTCCACAGAGTTAGGAATTTCGGATAGAAGTGTTAGAAGAATGTTATCAAAGTTAAAAATGAAACCATACGGGCCGGTTTTACTGCAAGCTCTACATGAAGACGATCCTGACCGACGCTTAAAATTTTGTGAGTGGTATACGATACGTGATGAAGCGGATTCTATTTTTTTAAGACAGTTTTGTGGTCTGATGAAGCGACTTTTCAATTAAATGGTAAGATAAACAGACATGTCTGTGTGTACCGGTCTGACCGAAATCCCTTCCAAGTCATTGAAAAAGAATTAAATGTTCCAGGCATCAATGTTTGGGCAGGCATTTGCAGCGTTGGTGTGATAGGTCGTTATTTCTTTGAAGGTACTGTAACAAAAGAAAAGTACACAGATATGCTGAAGGAAGTTATGATTGAACTAGAAAATAGTCCTATTTTTGAGGGTATTAGGCATAATCTTATCTGGCAACAAGATAGTGCGGTTCCTCATTATGGTTTAATCGTTCGAGAATTCCTGAACGAACATTTCAATGAGTGAATAGGCAAATGCGGTACTGTTGAATGCCCGGCAAGGTCACCAGATCTTAGGCCGTGTGATTTTGCCGTGTGGGGTATTTTAAAGACAAGGTTTTTGCGACTAAACCAAGAAATAGGGAACATTTGAAAGACTTAATCGAAAAAGAGTTTCAAAACGTTTTCGGTAACAATTCACAGCTAAGTGAAACGATCTGTAAATCAGTAGCCTAACGTGCTTTAAAATGCATCAAAAATAACGGTGGACACTGAGCAGTTCAATTGAATCACAAACATAAGATATATTATTATCTTTATTGTCATTAAAGGAAATACTAGAAGTTAATTAGTTGTGATGCTCATAACCTTGCAATAAATGTTTGGGGTAGTGACTTATGCCGCACCCGGTGCCTATATGTTAAGAAAATTCACGGTTGAACTACCTTAGTTAAAATGATTACAATCTACTTAAATCTCAATATTCGCCGTTTTTAACCGTGCATAAAACTTTTGTAATTGTAAACAATTTTATAGCTAACTACAGTTAATTGGATATTTACGTTTTGTCGTGTCACTATTTCTACTGTCGTTGTTTAAATTTTCAGGGGCTGTTTATAATTTCGACATAATTTTGAAGTTTGAAAATATTATTAGGCCTATATACCACCACTAAACCGAGGGAGTTTGAATGATTTTGTAGTTTTTTTTCTGTCAGTTGTTTTGTTGTCTAGGTTTTTAATGTGTAATGTTTACAAACATTAAAAAAATAAATAGCAAGAATTTTACTCGTTCATTTACAGCTATTTAAGTAGGGTAATACTAATGATCTGTCTATGAAAATTTTTGAAGAAAACAAATTATAATAAATTCCACGTTCGGAAATAAAATTATCGTTGATAATAAAATATTATCTATAATTATATTAACAGGTGAGTCAAAGAAACGGGAAATTTTCAAATTTGTGTTGGTAGCCGTGGGCGATTGTTAGCAATGAATAGTTTATCAATCCAAGTCATCTTGCCATTTAGTTATCATGAATACTTGGATTTGTGCGCAATGTCCTTTTGCGATTAAAGCTTTTTACAAGAACGACTGTGTGAAGGCGGTACGCAGAAAATTCCGCCGTCATTTTAATTTAGGACCCTACGGTCGTGTTCCATCAACACATGCAATAAACACGCGGATACGTAATTTGGAGGAATCTGGTTCGGCAATGAAAAACTAACTTCCAGGCCGTGTGCAAACTGCTCGTACATCAGGCAATATGCAGGCTGGTCAAGCTGCTCTCATAACAAATTCACCTCTGTCAATCCGTCGTCAATCAGTGTAGATACAGTTGGATAGTTCTAATATGCTAAGAATATTGATGCGAGACTTGCATTGTCAACCATACAAGTTTCAGATCGTCTAGGAACTGAAACACAACGATCATGTGGAGTGTCGACAATTCTGTTGAGATTTACGTCAAACGATGCACAATATCCTGCAAGATATCATCTTCAGGAAATAAATTATGCTGTGTTTTTACTATTTAATGAGAAAAACATTTATAAAAATTGTTTTTCTTAAAATTATTTGATTTTAAAAATGTTCGTGATTTTGAATCACCCTTCATAATTTATGGATCGTTGAAAATGTAATAATGGTGGATACATAAAATTATACAAAAATATATTATAAAGAATAAAATTTAAAAGTCTGATTTTACATTAAACTCGGGAAAAAAATTTAATTACTATTTGAAAGACAATAAATGTTTTCCTGCAGTCAAAAATGATCAAAAAGCTTATTATACATTATTATTATTAGCTTTATTTAAAAAAACGCACATTTTAAACCTTCTTAAATTTTTAAAACTTCTTATTTTGCTAATTTGAGTGATAAGGACAGTACTGTTTTTACCTTCAGGTAAAATAAATTTTTTAACTAAAGGTTATGAAGTATTATAATCACTATGTAGTACCTTCGCGATTTCTTTAATCATTTAATTAAATTATAATAATATTATGTTTACCTACTTCTACTACTAATATTTGGCATCTCTTAGTCTGCACATAATCTCCATCATAGTGTTGTCGTTGTCATCTTTAGCTTCATCTACTACATGTTTTAAAACAATAATGTAACAGTTTAGTATCTAATTTAGTTTAGTTAAGTTTTGTTCAGAGATAAGTTTTTGAAATACACTACTGAGTGTTGTTTTTGTTTTCATTCAAAAAATGTTATAATTCAGACTATTGTCGTTTTTGCTTAAAGGTTATATTTGCATTTAAACAATGATTTGGAAAGAGTTACATCTAGTTAAAAAATAAAACATACTAATTGGGAACACATAAACTGGATAAATTCTCTATAGTTTTCTTTGAAATACGGAAAAAAAATTGAAATTAAATATGTTGGACGCTACTTGAACGCCGCTCTGCGCTGATTATAAAATCTAAACTATTACTATACAAAGTTTATTTTAAACAAATGTGGACCAATGGGCTACAAATTTATGGCACAGCTAAACCGAGTAACCTACAATAATTACAAGCATTTCAATAAAAATTTCTACGTGTAAATGACCAGTGCACCTTTTTATCAACAAAAAAACTCTACACGATAACCTTCAAATTTCGTTCATAAGTGAAGTAGTTATGTCCAGCTACAGCGGTTTTCACAGAAAATTGCATGATCACCCCAACGAATTGACAACAAAACTATAGGATGCATCACTACCAGGGAATCCGCAACGCAGGTTGAAACGGCAATGGGTCCGAGACTTCTATAACGTGATTTATTTTCTTTTTTTAATTTTATTTTTAGTTCTTCATTATTCTTCTAACATTGTTAATTTCTCATTACATTTTCTTGTCATCCTTTCTTTACTTTTATCAAATATGCTCGTTGTGTTTTATTATACAGTTGCAAATAAAGTTATTATATTATTGATAAATATTAATATATTTGAAATAAATTGATTATTTTTTATATCTTACATGTAAAATGTACTTAATAAAATTAGACATACAGCTTTTGTAATATTCATGTACTTTCAAAAAATAAAATTCTTAGGCCTAGAATATGTAAAATTCACAGTTTTCTTTAGCAGCACACAGAGATTCCAAAATTGCAGTATATCGCCTTTCAGAAGTTGAAAAGCAATAGCTGGGGTAAAGAAACTTTTGATATTCGTTGATAGAATTCTTGATGATACATTTCTATTTTACATGTTTTATAGAGTCATGTATGTTAGAAACAGGAATTCCTTTCAAATATCGAGAAGTTTTTGTGTTAGTTCATTTTGTATGGCCTACAATTTTTAAAGGTATAGTGACAATATGTACGTGTGATACTCAATTTACATGGGTATTATTCATTCATAAATTAACATTCGCCCATAACAGGCAGGTGGAGTGTTAATTTATTTGCACTCAATCTGCTAGTGTCAAGGCTACAAAAAATAATTCCCTTTCTTATCACGTGGTCAGTCAATTATGTGACTGAACTATTTAACAACAGAAGAGGTAGAGGTGTAAAAGACACTAGTCAGAGTTATTTCTTCTGAAAGTAATGAATTTCGTTAAACAGCCAGACCCTGTGGTGAATGAAGTGAATGTGTCATTTGCAGGGTGCAAAGTAGATTCTTTTCAGAAGGCCTGGCATGCTAATAACCATAGGCTACTTTTGTACTTAGTGACGAAGGCAATGGTAACCACATCACTCCTTGTTTCACTTAGTAAAATATCTAGAGGTTCAAACCAGCCTTTTGGCTGTTGACCTAAACAACAACAAATTAACATGAGGTTTTCAAAATTAATGACTTGTTTGTATATTGGGGATTTTTCCTTTACAACATTTTTGGTTAATTCAAGTACTGCCAAGTCTTCTTTGATTCTTTTTATTCATTGGATGTTTGAGTTATAGAGTTATACAGTTTTCCACTATTCTTCTTATCTTGACATATGGTTTTAGGGAAGTAAATTTTTAATCCGATTCTTACTGTTATATTTGCGAAAGATGTTACTTGCCGTCTGGCTTCTGGCACCTCATCTACAAGGAAGACTAGAACATCTGCAAACTCTAGACCGTTATTACACTACATTATCATACTACTATTAATAGACTATATTATAGTTATATTGTCGTTTTATTATACTTGAAAATTAATATTAAAAGCTTAAAAAGTTTGCTGAATATGTACAATATACAAAATATTTTTGTACAAGAAGAAATAACAAAAAAATGGTGATTAAATTCCGTTTTATTTTTACCTTATGAAAACTGATGTGGCAGTGAAACGTTTAAACATTACCATAGAAGTAAAATAATTTAGAGATAATGAACTTCATCAATCATTAAGCAGAAAATTTTAATAAATAAATAAATGTTTTATGAATGCGTGTACTTTACTACGTTTTAGTAGAATATTGAAACGAGTAAGTAAGTAAGCGAGTAAGTAAGAAACGAAAAGGGGAGCTTAAATTTGGATTTTAAGCCCACTAGAAGATTAGCTGTCATTTATAATAACGTCATTATTTCAGTTTCGTTGTTCCTGCTGCCTCCCACACTTTATATTCTTCTTCTTTCCTATTTTCCGTTCAACCGTTGACGTTCATCATTTATATTATTAAAAATTTACCATTTTTAACATAATTACTCCGTTTTAAACGCAAACGTAAAAGTGAATATAAAAAGACATAATTAATTTTTACCTCTTTACAAAATATGAGAGGTAAAATGGGTTACATTTTTGTGAACAAATATTTTGTTTTAATACGAATTGTATACAACATTAACAGAGCGTCCGAAAGAAAATATACAATATTAATGTTGTAGGGTAGCTTTTTTGACATAAGAAAAGCTTTCGATAAAGTATAGCATTCCTGTTAACTGATTAAATTGAAAGAATATATTTATTTCACTATTTTACTTAAAACAACCTTATCTGACCATCAGCTTTTCTCAATTAAATTTTAAACAATAGAAATCAATTTTTATAAATTATAAAATTATAAATTTTTAACTACATTGGAGTTTCACAAGACACCGTTCCTGCTCCCTTCCTGAACAGCTTATACACCCTGATATAGCTACTGACAAACACTACAACAACCACTTTCGCTGACGATACTGCTAAACAGCAGTGATTAAACAATCAGTCCACGAAGATCTAGCAACATAACCTGAGTACCTGCAACAACTTTTGGACAAAATACAAGACTGAAGTTTTTCTTCAGTCATGACAAGCATAAAGGAAAATTCATCTACTCATAAATCGCAACAAATTGTACATAGAAATAGATTCTATATTTTGCTGTAATTAAACAAAAATCTGAGTGCTACAGGAAAATCTACATTCGTTCACTATGAATATATCGAACAGTCTTTCAGCCAATTACGTGTTCAAAGTATTCCAATTTACTCTTTTTAAGGGTGCCTGTATTGCCAATGATCTTATCTATATAATGGAGTATTCTGAGGTGGAGATTTTCCACCCAAGAAACTTTCAATCTTTCAACCTTATTCTGCTGCACCACACCTCAAACGCATTAATTCGTTTCTATGTCCATCACTGTTTAAATTTCAAACCATTAACAAAAATACATCAGAATTAAAAACACGCATTGAAATAGACACACTTGTAAAGAAAAATTCGAGGTATCTACTGCAAGGGACTCTACTCATTTTCCTGCTATGTATAGCTACGAGCTCGTATATGAGCTTCTTCTATTCTTGACTTTATCTCCGTTCAATATTACTTTCATTGCTTTTTAACAAAAAGCTTATTATTATCTAACTTCATGAATTTTTCCAGTTTTTGCAGTATTTTTTCCCTTCACAGTAATATGGCACTTCAGATTATTCTGCTTACAAATTTACAAGGACCTTGGTCTTTCCGACGTCCACATACAAACCAACTTCCGTACATCTCTCAATAAGCTGTTAAGTATGTTCTGCAAATTCTTCCTACTGGTTGCCAACACGACTGTACCATCTGCATATCTTCAATTGCTTATAACTTCTCCTTAAAAATATACTCCTGTCTTTCAGACAAAGATTTTTGAAATATTATTTCTTGATATGTTAGCCGTTAATATTTCAGTTAACTACAAGAAATTCCCTCAGTCAAATAAAAACAATATTTTATTCACATAAAATTTTATTATTATTAGGTATGTGATTTTTAAATGCGTAAGTAAACTAAATGGAGGGTAATATTGCGGAGTGAATTTTAGGGGGAGACAAAAGTTAAAATATATAAAGCAAACTACAAATGATGTAGGGTGTTACAGATGTGTAGATATAAAACGACTGGCGCAAGGTAGAACAGCTTGGAGAACTGTATCAAACCAGTCAAGAGAATGATGACTAAAAACGTAACTGAATCACAAAAAGTATGACTGTAAATCTGTAGGTAAATGTTTGGAGAAAAACTTTTGTTATTTAAACCTACTTTGTCTAAATTATCATTAAAGTAACACGTTATTGACCTGGAATTTTACAATTAGCATTAAGTTCTGACTTAAAGTACTAAAAATTATGTTCAACATTAAGAGATTATGTCAAGTGTCTGGGTTTGGGGTAAGCAATAGGCTTAAGCTATAAGGAAGTAGTTTAGATGGCCGATTCGTGGTTTAATGGGCAGACACTTAACAGTGTAGATTCTCAGACTCTTAAGTCTTAAGTGAGTGAGAGAGATGAAACGATGTTACGCTGAACAATTAAGACAAGTGCTTACTACAAGCACAACAAACCCACTAAACGAACGACGAAGAGTAAAGAAAAAAGTGGAGAAACATAAAAGTTTGTTAACGTGAAAAGAGAACAGAACTGCGAAAAGAACCTATACCATGTTGTATTTTGTCGGAGAAAGAATGAAAAGAAGTCTTCCGTAAACACTTTAAATCACTGGTCAGAGAAAAGCAAAATGGCCACGTAGGTTATATAGAACACCAGCATGCACGTTCCTTCTACGTCTACTTAAAAGTAAATTGTTTAAAAGTAGGCCAATGTATTTGTGCTATTTATATTAATAAAAATAATACCTTCATTGCCTTTGTAATTTTGCAATTCTTTTGTATTGGAATTTTCATAATTTACATAAAATGAACAAAATTATATAAATACATAGTTTTATCATAGATTGGCCAAGTCGGTAAGCTGACAAAGATTCGGTAAGATGAGCACTGAATTCTTAAATTACGCCGTTTAGGAAAGGCGTCTGTTTGGATAAACAACTAACAGCCAAGTACGGCCGTATTATTCAAATTTATTTGTATGAAATATCAAATAATTATTCAAATTTTCTTTAAAAAGTATTTTTCGCCACTCATTTTAGCATACTTCTTACCTTAAGAAAGAGCTGAGAATTCCCAACAGTAGAGCGTTCCGTTACTGAAACGATTTAATGAAAAGAAACGTTAATTTAAATAAAACTTATTTATTTACTTTAGTTCGTATCAACAATGTAAACACTACATTCAAAAAAAACATAGCTCGAGTTTGTTGGCATTAATAAAAACAAATTACTGCTCTTTCTCCAACAATTTTGTTTATTGTTTTAAACAATATAATAATCTTCAAACAGTCGTATAAAACTTAAAATAATTAGATGAAATAGTGAAATAAAAATAAGTGAATAAACATTATATTATAGCTATTATTATGCTATTATAACTTCAAAATTTTATTTTTAAGTCATATGAGAATTTATCATTAAATTATTAAAGTTTAAACTTAATTCGTTGATTCATGTTACTAATAATACAAAATACAACCAACAAGGTTAACACAGTTTTTTTTTCTATGACTTATACTCGTACATATCTTTAAGTTACTGAACAATATTAAAACAACTAAATTTATGGGTTATTGAACGGAACAGTTGGGTTTATAATTGAACAGAGCCAAATTTATTTTATTTATTTAGGTTATACAGTACATACAGTATTTACTTATTTTCGACAAATAACTTAATATTTTTATATATAATTACTAATCTAAGTCTAATAATTCTATTTTCCAGCAAAGGAAAACCCTATTCCGATGGGGAAGAGCCACAGTCATACATTTTAATACTACCTAACTAAACGGTACATAGGCCTACAGTACTGTACAGTACGGTATAATACAGTACTACTGTATACTGTACCATGCGTGAGTCGCACTGTGCGACTCACGCACTTTGTTTTCTCTGTTGTTATTAATATAATCTGTCAGATAAAATGATGTGACTAATTTGTTTTCATATATGGTTTTCTGTTCATTATATAATATCAGACCAATTATTTGTTTAGTTAGTTGCGTGCGTACGTATATTATAGATTAGTGAGTTTTTCCGTTTAGTTTTGTAATTTAATTTAAAGTTTTACTGGGTCAAATTAAATAAATATTTTAAAATGAACTAACAGTTTGTATGTTTGTACATTGAGATAAGGTTGTAGGCATTTGTGTACATTAAAATTTGTAGACCTGGTTGAAAGAATAGGTTATAGATATACTTCATGGCGGAACCGTGTGTACACGTAGAGCAAGAGTTGTGCCAGTTCGAATTATCCACAGTATAACAATTTATAACAAAACTTTATTGAAAAAATACTAATTAAATTTGCAATTAATGTTTCAACTTAGCCTATTAACGAAATAATACAATTATAAAAATTAAATCAATTAGAAAACTTAAACTTAAATCAAACTTTACTAACAAATGATACTCGTCTTAAGAACCAAAAAGAATACCTGTCTACAAAAAATTGTTACCACCGCACCCGCAATTAGCGTAAATCAAAACCGGTCCCGTAAAGAAACTTTTTCGCATGGCCCAAAACAACATTTTTAGAATTTTTATTTTTTTGAAAAATCATTGTTTATTTTACATGGTAGAGTTTTATTTGAACGTTACATTCAACAATTCAGCTATTTACTGCCCACTACAAAGAAGTTTACTGTCTTTATACCTCCGGTCTAATAGTTTTTCTAACATTCAAGATTCTTTGAACTCTTTCTTCAATGATGGAACGTTGAAAATTGATCTAAAGTCACAAAATTACTCTACGCAACTCGCTGTCCCACTAGCACAAAATTTTCTGTGAATGTTTTGAAATATTTCCTAAATCTACAAAAGGAAATAATTAGAAAATTTGTTCATGTTTACAATGACTGTGAACAGACAGGGGCAGTTCTATCTTCTGTAGTCACTACCGCTATTACTACCTCTTATCTTGTGATATTATATCAATGACAGCTTTCGTGAGGCTTTAGAAGTAACTGTATGAACAGATAGTTGTACAAAGCACAAGTTAGTAAACCGGAATTGGTTACAAGTTATTTATTTTTGGAAAGAATTTGTATTATGTAAAACAAAATATTTAAAACAGCTCACCAACAAAGAAAATTGCTTTCATTAGATGAGGGCTATCAACTCATGTAAGAAATAATGTAAATAAGCTGTTACAAACTAGTGTTTGTATGCAAAAGATGTACTACATGTACGATGTTGGAATAATTATTTAAGTACTTACTTGCCACTTATATGATTTCAGGTAAAGTGTTAAGTTTCTTTAAGGTCAAAATTACATTTCTTCTGTTATATATTTTTTAGTAGTTATTTTATCAATATATTCCGGTCAGTAATTTCGTATCGTTAGGTTTGATGATGGTGTACAGAAGAATGAAATGTGTAACTAATATTTTTTTCAAATTTTTTATACTATTCTAGTTCTGTTCACATACATTTTATACTGTTTATCAATGAGCAACCAGAGATTTAATTTGTAATATAGGTCACAGAATAATTGCTAATTAAATTATATTTTGTAACTTTTGTTTTTTCCCGTTACGATGTATCATGATTTTAATCAACTTCAACTTTTTTAATTTGAATTGAATATTATTTTATATACAGTAAGTTACTTTTTGAAAAAGGCTGTCTTAGTCTGAATGATTTTTTTTTGCCCCTCTAACTTAAATACCTACAAAGTCTTTCTTGGCTCTGTGCATCAGTACAAGCTGCCCATTCCGCACTTCAAAATTTGATTTGTAATATTATTTTACAAATAATATGCCAATTAAGTTCACTCATTTATAATTAATTTTTCTATTTCATTTTATTCTCTAATAAAAAAACTGATAACATTCTTAGTTGATTATTAGGTTTCACGATATATTCATTATATTTTAATTAAAATACTTGAAAGAAATCTACGTTTGATCTTTCTCCACGGGTTACCTAGTATATGTCGTGAATTTGTTTTCTGTATAAACAGATTTATGAGGGCTTAAAATTTAGGACAAAAATTATAATATTGTCCTCTACTATATCTGCGACATTTATAAAAGTATGTCGTTGCGTTTACAGTGCTAGTGGTACTCCAGTAGGGAGGTTATTGGACCACATACGATCCGTGAGGTTAAAATGCTCTCTCTCTCCCCCGGCCGAGCCTAACTGCTACTTGTCGTCAGAGTTGGTGAGTATGCTAACTACATAAATTGAAAATTGAAAATAACATTTCATGAAAGGTAGATGTAGGCTATATAAAACTACCATTTCAATGTAATAAGCAATCAAACAACCACTTCTCAATGGCATGATTTATTTTTGTTGAGACTAATGTGTGTCCGATGTTTGTAGAAATGCAGAATAATCACTCCACACTGCTTTCCACTCCATCGCGGTGTTCTCGAGGTCAGAGCTACCATTAAAACTCAAGAATTTTGTACTTTGTTCTACATTTTCTGAATTCGTTTTTTGTAACGGTGTTGTGGAACCCTAAAATCTTTACTCCTAAGTTCAAACTGGTATTATGCCTGTTTTGTCTATTCTTATTTTATTCTCCAGAAATAAGTTTCAACTGTCCAATAATCGTTTCAATAACGAAAGTTTTTTT
This sequence comes from Catonia carolina, assembly GCA_035578175.1. Classification (NCBI taxonomy): domain Eukaryota; kingdom Metazoa; phylum Arthropoda; class Insecta; order Hemiptera; family Achilidae; genus Catonia; species Catonia carolina. The sequence goes on from JAQMRL010000001.1 coordinate 353,978,435, forward strand.
TAATTTGTGCCATGTTCTTGTAATATATAAATGTGTGTATTCCGCGCCAGTTATCCGTCGTAATGCAAGTTTAGGTAAGTAAGCTATAAGACCAAAAACCTTATAAATTGATTTTTAATTTAGAGTAATATTTTTTTGTAACTTGCTTTTCGCCATTTAATTTTCTTTTAATATCATTAAGGTTTACTATCGATCGAGGACGTCCTTTTTTCACTTTATTACAAGATTAGTTATTTATTGTTAAAAGAAATTCAACAGTTAATAACTTAGCCAAGGAACAAATTGATATATTAGGAGAGAGTAAACTAATAAAGGAAGTATAAAGTTCACCGTAAGAAAACTTTAATTAAATAGAAATTCTACATTAAAAATAATAATCATTGATCAATCAGTACTGACAACTGCAAAAAAATGTTATAAATTCTAAAATTATTCGTTGATGTCAAAAATTAACACATTATAAAAAGAATAAACTGTGTAAAATGTTTTAAATTCAGAAAGGAAACCGAAATTATTTTAGAATACCTACCAGTAATACTAAAATACCAGGGGAACGCGAATGGTTGATGTTTTATTAATTGTTGCTTTTAAATTAAAATAAATCGATTCATTTTATTTAAATTGGTTTGGATGTTGGCCAGAATAATAATAGAATGAAAGCCTAAATCCATGATTCCAATTATTTCAGATTCACAAATAAATTACTCAATGTGAACAAATTGAAATTAATAAAGTAAAACGCTGTAACTCACATACGTCGTAATTTTGTTAAGCTCACTGTAGAATTAAATTTTATTTGAACAATTGAAACATTTATACGTACGTAACGTTCTACAAAGATAAAATTTTAAATATTTTAATAATTCTTATGTATGTGTATAATTTTTTTATCATGTTAAAACAAATCAACGTTAAAATGGAAATTTTCTCCATGTTTGATACACACAAACATGATATTTATGCAATGATAATGGTATTTTTTCCATTTCTAAATTGTGTACGTTGCAATCTGTTCAATTAATAACAATAAGCAACTTCATGACCCAATGAGATGACGATGATGTGTCGTCTTGTACAGACCCAGGCCGACCATTCCAGAAAGAGTATGGTTAATTAAACCCCAACCTTCAAAGTACACTGTTAACCACTGTCTAGTATTCAAATCCGTATAAAAGTAACTACCTTTACTAGGATTTGAACCTGGAACCATCATCTTCGAAAATCAGCTGTTAAACAGCTGACTCACTGCGACGACGTTATGTCCAGACCAACCCGATGGGTCGATGATGGTATTTAGTATCATTTATTGCAGATTCTACTTTGTTTAGTTACAGACAATACATAGGATGAAACGTAATATTGAAAAATACCTTAAATATTTTACCTATATGTAACCGTCCATAAAAAAGGGACCTTATCTTCACTTAGCAGAATTTTCAAGAAGGCAAAAAACTGAAATTAGGTCAAAAAACAACATTTTCTGTTTTTTTGTTAAAAGTATTATTTAGTATTTTCGGTGTAGAAAAATAACCCTATTTTATTTTATTTTGAATTTCAAACCTGATTAAATTCCAAAAAATCTTCTTCTTCTTCTTCCACTTTACGGATTAGGCAAATTGCCTGTTCCCACATCACACCATCTTTTTCTTGGCCTTCCCAAGCTTCTTACACCATCTGGTTTGTAATTTAGGGCTTGGAAAGGGGTCCTTTCAGGAGTCATTCTGTATACATGTTGCTGCCACCTTTGTCTAGGCTATATATCCACATTTTATCCAAGACTGACTCCTTTCTTTCTAGTTCTTGCAAGATGACACTATTTCTAATATGGTCTCTCCGACTGCAACCTTTCACCGCCCTCATGTATCTCATCTCAGCTGCTGCAATACGACTTAAGTCTCTCTTTCTTGGCACCCAGGTCTCACAACCATATAATAGGATCGGCACAGCCATTACATCATACATTCTAAGCTGTGTGTCATTCCTGGCCCGATGTTTAAATGTCCTGTTGATGTAGCCACAAACCAGTTGGAATCTACTTATTCTATTATTTATTTCCTCGTCATAGCTATATGTTATGTCCACCCCAAGGTACGAGAAACGTGACACTTGTTCCAATACTTTATCTTGCAGGACTATTTTAGTTCTTATTGGAACCTTACCCTGAAAGCCCATTACTTTGGTTTTCCTGACTGACACGGCCATGTTATATTCTTTACATGTATTACTAAGAATATTTATAGAACGCTGCAATTCGTCTTCCGATTCTTGAATGATAACTTGATCATCCGCGTATAGTAAAGTGTTAACAAAGAAGCTGCCACTCAACTCAAGACCTTCATTTCCATACTGTTTCCACTGCCTACAAATATCATCCATGTAAATGTTAAAAAGAGTTGGTGAGAGGCCACAACCTTGTCGTACCCCCCGGTTAATATTTTTAAAACCTGTTGTCCTGTTATTTAGTTTTACTGCTATTGCTGAACTCTTATACATATTAGCAATTACATCTGTTATATGCTGCGGGTAACCTCTCTTTTCCATTATTTGCCATAGTTTGGCTCTGTTCACTCTGTCAAAAGCCTTATCATAGTCTACAAAGGCCACATGTGTTTCTTTATTAAACTCAACTCTTTTCTCAAATATCTGTTTTAATGAGAAAACTCCATCTATGGTCGTTCTGCCTTTCCTAAATCCATTCTGCTCCTCTCCTATAATGCAGTCCGCAATTGGAGCCAGTCTTCCATTTACTATTTTAGCATATACCTTATACATACTGTCCAGGAGACTGATCCCTCTGTAATTTTCACATTGAGACCGATTACCTTTCTTAAAAAATGGGAGTACTAACGACTGTGTCCATTCACTAGGAATCACGACTTGGAGCCAGCATTCATTCACCAGATGTAATAGTTTTAACTCCAATAACGTGCCACCATATTTCAAAAGTTCTGGATTTATTCCATCTTGACCGCATGCTTTACGATTCTTCAACATCCCGAGAGCATCCTTCAATTCTTTATATTAAATTGGGTCAACTTGTCTTCTAATCTTCTATCTAATCTAATCTAATCTAATCTTCTTGTCCAAAAAATAGAAAATAATTATTTATGTCAAATAGGGAAAACGGACATGAAAAAAGTAAAAACAAGCACTGGAGAATATCCTTCCAAAAAAATAATCAAGATTGGTGCCTCCACACTTAACAAGAAAATTAGTTTATGCCTATTTTCAGTATCATTAGCTTATGATTTTTTATTAGTTTCCTTAATATTATTTCAATTACTAATGCAATTTTTTTAAAAGGGAAAACAAATATTTTGTAATGTTTTATCTTTGTTGGGTGTTAAAGTTACAATAAAATTTTTCAATTTTTTGTCCGTCCGTAAATTTTTACATTTGACATGATCTCAAAAATTTTGCTACAGGATTTTAACCATTTAAATGATCAATTATTTAAGTACATCACTGGATTCAGTACAACATTTGAAGTAAGACATGACATATGGCCACGACAAGGAATATAAATACTAATATAAATGTACTAATTGAAAAATATTATCATTAAAATATTAACCAACTTTAATTGCCATTTTCCGAAAACAAGTGTTTCTTAACATTAATTTTTCCAACTCTGTAACAGTTTTATAAATATGATAAAAAAATTAAAGTATCAATGTTTTCAGCATTAAGTTTTCTGTAAGAAACACTCATAAATTCACTTTCGACTTGGTGAAAGTAAGGACCCTTTTCCTATGAACGATCACATATGATAATAGGTTATCTTCTGGAAATTAGAATAAATAATGATGATATACTAAAACGAATGACATTCAGTTCATAGAAAAGTTCTTAATATATATCATTTGAGTCTGCATTTTATTAACAATTAATTTTGTGTATAAAAATTCCGTACTGTCATATCTAGTACAAAACTTTTGTCAAAAAGGTGGAGTATTAAATACAGTAGGCCTCGTATAATATTGTTTTGTTTGAATCGATATCTACTGCAATTATTTGCTTAATAGGACGTTTGAAAACCTAATTATATTAGTTTCGTAGATTCGTAGCAGTTCGGCATTTCATTTGCTACATAATGCTTCAACTTCCTGTTTTCTTTAGGAGTAAATTTTTGTCTAATGTTTTATAACATATGTTACTACAAAGAGGTCACCTTGACTAATATGCACTCGTATCATTTCTTTTGACATAACAATCATCATATATTTCCCTACGTGTATGTTGACGGTGAAAGCTTATGAAAAAAATGTAGAGGTTAATTAATTAAAACCGTAAATTAATAACAATGAAGCTACGGAGGCGAATGAAGTATCCGTACTATAAAAACGATCAGTGAAGAAAACAGTAAAATTATCAGTGCTCGTTAGTTTCAGCAATGGTGTTAGTTTATAGTACTGGAAGCGAGCTAACGGTGTATTGTAAAAAAGTATTTCCAATTTAACACATATTAATGTGTTTATAGACAAAAGTTTTAGTAATAATGTAGTAATTTGTCTAGCACTACATATTTGTATGCGAGTTTAATGGCGCCTATCTGCAAGGGTGTATTACATTAAGTGGTGCAAGTGTGACTTATTGCTGTGGAACATATGTATCGAATGATGTAACCTATTGTAGACCAAGTTGAAATGAGGTTATGGAATCATGTGTGCGTTTTCACACCGACATATGTATACTATACTAAATATGTACACAGAACATTTAGTGTAGACATTTAACCTGTTAGACGTACATGTGTGTAATGATATACAATAATACATAATGTTAATTGCAATGTGTATTATGTAGTAAGGGAATAAAGGATTAAACCTTACATTGGAATTAATTTACAATGTTCTCGAAACTGTTTTGGCTTGTAACCAATGTTCACTTAGCGTGTAATTATTTGGTACTAACTACAATTATTGGTAATTAGTATTATTAGATGGGTTGAATTCTTTTGTTTACTCGAAAGCTTTAAACCTAACATATTTATACATAGCTTACGTTTTATCTGAAATTTACAACTATTGGTATAGGTATTTATGACATAGTTAGTTGAGACTGTTAGAGTAGTATTGGCCATGCATTTCGTATGGGAGTTTGGAACTACTATACATGATGAAAACATTTAGTTAGCCTTTCCAAACAAAAATAAATTGTGTATACTATATTTATTTTGTGATTATTATTGTTATATCGTAATCTATACAATACTTCAGCGGAAACCAACCAGCAATGTTTTTACGAATATTATGATTATTTTTATTTATTTATTTATTTATACTATGTTTTTGGTTTAACGTCCGACAGTTTTTCAATTACCGCTAATGCAGACGGTGAAGAATGAAATGAGTTTTTTGTAACGTATGAAAATATGCCGGGCCTGAATGGGATTCGAACCCAAGATAGCATGATGAGAGGAGAGCTTACGAATATTATTAAACAGATAAGTTAGAGTTGCTGTTTACGTCAACAGCTGAAAGGATAGTATGAACTTTAGAGGCTTCATGAAGTAAAAAGCGAGGAGTGTGGTGGTTTACCTTTCTCACTGAGTTGAAAGAGTATGCTTATCAGGATGCCAGGCTCTCCAAAAAAACACCCACTTTCCACCCTCCAAATGATACCTTCACTTCAGTCACTACAGGTTCTGGCTGTATAGTGAAATTAAGACACCTCTACCTCTTCTGTTTTTAAATAGTTCAGTCATACTATGTTGTAAGATTATAAAGACAGTCAAGACATGTTGACTATATGATAAGAAACAAAAGTATTTTTGTAGCAATGGAACCAACAGATCGAGTGCAATTAATACTCCACCTGTCTGATATGGGCAAAAGCTAAAGTATAATTGTAATAATAAAATTCAATTAATGATACTGTATGTCTAAATTTAGAATATTATGTCATACTGTTTTTATACTGAGCGATAAAAGTTATAACATCACAAGAAATTTTTTTTTAATAAGTGGATTAAGGAAAGAGAGTGAGGAAGGAGAGAATTTTTCCCTGAAAATTCACTGCAATGTGTTCAGAACACCTAGTAATTCTACTTATGTCCATTTGAACAGTACTATAACTATACTAAAGATGCTATTGAGTATAAATTGGTACGACAAATTGTACAGAAGAATGCTAAATTCTGAATTTACTAATACATGTTTTCACTTCAAAACTAACGCACGTCTATGTGGACACCTGGGTTGAGCTATGTGATTAACGAACCCTAGTGAACTGAAGATAAAAAACTATTCAGCAGAAAAGCTAACCATGAGAGTGAATTATCTTTCCATCATCAAGGTTTCAGCCACCGGTAACAAGAGGACAGCGGTTGCCCAGCAAAGACCGTGTGAAAGAGCTTCTTAAGAAAGGTATTGTACGCTAAAAATATTCTCCAAGGATCATACATGCAACACTGATAGTCAGATTCTCCAATGATATAGCCTCGGCCCCGGTATGGAGAGAATTGAAAAAAAATTGGTAAGTTAGGTGAGTGGCTAAAAATACCTAAAATACTCTTTGTAGGGATCCTACCGACCGAAGCACAAGAGAATATCACGGCCTATCTACTTCCAGGAATGTGCTACTAGTACAGCCACCCTTGTACAGAAACCGTCTGATTTAGTACTCTGGGAGAACCCCAGGTATCAAGACATTTTCCCAATAAAGTCATCAGATCGGCGCTTATGACTCTACTGCGAGTATTGTGGGATGGTTTTTAAGGCCTTTCGAACAAGGTAAAGCTCAGTTTTGACAACCTACAACTAACATTGAGCAGAGACGCTGTACACCACTGCTTCACTCATCCCCTCGTCTCTTTCTCGAATTTTTGATGAAGCAGCCGTTACCTCAACTTCCTAATTGGTTTTATGTAAGAAGATTACTTTAACATTATCAAATCGTCAGCAGCCTGATCAAAAATACTGGTTTTTTTATCTTGAACAAAATAAAATTAAGAATATTATAATTTTTCTTACTCTATCTGTTATTTGCAACTATAACGTAAATAGAACTAGTAAATTGGAGAATTGATTTTTGCGATAGACTTTTATAGTATGCATTATGATGAATCATTGTAATTATGTTACATTTTTATTTGAGTAGAAAACTGACTATAATAAAATTTAATGAAACGTATAACCTAATCGTTATGTAAAAATGTGAATACCAGAAATGGAAAAAATTTTGCATTGGTACAAAATTTACTTTTATATAGAATCAACCTCTACATTTTTTCCATACTCTTTCACCGTCAATACACACACAGCGAAATGTAAGTTTATCTTTGCGTTATAACAGTTGAGACGGGTGCATATTAGTCACAATGACCTTAGCAGCAACATTCATTTATAAAACATTAGAACCTCCATCATCTATCCACGCTTTACACGGTCAAATGCTTTCTGATAAATCTATCAGACATGCAAAAACATTGCAGCCGATGTCCCATTCAGACAAAATGTTGTATTCAGACATCTTTAAAAGATAACTTGCAAACCAAACAAGATCTCTCCTGTACCGAAAGCCTTCAAAAATTCGAACTGATTTTTAAGCCAACTTATATAAGCCTAGCATAATCTATATTAAGTAAAATATTGACTTATAAATATAAAAGTAGTAACTGCTAAATGTCCAAATCTTTGAATTTTAATTTGTCATATTTTAGTCATTAACTGACCAGAGGTTTTGAGGCGTACCAAAATATCACCGATAAATAAACCTAAGACCTTTATGAACAAAAATATATGATAACAAATTATGATCCCCAAGTTATAGAAGGAAAATTCTGTGTAATACAAAAGTACTAGAAAATAATTACGGTCTTATAAATGCAAAAACTCAAAACATTGGATTTAGTAGGCAATATTTAATACAGTACAAAAAAAGTACCGTCGACGGTCAACTAAGGATTAACATTTTAAACAAATAACCATAAAATTCTACAAACACAATACAAATAGTATCATTACATGTAATACTATAAAAATTATAACCCCAACAACGAAAATAGATTGAATTATTTTAAAAAAAACATCTATTAGCAAAAATAAAAAAAACGAAATTTATTTTAACATATTTTTGATGTAAATTGAGAAAGGAAGCAATTAATCCTTAATAAGTGGCTCCAAGTTATTTTAGTGAATGATAAATAATGGAATTTAATATCTACGGTTCAAATTATCGGCTCATTCCATTCTGTTTTGAGTATGTAATTATTTTACATAAATTAGCTCACATTTAGGGAAGCTGAAGTTTATGAGTAACATAAGTCCGTATCTATTAATTACGAATACATACCACATAGGAATTAAAAGGAATTTCGTTGTGGTACATTATTAATTACGCTATGTTTGTAAACGAAAGATATTTTACTGTAATCAAAATCCAAACATAAAATAATTATTTCCGCAAACATAACTTAATATAGGGTATTATGTAAAAATATATTTAAATATTTTAAAGAACGTTTTCAAGAAATTTTAAAGCTTCTAAATTTTAGGTTAATTTATTGTCTTTTATTTTTAACACAGTACTGTACAATGAGTTGGACATTCGGTACGTAATGTGTAATTAAACGGGCGTTGGCAGATTTTACTATCAAGAGAAGTGGTACACAGTGGTACATTCTCCGTTTAGAACTACGGGTGTTGTCTGTTATTTAGATCAAGAGTTCTCTTTCAATTTGCGCTTGAGGACCGCGGCGTACAGGTAAGAAATTCCTCGTCGTCACAGGCTAGTTGGTTAGGGTGGTCATCAAGTCGTTCGCGAAATTTACTATAGAAGGAAGCGGTTAGTTCTATATTGTCGGAATTTTGATATCTTTACGTTAATTTAAAACAAAATAAAATAAAACAATTGAATTTTAGAAAACAGACTAACAAAATATATTAATAAATTTCTAATAATACCTAGTTCAAACCAATAGACTTACGAGATCCAGCTGTGGGGGTTAGCAAGTTACTCAAGTATAGTGTCGCCGACCGGGGCCGACGACACGTGGCGAAACCTTGCTTGTGAGTATGGTGACCCTGAAAAGGGCTGTTTAATTGCTTAGGAGGTTCTAAGAAGGACCATTTGGGTTTTGTGGTAGGCCCTGAAAAGAGCCGTTGTTGGTGGTCGGAAGCGATGAGCCAGAAGAGTGACAGCTCAGCTACCGGGTTCAGGCCTAGCCTTTCCTCATCGGCAGTTGGGCACCACTGTCACCGACTGCAGCGTGACAGTGGTGGCCCCCAGAACCCCGCAGTGTTGGGTCGGCGTAGACCGTTGGCCAATAGAGGCGTTTCTCTCCGGGTCGGCGAAGGCTGACCGGTGCGAGAATGTGCATTCGCCACCGCTAGCGAAGTCCAGGGATGGTGCGTCCGGTCTCGGTTTGGCTTGTCTTCTTCGGTCGGGAGCTCTTCTTTCTTCTTCTCCGGTGGGATGTTAGATGGAGAATGCCGCTCGCGGGCCAGACTGGCAGCTTAAATACCCCTCCGGCGAGTCCACTTCATAGTGGAGGGAATGCACTGCTGGCTACGCGCGTCTGTAGGCAGGTTCTGGGACCGTCTGCAGGCGCTGATATTGGTAGGGCAATCGGTGACAATATAAACATACGGCAAAGTTTTCAATATAAATTACTCAGAACTATCATAGTACCACCTTCGTACATAAAAATATTACGTAATATGCAGATAGTAAACATTCATACAGTTCAACACGAAATTAACATTAATTTTAAAATTACTCATTTTCTTATAATTTTATAAAATTCATTTCAAAATACCAAAGAAGACTCGACTTGCACACAAATCATTAGATCATCTCATTTTTAGGTAAGTCATACAAAATCCGGACACTGAAATGAATACGTTCTATGGAGTTCGGTTTACCTGGCAAGAAAACATATGAAATAAATTTACGAAATTCCTCCATTGGGAGGTTTTCCTCTATCATTTAAAGTAATCAGGGAGAAAAATATGTATTTATAGGCCTACTTATTGTTCTCAATAAAATTATATTACAGATTTTTGCTGCAATATAAAAACAATTTGTAATGTGAAGGATTTAAATGGCATTTGGAAGAAAACAATTTTTGTTTAAAGAATATGTTTTCTGTCCTTAGTGACTTACTTTCTTAGGGAAATATATGAAATAAATTTCACAGTGTAATTTAAACAAAAAAAATGGTATTATATCAGTTTTACTTTGAAATAAATACATTACCTACATTACATCTTTCTGTAAGAAAGAGGATTACAAATCACTAAATTAAAAATTAAAAAGCGGTATATATAAATTTTTTGTTGGAAAAATATGAAAATCTCAGTAATGAAGTATACCAAGACTTATTAGTCTCTAGAGAGTTTCTTAGCAAGTAGAAAAGAGTCTTCTCGACTCTGTAGTTTGTTCATGTCTTAGTAATGAAACATGATGGTAGGTTGCGCAAGCGTTCACCAATTGATGTGATGTTTATTCTATGTATTAGAGTGTATACATGTATACATAGTAAAATTATAGTTTATGTTCTATTGCGGATAACATAGAACAAGCATTGTGTGAAATTTACCGTAAAGCAGCCTATTCTAATCTCTGTTTATCCATCGTTTCTATCTTGACTGGTTACAATATTTAACAGTACCATTATGTATAATACTACACTGCTAATGGATATTTGGCAAGCACTGACTGATCTAATCCAACAGAATTCTAAGATCCGTACGTATGGCTCACAATTATATGACAAAAGTCATTACTGTATTTTAAAGGTTAAGGAAACTTTAAATATAAAACCAAGTATACTAAGTGCTACAAAGCGGTTACTTTCTCGAACAAATTCTTGGTATTACCTACCCTCTATTTTAAATCTAACACTATACTGCACAAACAGTGGATTTAACAAAGAGATTTTCAGGTGCAAATGAAGGAGCAATTTCTAGTAGTTTTTTCTTCCAGTTTCACATAAATTCTTGTATTACTTTGTATTTCAATGATGAAACATCAAAGCTTAATAAAAATTTGATTTAAATATCTGATTTTTAAGTTCTAAAATTCTTTTAATACTTTAAAGGGTAAACATAATAACTTTGATACTATACTTTGATTCATAATACTTTGCAACTATAAACATGATAATTTTGATACTATAATTATTGTACAAAACAATCAGAAGTAAAAAATACAGAATAAAACGCACTTCACGATGTAATTAAACCAGCTTAAATCTTGAAATTGTTCATAAAAAATCTAAAATTTTGTTAAAAATCAAAACCTATAATTGTCTATACTATATTTAAATTAAACTATATAATGTATAGTATATTTCTGACATACTATGTCAGAAATCTAGAATTTAGACAATAATAAATATAAATATTATTTCTTAATATTATGATGTCATGAGATCCAAGCAGTTTTAATAACATAAGAAAAAAAATTGATAATGGCTGTTTATTTATAGACATGATTTATAGACGCAAAATTTATAGGTTTACAAAAAATTGTATAAGTTTATGATTTACGGGTTAATATTCCTAAATTACCGCAGTCTGTCTGTCGCTTTGTAGGGGTACGGAAATTCCGTTACGGTGAGAACAATTTTACACTTATACCCCAACGAACTAAAGACTGCAGGTGAGATCTAGCCAATAACAGCCAAGGTCGGATGTGAGGTTGCCCATTCACTAAGTCACACTGTTCCACCGACCTCCAGCTGACTTTTTATTAGGCTGTCATCCACAGCAAGACCACAATGTGACAACGCAGAATACGATTAACGATAGTCAATTGGCTCTGTGCTGTAATATAGGTCATTATGCTCTGCATTCATCTGCGGTCTCTAGTTCTTTAAGCTATAAATACATTTTGTAGATGAGTTTTCATATTCTGAAATTGGACTGGAGAATTTCTATATGTAAATGTGAAAAACTTCAGTCTCTAACGTCACTAATTCTCCAAATTTCTTATCAATGGGGAGTTGAAATTTGTAAAATTTGACGCTTAGAGGTTAAACTGGAAAACTGTGACAGTTACATATTAAAATTTGCGTCTAAGTAAAAAGGGCGTAACTACCCTAAAACAATACTATTACTCCTTAGCGGGTGGTGCATATGTAATTTTCCTTAACCAGAGTGAGCTAATGCTCAGTTTTTTCCACAGATGAAGTATTTAAAATTTTAAGCACGATTGTTTTTATGTCCTATGATACGGCAAAAATCTTTAACTCAGCAACTCAGTAAATTTCCAAGTTAATGTTCACGTAAACGAAATTAGGTCCTATTTACTCAGCATTCAAAAGAGGATTTTTATTCTATCAGTGTACCCATTCGTCCAGATTAACACGTCCAATAATATAAGTCGAAGCACTCTTCATCACAACACAAAGTTTATCGCAAAACGTTTGAATCGGCTTCATTACGAATATTGACTAATTTGATGAACTGGAAACGCTTACCAAGATCGTCGTCATAAAGAATGTGGAATGTAGATGGATAGCAGAGCTTACAATTTAAATCTTGAAGAATTCTTTGTGCACTTCTTCATGATAAAATTATGTTTATTTAGGAAGAAAACTTTTGAATTTATTTACTCGTACTGAATTCAGACACATCAGGAACTTTTTGTAAGATTTCTTCATAATGAATCAATCGCGGCCAACAATACTTTTGTGCGTTCTTAGCAACTCCTGTTGTTTCAAATTTTTATTTGTTTCACGAATGTTGCCAAGTCAGTAATGGCATAATTGAAAACTTTATTTCTTAACCCCTAATTTGTGTACGTTGCAATCTGTTCAATTTTAACTATAAGCAACTACATGACCCAATGAGATGAGGACAATATACATAACGTGTAAATGAGGAGTAGTTTTGTACAGACTCAGGCCAACCATACCTGGGATGTATGGTTAATTAAACCCCAATAATCATAGTACACCGATATCTACTCTCTAGTATTTAAAACTGGATAAAGTTTACTGGGATTCGAATTACGAGACTTACGTCTGTAAAAATTAGCTCTACGACAAATAACTTTACTACTAGACCGACCCTGTGGGTAAAATTTAGTTAACCTTGGAAACTTCTTCTTCTTCTTATGCCTTTCAAGGATTAGGCATCCTTACCTGTTCCGAACCTCTAAAATCTACCCATCTCTTTCTCAGGCGTCCTCGTTCTCTCTTTCTTTCCGGTTTATAGCCTAGCAATTGCTTAGGTATCCTATCCTCCCTCATTCTTCAACCACTGTTTTCTGTTGTGAGGTACCCTGTCGTTTATCGATGGAAACTTAGTAATAAATTTATGATAAACTTCAGTGGTATTTGTATAATGCTTCCTCCACAAGTGCAACATACATACTTAATTAACTCGTCCTTTAGTGAACATTTTAAGATACTGAAAAGCAACAGACAGATTTGAACAATTTAGTAAATAATGAAGTAAACAAATAAATGTTATACATGCTGCAACGTATTGGAACTTATCGAAAAATACGCCATTCGTCTGAAAATCTAAAGTTTTAAAAATCCGCAAGCGTTTTTCCAAGATTAATAATGCATTGAAATTTAAACCATTTGAACTTAAAGGTAGAACTCTTTACTAATCTAAATAAATTGATGTTATTTCTATAACTTCACAAAGAGCAGTAGTATTTTGAAAATCATCAATAATATTTATAGAGTTTTGCCAAGTAATAAGGTTACTAAAAAAGTAAAATGTCGGAAAAATCCAGTACAAAAAAATGGGCAAAGATAAAACAAAGTATATTTAGCGCAGCCCTCTCTGGCTAACTATAATAGAAGGATTTAGGTCTTAATCTGCAGATTAACTCACTGCTGACGTTCCGTTGGGAATTCATTTTATCTATTTTGCGATTTGGTGGAAGCTATCAAAATGTTTTCTGTGATAGATTTTATATGGTTAATGATACTTCTCGGTAATTAATTTTTTAAAGAAATGCTAAAATATTTTATCAAAACAAAATTAAGAAACCTCTGGAAAACTGTGTGAACACAGAGGTTGAATAGTACACCAACAAATTTAAATAAATTACGACACATCATTTTTGAAAAACAACCGACATAAACTGACAAAAGAGCATGAAGTCAGTCTCACCAGGATACGCGTGGGTCACTCACGTTTAACACATAGTCATCTTTTACCTAAAACAGACCCTCCAAATTACGACTTTTGTAAATGTAATCTTTCGATAAGTCATTTGCTGATAGAATGTAATGGTTTACAAATTCTGAGATCTAAATTTAAAATTCCTAATGATATGCTTTAGTGCCTAAATGAATCGACATCCGTGTCTGAAACAATTTGTTTTTAAATAAAAACGTTTTATTTTTTTATTTAAAAAAAGTTTTTAAATAAAAACAAATACACTTAAATAAACTCTAATAACTACAGTATATTTATTTCATGTTTTAATGTTTGTTGAATATCAAGACACTGTACCTTAATACTGTAACAATATCGAAAAGGAAAGAGTGTTCAAGAATGAACGGGACTTTAAAAATATTAACATAAATGTAAGAGTAATAAATAGGGTTTTCCGAGAAATAGTTTGAAATATTATGTGTAATATAAGTTATCTTTTTTTTACTTGTACGGCCGCAGGGGGCCACTTTAAGTCCAAATCTAGCTAACTCTTTCTGTTCTTAAATTCTTTGAAGCATTTTAGTAGATCTTCTTGTGCTTTTTTTTCTTTCGCCAGTAGTTCTTTAAGGCTACAGATCTTCTAAGCCTCTCTTCGTCCGAAATCACCATTTTTTTTCTGTTTCGCATTTGCTCTTCAAATTTAGCTGTTTGTTGTTTGAGTTTTTCGTAGTTCCCTGACTTGGTTTTCAGATCGTCCACTGTGATATTCAGTTCTTCCATATATTGTTTTACTCCCTTTATCCAGTTTGGCGTTGTCTTCTTTTCCCAGAAGAAAATCTATTAATCTTCTTAGTAGTCTTGTTTCCACCATTCTTATTAAATGTCCCAGGAAAGATACCCCTCTTTTCCTGATCAGTGCTGATCATCAAAGGGCTGATCATTATCAGTACTGATAATCCTGATCAGTGGTTCTATTGTTTCATACAGCTGTTGGTTTGGAACGATATAGAAGCTTCCGTTTTCACGGGACCATTTTCCGATACAATTTCTTCCTATTTGCCTCTCCATTTTTTCGATTTTGTCTTTTTCACCTATTCTTGTTGGACCAAATAAGGTTTCGCTCGCATAGAGGACTTCAGAGAGTACAACGGTTTTGTAGTGTCTTAATTTCGTGTCTATGGACGTGTACACTTTTTATTGTAAATATTTCTAGTGATTTTTCCGGATTTAATTAGTTTATTAGCTCTTTCTCTCCAGTTAATCTTTTCTTTACTATAACGTGTTATGGTTTCGCCCAGATATTTAAAGCTGTTGACCAATTCCACGTTTTGAATATTAATTTTGACTTTGCTTATGCAGAGGGGATCACAAAGCATTTTTTTCATTTTTTTATAGGATATTTTTAATCCAATTTTTTTCGTATTTCTCTAGGATTTCCAATTGTGACCTGGCTTTTTTTTGCTGTTGGATAATAATGCTAAATCATCTGCAAAGCCCAGGCATTTTACTTCTATTTTTCTTACAATTTTGATGTTAGCTTTGTTTTCCTTATCCCACTGGCGCATGATGTACTCTAGAGCGCAGTTGAAGAATAGTGGAGAAAGTTCATCTCCTTGTCTTAACCCCGTTTTGATTTTGAATGGTTCCGAGATCTCACTTTTGAATTTTACCTTGGATTT
Organism: Catonia carolina; assembly: GCA_035578175.1. Classification (NCBI taxonomy): domain Eukaryota; kingdom Metazoa; phylum Arthropoda; class Insecta; order Hemiptera; family Achilidae; genus Catonia; species Catonia carolina. Next base: position 353,994,183 of record JAQMRL010000001.1, read on the forward strand.
TGTATCGGTTAGTGTTAACTCGATCATTTTAACTAGTTTGGGGTGTAGGCCGAAGTTTCTCAGTATTTTTAGTAGGGGTTTCCTATGTATACAATCATAGGCCTTTTTGAAGTCGATAAAGGTTGTTTATTCCTAGAAGCATTTCAATTCAATACTAGTTGTTTATTCCTGGATTTAAAGTAATCTATTATAAACTTTAGGGTTAGCATTTGGCCGGGACAGCTTCTCCATGGCCTAAATCCTCCTTGATACTCTCCCAGTTCTTCTTCCAGTTGATTTTTAATCTTATTGTAGATGATTCTGGATAGGATCTTATATGTGCAATCCAGGAGAGAAATCCCTCTATACTTGTCGGGATTGGTTTTATTCCCTTTCTTGTGTAGATGAATGATTACTACTTTCCATTCAGAGGGGAACTGTCCGTTGTTCCACATTTCTACAATTTCTTTGTGGTGGTTCATTATCGTTTTTGAGGAGGTGGTTTTCCATATTTCAGCTGTGACATAATTTTCACCACTGGCTTTGTTATTTTTTAGTTCGTTTATTGCAGTATGCACTTCATGGACTTTGGGAGGCTCTGTGTTTTCAGAATTAGTTCCAGTTTCAGTGTGTGTGGCTATCACAAAAGGTTCTTCTGGGTCTTCAAAATTTAGAGCTTTTGGAAGCTTTTAGCCATGATGTTGGCATTTTCCTTATCGTTGCGCGCTAGGTTTCATTCCTCATCTTTTAGCGTTAACGTTGGGGCTGTGTACTGGGACAATTTAAGTTTAAAATTTTTATAATATTGTCGCATATTGTTTTTCATGAAATCTACTTCTATTTGGTTTAAGATGTTTTTCTCGTGTTGTCTTTTGGCGTTACGTATTATCTTCTGGGAGAGTTTTCTTTGCTTGATTAGGTTTCTATGATTTAGTTCAGTTTTACTAGATTGGAAGATTTTCTTGTGTCTCTTTCAACTGCAAGATCGCCCTCTTGGTTTCACCACGGGTGTTTCTTTCTCTTGTTTGGTACTGCTACTTCAGCAGCTATATCCTTGAGTTTCACCACTAGATCCTCTAGTTTCGTGTCGCTGAGAATATTTTCAGTTTTTAGTTTATGTTCTCCATTTTTAGTCAGTCTCAACTGGTTTTAATTTTTCCTGGGTTTTTAGATGATGATTTCTTCTTGTTTAGTGGAGTAACTTTGATTTTAATTTTAATTATATAATGGTCAGAATCTATTTCGAGTTCTCGCATGACGTTAACGTTGTAGATTTCTTTATAAGTATTTTTATCCATACAGATATGGTCCAGTTCATGTTCCTCTTTTTCCCAATCACGGTTTTTTCCATGTTCTTAGTTTTCTTGGGCGCTCTTTTAAAATATGACGATTTTGACAGGAGGTCGTGGTTCCTGCAAATTTGTACTAATCTCAGTGGTTCTGTTATGGGCTGGGCATTTTCCTACGATGTCTCTAAATCTTTTTTCCTTACCAATTTAGCGTTAAAGTCTCCGAGTAAAATTTTAGTCTGATTTTTGTTAATTTTCGTTATTACCTGATCTCAAAGATCCCAGAATTCATCTACTGATTCTTTATCTATAAAATTGTTAACGTTTGTTGGTGCATGGGCACTGATAACTGTTATTTTCCAATTTTTAATGTGCTTTTTGTTCCACAACTTCTTCACTGCCCTAAACACATCGCTAAATTGTAATCTACTTCCATCAGAAGTACTGGGTAATGGTCCAAGTTCCTCATGTTTGGAAATATTTGAATTATCTTTTTCAATGAAAGCGATTTTACCTAGACCACAGTGGGAACATTTATCGTTGTACTCTGGGTCAGAACAAGACATACTCCGAAACCATATTGTTAGAATTCCTGATCTTACTAGCAAATAGTGTACTTTTAAAGTCCTTTAAATGGTAAATCCTTACCCTTTTGAATTTCATCGTCAAATTTTGCAATGTCCTCTTTTGGAATTAGTTATAAGTCAGTTAAACTGTAACATCTTCCCCAAATAACAGTCTTCTAACCACTTTTGAATTACTTTTCTGAAACTCAGGCGTTATCTTCGATATTTTTTACCCTAGTCCTTGGCGTTGCGGTTTCATCATTTCCCTCTGTATTTTTGGTTTTTTTTCTGACGCTGACAACGTTTCTTGTATTTTTGTAATTGTTTTTTAACGATTTATTTTATTTTCTTAAGGCTTGTTTTTCTTTATACCGCTTATTTCTATTTTTGTTACGACGTCTTCTGTCTGATACTTGTTGAAGGTTTTAAGGTTGTTCATCGGAAATTGGAGGACTACTATCTTTTAATAATTTTTTCTCCCTTTCCACATTCTTCATCCTTAATCTAGACAAACTTTTTTGTTCCTTCCATTTTTTTCTAACTTTACACTGCGTATTTCTACATTACCAACAGATTAACGTTTTTTTGAAGTTTTTGTTTTAAATATTTTTCATAGTCCTTCCTCTTCTGTTATTGTTTTTAGCAGGGTCATTCCTAATCTTCTTCCTCCTCTATCTTTCTTGCTCCCTCTTCTTACTTAATTTTTCCTCATCGCAAACCTTCTTCTTCTTTGCCATGTCTGAAGTTACCTCGAATAGAATAATAAACTGAAAATTTATTTTATTTCCTGTTTCAGTGGTTCCCAAACTATATGCTTAACATATAGTCCTTGAGTAAGAATGACATGCCCCTTGTATTACTTGAAACCATAATTATGGAACACAACAAAATGGGAATATTTAAATTTAGGCTGCTACTTAGATTATAGTAATACGTTCATAAAATTGTTTTATTAATACAACTGCTACTGTTTTATTATATCTCATTATTGTCATTTTTAAATCTCTGTAAAATAGAAAAAATTTATTTGTGTGAAGGAAAAATTACGATTGGTTAGAAAAACATTTTACTGGCTGAATTCTAATTTAAAACAAAACCAAAATGAGGTACGCTATAGCTCAACAAATTGCTCATACCCTAATATATTTTACAAAACTATAAAATTTTATGAAAATAGTTAGAACCGTTGTAAATATTAAAAATGCGACAACTAACGTTCTATTTTATTTTGTTAATATAATATTTGTGAAAATAGATTACTAGGGCACAGGACAGAAATATTGAACAAAATATAAATGAAAATTTTACTTCAGCGACAGTACTTTTGACCCAAACAACATTATGTCCGCACCGTGGCTTATTTGTCAGTACCGTGGCATGTAATTTCCATGGTACTGACACCCACGGTACTGACATTTTTCAGATTATATTGTAATTACGGCTCTCAATGTTAAAACTGACAATTAATAAGTGAACTACAGATCAATATTCTTATAATACTTAATGCAATCAAAGTAATATAAATTTAACATACCTGACAGCAAAGTTATAAGGTACACGGTACTGACGATACCAAAGGTTTTTTACGTACTTCGAACATAAAATCGTTAAAAAATATCAATATAAACACTAACTGTATTTAAACAAAATGGCTAACTGAACTCCGACAATAAAATAGGCGATCGTCATTATACGGAACGGTCTGCCAGTTGATTAATAAGCGCACAATTCAAATTTTTCATTACCCCACGGTACGGACTGAATAACTTCTGGGACATAGTTTGAAAAGCAAAAAATCAAATATCTTAGTATTAATCTTAATTTTTTTATAATATAAAAATGTAATAAGTTGTAAGGAAAGTAGATATAAATTAAAAAGTGAAAAATTAATTTAGGTAAATGAAAATTTTTAATACGAAAGTGCCAATCCCGGTATCGGGACAGCCACGGTACTGACATTCCATTAATATTTTGCAAGATTTATCTTATTAAACTTTTTTATTTTACTAGAGGTTAAAAATATATAGACAACAAAATATTATGTTTCATTACCGCAGAAGAAAGCTGCATATTTCTGGCAATTTTTGTTGTTATACCTTACGGGACATCAAAAGTTACACTTTCAAAATTTTGACCCTTTTACAGTTGTTAAGATTTATCCAGAAGCCGTCAGCAGGATTTTGTATATTAATAGTACATCGAAAATCTCTGTCTTTTCTCGAACTCTCCATTAGCCCAACCATATAGTCGCCTGTTTGTTTACGGTCAACAAGTTTACGTTTTGTCTGTGATTGAGTGAGGGAATTCCATAGAGCGTCCCAATAGGTACGTCAGAAAAAAGTCAACGTTATTGTGAATTACTGTATATTGTTAAACTTTATTTCTGTATCTTTTGTAAGTAGTATTTATAAATTTATTAAACTGTTTATTGTTATTAGTTAGTATAATTAGTTTGTTGTTCATTTTAAGTAATTTAATAATTCTAATTTACTTGTAGATTTTAGTCACTTCATTTTATATTTTTTTTAGTTTTAATAAATTCTCGTAATTCTAATGTATTCTCGTAATTTTGTTTGTTAATTATTTAACTTACCCAGATTCCAAAACAGAGTTATGAGATAAGTGTCATAATACTTTAAACTTTACTATTTATGAACTGTAAAAAATTGGTTTATTTACTTTATACTGCAGTATATTGTTCTATACGAGTATGTATCCACTTTTGTAAAAATTGTTATATTTTAATATTTGTAGTCACTAATAACCTTAGTTCTTGATGTGACTTAAAAACAACAAAAAAATACCATTAAACATGTTTGTGGTGCACACTACACAAGATTGAACAAAATATATCGTTTTTTAATTATTCATTGTGATTTCTTATTTTTCCAAAAAACGTTTCCTTGTTTTCAAAAAGTTATTCTACATGAACTATTTCTATTTAATCTGTAAAGTCGTATCGGATAAATGACATTCATTTTTACTAAATATGTATATTTTTAAGCAACAGTTATGTGTGTGTTATTCTCATATAAAATTAGAACATGAATTCTATTATTTTTACTTTCAAGAAGAACTTTTTATACCTTTGTCAACAAAGTACAGTAATTAAATCAAGATACAAACTGTACCACGCAACAAGTTAACTTACCTGAAAACCCAAAAGTACTAATTTCGGGTTTATTACATGGCTAACTTTCAGAAAACTTACATAATATATTCAGTAAAGCAGAGATCTACATGAAGCACACACGTGTTTTATTTACTTAATTAATGACTACCTTTTCGTTATTCTGCATTTTTATTTGTCTCATTAATTAATTTCATTTTGTAATGATTTGTTGATTCTTTATATGTATCGTTGAATTTCTAAATTTTTATAATATTGTACATTTTTGAGACATAAGCTGACAAAAATTTTATTGAAACAATGTGATAGTCCAAGTTCGTTTCTCTTCAATTCACCTGTACCGGCAGCAACATCTGTGAGTCACTGGGCCCTGTATTTTAGAGATAATTAATATGGAACTTTTATATTTTAGTTAAAAGACACACCTTGTGCAAAAGACTAAGCTATTGTGCCGATTGATGTCTAGACGTTCAGTATTTCCAATTAGGCAAAACTAACAGTTTATATAAGTCCCTTATTAGGCAAATTTAGATGTTCACTCATCCAAAGCAACTGATACACAAAATTTCTTACCATTTTCTAAACCACTTTCAAAGGCTCATCCAAAGCACCTGATGCGCAAAATTTCTTACCAATTTCATAATCACTTTCAAAGGCGATTAAAGAGTAAGTGGAGTATGGATCTCCTGTTTTAGAAACTATATGTTGCTAACAAATAAATAATACATTAATTAATTAAAAAAATACTTATGTCATTCAGAGCTAAATGGCCTTAAGAACGAAGATAGTCGTAGATGTTGCAGTGCGGGAAAAAGTCTCCCACTGCAACAGTCTGGGATGCGACATTGGCTATGACGTTGATCACGACGTGGAGAACAAAACTAACCGATATCAAGCTATATATGGTGCGATCAGAAGAATATTACAAAATAATGATAAAAGGGAAACAGAAATGAAATTTTATGAGTGATAAGTACTCCCGTTATCCTTTATGGAAGTGAGTCTTGGGTCGCTGCAAAGTCACAAGAGAGCTGGATTCAGAGGCAGAGATGAGGTTCTTACGAAGAACAAAAGAGTACACAAAATTAGATCATATAAGGAATGAAGAAATATTAGCAGAATTAGGAATATATAGCTTAAACGAAAGAGTATAATCGTGGTAATTAAAGGCAGCATCTGGATAGGATTCCAGAAGAGAGAATTCCCTTGAAAGTGAAGAACTATAGACCACTTGAACGAAGAGATATTGGAAAGCCACGGAGAAGATGACAGTGTTGGTAAATTCGGTAAAATGTGATACATACCTGAGGATTGAATTAATAAAAATATATAGCTAATTGCTGGTCGTAGTTTAATAATATAAAAGTGTGTTTGAAACAGTCAGGAGCCTAATCCTTAAATTATAATAATAATAATAATAATAATAATAATAATAATAATAATAATAATAATAATAATAATAATAATAATATTAATAAACAGTCGGAGACCTGTCATTAGATGGTGCTCTCTATGCACGTCACTCGTTGATGTCGTTTATTGTTTCACCCACCAACATTTATTTACTAGTTGTTTACTTATAAAAGTCGTGAACTTCACTTATAAAGTTTTAACAAATTACAGCTACTAAAAATATTAAAAAAGGAAAATATTTGAAGTAAATCAAGTAAGATGAAACTTCAACTTTATGAAGTAAAATTTGTCAAAGTACTGTGGAATAAAACACAATTTAATATAAGGGTATACAACTAAAAGAAAATTTGATTATATTAGGTCATAAAAGTAGCATAATCTACTTTCTGTTAACTTAGGTCTACCTAACTAGATTTATCTGTGTGCAGCTGCAGTCCTACTAAAAGTATATTAAACCGAATGCTGCTGGTAGCTGCTGAAGTAAAACTCATCAGTCAGTTAGATGTTTCCGACTTTGAAGTTATCAGACGATGCGAGTAATTTGGTATCTCAACTCATCTTTTCTCTTAATGAGTGACATATTCATCTTCTTACTAATCTAATTCTAACTCTGTTTTACTCACGTACGTTTATGTTAATTATAAAAACAACATAAAAGTTTAATTTCCGTAAAATATCCTTAACCAACTTTCGGTTACAACACATAATCTATAAATTTATAAAGAAATAGTTCGTTTATAACTAGATCAGTAACAAATTCAACGGAAATTCAGTTATATTTGGTAACACAAAATGTGTGAAAAAATGTGGGTTAAATTTCCAAATGCGTGTAGAAGAGAGAATAAAAGAAAATGCAATCAGAATTCACTTATCCACAGGTGCGTGAGATGCGTACAGCAATCAGAAAATTGAACTTGTTTCCTCAATGGTACCCCTTCCTCTGTCGTAAATACGACATAAGAAATTTTATCATGAATAAAGTTTCTGAAAAAATGTGCCTTCAGAAATCGGTATCTGGTATTTTTAGAAAGAAGGAAGGACATTCAAAGTAACATATATCTGTTTACATGATTACCTCAATTGAAGCTAAGTCATCTGGTAAAATTTTGAAAGAATGTACTAAACTTAAGTAATATAATATCTTCTTCAAATTTACAAAATTAATATTAATAAATAAAATTATTTATGAATTTGATATTAATTTCAACAACATAAATGTAACTACGTGGTACATAAAATTAAATTACGAAGAAGTTCGTTCAATTTAGTTTAGTGGATTTATAATTTAAATTTGTACAAATTGCTAAAATTTATGGAGTTGTTCAAAACTGAACGACTATCTTTTAGGAGCTGATTTTATAGCTAGCATAAGAAAAATTGTTTATACTGAAAGTGCATAAGAAAATATGGACCGAAAATGATTCGTTAGCGATTTACTGTTGGTGAAAAATATCGGTGGACATAATTCTGGCTCCCTGATAAAATGCGGTCATACTGAAGTTTTTAGCGCTCTAATTACAAAAGCAAACTTGGTGAGATCTTATGATTCCAAACCTGAAAAATTGAATAAAATTAATTCCAGATCAGTATCTCTTATTGCAGTATCTGACGTGAAATAAGAAAGTATTTTTTAATTAAATAAAAAAAATAAAAAACTCATTCATTGTCCGCTCTCGCCTTATGTGAAAAATCTTTAGGGGTTGCCATTAGGTGACCTCTTCACACAAGCGACACCAAGACAATTTAATAAAACTATTGACATTATAACTGCTGGTTGTGTTAAAATGTCAAACAGTTAAAGTTTCTTTTTTAAAAAAAATAAAAAAATAATTAAAAACACAAAACATTTTAAACGAATTAAAAATATTTAAATCTCTATGTGGTTCCCTTTGCACCATATTTATTGCCAGCGTCTTAATTTCTTGATTCCTCATTTGCGCTTCTACGTAAATCATTTTTAATATTTTATTAATCTTTTTTCCAGTTCAATCTGTTCTTTAACTGTTTCTACTAAAATAGGTTTAATTAGTTTTCTCCACAAGTTATGAAGAGTGTTATAAAAATCTGGTGTAAAATACTCATATGACTTTCTCTTGACAATGCAAATAATGAACAATATAACAAAACATTAGTAATAAAAAATTAGAAATAAACAAATTAGCTAAACTCAAAAAACATAACCTAATAATACACAAATCATGAGTGAATTCTGCAAAAGGAAAACCAACCTTGGTTTGGCTTAATAATACGGAAAATCACTTGAAACAACTAGCCTCTGTAGAGAAAAATGTTTAGAATAAACGTTGTAGAACTTTTAGTTTCCTATAAATTAGGTTATAGGCACTTTTGTCGTAAAATTCATATACTAAAGTTGAAATATTAATAAATCAATTTTCTCCGAATTTTATGAAAAAAAAAAAACAGAAAATCACTAATTACCGTTAAACTAAGCGTTATAGTTTTAAATAGTCTACAACTTTTATTATTCACACGTTTGCGCTAAAATGCATATTAGGGCTGCAATGTTAACAAAAATTATTTTTTTCTACGAGAGAACAGCCTCCCCAAGAATTTCAGCAAACATAAGGCTTATCCTATCTTGCAGAACATAAAAAATGTAGTAAATAAAGCGATTTAAAAAAAATCGTAGAAGCCGTTTTTGAGAAAATCGCAAAAAAGTGAAAAGTGACATGAATAAATTACTACTTCCGGTTGACCGATTTTGATGAAAATGTTCGTGTCGGATCCGGTAGTAGTATCTAATTGAAGTTTCAAGTTTGTACGATGTTCTGTTCTTGAGATGTTCTGTTCACACACAGAGACCAATTGTTAAAAACATGTTTTTTGGGTTTGGAGGTCTGAAAACGTGTATTTCCGGTGAAAACTCGATTTCAAAAAATCGATATGAAAACAGTACTTTCCTTCCTGTATATTCATAAAGGCAAGAGAAAGTCAAAACTAAATTTTCTGACAACTACTACGCATTTACTAATAGTGAATCGTTAAGAGTTACATGCATATTGAAATTACAAGAGGAAAATAAGTATGAATTACTAAATAAATGGTTCTTAAAAGAAACAGGGACAGTCAGACTTTACTTATTTTAATTGTGCTCTGATATTTGACAGAGAATTTTGGATATCTAAAACATTCTAAACTGCTCAAAGCACAATTGACATTTACGTCGTAGGATAAAAAAATACACAAGACTAGAAAAATAATGATAAACAAATAAATTTATTAAGAGTTGTGATAGAAAATAAAACATACCATTAGGCCGAAAGCCAAGAATATACTACGACAAATTGACAATTGCAAGAATCAAGAGACTAAACCAAAGAAAAATAATTTATCGATGAAATGGGGACATAAACCTATCCTGAATGTGTTTGTCTAACAAAAGCAAGTTATCACAACATCTCAAGCGAGAAATGCTAAATTTGTGAAATATCTTTGAACGCCGGGGATTTCGGCCAATTACTAGTTGCATATTTAGGAGATTATGAAATATTAGATTCAAAAAAAGACTGAAGCACAGTTTACGATACTGTTATATAATGAAGGGAAGGAATTGTCCTTACTTATTTTTATTCCAAGTAATAAAAGTTTAAGTAGATTACCTTTAAAATATGAACTATTAATTTTAAAGATTGTTGACAAAATTTTTCATCATTTTTCGGTTACTTTTTTAATAAAAATTAGTTGAAACCCTTTACCAATTAACATGAAGAATATCGTTGAAAAATAACTGACACAATAGGTTCTATACTTTTCTAATACGGCCCGTTGGCGTAGTGGTTAGCGTAACTGGCTACTACGCTGGGGTCCCGGGTTCGATTCCCGGTCAGGTATTTTTCATTACTAATTATTATACAGTATATCATCATTCTCTACCGACTGCATTAGCAGAAATTGCAAAACAGTCAGACAAAAAGCTAAAATAAAAAAATTAATACAATAGTTTCAATACCGTCTTTTGCGTATATTTAGTTTAAAGTATTGTATATAGTTTAGTATATAGTAATGTAATTTACTAAGAAATAAAAATAAATAAATAAATAAAATATATCTTGAAGTCATTCATTGCATTAAATTGAAAGATGTGTTTTTATTCATTAGCTTCTTAATATTCTTCTCCCGTTTTCTTTCGATTCATATTTATTTATTTTATAAAATTAAAACAAAAAATTTTAATCATGGCTTTCGTAATAACTAACAAAGTATTATTAAACTAATTTTTTACTAAAAGGTGTAATTTCTACATTTTTTTAAACGCAGCAACATTACAATTTTTTTCATATCAAATTAAACAATCAGTAATATTGTTAATTTTTTGCCCATAACAGGCAGGTGCAGTGTAAAAAAATTATTTGCACTCGATTTGTTAGTTCTACGACTACAAAAAATAGTTCTGTTTCTTATCACATGATCAGCCAATTACATAACTGAACCATTTAAGAACAGTAGAAGTTGAGCTGTAAAAGACACTAGTCAGAGTTATCTCTTCTGAGAGTAATGAATTTTATTATACAGTCAGACCCTTTGTTGGATTAAGTGAAGGTGTTATTTGCAGGGTGAAACGTGGATGCTTTCCTGAAGCCCTGGCATACTTGCCTTTAGAGGTCCAAACCTGCCTTTCGGCTCACGACCTGAAAAACACAAATGTTCACTTACGGGCTTCTAGTTTTAACTGCTGACGAAAATATTATTGTAACAAAACAATAAGAAGAAGATATTTAGCCGGCCTGTTGGTATATTGGTCAATGCAGTTCGTTTCTGTGATAGAGGTCCTGCATTCGATTCTCGGTCAGGTTTAGCATTCCTTTATCTTTGTATCTCCTCACATCATTAACTTCGAGCAAGAGAAGGCTTACGTAGCCATCAGTACTTAAAACAGAAATAGGAAGAAGATAAATTAACATTTAAAAACAATAACAATATTCGTTAAAATTTACAGAATTAATTTCATACACTGTGTCTTTCCTACCTTGTAAAAGCGTAGTAGGTATTATTAAGCTGATTTAAAGCCTAAAAATTTGGATGATAGTTATGTAGTTTTTGGTTTATAAAATTTATTTTATTACTTATTTGACAGTAAAAATGTTGAGATTAACATAGATATAGTGTCTTTGATTGTATAAGTTACAGACACCAATCCATTTAGTATAGTATTTTCAGTACGCTAACATAATAATAAATATTTTATCACCACATATTCGGACAGAAAAACGTTGGTGTAATCTAGACCGAGCTTAACACTTTTACTTGAGTAATCTAAATTAACACAAAATTATGATAAAAAACTGAAAGATTATTACCTAACACTTATAAGTAATAGTGAATTAAAATTTTTGTGCTGATACTTTTTACGCAAAGTAGTGTAATATAACAAATTTATTGTACATCTGGAGTTGTTTATTTTTTGAGTCTATTAAAATAATAAACATCTCCAGCTGATTGAAAAATTAATACTTTAGAATTATTTAATTCACATTGACAAAATTATTTAAAAAAGTTATTTATTCTAGTTGCTAGGCGACTAGAAAAGAATAAGATGAATTTTGTACAAATTATTTTTAGTGAGGGACTAGAGCTTAAAAAACGTAGGCGTCCCTCATTCGCTCTTTTTAAAATAAATAGTAAGTATGAACAAACGATAATATAGATACTGTTCATGTTATGAAGAGGGATACAAATTGTTGGACTCTATAAAAGTTTAATAATTTAACGTGAATAATATTTAATGGCGGACATATGTAAACAACAACAAAAACCATTCATTTAAAATGTATTAATTGAATAAAAGTTGTAATGATCTAATATGAATAATATTTATTAAAATAAAACACCACAAATTTGGCATCTCTTTGGTGGCGATAAATAAGTATACCACAAATTTGGCAACCCTAATGTGGAGAAATATCCACAATCTTTGGATTGGAATAACAGAATTAATTCATAATTTATAAGAAAAGAATTCATGACAAGAGTAAATATGAATAATAATAGCAATAACAATAATAATATGAATATAGATAAGTCAGACGATAACATGCAGCTTATTTTGAACCTGTTGCAAGAGCAAGCTAGGAGATCTGAAGAGCAAGCTAGGAGATCTGAGGAGCAAACTAGGAGATTTGAAGAGCAAACTAGGAGATCTGAAGAGCAAGCTAGGAGATTTGAAGATATAATGAGTAAACTCGGTAGGGATTTAAGTAATAGAATAGATAGAATAGAACAAGTTTTTAAAAATAATGAAATGTTAAATGAAGATATTAAACCAGATGAGGATGATGTTGAACTAGAAACAAATACTTATGTCAGTGCCAGTCAAAACGATTTAAAATCACCAGGAGGAAAGAGAAGTAGTGTAAATCGGAGGGTGTCAACCTTAGATGAAACAGAGGATGATGAAAAAATACCAGCACAAGTTAGTACCAGTAGCAGCTCAGCTTATAATCCGGATGAGATAGGGAAAGGAAACAGCCATTCAACCAAAAGTGATGTACAAAACAAGGAAAAAAGAAGTACCGTAAAAGTTAAACAAATACCTGGATTAATAGAGGAAATAGAATCTGAAATTGTATTACAAAATGTACTCTATAGTATAAAAAGTGACGGACGGGATGAAGGAGGAGGTTTGTTGTATATGTATGTGTATGATGTTTATTTGAACTTTTATTTATTTTATGTATATGTATATTTGGTAGTTCACAGTTCCTATTTATCAGTTTATTAAGTTTTGTTCCATTAATCTTTTGTTTAATCACAGTAAGTGTAAAAATTTTGATGTACATTATGTTGGGTTATAGTTTGGTTATAGTTTGTTTATAGTTTGTTTATAGTTTGTTTATAGTTTGTTTATAGTTTATAGTTTATAGTTTATTTGGTTAGTAGAATTGTAAGGTCGCTTAGTAACAATTTTTAAAAAAACATTTTGGAATTAAATTTATCAAACAAATTCAAAATTTAGATTATCATAAAAATTTCTTTTTGTTTTCAAAATTGAATTGGGGGATATTTGTAATATAACAAATTTATTGTACATCTGGAGTTGTTTATTTTTTGAGTCTATTAAAATAATAAACATCTCCAGCTGATTGAAAAATTAATACTTTAGAATTATTTAATTCACATTGACAAAATTATTTAAAAAAGTTATTTATTCTAGTTGCTAGGCGACTAGAAAAGAATAAGATGAATTTTGTACAAATTATTTTTAGTGAGGGACTAGAGCTTAAAAAACGTAGGCGTCCCTCATTCGCTCTTTTTAAAATAAATAGTAAGTATGAACAAACGATAATATAGATACTGTTCATGTTATGAAGAGGGATACAAATTGTTGGACTCTATAAAAGTTTAATAATTTAACGTGAATAATATTTAATGGCGGACATATGTAAACAACAACAAAAACCATTCATTTAAAATGTATTAATTGAATAAAAGTTGTAATGATCTAATATGAATAATATTTATTAAAATAAAACACCACAAATTTGGCATCTCTTTGGTGGCGATAAATAAGTATACCACAGTAGCAGTTAAAATGTGAAAAGTAAAATATTTTACATGAGTTTTGGAAAAATTGGTAGTACACCAAGAATTGGTTTCTGTCTCTCACTTATGTATTCCACGCATTGGGTTCAATTTAGGTGTTTGTTTAATTCAAGCATTGATTTAATCACTAAAGGATTTTGCATAAAGCCTGGTGTTCAGATTTTACTGAAATTGACGGTTTGAAAGGTGAGTATAGACAATGCACGAGGATAGAATTCAACGCATGCAATTAAACAAGGAGAAACCATATTGGCACAGAAATTTCCTTAACAGTTGATTACATTCTCACTATTACAATTTATTTGGTTAATGGAGCTGTAGATGCTATTGTTACACTTTACTCAAAATTATTTTATGATTAATATTCTGCAAAAGTTGATTTCACCACTGATGAGCTTTGAAGATGGAGAACAGTATAAGCCTCTGCATAAATGCATTTGTTATCTCTCGTTCTTAATTTTTGTTCCTCTACATCATTTTCTTGATCATGAGAACAGTTCATAAAAATTACGTTTTACCTTGAATCAGAAAGATTTAAGAATTATCTTCTAAATTTTCTAAGATTTCTGTTTTTTCATTTTTATTTTCTAAAAGTTTCTTTTTTATATTGATCGTTTACAGGACTGGCTTACCCTTGGCGTATTAAGGTGAACCCAATTAAATCAACTCAGGTTACGTTCACCTTACGACGCGACGTCAAACTTGTACACTTGTGATGCTGAATAACATTCATACCCACAGGCCAAGGTGGTGCGATATCTTGGCTTATGGCTTGACAGGCAATTAGCTTGGTAGCATCATCTGGGCACAAAACGTTTAGAAACTAACCACCGCCAGAAGCTACTCTTCTGCTTAATTAACCCTCGATCAAGATTGAACCTCCACTCCAAGATTTTAATATACAAATCTGTTTTAAGACCGATCTGGACGTATGGTGTCCAGCTCTTTGGAATAGCGGCAGAGAGTAATTTAAAGTTGATCCAGGCCTTCCAATCAAAATTCTTAAGACGTGCTTCTGGCGCTCCTTTTTAAGCAAGCAATAAAACCCTCCACGACGATTTCAAAATTTTAACAGTAAAGGAGCTAACCGCATCCTTCGATAGTACATTTCACGAAAGATTAGATAACCATCCAAACCAACTAGCCCGTGATCTAGCCACAAGGAATTTCCAAGTGTGCGACATTTAAAGCAAGAATGGAGAGACCTCTTGGTCTGAATGAAGGACAATACCCGAAGTTTTAAATGAAGAAGGTACAACTGGGTACCTTTTCTCGTAAAGTAAAATTTCCATGGCCATTTAAATATCATATACGGAAGTTGCCCGGCTCCGTGTACAGTAGGCCTACCGTAATAAAAATTAAAGACAAAAAAATTATATTGATCGTTCCAACATGTAGGTTATTAACAATCAAATTAAAATACGAAGTTTAAGTTATTATGTTACAAAAAATAACATTTTTCAGTTTTTTTTATTTTATTTTACGTCCAACTGTATTGAAATTGCAGCTAATTCAGAACAAGTTATACAAAATGATATGTTGTTGAGGAAACAAACCTGGTTCAAAAATTACAATGATAAAAATTATTGGTAAATTAACAATAAAAGTCTATAATAGTGAAAGTCCAATCGTGCAAAAACATGTAACGATTATTAATTGCAACGAAACAATGGATGATTATGGAGTCAGAGTTAGAGATAGCGATCGTGTATAAAAATGTAAAGTAATTTTTGTGCCATAGGACATAAGATGCTATTGTACAGAAGGTGTTTAGAAAATTTAGAATATGTCGTGGTAAACTAGTATTAGTGAAGATTTTTAAGTAGATTGATTGATTTTAAATTATTCCAAAAGTACGTAGTTTTAAGAATTATTGTTGAATATTCTGTATACCAGCTTATTTAAACTTGACGGTGTCAGGTATTTGGCTTTGCAGCTAAGCCCCTAGTATTTGCGAAATTGCAACGTTTCAATCCAATTGCATTCGCATAATTGTAGACCCGTCGTAGTACGGTCTAATGCATTCCATATGTATTAACTAACACATTCCTTACATTACCTGATATTGCTAATAATTTTTGCAGGTGATTCAAACAGAAAATTTTTGCGAACGAAAATAGATTCATTAGGAACCTCAACATATTACATTTACTCGGTGACCCTCAGAAAACGTAGACCTTCAGAAAACATAGAGTAGAGAAATTTTGTAAAAATTTAAGAATCTCGTAAGTGTGGGTATGTTACCACTGAGTAATATTCTTCCTTAAGTTATTCATACTTTTTTTAACATCCTATGACATAGTCCTTTTATCCACTCTTATTAAAGTACAGAGTAATGTTTAAGTATTGGAGTTCCTTTCAATACGGCGATCAATTTAAAGTTATTCCAAAGGTTAATTTTATACACTTTGAGGAAAATAATGCTGGGTAAAGTGTGAAAGGAGAACATTTTAAAATTTTACAACACCATTCTTCTGCCAGTGTTACTGCATTGTTCGGAGTTTGGAATCCTGATTACTCAGTAGATATCAAGAATAGAGGCAGCTGAGATGAGATTGTTAAGAACTGTAGCAAGTTATCATTTGCTGGATCATTAAATAAAATAAAATAATAATGAACACTGATGTAAACTTGACATGCCATGTCAAAGATACCAACTATTCGGAAATTTAGGCAAAATTGATACGGTTATTTGTTGCAGATTCCAGATAATTAAACATTAAAACAGATATTTACTTAAGACATCCACAATATTACTAACGGACAGCTTACAAGCTAACCGGACAATGTGGTATTGGATGGCCTTGGAAGAGATGACATGAAATAACAGACTACTAAGTTTAAATTTAGAACAGGCCTGGATGACTTATCCGAATTATTAGTCAGAATGAAAATGGAGTTTTAAGTAAGGTTTAATATTTTGTTGAGTATTCAAATCAGTATAAAAGTAACTAACTGCGTTTACTAGGACTTTAACTAGGAACTTTCGTCTTCAAACATCGGCTGTCAAACAGATGACTCGCGGTGACGACTTAGCAGCTCTAGACTAACCCGATGGTATATTCACATAAATCAAGAGAGAAAATCAAAATAAGACAGACTATTCATATGCATACGGGAGACAAAATATTTCGCTCGAAATACAGTTACCTTGGAGAATGAGATTATAAAACATTTTTACACCTTTAAAAGTTTTTTAAATAACATAACCAGACTAAATTGTTACAACAAATTACTCCTTTTCAACAGAGCGAAATCTTCTTTATAAATTACCGTTTAAAATAATTCCACTCAAAACGAATGATGATTACGAAATATTTTAATAATAATGACTTGAATTAAAATTTTAGCGCTCCCGCTTTTTTGACACCTAGTTTAATTTACCAAGTAAATTTTATATGATAAGTTTTTTATTAATTTTAATTCCTTAATTACTTCAAAAGAATTTAACAATTTTACAATTGTCAAAAAATGAAATAAATTTATATTCAACACAAATTTAAAGTCTTTTAATTAAAATTTCCAAGTTATTATAAACAAATATGGGACACATTTGTGAGAAACATAACCCGGTACACAACCCATTCAAACTGTAATGTTCCTCTAAATTTCCCTTTCCACACCTTCTTTTTCCACACTTCCATTGCTTCTCTAACAGGATATCGTAAGTGTGTTCCTTTATCACCTTACAAAATTACTATTCCTATCATTCTCAATACTACCACTACAACGGACAAAAATACCCTTTCTTCTTATTTTCTTTTACGCGTACAATACTCCTTTTATACTCGAAATTTTATACGTGAAATAGAGATTCAACCCGAAAACAGGTAAAACAAAATAGCATTTCTATCTCTATTTTCCAGTTTCTGTTGGGAGCAGATACGCAGACACAATGCTTAGTTATAAAAATACGAACACACAATGATAGATATAATACTCAAGAACATGCAAAATAATGTAGGCCTGCAGGGTAAAAAAATAAAACAAAGGTAAAATAAACATCCCACCCAAAACGTTTCAAAGTAGGCTAGCACAAAAATGTTCTTAATTGTGTCAAAGTAAAATACTCCATTATTTCTGCTAATTAAATTTTCCTGCACAAGACTTTCTCTGTCATAATTTAATATATTTGTTTATTATAACAGGTAGGTTTGAGTTAACCTACAGAATAATTCATTTCTTTCATCTTTTAATTTCTTTCCTTCTTTTTCGCTTTTTACTGCTCCTACTACTTCCATTCCTCCTCTTCATCCTTGGATTTAACTTTAGTGGTTATTTTATCTCTAATTTATTTTCAATTTGTAAGATCTGTTACTTTTTTCTTGTTGACCATGTACTGGTGAAACTTCACATACAGTATATGGTCATAAAAATAATAAGACAGTCGAAGCAACAGAATAGTCTTTTACTGGATTGCGTCGACTTCTAAACTATGATTAAGTAATAATCTTTTTAATAATTACCTCTAAAGAATAAAATACAGATATGAATAGTAATGTAGCCAGTCTGGACTTATAAAAAACAATTATGAATTATACTAGACCATCACAAACAAAACGCAATTAGGGAATACGGAACAGAATAGTACATTATAATAACACAATACCACTACGTCACAAACAGCACGCTATAAAACGACTAAATTGTACCATTAGTCTCAGGCCTATAACTTTTTAATTTACAAAAATAACTTGAAGACTTGGTGGTGCTGTATCCACCTTTCCTGCTACTATGCATCGGTACTATTCCCAAATAGTCGATCCAGATGTTAATCATTGGTGACGCCATTCTCTTATACCAACGCCTTAACATTCTTTATAGTGTTAATACAAATCTGAGTTTAAATTAATGTAAGATTTTCTATTTACTGTTTATCACAAAGTAGACCTTTACACATTGTTACTGAATATATGTAAAATGATTTATTTATTCCACGGTTTGGTAGTAGGTCTATATACAGTAAAAAGCATCTGTTGGTAAGCACACACACAATTCCCCACTCTGTATTTTCGTTTAGGTCATCAGCTTGAAGGCTGATTTAAACCTCTAGAGGATTTACTAAGTAAAATTTACAACAAATGATGAGATTTACTAAGTAAGGGGTGAGGTGGTTTACAATTGCCTTTTTCATTGAGTGGAAAAACCTCCAAGTTGTAGGCTAGCGCACTACCACGATGCTACGGAGGCAATCAACCTTTCTCATTCCAATGACAAGTAAAAAATTACTAACTTATTTACAGCTTGTACTATTATACCGGGTGAGGCAGTGAATCGGGAGATTTGGCAACACTGCATAGTCTCCTGTAGTGTGGCTAGTAGAATGAGACTACCACCATCTTGAAGCGTTTGTTTTACCTTTTAGTTCTAATGGAGTCGTGGAGCGGTGCACAACGAGCATACGCTGTTAAAGCGTATTATAAAAATAATGATAGCTACGTGTTCACGCAGCGCGCATTTCGTAATTATTTCAACATTTCGCGTAATGATCCGATACCTTCCTCCCATGCAATAAAACTATGGGTATAAAACTTTGAAGAAACAGGCTCAACACTGAAGACACAAACTGGAAGCGTAGAAAGTGTCCGTACACCAGAAAACGTTAACAAGGTGCAGGCGGCTGTGTTAAGAAGACCTACGCGTTCAGCTAGACGGCGTGCAATATCACTCGGCATTTCTAATCGCAATGTGAGGAGGATTTTACACAAAGTTCTACAGTTCCATACGTTTAAATTCAGTTAGTTCACGCTTTGAATAATGTTGATCATGCATCCCGACTTGCTTTTTGTAATCGATTATTGGACACGATGAATGACAACGCAGATCTTCTCAACAATTTTTGGATGAGTGATGAAGCTCACTTCCATCTTTTGGGTTTCGTAAATAAGCAAAATTTTAGATATTGATCAGGCAAAAATCCACAAAAAATAC
Source organism: Catonia carolina (assembly GCA_035578175.1). Taxonomy (NCBI): domain Eukaryota; kingdom Metazoa; phylum Arthropoda; class Insecta; order Hemiptera; family Achilidae; genus Catonia; species Catonia carolina. The sequence continues at coordinate 354,014,051 of JAQMRL010000001.1, forward strand.
ACGAAAAGCCGCTTCACAGTATTAAAGTGACAGTTTGGTGTGCAATATCAACTCAGGCTATCGTAGGACCATATTTTTTTGAGGATGACGAAGAACGTGCAGTTACACTGAATACACAGTGCTATGTTAACATAATGGAGAACTGTCTTCAACCAGAATTAGTTCGCAATCCGGCTTACCAAAACATGTTTTTTTCAACAAGACGGTGCTACCTGCCACACATCCAGGGCTTCAATTAATGTTTTGCGACGCTTGTTTCCCAATCGCGTCATTTCTAAGAACGGAGGCATTTCATGGCCAGCCAGATCACCAGATCTCTCTGCATGTGATTACTTTCTATGGGGACACTTAAAACCACGTATTTTCCAATCTCCACCGCCTCGAAATGTAAAGAAACTTAAAGAACGGATACGTGAAGAAGTGGCAGGAATTCCTACAGCCACATTACGAAATGTGATGAATAACCTTCGTGCACGAGTTCAGGATGTGTGCGACAAAATGGAGGACATCTTTATGATATGATTTTCAAGTAGTTTATAAAAAAATGTACATATGTAAGTATTGCTTGGTATATTCTAAATTAATAAAACTACATTTTTTAACTTCCTCACGGTGTTTTCATAATCGCCCGATTCACTGTCTCACCCGTTACTACAAGGTGATTTTTTAGTCCTGTTACGCAATTGTAAGTGTGTGGTAATTTATTTCTAATAAAGGGAAATTTTGTTTTGTCACACGACGTTGGTAGCCCTACTCAATCGGTATACACACGGCAGTGCGAGTTGATTAACCTTGAGCTGTGTAACATTTTGTGTGGATTCCGGTCGTCTTATGAACAGAATGTCTTTTACCATAGAACAACGGGTTTTCATTATTGAACAATATTTTGCTAAGAAATCGTACACGAGTGTAAAAGATGCATTTAAAATTAAATTTTTTGGTGTACCTCCGCCAGAAACAATGTCAATTTCTAGGCTAGCAAACCGATTTCGAGAGACAGGTAGTGTTTACGACGGAAAACGTAGCGGTCGACCAACTGTCTTGACAGATGACGTTATAGAGAATGTGAAAACAAGATTACTCAGTTCTCCACGGAAAAGTTTACGAAAACTTTCCTCGCAAGTCAGTTTATCATATTCGAGTGTTCAGAAAGCTGCTAAAAAATTGCATATGTATCCGTATCGCGTACGATTAGTCCAAGAGCTTCAACCTGCAGATTTAAACAAGCGATTGCAATATTGCCGTTGGTTTAGGTCATTCGTAAATGATAACGGAATCGAATATTTGAACAGAGTGTTCTTTATTGATGAAGCTTGGATCCATCTAGACGGTTATGTGAACACTCAAAACACTCGAATTTGGGCGGCTGAAAATCCTCACGCTGTTCACGATAAATCTTTACATCCCGCAAAAATTGGTGTGTGGTGTGCGATATCTCGTCAGCGTATATTCGGACCCATTTTCTTCGAACAGACTGTAAATGGTGAAGTGTACAGGAATATTGTGCACCAATTTGTGGCTCTACTGAAACCTCAAGAACGGTATTGCTGGTTTCAGCAAGACGGCGCTACCTGTCACACGTCTCGAGAAACCATGGATTTTCTGCAAGAGTTCTTTGGTGGTCGAATAATAAGCAAAGGTTTATGGCCTCCAAGGTCGCCAGACCTCACATCCCCTGATTACTTTTTGTGGGGCTACAGTAAGTCCGAGGTCTTCAAAAACAATCCTCACAATATTGATGAACTTAAATCCAATATTACAGACTTAATCACAAATGTTTCCAGTGCAACTCTCAAAAAGGTTTCTGCTAGTATGGTGAAAAGAGTCAAAGCGTGTATAACCTCAATGGGAGGACATTTTGAGCATATTCTTTAAAAATCTTTAGTAACTAAGAAATGTGAGTAATAAAATATTAATTTTTTTTTGTATATAACAACTATACATTTTTATTACAACTAAATTTCTGTTTTAGAAATTACATTAAAAACTGGGTACAGGACTAAAATATCACCCTGTATTATATGTTGATAGGATGCCTGGCTAACAGAAATGACGAAGTGCTCTCTGCTTACTTAACGCAGACATAAAGATGTAGTTAGAGGAGAATATCTGTTCCAGTCATCAGTTAGCGCACGCGGAAAGTCAATATTTTTACTATATTTTTACCTTCTTTTGCCTGTATGAATAATAGAGAGGAAAGTATTGTTTTCATGACGATTTTTTAAAATCGAGTTTTTACCGTATATAGCCTACAAGTTATCAGACCCCCTGAACCCCCAAAAACATGTTTCCAGCGATAGGTCTGTGTATGTGTGTGTGTGTATGTGTTAGTTAGATACTACTGAGGACTCAACGCGAACATTTTCATCAAAATCGGTCAACCGATAGTAGAACTTTATTAATGTAAATTTTTCGTTTATTTTCGTTTTTCTCAAAAACGGCTCGTACGATTTTATTTTTTAAATTGCCTCATTTATTACATTTTTTATGCTCAACATGATAGGGTAGGCGCCATGTCTGCTAAAATTCTTTGGGAGGCTGTGCTCTCGTAGACAAAAAAGTTTTTTTAGGATTGCGGCCTAATTATGCATTTTAGAGCAAAAATGAATATAATTAAAGTTGTATAAAACCTAAAAACCTACAACTTTTATTTCTAACATTTCTTTGTACAACGCTTAGTTTAGTGGTAGTTAGTGATTTTCTGTTTTTATTTTTCATGAAAATCTGTAATTTTCTGTTGATTTTTTAAGATTTCGGCCTTCGTATCCATTTTACGAAAGAGTATATAATCAAATTTATAAGAAAATTAATGATATACAACTTTTCTTTTAACCGTTATTTCTACAGAGGCTAGTTAAGCGTCAAAGAACGATTTTCCGTATTGTTAAGCCAAACTGAGGTTGGTTTTAAATTTGCATCATTCACTGATGATTTAAATTAGGTTATATATTTTGTTTATGTCTTATCTTTTATTACTAATGTTAGGTTATATTTTTCTCTACTTTGATTTGAAAGAGAAAGTCGTGCGAGTGCTTCACACCAGATTTTCAAATAATTAAACAAGGCAGAAAAAGCTTTACCAACCAGTCATGGCAAATGTGAAAATAGAAAACTTCGAAAAAATGAATAACTTCGATTAAGGCTACAAGAAATCATGGTATAAGGGTATAACTGAATAATTTTTTTAACAAAAAATAACCACTTTGTTAAAATATTTTCTTATGTGTTTCTCGTGCATGAACTATAAAAACACATGGGAGTAATATTCATAATACTACCAAAAAAGTACCTGTTTCGTTTCATTTATCATACACGCCAGTTAATTTTTTCTTTATCATGGTTCAAAGTTATTTCAATGAAAATAAAACATTAATTTAATGTTTCAGTTATTTTGTCAGATGTACATTTTTCCCACGACTATCTCGTTTTGTTTTTTCTTTATTTATACTCCATTCATTAAATGTTATTAATAATGTACCTTGTGAAAATAATATAAAACCATGTACTTAGGTTCGCCATGCCTTTAGTACAGTATTTCAACACGTATGAACTGAAACCGTAAAAGTATACTAAAATAAATGTTTAACAATTATTACATTTAAAATGATAACGTTGGGTCAACAGGAACACTTAAATTTCAGGGTATTTTAAAAATAACTTAATATATATTTTAGGCAGAAAAAGATGCAGTAGTGTTTTGATTTTTTAGAAAATAAGAATGAAGTCCGTTTATAGCTTCATTCTGATTTTCAATTTAATTTAAGTGTTTTTGAAAGTAAACTAATAAATCTGCTTTAAAACTTTATTAGTTAGACCTTAGTCAGTATACATGGTTTATCTTTTAAAGAAAAACTTCGGGCACTCCCGATTAATTACTAATAAGTGCATCGTGGGCTGCTAGTGAAATTATTTATTTTTAAAATTATATACAAACTGATTATCTCCGAAAATTTGCATTGTTAAATCAAAAGTAAAGCCGCTGAGTTCTTTCTATTTTGCAAACTATTATATAATTGTTTTAAATTTTCATTATTGTTAAAACATTTGGTCAAAGGGTATTTTTATATTGTTTCCAAATTAAAAATAAGTGATAGGTAATAAAAAGAAAATTGTTAATAGTATTCTAAATTTTACTTACATCATATAGAATGCTTTTACATTGGTCACGATTTACTTCATTGCAATTTTACTACCTCCACTACAAATTTCACAAATGCTATTTTAATTAAGAAGTGCTTGTCTAACTTAATGAAAACATATAGTACACATATAAAATCGTTCAGCGATTAATATATTAATTTACTAGTATATATATATTGATATACCGGTTGTCCCACGAAGAGGTTGCTATTTTTGAATTATGCCGGACCTATTGCACACTCTACAGTTTGGAAACTTTACAGTTATACTAAATAGATATGTAAAAGAGTACCCTCAAGTTTCAATTGATGATTAATCAAAACAAAATTGGGGAAAGTAATTTTATTTGCATAGCCATTTCAAATTGGTTATTTATTTCTACGTTACTTAAATGATAAAATGAAAGATATATAAAAAGTGATAATTCATTAATGAACACAATTTGTTTCATTAACTTTTGTTCAAACTGATGTGGGTTCACAAAATCAGTTGATCGATTTGGAATAGCAAAAACAGCGGTATTTTTTCTATCTGAATCCTATTAAAAATATAAGTGGTTTTATCTACAAGATTATAGTTCATTTTTACATAATTTTCTTATTCCCCCATGTTGTTTTGAAGCATCATAAGCAAATGAAACTCGAGGGTACCTTTTCACATATCTATTTATTACAACTGTCAAGTTTCCAGTCTGTAGTGTGTGCAATACGTCCGGTTATTAATTAAAAAATAGCAACCTCTTCGTGGGACACCCGGTATAAAATAATATATATTAAGTAGTATTAATATAAAAACTACCTGTTATATTAAGAACATAATAAACTTTTAATTTAAAAAATGAATAATAGAACAGTGTTATTTCATAGACATCTGTGTATAAATATATTTATTGCCGGGCTATCAGGCAACCCCGTGGCAGATGTAGAGACATGAGCTGTAATTAGAGTGGAGGCTGTATCGTGGCTGTACAATGAGCACAAAGGAAAAGCAATACATCATCTTTCTACTCACACCCCGTACACACTATACCAACCACGTCAATATATTGGAAAGTAATAACAGCCCTCAGATTAAGGAAGCATTGGCTTCGACTGGGCTAAACCTTTTTCTGCGTTTTATTGATGACATTACCAAACATGTTAAAATATAGCTTGTGCTCAGAACTACATGGCTCATCCTTTCAAATCCACGGAGAATATATAAAACACTTTTAACTTTTTTTGGACAGTAAATCCATTAAATTCTTTGCATTCCTTAAAAATTATTTGATTAAATCCGAAATACCATCTAAACTAACAATCTCGAACAGAAAATTATATTTTTAAACTTTTGTTAGCTGATAGGAAATATTTTGTTAACAATGTTATCCCAGTTATTAGTCTAATAAACATAGTTTGTCACTGAATAAATTGCTTACTGCAACAATAGCTTCTACATTACTATTATTTTGGATACATCGTTACCAGATCGTTTAATTTTCGCTTTATCAAAAATTTTACTTAAACAAAATTATTATAAATTTTTTGAAGAGAAAGGAGGCCGTTATTACATCGCTACACTCTACGCTAGAAAAAAAACCGTCTCATACGCAATGGCTACAGAATTATTTGTACACTTAAACTGATATAAACGCCAAGAATCCAGTACAAATTCTATCTAGTATCAGAAAAATTCAGCGATTGCCTACTTACCGACTGGTCAGAAGATAACGTTATTCAGGAAACCATAAGTGAGCAACGTTTTGATTTTCTTTGTTACTTTTTCCAATCCCTTTCAGTAATGACGTTTGTGTCATGTTCTAGATCAGTGGTTATTAACCTTTAGAAGAATTTTAAGTGAGGAGTGAGTGTATTCATAAAAAATAAAGTAAAACTATAATTAACTCAGTTTTGTAGTCGCATGTATACTTTCAAAATTATCGTACTGTTTTGTACATTGTACTCTGCAGAGTCTAGCACTCGATTATTGGAATAATACGCTAAAATTGTCCTTCTCTGGCAACGCTGTATCAGGCTTCTGTTTCATATTCCAATTGTAGGCTTCTACTTGTTTTGACCACTTATAGCGGTTTTCGCGGGAGGGGCGTGCCCTCACATCAGTGTTCAAAGGGTGGCACTGTGCCTAAAAGTTTGAGAACCACTGTTATAGATAACCGCACTCATAAACTTTTAGGTTTATGTGTTTATATCGTGTTAACTATTTGGATGGTTTTTGAAAACTCTCTGTTCAACCTTCTAGATGGTTCGCTTAGCAACCTATATTAATAATTAATTGTGCACTAATGAATTTTGGATGAGTCATTTTTAGATTTTGTGCAGTTAAGCCAAAATAAAACTTTGCTGCCCATTTAGACTTGGATATATTGTTGTCATAATGAATATTGTTACTATTATGTTTGTAACTAGTTATTACATTTGTTTTTAACAGTTTTAAAGATTAAAGAGATTGAATGTACTATATGTAAGGTTGCTCGAGGGTCTGAACAAATTGTGCAAACTGACAAATAGATCATTGGATTGGAACATGACTAATATTTTGGTATATATTTCACGTCACATAGTATACCAGACAATGATATTCTTATAAAATTTGGCACTAGAATGTTACACCCTGTTTTGCGGAGAAATCAGTAATTTAGTTGCACTAAGGAGAAAATTTTTCGTTCTTTTGTTGAATGCTTCTCCTTTATAATACCAGAGGTTTGACCTAATCTTAAAAAAAATTTTAAAGCCGAATAACAGCTATATAAATTAGTTCCTAGTGAAGAACCTGTTATTTAATTGGGCTAGACCGAATTAGGAGTATATAAACTTCAAAGAAATGTAACACAAAATTAAGCCATTCGAAAAAATTAAAGAAAGACTACTGATAACTCATCTGGTACGATCATATACGAAAAATGAGGGAGAGTAGGTTTACCACAGGAGATTTGGCTACGAGTTATATCTGGACGGAGGAAGCAAGGACGACCTAGAAAAAGTGATCGTACCAGATGAGTACATAAAATTGTAATCCAATCAACATAGTTTGTCACTGAATAGATAAAACAGTAAATCCATGAAGTTCGTTATGTTACTTAAAAATTGAACAGTTATACAAAGTAAACTAAATGACATAATTTATGTATTTTATTGTAAAGTGAACGGATGATATAAGAGCTATGGAGAAGAGAGGTCTGAGAGATGACGACGTTTCCAATAAGAATGAATGGTGTTTTGGGTAGCAGTAAATGATCTACTATTAGAGAACAGCTGTTTTTTTTTAATATTAAAATAATAAAAAAATATTGAAGTACGAGATTTCAGATTTATCGGTAACTACATCAAAAATTATCTACTTAATAGTTCAAGATCCATATGACGGAGTCTGCCAGACCCTAATAAAATCGTTATTTATTAATTTAATTTTAGGAACGATTTTTAAATCTAAAACTGTTCTGGGCGTATATTAATACTGACCGTCAAACAGTTCATGGTAGTTAAATACGACTTAAATACAGATGTACTGTAGCATACATAATTGGAGAAAGTCACTCATGATATTGCAGATGTTTAAGTCTCTCCTTGCCTTTGAATGGTACGGAACAAAATCTTAAATTAATCTGTAAACTAGAAACTCCACAGTGCTTTGTGACCGGAACTTCATCCTGTATTTTATAAGTCGTAAGTTTGTGTTGATTCAGCATCCCAATACATTGTAAATTTTGTTAAAAGTCATAGCATAATAATTATATGTCAAAACAGAATTAAGAAGATAATCTCCTTTAACGTTATTTAATCTAGTATGTAATCTTTTCCCATTACGGACAGGTGGAGTGTTAAATAAAAAACACTCGATCTGTTGGTTTTACAGCTAAAAAAATAGTTCTATTTCTTATCACATAGTCAGCCAATTATATGACTGAACTATTTAAGAACAGAAGAGGTAGAGCTGTAAAAACACTAATCAGACTTATCTCCTCTGAGAATAATGAATTTCACTCTTCAGCCAGACCCTGTGGTGAATGAAGTGAAGGTGTCATTTCCAGGATGGAAAAAGGTTGCTTATCGGAGGGCTTGGCATGCTGACAAGCATACTCTTTCAACTCAGTGCGGAAGGCAATTAGTAAACCCCCTCACTCCTTGTTTTTACTAAGTAAAACCTCTAGAAGTTCAAATCAGCTTTTCGGCTGTACTAAACAACAACAATTAAAAAGGTCAGTTCAGAATTCACATTTACCCTAAATAGCCTGTTATACTGTCTGTCTATAATGTCATGGCCTCCGGCAAAGAGGAGCAATATGGGAATTGTAAAACCATTACAGAAAACATATCTCATTTTTTAAGTAACTGAAAACTTGCCGGAAATTACGTATTTTCATAAAACAAAATATTTCGCATGCTGTTTGTTCTATATTATTATTTTCAAAAAACTGAATTAAAAAGATTATGTAAAGTTTAGGAAAAGTTTTGTTTTTTGAAGAAAAACGAGTATTGTTTTCAAATATTTCAAATACATCGTCATTGTTCAACAACTATTTCACGGATTAACATTATATTTGGTAGGTTTGTTCCGTAACAATTACGGAAAAGACGATCCAATAAAATTTAACAGAAAATCATTAATTTTTAAGTTACTAGGTATTTTCATAATCAAATGTTCTAAAGTCACGAAACACGACATAAAGTCAGCGTGCGAGAAGCTTTTTGGTTTTTAAATATAACTGTATACACATAGGAAATGAAATAAAAATAAAATTTTCAATTAATTTTTAGTGGAAGAATTATTTAAATTGGACGTAATTATCGGCAAGTTTAAGTTACTTAAAAAAATTAGATATTATGTTTCGTGAAATGGTTTTACAATCCGCATATTGCTCCTCTCTGACGGGGGCCATCAAATTATAGACAGACAGTAGAAAATAATACATTTAAGTAAAAATACTTATTATTATTTTCTCTAATCAGTAGGAAATAGAAAAATTAGCTAATATATAAAAAATATATAACATAATGAAACATTTGAAATTAAGAATTTTTGAAAAGTTTTGTAAAAAAATTATTACCATTATAACGAAGTAATAAAATGAAGATAAGTAACAAAGCATATCATACCCAAAAGTCCTGTTTGGAGCACTGACACACTAATTTTTTTTAACAATTTATTATTGAATTCTAACTTACAGAAATAGATCTCCATAACAAGTGTTGCCAATTCAGTACCTACTATGAAATTAGAAAATGATTTAAATACGTAAATTAGGTCAATACTATAACTTTATCAATGGCGTCGATGCTCTTGAGAACTTTCTTGGAAGCTTCTTTTTGAAGTAGCCTACGCCCTCGCAACTTAATTTATTCTTTTTAAAAATTCATTTCGTAAATCCTTCTAATTAATTCTGATTGTGTTTTGTACCATCTGTGAAAACGAGAAAAAATTACGGAAATTTATGTTATACTTTGATGTAATAAAGAAATTTTAAATAAATGTTAATTATTATAAATTTAAGCTCATACTGATTAATTTAGGAAAAAATAAATATGAAATTTTTAAAATGTTATTCGTATTTCTATCAAGGTGTCATCCAATTTATAAGTCGATAGTAACATGACCTTATACCAATCGGTCATTCAACCAATGTGGGTGTAAGGAATTACTCTTTGGGGTACCACCAGTGTATTAAATATCAATATTGAATTTAAAATATAAAATTGATATTTTAGAAAGATTTCAAAATAAAGTCGCAAGAGCCAAATCATACCGTGGTACTTCCGAAGTTAATAAATCTTTCAAGAAACCGGCCCTACATTATTAACAAAAAAATTTTAAAATGACTGTGCCTGGAAAATCATCTAATCTACGACATCAAAATTTTGACCTTTTTAATAATAGCTTACGACTCAGTTTAAAAATTGAAAAAAAAATTTAGATCTAGCTACAAAATTTTAAATACATCATAATTATCTTAACAGCTTGTAATATTTTTTATCGCATCAAGTACGAACGTGCTAAGCACGAGCCTATCGCTAGCATCAGAGAGGTTGAAATAAGTTTGGTTTGAAAATAGTAAAGGAGCTGGTTAGACGATGGTAATTATTTACGATACTGTAACATCTAAGGCTACGTTTGTTTGGGTTCTCGGTATAATAATAATAATAATAATAATAATAATAATAAACAGACTTCCTTTAAACACGTAACACTCATTTATTGACTCTATTAGTAAATTACAATGATTGATTAGGCTTATACTACTAACAAACTTTAATTGGTTACTTCAATTAAGTTAATTCAAAACTTAAAGCTTAATTAATTTAACAAACATTAACTATTATTTTACCTTAATAATAGTTCATTACCTACAACCAATTCACAATGTTTACATAAAATAAACTGATTTTTTCCCTTAACGTACAATGTATACAATGTAATAACACTGGTTTAACACTGTCTAGCAACATTTACCCATGACCGTATGGCTACAAGAATTGGCTGACGCGCAAAAGAAGCTAACTTTTTAATATACTGTTAATGTAGTTTTCAAAAAACGAATAGAAAGACGAAGCAGTAAACACATTCACGTACAAAGAATTTCATCCTAATTCTGGAAGAAATAATAAACACATAGATTATACCAGAAAGAAAAACATTAAAAAATTCTCAGAAATTTTGTGAATAACTTAAAAGAGTAGGTTTACAGAAATCCAAAATTTAGAAAGCAGTAGAAATTGAATAAACCTTAATAACAAAATAATGAAATAAAAAAAATGAGAGCCGACACCAGCAATCCGTCCCTTTTCAGGTAGCACTACTAGTCACATAACAATACAATTTTTAATGCAATACCACGTCTCACCTAATTATCTCACCGTATCTAATCTTCTAGGCAAATGTTACAATACTGATCAACAAGGAAATACAAATCGTATAAAAAGTAATTTAATTAGGTATAACATGTAGTAATCAAACAGCCGCTTGCCAGTAACCTAAAAGATGGGTAGGCAAGTATTAGAAAACAAATAACCAAAAATGTAGAAAATGAAAAGCCTTAAGCAATTGACAGAATGAAATTGACACGGATGTCATGTTAATAAAGATTACAAACTCAACGTAAAAATAAACTAGACTATTCAGACATCTAAAAATAAAATGTGATTCATCATCTTTATTCAATTAATTTTTGATTCTGCAAGTGAGGTTTACAAAAGGTACAGAGTACCCGCAAATTAAAAGGCCGATTTTAAATTTTCCGGTTGACTTTCTTAACAAAAAAAGGAGTCAGTGGAGCCTTTTTTGTTTTCTACATCGAAAAATGTATAGAAACTCCGAATTTCCGAATGGATCAGCAAAGAGCTGACAATTCTCAGATATTTAAAACGGTATAATTTGTTCGAAACAAGGTAAATTTCCGTAAAGCTGCACTACTTAATCTTCATGGAAGCTACCGGATTGATTAAGTATGGTTTTGGTGAGATGAATCTTCAAATAAGCGAATAATAAAAAAACATTCATTTCATATTTTTCTTTATTAATCGGGAATTTTGATATAAATATTGTTGGGCAAGAACAAATCTGAAAGTGGAGAGCTGAATGAAATAATAAATGGTTGTCCGGAATTAATCTAGTAGGACCTATTAAATCGTATTTGAATATTTCACTTAAAAGGAATGAAATTATTAAATGTTTGATTTACAGATGTGATGTATTACGAATTTTTGTTTTTGTATAGGCCTACCTGTGAAAAAATTATGAAGGCTTGTACTGTTTTCTTTTCAGTTAGAGTATAAAGTCAGTTTTTCTACGAATACTGTGGTTGCAATTAATTTACTTTATTGTATTGTTTTTCTTATATAAGCTTATTTCTATTAAAGTGTTAAAAGGTTAACTTTGTTTTGTTGCAGTCATCATTTGTAGTTTTTCTCCTAGTTTAATATCTTGTAATTACATATAATTTCTTTAATATTTTTAAAGATTTATATATGAATGTGTGTATGTGAGTATGGGTGAGTGTGGGTGATCGATATAATTTTATTTTTTAGTTATAGAATACAGTTCTATAGTTAAGAAAAAACTATTTGTAACAGAATACGTAATTATTACTTCTACTATTGTTGGTGTTATTTTATGTTATTATTAGTTCATTCCAACACTTTCTTTTACGGTAGACTGTTAAATTCATTTAGGTTAAGTATTGTATAATTTGTAGCTAGTTCAATCGATTATAGAAAAGAACTGTTTAAAAAGTTTATTATTTAATCAATAAATTTGATTTACCATCAAAAGATGGTAAGAGAAAAAAATAAAAAATATATTGATATTACTATAGAAATTATTTAATTATTTTAAACAATTTTATTTGGCATTCTTAAAATAATTTTATTTTATTAGTTACATTTTTAAGTTATTTTATTCATAAACATTAGCTAATAATAATTTTAAGTTATGAATATAATAAAAGTTAATTATATCAATTATAATTATTATGACATTGTTAATAATTTGGCAGATGATAACTATTGGTACTGTGGACGATGTTGATCATTATGACGATGTTGAAGGGACTCCCAAAACAAGGGATCATGGTGAGGCGCGGTAGCGTATTGATCGCAAAACACGCTTTTGCTTCAACATCATCTCTCCGTCGTTGGTCTGTACCCTCCTACTTCAAACAATAAACCACAATCTCCAGTCTCCTGAAAACCATCCTAAATCGACTACCCATCTCCTTCTATAATATTTACTGCTCTCCAGTAAACTGAACAGCTATTTCCTTGAATTAAAAAATTGTCTAAATGATTTGCATAAATGTATACGGCAGTTGGTTCTTGACCTATTTAAATTCCCTCTTCTATAAATCATTTTACAATCAATTTAAAATATATATACTTTATTGTAAAATGGGTTTGTTAAATATCATCACTTTTATATTATAATACAGAAAAATCTAGAATCTGTTTTTACGTAAAATAATTAGTTCATGGGTTTTCTTTACACATATGTTGACCGATGAAACCCCACATTTGAGGAAGAAACATCGGGGCTTAATTTCAAGAGTTGTCAGTTTAAAATCAGACCGTAGTGTAGGCCTAACAAGGACAATGGATTGCCGATGAGTGCTTTAATAAGATTCTTAAAATTGCGGTCAAACTAGATAGAATTGTCGTCGCTTTAATATGGTAGAAAGGTTTTATTAATTCTTTATTTTGGTAATGTTATAGGTTATTCTTGACAAGCGTAGAAGGTCTTTAGTAGGGGCTATTGTCGTCCTTTATTTATTTAGATTTTCTTCGTATTTGTAGAAATGATTATGACTGCCTGTGTATAAACCACTAGCCCATTTGTCGACGAGTTCTAGTTGTACATCAGATTATGATTGAGTAAAAGTTGTTAGAAAATTTTAACCAATTCGCACGTTGTAAAAAGTACATTAAGGTAAAGCAGATCAACGTGCGGTAAACATTATATAAAAATAGTTTTTTGTTGTAAGAGTCGATTATTATGTGTAAATAACCATTTTCATTGTTAGATAAGTTTAGTTTAAGCTTTAAGTTTTGTGATAATGTGATTCGAGTGTTCTTTGAATTTTAGAACTGAATTTGGATGGGAACTTGTTAAAGGGTAGGAATGTTAAAATCTCTCTGTAGTACGAATGTGTTCTTTGTTAGGTACCAAAGTGATGATGTAGTTGTTCTAAAAAAATTGACTGAAAACTTTGCAAGTTTTAAATGTTTAAATGGCTTGTTCAGCTTTGTAATTTGGATCCCATCGTTGGAATTGTTTCGAGAACAGATTTCTATATTAATTTTTTTTTAATTAGGGTATTGACCGGTAGCGTTATAACCAATACTTTTGAAATTTTGAGTTCTGATATTAACTAGCTTTGTTATGTGTTATCCAGTTTAGTTGTTTGTCAAGATACCACACTATTTATTGGAATCTGATTCAGGTATCCAAATGTTGTAAGTGCAAACTGATGAGCACGGTCTATTTTTGGTGTATATGACATATGCATACTTTTTGTTTCATTTGAAATTTATTCCACCAGTCGTGTATTTTATTTAATTATTATTTCAAATACTAAAACATCGTAGCTGGATTTTTATGAATTAATTTATTGAACAGTTTCGCCGGCAAAAGTGACAATTTTGTGAAACAAATAAATAGTTATATTAAAAAAAATAAAATTAAAGTATTGGAATAATTTTTTGATTAATCTATATGTTTAACCCGTTATTTTATCCAAAATTACAAAAGTACAACTTGGGAATCTGATATTGTTGTAAACAATAAAAACGACGTATGACATTAGGAGACCGCTACTTTATTGTGCGGTCTGTGGATGTTTTTAAGAAGATGCGTTAATTGATATTATCATCAACGTCTTGAGAAGAGATTGTCAATCGACAACTCTACCATTATGTTATGTGGAAGAAGGCCCAATAAAAGGCATCGAACTTAGGGTCAAGAGGATACTAGAACGGTTTGATGAATGTTTGTCGATAAAATCTATACCCAAGAAACTGTTGACGTTTTTAATATTGAAATATTTAGAAGGTTTGGTTGTTTATTTATAGAAGACGGCCAGCAGGTAAACCCAGAAGGAGCGATAAAATAATAGTTATTGGAAAGAAGACAAGAATATAATTTACGACCTTTGGGATTATTGACACGAGAACGTCAGTGGCGGTGTTTTGATTGAAACCACTTCCTGCTACAAACTTAAAGCCAAGAGATTGAAAATAAAGTAAAAGCTTCAGCCGAACTGGAAACCGTGGATGACAATGTACAAAAGATATTGGGACGGGAAAGTCATGGGAGAAATGTATTATAATTAATTGTCCTCTATTAATCTAACCACATCATCGTCACGGAACATTTTTTCACGTAAAATTCATGAGTTTTCAATTTTATTTAGTAGTTTTTTCAGTAGCTTAAAAAAAGTGAATAGTGTATGTTTTCTCCCTTTAAGATGTTTGTTATTTTCTTTTATACTGATTTTTGAATGATTTTTGCCTAAAAATAATTCTTAATGCAATTAGTGTAATAGAATTAGGCTATATTAAATTTTCCAAACGTTTACTAACTTTTGTCATACATCATACATAACTAACTGTTGTCAGGAACTTTTTATTCTAAATTTAATGTTACTATTAATTTGCTAACTCTATAGGCAAGTAGATTTATTCGATACGATGAGAACTGTTCAAGATAATTATTAAGCTATAAAACCCAAGTCTCGTCCTAACCAGAAGTGTTTTCATGACAAAAAAAGCTTTGAGAACACTGAAAAAAGTAAAAAAAATTAAAATTCTTACTTAATATTCCTAAACAGTTATTTAAATATTTTGTAACTGAAATATGTACTGACTGTGACACTACGTGATTCAAGGTAAAAGCTGTTTTGGTTTTACTTACTGTAAATCATTCCTTGGATGCATTCCATTTTTTAATTGCTTTTTTAACACATGAATTTCAGAATTATTTTTTAAAAAACATAGACTATAAAAGTACTACTAGACTATAACTTATTACTAAGCAAGGTCAAGTAAATGATCTGACCGTAAATTCTCTTACACCTAATTATTACTCTTACCATAATTACTGACAAATATTATGACAAAAACAATAAAAAAATTTCACAGATTGTAATTAATATTACCCATTTACTTTATTTATTAAATATACTTTATTTACATCAGACAACAAAAGTTACCACACTAGGTATTCGGGTGTGTCATTTGCAAGCAAAGATATATCTTTCCAGTATACCAAGACCATATCGGGGAAATTTCAGGAATTTAGCACCGTTTAAACCTTATAAAACAGACAGATAAATAGTGTTTTTATAAGACATACAAAACAAAAAGCTTATATGTTATGTCTAAATTATGTCGTAAGAGATGTCCAAACATATATATTTTATGAACACTAAAATTTCACAGACACAGCTTAATATCTCGGATTGCACCTAGATAAGTGCTTAAAATGGAGAACGCACAATCAGAATAAACCAAAAGAAGTAGACTTAAAATTAAAATATGTCTTTTGGCTATACTATTTTTCAAGGCTGATGAGCTCTGAACGTCTGCATTGCCCCTACCCACTTTATAGCTAGCCAATCACTTGCCAGCAACGTTGCCAATACTTGCTCTTGTAGTTGTGTTAAATATTATGTCAGCCATATTTTGGTCTTTTAACAAAAATTTATAACCTATAAACATACAATCAGCTGATTATATTATAAAGTATTGCATGTTAACGCGCTCTATAGTCGATGTGTTCAGTAAGAGATGCAAGACGAGAGTGAACTATTGCGGCTCTTATACGCATGCGCGCGTAATGTTTGTCAGGTAAAATCTGACAACGTTGGCAAACGTTCTGATTGGTCTAAACGTGTGGAACAGCAGAGCTCATCAACCGTGAAAAGCATATTAGTCGGATCAAACCCGAAATTATAATTCGGAAACAAACTCTTGGTATGTACTTATGGTTTTCTTGTAGCCGTATCCAAACCGGTCTAAATCTACAGTAACCAGTTATGAGGCATATCCATTAATTCAAATATTAAAATTATTCTACGTTTTCAGTCGAAAATCCTACGAGCTCTATCAGTTGCACCATGGTACGTGGCAAACCACCAAGTATACAACTATACACAGTCAAACATCTACTAACAGATACTTCTGAATTGCGGACAATTCCTAATAGCGGACAATTTTAAAAGTCCCGGCATTTTCACGTAAGACACAATACTAAAACATTTTCTAATAACGGACCCTCCACATAACGGACGTGGACAAATAATTTGTATGGTTTTGAAAATTCAATTTCTGGAAAGCGGACAAAACTTGTCCACAAAAAAATGTTAGTAAAATGTATTTAATACATTTTCAGATCAGAAAAAATATGTGACTAAAAATATTGGGTGCATAAGTGGTTACATTTATAAATAGCATGCGTTCTTAAAAACGAAAAATGATTTTATTACTATAGGTATTGCGTAAATTGTGATATCAACTTAAGTATAATCCTGGAATACAAACATAAGGTATGTTGGATTACTTTTTTTTTGTTTAACGTCCGACTGTTCTGCAATTTCTGGTAATGCAGACGGTGAAGGATGAAATTATTTTTTTAACGTATGAAAATATGCCGTGCCTGAATGGGATTCGAACCCATAGTGAGAGGCGAGCACGTTACCAACTAGCCAATGCGGCCGGCGTACTTGTAAGTACTTTACATGCATGCATATTTTTTATATTACATACTAGATAATACGTTTCTATTTTGGTAATTTTATATACGTACATGTACGTATACTACAAACTTATGTATTGACTTTATTTTTCATTGCATAAACGTACTACATAGTGTGTATTTTATATAATCTTGTTAAATACGTTACATTACGCAATACATAATGTAAATACGGGAAATTGTGTAGTACACATATGTTTTTTAGCGGACACTTCTTAATAGCGGACTTTTTTTTTGTCCCGCGAGTGGCCGTTTTTCAGAAGTTTGGCCGTATCTGTTTCAACAGTCAAGGGTGAGAATTTAAAATTTAATATAACTTATGAAAAACGGCTTGAATCTAATAATAATTTATAAATTTACTTGATTATGGTGATACAATGGCTAAAATGGAGGCATCAAACTTACTTATTTGTTCGGTAAATTAAATTTCTACCTGCTTTTATTTTAAAAAATTTTTCTCATTATGATGTATATAAACAGTAATTGCGTTTCTTTTTTGTAAATGTACCTCCAGTGAGAATTACATTTCATGTAAATTTCTCGTTGTACCAAATTTATTTATTGGTTTTTAAAGAAAAGACTGTAAACAAAATTCTGTTTGTATAAAGAAATAGTATTTTAATAATTTATATGGAAGGTTTAGTAACAAAAATTATGTTCTACGTCTTGAGTTAGTACTTTTTTCTCATATGTTTGTATGTTTAATGCCATATTGAGGATATAAAATGAGATAAATATTTTGTAATATATCTTATTGATTTATTGACAATAAATCGTGGATTAAAACAAAAATACCCTGATAAATATTTGGACCTTAAGTATCTACGAACAGATACAGCAACTTCAGCAACCTTCTACAATACATAAGAACAGTATTACCCGATAAAAGGTTTTACATTCTTTATTTTTCAAGAAGACGTTCATTTTTCGTTTTTACAATGCAGTTAAATCTTCCACTTGTTGCACATTGCATTCTTGTTAGTTCGTGTTTTCCATTGGATATTTGCATTTTACAGTTCTTACTTTTATTTACATAGTATGGATATTTAATGCAGTTTACTAATATTAATTCAGTACAAAATATGTAAAATAAAAATGTACACCTATACTACACGTATTATGTGAATAAAAATACATGAATTTAACGAGCATCATAATTTTATTCCTTGAATAAATATTATTTGTGTTATTAATTTTCTTCTGTTACAAATGTAATTATAGACACACGTAATATTATTAAGCATTATGAATTTTACATAAGAAGGAAAATTAAGGTTAAATATAAACTTCTACAGGGAACGAAAAAGCAAATATTTGAGGAAAATACGGTTCTTTTAAGTTTCCGAGAAATCTTTCATAAATATGTACAATATTATTAAAAAGTACAATTAATGATATTAAAGTACTAATTTAATACGAGACAAAAATGTTACAGTCCACATTGAACACATGTTGTACAACCAACTTTGAAAAACATAATTAAAACACGTGATTAATTTTCTCCTACTCGTTTTGAAAATTCTAAATTTTTTTCATATAACTTTTTATTTAATGCATAATCTGTTATAAATAACAATAAATGCAACTTATCAATTAGACACAACTCATGAAAAAATTACAACCCACAGGTGTAATTAACAAATTATAACCTGAAAATATTTCATACTGTTCTTAATTAATATTTACAATCAAAATTTTATAGTGATTTTTAAATAAATAAACAAAATATAAATAAATAAATAAAAAATAACCAAAACCTCCTTTAAAACGAAAAACAAATAAGAAGTAATAAATAATAAGCACATGATTCCGAATATATGTACACCTAACTTTTCCGAAAATAATTCGAAACGTTCATTCAGTAATTTACAACATTCACACTCAAACACGACAGTCATCTACAAAACACTAACATTATATTATTTACAACTTTAAAATCACACTATCAGAATCGCCCTAGGAGATCCAGTACTGTAGCACGTTTTAGCCTATTGACATTACTGTTGTCTAAGAGATTCAGTGCTAAGTGATTTACGTGGTTGTTTAGACGTTCGATGTATTTACAACTGAAACTTCGTATTTCTTCTCGTACCGTCTGCACATCCATATCACGATGTATATCGGCATTGGTAATATACCACGGTGCATTCAGTATGGTCCGTAGAATTTTTGATTGAAACCTTTGCAGAATTTCGATGTTTTAAGTTGATGCTGTCCCCCATAACTGAATTCCGTAGGTCCAAATCGGCTTCAGCATGGATTTGTACAAAATTAGTTTGTTGTCAATCGAAAGCTGAGAACGCCTACCAACGAGCCAATACATCTTCCTAAATGTTAAATCCAGCTGTTTCCTTTTCATCTGAATGTGTTTGCGCCAAGTCAGACCTCTATCTGTACATTCCTAAATACTTTACATCTTTTGCCTGTGGAATATTCTTGCCATTCAGTTGGACAGGAGGACAAGTTGCCCTTCTGGTAGTAAACATTACATGCGTAGATTTTCCCTCGTTCACCTTGATCTTCCACTTTGTCAGCCAGACTTCCAGCTCACTTAGATACATCTGCACTCTGCGTGACGCAATAGTTGGGTCTGCATCACATGACATTATTGCTGTATCGTTAGCAAAGGTGGCAATGGTTACATTTTCAAGAACAGGCAAATCAGCTGTGAACAGAACATATAAAATTGGTCCCAGAACGCTTCCTTGCGGAACACCAGCCTTGATCTCTTTCAAACCCGTTAAGTAATTTCCAACCCGGACTTGAAATAACCGTTTGTCAAGATACGAAACCAGAACACTGTACAGATTCTCCGGAAACACAGCTTTTAATTTATGGAGTAGATCAGGATGCCAGACTCTATCAAATGCTTGAACAACGTCTAACAGCACAGCCGAACAGTAATTTAATGGTAAACTTTTCGTTAAATATTTAACTTCATAATTTTGTAAACAAGTAATATATTTGAATATATGAACTTAGTTACACCTGATGCAAATAATCAGCCCGCCTCCGTAGCAGAACGAAGCCGATAGTTTTGGAAGCACAATAAAATATCTCAATTTTCTACATGATTTCAGCATTTCAGCAAAGCGTTTTAGGTCCTATATAGTAAGTTTCTGCTTTAGTGGCAAAGAAAATTGATTTAACTATTTGGATCATAAGTCTGAGGCGATAATCTAGAAAAAAACGTTTGCTTTTCAAGTTTTTACTTTTAATAAGTCGCCAGTTTAACCACAACTCAAAGGTACTTCACACTGCTCTCAGTAGGTTTGTTGACCCCACTAAGAGTTACCGGTGGGTAGCTGTCTCTACGAAGTGTAAAGGTGACTAGAGCAAACTTTGCATAATTAACCTTAATCCGTAATGATTTGTTAGGACCACTAGTGACCTATATGTTTTTTGAAAAATATTTAAAAAAAATTTATCACACATCTCTCAGTTATTGTAGAAGGTGAATGTTCGTTAAGCGTTTTTAATTTATAGTTGTAAAAAACCTGACTAAAAAGTAACTTAAAGGAATAAAATAAAGTCCATTGCAACATAACATTACAATAAAGTCCTGATGCCCATAACAGGCAGGTGGAGTGTTAAATTATTTAAACTCCAAAATTATTAGTTCCAGGGCTACAAATATTTGTTCTGTTTCTTAGCCAAATATAAGACTGAAGCATTTAAGAATAAAAGAGGTTGAGGTTAAAAGACACTAGTCAGAAATATCTTCTCTGAGCGTAATGAATTTCTTTATACAGCCAGATCCTGTAGTGATTGAAGTGAAGATTTCATTTGTAGGGTGGAAAGTAGGTTCTTTTCGGAGACCCTGTATGCTGATATATATAGTTTTTTACTCAGTGAGGAAGTCAATGGTAATCCTTCTTACTCCTCGTTTTACTTAGTAAAGCTTCTAGAGGTTCAAACCAGCCTGGCTGATGACCTAAACAACAGCAAAGTCCATGTAAAAATAAACTGGTAGTAAAATATGAATTTGAAGAAATATGTTAAAAAATTTAAAAAACAAACTTTAGTTTTAACTATGAAACTCAAACTAAAAATGTACACGGTTCACTCGTTTTGTTATTTTAATTAACATCAATGTTTGTTACTTTCAAACAAATGCTTTTGATCATGTAAATTAACTCATTAATACCGCATTAGTGGTACAGTCTGAAGCGTAGGTGCCATGTGTTCCATTTTATTACGTAGCTACTAGAAAATTTATATAAAATAAAAACTACTACGTCTAGTTTATTTTCGAATGTAATTAAAATTACCAAGCAGACGATGTAACATTAAATATATAAAAGTCAATAGCATTAAAAATTTAAGAAAGCAACTTGAAAACCACAAAAATTTAGCATTGTATAATACATGTTTAATTTGCCAGGATGTAGATTATTAAAAAGAAATAGTGTCATTAGTTTTGTTTTATCAAAAGTACATTATGGTATTTTTATTTCTTAAATTTTAAACTGAAAAATAAAATGTTAAGTCACGTATACCATGTAAACAGAATAAAATATGTTTCAATTAGATATGTAGACGAAATATGTAGTAGTATACACTCTCATAGGTTATGCAAGAAGTAACTTAATCCTTCCTTGCAAAAACGTAAAACAAGAAACATTTTAATGCATCTACAACCAGACTAACCAACCACCCTTATACATACCAAGCTTGATTTTATTCCAGTCATGTACTCACTTAAACTGGGATCCTACAAAATATGAGGGCACAAGCCAGATGCGTTGTTACAACGACACATTTTTTCTTCTTCGTTTTTATATATTTTTTTTTTGCTTTTGACAAGTGCACCACTTTTTATTATTGTGTAATGTGTACCGCATCGTGTTAAAAAAGTACATTAATATCAGAAAAAGAAAGCACATCTTGAATTTACAGTACGGTTACTGTTAATATTATAATTGCATAGAATTTGTAAGAAAAAAACAACAATTTGTTAAATATTTTAAATTAATTTTGTTATTTATAACTGTTTAAATACTTCATCACATCATTTAAACATCTTAACACAGTGAAATCCTAGAAATCGTGTAATCATAGCCTATACAGTGCATGTCATGTTTGCATACTAATAAATACTCGTATACCATAAAAGTGATAAACTACAGAATCAGTCATTTCAGAAAGCCCATAAGTCAAAATTCTACATTTTTTTCTTTAGTTTATTTTAGAACTAACTTTGTAAAACCGCCATCCCTACAAAAATAACATAAATCTGGCTTTCAAAAGAGTAGCTAATAAAAGCTTATCCTTAAGGACATAAAGTGCTTCCTTCTAATTAATAAATGAAAGTGGAGGATTTTTTTATGCTTACTCTACTTTATTGTGGAAAAGGCTATACAAAGTTTCTATGAAAAATTATTTTTAAGGGAGATAACCAATGTTTGTGACGACCACGTAAAACGGGATAGTCCTGAAAACCAAAATTTTTTTTCGGAAAGTTACGAATTTAAATTTTTTTGCTGCAAAAAGCTAATTTATGTCACTAATGTAAACTAGTGAAAAAAATAAATGAATACTATCATACAACACAATTTTTTTCTGGTCTAACAACATATTTCACAAACAAAAAATAAAACAATGCAGGTTAGCATTTTACTCCAATTTACTTCGGAAATATTTTAAGTCAAAATTTTCAACTTTTTTTTAAACCAGTGGCTTATCTTTAAAATACAAAAGTATACATTTTGTATTAAATGGGACAAGCCTCTGAAAAAAATATATTTTTTAATATTGTTTTTTTATTAAAAAGTAGTAAATTACCAATTTTTTTAATTTTTCCAAAAGAATTTTTGACTTATGACCTTTCTAAAATGACCGATTCAGTTTGAAATACACGTCTTCTTTTATAAGAAAGTTTAATTTCTATGAAAATTTTGGAAATTTTAGTGCCATTAAAAAAATATATATATAAATAGGCCTATATATATTAATAAGTATAAATATATAATATATTATATATATAAATATATTAATATAAATATATATTAAATTGTGCTGATGGTTTAGTGCTATTAAAAAAGTCTGAGGTGAAATACAGAGGTCATCGTCTTTATTTAGTTTAACTGTTGAGCGATATAACCTCCTGATTTTTTTGTTGAAGATAAATGAGTTTCAGGGGTGCTGATATTCATAGAAGTAAGTTAATAACCAACTCATTGGGTGCATTTTTTATTTACTTGGGATGTGATATTTCTTATTTGCAATAATGGGGCGCCGAAATTTGTATAGTGTGAAATGTTTATGTGCACTTTGAGGAAAATACAGTGCGAAGCTTTGACTTATTTTAAAATGTTTTTACACCTTGGTTCTGTCAATATCAAAGTATGATCTAGAGTGTTGGACCCTGTTTGTTCGGCATTTTATAAATCAATAATATCAGCAACTGATATTAGATTAATTAGATTAGATTAAGACCATAAGCAGTGTATAAATTACTTGACCATAAAATAAATTAAGACATTAGGCATGGACTTAATGTTCCAGGGATGATAATGACCAATTGCGAATTCAGGTAAGAGAGGTGTAGTAATTTGCTGCGAATGCTAGATAGTTGAACGATCAAATAGGCGTTTATTTACAAGCCAACCAGTTCAATTTGACAATTTCGGAAGAAGTGTGCTTTCAAACCTCTTTAAAAAAATAGTAAATTATTAAGTTTGCAGTTGGAACAGACAATTTGGACTCATCCATATGGTTTATTATAATAATAATAATAATGTTCGTTATAATATTAAATACTACTCGAATAAATGGAAATATTTCTGATGTATTTTGGTCTCTGTATTAATTCCGTTCTCCCGTTGTCTGACCTTAACTGTTATCAAACTCTTCCATTTGTTTTCTATGAAAAACATAAAAATAATAAATTTGGTTGAGGTTGAATTAAAATTACGAATGCTAAATCGTTAATAGACGGCCATCTAAATATGTGTGAATTTTGGTGAATCTCAATTTTGGCAGTTTTGAGGTAGGAATGATAAAGGCTCGAAGGAAGTTTTGGCAGTGATCTCAGTATTTGAATTCCTGTAGGAACCATGCTTTAAAGGAAAACAAAAATTATTTTAAGATTTTAATTGAATTTTAAATGGAATTTAATACTGTTATCACAGGAAAATTTTAATATTATCAGTTACTACAGTGTAATAAACAGGTTAGATAATAGCAGTTTCTGTGGGTTGCCAATAAGATGAAGTGAATTTCCGTTTGATAACGACCATACATTAGGCGAACTGTCCAGGTCTAATTAACCATATCCACAACTATTCAATGAACGTAAACGGTAAATGCTTACTTGTCTGGAACAGTAAACTGGTATAGGGTCTCTTACGCACTCACACTACAACACCAGGCAAGAGGTACAACGCCCCTTGGGATGTCTATGTAGAATGTAATCTCACTCTTGCCTTTGGCTATAGCCAAGTCTGCTACCTATTTAAAGGGAGATACTCAGGACGGCTACTGTACAAAGGAGCAGAAAGGTGAAAATGCTTTGAATTTAGTAGGTCATATCCGTGTTACATATTGCTCTCAATGAAAATTACAGTCGTTGTTCTTAAAGCAAGTAATTAAATTTAGTGTATCAATTTCCGAGTATTTTATTATCTTATCGATCAAACAACATATTAACACTTCAGGTTAAAGCTTTGGCTGACATAATACTGTCACCAAAAGCGCCTCATGAAAACCAAATTTGCCGGCCGCATTGGCGTTGTTGGTAACGTGCTCACCTCTGATCATACGGTCCTGGGTTCAAATCCCACTCAGGCACGGCATATTTTCATACGTTACAAAACTTAATTTCATCCTCATTATACGCAGTTACACCCCAACGTCGTCGCTAATGACCTTGCAGTTGATGCGACGTTAAATAAAAAAAAAATAAAAACTTGTTATTACACATAATGATTTTTTCTACATTTCCTTAATGCGTTTTGTAATGAATCTTTTTAATCATTGTCGTATTTCCTGTTATCAGTTAGTTGTTAGTATTATTAAGGGTAGTGATTACTATTTAATTTTACTTTTGGAAAAATCTTGAATCTATAGTATTCTGTGCAAAAAGGCCTAGTCAAAAAAAGAAAAATTCATAAAATTAAATTTTTAGCAAAAATTATTAAGGGCCTTAATATTTTATATTTTTTTTAAGTTTATTAATCACTTAATATTTTTAACTCAAAAAGAAGATGAATAAATCATTTTATTATATAAAGGATTATTAACCCTTTTATTCTATTGATCAATGATCTAATAAACTTTAAATTCCTCACGCAAAAAAAAAATTAAGAAAAACCTCTTGAAATAATTAAATTAAAATAACTAATGATAAAAAAATATTTGAAGGCTTAATTTCAAACATTTTTGTATTACGTTAAAAACCTGTCATTTAAAACGCATTAATCCTTTTTAAAAAATGTGTTTTATATCAGCGAAAACAAAATGTTATTTCTTAACTGTAAATACGAAATACAGAGTATACGAGTATATACAAATTTTTAATGAAAATATAATAATTTATTTCGTTAATATTTAGAACAGTAATTCTTGAAGTTCATTAATATCATAGAACAATACTCAGGTCAAGAATGTCAAAATTACACTCATGGATTATAACAAACGAATTTGCACTGGAGCGAGTTAATTTATTCGGTAATTTAAGCAATTCATTTTGTCTATAGTTCAGTTTACATGAATTTTGTAATAACAATTTAGTAAAGTTAAAATTTGTTAAAGTTAAACAGAAACGCCTACTCAGTTGGATTATGTTAAACTAACTGACACCTGCTCAGGAAGACCTACGTACTGAATAGGATACTCCCAATAGTATAAATTTGTATGAATAAGAACAAGTATTTTGTACAGAAAACAAGTAAAATATGTAGGAACATTTAAGTCCGGTGGGAATCTGGGTATGATAAATAAATAAACTAACTATCTCTAAATTTGAAACAATTATTTTTTTCACAATTGATAATTTAACTTACATTTGTTAACAAATAAAATTAATAAATGACATAAAATAAATCAATTATAAAAATAAAACTTAGACCAAACTTGACTTAACATAGAACACTGTGTTTAAAAACCAAAACCATTAAGTTACCTCTCCACAACCGCTTATTATTACCTGTACGCACTATTAATGTAATTCTGAACTAGTCCCGTGACAACACTATTTCGAACACACTTCCCATTCACAATTCAAGTACTGACTGACTAACTACAATGACGCTAACTGTTTTTATACCTACCGTTTGATAGTTTCCTAAACAAACGAGATCGTTCTAACAAAATCTCCGCTATTCTCGAACATTGTAAAATAAATCAAAATAAAACAAAAGTTTCTACTACTTTCGATTTCTTAGAACTCCCATTCAAAATATTTCACTTATTGCAATCTAATATGTCATTATTTAACACACTCCTACCCAACGGTACACAATTTTTATAATAAACAACAAACGAGGTGTGGCTATTAAATAACGAGACTAACGTTGTAAAAAATATTATTTTTATTTTACACATAATCACTTATTGTCATCTTCAATATACATTCGCTCTCTATCCTTTCAACCCTCCATGTGAATTTTCTATTGTTAAAAACAGTGCTGGAAGTCATCTTCTGTCAGTTCCTTTAGGACACGTGCCGCTCTCTCTTTTACAGCTTCCACAGACTCAAATCTTGTCCCTTTTAATGGAGATTTCGTCTTAGAGAACAGGTAGAACAAATAACATGTGATGAAACGTGGTTTTTTACTTATAATCCGGAAACGAAGCGCCAATCCATGCACTGGAATAGCCGAACTCCACCGAGAGCCAAAAATGCTCGAATGAGCAAGTCAAAATTTAAAGCAATGATGATTGTTTTTTTTTATATCCATGGGATTGTGTACTTTTCCTGGGTTCCTGAAGATCAAGCAATTAATCAATATTACTAGCTTGAGGTACTTTCTGAAATACGTCAAAGAACAAGGAAAAAACGCCCCGAAATGGGGAAGGACAAATCATGGGTTCTCCACCAAAACAATGTGCCAGCTCATTCCGCGTTATCTGTCCAGAGATTCCTAGCCAAGTACAGCGTCTCAGTGTTAGAACATCCACCTTATTTCCCACGTGACTTCTACCTGTTCCCTAAGGTGAAATCTGCATTAAAAAGGACAAGATTTGAGTTTATGGAAGCTGTAAAAGAGAAAGCGGTACGTATCCTGAAGGAGCTGACAGAAGATGACTTCCAGCACTGTTTCCAACAATGGAAAATTTGCATGGAGCGTTGTAGGGATACAGGTGGAGTGTATATTGAGGGTGACAATAAGCGATTATGTATAAAATTAAATTGTTTTACGTCAGTCTCGTTATTTAATAGCTACACCTCGTATTGCATCAACCATTTATAGACTAATCACGAACTGCTATTATGTTATAAAGTATCTGTAACTTTTGTTTTAAACATTAGAGTTTCTGCGCAATATTATACTGATGGTAACACAAAATACCTCACATATCCAGTATAAAACGACTTCAGTACTTAGATATCACCCTGTATAAATACGCCTTAGAAATATGAATAAGATTTTAAGTAAAAGGTTTATCCTATAATTGGAGTTCCTTGATTAAATTGACTTTGAGAAACAACCCACTAGCTCCTGAGCTAATTTTTAAAACAAATTTGTTTTACAGTACGCATACATTCAATAACGCCTAGGTCAGACAATCGTAGGTCTTGCAAATAACTAAATTATAATAGGTTTTTGATTTTAGGATCAGATAAAACTACCAAATTATTCTATTCTAAGAATATTTTCGTTTAACTAATTACTTTTATTTACCCAAATAATAAATATATTATCTGTTACATGTTTTTTTACTTTAAATCCTTTGATTCTATGATTTTTTATTTCGTTTATATATTTTATTTTTTCTCTTGCACTATTTTAATCATGTAGAAAAGGAAAGTATAACTTTCGTTTTCATGTGGATTTATCGAAATCGAGTTTTTATCATAAAAACACGTTTTCAGGCTCCCTGAAACCAAAAACCATGTTTTTAGCGATTTGTTTCTGTGTGTGTCTGTATGTATGGGAATAAAATATCTCAAGAACGGAGTAATTTACGAAATTAAAACATGGAAGTTAAGTTAGGTAGGCTACTAAAAGGGGATCTGACATGAACATTTTTATCAAAATCGGTCAAAGGAAGTAGTAGAATTCGTGAAATTTTTCACACTTTTGTGACTTTCTAAAAACAGCTCCTACGGGTTTCTAAATTTCGCCTTGTATACTAAATTTTTTATGCTCTACAACATAGGGTAACCGTCATTTGTGTGATAAAAATTTGAGGGGCTTTTGCTCCTGTAATAAAAAGGTTTTTAAAGATTACGGCCTTAATACACATTTTAGGGCAACATTGCATAATTAATCACAGTTTTAGAAAATTAAAACTCCTACAACTTTTATTTAAAACATTTTTTCTACAATGCTCGTAGATTCATGGCAATTGGAGATTCTCTCTACTTGTATATTTCTCATAAAAATCGGTAAAGAACGGGATTTTTAAGATTGCCATTTTAGTATATATTAACGACAAAAGTTGATATAATAAAAATTATAGGAAATAAAACAAGTATAATTTCAAGAATTTTTCACAGAACCTAGTTTTACGTCAATTAATGATTTACCGTATTTTTAAGTTACACAGAGGTTGAAGTTTATTCACTCACGATAATAATTAGGTTATATTTTAAATTTTACATTGTTTACTCTCGATCAAACATAAGTTATAGTATTTATTACATACAACTTTAAGAGAAAACAATCTCGGTATTAGAGTTTTGTATTATTAAATTGTTCACTCATTATTTTGTTTCTGCTGTATAATTTTATATTATATTTTGTAGTATATTATTTTTTATTGGTTAAATTAGTAATACACTATTATATGGATAATTTTATATAGTACTTTAACCTACATTTGAAACAACTATACAGGTATGTTCACTCTAAATCACTTATATATCTAAAACAGAAATTACTACTCTACAATTTCTTCTTAAAACCTTTCTGGATGTATGGTATTCATATTTTTGGTTGCGCAAAACAGAGTAATTTAAAAATTATTCAAGTATTCTAGTCTAAAGTTTCCGTATAGTTACCGGTTCACCGAACTATACGTCTCAAATTAAATACTGCACAACGATTAAAAAACACCATTCATTTGCGACATCATTAAAAATAGTTATATTAAATTTTATTCAAAACTACAAGTTCATAACAATCAGTATATCAGTGACATGGCTTATCCACCAGGCTTCATTAAAAGATTAAAAAGAAGATTGAGCAGAGATCTTCTTTAATTCTTGCTGCATGCTTTATGTAGCTTAACCACTTGAAAAAGATAAATGTGAAAAATATTAGTTGGAATTTTTGTTTTTGTTTATAAAATACTTTATTATAATTGGTAATAACTTTTCTTCAACAACATGAACATCTTTATTTTTTTATTCTTTTAGTAGGCCCACTTGTATATTTTTTGACATTTTTTATTCGAAATTTATTATTGCTGAATGTTGTATTTTTTATTTGTGCCTGTTGGCATAAATTTTAATGTAATATCAATTGTCTCTCAACTTTTGGTTGTGTTCTATAGTACAGCTAAAAATTTAAAAAAATTACATATACCGTATAATAATTGATCTTAATAACGACGCAATGAAAAAACACATACGTCTACTATTGAAATTTTACCACAATAATTTGAGCGATTAATTAAGTCCTCTTTATAATAACTTTAAATAATATTTAAAATAAAATATTTTTTTAATTCGTATGAATATTTATTTTAATTTTCATGAACAAATGCTTAGTAATAACAACTTTATTTAATAGAGTAGATAATTAGTATATAGCTTTAGCCTGTTCCATCCTGCCACATAAGTGTAGCCCTTAGAATTTGAGGGTGAGTTGTATCAACATGTTATATAACTAGTAGGATTTGGAGGATAGTTAATGATGATTAATGATGGAGGATGTCGCCTGTTGAAGTACACTGTGCTTAGTACATGACAGGTACGATTGTGCCATATATTTGATAAGTTTATCACTTTATAGTTTCTCATTCACTTGGATCATAACGCATTAATCTTAAGTAAAAGTTTACTATTAAAAATATAATTAAAAATTTTTCATTGAATGAAATTTATCATATTCATGTAAGTGTAAAGTTCCCTCATTATTAAATTTAAAGGTATATGGTAATCACCTACTTAACAGCTAAGCCGGATTTGTTAGTAAACTTGGAAACTGTTCTGTTATAAACTTCTTATCACCTCATATTAAATGCAAGTCTATAGGCTATAATAAACACAAGAGCTTAACTCATAGGTACCTAGGTCTAATACAATGCCTTAAAATAATAGTCTTCACAATTCAGATTAGAAATACATGATAAATTATTTAATATCAGCGTTCATTTGTGTATTTTATACAGAAACAGAAGTTTTTATGACTTGGAAAGTAATTATTTTGAGAAATATTAAAGAAAGAAATGCGTTTAGTAATTAACATAATTAAACTGTTAATTTTAAATAAAATAAAAGATTTAATAATTTTTTGTAATTATATATTGTTTGTACCCTTTACAAGTTTCTTTCATCAAGTACTGTGCACCCAGTCGACAGAGCTTCAACGTACCGACAGAGAAAGATTGACAAGGCTGGCAGACATTTTTCGGCAATACAGAGGATTACAAACTCCACCTCTGGTTACTGTATAAGACAGATTGAGCACTATCGTCAATCCACTCTACAGCTCCATGCAAAAAAAAACTATATGCACACGGCTACTGGACTTCAAAGAAGGCCCATAGACTACCCTAGAAGAGAGAAGATGCTCCTTCCGCTCGCCGACCCAACACCAAGCTACCGTCAACTGAGACGCTGCCGCGAGTAATGCCCATATCGGTCTTTCAACTGAGCATTGCGCCCTACGGCTTCCGACAAAGCAGCTACCGACGTACTACTGTGAGAAAAGAGAAGAACATCTCCGCTGGACGACGAGACAACGCGTTGTCCACCACCTCGACCTCGACTGTGATCGCCACAGCTGCCCACCTGCACTCTTCTCACCTATACTCTATTTCACGTTCAGAATGCAGTACAGCTCTTATGAAAACGCATGGTATTATCAGGCGAACGGAAAACATCAGGCAAAGCCGTTACAATAACCCTCCTCCGCCGACACGATCCGAAGGTCACGGGCAAAAATATTTGGAGTTCCGCTTACCACGCTCCAACAAGGTCATTTTTAATCAAAAAATTTTGAAAAAAATACGTTCGCTTACTTAAGAATCGTATGTTATTATACTGTAAATGTTATTATTATATTCTGATATTTACATAATAGAACGTAGCTACGTATATGAGAAAGAAGTATGACGTCTCTTTCTTCGTTACCCTCACTGTCGGACCAGGGGAGAATTATTATCATTTTTAGACCTTTTCCAGATACGAACGACTGTTATACAAACAAGATTTAAAGATTTACCAAGATTTATACAATAACTATTATTTACTTTAACATGATTAAAACAGACACTAAAATTAATAAACAATTCCAGTACTAAAATAATTTATCGGTACCTAATCTTTAAAACGATAAAAATATTAAGTATGTTTTCATATTACGTTGTTCAATAGGCGTTTGTAAATGAGATAGGTGGCGTGGAGTCGATACTTTTAATTAGTGTAGTAGCGCTCAAAATCTCATACAAAATACATTCCTTATGAACTTTCTGTACTGCATTCTGAAAGTGAAATCACCTATAGACGACCATCGCTTGAAAAACCATTTTCAGTGTCTTCGAATATTTTAAGGGTTTCAATCATGCTCGCCATCTGGTAACACATGATACTTCCAGATTTGTATTCAGTAATAAATAATTTTGTACTTAATAGCTCAAAAATTTCAGTTGCATGTTTTTTTTTCCTGGATTTTGTCAAGAAACGGAAAAAGGCCGCCTCCGTGTCATAGTGATCAATTTACCGGACAATAGATTAGTTGTTCTGGGTTCGATATCCGGTTTAAATTCTGAACGTTTGACATGTCTAAACCTATATTTTTATCGAACAGTAAACGGCAAATGCTGTAAAACCTACTCATATTAATATAATAATTATAATAATAAATAATTATTAATATTAGAAGAGAACACACTTATTGAATTAAAATAATTTAATTAGCAGTTAATTTTAGTGAAGGTCTCATTAGAGTAATAAAATTTGTATTAAGTTAACTTAAGCTCTTGACATATTCTACTCTTCGTTGAAGACTCTTGTTTATGCAAATATAAAAAAACTTAATTTCAATCTCCTTTACTTTTCCGGTCAGGCTGTTTCTGAAGTAATTTTTAGATATTAATACAAAAATTCGGAGTACCAAAGTGATCGTAACAAGTATCGGCCACTGTATTATGAATATTTAGATCTTCAATTACAAATATTTGTATTCGGAACTATTCAGATTAGTTCAAAAAATATAAGTAGGCTAGTATTATTCATTCTATATATCAGTATTGCCTCATGAATTAATTTTTAAGTTATGGAACCTCTTAATCCATTCACCGAAATGTAGTATTATATTTATTATTATCTTTTGGTGATATACATTTTTGGGATATAAAAGGTAATTTAAGCCTCTTGTATAAATATGTTTATGAGTTGACAGCGGAAAACTCTTTGTAAACAAATTCATTTGAAATCAAGTTTGGTTGTAAGTTATCCATGTATAGAGCTACATAAGAATAGGCCCTACACACACTTTTGTTTGTTTCAATGTTTATATACGTGGACGGGTATTAAAGATTGTGTTACAAGTTGTTTGTAGGTAGAAACGGCAATAAGTTAGAGATTCTGTTACGTCAAAGTTTCGTAAAGTTGTGAATTATTTTATCAGTTGTTGAAAAGAAAGTAGTGCTGAAGTTGATCTGGGACAAAAAGAATCGTCTTCTAGGAGTTCAGTTCAGTATTGGATTTTCAATCTTTTTCTATCTTGATATAGTTTTTATATGTCGCAGTTTTATATTTCATATTCACTTTAAAATATTTCATGTATAAAAAGTTGTATATGAAAACGTAGTGAATAATAAGATTTGTTTAGGAAAAATGAACTAAAAAATATGTTGAATTTTTGTCATTTACATAATGAGTTCCGTAACTTGATATTTTACTTACAAAAACGTAACTTACCAATCTACAATATTAGCTTCGATTTTACTTCTTTAACATATTATGTATAAGAATTTTATACGAAGATATTTGATTTGATATTAAACGTAATATACTGGTTCCCAAATAAAGATTTTTATTAACTTTTTTACTGATGATGACGATGATACAAATAAAAACATGATAACATGAAGAAGCCGACCATCCATTGATATAGCTTCTGCGTTTTGCTAGATAATTTAATATGCATATGGGTTTGTATTAATATTCTAACATTGTGTTATTATATTTTATTTATTTATTTATTTTTTTTGTTTAACGTCCGACTGTTTTGCAAATTGCTGCTAATGCAGACGGTGAAGGATGAAGTGAATTTTTTGTAACGTATGAAAAAATGCCATGCCCGAGTGGGATTCGAACCCAAGACCGCGTGATGAGAGGCGAGCACGTTACCAACATCGCCAACGCGGCCGGCGATGTGTTATTATAGAATTGGATAATTCCTAATGTCGAGGTGTGGATAAGAAGAACATTTAATGATACCACCCACGAACTGACGCAGTTGTTAACAGGGCATGGTTGCTTTGGGGTATATTTGACAAGGTTCAAAGTTAGTGAAGTGCCGAAATTTTGACTATGCGACAGTGAAGAGGAGTCCATTGCGCATATTTTGGAAAGAGGTTGCTATTTTGGCCTCAAAAGAATGGAGAGATCTGAGAAGATAGGCGTTGTACAATGGATCCCAGAGAGAGTAGGAACAGCGATGCTGCGGGATAAGAAGAGCTGGAAGTTGGTCGCTCAGTTTGCAGAGAGGGTGATTGGGAGACTGCGGAGGGAGGGGACATCTAAAGATCAGCGGGATCACCCTCTCCTACAGTAAATCAATCCTGTCCTGATCTTATAAAGTAGGCACACTGACCTGGCACACATTTCCTGACCTGGTAAAGAAAGAGATGAATGAAAGTGAGAGAGTGAGTGTTGGTCAATGACTACGGTTCCCTTCCACGCCCCGCTGACAGTGTGTAAATTTTTGAACACGACATTTTCCTTTTAGTATTATATAAACAGTTCCGAGAGAGGTGGAGGTTTCTTTCTTGATGTCGGATCAAGTGGCCAGGCGGCAGGGTTTTGGTTGGTAGGCGGTTGCGGCCTCCTTGAGGCTGGACTAGAACATCTCTATTGAACCCAACACTACTTTTCCCACCGTGAAGGAGAGAACATGAGTTTTTCTTGCCGCCTCGGATAAAAAAAAGGGTTAATGGGTTTAATTGTTTACTGTAACAATGTATACTGTTTGGAGTGGAAAGTGTTGAACAAGGATAGTGAATTGTGATGAATTAGATGTTTTAAAAAAAATTCTAAGAAATCAAAACTAGTAGAAACGTTTGTTCTAATTTCGATTGCTTCTACGATGTTCCAGAATAACAGCGGGGGATCTGAATTGTTTGGGAAACTATTACCCAGCGATATAAAAACAATTAGCGCCAGTGTAATCAGTCAGTCGTTAGTTGATATTAGAATAATTTAAGGCAGATGTTGGTTTGAAATTAAATTTAATAAACTATTATCAGATTATATTTTTTGTACGATTAGTAAGATAAAATTTGTACGTTCTTTCATAACGACTTTGATAACATCCTATCTTAAAAATCCGATTTAACAAGTTACTTAAAATTAGGTAAATAATGAGATGTTAAATACTCGGCACAATTAATTTGAGTTTTTAGATCATTAGGGTAGAAGTTAGTTCAAACATTTACAAGTTATCTGAAAAAAACTGAAAAGTTAATTGGGTTCCTTTTTTTGGTTTGTAACCGTATGTTTCAGTAGAAAAGTCATTTTTGATGAGCAAAGCAGGCCTTCTAAAAAATTTTCAGTTCGCAACTTGCAAATGCGCCTTTAATATATTGACACCATTAAACCATATGACAGTAGATTATTATCTACTGTCATATGAAGAAGGTCTAAAAGTGTTTATTTCACCAGTACTTCTTATGTTGTTATAATGTTTTAGTCGAAAATTTGCTTCTCTCGCTAAGAAAACAGAACGATTATTGTAGCCGTGGAAGTAGCAGTTAAAATTTTAAAAATAATTAACAGTTTAACTGCCTCTTGTAGGCAATACTAAATTTTCGCATCACAAAATAAAATAATGACTCAAGCAGCGAACAAACGCGGAGAAATGTCAAAAATATCGCCCAGAAATGTTTTATTTTGTTAACCGTGTTTAGTGTGACTGATTCTCGTCAAAAGGGCACAATTTGTATGTTGCTCTTACTTGGTATTGATCAAGTATATTCTAAATTTCGGTTTTATAATGCCGGCGATTCTATTTACAATTTTTTGACCAGTAAACTTTAACGACGTCCTTGTTAGAATTTACAAACTTTAATATACTTTATATATTTTTTTAACTTTAATATACAGTTAAAAAATCACATTTTGTTACGTTCGTATCGTAGTGTCTGCATGGTAGCCGACAAAATAATGTCTTAAATTTGAACAAGCTTGCATGTGACAACGCAATCTATTCTCTTGCTACCTTTTTATGACTTTTTTATTGCATAGTGTGAAAAGCAGGTGTGAATATCCTGCTGTTACATACAATAATACTATAATCATTGCTTACTCGGAACAACCCTAACAAAATTTAACATGTTTTTGGTAGGCGTTTTAATTCTGGAACGTATTGCATTTCAGTAGACGTTATTCTCTATTATTCGGCCGTATCAATAACTGGGCGGTGGCAATGGGCGGATCTCATGTAAAAATGTAAGGCGACGTCACGCGCAGGAACAGTACCGGTTCAATCAGGAAGCTCGACACTGACAAATGACGTAATACTGAATGGGACGATTCATTGGTTCATATCGGATGACGTAGTGAACTATTATGAGCTCTCTGATTGGACAAGAATAACTAATCAAAATGACGCATAGGAAAACATCTGATTGGTTAGGTTTGGAGATTTTTTATTGGTTGAGAATGCAACACTCTGATTGGTGCTATATTATATATGCTTTTGACGTCACACGCGTGTTGTCGTCATTGTAGGCCGCCTTACTCGCAAGGCATAAATAATTATTTTTTTCTACTGTACATCAGTTCTATTATATTTTAGTAGTATATTTTCGGATATGTTAAAGAAACAAATAATGCGAAAGAAATAAAAATTCGTTAAGTAACGCCTCTAATGATTATTTCTTTTTTGATTTAGGAACTGATAGTTAACTCAAAACGTATAATAAAATTATACACGTTCTGCGCCAATAGTGTAAAACTCCAATCAGCAATTCATTCCTCCGTAAAAAACGTTAGAAAATTAGTTGTGCATTGCTCTCTGTTATTATTGCTATAGTCAAAATTCAAGCACAAAAATTATAATAATTCTTAGAAATAAAACCGTGTGTATTGATGTACGCGTATGTTATTGTAATTAAAAAGTTTTATTTAAATAGCAGGCCTACCACTGCGGAACCGGTGTAGCATAACCGAAGTAATACTGAAATAGATTTAATATGTAGACTTCCACTCAAAAGTAGCATTGAGGCCCAATGCAATGGTTTCCCGTTCAAATTTCTCTCTAACCGTCAGTCGTGCGTTGATGCTTACACTGACTAAAACTTACCTTATTCGTGCTTTCTAATTGCTTTGTTGTAGAATTTGCGAAAATTTTACGCTAGAGGTCCCGGGTTCAATTTCAGGACAGCCCTGGTAGTTTTTCATCATTTATTTTCATACATCACTCTTCATGGAAGTTGCATTAGATGTAATATGCAAAATAGTCGTAGGGTAAACTAGAAACAAAAATATCTGGTGTAATCCAATCACACGACTTTATCTTACCAATGCAATTTGATGAAGAATATAACCTAACATTAGTCATAAAACATTAAAAATAAACAAAAAACTAACCTCAAAGAATATAACCTTATTTTAATCATGAATAAAAGACGCAAAATGAAAATCAACCTCAGCTTGACTTAAAAATTTGGAAAATCACTATTTCAAGTTATAATAGACTCTGTAGAGAAAAATGTTCTAAATAATAGTTGTAGATCTTTTAATTTCGTATAAATTTGGTTATACCTACACTTTTGTCGTAAAATGCGTACTAAGGCTGAAATCTTAAGAAAATCGATATTTTCCAGATTTTCATGAAAGTAAACCAGAGAGTCTTATTACCACTAAACAAAGAGTTATACAAAGAAATGTAACGAATAAAATTTGTAGGTTTTTAAAGTCTCAATAACTTTTATTCCATGCGTTTTTGCACTTAAATGCATATTAAGGGCGCAATCTCAAAAACACAATTTTTTACGAGAAAACAGCTTTTCCAAGGATTTCAGCAAATATGGCGTCTACGCTATCTTGTAGTGGATAAAAAATGTAGTAAATGAGGCGATTTTTTAAAAAAATCATAGGAGCCGTTTTTGAGGAAATCGTAAAAAATGAAAAATGATACGAATAAACTACTACTTTCGGTTAACCGATTTTGATGAAAAGGTTCGTGTAGAGTCCAGTAGTAGTATCTAACTTAAATTTTAAATTTCAAGTTTGTACGATGTTCCGTTCTTGAGATATTCTGTTCACACACACACACACACACACAGACACCAATTGCTAAAAACATGTTTTTTTGTTTCAGGGGGTCTGAAAACGAGTAGATCCGGTGAAAACTCAACATAGAAACTATACTTTCCTTCCAATATATTAATATAGGCAAGAGAAAGTAAAAAGGAACCATAACTTATACAAAATAACTTAATGACGTATACTTAAACCCGTAAATCTGCAATGTATATTATAAGAATGACCTGTAAACGCTTTTAAGAAACTGTTTCATTAATTAACATACCTTATTCAACAACATTAACTAAAAATCTTCTCGCAGGTTTATTGATGCCACTACCTTTGTAAGATTTTACGGTAAAGTACTCTAGTATTCTATGTGTAAGAGTTAGAGAAAATCAGTAAGACGTATAATGCACTATTAATAAAAGGGGTAGGCCTATTATTTTAAGAGATGAAGTAGATTTGCATCAAGAAACTGAGTAAAGGCTTTTGGGATAAGACACGCCTTTGGGATAACAGGTAGAGAACACGGTAAGGAAGAGAAAGCGAGAGAGTGAAAGTTGAAAGTTTTACTAATCTATCTAGACCTACCGTTTAATATAGATATATACGCACAATAGTAGCATCAGTAAAACAGTTAATACGTATTGGGTTTATAAAGAGATGGGGGTGGGTTAGGTTTATTTTAAAGCCGAAGTGGGACGTTATAATCGTATCATATAACTTCAAGCCGTTCTGTACCCAGTTACTCCTTTACTGTAGTACTACTTCTACTACTACCGGTCGGGTTGGCAGTAGGGTAGTAGTTTAAGGGATGATTTACCCCATAACGTGTTCGATAAACTTACTAACTGTCTATTGAAGGTGAAAATTACATCGGGTACGAATATTGGTTTTCGAGTGCACCGAAACGGGGGTGTATAACAGGTTAGGTAAGAGAGGATCTACCTTATAAAGAGGGGATTCTATGTGTAAGAGTGAGAGAAAATCAGTAAGACATATACTGGTGTAAGAGAGAAGGTATATTCGTCTTTCTCACTTGTGCTTGTGAGCTTTTGAATACCGTAGTTAGTACCAACCAACCTGTGGTAGATGTTATTTGAAAACAGCAGAACCAAATAGAAAAGGATAGGATGAGCTCAGGTGCTTTACTCTGCATTGCTGATAAAGTTATTTCAAGTTTCTAATCTTTATTTTTCATTCCTTTATTTCTTATCCAAATTAATTTGTAATTTTAAAATTGCGGCCACAAAACATTGAATACAAGATTAGTCTGCTTAGCTTAAAAATATTTTTGTTTAAGATACATGATTAAGCAATACCCATTAATAGATTGTACACCTTGGTTAGATTGGAAAATTTTTGTTTAATTTTACATCGAATTGTTTTACGTATTAGTGGCAAAACTGATAACGATGGAAAGATATATAATATAGTCTTAACTTTTTTTCTATATATAGAAACTATACAATATGGTACAAACATAAAAAATTTAACTATTTTTTTTTAATTATCCCTAGCACCAAAAAATTAAAGTTAGATAATTCTAGAGTTGAACAATAAATTGAAAGTTAAAAAAAGTAGAGAAAAATACTTATAATAAATACAAATACAAGAAAAAGAACACAGAATACAGAGATCAAGAAGTAGATTACAAATTTCAAATTTTAACAAATTTGAGAAAAAAAATGAAACTTTAAAAAAATCATGTTTACATGCATGAGTTATAACAACGTAAAACAAAATAATATTTTGTTTTATATTATTTTGATATATTATATCAAAATAGTGAAATTTTAAATTTTGATAAAACGTTTACAAAAAAAATGAAATATGGAACCTTCTTAATTTTTATATTGTTTCATTATAGGTCAGAGATCTATATTTTCTTCGTAGGCGGTAAAATTTTCGTAGATTAATTATTAAAATCGGTTGATTTCTTTCATCAGTAGATAATTTACTCTATTTTCTTCATAGATAGTTAAATTTTGTCTTAATATTTGCTGGATTAGAAGTAGATGTGGGGTTTGCTTTAAAAAAAAAATTGTTTAAAAAATGCTCCTTCTGTTACAAATATAATTTTCAAGTCGGAATACAATAATAAATTTGTTAATTTTTTTGGTAAAGCACAATTTTATTCATGCAAAAAAAGAACAGTAACTGAAACTTGAAACTGTGGGATTCTACAATCTGATTTAACATTCTTAATTAAACATCTAAAAAAATATTTAATTAAACTTCATATAATAGACCCACTACATTTTTAATTTAAACTGGTTTGTATAAACGTATTAAACTTATTTCCACAATGCAATAATTTTTTAAAAAATAAAATAAAATTTGAATTATCTTTTTAATATTAAATGACAAAGATAAAAATTATAAAGAAGGCTTGATATTAAAAATATTTTTATAACTCAAAACCCTTAAATGTAAAATTTCAATTTTTTAGAAGGTGTTTGTAAGAAATAAAAGATTAGTATTTTCAATTAATTTATGTTTTGTTATTTTGTTATGTTTATGTTTTGTTATGTTTTATTTATTTTCAATTTATGTTGATGCTGTAAATTTAGCTGAACAATATCTGTTTTTAATAAAATTTATTTGAATAAACAAAATACTGAATTACTACGTAACGAAAGGTTTAGCTCTGTCTGTGGACACACATGGAACAGATCGGATGATTATTTTTAAAGTTTGCATTTTTTGTGAAGAATTCAAATTATTATTATTATTATTATTATAAAAGAAATATTCAAGAAAATATAAAATAACAGAAATATTGAATGGATAGAATATGGCAAATGTATATATATATCTACGAAGAATTTCCAGTTAATTAAAAAAATTAAAATATTGACAGAAAATTATAAAGAGATTAAGCCAAGCTCACAACGATTAACTTTGAACGATAAAAGAACAAAACTCAACCGGGTAAAGAAGATCAACGGTTATTTTACAGACCGAATTTATCAAAATTTATTAATTATAACTAGAGAATTAAAAATTACAATAATATAGTTCTTTAAAAAAATTGTCAGCTTTTCTTTAGATTAGTAGAATCAAGTAAGTTGTTAAATTGATACCAGCAATAAATTTCTATTTGATTCTTGTTCGTTTAAAAAGTTTTATTTTATTTATTTTGCGTTATATGTAATTAACATTTAATGCAACATTCCTTGTATTTAACGTTTTCCATAAAAAAATATCACAAAGGTCAAAGATCGGTGAACGCTTGTTTCCCCTTCATTGTTTCATTCTCTTCCCTATATTCGTTACTTATTGTTAAAATAAAACGAACGAATTGTAATGTAGCAGTGAGAAAAATAGTAACTTTCCCGCTTATTCAAATGAGCAGTTTTTATTGAGTTTCATAAAAGTGTTTAGATCAGATTGATACCATTTTAACTGACTGTTGTTTCAGACGTTGGGCATACACTTGTATATTGAAACAAGTGTGCTTTTATTTCATTACTTGTTATTTTACGAATGAAAGATCGATCTAACATTAGTTTTGGTGATTACTGTAAAAACCAGTACAGTTTATTTATTAGTAACAACTGTGCGATTGATTAAAAATAAAACATTTGCACCCTCGATGCTCCCTCGATTTGTAAGTAAATATGTGTGTGTGTTCCAGTCATTACCAGCTTTATTTCTTGTAGTTCTACGGAATAGAACAATAGATAGATAGGAAAGAGAACGGCTTGTTCCATTAAGCTGGTGAAGTGTGAGTGGTACAAAATAAAGTAGAAAATAAAAGTATAGAAAGTGTTTATTTTGTTCTTGTTAAAATAACAAGTATTTTATTTATTGAACCGAATGTTATATGACTAAGTAAAACAACTTCCAATTTGTACATTGGTAATTAACACCAACATTAATTTTACATAAGATATAATAGTGTAGATTTCATTAAAATATATAATTAAATTTTTTTAATTTATTTACACAACTGTGGCTACAACCAATGAAACAATAATTAAGTTAAAAACCAACGACTTTAAATTAATTATCAAAGCGAACCAAACAATTTAGAGCCGTGTTCCAAACGAATGTAAATTTTGTTAAAATAGTTTATATTGTATTCCCAGTATTTTTCATAAAGAACGTAATTAAAATTTTAAATAGCCTAGATTATTAATTAACAATTATAATATAGACTCTACTACTGCGTCGTTTCACTCTTTGTTGCGTTTATTTTTGGAAATTTCTTAAAATTTATCGTTTTAATCAGTCGATTTTCTTTTAAGTATCCTATCTATTGACTGTTAAATTAGCTTTAAAATAGTTTTGTTTATACAAGGAATATGAAGGGTGCCATGTAAAGTTATGTTCGATATATAACATGGAGCGTCAGAAATACGTAACATGGAGTGAAGTAATGAACCTTAGAAATTAGGGTTTGAATCTGTGAACTCGCAATGTAACGAATTTTTTTTGCTGAGCTCTAGAACTGCCTCTATATGACCGAATAGGTTTCAATAAAGCAGTGGTGGAAATTGAAGAGGAATCTATGTAATCTAAGATGAACCATAGATATATCGAACCTAAAAATATTTTTTAAACAGGGTATAAGCCTTAATTGTTTTGCAATCAGTCCTCAATAGTAAATACATATTTTAAGGACAAATGGAAATCTGCGTTACTGTATAACATTTTTTAAATGTATGAAAACACTCTTAAATGAGTTAAAATCATAACACGAAACTGTAGTATTTTGAGACGTGAAGTAGATAAAGCTGAAGATGACGGCGATAACCATGATGGGAATGATGAAACTGCAGCGTTTCTAGTAATCGAGCAAAATACAATACAATATTTTACGGTGCAATAATGTACTCTGAAGGAATTTCGATCTATAGG
This sequence comes from Catonia carolina, assembly GCA_035578175.1. Lineage (NCBI taxonomy): Eukaryota > Metazoa > Arthropoda > Insecta > Hemiptera > Achilidae > Catonia > Catonia carolina. The sequence continues at coordinate 354,057,105 of JAQMRL010000001.1, forward strand.
ATGTTCTGGTCTACAGATGCAAACAATAACATCTAACCATATCTAACTAGATATGATTCTTTCCAGAGCCAAAAAAGATGTGGCGCATGAGCAGTACAGAGCTAACACTCCATTATTTTATAATATTATATGGTTAACGCCTAACTGACGCTGACGAGAATCTCTAAAACTGTAGATTCAAGACCAAAACAAAGTTATATGCATGTTTTAACATGTTCATAATATTTTATTAAATTTAGCTAATTATATGTCATCAGCTTTAATATTTAACTCATTTAATTACAATAACAATTATTTTAGTATATAACATTTCAGACTTATAAGTATAGCAACCAGATGTTATGACTCATGACTTAAATTCGTAAACGGAATGGTTGTGGGAATATTTTATGAGAGATCACCCACCCTCCGCGATTGTGGTAACAATTTTAAGAGACTAATGGTAATTTATAACGTCTATAAGGAAGTCGGTACATTTGTTTATGTTTGCCGTAATAATACGAACCGTTATTTTGTGAAAGGTTTTAAATATTAACTCTACAAGGTTGCCGAAACATCACCGGGTCGCTTAGGATCATCAGAATTACATGAATTACAACACAATGTATTTTAAAAACAACTACATTAACTGGTCTGAAATATCATCCTACAAGTGTACGTATACAGTAATTTTATTTTCACAAACAACTATTCTGTATCAAGAACGGACCCTCGAAAATTTTAGTTCTGTAACATTATAACTTCTGTGCATAAATCTTCCGATAAGAAAGCTAAAGTTAAAATGATTTACACACTGAGATAAAATTTTAAAATTTGTAGTGATACCTACGTAGGATTATTATTAACTAATCAGCAAAATTATATTCTTTCATACAAAAGTGAGAATAATAGCTAGCAAAAGTTCATACAAAATGCAAAACATACAATAGGTACTATATTTTTAATCAATTATAAAAGTTCCAGCTCTTTTATGAATTTATTACAGCTATTTTTTTAGTACTTTTATGATAAAATAAAATTTTTAAAAGTAACGTTATAGGATTATACGATTGAATCTAATACTTACTTTGAATCTAGTACACGTCGTTTCTCTAAGTCCTGAAAAACAATAAAAACGTTATCCTGTATGATTATCGTTAAATAATTCGGTCAATTCATATACATCAACGGGGTGTCCCGTTGGTGTCGTGGTCAGCGAACTAGCTTCTATGTCAGGAAACTTGGGTTCGATTCTCGTTGAGGTCTGGCATGTTTTAATTACTGGCCTTTTTTGAATCTTCTCACAACATTACTTACTCAAATGCCAAGGTTGTGTACCATAATGTTCAGGTTAGCAAGAACATTAAATTAGCAAAATTGCCTTCCATAACTCCAACTTTTATTCAGTTGACTAGGAGCTGTTTGCAACTGTCATATGCTTCACTTTTAAGTCCAAATTATTTCACTACTTCAGAACGCGTTTCATTGTCAGTCGGCAATCGAGATAAACGTTTCCCGAGTCATAGAAATCGGCCCGTAAATAAGTGGGTCAAAATGTTCGGTTGGCGCCATGGAGAATACGCAAAGTATCGTTCCATTGTTAATGATGATTCGTTTCCAAATGATGCTCACGATCTCCTGAGTTTATTTTGTGCTCAGCAATTGATATAGAAATTGGCTGAAGTAATATAAGTCGGAAAAGGTTCAAAACGGTGGGTCAAAGGTTTGCAAGCAAACATTTACGGATTTCGTAATTCTTTATAAACACTCAATAATGAAGATTGCTTGTGGAGCAATTTAGCTATTTAGCTCTGTTAGTTTTGCTGGAAACTTTTGATTGGATAAGTGAAAATAGCGAATTTTTTGAGACCTGTCGTAAAAGAATGGAACCGCATGGAGAAAATCGAACACCGAGACCTTTGTGGATTCACAAAATGCTCACAAACGGACTCCACAAATGCTCTATAATAATGGAGGTTTTCAAATAACTACAAGTCCTCCAAATTTTCACGGCATCGTAATTTACAATAATATTAAGAAAATTATTTATTTTATTGGACTCTGTGCATCTTGACCAAAATTATCTCAATGAGTTATTTATGTACATATTAAACGTTCGGTTTACAAACTAAAGGTGAAAAACCCGACTAGCTGTTGTAACTTAAAATATAATGTGTAACTGTCATAAAACTTACCTACTGTGGGGTAATCGGTTGGTTAACAAAGTTCACGTCTTTCTTATATATCAATATTTATCAAAAATACTTTAATTGTTGGCTAGATTGTGGTTGCTAATGACGTAACTGCTGAAGTCACCTTAAATATGTTAACATAAAATATTCCTTTCATGATATGACGCCTCTCATGGCTGGTGGCAATTTTTACAATGGCTCTTTGACTTATGGGAAAAACTATTAGTGATTTTTGTATCTACTTTTAGAGGAATCGAATGACATTTTATGTTTCCTAATTCTAACTTTGATTTCTTGACTTCCAGCTTGGGTCACTTCCGGTTAAAACCGGAACTTCAAACCTACTTCAGACCCACAACTTTTTGTGTAGATTACGGATCCGGAAACCGTTAGTTGCTGCTACCTTTAGTAGTTTCTGATATCTGTGTGTGACGGACGAACAGACGGACAAAACAAAATAATAGATAACAAAATTTTAAAAATTGTTACCAAAAAAATACGTAGTGTGTCAGGTTAGACTAACATTTGAGTCATAATATTTTGTATTATTCCTGTGATATAAGACAAGAAGCATAAGTATGAAGACTGAAAGGAAAATACCGAAAGACACATTAAAAAGGACAGATAAGCGTCCTAAATTTACTGAAAAGAAAAAACAGAAAAAGTAAGTTAAAAATGGAGATATAAGTTAAGAATGGAGATGCACTGAATTCTAACAGATCATAATATGAGAGCAGATTGTTAGCGTATAGACCTATAAAAGACCGAACAAAAATGTTTGTGAAGAATGACAAAGAAACTAAGGAATAGATAAAATCCAAAAGGTTGTTTATAGCAAAGCAAAATAAACATATTTCTAACGAATGTTGGTAAGAAGTACGTACTTCTAGCAGAAAAGTGAACATCGTGGGCAGACAAAAAGTTCTCTTGTCGTAAATATTTGAGGAAGAATTTAAATTTTTAACAAAACACATTAAAATAACAGTATCATATTTGTACTTAATTTCGCAATTTAAAATAAAAATAAGACAGAATAATACCACGTCAAATTATCACCGACGATATCATTGTGGAATCTTTCTTAAATTAAATTTTTATGTCACCTAAATTCCAAAGGTTATAAGAGATTAAAGAAGATAAAGGAAAACATTTACAAAAAATATTACTGAAAAACATTGAAAAATTTAAAAAAAATCGATTAAAATGTTTTATAAAACCCTTAGGATTGGCCTACATTTAGATAATACGTATATAAATTAAGAATACACTGATTTTTAATTTTATGAAGTTTTACACTGTTTTTGATGAAAGTATTTTTTTTTAGTTTTATTGTAAGTTACATCAACATTTTGTTTTGTACAATGGGTTATTTAGTATTTTTGGTAAAGTAATGGGTTATTTATGCAGTATTTTGATACTACAATGGGTTGAAAACGGTGAGTTTGAACTTGTAATAACTTTTCAGACCCTATTGGAGAATTTAACCCGCGATATCTGCTTTGCAGTATAGCATGCTAACCACTGGGCTAAAGATAGTTTATTAATTACCTTCTCTTTGCTATTTATTACTTTATTTAAAGTCAATTCAACTGGGTGGTTATTAAAGACTACAGTATACTGAGGCTCATTGTTGGTGCGTTTAAACAAGTAATCATTTTCAGGCCCTAGCTGTGAGTCAAACCCGGTACACCCCTCCATGAAGCCTAGCACACTTACTCTGCACCACGGAAGTAGACTCATTTTCTTTCTTTGTTTTCACAGATAAATTTATACCTTTTAACCGAAATGAGATACCTTAAAGAAACTTCATGTAAAGTGGTGCAAGATATTGGCCTATTTGTCTTCATTAATTAAATAACTTTTTTGTAATAAACGATTTTTTAGGTTGTGAGTTTGGGTTTGATCAAGATTTGGATTAAGTGAAGAAAGTTGGAAAATTCCAAGAAGTTTGCAGGAATATTAGCAGAACCGTAAGCAGAAAAACAAGAAAGAAACTCAGATAAAGTTATACAAGGTGATGGCAGCCCCAGTCCTACTCTATGGAAGAGAGTCGTGGGCTAGTACCAGACCCCAGGAGAGTGAAGTACAGGTGGCAGAGATGAGATTTCTGCGATGAACAAAGGTATCCAGTTGCAGGAACCAACTAAGGAAAAAGGATATACGAACGGAACTGGATATTTTATAACTGAATAGGAAGATTGCAGAATATCTAAATCAATGGAGAGAGCTCGTAGAGAGAAAGCCTGAGTGAAGGATCTTCCTCAGTATTTTTCAATACAGACCGATGAGGAAGAGAGACGTTGGGAGACCATGCTAAAGATGGCAATAATTTAACCTTTTGTCGCTGTTGTGAGTCGGATGAGGCAGAAGCCTAATTCTTGATAGTGAGAAAAAGAGAAGATAAACGATACGGGAAACATAAAATAGCATGTTCCGAAATTTAGGAGTCATAAAAAATATAATAATAATTTAAAATCAAGTTTTTCACAATTTTTCAAATTCATTTTTGTACGCTGGAAACATCTATAAACGGAGTAAAGATTTCATTTTTGATGCTGAATGTACAGTTAAAAAAAAATTAATAATGAAATTACTTTATACCTTCAAGGTAATTCTGTAAAAACATTATGAAGCGTCAAAAACTTTGTTTCTTAATATTTAAAAAAAAGTAAAATAAGAAATGAAAGTTACTTCTATGTAAAGACTGAAAGAAAAATAATAAATACAAGCTTTGTAAAGGGTGTATGTGTACATTAAGTATGTACATGTGCTTGTTTATAGAACTTCGCAGATACCAGAGGAAGTTTTCTTGTTTGTCTATTAGAATACAGGCGTTTTGTTTCTGCTACTGGCTTTCTTTTTGTATCCCTAGGGAAAATTAAAAAAATAAGGAAGAAACTTTACCGTACTTCTTTTGTTGTTATGTACTGAATAATTGACGAGATTAAAACTTGAACCTCACTCATACGTTTTTTATGCGTAAAAATAAAATCTTTAAAAAATATTAAAATAGAATATATACTAAAACTGATTCAATATCACTCTGACGTAACGTTTTAATGAATCCTACAAAAATAAAATAAAGACCGTTTACTTACTTTTGTATATTTTGCGGTGCATAGGTGAAAACCCGTAAAAGACCCCTTATTCTACTACATTTCCTACTTTCTATTGCCCTGTATGAATATTTAGTGAAAGACAGTAAGTATTTTTTTCATGTCAATTTTTTGAAATAAAGTTTTTACCGGACAGACCCCCTGAACCTAAAATCATATTTTTAGCGATTTGTGTGTGTGCAATTATACACTTTACAATATGTAAACAAAATATCTCAAGAACGGAATATCGTACAACGTTGAAATTTTAAACTTAAGGTAGGTACGAATACGGGACCTAACAGAAATATTTTCATCAAAATCGGTCAAACGGATACAGTAGTTTAGCCTATTATTGAAATTTTTAACTTTTTGTAATTTTTTCAAAACTGCAAAAAATATTTTATTAAAAAAATCGTGTGATTTACTACATTTTTTATGCTCTACAAGATAAGGTAAGTACCATTACTGCTGAAATTCTTGGGGAGTCTGTGCTCTTATAGGAAAAATGTATTTTTAAAGACTAAGTTTTAATATACTTTGACGGAAAAAGAGTTTAATCAGAGTTGTAAAACATTTAAAAACTTATTTAAAAAACTTTCTATTCTTAATATTTGTTGTACTACACTTAGTTTAGCTTCTACCTTGTGATTTTCTGTATATTTTTTCATCAATATTTGTTAAATATTGGATTTTTTAATATTGTGGCTTTAGAATGCGTTTAGTAGAAATAGTGTTCATAATATAGAAAATAAAAAAACCTATAACTTTTTTGCAAGGATTTTCTTTTAAAGAGCTTAGTTTAGAGTTAGTTAATGATTTCCCGTTTTTTCCAGTCGAACAGAGGTTGATTTTCATTTTGCGTCATTAACTTATGATTAATTGGGTAATGTTTTTCATTATACGTTGTATATTAATTGTTAAACGTAGAATAGTTTTCTTAATTAAATTGACGAGAATAAGTCCTGTGAGTGTTTCATATCAGATTTTATAACTTAAATTAGTTTATTCCTAATTTAATCCATTGATACAACACGACATAAATTCCCCCGATCTATCAGAAATATAAAAAAGGTGACTAAAATGTTAATACAGTGGAAACATAATAGTATAAACATATCAATAGTAGTAAAAATTTATATTTTACGCCATTTTAATTTTCCAGATCCGTATCACTGTCTGGTATCCTGTAAAAAGTTATTGACAACGTAATTTTGTTGTTTAAATACACACTTTAGTAATTTTTCTAGTTGTTTTTGCACAGTTAAACATTAAATGAGTAAAAAATACCTATATTTTTCTAAATTTAGTTGTAATTTCCTGTAAGTGAGTTGATGTTTATTTATTTCGTACGGTTTTATTTTTATTAACGCGGTTGGATATTTTTATATTATTTTTATTGTTAAATTTAGTTGTAAACTTTTTTGCTAGTTGTTTTTATTTAGTTGCAAATAAAGTTAAGTAAAAAAATAATGTACGGAAACGACAGAGCTAAGATGGTGAGATGACATATGAGTGCAAAATCAACTCTACGAACGTAAATATTAGCGTACATAAATTATTTTTTAGGATATTAAAAATTGACAAAAATTATCTTATCTGCGTAGACAATATTTAAATAAATAGTATTCTCTCATTATAACTTCATTAACCTTGTACAATATTTAAGTCAGAAATAGTTCAGACTAGTCTAAAGCTTTAATCATTCAGGAATGAATTATGAAGTGATTTAGAGTGGAAAATGACAATGAACATGCGTAGAGGTATTCAGAGGTGGGTTCACTTAAATGATGAAATTGGTTGATTAAATAAAACATATTGACCAGACCGACCTAGGTAAATGTTCTGTGGAACTGCCTTACAATAAGTTGACATTTGTGAGAAATTAAGAAATTAATTTTTGTTCAAGGAAATTTTTAGGTAAATAACATCTAGCAGATTTGGATCGTAATATAGCCTAAAAGAAAACCAATAGTGTCTTGTAATAAGTCTTTTGTTTCATATTTGTAGATAAATAAAACCTATTTAGTATGATAAAAACCAAAGCTGTCACCTTACTATTATGTAATACGAGGGCTGTCCAGAAAGTAACAGACGTTTTGAAATAAAAAATAAAGTAAATAAAAAAACCAATTTTTATTACGTACATTTTGAAGGTTAACTCTTAGGCTATTTTTCTACGTAATCGCCAAGTAAATTAAGGCATTTATCGTAACGTGGTACAAGCTTTTCAATGCCCTCTTTGTAGTAATCTGCCGCGAGTTCAACCACTAATTTACACCGGCATGGAGTTTAGCGTTAGTGCCGAAGCGTTGCGTAGCGAGCCATGTCTTTATCGCTGGAAACAGATGGTAATCGCTGGGCGCCAAATCCGGGCTGTACGGCGGACGATTAAAACTTTCCATCCAAAACCTTCCAAGAGCTCTTCAGTACGTTTGGCCTTGTGTGGACGGGCGTTGTCGTGGACAAACAAAACTTTCCCACTAAGTTTTCCCCAACGCTTGTTTTCTATTGCACGTCTTAATTTTCTGAGTGTTTTGCAATACCTCTCTGAATTGATTGTTTGGCCTCGTTCAAGAAAATCAACGAAAATCACTCCATGAGCGTCCCAAAACACAGTAGCCATGATTGTTTTTGCTGATAGCGTCTGCAGAAACTTCCTCGGTTTCTTGGGCGAATGCGTGTGACCCCACTCCATCGACTGCCGTTTTATTTCACAATTGACGTGCTTTACCCAAGTCTCGTCACCAGTTACGATACGATCGATAACATGGTTTCCATTTTTGTCGAACTCTTCCAGATATGTCAGTGCTGCAGCAAGTCTTTGTTTTTGTGGTTTTCCGTTAGGATTTTAGAAATCCACCTGGCACAAAATTTGTGGTAGGCCTATCCAAGTTTACCAACCAAAACTTCATGAATTAAACTCTGTGAAATTTCGGTAAAATGTTCTGTGAGTTCCGTAATAGTGAAATGGCGATTTTCACGAATTTTTTTCATTGATTTTCACCACCAATTCATCAGTCACAAGACTAGGCCTACCACTGCGATCCTCATCGTGAACATTGGTTCGGCCATTTCTAAAATCACTGCCTCACTCGGCTTTCACTCATTATTCCTTTGCCGTACACGTCACAAATCTGGCGATAAATTTCAATCGGTTTGTAATTTTTTGCCAACAAAATCCGCATCACACCACGTACATCACAACTGGTGGAATTTTCAATCGCAGCGCTCGGTTTAAAACTCCACTGTATAAAAAGTACAATACGCACGATGCTCTAGCTACCACGCTTGGTTGCGTACTGAATGCAGAAACACTCTGACGCCAAGATGGCAGCGCTAACTTCGCCCACTGCCGCGCCAGGCCAAAACGTCTGGTACTTTCTGGATTGCCCTCGTAATTATTACAATTCAAGAATTTTGAGCGGATACTGAAAAGCACGATTATTACACATTTCAAACGCTCCAAACTTCTAGACATCTAGAAATACAGGCACTCGTTGCAGCAGCAGAAACTGGCAATTGACATTCTACGAAATAACTACAGAAGTAAGACAATCTTTTAGTTATGGTGCACTAAATGTAAAAATGTACCAGAAATATAACTCTCTATTACCCTAGCCAAATACATAACGACTTCTAAAATCGTAACAGAGACACCTTCTACGTTAGCAACTTGACCACTTACCAATATCTTAAGAACTCATTTATTTTCATACATCTAAATTTAAAAAAGAATACTGTGAATTCAGGCTGTAAAACGAGCTTCCATAAACATCAAAAGTTACTGAATAGGGTCTAAAACGGCTCAAAGTACAAAAGAATTTTAATGAATCTTGGGAACGTTTTAATGACAGCTTCTTCCCATACTATCCATAAGTAAATTGAATTCAGGTTCTGTGACAATGGCTAGAGGAAAATTATATTTAAAAACATTCCAGAAAATGTTAAACTAAATAAATTAAAATACCTTGGGACTATATCTATTAATGAAAGTTTAATTTAAAGAGATATTTGCAGTAATTAATGTTTATATTTTGTTTCTATGCCCAAAGCGGGCAGGTAGAGTGTTAAATAAATTGCACTCGATCTGTTAAATCGAAAGCTACAAAAATAGTTCTGTTTCTTATCACATAGTCAGCCAATTATATGACTGAACTTTTTAAGAGCAGAAGAAGTAGAGGTGTAAAAGACTCTACTCCGAGTTATCTTCTCTGAGAGTAATGAATTTCACTATACAGCTAGACCCTGTGGTCAATGAAGTGAAGGTGTCATTTTCAGGGTGGAAAGTGGATACTTTTCGGAGGGCCTGGCATGATGATAAGCATTCTCTTCAACTCAGTGAAGAAGACAACAGTAAACCAACTCACCCCTCGTTTTTACTTAGTAAAACGTCTAGAGGTTCAAACCAGGCTTTCGACTGTTGACCAAAACAACAACAACATTTTGTTTCTGTAGATTGTAAACTTAATAACAGTAAGTATAGAATTTGTTCTTCTTGTGGGGTTTAAAAGTACATTTTTCTGAATATTATATATTGAAATTAAGATATTGTACCAATAGGCTAGTTTCAAATCAGTTTCAGATGTTTAGGTGAGCGTAGGATCGTCAGGTATACCTTTTTCACTACTAACGTTTTTCCCTACGAGAAGGTCGGTAATACGTCTTTGTGTGTTTGCAAGTTTTGACACTGTTTCGACAGAACCGCTTTTGTTATATTATGAAGGCGGTCACTAATTTTTCTTCACGGTGTTCTCACACTGTCTTCTTCTACTCTACCTGCTACCTGATCAAGTCGAACAACCTTTAACCTTTTTCTATATTCCCATTTTGTGTTTCTATTCATATATAAAAAATAAAATAATAATAATAATAATAAAGCAACATTAACGTAGGAGTACTTAATTTAGAGCTCAGTTTAGTTCTTTTTAGAGCTTAATGAGTAGGAAAAAGTGCTAGTAGGGAAAAACGCTACCACCCGTACTGTATGAAAAAAGGTGTATTGTTATGTGACTACCCGGGGAAAGTGGTGTTGGCATTTCTTATTATAATTTATTGCGTTCTTTTGTTATTAAGTTTTATTCAATTGTTAGTGCTTTCTATTTGTTGTATTTGTGAATACTCTTTTACGCTTAATTTACAAAATTTCTAAGAATTATTTTGTCCTTCGTTCTGGTACATTCTACCTGATTATTATTATTATTATTATTAGCGTATTCTCCCTTAAAGGAAGGCGATAAGCAAACTGAATCATTTTTTTTTTCTTGCTGTTCTTTTTGTCCACCCAGTACTCTCGCATCCGTTTTGAGAAAGCCTGTTTCCTTTCTTCTGACCACTTTGGCCTGTGCTGCTTCTGCTTTGGCTGCTCTGGCTCTATGTCCCATCTGTCCACCTTGTTCCTAAATATGTTCCTATCTGCGATGTCTTGTTCTGTTATTTTCGCTTTCCTGAGATCTTTATAGATTTCACTTATCCACGGTGGCATTTTTTTGAGAGACGTTGTATACTCCAATATTTTTCTTGTTAGCCTACTTTCTGGTAACCGCTTTATGTGTCCAAAGAATTTCATACGTCTCTTTCTAACGTCAGCTTCTATATTTGAGAACTTTTCTACGGTCTGGTTTGGTTGTAATCTGAACCCGTTTTCCGTTTGCCTAGCACCAAGGATCTTTCGGATTATTTTCCTTTCTTCTTTTTTATGTCTTCCAGCTCGTGTTTCTTATTAAATGTTAGTGTCTCACTTGCATACAGGAAAGCGGGTTTGATAACTGTGTTGTAGTGGCGGATCTTGGTGTTTCTTGACATCGACTTCTTGTTATATAAGTTCTGTATCATCCACAGTGCTCTTTTGGTCTTTTGTAACCTGTTAACCTGCGATATCTCCTCTGCTCCTGTGGGCTCTATAAATTCACCTAGATATTTGAAGTGTGGCTTTCTGTTAATTATACCATATTTTGTGTTCAATGTTACAATATTGATTCTATTGCCAATAAACTCAGTCTTTTCAAAAGAAATTTGGAGCCCCACTTTTTCTGCACACTCTTTTAGTGTTTCAATCTGCTGGACCGCTGTCTGTTCATCTTCAGCTACCATTGCCAAGTCATCCGCAAACGCGAGGTAAGGTATGTGTAACCTAGTGTTGCCGGTTCCTAGCGTGACTGGTTTCCAGAGGTTTTCTTCGCGGAGTTTGTTCTCCCATTCTTCCATAACCTTGTCTAATACAATATTGAAGAGCAGTGGCGACAGTCCATCTCCTTGTCTCACGCCGGTATTTATATCTACCTGATTATTATTGTTTACAGAAACCGGAAGAAAGCCTTTGTACTTCTAATATGTATTAGTAGAAACCTAATAGGGTATGAAAAAATTAGCTACTTTTGCTATACTCTATTTCCTTTAGTTGAGAACTACTCTAAACATTTCACCATGTAAGGTTGGGTTTGTTGCGTCTACGCTACGTGTAACTGGATGGCTGGCGCTTCACCGGCTTTCATTTTTACATAAGCCATTCGTAACCTGTATATCTTTTGTAACCAGATTCCTATTAAGTTAGTGTGTGCTAAGGTGCAGGATTACGTGGCTACAAAATAATAAAACATTTAAGCTCTAAGAATTAATGAAACTTTTAGAAATTGGGGTTTGTAAATAATTATCGGTGAATAATTGGAAAAACTGAACAGCTCACGTGGAAAAAGAGGAGAAACGCATGTGGGATTTAGATTCTTTGAGCAAAGTTCAGGAAGAAAAACTTGTTATAAATTTGGAACATAAATCAAGTAGTGACAACGAGGATGGTTTATGTTGTCTGATGAAGTTTTATCGGGTGCAGAAGAATTACAATAAGGTAACTTATTACAGTAAGTCTTTGTTACAATTAAAAACCTCAAGCCTAGTTACAAATAAATGTTTATAATAATAAAATTTATATTTATTATAAAAATGTAAATTAATTATTATAAAAAAAATGTAAACTTCCTGTTTAAAGAACGTAAAATTTTTTGGATAGATTGCGCTACATAATATGCTTCTTTCAAACTGTTTCGACCAGGTCTCATCTTAACTTATATAGAGTATAGGTTCAATTCAGTTCAGTTCTAGTTGTCGCATAGTGATGTGATTAGAAATTGTTTGTATAAATTGTAACAAGATCGTTAGAAAAATGTTTAATGTTCAATATATTAAATGAACAATTTTTTCTTGTTTTTAACCAGATAGTATTAGTTAAATTCAATACACGAAACTAACCATATCAGAAAAAATTATTAAGAATAGGATAAAAACAATTTAAATAAAATTAAGGGAACATTATTAGTTTTAGTACAGAATTTAACGTAATTTTCTACTGCGAAGAAAAGCTACAGTATTCTCATTTACAACTGTATAAATTTACGTGCACAAAAGATGTAGTCTCAAATATACAGACATGTTCACCATGTACGCTTAAGCACACAACACACTATACACACGACACTTCTACGTGTATCGTTACACACACATATGTAAACAACCCATGAATATGTGTGAATGTGTGAGAGTAATACATGAGGGAGCTTTGCTTAATGAACGAGGCGCACATCCCCTTCTTACACCGTACTATTGGATTAATCGGTTTTGTCGGCCTTGTAAGGTCTTAATTGCCTTTGAGAACTTATAGGGATGTCATCATAAGGGTTTAATTACATACAATACTATCAACAATAGACACGTATACCAACACACAAATGTACAGTTGACTGTATAAAATAGATGGAAAACACACGTAGACATTCCTATCCAAGTAGGAATGTATGTACAGGTTATGTAGGAATTCATTATTATACAATGATATAAAGGTACCTTTAATTACTAATACAACTGAAGAACATTACGTGAATCTTTCAAGTTTCTGCTAATCATGTAAGATCTCTTACGCTATTAATTATTAAATGCATCAACAATACAAAAACTAATATAAGAATTTATCTGTTGAAATAATTATCCAAAGATTTATATCCTATATACAAACAAAACGTTGAATTAAAATGTACAGAAATTTGGAGTATTTTTTTTTTTACAAGTCTGCAACATTACAATCTGTTCACATGAAATAGAACAATCAGCAATTTTGATAAATGTTAATTAACATGATTATAATTTCATTATAATGTTACTAAATTGAAAACAGTAATAAATTAATTAGAAAAAAATGATAATAAGTGTAACAATGTTCTTTAAAAGCTATAACCTAAATCAAAAACACTATGTCTTTCAGTCTAGAATCCCCGGTATCAATGTTATTTAGCAGATTTAGAGCCAGGAAGTTTGGATGATGATTTGGAGTCTGGAGTCTTTATGAGTTTGGATGATTTGGAGTCTTTGTTCATGTTTACGGCTGAACTTTGATAAAGTTTGTTTCACTGAGTCAATACTAAGATCACCAAAGATATGGGTGTTTTTGTTGTACCATGGAATTCGCAGGACCCGCCGCAATAATTTTGACTGGAAACGTCGAATATGTTTATGTTTGAAGTACTGGATGTACCCCACAATTGAGGCCAATATGTCCACAAGGGTTTTAAAAGGGATTTATATAAAATAATTTTTGATTCGTTCGACAAAGGTGAGTATTTACCAATTAATCAGTGTAGTTTACGTACTATTCAGCTTAAGCTGTTTCTTTTTAGTTGTTTTGTGATGTTTCCATGTGAGGTGACAATCTAAATATAGTCCCAAGTATTTTACTGTTGTGTTGTGTGGTAGTTCAATGTTGTTTAACGTTACTGGTGGGAAGTCATTTTTCCGTAGTGTAAATGTGATGTTGCGTTGATTTGTTTTCGTAAACTTTCGTTTTTCACTTTATTAACCATTTCTCAAAAGAAGTAAGGAATATTTGTAAGAATTGTGACGCAATTATTGGGTCTTCATGGATAGCGAGAACGGACGTATCGTCGGCAAAGGCCGCTATGGCCGTGTTTGGAGTTGTAGGCAAATCAGATGTGAACAATAGATATAAAAACGGACAAGAACACTTCCTTGTGGTACACCTGATTTAATGTCGTGTACGTGAGAATATTTGTTTCGAAATTTTACTTAAAAACATCGAAGTTCTAAATACGACTTCAATAACAAGTACACAGAATTCGGTAAAAGAGTTTTAATTTTATAATAGGCCTAAACCAACGTGCCACACCTTATCAAAGGCTTGACATGTCAAAAAACGGAGCCGAACAATAATTTTTTTTTCATAAGAATTACGAATTGAATTAACAACTCTATGAACTTATTCAATCGTACTGTGATTTTCACGAAAGCCAACTGATGGTCAGGAATGAAATCGGGAAATTATGGTTCCAATCTTTTTAGAGTAATTAAGATCAAACCCGGTAAACATAAAAATAATAATAATAATAATAATAATAATAATAATAAAAATGTTTTCATTGTATCATTGTACAGTGATATTTGTACAATTTGTACTTTTACAATGGTACAAAATAGTGTTAGTAGTAGATTCATTGAATATTTAGTTTAAAGCAAGGACGTTTAGTATATTTATTTATTTTTCTCATGCTCTGCTGACAGAGCTGGCACAACAATTTTTTTAGTTCATATTACAGTTATTGCCCACCGGTCGAAATTGAAGGTGGTGCATATTCTAGAAATGGTTGAGGGAATAAATTGTTTATAGCAGGTTATTATGTATGGCAGAAGATGGAATCTGTACTGTATAAAGGATAATGGGTGGACGATGAATAAAAAAATTGTTTGAAAGTGGTTTTTGGAAAAGTGGTAAAAACTGGTGAGAAATATCGAGAGTATGCCTTTGTTATGCCTGTTATTGTATATTTCTAATATGTTTGGATTATTCTGATAAAAATCCCACGGTTTCCACGGTGTCTTATTAAATAGAAAATGTGTGTACTTCTAGAAATAACAACCCCTACAGGTATTTAAAGGTGGTACCCCTTTATCGGCCAGTTGAGTTCAGTTCAAGTTCCCACACGGTTATGCATGATTGAGGACAATTTTATATGTATATTTTTTTGGTTTAACATCCAACTGTTCTGTGATTGCTGCTAATGCAGACGGTGAAGGATGAAATTACTTTTTTGTAACGTATGATAATAAGCCGTGCCTGAATGGGATTCAAACCCAAGACCGCATGATGAGAGGCAAGCACGTTACCAACTATGCCAGTGCATGGTTTTATTACCAAGTGTTTATATGCATTATAATAAATACGTAAAGATAAAGGTCTTTGTATTGTAAACCTTGTAAACATTGATTGCAGGTAAGTAGCTTTTATTAATAATAGGCCTAATTATAAAATAAACTTTACCATTAGTTAAGTTAACTTAACCTTTAAGTTTTGTAACAAACTTAATGTAAGTAATTTAATTGTAATTTGTTAGTAATATAAGAATAATAATTAATTGTCATTTATAATTTGTAAGTATATAATTGTTTTAAGTTTAAAAGAAGTTTATTAATTAACATACCCAGGTCCGGAAAGAACCTTTGCTTACGTGTTACAAAATTTTAAAAATTAATTTACAAACCAGTTGGAAAAAATCGAACGGTAATCCAATCCAAGACAATGAGTTTTATTTATTGTCAATAACAACACTTATCACATAGCATAAATATCGTACTCAGGTAAGATTACCAAATAATTCAACGTAATAGAACATTTTTTGGCGAAATTTTTATTAACTTGTCATAAATATAAAGTCAAATGCACTTTGTTAAATTTTTATTTTATTATTAGAGAATGAGATGAAGAGAATAAGTTGCGATTGATATTATGGTTTGGGGAAGAAGAATATTAATTAAGCTATATAGTCTATATAGGACTAGGACTATATAGGCTATGTAGGACTCCGGAGAAACTGCACGGTTTTTCGATTTTATTTTAAATTTCTAAATTAGCTTAGTAGTTTTTGTTTATATAAATATTAATATTGGCATAGTCAATTAAATATACTAGTCTGGGTCTGAAAGTGCAAGAGTGGAAGTGCAAGAGAGATGTTGTGCTCTTGATCGATTTCGATAGCCATAGACGATAGAATTAATGTCAGTCTAGCATTTGACGAAATTTAAGAAGTAGGAATAGGAATATAACAAGTATTCCATTTTCATTATTATAAGCTATCACTAAGGCATGGAGTTACAATTGACGATTATTACCTAGCAGTCTAGCCACTACACCACGCAGGTGACGTACGATATTTTTTATTTCGTAAAATATACAAATAACTATCTGAGCTTGATTTATACATTATAGTTTCAAAATTATTCATATAATTTTTCCTTTAGGAGCTCTGTAAAAATCGCTCATATTCAGAAAATGTATGTGTTTTTTGAAAAGTTTGAAAATAAATTGAATCGAACTCTAGTAGACATTCAAGTTTATTTTTCTTGCTACTAAACCCAGCCTAACAGAATTTTCTCACTTACTTTTTACGCAAAATTGTGAAAAATCAGTAATTTATTGTCGTTTCAATTCTTAATGCCTTACTTCTTACCTACGGTCGATAAATTTTTAACAAATTTTAAGTTATAAAATAAAAATAATTAGGGTACATTTTTCAAACAGTTTTGATATACTTCAGTACTTTCGTCTGGTTTCACGTGGTTTGATACAATGCTTGCAAAAATAGTGTCCTAATAAGAACCAACTTAAGAAATATAAGCTAAAAAATCTATTTTATATGTAAGCGCCGTAATTCCGGTACATTTCATAGCTAAAAAATTGAAGTTGAAAACCTAAAAATAATGTTTAGCATCAGAAACATCAAAAACCTAAATTCATTATAATATCTCGAGAGAAGTTAAAAAATATACGTAATCAAAGATAGCGTTTAATTGCTAATGTTACACGAACTGTTTAAACATTTTTACAGTTGAAATTTTGCCGGAAATATTAATTAATTTCGTTCTAAAAGTCTGCTGATTATTCAAAATTATTCAGAAAAAAGTACAGGAAAAAAGAAAACTTTCTTAGCCTAATGATGCAATTGGCCAGACAATTAATACATTAAGTAGTTCTTGTGAAACAACTCGAATTGTGCTAATGAAAAGTTCAACATACATTGTGCCGTAAAAATAAATTTCATCAATAAAAAATATCCATGTAATGGAGGAAGCAAAAAAGAAAAGAAAAATTTCTTCGAAAAATTTACGACTTTCAGACGACTGAATGTCAATAAGAATCACGCCACGGAAAAATCCCTATATTAAAAAATGCACTTTTCTGAGCTGTGAAACTGATTTATTTTTTACTTATATATTTAGTTAAGAAAAAACGACTTAAATAAAAATGAACACAAGCTTGGACAATTCTAAGACATTGAGAAGATAGCTGCCCATTGACGGTACTACTCCAACCTTAATAATTAAAGTTAGTTTTTCTTTAGGGGAGGATAGATTGTGGCTGTACAATAGTGGAGGACATTGAAATAAGGCCGTTGGTGAGGCATGGCCATGTTCAGAGAATGGAGTGGCATAGATGGCCGAGGAGACTCTTGGAGTACTTCCTTCAAATCGGCGTAGAAGAGGCAGGCCGCGATATACTTGGCTACGGGGAATCAGGTCCACAAAGGAGAAGAGGTAGTTGCCAGAGGAGGAGTGGTGGGATCGAGATCGATGGCGTTTTGGTATATGAGAAGCGGGTCAACCGTAGGAACCTCGCCATAAAGTAAGTAGTTTATCTTTAGTATGTATTTTAATTCATTTTTATTTTAAGTTTGTCGCTTCGTGATATCTGTGCTCATGAGTCGCTTCAGTCTTCGTGGAGGGTTATTCAGTATATCTGGTATCTCAAGATCACCAACTACCTGATTCGGAAAATGGCATAATATATTTTTAAAC